>OY757143.1:18753205-20003205 GCA_963583835.1 Drosophila immigrans | reverse complement strand
TCAAAATAAATGTAGAACATAATTTAATAAGGAAATTCTGCGCGCTATCTTAAAATATAAATGAATGACTACAAAATAATAAAAGATATAATCAAAGAAATAAATAAATAATTAAATATTCCATATCCCCTAAGAAAATATTTATCTAATTGACTCTCACAACTTTATCTTGATGTATGTCGTAAACTATTAAATAAAAACGAAGAAATGTCAAATGTATGCATTTTCCTTATTTCACTTTGTCCAACACCTTAAAGTTTAAACGGCTTTAAAGCGACTGGACACTCAAGTCCGTTTCCCTGCCCTCTCCAACCCAATTACTTGCGCTGTGTGAAGTCAACTGTCAAGCCAGTGTAAAATTAGCGTTGTAACCATTAGAAGTAAATATATGTATATATAACCATAGAAACAAAGTTAGCTGGGCAGCAACCACGTGCAACAATTTGCAGGCAACATGCAAAGTCATAGAAAACGAGCCCGACAGTGGTGGCAAAAATAGTGTGTATAGCGCTTTCGCATGGTGCAATGCCATTTTGCATGGACAGCATAAAGGGGGCTTGTGATAGAGAAAATCCATTAATAATTATCTTTAAATTTTAAGATATGTTGAAGATATAAATGAATTAATTGTTATTATTTGAGTTAATTAATTGCAACTTATTCTAAAAATAATATACATATATCAGACTAATGTTCATAGTTGATTTTTGAAATAGTAAAATTTATTTTAAAAATATCATCAATAAAAGTTCCAATATCTAACTATTTTTTTAGTAATATTTATCAGATGATGGTGCATAGTTTACCTTTGCCATATTTATATACATATAATGTTATAATTAAAAACATTAAAAATGAAGTAATAAATAAACGAACACAAAATTATTGAAAATAGTAAAATCATTGCATACGTGTCTTACTATTGCTCTAAAAAATTATCATATTATAAGAAACAACCCCAGAATATTGGCAGTTGTTCTGTAAAAGTGAAGTTTTCATCAGGTTAATTGCTGTGAAGTGGTTCTTTGGGTTATTTTGCGCTGATCTGCTGTCAGCTCAATCAGCATTGACAAGAAATGCCCATCTTTGGCCAAAGAAACCCCCTTTGGGATATGCCACTGCGTGCAGCCCAGGCAACGCATCCATATCTAAATATATGCAGCATGTTTCACTACATCGAAACGCTTGCTATGCCAACAACAACAATGGCAACAACTACAACTAGGGTATACGTGGAGCTACCCAGTTCTGATGTTGCTGTATTATGCTATTGCCACACGCTATTTTTATAAACAATTTTGCCAGTTGACAAGCGACGGCGTCAAGCAGACCCCATTACCACCCCTTACCCCACCTCAACACACCTCCCACCCCCGCGACAGCAACGACATTGAACCACAGGAGGAGGCAAAACACCGAGCGAGCACGGTCGACATGGCAAACTAAGTGGCCTGGATGTCAATGTGGATGTGACTGTGGTACAGTGTGGAGTAGCTGAGGGGTCTGGTTCTGGCTCTGGGTCTGGGTCTGGGTTGGCTTGTTAGTTGTTGTTTTCTTTAGTTTTTTCGTAGTGCGGCTCTTGCCACTGAAAATTGCAAATTGCTGTTGCACTTGCTGATGTTGTCAGTTTGACCTGATGAAGACTAATTGCAGTTAATGTGGCGTGAAAGCAACGTCATCTATTGCACAAGAACTTTGGTTACCACAAGAATATTATTGCTAAACAATTCCACTCCTCAAGACTAAACCAATTGGCACTTAATTCGTTGGCTCAGACATAAACAATACTTTGTTTGCCAGCTAGCCAGAGTTAACGCTTAATTGAGTAAACCACTCGTGTTAATTAACACAAAAGACCAACAAATATTTTTTCACACACACAAAATCAAAAGGGGGCAAGACTATTTATAGGACTCCAGCGCAGAGAGGCACTTGAAAAATTAAATTTTAAATAAACACACATCGCCGGAATTAGAAGTCAACAAACTTCTTCGCTCCGCTAAAGAGACGATCCAATAAATTCTCTGGAACTCGTGCCATAGTCGTATGATTTAAGGACTTATTTGATGCAACAACAACAAGTATTGAAGAGAACTTTGAATTATATATCCCACATCATTTTGAAATCGAATCCAATTTTAATTTCTTTAGAATAATCTATTTATGTTATATTGATATTTTATTATGCTTAAATTCTATCAATTCTCAAATATATTGCATTAATCATTTCATCATTTATTTGAGAGCACTAATAAATTTTATTTAATTGGGATATTTTTTTATTCAATTAAAGCCTTGAACTTTGGAGCTGTGTGGGTATTCCCCAGAGTCCTTTTAAAGACATGACTGTGCACTCAGCTATTTTTATATTTATAAATAAAATCGTATAACGCACATGTGCGATGGCACGCAACTAGGCGTGTCTTCTGGCTGCCTGCCTCCGCATCTTTGACAAAATAAATTGCGTCAAGTTCAACGCCGCCAAATGTCGAAGACAAAATAGGGAACGTGCAACTGGCGGTGGCACTAAAAATAAATTATAAAATAGCGACAAGTAACGTGGCAGCGACGTCGGCGGCAGCAACGCATCAGGCACGATGTCAACGTGCCTCATAATTAATTGCAAAAAACTGTAGCAACTGGGAGTAAATACAAAAAAACAACCTACAAAGCGGAAAACTGAAAAACTTTTGACTGATCACATGCGGAAGCAAGCAGGAAAACTCACATCCCATATGGCGGCTGACTAAAAAAGTTATGGGAAGGATAGATAATTTACAGTCTCTTGTTAGGACTTATTATAAATGCATTATTTCAACAAAACAAAAAAATTGCTTTCAGTCTGTTTTGAGATGTGAATCCCATATTAAAAATGATTATCAAAGAGATAATTGGCGGTTCGGAGAAGTTGCCTTCTATCCTCGTCTGAAAAGTCCTCCTCAGTCTCTTATCCCCTTTCGAGAAGTCTTGCTCATAAATTGCGTGCTAACCAACAAATCACATGCTTATTAAACCGTTCCCAGAACATCAATAAAACGAGCGACGTCGCTGACAAGGATCCGAATTGCGTTCAGACTGCAAATTTGTATCATGTCGTTAGCAACATTGTTGCCAACGGGACTTGCGGTATCGACGAACCGTGCGTGTTGACAGTTTGTCGCTGGGGTTTAACTCGTTGCTGATTTACTTGCTTGAAATGCTCTTGTCGCTATACCCAGCACTTCACTGATGGAGAAGGCATATGCCAAACTAGTTGCTTATAATGATACAAATTATAACTATGGCATTTCAATATATGAACAGCAATAGTTTTAGGAATAATGACAACACGATAAAATCGTATTAATTTTATAAACTAAATATTAACTAAGAGTATTAGATTATACTAATTACATGAAACTATAATACTTGCACTTCAATCGAATTTACAGGGTATCAACTAGTTTAAACCTGCCATATTGTAGTTTTCGTTGTATCTTATGTTGGTTTTTTTATGCCACTAGCACTGTATTTTTTCAGCTTTTATGCATTCCATTTTCCGCCATGCCACGCGGTTGCATGTCACATAATTATGAGCATCATGATGCCCCAGCGTCTGCATCATTATTAAAGCCTTTATGCGAGAGCATACACAAGAAATATGTTGCAAGCATATTCGTTGAATCGTTGTTGCTGTTGTTTTTAACGATGCGCTAAGTAGGGTAGAATGCTGCCTCATGGCGCCGACATGTGTGTGTGTGTGTGTGTGTGTGTGTGTGTGGCTGGCTATAAAGTCAATTAAATATGTATAAATTTAATGAGTGCTACAGTCAGGCTTAATGAGACGGTTATGCGTGGAAAATGGAGCAGGTGAACATCACGCTCGAGTAAAACTCAAAATGCATAGCATAGCTTAAGGCGTTAAGCAGGGATTATAAACATACCACATCGCTGAACAAACTACAGAATTGCAGCCACTTAATTCTCATACCAAATCCTCTTTATTTTTGCAATCTGCCCTACTGATTTCATTCACTCTATCATACACTATTGATTCTACTCCAT
This sequence comes from Drosophila immigrans, assembly GCA_963583835.1. Classification (NCBI taxonomy): domain Eukaryota; kingdom Metazoa; phylum Arthropoda; class Insecta; order Diptera; family Drosophilidae; genus Drosophila; species Drosophila immigrans. The sequence continues at coordinate 19,999,161 of OY757143.1, read as the reverse complement.
ATCCAATCTCTTGTGGTACTCGACGAGCTCTATTCCTCATTGTGGGAATCTCTCACAATAAAATCAATGGCCAAACCACGAGGAAAACTAAGGCTGTTATCAACAGGGTTCGCCTTTTATGTGCTCTTCGGCGCTGACGTTTTGTTTTAAGAAAGCAAATTGATGCTCTGAAATAGTATTGAATACAAGGCAAATGCTACTTGAATTGAATAATAATAATTCGAAATGCGAGTTGAATAATTTCCTTTTGATTATTAATTTGTCTGCCAATTCGAGCAATTGCTTAAGCTGTATTATGCTCTGTACGCTCACAGTTAAGCTACTTACGACCTTATTCTTATCAGCAGCACAGACCGAGTGCTCAGTTCAAATGGTTCAATGGGAAACGTCTCAAAAGCGGCTTACCTGCAATGGGATAAATGAAGCGAAAGATAAAACACGTTAATATTATTATATATTTTATGTATGCGAATTGTGTTCAATGCTCAGGCAAATGCGGTACGCTAATTGGAGCTCATTTAAATATGTAATAGCAATAACCTCAAACAAAACAACAACATGCGCAAGAACAAGCTAATTAGTGGCCTGGAGAGTTGTGAGCCAAAAGAGGCTTAAGTTACCAAACTGGCTAACGGTGCTCCAGGCAAATATAAACAGCAATTAGCCATAAGTTGATGATGTTGGCCAACTAATTGACTAAGTAGATTGCGAATACCAGAAGATTGTTCAAAAATTCCTTAGCATTTTAGACAACAAAATAAGTGATCAATGTGGACCAAAGTATTCAACTGGCGATTACCCTCTAGCACTTTGTTTAATAATTTAATTATTTAAATTAAAGTCTGATTATCAAATTAAATCCCTTTAATGGTAAATTCAAATGTTTTATGGACAAACTTGTAATTCTTGTATCAATTTACAAACCGAGATCTAAATATATATTTAGCTATCTGTTTCATCTTTTCAGATGAAGTAACTCTTTTCAAACAACTACAGGGTATTCAAATCTGGTTAGACAACTAAACGACTATTGCGTTGTTTGAAGAACCTAAAATTCCAAGCCTCTAGAAAATGGAGCAGTTGAGAAAGCAAAAAAAAGGTTGAGCTATGCCCAGCTGGCGGGCAATTTCAGTAGCAGGATAGGACGGACGGAGGACATGAGTTGGGGACGAGCCATGTCACACAGCATCCTGTCTAATACTCTAATATCCGTTTTGCTCGTTATCCTTTTGCGTTTGACATGTGTAAGTGGCTGTCAAGCGTTTTAGAATGATATTTTTCTGCTCTGTCGTTGTTGTTTGTGCAGCACCTTCTGCTTTTCGCTGTAAGTAGTATGAGTGCATTGTCCTGCTGCTCCTGCTGCGGCAGCTTCCACATTGTTGTCCTTTTCTTGTGCTGCCTTCCGCTGTTGATTTTATTTACATTTCTAGCATTTTTTTTCGAACCTGAACCTAGAACTTTGGGTTGCCCTCTTTTATGCTAATATTTTTTGGGGCATGTGTGCGCCTCAGGTCGAACCAAATAAAAGAAAGAAAGAAGATATTTGTTGGCTGAAATCGTTGCTGAAGGGCAACAAATTGCTAGGAAACCATTGCCTACATTTCTGTGTTGTAAGCTGGCAACAAATCGTCAGGACTTTTGTACACTTGCCCCTTTCTTGCAGCTACCTGTAAATCCAAATACATTGCCCACATTTTAAGCTGTCATTTGATTGCTGAGTCCTTGTGAAAGCTTTAGTCTACTTTTCTACTGACTAACAAATGCCTATCTCTAAGTCTAAGACACTTTAAGACGCCCGATAACAAATTGTTAAAGCCTTGAGTATTTAAGCACATGATTCAGCTTATAATCATATGCAAATCCTTGTCTAGCCAATCTTAAAAATGGGAAGCGTTTTCCGTAGGACAAAAATGATTGTAAGTTCATAATAATTCAGTAAGAATTATACAAATTGATATAAGAAATTTTGGAAACTCACAATATTTCCTACAATATAGTACATAAATGTTAGAAAGCAACTAAGAATCGTGAAATTCTGAAATAGTTGATGTATAGTAAAAAAAAAACTCGTATTAAAAATCAACTTGTACCATAAGTCTTATATTTTATTACTTATTTAATTTTAACAATGCAATCCCATCCTAATTGATAAATTAAACTAGAATCGTAAAAAAATGCATAAATAAATGTAAATTATATGATTAATTTTAATTATAAATATGTGAATTTTAAAGTTGTAGAACAACATTTTTAGACGCCTGGTAAAATGTTTTAAAATGTTTGCCAGTCAAAACTGCAGAACATTTTAATGCATAAATTGGTGCTCTCATGAAAGCATCTTCAAGTCTGGTTACCCAAAGCTGGATTAACTAAAAAACAATGTTTTTTGGTGAAATTACGTGGTGTGGGCAGCCCTGGACGGGCTTAACAGTGCTTCAACGGGATTGTATGAACAAAAGTTTCTCATTATAATGAAACTTTGTTGCATTACAAAACTTCTTTGGCTGCTTTTGTTGTTGTAAATGTGTTGCAATTGTCGTTGTTGTTGTTGTTGTTGTTGTTATGTTAGCCACAATCTACACACACTCTCTCTACATACATATGTGTTTGTGTCTGTGTCTGTGTCTGTCTGGCCCCCAGCGGAGTTGCGAGTGGCCTTAAACTGATAATTGGATTTAATTTTTGAGTAGCCCATGTTCAAGCCCTTTCGCCTCGAGCCCGGGCACATTTAAAATGTTGCAGTTTGCTGCTCATATGTCCATTCGAGCGAGAGCTGATAGTCACACCTAATCTAAATGGGGGCCGGAAAGGAAGACCCAACTAAGCCGACGTCTAGTGACCGAACCCGGCCACAGGTTCTTGCCTGGTTTGGCAGCTACGCTTTTGATCTGAGCCTTGTGAAAATTTTGACATGTGCTTGTTATAACAATGCCAACAGCCAACAGCTTCAACCCGACCAGGGACTTAGGGACAATGGGAGCTGTAGCCCATGGAGGGGTGTGTCAAAGGATGGGAAAATGTAGACGTGAGTTGTCGCATAAATATTCATTTTCTTGACTTTACTGAAAAAAGGGGTGGCCACTCCTTCCATTTCGCTTATGTCGACTACATCAAATGCGTGTTATATAATCCCCATTTCAGGCTGTCTGAGGGCTAATTTTTAATTTTTATGGTTCACATGCTGCCCTTGGACCAAGTTCATAAAATGAATAATTGCCACTTTTTGGCTCCAGTAGCTTTCCGACGCTAATAAAGCGACTGCAAGCGACGCAGGCGAGCCAACTTTGTATTTTTGGGGTCGCCCCCTTCAACAAATGGAGATTAATTTTATTATAATGTTCAGCGCTGGCAACGGGCGAATTTCTCGTCATATGAGTGCAGCTGAAGTGGATTTTGGTAGCTCAAAAAAGGACCCGTCACAGCCCTTCACAACCTCTTCCTTTCCCTCTCTCTCTGTCTCCCTTGCAAGTTCCCCCATTTTGGCGTTAAATTAATTTGGGGACATGGCTGGCGCTATTTTGTTTGACCAGCTTCGTGTGTGGGCGGATACTTGATTACTTTGAATGGTTACGGATATTACGAGTACCTCGATGTGGCATAAAGGAACGCTTTACATACTTGATTACCTAAAAGTACCCAACAGTGTGCTCCACATTAAACGGCCAGAGATTAGGCACTCAAGTTCTTTCCTTGAGTCTGATTAATTATATTTTTATCATAGTGAAAGTTGCCTGGGAGACAAATATGCAAAGATTTATGTGGCTTATGCTAATAACTTGACTTCAATTCAGCAACCAGGCATCGAAACCTTGTCTAAAACTTAAGCTACTTAATTGAAATTAAAGCTGCAACATATATTATTACTTTTACATAAACTTTAATATTGATTGGCCACTATTAAGAAAAGGAAGGTGTAAATAAATTTCACTAAATAAATCACGTGTGAGTTAAACTTGCTCTCATATAGTTTCGTTGGCAAATTAACTTATTTTTATTGAAATGATTAAATTAAATTCAATCAAAGACAATTCTAAGCTTGAATTCGTATTAAATTCAGAATTGTTGTATTTAAATAAAGTGCTATGCAACATTTAAAGGAGCACTCTCCCACACTATGGGGAAAACCGCCCACACACACACTTGCACTTCTAGCACGTCTTATATAGAAATACATTTCAATATGGGTGCCCGGCAAGAGGCATAAATCCAAGCACTCCAAAACAATCATACGCCTGAGTCAACAGCTACATGGGGAAGGAAGAGGAGGAGGAGGATCAGGGTTCAGAGGCAGGACTGTCTCTGTGACAGGTCGTTCTATAGGCTGGAGTTTTTATGCATAAATCACTTTCACTTGTTTACACAAATAGGCGCAGAGTAGCTGGAGAAAAAACCTGCCGCTGAGCTTAACGAAATTTTCAATTTTTTTTCTGCCACAGCAGCAAAAAGTAAACCGAAAACATGCAACACATATTACAACGGCTGGGATGGAGACGGCAGTGTAAGGGGTCAGGGTCAGTACATACAAAAGAGCAGACCTCGAACAATGATAAGTTTGAGTGAGCTTCATTTTGGCCAACCGCCCACACAAATATTGGAAGGGAATAATAACAACAGTTAAACAAACAATGTTTCGGGTTCAAGCTCGAGTTCGAGTTCGGGACCGGGTCCGGGTCACGTTCCGGCGCTTAAGCCTAACGGGAGGAAAGCGAAATGAGAATGTGGACAAATGGACCCCAAAAATAATACATACATATTCAGAGCGCATTGTGAGGTTGTATAAACAATTTAAGCGATACTTTTATTTATTATTATTTTTATGCCGCCGCCGCAAAAATGTAAAATTAATATGAAAAGCCTCCGCCACATTCGCCTGTTGCCACCACCGCAATTGTTTGCTCACGTAGTCAATTGGCTGGCAGAAGAGAAAAACATTTCACGGCATACTTTTAGGGGTCGATATGAACGACACACGTGCTAAGCAAATAATTAACTCGCACAACTTGGCCAGACGGCCAATTATGTTGATGGCCCAATAACATATTTGGCTCAATTAAATCAACACACGGCCCTTTGCATTAAAATAAATAAACAATAAGCCAGAACAACATCAACAAAAAACTTTTCGGCCTACTGTCGAAACCAAAAACAACAACAAAAAAGAACTTTGGCCTAAAAGTTTTGCAACTCAAACTCAAACTTTTGCCTGCCTATTAGCCGGGGCTTGCCTCATGCCTCATGCCGCATGCCCCGTGCCCCATGCCACATGCGTGCTGTCAAATTATCTTGGGAAATTATTTTTTAACACGCACCAAACACAATGCGACAAATAGGCGAAATGTAGATGCTCCACAGGGACAGCAGACAGGCAGATCTCAAAAAGAAAGATTTTTATTTCTCTCAATGCAATCACAGAAAACTTTCAGCATTACCAATTGAATTTAATGAGTAGTTAAATAAAACAGCATGTAACTGCTGATTCTGTCGGTAGTTACTTTTATTTTATTTATGCTAAACTTTATTTCATAGACTCTGTGAAGCAAACTTTAGCAATTGGGTTTTATTTTCAATGTGGTGTGGGAAATTTCATGTCTTCAGGTCATTACAATACTCAGCTAACTAGCATTACGAACGGCTCTCAAATAAAGCGAAAGGCATTTTCAAGTTCTTTTCTGTATCAAAATTAATGTATGTTATTCATCACAATTATTTGAGCAGTTTTTGATGGATTTCACAATTCTTATTATTGCTTAACAGTTTTGAGTAACAACCAATCAGTTTTAAAATATTCATGTCCCCATGAATAATTATTTTAACTTAATAAATTGATTATGTACATTGAAAAAGTATTTAGTTATAATTATTATAAATTAAAATAATTCAAAAAATTTAAAATAATCGCAAGTAATTCAAAAATGTATTAATTATTGTGTTATTTTATTAAAATATAACCTAAATCTTTAAGTGATGACATTAAATATTTTGTGTTTTCAGCCCTGATTTCGGTTCCAAGTTCTCTCACTCTAACCTTATAACTGAATTATATGGGTATTCACATTTAGCTAAATATATCTTTTCTGCGTTTTATTCATTCGCACTCTACATTCTCCACTTTCTCGTCCTTTGCCTTATTCACTTCCTTGTTTCTTGTTTAAACAAGCGAAACTTTAACATTCTAGGAGTAGCGCTAATGTTTATTTGGTGAATGGCATCGCCCACTCTTCCGGGTTGTTAATAGGGATTGTGAGAAGGGAGAAATAGGGAAATTCCGAAAATTGTTGACTATTTGCGGTGGCCAAACGAAATAGAATGCCGTTAATTAACCCAGCCAACAGTTTTAAATGGCCAACAAAAATATTTACACTACAATTTGCCCACACTAACTAGAAGTAGTTCACAGTTGGTAGTTTCTTGTTTCGTTGTTGCACAGTAAGATACTTCAAGTGAAGTAACTCTGCCACCTGCGAGTAGTTGTTGCTTGCGTTGCTTTAAAAGGAAACGCAAGTTTGCGTTTAACTTGGCCACAAATCAAAGCGACAGAAACGAAAACAAAGAAACTCAAATAACCAACTCGAGTCGCATTTTTATGACTTTTTCATAAGTTTTGACTATTTCAGTTGGCACGCAAAGTAATTTTTCAATTTTATGCCACGCTGATAGGCATGCCACGATTTCCGCTGACTTGACAAATCGTGCAAAAATGAAATGTAAGCCTATACAAAAAGTTTCATTGGCCTCTCTGTCCCTCTGTGCTTTCATCCCCTCTCTGTCCAGCAGGCATTACGTGAGCGTGCTACCAACAAGCAAAAGGTCCTCCAACTGCAAAACTGAAACTTTAGCTGTAACTGGCTGATGATGATGCGGCATAAGCGTCCACCAGTCGTTGCCCCCAACGGGGACAAGGTGCACGCCTAATATGTTTAGGGCTTGCGGCTTACACTTAAGTGAAATCAACGAAAATTTAGCTGTATGCAGGAAATACAAACAACTGCAAGACCAAATGCGACTGCAAGATACCCTATTCATAAATAACAAATCATTTTTATTGTTTCATTTTCTACTTTTGTAATCAAAATAACGAAGTTACATGAATATGAATTTGAAATTTTGTTTTATATACCATCATTTTTTTTAATGCCAATACTGCCCAATGTTGCCTATGGGAACGAAGTTATAGAGGACCTTGAAATTAATTTTGGTTAATATTTTTAAACAAGTAAAAAAGTGAATGAGTCCACAACACTTATAGATCTCCCCGAATTAATTCCGGCATAATAGAGTTGAATGGGAAAAAGAAAAAATATAAACTAATTATTCGTAATTTTTGTACTTTCTTCTATTCTTTTGAGGATCCTGGTTGTATTAATTCACTTCTCTTTTATTTAAAGCTTCATAGAGACAAACCCACCTCAATTTTTCATAAACTTTAATTCTTTACCAATCTAACTGTGCTCCAATACTGAATATGAATATATAACTCATTAAACTAATTTAAACTATTTGACCACCTACATTAATAAGAAATGTTTTCAAAATTAATAAAAAAAATAGTTTGTCAAAAATTTCCATTACTTCTTTTTTGTATATCGATAATATTTATGCTATTCTCAATCAACTTTTTTAACTAATTCAAACGATTCGTTCACATTTATGCGTTAATAAAAATATTGCAAAATTAATAAATATTTAGTCAAAAATTGTGTTTTATATTTTATTTAGTAAATATATTTTCTACATTTTAGACAGAGTTTCTTTTTGGCACAAATTCTTTAATAACCCCCCGCATCTGTCACACTTAAATTCCAATTTCAAGGGGTGACCAATACACGTGTCCTAAAAATTTGATCCGCTTCAAACGAAAGCAAATCTAATTTGGCAATCAATGAATTGCATTACTTATCATCCCTTGCCAGAAATGTTATTAAAGCGAGCTTGAGAACTTGTTTTAAATTAAATTTCGTTAAAATAAATGCTGAGAAGCTGTAAATTTTAATGTGTAAAAACTTAACGAAATTACATTTATAAAAATAATTAAAATATGAGATCAACAACTTGATCAAGACCACTATAGTTTGTTGAATAGCTAACATACCCTTTTGAATTTGCTCTTAAGCGTAATCTAAAATAATGCGGCGTAGCAAAAAATCACAGCAAAAGGGCTGCCATTCACCAATGGGCCATTCATCACGAAATAAAACTGAGCACCCAAGTTAGCTCCACCCAACCACTCTCACTCACTAGCACACCAGGCAGTAGCAAGCAGCAAGCAGCAAGTAGCAAGTGGCAAGTGGGTTGTGGCATGAACTGAGAAAGATGAATGACTTGACAAATGCGCTGGTCATGAATCAAATATCAATTTGACAAGCGGCAAACGAAGAAACGCTGAAGTTCGCCCAGCAATAGAGCTAAGAAAGTCTTTTGTCCTGATGCTGCTCAGGTGCTGCGTAATTCCTTGGCTTTTGTTATTTTTGTTTTATTTTTTTTTTTGTCGGTGGTGCCAACTTAATTCAATTTAATTGTGGGCAGCGTGTAAATGACGTACATGTAATGGAGTCAGCTACCAAGTTTGTTGGCCAAAAACCATTTTGATAAGCTCAAAGTTTAAGAGTTTCACTGTCAAGACGTCGGCGGTCGGGGCTCAAAGATTAATGAAAACTTTTCGGATGCGTTGCAGTTGCAATTTGGCCTGGGTGTTTATTAAGTTTAGCTGCAAGTTAGATTGCCTTTCAACGAGTCTCTGCAATTTCGGGTGTCAAAACTTGACGACGTTTCATTAGTAGGCAACAGGCATGAGACGGCGAGACACAAGTCGCGTCTGGGGATTTACATGGTAGACGCACACACTTCTATATACTCGTACTTCTGCCCCACAGCGTGTTGCACATTAATTATAAACAGGACAGTCGCCGCTTTTCCCCCATGGGCCATGGCATTTGCTTACTAAATAAGCCCAATCAAGTTGATTAATAGTGGGCGACAGCTCTGAAATCTTCACGTCACAGAGAAGCCTGCCATCCACTAGATAAATGAAAATGAAAAACAAACAATTAAAGCAACAAAAGCGTCACCTGTACCTTCAGTTCTAGTTTTATCAATAAACGGCCAGAGACCCCGCGTATCCGGGTCTTAACTCATGCAAATAGTCTACTTCCTGCCAGGCCATTCAGAATGACATTTTTTTTTTCTTACATTTCATTTTTATTGCCATTGACCAAAACGGAAGTTTCGGGTGCCAAACAGACGCTGACGCTGTCCGTTGCAAGTGCAATATGTTGCCAGTCGATAGCTGCCATGGATACTCCTCCATTCCTTTCAACTTGCCATCGCCATTTACCATGCAAATCTATGCCAAACACAGCAACATTTATGCAATGCAAACCGCCACACACAAAAAACTGTAATACCTTTTGACTAGTATTTGCTTGCCCGAGGGTGGGCGAAGAGGGTTCCTATTACTTTCTCCTTGCTAGCTCTAAAAAACAGAGCACATTGCGAGAGGGAAGTTCCATGATAGCTGCTGAAAATGCTATGTAATTTTCTCACGAAACAAAAAGCGGCGAACCGTAAAGTGAAAATGCTGATGAATTTGTTGCAAACTGTTTTCGAAATATTATCGAAAATAATAATATAAATAATATTTATTTATCTATATTCACCACAACATTTTTTTACAATATTAATAAAATTATTTCAAATTTATACATTGTTATTTTAACAATTGCATCCTATTTTATTTTATTTATTTTAAAAATATATCTCTGTTAAATGTAGATTTTTGTTTATATTATTATCTTTTAAGACATGTTGATATTTATATTTTTTGAAGACCTTCAGTTATTTAAAAAGATCAACTTAAGCTGCTTAAATTTTATTATCATTGCCACTTTAGAAGTTGATTAAAATTTACATTTTATTTTAAATTTGTGACGACTTAAATTGTGTGGATACTTGAAAAGATTATAAACCTTTTCAAGTATCTACACAATTTAAGTCGTCACTTTAATCTTGCATAAAGAAAAACTAGATCTCGTAATTAACTGGTTTGAATGCGACTAAATGAACATTCATGGAATCTTGTAATTCACAAATTTTTGTTGGTATTTATTTAATACCTTTTAATTTAATTCGACTCGACTGCAGACAACTTTTTACCATTTAGTATATTTTTAAAAACATATGAAAATTATATGCAACTTTGTATTAGTTACTCCTACTTTAAAACCTGCCAAGCAGCCCACATACTAGTACTTGAAGCTCCATAGCTTAGGAGCTTAAAAGCTTTTTGGGGCATCATTTACACCGTCCATGTTGTTTTTGCACCATGGTTTTTTCATTCAATATTTAAAAATGGACGCAAATGCCACAAAGAGCGTTGCGAGCTAGCTGGCGAACTACGTGGCAAGAAGAACGCATATTTAAACTATGTTGAATTTTGCAAAGCAAAGCGAGATGGAAATGGAAATGGAAATGGGAAAAATGGGTGATGGTAGGTGGCAAGTGTGGCAACATGCGTGACACCGACAAGTTGCATTGAGGTTGCCGCTCGGTTTCTGTGTCGCTGTTGAAATGTGGTCTTTACTTAGCAAATGGGCAACGGAGCGAAACCAGTTGAAATGCGGTTGGGATTATTAAAAATTCCCTTAGCTAATGGTAGGTGCACCTTCAAATCTTCCTCCCCATCTCTTGCTGTTGCTCATTAGAGCGCTGCTGACATATTTCAGGCATTTTATTTTTAATGGAATGTCAGTTGCCACTTGCCACATGCCGCATGCAGCCACCCCCGCGTCTAACACATTTTAAACGTTTTACAGTTAAAAGCGCAACTCGAACCCTCGAACAAAACCATCAATTTCTAATATGTAATTTAGTAAACGTCATTTTGTAGCCACCCCCCAAAAATAAACCCAAAAAAAGAGAAAGGCAGAAAGTGGTTGAAGCAGCTGCTGCTGCTGCTGATGACTTTCATCACGTGCCAAATGGAAATTTGCATTGTGGCAACAAATAGAAAGAAAAATAAAGTGAAAGCGACACTCTAACGAAGGCATTTACTCAAATATTTGCAAGTTGCAGCAAATGCCAAAATGATGACACAAGCGTAAACCATACTCAATTACTGGCCATGACACCTTGCAACAATGCGGGGCAGCTACACACGCACACACACACACACAGATACAAGACAGGGGTACAAGACACGTCTTACCACCCTCTCGAAATGCAAATACTCATAGCAACATTCGCACGCTTTCCCAGGCAAGGGATGAGTTCAGTATTGGGGGTGGGAGGCTAAGAGATGCGGGGGCTGGGTATGGCTATACCTTAAGGGTGTACCTTTCATTTCCATGGGTGACAGAAATTAAAATCTAATAACACAGCTCAAAGCATAAATATTTGTTATACTTTCTCGCAACAGATCAGCCGGTCTCTGCATAAAGCTGATGAAGCAGCTCCCTGGTGGTTAAGCAACCCTGCTGCATAGTTTGCCAAGTCTTGGAGGTGGGGATAGGATAAGGCATAAAAACAAATTATTACACACTCCAGGGTACAGCAGTGGCATGAGGCGGTGGCTGCAACAGACAGCAGCGTTGGCAATGGCAACCTGTGCAACATTTACCTCTGATGCTTCGAGCCAAAGGCTTCTGTTGTCTGTTGCCTGTGCAACAACAACAAACAGCAACAACTCGATTTGCTCTTTGTTGTTTAGCCTTTTGTTTGGTGGTTGCAAGCGGCTGCAACTCTTCTTCTTCTGCCAAGCGAGGGTTGCAATACAAGTTGATCCATAGCAAACACAAATCCATAAAATATTTGCCTTTCGTCAAAATCGATCAAAAGCCATGAGTTATAAATGTCAATTCTGCAGTTGCAGTTGATTGATGAACAATCACACAACTCTTTTCCAATCTCATTTTAAATTTATCTTATTGCAAACTTAACAAGTTTTTACCTACTGAAGTATATTATTAAAAATTATCATTAATATGTTTGAGCCTATAGAGCTCAAATATATTTCATAATTAATTCTCAATTTGTGACTTTTCGCAGTACACAATTGGTGGTGTTTTTATTACAATTTTAAAACAAATTATATGAATATTCATTTGCTTTAAATTCCTCCAGATTACTGTACTCTTACACACCCGATCTGTTTTTCTTTATTAATGCTATCATGTTTTATATTTATTTTTTTAATTATTTGTAATAATAATAAATTTAAAATACCTTTCACTCATTTTTTTAAAACCTTTTCAAGAAGTTTTTTTTACATTTAATATTCTTATCAACATAAAAACTAAAGTCTAATTTCCCACACATTAATTTAATATGATGGTAAGTCAAGAATGCTGGTTATTAGGTTTATTTAAAATTTCATAAGTTGAGCGAATTGTTTTCAAACCACCCTCTTGGTTAGAGCACCCTTTGCCAAATGTTTAGGTTTTGTCTACGGCAGGTCTATTACAGGTATACAAGCACTCACCCTGGGGTTAGTTTGTCTAATGCTCTCCACATTTCTGCCAATTTTCTTCTATTTTTGTGATTCGTTTTGTTAAATTTAAAATTTGATTTGAGCTCAATTCGATTATGAGTGAAGTTCGCATTGGGTTTTCTTGGATGAAATACTGCACTTGACGTTTTTCTGCCCGATAATCTGGGCTAGGAAATTCATTTAGACAGACAGTGTGCTGAGTGATTTTTGACGCAATGAAAAACTCTTTGAAATTCAATATGCAGCCAGCCCCCATATCATATTTACTGCTGCTGTTGCTTGGTTCCAAAGAGCATCCCTTATCGCCTTGTTTTTCCGGGTGAGCCAATACAAAATCAATTATGGGAATCGACGCGCCTTGTGAAATATACGAGAGCAACAACAAATGTTGCCCATACATACATTTATCATTGTATGTATTTGTGTGTGTGTGTGTAAAGCATGCTCTAAGCCTGTGTAAAACCCACTGTAAACGACGACCCCCCGACCGACCCTCCTGTAAAACTATAAATGGGCAGTGATGTCGCCGTCGTAGGCTTAAGTGTGTTTGACTGCGGCTAATATTTATTTCCGGCAAATAAATCCCCGAGCATGTGCGCAACCCCACGCACACACACACACACACACACACACACACACACACACACACACACACACACACACAGTCGCTGACATAGTGAGCGGAGAAAGGGCCCGAGGAAAAGGAAAAAAGTAAACCAGGTTATTAATTTCACAGGACTCTCTCTACTACAACGCTACTAAGCTCGTGACATTTTGCTTCAGACTGCGGCATTATTTTTATGTTCCCCTTAGGTTATTGATAGCCCTCCCTCGGGTTTCATAGGGAGGACAGCGGGTGTTATGCACATCATAAATTTTCATGTTTGTTTTGTTGTTATAACTCTTATCACTTGTCCGGACTAATGTCTATTTATCTGGCCAATTGTTAAGATTTTTCCTTGTTATTGTTGTCTCTTCTAATTAGTACACTGACTTCTTGTTTGTTCTTGTTGCCTGTGACAGCTTACTAAGCAGAAATAATAAATGCCATTCATAACAATTTACCGACAAAAAGCAAACTGGCAAACTTAATCGAAAGCAGCCAGCATCATTGCAAAATGCAAAAGTTTTTGCTCTATAACGCTCTTTCTTCCTCCATCTAACCAGCTCCCGTTTTTATTTTAAGCTTCATCTTCGTTTTTGCATAGTTTTTATGCTGTTAGCTATGCCCAAAGTTATGCAAACAATATTTTGCTCACCAGCAAAAAAGCAAAGCATGCTAAAATTCAAATGCATTTTGCCTCGGGCATAAAATAACTAAGTTAATTTAGAAGTTTCGAGAATTCACATACCATATTTAACGCAGTTAACAATGTTTTCGTTGCTACATCTAAGTAGTTATCATATAGTCATAATATATTTTTATTTGCTAGTTAGTTACTTTATCGAAATGAATTTGTATCCTCTAAAAGAAATAATTAATCATTTTTGTAGAAGCTGCTTTGCTTTTTTAAATTTTATATATATTTCTCCAGAGCACTCATTGTTAGAGTATTCACGTAATTCTATGACCTGCAGTCAGCACTTTTTGTAAGCTTTTCAATGCTATTTTCTTGCATCTTGGCTTTATTTTCTTTCATCTCTATCTGCCTTTTTGGCGTCTCTAGGCAATGCTCAATGGCATCTTTGTCTCGCTGCAAGCTGCAGAGATTTATTTGTCTTGTTTTCTTACCTTTCAGTTGCACAAAGACTGCCACCTGGGGCAAATCGTTATGGCCAAAAAAAAAAAAATAAAAACAATAAGAAAAATGTAAATAGTTTGGCCCGCATGCAAGGGAAGGGGATATAAATCGTTTTCTAAGAAATGCGAAATGCAACAATGCAATTATATTGTGTTTGCGCATAGTTTTATGCGTTGACTTGAGCTTGACTTTCGAAATTAATTGCATACTTTGAGGCGACCGTTAGCTCATAAATACGCCATGCACGACCAAAACTTTTTAATTAGTTAGTTGCACAAACAGCAACAGCAACCGACTGCCTTCGGCCAGCAACAAAATTTAATAAATAAATTTGCCAATAAGCCAAAAATTGCGCAGCTGCCAAAGCAGTTTAAAATATGCATTAAGCACCAAAAAGTATGCAACATCAACTGCACCAACAACAGCAACGGAATAGCATCAAGCTTGCAACATGCCGGCAACACTCCACTCGACACTCTGGCCTAGAAAGTCAGCTCGAAGTGCGCCAGAGCACTAGAGATTTTCAGGCCCTGGCTCCCTTGTTAGTGGCCAAAAATTATGGCTATAATTTTTCACACAGAGCGACAGCACAGCACAATGAGAAAACGGAAGCAAAGAATGAGAAAGTTAGAGAAATGGCAGGGAGAGTGAAAATCGTATGGTAAAAGCTAAGCAGAAACTTTTGCCGTTGGTTTAGTGCACATTTTAAATCTTTGCGATCATTGAAAAATAATGCATACATAGAACTTCATAATGCTGTTACTTAACACTGCCTACTTTATGATAAAGTGCATAAAAAACTGCTAAAAATGTGACAGGCGAGCATGGATAAATTATAGGTATTTTTCAGCAGACAATATAAAATAAAAAAGTCAAGATTCATGTGTGCAGTCTAAGGGAAAATTGTAACATTAAATTATCAGATTGTATCGAAGATATATAATTATGAAACCGCAGACCATTCGCTGATTATGTTGCGCAAAACTTGAAAATATAATACATGAGTATTTAGTGAGCATGTGGTATTTATGTAATTTGTTCTTTTCCCTTATTGTCAAACCATGTTAAGAAAAATATAAAAAATGCTGAAATTTAAACTGATGCTTTTGTATATGGTCAAAATCTCACCGAAGCTTCTCTTGACTCGACAGCTAATTTCGTATTCTCTGTATGCCACAAACCAATATCATCGCAACCACTAACTCAGTGCATCTAATCCTTGTCGTGGCAAGGGAATCATTCATTGCAACCATTAAACAACGTGTAGCATCCGCCAAAAAGTATGCAGCAGTTTTTCAAATGCATGCGCTTGACTCCATATAACTGTCGTTCCTTAGTCTCTCTCCTCAGTTTGGGGTCTATTGCTGCCTGGAATCCGTCGTTATGTCTGTCTGTTCCAGTGTCCCTCTGTCTGTTTGAGTGCTGTCTACGGCGTCTGACATGTTTTAAGCATAAGTGCAACGCATTTAGCTGTCAGTGCTGCGTTGGGACTGCGTTCGGGTCTTGGTCTTGGCTGACTGCCTTTAAAGCCCGTAGAGAGCTCAGTGGCCCAGTGATTCCCCTACCCACTACCCCCTACCCTCGCTTCTCCTGGCCATCTAAATAAAGTGGACCAAACGAAGCGCGCCAGCCCGGCTGATAGTGCAGCAAATTGAAAACTTTAAGTGGAGCAAAATATGAAATGCTGCGACTCGGCTGGAGGACAATGTTCTCAACGTCATACACATTTGCCATCGTCGTCGAGGGCAACGTCGTCGTCGTCGTTGCATGTGCATTAATAACGCCATCGTCCATTAAACGGCTCAGTTCATGTGTGCATTTTCCCGCTCCTCGTGCTTCCGGGCAACAGACTTTCGTAATGCGGACCAGCTGCCCATAAAATTAACGCACACAATTAATACTTACACACACACGAGGACGTATGTGTGTGCACACATACTTTTACATTTTTGTATGCATTATTTTGTTGCAATGCAATTATTATTAAAACCAACCGACTGGCAAAAATATGGGAACACAAAGAAAGTTCGACAATCTGCCGCTTGTTGAAATTCTCATACACTGGCAAAACATTTAAATTGCAATTTTCAGTCTCTTCATTATATTTGAATTTTCCATTATGTGCAATTAGTCCACTAATGAACTAGTCGAACCACCGCTTTAGTTTCATTTTAATAAATTAGCAGTTTACTTTTATTATTGACTTTAATTTTAACAAATCTTATTAAATGTATTCGAATAAGCCCATCAAATGCTGTTTTAAATGTCTTCTATTTAGTTAGTATTTTGTTCGACATTTTCATCAAAATAAGAGATTTTTTGTCTGTCAATATTTCGAAATAATATATAATATTTTATTTCTGATATTATTCCCAAATGTTTAAATAATTAATTGGCTCACCAATGATTTCGTGTACGTATTTACTATGTTCTTATTATTTTTAAAAAATTGCAGCTATTATCTTTAAAGCCCCACAAATTGCATTAGTAAATGCTATTACTCTTTCCAAGCGTATTAACGAAAAAAATACGAGAATCATGCGAAATACAGTTGAAAAAAAATTGGAGCTTAATACAACTACAACTTTAATGCCCCGATGGGCATATCCAGCATATTGACAGCTGCAGTTTGCAGTCGCAGTTCCAAATTGCAATTGCAGCTGCAGTTGTTTATCGGCTCAGATGGATAATTGCAATGCGTAAAGGTTTTTATGCCACATGACAATTCATTTTAAATAGTTTCGCGAAAAGAATTAAATAAAAGAACAAAAGGAATAACTGTTGCATATTTTCCAATGCAAGTACAATTCCAAATGAAAATGGATGTGAGCAAATATGTTAAAAGGTATATAAGCTTTTTTAAAGGAGATTATTCAACTTTATCGTCTTAATGTCTCCACCAAGAAATTTTAATAACAATTGCTCACAAAGCTCGGGTCTTTATACATATTTTGGAATTTCTTTTTGTCAGATTTTCCCATAACATTTCAAATAACTCACAATTACTTTCATTAATTGCAGAGCATTTTTCAGTCGAGCAGATCGGTCAAACTTGTTTTACTGATATTTATTTCGCAAACAATAAAAAATAATTCTGTAGCATAATTATACACATATGGCATTCGGCTTTGGCGTGGGCTGCACAGCATCCGGCGCCACATAATTATAAAGTGCACATTGAACATTTATTGCCAGTCATAAATCAAAAAGTTATCGAAATAAAGGACAGAACAGATAATCGCCCCCGTTTCTCATTTCTCGTTTCTCGTTCGAGCGACACTTTTTACAACTTATTGGACTAATCATAGATGCCAAGCAGAGGGTGCGAGGGGGGCACATAAAGTAGCCCACGACACGCGACTTACCCTGACAACTCCCCCGACTTCCATTTTCGGGCCGAGGAAATATTTCCGGCGCATTGGAAACCGCGCTGGGCTGCAGAGCAACCCCATTGCCCATTGGAAACCAGGACATTTGACGGCTTAGCGCCTCGTGCATAGCTTTTTTGTGAATCAAGTGGGCGGAGGAGGGAAGGGTGCGGAGTAAGGCTACAGCATGTCAACGTGGTCTGCAGTCGTCGCCGGATAATGTCCGGCGGGCTGTTTTGTTGTTCGGAAATTGCATGCCTCAGTGCCGTTGCAATTTGCAATTGAGACTTTTCCCCAGAAGGCTGCAACAACCAACTCTCTCTCACACACACAGGCACAGGTTCTATCCACTCACATACACGTTGAGATAGTACTTTATGGCGTATGCGCGCTGCCCAGAGCGACATTGGGTTAGAGGCGCCCCCAAAAACAGTGCGAGGAAGTCGGTAATTTATGGTTTTTTGAAGCGCCAAGTGGAAGCGAGCCATGTGTCGCTTTGCATAAATTGCTTACGTTTTGTTTGCTTTGACTTAATGAAGGTGGGCGTGGCAGGCGGTGTGGCACATTGAATGCAACCGACAAAACTGCCAAAGCGATATTCAAGCCGAAAAGTGGAAATCATCAGAAAAGGAAAATAATGGAGAGGAAAGAGTTCAATTTGGCATTCGGGCATTTATAAAGCCAAAGATTGTCAGATTATTCTAAATTTAGATGGATCTAAAAACAATTGAATTAACTTATATTTATGAAAAAATAAAAGTTCATCAAAGGTGAATAAATAAATATAAAGCTTCAAGACACATTTTTTACTTCCCAATCTTAACTTAATAATATAAATTATTAACAAAATAAAAAAATCTAAATAAACAATAAATTAGTCAAAAAATGGTTATGATTTTAAAATGAAAGATTGAACATTAAAAATATGTGATCAGTTCTCACAAAGTCTATTTGCTTTGCTGTTTAATTTAATATATCCTTATAGCATTTTAATGGTATGAACAAAAAAAGAAATCAATAGATTTCATTGTGGTTATCAAAGGGACAAACGGCTTCTTCATAATATTAGGAATAATCCACAATTAAGAAGCTTCACTGTTTAATTATAGCACACCACTCTTTACCTTTTTGACATTTCAATAATTTGTTTGCATTCGCTTGGTTCACAGCTCGCTGTGTTTCTACTATGCGCAGCAACCACCTCAACTCAACTCAACTGATCTGTTCGCTGCTGTCGTCCACTTCAAACACCATTAACCTTGAGCTGGTAGTTACCCCCCTTTGGGCAACATCGATTTACATTCCATTTACTTGGGAACACTCGAGCGACCCTTGCACAGTTGTGTTTCCCGCCGCCTCCATTGCAAATATGAAAAGCACTGCACTTGACACTTTTCGGAACACTTCATTGGATGCCCAAAACCAGTTTACAGGCTACGCACTACGCACTACGCACTTGATGCCCGAGGGCACAATGGACGGAAGGCGAAGACGAGGATGGCGTCGTTTTCGGGTCGTTTCTTTGGTGAAATTCTTTGCGGAACGCGTTTCAATTTACAAATGAGCCAAAATGCCTGTGGCAAGCTCTGTTGCAGCTGGGGTTTTTTGTGTTAAAGAGCATGTGGCAAGTCAACAGCAAACAGCAGCAGCCATGCCAACAGTTTTAATTCAATTCCATTAAAAGTCGCAAAGATGTTGCACAGCTGTGCGAAAAGTGTTGCCACCTCTCCCCATCTCTCTCTCCCTCTCTCTCTCTCTTTTGATTTCTTCTCTTTCACTGGCACAATCGAACTAATGTCTGGTAGCTCGCAGAAAACTAATGAAGCGCACAGTGGAAACGCGAGGATTGATTGCTCCCCGGAGGCGCCGATGGCAGCAGCAAACGGCAGCAGCAACAGCAGCCACTTGACGCTGAGAAAACAGTAAAATTGTTGCAATCACCAGAGCCAAAAGCCAACCCCTCCACAACACCCCCAACCCCCCCAAGATACTTTCTCTGCATTTGCTAAGCCCAAACTGCATTTTCCTCGATGTTTGATAATTTCTACTCACGGGGTTGACACTGTGCAGAGGGCAGAGCGCAGGGAGCAGGGAGCAGGGTAACTCCTCTGGGGGTGGTTCCAGTTGCATAAGAAGACTTGTTAAGTTGCCCGCTCGTTAAGATAAGTGAGCCGGCAAATGGCGACAAGTGCGAACTGAACATGCCACAATGATTACCAGCTTAAGATACTATTGCGAATGAACGGGAACGAAAAACGGGAATATGGGGTGCAGATGGAGATGAATTCGTTGCGGGCCAGCTTTTCGGACAGGTTTCAAACCGGCCAACATTTATAACGACTTAAGATAGGAAATACTTTGAATATCTAATCAAAATAAATGGCAATGAAACTCCATTGGGTAAAGATAAAAACCAACTGTTATTTCAGGAAGACTCTCAAATAAGGGAGTCTCTTTGTGTACTTAAGATGTTGCTTTGTAAATATGAATAATGCTTCAAAATTAAGTATTGAGAAGATGAATGAAGTCAGTTTTGGGGATAAGTAGCTAAAGTTTAGAGTATTTGTAGGTTTTCTTATGTATTGTATTATGTTAATGTAATACCAACTATATATACTATATGTATTTTATTGTTTTAATTAATATATAATACAATACAATACAATACAAGTTCAGACTAAAATCTTACAGTTGTTTATGAATCGTAAATAATCAAGTATTATGATTATAAATCTATTCAATAATTACTCAGACTTAAGTGTAACTACTTAATATAACTGTGTGTGTATCTAACTTGATATTAAAAACTCTGCAATTTATTTTAGCATTGTCTGTACGTATTTAAAACAATATTCCTACATTGAAGCGGTTAATAAAACGGACTTTCATTCAAATGACAATAGCTTCAACAATTGCTACAAACACTTTTTAAATAGTCTAATCGGAATTGATGTTGTGATGTAAAATGTTCTGAACCTCTTTAAAATACTTTTGATTATTTTTAACGAACTTCGAATACACAGATCAAAAAACATGTATTTCATCAAATAGTCGTGATTGCATCCATTTAGTCAAAAACTCACCTCAATATAACCCTGAACGCTGTCGCACTGCTGGAGCACAAGAATGCTGGGATTCGCCTTCAGTTCTTCCGGAGAGCAGGGCGACAAGAATCCGCTGTCCGCATCGCTGTGCGTGGAAAGCGGTCGCGGCTTTCTGATTTTATACTGGACATGGCGACTGGGCACAGGTCCTGGATTGAACAACACATAGTTGGATTCGATGGGTACGGTGTGGGCGCGTTGGTCCTTGCGCTGTTGCTGCAACAACTGCTGCAGATGCAACATGTGATCGGTGGTTACCAGTTCCGAGATTGCACGCTGCTCGGTATGCGATTTCTGCTGGGATTTTTTGGTGCCAGGGCGAAAGGGCGACAGATTGAGAAAGGTGAGTTTCTTTTTCATCGACTGATGTGGCTGCTGGGTGCTGGAGCTGCCACTGGAGCTGGCCGAATTGGTGGAAGTCGACGACTCCACCAGAGCTGTGGAGGTGGTTTCAGTGTCCTTTGACTCCTGGCTATTGGACATGCTGGTCATTGGGTCCAGCTCATTTAGCTGCTTGTCCAGGCTCTGCAGCTCGAGCTTGGCCTGCACCAGCTGCTCGTTGCTGTAGGGATTGGGTATGCCAATGTCCATGATGGTGGACTCCATTTCGAAGTCAGCCGGCTCGATGACAAAGTAATTGTGATGCTCGAAACTAGTCAAAGCACTGGCGCTGCCTTCTGTTTCGGCCTCCGCCTCGCCGGAGGTCTCAATGATGATGGTCTCCTCGAGCTCCTCGACATCATAAATTACCTCCGGCACCAGTTCCTCATCGTCCTCGCAAACCAAATGCTGCCTGGAGCTGAACAGCGGATCACGCAGTCCATGCTTGGCATTGCTGGGATAACGCATTGCCTTCTCGTTGATGAAGTCCACTGGATCAAAGAGGCAATAGTTGTCCATATGCGACGTGGCCGCCTTCCGTTGACGCACTGGCAAATTCTTCAGCTTCTCACTGTAGTCCGCTGCATCGTCCTCGTTGTTGTTGGCCAACTCTGGTGCCGGCGGCGGAGGCGATAATTCCTGACTCAGCTGCATCTCGGCAGTGCTCTCTGTGGGTTGCGGCTGCTGTTGTTGCAGCGACTTCTGTGAGCCGCGATGCAGCGTGGCAAAGAGTCCGCGTGCTATGCAGTTCTTTAGCTCGGTGACACGCCCCTTGTAGGGACTCGACTGCGCTGAGCTGCTCACGCCCAGCTCCTCGAGGCCCAGCTGTTTGCTCAGCTCCTTGCGCTCCTTTTTGCTCAGCACCACTTTGCCCCGGCTCGGCGTATTCGGCGCCGAGTGCAGCAGTCGCGACTCTCGTGACGGTATCTGCGAGAGGGGCGGGGGTGTGGGCGGAGCGGGATCTCGATAGGCCATGGGGACCACAATACTGGTGGCATAACTGACGGGCAGTTCGCTGAAACTGCGACCCACTGTGGCCTCGACTTGGCTGAATTCCAGCTCCATGTAGTTGCCATGTCCGGCAGCCAAAGGACTCGGTCCTGGCAGCTGGTTATCAGTCCGCGAATGGGACATTTTGTGGGAGGAGGTCTTGGGCTTGGCGCCCAGCTGCTGCTGTTGCTGTTGCTGTTGCTGTAGCGGTTGGGTTTGTTGCTGCTCCTCGTCGTTGGCATTGCGATCGGGACGCAGCGGCAATTTGCCACGGCTGCTGGACATGTTATTTGGCTGCGAGTCCTGCTTATCCTGCGCGTTTTTTCCCACTCATAATGCCAGCTCATTGCCCTAAGCTGACATGCTTCCTGTTCAGCTGCACTTTTTGCACTTCTTCCTTTTCTGTTTTCCTCTCTTTGCACTTTTTTAATTTAATTTAATATTTTGTGTACGTTTTTTTAGGCGTTTCACAAAATTAATGGTTTCATAAATCTTCAGCTCAATGGTCAGTTTATATTTGCCTTTTTCCGTTGCGCTACACAAAAATATCTACACAGGCGTTAATGGGGTTTAGCTGAACGACCCAAAAGCGAGCTTTGAGTCCAGTTCAGGGTAGAGCGACAACAAAAAAAAAAGGGCTCACGCTTTGTACATTTGTTTTGTAATTGGATTTTTGAGCTGATGCATGTCAAAGTTAAATTAAAACTGACGACTGGGCAACCGACAAGAGTTTTCTATTTCTATTTGTTTTTTGTTTTTGTTTTTCATTTTCATTTTTATGTGTTGTTCGGTTGTTTTGTTTTTGAGTTTGTTGGACAGCCCTTGAGCAAAGTCATGGTCATGACCAGGGTGTGGTTTTGTCTGTTTTTGAGTGATGCACAAACGGCACCAGCCACGGCCACTCGACCGCTTTATAATTTGTCTACAAAAGCAATTAACAGCCAAAAGGAAGTGCTGAAGAAGGAAGCGAGCACAGACGCTCTGAACTATGTTTGCTTACAGCTCCTTAAATTACTCACCATCTATTAAAACGAAAAACTGATTTAACAGAAACAAAACGCATATGCTTTGTCCATTTTCAATCACTAAAATATTAGGAATTTGCGACAAGTAGAGAATTTATTAAAATTTATTTCCAACTTCATGTTCAATCACAACACTGAAGTATGCAATCATTTCACAAGAAAATGCAATAAAAGTGCAACAAAAAACATGTCGGAATTTCAGTATATGAGCATGTTAGAATGTCAGTCCAATGAGGAATTCAACAATTCAAAAGACGTGTTGAACGTGGCATATTTGATTTCACCTAAAAGAATGCAACAAGAATGCTGATAAAATCGATAGACTTCAAAAAATAAGTGCAACACATCCACATTATTATTTTCAAATTTTATTTTAGACTCTGTGGCAATAGATAAAATTTCCTAAATTATTTATAAACGCAGCAAACAAGCTAGAGAGAAAGGGATTATTACAGTGTCAAATAAAATAGGCATTAGAAATATTTATTTCGCCTAAGGTTGAGCTATGTTTTCCTTGATTCGGCAATTCATATGCAAAGTATTTTACAGCGTAGTTAAATATCTTAATAATCATTCTTGATGCATGCAACAAGCAATGGTTATTTTGAAGCCTGGCAAATGGAAAAAGTTTTATTGGCCAAAACAAATTGAAAAGCGAATCGGACAAGCGAACAACGACAACTAACTGGAAGTTCTCGCACAGCTGGAGAGCCAGTGAACCCAACAAGTTGCATAATTGTTGGCGCATGATCAAATTAAATGGCCTGAAAATGAGAATGGAGTTGGCTTGAAGGTGGAAAATGGGAAATGGAAGCGCCAGGACGCTGCTTGACTTATTATGTGCTGCCGTCAGGTAAGTTTTCTGGGCTTTTTCTTTGCTCCTTTTTTCGCCATTTCAGTAAAGTGTAAAAGTAATTTGCAATTAAAATGTTAATTTTTAATTGAATTGCAAAAAGACAGCAGCTTGGGCAACGAAATCTGAAAATCAAGCTAATTACAGTGCTTGCAGCTACTGCAAGTCGATTGGGGCCAAATGCATTTGGGCCAACTCTCGGTTTCTATGACCACAAAGCAGCAGTCGAAAGTCGACACTTTTCAATAGAGGAGAGCAGAGAGAAAGAGAGAGAGAGGTAGAGAGGGAGAGAGAAGCAGCCGCTGACAATGTTGACAAAACGAAAGAATGAGAAAAATACTTGTCAAGATTGATGCAATGCTTTTGCGGCTAGTTGTTCTTGTTATTGTAATTGCAGTGCTTCAACTTTTGAAAGCCGCATGCTGGCTGCGGTTGCCTGTGAGTTCGTGCAGAAAAATAACTCCCCCAACCTCGACTGCCCTCCTGCCCTTGCTAAGTAACTGCCCCGCTTGGCTGCCGGCCATCAAGCCGCAAACTTTACGAGTTGATAGCTGGAATAAAGTGGAGCATGCATTGGAGAGGCAGCGACCCTTGCCCCTCTCAGTTTCCCTGCCAGTTCTACTAGCGCTCTAACAACGACTTAAGCTACAACTCTGTTTGCCGCTGCCACTTCATGACATCATTTTATTTGCACTCAATCTCAGTCCTCGCGCTGCCTGCGCAAACTTCGCCACAAAAGTTGGTTGGAAATGCTTTTGATTCGATGTTGGCCAACGCGTTCGTTCTTTACTTTTATTCGTTTGGCACTCAGCGCTCACCCACCCCACTAAGATTTTCACTTCCATCTCTCCCGCCAAAAACGACACTCAAACAGAAAGACAAACAGTACAGAGAGCGTTATACGAATGTCACGTTACACTGCTTAAGATCTTAACAACCTTTTGCAACATTGCAAAAATAAATCAATGGCAAATAAGAAAAAATGTAACGAGCTTATTAAAAATCTATTTAAACGAAATATTAATTATAAAAAAATGTTGAAAGAGATATTAAAAATCATTCTACAAGACACATAATTAATAAATACTTTATTTAAAGAATATATGCTACTTAAATGACTGATTGAGGTGACCTATTATTTTCAAGTTAGAAATACTATTAACCGATTTCCAGGAAAGCTTTTATGTGTTTAAGGAAAAAATATTAACCAAAATATTATATTTAAGGTATTTATTTGGAATATGCAGACAGATAAGCAACCAGTTATCAGGAAAGTTCTTATATATTTAGAAAAATAAAATATTATTAATATTATTATTTGAAAATTAGAATTTCAGATAATGTTACATTTTTCATTACCTATTAATGAGTATCCCAAAATTGCCTTCATTTTTGAGTAATGAGTATCCCCAAAATTCGTACTAAACTGTGTAATAAAATCCACATACCCACAGAATTAGGCTAGTGTATAATAAAGTGGTAAAGTCTGTTGTCGTAGTCGTAGGAATCGACTGTGAACGAGACAGACTATCATGAAAAGAAACGGCAGTATAAAGTGCAACATGCGTATGACAGTTTCAAACACTTGCAAAGACTTTTGCAAAATGCCGCGGTCTTTTTTTGTTTGGTTGAATGGTTGTATGCAACAAAACTTTCCACACTCAGCGATTGACTTTTTTGCATGCAATGCCAAAAATTAGTTTGCGGAGAATGCCAAGCGATCCGAAAGGAAATCTATGTGCAATTCAATTAAAGCGCAATTTGCAAGCAGGCGTCATATTTTAGTGAGTTAACGACCCAATCCGAGCAACCCAATTTAAGACTAGATGCGGACGCCAAGGGAGACAGGAAGAAAGCAGCCCGACCATTTTGCTACCCCCCAGGAGTACCTCGAATTTAATAAGACTCATCAGTGCAAACGGAAATCGCTTGAGGAAATTGTATGTTTTAAGCAAAAGCAAAAGCATACATAATAAACTCATATAAAAGATTGTTGCACACTTCGAGAGTGAGGCAGACAGAGAGACCGCGAATGAGAGAGAGAGAGATAGAGGAGGACAAACTTGTAGCCAGCGAGCGCATAAATACCCACATTTGCAATTCGCAGAACAGAGAAAAAAAGCTGGTATCGCCCCAGGCGGACAGCGGCGAAGACGTCGACGTTGAGGACAGAAACGAACGAATGTTATTAAAAAAAAAAAGGAAAGAAAATGAAAGCAAAACGTTGAAGAAGAAGTATGAAAACAAGAGGTAACAGGCCGAGCTCTGGCTTTGCTTACACGTTCAGAGTCATAAAATTTATTAAACGCCTAAAAGTATGACAGCAATAGACAATTTATGGGCAGAGGCAGGACTCGAAACATAAGGGGCAGTTGCCCAGGGAAAATATGGAAATTAGTTGCCAGAGTCTGGATCCTAGGACATCCTAGCAAAACAAAATCTGCGCAGTTTACGGCAGTTATTACAAAAAGTTATCAGAGAAGAAAACAAATATTAAATGTTTACAGCAATCAAGTGCATTCCCAATTCAATTTTGCAATCAAATTTGGCTATAAATGTTCTAACCGAATTTACTGATCATGAAAAATAACTTTATCCACTTCAAAATATAAGATTTCCATCACAATAAAATTTTCATTTACAATATTATTTGAATTAATTTTGAAATATAATAATGCAAAATACTTGTATATCTAATACCGAAAATATTCAATAAATATAAATTTATTTTCTTCAATTAACTTAATTAAGATATCAAACCATAGAAGATTGTATTTTAATAATATGTTAATAAGCATTATTATATTCTTACATGCATTTTATAACAAAAATTGAACAAATTTCTACTTCAAACAAATGAACTCAACGTCGTAGCTCATTGAAAAGCCGACACAAGCCGACGCACTACACTTGTTTCTTCATTAATGAAATGGACATTTGTCCACTCTAGAAACACGAAAAACAACAGAGTATAGAAAAGCTTTGCATATTTATAGGCGCTATGCATAACATTTACACTAATTTAAGTTTGAAGTCGCCCCATGCCATGCTATTCAAACAGTTGCTTAAGGAAGTCATTGT
This sequence comes from Drosophila immigrans, assembly GCA_963583835.1. Taxonomy (NCBI): domain Eukaryota; kingdom Metazoa; phylum Arthropoda; class Insecta; order Diptera; family Drosophilidae; genus Drosophila; species Drosophila immigrans. The sequence goes on along the minus strand of OY757143.1, from coordinate 19,972,136 downwards.
CAAGCTGCTCGCATTTGTAGCCTCATAATTTAAGGCGACACAACGCTGAGAAGAGGGAGAGAGAGGGGCCGCCATATGGTCACGTGTTGAACTCATAATTCAGCGCAATCTCACGGACTATTAAAATTAACGCGAAAGACATTTGTTTTGGGAAACGACAGGTAAAGAGCGAAAGAGAGAGAGAGAGAGGGACAGTGACTGCCAAAATGGTGTACCAGAACTTTTTAATTAAGCAGCTGCTATTTAAACTTATTACAATGGGTTCTAATCCATTTAGGAGGAGCCAAGGCGAGAAAAATCGCGCACAATCAATTCACGGTGTCAACTTTTCGAGGAAACAATACAATTTTCTTATTGTGTAACATTTTCTTGCGCAATTTTCCACTACATCGGATTAAAATGTGATATGTTTGGGCTTGTTTACACACACACTCACACACACATCCAGGACATACATGTAAAGGACTATGGGGTGAGTCAGACATGTGTTTGTTTACCAAGTTGGCAGCTTTGTTTGGGACTCACTCGCTGGAGTGGGTCTTAATTTCCGCTTCGTAAGCATTTCTTCTTTTTTTTTTCTTTTTGGATCACACACAGCTTTTTTTTGGAGGGGGGGGATGTAACAGACAACGTTTGTCTATTTTGAATTTGTTTGTCTTTTTCCCTTACAGCATTTCGTTACGTGTATTATTTTTTTGCTCGTTTTTTTTTCTTGAGTACTTCCGGTTGGGCCGGAAGTGAAGACACACAACGAAACACGCATGCAGCATGACAAGCGCAGGAGCTTTAATTGTTACGACTGCAAAATTGAATTGCAAAAATTGCCATCAATACACTCTCACGAATAAGAGGTTCTAGCAATTGATTTATATGCTTGAAAGCAAATTTGCGGAACATATTTGGCTCATTTCTTCACTTCACTTTAAGCAGCTTTTACAATTTTCACACGTAGCGCAGACAAAAAGAAAATAAAGAAGCAGAGAGTCGCAAAGCCGAAGAAGTTTTTTGCCCACTTCTTTTTGGGAGCCCGCCTAAAATTAGGCAGCACGTTTCGTGTTTGTGTTTGAGTTTCAGTTTTAGCTTGTGCACCTCGCTGGCAACAGTTGCCGCATAATAAGTAACGCAAACACACCAAGGGGCATGCAACCAGAATATTCTTATGAACTTTTAAAGCAGCTGCAAAAAATCCATGAAATATTTCCGAGATATGAATAGCATGTAGTTAGAGAAATTAAATAACTCAAATATTGTAAGAAACCTACAATTCATTTGAATCAATAAACATATATTCAAAGATTTATCAATTAATTATGGGATTCACCAAATATTTCTGAGATATAAGTAGTATGTAGTTAGAAACCTACAATTAATTTGAATAAATTCAAATTCAACGGTTTTTTATTAATTCATAATTGTATTCTGTTTATCTCCTTCAACTTTAAATATTGTAATAATCCCTATTGCTTGTAAATCGTCATTCCCTAAATGTTCATAAAGTATTTTGTGTTAGACTTTAGAAGGTACCTAATGCTTTATTAAAAATATGGACGGCCATTTAAATACTAACAATTCATCCTCTTCACTCGTTGTATTCCACCCCATTTACTTTTTCCCTAGAATACCGCACAAGCAATATAACTATGAATAGCAATATAACTATGAATATAACCATTATATTTAACAACACCCAATTAGATGTTTATAAATCAAAGCTTATCATTGGCAGTCAATAATGCGTTGGAATCCCACACAGCTTTAACATTTAGTATCCGCAACTTTCCAAGAATGTAACCTTTGCTCCCTCGCAACTCCTACTGCCTACTGAAGCCTCCTACGCCGACTCCCACTCTCACTCCCACTCCCACTCGTCTTTATATCGCCGCACAGCTTCATTATGGCACATCATCTAATCTAATTTAAGGCAGAGGATGGCTTGTTGTTGCCTACATTTAGGCTCGGTAAGATTTCCGACTGATTTTTATTACCGACAACGAGGAAAACGGAACGAAAAGCGCAATAATCGAGGTTCGGCACGCACCAGGAAAAGCGAAACGACTCGAACGACGACTTTCATAAGGATCTTAAGGCCCGTAAGCGTATGTATGCGTATGGCTAAGCCAAAAGGACGACATTACATTTTATTATCTATTATTTCGTTGCGCCTAAAATGCCACTACATTAGCTCAAAAATCTCCCCCACACAAAAACACACACACACACACACACCCAGCCATACATGGACTGGGAGAGAGGTCAGGACTAGCATTTGGTGGCGACATGACGTCGGAAGCCACCAGCCGCAAAACGTAAACATTAAAACAGGAAACGGAAGTCGGTGCCACAGTCGAAAGCGGCAGACATTGTAATGTCGTACGGTGGTTATGATTATTTCGCCTCGGTGCCACGATACACTCCACACACACACACACACACACACACACAGGCACTCAAGGAGTATGTGTGTATGTTTTAGCATTTATTATATGTGTTTTGGTTGTTTTTTTTTGTTTCATATATTTGCTCCTTCTGCCGTCGACTCACACGTTGGCACATTGTTTGCATTACGTGTTTGCATACTTTTAGGCGACTTGCCCGGCAGCTAATTCTTTATGCATAAAGTGTTGGGATTTCCCTTTGTCGTTATGCATTACAAATTAGTTGTTAAAATATCTAAACATTTCGCTTGCACTATTTCACTTTTCAACCTCTGTTTTTTGTTTTTTACACTTTTGGTCCAACAATCGAAACATTCTTTAGGTTAATCCACAGTTGCTAAAGAATGTCTCAGTGTCGACCTGTTTATAACACGTAACTTGTCGCATGCAAAAATTACGCGTATTGTAGCGTCGGAATTTCTTACAGATTTTCTAAACGTTATTCCGCAAGGACGAACCGCGCGCCATCGTTGCCCAGCAAGCACTGACTACGAGGACACGGCAGCAGCATTCAACAGCAGCATTTTGGGTAATTTCCTTCTTTCACAGTTTGGGAAATTTCTCGTTCACTGGAAAAGACCAACTGCAATTGACCTTAGCCTTCGTTTTGCCGGTTTAGTTCAATGCACTAGCCACAGGGTTGTCCTTTCTCACAATTTCCCCTTAGCATAAGGTGCTTTCCACTGGGGTAGTTTCCGTGAATCAGAAAGAGACCAAGGCCCGTAGCATGTGGCATTGAAATGACAGGGTTCTAACAGGTTGGCGTATGACGTCACAAATTAGTAGGAGAAATCGCAGCCAAGAGAACTTTCCCCTATTAACACAAATTTCCCGTTTGAATCACCATTCCTAAATGAATTTCTATACACATTTGTAAGGAAAAATAAATTGATATAACAATGGAATGAAAACATAATATTTTAACTATTTTTATTTTGCTAACAAAAAAACCTGATGGGAAAACAAAAGAAATAATATTTTGAGCATTTTATATGTTTCTAGTTTTTTATTATTTATTTGGTAAGAAAATGTTTTAATTTTAAATTCTGAAAAACGTTCTACTTCATTCAATAAAAATAACTTTCGCGGATTATTAAAAAATAAACATAAAATCAAAATTAAGGAGGACTTGTTGAAGAGGAAGGCACCAAAATAATAATGTAATACATATGTATGTTAATATATTTCTGATAAATTGAAAAGTGAATTTGACACAAGACTTACAACTACTCATGTAATCTTAGTCGATTTTGTCTTTTTTTGTGTTTCGTTCATATAAAGCAACTGTTTGCCATACATCATGTTTTTCCATTGATAACGCTGCCGGGAGACTCCCTGTTGTGACTATAAAACAATAGAGCCGCAATTTCCATGCGATGCGACACACGACACGATGCAGAAAATAAAATGTAAATGGCACAGAAATTGCTAAAACCATCGAGGGAATTTTCGGCAATAACTATAAAATGTCCAACGCGAACGCAGCCGTCGCGTCGCGTGCATGCAGTCAACCAGGGTCAGGACGGCAGGGGTAGAGGAAGAGGAGGAGAGCAAGAGCGGGGGCAGGTGGAGGCAAGGGTCGCCACCGTTGTCGCAGTCATTGGGTAAAGGATTAAAAAACGGCGACACAAAATATTATCTCAATAGAACAATCTCAGGCAGGAGCAAGGACAAAAAACACAAAATTAAGGCACAATTTATACACCTATACACTCGAAGCCCAAACACACACACACATACACACACACGCCTACGCCCTTAAAAAACTTGATAAAAACAAAGTGAAAATTTATGCAAAACAAAGATAGAAACAGCCTCGAAATAACAATACAAAGATACTCGAAGCAAAGGCAGATGCGGAAATAAAACACGAAGGGGGCGGTTAAAGGGAGTAAAGGGTAAGCAAAATAACCAAACAGACAGTTGAGACACTTTTACTGATAATATTGTTTATAAAATCTTTTGAATTACGCTTTTTATTTGCCGTGCCATTAAAATAATACAAAACTTGTACAACTTAAGGATGGTGAGATTTCAAATTGAAATCACACTTATGTATTAACAAATACATACAAGTCTATGTACAAATATTTTGAATATTCACAGGTTGGGTAAAATGTTCTAATATTTGATGGCCAGAAGTTTTTAAAATATCTAAAAAAAATTCCCTGTTTTAAGACTTGTTTTATTACACTCCATACATAATCTAAAATTGGTTTGTGTAAAGAAATGTTGTTGTTAGAACTACGTATGTTTTTGGGTAAATTGCTGATATTGTTTAGAACATTTATTTCCCTTTTCATTTGCCATGCTGGTTTGCAATAGTTGCGACCACTCCGAAATAAACCTTAAAGGATATTTTTAGTACACAGTATTTTAGCCGGTTTTGACACAAGTTATTCCCACCTTATATTTCACATCAGGCAAAGGATAACCACTATTCAAAGATGCACTCACAGAAGGATATTCATTGGTCACAGCAACACTAAAAAAATGGGATATTTAGAAAGAGTCGCGTAAATTCCCTATTCCCAGTTTTACATTCGGTATTAAAGTCCCATACCAAAATACCCAAATTTTGCCAGAAAGGACAATAATTAGTTAGTGTATGCACCACATATTTGCTCAATTTAGTCAACAGATGTCGCACATTGTTTCAAACACTCAATAGACGGCGGTAAAAGTAATTTGTTTTTTCTCGTTTGTTTTCGATTTTATAAATAATATAGTCAAGGAAAACTGATTTGCAAGTAAATGCAAATCAAATACATACTTAAGATATTACACTACAAATTCAACGCCCACAGCTGAGTGGCTTTCTCACTGTCATCCTTTGAATCGCTCAGCCTTTGCAAATGCTGACAAATAACTGTCGCGTGCTTGTCAAATTGGCAACACTCACGCTGTCGCTGTCACCCATGCAAAAGGACTTCGCACTAAAGAAGAGCACGACAAGCATGAAGCTGTCAATAAAAAGTGTTTTGATATCCAAATTCCGAGCTGCGGACAATCAATTCAAGACAAGACAACTTGATTTCTTGCCCTGCTGCCGAAGACAAGTACGAAGAGTAAGGCCAAACAATTAATCATTTCAATTTTCCAAACGACTTGGCAAGAGCACGCCACTTGAGGACAAAACAATTTGGTAGCCTGGAGAAGGAAAAAGAATCAGCCAACTGGCAGGACACAGTTGCAATGTCAGCAGCTGCCATGTCCTTGTCAGTGGCATCCTTTCTTGTGGATACTTGCATTTGCATGTTGCCACATGAGCTGCCTTTTACGCCCAAAAGAAAATCATTTTGCGATTATCAAACGAGGGCTTCTCTAAAACTTACACTTAGGATGTTCAATCGGTTTTAACCTGTTCTAAATTGGCATATATGCAACTTATAATTTTTTTTCTTGGAAACCATTAATTGCGATATTAAAATTGTTTCCAAATAATTTTTAATTCCATTTAATTGTTTTGTAATACAATAAACTTTTTTTTGTTTCGTACAAAAAATCAGATCTTAATTATAACACAAAATTAGCAAGTGCGCTGCTTGCGTAAATAAAGATATATTTGTAATCAACTCGTTTTTTCCGAATTTCGGTCACAGCCTGACACGTTAAACTAGTTTCAGTTCTTCTGAATTCACGTCATTACCCTGCTCAAGAATACAATCTAAGTTTACTGATCTTTGCCAGTCTGCTCCAAAGAACTGATGATTATTTCATATACATATGTATGTACTGCATCTGTATATAAATTAATTATCAGTATGTACATATTACTGACCAAATCGTATATAAAATGAACAACGCGCATCTGATTCTTCACTACGACGTTATACACAGAATTAAAAGATGCGCTTCACATGCGTATTTGCTCTCGCGTTCCTGGTTCGTATCCCCAAAAACATACGATCAGAATAAGTTTATAAAACTTATACTTTTTACAGAGCTTTGTGAGTACTTCTCCGACAAGAAATACTCTCAAAGATGATTTGAAGCAGCCTGCTGAAGACACCATTGTACAGATCCGTCGACAGACGCTAAGAAGCACAATTCAAACTTGCCAAGCAGTAATAGCCAGTAAGGCTATTGATCAAAAGGATATTGGAAAGTGGCAAGCATATCTTGATCAGCTGGTTTCTTGGGACTCCAATTGGGCTGAAAGTTCCAAATATCTAAGCGATGAATATATAGAAGCCACTGGTATCGTGCAAGAGGTTCCTGCCGACCTACAGATTCCTGCCTTGAAAGAGATCGGGTCTAAATTGGACGAGTTTACTGCCCAAGTATTTGCCAAATTCACAACTAAAGCTGTTGAAGCTATACGTGTGTCCAAGGCAGCCGGGTATACTGATGAAAAGTTTGATAAACTTTATAATAAGTATCTTGAAAATCCAAATCTCAACTTTTACGCTCTGCTCGTTTATCTTAAAGAGTAAAATAATATTGAATAAATAAAGAAGAAGCATAAATAATGAAAAATAAAGAATGATGGAGTATTTCATAATATTTTTCTATTAATCGTTTTCGCCCCTACCTCAATAAATACAATTTAAAGTTCACGGTATCAAGGTGCTGATAATACATGACTGTCATGCAAATTTTTTGCTGAAATTTGCTTATGTCATTTCAGCAAACTGATAATAAATTAAACAAAACACATCAAAGTAATGAGTTTATTTATAAATTTACTAGATGCGCTTATTTGGTTGGGATTGTATTTTCAACATCATACATTCATTTAGAATTAAATCAACTTTGTTTTAGAACTTTGCGTATATCGCTCCAGCAAGAAAAAATTCGAACATTATTAAAAATTCTTGTTAATGACTTTTTCTGAGATTCGTGGGGGATACTTCACAAAATCTTTTTTCGTAAAAGTAATTAAAAATTAATAATAATTCACATAAATGAGAAGGCAGATAAACGTTGGGAAACATGCTAAGAACGTATAAACCAGATCGATTCATTGATTTTTTCAGTAATCTTTGTCGGTGTTAAATGATGATTAATGTAATAACATATGTACATATTATTATTATACCCGCTACTCATAAGGTTGATGGGATTATAGTATAGTATCGGGATAAAATGCATGTAACACACAGAAATAGGCATCAGCGGCCTCATAAAGAAATTATATTCTGGATCAGGGAGAACAGCCAAGACTATATAGCTGTCCCTATAAGCTCCTAGATCTCAGAATTAACAAGTCAGCTGATTGCGTGAATAAATATATATGTATCTAATCAATTTGTTTTATTCCAAAATTCGGTCACAGTCACAGACAAGTTAAACTAGTTTCTGTTCCTCTGAATTCACACCATCACCCTGTTCAAGAATATAATCTAAGTTTACTGATCTTTGCCAGTTTATTCCAAGAAAACTAATGATTCACCAGTTGTTTTGTTTACGTATATCTGTGCGAATCGTATATAAATTCAGCAACACGCATCAGATTCTTCATTTCCAAGTTTTAAAAATATTAAGAAGATGGGTCACAAATTCGTATTTCTTTTCACAATTCTGGTTCGTATTCAATTAAAAACATATACAGTTGGATGGTGTTTATAGAACTTAAATTATTATTACAGAGCTTTGTGAGTGCTGCTCCAACAATCAATATGCTCAAAGATGATTTAAAACTAGTTGCTGAGCGGACTAGTTCACAGATTCTTGAGGAAGAGAAACAAATTTTAATTAAGCTTGCCCAATTAATAGTTGACAATAAATATGTTGAGGAAATGGAGATTGAAAAGTGGCAAAAACTTATCGAATGGTTGCAAAACGCCAAACCATCAGACCCGACGCCAAGCACCGATAGGCTTCCAACCTTTGATACGGATCCCTATATTCAAGCAAAGAATATAATTAACAATTATTCAAAAGGTGTTCTCACCGAGCTGAATTCCAAATACAAGGAATTTAAAACCCAACGATATGTTGAGTTCCAAACTAGAGCCACCGAAATTATTCGCTTGTCCAGGGAATCTGGGTTTTCTGATGATAAGTTAAATGAAGTTTACAATAGTTTTGTTCAAAATCCACAAGATCATTACTACACTGAATTGATCGAATATCTTACTCAATAAAATAAAAGCTAAATATTTGATATATTATAAAGATATCTGCGAGTTTAATATTCTTACTTATTGTTTGCTTAAATGCTAACTCCATTGAAAATTTTGCAAGTTTCGATTTCAGGTGAATTTTTAACAATCTATTGTTTAGTGTAAGAAATGTTGTAGCAAAAAGTCGAGTAATTCCTTATTTTAAGATTGTTTCTACTCCTGGTGTTTTGGGAAAACTTTTTATAAAACTCTGCGTGAACTGATTAAAAGATGATTTAAAAGTGGTTGCTAATCTGACCTGAATAATTCACATAACATTAGTTCACAAAAGGATATTGGAGACTGCCAAGCACTTATGTTATTGTACTGCTGCAAGATTCCAGTAATTCAGATACGATGCTAAACCATGATGAATTTCTAGTCTGGTAATAAATCACGCGGTGTCCTCACCGAGTTGAATTCTAATTACCATGAGATTACAATGTTTCTGAAATTATACGCTACTCCAAGATAGCTGTTGAGAAGTTCTAAAAAATTGATAATAGTTTTGTTTAATATAAACAAAAGTACATATTATGAACGAGGTATTGTTTCAAACCTACATACGTCATAAATGTGAAAGTAGATGACGATTGGGCAACCCGTTAAGAACGTATAAACCGGATTGAATCATTTTTTATTTCAGTGATGTTTGGCAGTGCTAAATGTTGATTAATGCATATACATATTATTATTATATCCGCTCTCGTAGGCTAGAAGGTTATTATAGCTTAGTGACTAGAGAAATTTCGACTATCAGACAAAAGGAGGCACTTCCGACTCCAATAGAATTATACTTGCATATTCTGAATCAGCGTCAACAACAGAGACGATAAAGCCATGTCCGTCTGTGTTTCTGTCTGTGAGTTCGACCGTATAATAATACTTAGATCTCAGAGACTATAAGAGCTAGAACTAATAACTACAGTTTAAATGAATCCAGCATATTTAAAGTAAGAATTATTTTGCTATCATCTTAAAAGTAAGAGTATAACTTGGATATTTTTTATTAAAGATCAATAAGTTTATATTCACTCAAAATTGGTAGCAGGTATCTCACAGTCGAGCACTTTCGATCGTAGCTTTCTTGATTGTTTCAGACCTACGTCATGAATGTGAAAACAGATGAAAGTCGGGCAAGATGCTTAAAACGTATAAAAAGCAACGATTCATTGATTGTAATTTCAGTTCTTTATAAATTTGATGCAAAATGCGTCGTTTGCTTGTCGCCAGTTTTGTTTTTTTCCTTTATTCACTTTGTTGTCAAAATTCATTTTCGAATGCAAATGATATCGACAAACCACCTTTTACGGATGAAGATAGAGAGACCATTGGAGTACTTGAACATTGGGAAGCCGTCGAGATAAGAGCTCTATTGCTTTATCGAAATATGACTTTGTACGAAATGGCTAAATCAATCGTAGAAAATAACATTGCTGACAATAAGACGCTTAAATGGGCAGAAGTGATTGCAGATGAATGGGACCCAGATCTTCTGGATGAACATGAGTTAACGCCTCTTCCCGTTGACACCAACTATCTATTCAAGCGTTTCTATAACACATATCGGTCAGAAAAAATTACAAAACGCAGAAATAAGTATAATACTTGGACAAACGGTGAATTTGAGAACATTTTTAGAGCATATTATAAAAAAGTTACGCTTTTTGAAGATGAATTTGAGAAAAAAATGAATAAGTCTGTTGAAAAACTAAGCAACAACACAAAAGATTATTACCACACTTTTATTGAAAAAGGTAACCATCCAGATAGAACAAGTAAGAAAGCTACAGTCGAGAGTGCTCGACCGTATGATACCCGCAACCCATTTCGAGAGAAAACAAAAAACATAAATGATATTTTAACAAAAAATATACCAAATATACTAAAACTTAATTTTTGTATATATTTGAAAATAGCGGGTAAAATACACAACACCGCTATGGTCACACTGTCAACTTAACAAACAAAGCGCGGGCAGCTGCAAGTGAATTTTGCATATAAAATTGATTCATTAATAACTTCCTTGTTTTTCATTCGATTTCAACCAAATTCACAGGAGTCATTCAGACTATCATTGTTATTATGCATACCAAAATTCAATGCTCTAGGTCTATTATTACGGCTTTTACAGTTTTTGGGGGCGGAAAGGGGCGTGGCAAAAATCTAAAATAAACTTGATCTGCGTAAGACCTACACAAATACTGTCACCAAATTTGATATCTCTAGGTCAATCAGACACTTAAAACGTCCATATGCATTGGGAACAACAATTTTGATAAATAATTACGCGAATAACTTTTGTTCTACTAATCCGATTTTTACCAAAATTACAGGGTATATTAAGAGTGTCAAGCGCAGATGGGTTACCAGATTACACATCATTACACAAAGAACTTTTGGAGTTATACGCAATTTACATAAAAAAAAACTTGACTTTTTCTAGATTAATGCTTATTGTGGGCGAAGGGGGCGTGGCATCCAACTTTTGAAATAAACTTGATCTGCGTAGGGTATGAAGGAACATTTTTGCCAAATTTGGTGTCTCTATGTCTTATAGTCTCTGAGATCCAGGTGTTCATACAGACAGACAGACGGACAGACGGACAGACGGACAGACGGACAGACGGACAGACGGACATGGCTATATCGTCTCGGCTGTTGACGCTGATTAAGAATATATATACTTTATGGGGTCGGAGATGCCTCCTTCTGCCTGTTACATACATTTCCTGTTGGCACTAAGTCATAATACCCTTCTACCCTATGGGTAGCGGGTATAAAAAGAGCGCTATCAGCAAAAGTCAGACTCTTCAAAATATTGGTTAAGAGCTTGAAGTTGTAAATGAACATTTCCAAATAAATAAATAATTAATGTTATTTTTAATATTTAGTTTCAAAACTGCGGATTGTTTTTGTTAGTCCCAAAGATCGAATCTAATTATATAGTGTACAAGTGATGCCTATACGTAGAGGTATTATACTTTATACACCTCATAAGGCAGAGAAGCGATTAATCACTTCTAAAGACGATTTTTTACCAACACGTCAGAAAAATGTAGAGCTAAGAGTAGTTTCACAAAGGCTAACTTTATATGGTTGCAATATTATCGTACATCACATCATCACTTATGTAGGTAAGAAATTAAATCTTATTTCAATAATCTTTGCCAGAGTCTCGCAATTAATTAATTCAAACGTACATTTGTACGTCATAAATGTGAAAGCATATGAAGGTTGGGCAGCCTGCTAAAAACGTATAAAACTTAACGATTCATTGATTATTTTAGTGATCTTTGACTGTCCCAAATAGTGATTAATGTATATATTCTTAGAGACCTACATACGTCATTAATGTGAAAGCGGATGAAAGTTGGAGATGCTTAAAACGTATAAAAAGCAACGATTCTTTGATTGTAATTTCAGTTGTTTGTAAATTTTATGAAAGATACGACGTTTCCTTGTCGCTGGTTGTGCTATTATTCTTTATTCACTTTGTTGTGAAAATGCATTTCTCAATGCAAATCCTATCTCATCACCCCCTTTAACGGATGAAGATAAAGAGACCACTGAAGTATTGCAACATTGGTGTAAATTCACGACAGACATTCTATCGGAGTGTCGATATATGCTTTAAAGACTCTTCCCATCGATCCCAAATATTTATTCAAACGCTTCTTTAGCACATTTTTGTCAGATAACAATTCTGAACAAAGACAACTCTATAATACTTGGACAAACGGTAAATTCGAGATTATTTATATAGAATATCAGAAGAAGGCTAAGATTTTCGTGGATGAATATGATGAAATAATGAATGAGTCAGTAAACAAACTAAGCAACAATACACAAGATTTTTACCGCACTATAGTACAATCGAAAAAGTCTACAATACAGATAAGAATAAAGCGATCGCAGCCAAATGCAAACTGACCAAACTTTTGACGAGCTTAAATGAACAGTAATAAACGATAATTTCAATCAATGTTAACAAGACAAGTTCTGCTTAAGTTCAATATATTTGATGTGTTCTTATTTAACTTAAGCATTTTGTATATGAGTCACTATTGCCTGATAAGATTGTGCTGAATGAAATGTTTGTGAAACTGAAATCTTGAAAATGTTTAACAGCAATTTCTGTATCCAGATGCTAATATGATAAGGAGCAGATACTACTAGCAGAGTATTAAATTATAGTGTTTAATTAAACTTATATCGATATGAATATTATATAAATTAAAAACAACAACAATATACCAAGCGGTAACCTTATTTACCTGGTCAGAGTATTCGCAAAATGCTTATGTATATTATTGTTTCAGACCGACGTCATTTAATTTAATGCGAATGAAGATAAGGCTATACTCTAGAAAGGTATAAAAATGAGAACGATTCATTGAATACTTCAGTTGTTTAAAAGTTTGATGCAATATGCGTCTTTTGCTTGTCGTCAGTTTTATTCTTTATTCACTGTGCTGTGAAAATTCATTTTTGAACGCAAATCCAGTCTCATCGCCACCCTTGACGGATGAGGATAAAGAGATCATTAAAGAGTTGAAACTTTGGGGTACTTCCCTAGAGGCCAATTTCAAGCCCGAGCAAAGTGTGACCTTATACTCATTTGCAAAGTCAATTGTGGATCATCAAATTGCTGACAGAGAGACACTTCAATGGGCAGAAAGGATTATCGATAACTGGAATAGTCCTGGTTTCGACTTACCTCATTACAGTTATTCAATAAAACAATATTACAAGACCTATTTGTCAAAAGAAGTTACAGCACGAAGAACTCAGTTAAACACTTGGACACACGGTGAATTCGAGACTATCTTTAAAGCATATCATAATAAGGTTACAGCTCTCGAGAATGATATAGAGGACATGATCAATAAAACAGTAGAAAAATTAAGCAACAATACTAAAGATTTCTACCGAACCTCAATCGAAAAAGCTAAAAACCCAGACAGAAAAAAGGCGTTCTTGGCCACAGCGGCACTATACGATTTATTGGTGAAGAGCTTAAAATTATAAATGGTCAATAAATAAAAATTGATTGTAATCAATGTCAAGAATATAAAACCTTCTTTTAAACAGAACTGAACTGCATGCAGATGCAGATTTATGTATTATAAATTATTTTTCAAATTTACTTCTGAGTATGTTGTACTAAAATTAATTCTATTTATTTTCTTAATCAAGGAATCATATTCGCAAAAATGGGTAGCGAGGGATAACAGTAGAGTACACATGACTGCTTGTTTGATAACGCAACTAGCATTGAAGAAGCAGTAATTTTAATCTGATAATTATTTATTAATTCATAGATTCGAACATATGCATATGCAATACATTCCAATCTCAGCTCATTATCATAAAATATCTTCTTCAATACAATTTATCAATTAGTTGGGCCGAATCCCGGCGGTACTGCAATACCGGGCCAACCCGTGACAGAGGTGGAGCAAGCCCCTAGCACTCCGTCTGATTCCAAAAATCAGTTTAACATTTGTTGTTCTCCAATGGAGAAACTATCAGATGTTAAGCTGATAAGAACAGATACTACACTTTGATCTTAGCCATAAGGCCGAGAAGCGATAACTTTAAAATGGTCAATACATATTAACCCATAACTTGTATGTTATAACCACTTGGGAATTTTAAGCAAACGGTTTATGAAAACGTAGAATGCTGTGCCTACTAAGGGGTAGTTCTATTAAAGGCTGCCTAATTTTCAGAGTGGCGATACCGCACCTTAGACCGATACCTCACTTTAGACCTTCACTATCGTCTCAAGAATATATTATTTAAATGCATTTAGCCAGATTATTCGAAATACGTTAATTACTATACACATTAATGTTTCAGACCTACGTCATATAATTGAAAGCGGATGTAGATTAGGGAAGATGCTAAAACGTATAAAAAGAGAACGATTCATTAAATACTTGAGTTGTTTTAAAATTTGATGCAATATGCGTCTTTTGCTTGTCGTCAGTTTTGTTATTTATTCGCTGTATTGTGAAAATACATTTCTGAATGCAAATCCAGTATCATCGCCACCTTTGACGGATGAGGATAAAGAGATCATAAAAGAGTTGAAACTCTGGGGTTCTGCCGTAGAAGCCAATTTCAAGCCCGAGCAAAAGGTGACCTTATACTCATTTGCAAAGTCAATTGTGGATCATCAAATTGCTGACAATGATACACTTCAATGGGCAGAAAGGATTATCGATAACTGGGATAGTCCTCGTTTCGACTTATCTCATTACAGTTATTCAATAAGACAATATTACAAGACCTATTTGTCAAAAGAAGTTACAGCGCGAAGAACTAGGTTAAACACTTGGACACACGGCGAATTCGAGACTATCTTTAAAGCATATCATAATAAGGTTACAGCTCTCGAGAATGATATAGAGGACATGATCAATAAAACAGTAGAAAAATTAAGCAACAATACTAAAGATTTCTACCGAACCTCAATCGAAAAAGCTAAAAACCCAGACAGAAAAAAGGCGTTCTTGGCCACAGCGGCACTATACGATTTATTGGTGAAGAGCTTGAAATTATAAATAAACAATAAATAAAAACCGATTGTAATCAATGTCAAAAATATAAAACCTTTTTTCAACAAGAACTACATGCATATGGTGGGGGTTCTCATTTAATTTATATATTTCTAGAAAATTCATTCTTCATGTATGAATGTACATACATATGTACATACGCGCATGAAGTGGCGTATGACGGATTTGCATTTAACTCAACGCGTATTTTTAAAGTCCATTGACCTAAAATATTGGTTTTAAACATGTTCATATTTTTAACGCGTATATTTGAAAATATATGTAAAATAAATGGATTTGCTAAACACTATAGATTTTGTTCTTATTATGGGGGAAGACTAGCAGTTTTTGTGAACAAAATAAAATGATCAAATAAATCGATATTTTAAAAGCGATGTATTGATATTTTTTCAGAACAGAATTTATCACCGATCCGATATTTTAAACTTATTCGACAACCCTAATTAAAATTCACTCCTACTTGATATGATTTTGATGAATACATTATTTTTAATTAAGTTTTACAGTTATTTCCATTTCCTTTCTTATTAATATTCGAAAAACTAAGTACCGAGTGTATTACAGCCGAGCACATTCACAAACGATTGTTGAAGTGGGAATTTTAATCTTAAATAAATACTTAGATTCAACACAATATATTCCGACTGAATTTATTAATTTAGTTGGGCCGAATCCCGGCGGTACTGCAATACCGGGCCAACCCGTGACAGAGGTGGAGCAAGCCCCTAGCACTCCGTCTGATTACAAAAATCAGTTTAACATTTGTTGTTCTCCAATGGAGAAACTATCAGATGTTAAGCTGATAAGAACAGATACTACACTTTGATCTTAGCCATAAGGCCGAGAAGCGATAACTTTAAAATGGTCAATACATATTAACCCATAACTTGTATGTTATAACCACTTGGGAATTTTAAGCAAACGGTTTATGAAAACGTAGAATGCTGTGCCTACTAAGGGGTAGTTCTATTAAAGGCTGCCTAATTTTCAGAGTGGCGATACCGCACCTTAGACCGATACCTCACTTTAGACCTTCACTATCGTCTCAAGAATATATTATTTAAATGCATTTAGCCAGATTATTCGAAATACGTTAATTACTATACACATTAATGTTTCAGACCTACGTCATATAATTGAAAGCGGATGTAGATTAGGGAAGATGCTAAAACGTATAAAAAGAGAACGATTCATTAAATACTTGAGTTGTTTTAAAATTTGATGCAATATGCGTCTTTTGCTTGTCGTCAGTTTTGTTATTTATTCGCTGTATTGTGAAAATACATTTCTGAATGCAAATCCAGTCTCATCGCCACCTTTGACGGATGAGGATAAAGAGATCATAAAAGAGTTGAAACTCTGGGGTTCTGCCGTAGAAGCCAATTTCAAGCCCGAGCAAAAGGTGACCTTATACTCATTTGCAAAGTCAATTGTGGATCATCAAATTGCTGACAATGATACACTTCAATGGGCAGAAAGGATTATCGATAACTGGGATAGTCCTCGTTTCGACTTATCTCATTACAGTTATTCAATAAGACAATATTACAAGACCTATTTGTCAAAAGAAGTTACAGCGCGAAGAACTAGGTTAAACACTTGGACACACGGCGAATTCGAGACTATCTTTAAAGCATATCATAATAAGGTTACAGCTCTCGAGAATGATATAGAGGACATGATCAATAAAACAGTGGAAAAATTAAGCACTAATACTAAAGATTTCTACCGAACCTCAATCGAGAAAGCTAAAAACCCAGATAGGAAAAAGGCGTTCTTGGAGAGAGCGGCACTATACGATTTATTGGTGAAGAGCTTAAAATTATAAATGGTCAATAAATAAAAATTTATTGTAATCAATGTCAAGAATATAAAACCTTTTTTCAACAAGAACTACATGCATATGGTGGGGGTTCTCATTTAATTTATATATTTCTAGAAAATTCATTCTTCATGTATGAATGTACATACATATGTACATACGCGCATGAAGTGGCGTATGACGGATTTGCATTTAACTCAACGCGTATTTTTAAAGTCCATTGACCTAAAATATTGGTTTTAAACATGTTCATATTTTTAACGCGTATATTTGAAAATATATGTAAAATAAATGGATTTGCTAAACACTATAGATTTTGTTCTTATTATGGGGGAAGACTAGCAGTTTTTGTGAACAAAATAAAATGATCAAATAAATCGATATTTTAAAAGCGATGTATTGATATTTTTTCAGAACAGAATTTATCACCGATCCGATATTTTAAACTTATTCGACAACCCTAATTAAAATTCACTCCTACTTGATATGATTTTGATGAATACATTATTTTTAATTAAGTTTTACAGTTATTTCCATTTCCTTTCTTATTAATATTCGAAAAAATAAGTACCGAGTGTATTACAGCCGAGCACATTCACAAACGATTGTTGAAGTGGGAATTTTAATCTTAAATAAATACTTAGATTCAACACAATATATTCCGACTGAATTTATTAATTTAGTTGGGCCGAATCCCGGCGGTACTGCAATACCGGGCCAACCCGTGACAGAGGTGGAGCAAGCCCCTAGCACTCCGTCTGATTACAAAAATCAGTTTAACATTTGTTGTTCTCCAATGGAGAAACTATCAGATGTTAAGCTGATAAGAACAGATACTACACTTTGATCTTAGCCATAAGGCCGAGAAGCGATAACTCTGGAGTGGTCAATACCTAACAACCCATAACTTGTATGTTATAACCACTTGGGAATTTTAAGCAAACGGTTTATGAAAACGAAGAATGCTGTGCCTACTTAGGGGAAGTTCTATTAAAGGTTGCCTTATTTTCACAGTGGCAATACCCTTAACCTTTAGACCCTCTCCATCATCTCAAGAATGTATTATTTAAATTTTGTCATATTCTTTTTTCATATTATTTTTTCAGACCTACGTCATATAATTGAAAGCGGATGTAGATTAGGGAAGATGCTAAAACGTATATAATAGAACGATTCATTGATTATTTCAGTTATTTATAAATTTGACATAAGATGCGACTTTTGCTTGTTGCCAGTTTTATAATTGTTTTTTATTCACTTTGTTGTGAAAATATATTTCTGATCGCAAGTCCTGTTGCGTCACCACCATTGACGAATGCGGATAAGGCTACCATTAGAAATTTGAAAACGTGGGGCAGGTTCGCGAGATACATTCTATTGAGAGATCAAAATGAGACATTATATAGAATGGCAAAATCAATTGTGGACCATAAAGTTGCCGACAATGAGACACTTCAATGGGCAGAAGTGATTAACGATGACTGGGATCCCGATTTTAATCATATTTCTGCCGATGCCTTAAGACGTCTTCCCGTCGAATCTAAACATATATTTAAACTTTTTTATGATACTTATTTGTCAGAAAAAAATACAGAAAGGAGAACTCAGTATAATACATGGACAAACGGCGAATTCGAGACTATCTTTAAAGCATATCATAAGAGTATTAAAGCTATCGAGAAAGAATTTGAAGATATGTTGAATAAGTCAGTAAATAAACTAAGCAACAGTACGAGATACTTCTACCGAACTTCAATCGAAGAAGCTAACAATCCAGATAGGAAAAAGGCACTCACAGCTAAAGGCATACTGGCTGAAATTTTGGTGAGAAGTTTGTACAGCAGCTTGTAAATGTACAAATATAAATACATATCTAATGTTATTCTCAATCAATGTCAAGAATTTTTCCTTAATTTACGAATTTTGCAATCATCTTGAGCTTTTTACCAGCAGTTTATTTTGCTGCGTCGTAACTCCAAACAAATTAGTATAATTACAGTGGAATACATCCAATGATATTTTTAATTGTTAACTTGAGCTCATGTTTTGATAATGTTAATGGTTTGGTGCAGTACATTCCAATGTACGTTTCATCTCTATATTCCTATAATTCACAATCAGTTAAGGCGTATATTCAGGTAGGTTCTTGTTGTTGATGTGGTATCTTTACTCTGGCTTCTTTTCATTTGTCGAATAAATCTTTCGCCTTTTACTAAAGATTTCCGTGGAGAGGAGCACTCTAATGAGTCTAGATTGAATTTTTAGTGTTGTGCCTGGCAACGATGTCGCCGGGCCAATTAATAATACATTGTCAATATTATAAACTGTATGATCTCTTAGACGCATCTGCTAGAATTAGTTCAACTCTGTCTTAGTCTTATTATAAAAATAAAATGCTTTTTCATAAATCTCAATATGTGGAATCCTATTTCTTGATAAAATTACATATCTTAGCGGCCGTGACTAAAACGTACGTGATTTCATTGTTAATTTATTATTTTCAAGTTCAATCATTAATTAAAATATATTTGGAATACAGAAAAACCGAAACCAAAGTACAAAAAATCGAACAACTTTGTGGATTCCCCATAGCGGCCAGTACTATGTAATTCTAATAGACTTGGGCTTAGCTTGTCGTCAAATTCAAAGCCAATCGCCTTTATCTTGCATTTTAATTGAATTATTTTTATGGTTTTCTTGCTCTCTTCTTCGCTTTTGCGTTCCCTTCGTCAATATTGCTGCATAAATAAAGCATAAATTAGATGAACGAATCCCCTAGGATATGGCGTAAGAATCAAATCAGTGCGACACTTTCTACATGCCAGGCATGCAAATGCCCCTGAAAGTAGGCTATGTCAGGCATAATAAAATGAATTATGTTGCTGCAAGCAAAGCATGGCAGAGCGCTCAGACGGACAAGTCCAGGGTCAGGGTTCGTATTACATTTGGTTAGTTCATAAAGCGCAGTCAAGTTTGACCATCGTTTCGCCTCAGTGCGATGAGACAAACATACATATACAAATCTCAACGGCTTTGCTTTACCTTTTTTTCCTTCTCGTTTTCTGTGTTTTCGTTTTCGGTATTTTCTGGATTCCCGAGCCCATAAAAAGGCTCAAGTTTTGCTGGCTAGAACAGTAAATTTACATGCGAGCCAAAACTTTACTCTAGCCTCAAACGTCGAACTTGAACTATAATAAAAATCCAACGGCGTCCGTACAACTTTCAACTCACATAAACATAAATTGTGGCCGTAATTTTCGGTCAGGTTAGCATTCCACTTGTCTGTTGTCTGTATTTTTGGGGGTTGGCAGACCATGTTTGTGTTATTGTAATTGCGCTTAAGTGTGCCTGCGAGTTGTCATTACCCAACCCATTTATCCCATCTAAAAAAGGAGTTAACATTAAGTTTAATTTGTCTAATGCCCGAACCCTTTTAATGTCATTACAGCACCTTGGGAATTTGATAAAACCTTAACACAGTTAAATTAAATATGAAAACAAAACCAATTTTGATAGTCTGGGAGTTTCCAAAAAATAGACTTTAATATTACCTGCTTGAAATTTAGAAACGTTATTATTTCTTAATTTAACAAAATGCTTCAAATTATACAAAACAAGAAGAGAATTTAAAGTTAAATCGAGTTTTCATGGTTTTTGTGAAAAAAAACATTGTTTGATAAGTACTCTTGATCTAAAAGACATAATTTCGAATCCGATTATGGTTTTGGTCAACAGACTTATTGTGAACTATAAATTGCCAAACCTTTATTAGGTCTTGTGTCCCACAAATCTGTGATCTAGTCTGGTAAGAAGACTGTATTAAATCATCATGTTTGCCTTTTGTTCAATTTATAAACGACTTGCTCAAATGACAAATCTAATTACCAGCAAATAGCTCGCATGATTGTTGTGTATTATCACCATCACGAAACCTAGAACTAGAAACTTCTGTTTTAAGCATGAAATCCAAAATAAATAACAAAGAAATTAAACAAAATTATAAAATACATTATGTCTCAAAGATCTTGGTGTATCAACGAACTTTTGCAAATTACACTTATAGTCCTTAAAAACATCCATTTTATTTTTCTTTCTAAAATGTTTTCTTTATTTTAAAATAGTTTTTTTTTAACATTTAGATAATCTGCAAATTTTTCAAAATATTGATCTGAATTTTTAACAAACTCTTTGTAAATTTCATATAATACATCGGCCCTGGACAAGCGAATAATTTCAGTGGCTCTAGTTTGAAATTCTGCTAATCTTTTTGCTCTAAATTCTTCTTGCAAAACTCTGTAAAAAGTATCTGTTGTATAAAGACCTTCCTATATTTTTGAAGATACGAACCGCGAATATGAAAACGAATATAAGGCGCTATCTCTAAGTCTGTGTAATGTCTGGGTAGTGAATATTTTGATGCCTTTTTGTTAAATTTATATACGATTTGCTCAGATGACAAAATAATTATCAGCCACACGCCTGTCAATTGTGTATTATCAACTCATTGAAACCTTGAACTAATAAGGCAAGGGTGAAATCGAATAATAGAAAAATATTATAAAATACTCAATCATTAAACTTTTATATTAAAGAACTTGCAATATTAAATTATATCCCTATAAAATAGAAATATCATTTCGTAGATTCACTAATAACTTATTGGAAATTTACCTAGAAAAGAATTAACATTAAAGCACACAATTATTATGATGTCAGCTTATCAACACCATGCAGACTTGAATTCTAAAATTTGTTTTATTGCCATTTCCGATAAATCCAACAATGGTATCATTTAAAAGATAGAAACTAATCAACAATGACTTAATTACAAAACTTCTATATAAAACATTTTTCTATGTCCAAAAAGCATTTGGAATTAAAATTATAGTTTAAAACTGTCTATTTCTTTATTTGTTCCGAATAGAGTTTTTGTTTTATTTTTTAAGATAATCGAGCAATTCGTTAAAGTGGCGATGTGGATACAAAACAAAATTATTATAAATTACATTTAGCCTATCATCAGTATATCCTGCTTCCCTGGACAAGCGAATAATTTCAGTAGCCCTAGTTTCGAATTCAGCATATTTTTTTATTCTAAACTCAACGTTTTTAGATAGGAGCTCATCGAAAGCACCATTCGAATAATAGTTCAATTGTGTGGTAGATCGAATTGTTGGCCTTATGCCTGTGGCATGTATATATTCATCGTCTAATTTTTTGCCACTTTCAGCCCAATTTTCATCCCAATTTATCAGCTGGTCAAGAAATGCTTGCCACTTTTCAATATCTTTTTGCCGAAGAACCTTACTGTCAATTATTTTTTGGCAAAGTAGTATTGAGCTTCTTATATTTTGTCGACGAATCAGTAGCATGGTCTCCTCAGCAGCCCGTTTCAAATCATCTTTTAGATTATTTCCAGTTGGAGCAGTACTCGCAAAGCTCTACAAAAAAGTTGATATTGAAAAAAATTGTCTAATTGTATGTTTGTCGGTATATGTACGAACCAAGAACGCGACAACAAGTACGAATATGAAGCGCATATTTTAATCCTGTTATAAAGACGTAATGAATAATCGGAGGCGCTTTGTTCATTTTATATACGATTTTTCAGATGACAAAAACAAATATGAATGTGACTATTATCAGCATACCATTCGCGATTTGCTCAGAAGCCAAAAATAATTATCAGCATTCCATTCGCAAGACATCTGTGTATGAAACCGTGAAACCTTGAACTATAAAATTTGTCTATTGACGTCGGCGCTTAATTCAAAATAAATTTCATTTATTTAACAAAATAAACTTCTAAATTACTTACACAACTTGTACTTACAAGATTTTACTTTATCAAAAATTACTTGGAAATTACACTAAAAGTTAAAAGCATATACATATTTTATTAATTGTTTAGAATTGTTTCCATTATTTTGAAAAAGTCTTTCATTTCATTCATAAAGTTGATTGTGCAATTTAAGGTGTCGAATCCAGCATATCGTTCTGTTCAATTTGTCGTGTTCAGGCATTATCTCTTCTTTAGCCTAGCCGTTAATTACTTTTTGCCAAATTCGTATTGATCTTCTTATTTTATTCCGACGGATCAATAACTTAACCTCTTCAGCAGACTGATCCAAATCATCCTTTAGATTATTTCCAGTTGGAGCAGTACTCGCAAAGTATAAACACATTCCAAATGTATAATTTTTGGTATTCGAACCGAAGATCGCGAGAACAAATACGAATATAAAGCGTATATGTGAATTCTGTTTTTTTCCTCAATTTATATACGATTCGATCAGATGGCAAAACCAAATATGCCTGTGACTATTATCAGCAATCAATTCACAGGACAACTGCGCATTATCAATATGGGACCTTGAACTGTAAAATGTGTACATTGACGTAAGCTCTAAACCCAAAATCAATTTAATCAACAACTTGTACATAAAATATATGGCTTAATCAAATAGTACTTTGATACTGCACTAATAGTCCTAAACACCATAAATTTTATTATGTTCTCGAAATTGTTTTCTTAATTTTAAAATAATTGTTAGTTTTATTTATCAAGATGATCGCGCAATTCCCGAAAATTGGCATCTCCATTGTAAGGAGACCCAGATTCCTTGGACAACCGCATAATTTCAGCGGCTCTGGTTACGAATTCAGCATAAAGTTTTGCTCTCAATTTGTCATGCTTACGGTCGATCTCGGCTAAGGTACCATTCGTATAGCGATTTACATCCGTCCAAGCGTCATTTGGGCAAAGGCCAGTGGCTGATATAAATTTACCGTCTACTTTTTTGCCACTTTCAGCCCAAGTTTCATCCCAATTAACCAGCTGATTAAGAAACACTTGCCACTTTTCAATATCCTTTTGCCCAATAGCCTTACTGTCAATTACTTTTCGGCAAATGTGTATTGAGTTTCTTATATTATCCCGACGAATAAGTAAATTTATCTCTTCGGCGGCATGATCCAAATCATCCTTAAGTTTATTTGTAGATGGAGCTGTACTCACAAAGCTCTATAAATAGTTTATGTATAATAAACACCTTATCAATGTTTTTTTTTTGAGTATACACACCAAAAAACCAAAAACAATAGCGAATATGAGACGCATCTTCTTAATCTGTTTATGACGTCGAATTAAAGAATCTTTTTTTCTTGCTTAATTTATATACCATTTGCTCAGATGATTTAAATAAATATGTGTCTACTAACAGCATAATATGGACGTGACAGCTGCTTACTATCATCCCCCTGAAACCTTGAACTATTAAATTTGTTTATTGACGTAACTGAAAAAAATAATAATTTGTTTTAGAAAGAATAATTTACAAAATACGCGGGTGGATTTCTCATCTATAAGATTAAGCCCGATTGACTGAATACATTCGCGCTGGAGAAAACAAATATATTTTTCGCTCTATGTATCTGTTCGGATAGTGTTAATGTTAACCAGATATAGACAAAACGGCTCTTCATGTTTGAATGCACTATCTTAGGCGTCTTTTGAATCTTTAAAATAAAGTCAGATCTATTCCTGTCAGCCATTTTAATAACTGACGGGGTAAGCTGTCCGTCCTACCAATTCTGCTTGGTTAGTCAAAACCCCTTTTAATTTGTAATTCTATATTTCTTAAACTAGTCTTCTAATATTGATCTTTAAGTTAGCCCTCTCGGGCTTCTAAAAATTGCCGTAGCGGACGGTATTTCACGTCCTCATGGCGGGGTATTGGTTAAAGTTTTCAACTAGCAATAATCGCACCTCAGTAGAACTTCATTGGTTACGATATCGCCTCTGCGCAAAGATAACCTAACACACTCATGCAACATCATTTCCATTAGACAAATACAAAAACCACTTGAGAATTTTAAGCCAATTGTGCAAAAATGTTGCATAATTTTCGGCGACTTTCTGCCTTATTATTACCTGAGCAGAAAATAAGTATATGTTGAGGAAAAGGGATGATTTGAAGGAATTAATGTTCCAGTTATAACATCTCATTTTTGGTAGAAACCTCATTTTCATTTGCTACTCATCTACCTTTTGCATACATTCCAAAAGAAAATTTTACATTTCTTAAATTTTTTATTGGAAATACCGATAACAATTATTATTAAATCGCATTTATACACGAACAAGAAATAATATAATATCACTTTAAGAACCATTTTGCAAAGTATATATATTGCTATTATTGCTTTAGACAGTTACACATTTTCAAAATATCTAACAATTGTATTTCCTTCTTCGCTGCTAAGCTTTCTAATACTCCTTAAAAATTCTGTTAGATAAGTATTTTTAATGCTAATACCCATATTTATAACACGGAATTTCATGCAAAATGGAAATTTAACTATTTTATGCTTATGAGGCACCTTAATCCATAACAATAGACCCCAAGAGCAGTTATATTATTACTAAAGATCTTTATTAGTTGTTTTGCAAAAGGGACCCCTAAATAATAAACGAGTCTACTCTTAGTTATGAGGCCTATTATGTCGATAGTTATTGTGTGCATAAAGGGACCCCAATAACAATTGCTTTAGCTTGTGTCATCAGCACTTTGAGTACCCTTTCTTGGACTTGTTAATTATTCACATGATATCACCAAAAATCTTCGCACACATTGAGCGTTGAAACAACTGTCAGTTTATTAACTGAAATGCCGCCAAAGTGTCGTCCATACTCAGCAATTTAGGCTTGCAAAGCAATTTACTTTAACAAAATAGTTTTCATCCCTTCATTGATGTCACTGCTCAAGCACATTTTAACATCCAAAAATGCTCATTAACTATTATCATTATCACGTTTTGTTACATATTTATACAAGTTGAAAGCGTTGATTAAAATTCCCATCGCTTCAACAATTTAATGAAATTAATGAAAAATTCATGCAACAACGAATAACAGGGAGACAATGTGACTGCCAAAATATGTAAAGCATAAAGGGAGAGGGTGCGGAGATGGTGCCTCGGGTCGCCTACTCTAAAATGCTAAATAGCCACTTTTGCGGCAGGGCATAAGCAACATTTTTTCTATTCTTATGTATTTTTCTTCTTTTTTGCTCTTGCCATTGTCATAAAAGATTGAACAACTTGTAGGCTGAGGCCAAGTGGCTGAACTCGCCCCCATCTTCAGCACTGCTTCCTTCCCAAGCTCGCCTTAAAGTCAAGAGTGTCATGGCCCAACTCGACGACGGCAGAAGACTCGGGCACAAAGACGGCGAATACCGGAAATCCGTTTCATGACAAATGCGTCACATTGTCGTGCTGGAGTGTTAAGGACGACGGCGGCGATGGCGGGAGTTGAGCAGGGAGGGACGCGTAAGCCGGCAAACAGGCAATGAAATTCCTTCAATGGAACAGCAGCACGTGACTTGCAAGCGGAGAGCGCCAAAGAGAGAGCACATCGCCACCGACATTGACATTGACAGCGACGACGACAAAGCCAGACAGGAAGAGAGAGAGAGAGAGACTTATGCGCCTGCGCTAAACTTCCGCAAATGAACCCGGCAATTTCAACGTGCCGGCAGCTTCAGCTCCGGCGTAACTTTGGCATTTTAATGAGAAATCCATATTTATGTTGTTTGTTTTGCCAAAAATAAAAAGCAACAACAAGAGCGTACAACTTTTTGGTGTGCCAAAAAAGGTTGCAAGGCAGCATATGCGGCGAAAAGTGAAATTACTTTATACTCCGAGCAGTCCGAGCAGTGTGCAGTGCGAGCACTGAAGAGCGGCAAGAGATTCTTGTTGCTTTCACCAGGACTCCTGTAGCGGCATTTGGCAATCATTTTTAATGGGCTGCGTCTGGAGGCGCCATATGGCCCTAATACTTATGACAGTCCAGAAAGTACAAGCAAAAACAGCCCAAGTACCCAAACATTGAAAATTGTTAACATTTTCATTGTGGCCGTAAGGCAGCGATTTAGGCATCAATTTAAAGCACATTCAAAAAATTTAATTCTGGACATTTGAATATTCCAACATATTATAAAGCATATGTATGTATATGTAATAATATTATCTATTAATATTATTTTTCTATATGTGTTAAACATTTCGAGTTTGTTATAAATACTATATATATACATATTTTAAAACCTTTATATCTTAAAGAATTTAGAACAAATATAAATATGTAGTATCTTTTTCGAAATGATTACAAATTATTTGTGTTTTATGACACACAAATTGACTAAGATAAATTACATGAAAATTAAAATTGCAAATACTTAAAATTAATTAACTTACTAATTCCAGAAATATCAAGCAGCGTTTAACTAAATCGAAATCAATTAAATTATGCTATCTACTTTGTTTGAGAGTATTTGTAGCCGCATTCAGAACTGCATTCGCATAAGATTTTATTTCTCTTGCTTGCCAAAAAAGTAAATGGTGTTTTAACTATGCCACGTCGGCGCCATGTCACAATAGAGTCATAACGCCATCATTCCGACAAAAGCCATAAAAATAGCGGCTTAAATAGCAACAGCATGTCTAGCATTTTACCAGAGGGTAGTTCTTCCCTCTGATGGGATTCCTAGAGACGGGAGACAAGAACTCAGAGACGCCCTGACGCCGCGTTTGCTGCACAAAAAGCGTCCACTTCACACTTTTTGCTGTGGCGCTTTTTGCCGGCTTTAATAAACGGGCAACAAACTCGGCAAAAATTTTATGCTTTTATTGTGCAAATAAAAACACGCGGAAACTACTTAATCAAGTTCCATTCGTAGCCGGGACCTAGACACATATACATTCATACATAGATACGGCAGCGGCTTCAGCTTCGGCTCCAACTCCGGCATGCGGAAGCGACGTTTTGTATGCAACAGAAAGCAACAACAAAGCCCGACTAACAGCAGCAGCAAACTTTGCCGACGCGTTCTGTTTTATTTCCTACTTTTTTGTGATTGTAAGTGCAAAAACAACAACAAATAAAACACACAATAACAAAAAATTAACATGGGAACGCCGAAAGCTGAAACAACATGAAAGTCAGCATCAAGCGAGATTGTTGAAAAACCGACTGGCAGATACTCTAAAGTTACCAAAATGTAAGATTGATGTCCAGCAATCTGTAGATATTATTGCAACAGCTTAGGAATAAACTTATTACAATAAAAACATATTATTCTTCACTTCATTATTTGTATAGTCATTTAGTTGTGAATGATTCTCTAAAATTGTTCCCAAATTATCTGCTGATATATGTGGTGTCGATTCACACACAGTTGCATGTCTATTGACACATCTTATACACCCGATTAAGCCATTAAGTTACCCGCACAGTGGCCCAAGCGAATGTAACCATCTACAAGTTGAGCTCAAATTTATGACAGCAATTAGCGGGACGAAGGGGCGTGCACTGTCAGGAGAAGAAGAAGTAGTAAAGTGGGGCTAGAAAACTCTTCAATTAATTTGTTGAGCTGCTCAGACAACAAAACGCGCGCATCAATCAAGACCTAGTCAAAGGCAAACCGAAAACCTTCGTTTCTGGGTGTGAAAATTCGACAAATGGACAAGAGTTTTGGTGAAGAAAATGGTGGAAATAAGAAAAAAGGGAAAACGTTAAATGCCGCCCGGTTTTGGTCGCGTGCCGCAACGGAAGGCAGCTCGTAAATAAACGTCTTACTTTTAATTACCGCACTCAAGTTGAATTTTAAATGCCATCAAACTTGGCTATTGGCCAAAATAAATGTGAGAAATTGTGTCAGAGGAACGCAAGAAGAGCAAGCATTCACTTACCTGTATCGTTTCCGTTGCGGAATATTTCCGATTATAGTCGACATGATGAAGGTTCGGCATGCTGGTTCACTGGTTCACTGATAATGGCAACGGATAACGGCCTTTTAACACGTGTCCTTGTCGTCCTTGTCGATGTCGTGAGGGTTGCTCGAGATATGTCACTTTATGATACATTTGTGTTAATTTTTGTCGTCCTCCGCCCCTCTGAATGGTTTAATTTGACTGCAAAGAGAGCAAAGTCGAAAAGAAAATATATACGAAAAATTCAAGCTTAAGCTGAAAGTTTGGAAAAGTGTAAATTACTTTCCCCCAGACAACCCTTAGGGCTTGTTTACCCATGTCGATATTGTTAATACGCCACGTGTAGCGCAACGGGCTGTTTGTTTGCAATGGAAACAGAGCGAGTACGAGAGCTACAGATAGGATGGTGCGATGGAGTAGATAGGACTGAGGGGTTTGCAGGATTTATTGCCAAGTTTACGCTACGTGCTTTGACTAAACATATAAGCTGAATACACACACAATAACAACCAATGTGAACGAACAGAAAAGATAGAGAGAGGCTGCATTGACGCTTACTTGCTTAAAAGTATTTAATAGATGATTGAATCTGATCAGTAAAAATATCTAACAATAAAATAGACTATATTTCCAATTTCATTGCTCAATATCACATTTAACCAACCTTTTTTAAATGAAAAAAAAATATATATATAATTAGTGTAACATACAATGAAATTTAAAAATCACAAGTACAACTACTTAAACCATACAATTTATTCAACTGTTTCTGATAGGTCTCCATTCTTACTCTTCATTTAGTAGACAAATATCTGCTTAAGCATTCATCACTGTGCGCCAGACACTGCGACTAACTAATTAGACAAAAGTTTAATTTGAGCGATGCGTCTTGCATGACATTTGTCCACAAGAAAATCACCAGGCTCAAGAGTGTGGAAACAGTGTATTCGTTCATAGCCCTTAAAGCGTTAAAAGGAAGTGCCGCTTTGCCAGGGCTAATTGACTTTTGTCGCTGTCATAAATGTTGACACACATAAAAAGGATATGCACAGAGCGCGCAACAGCTGTCAAATGCGAGGCAATTTTGAACGCTTATTAAATTTTATGTGTAGACCATATTACAAGCCAAAATTACGACTAGCACCAACTAAAGGCAATTATCGTAAACTCTCCATGTAAAAAACACAGCCACATCAAGTAAATGCCATAAACTCCTTGGTTGGGCATGTCAGCCATCATTTTTATACTATGAACGCAGTTAGACTTTATTGAATACCTACAAGTGATTACAAATATCCAGAAAATCTAGCACTACCGTAACCAACGATAGTAAAGGGAAAACTACATAAAACCTATTACAAGAGAATAAATCTGAATGCGGCTCTGTTTAATAAAAATGATATAATATAACTAAAAGAAGTATTTTAATTTTAGACTAGTTATTCTGATTTATATGTAATATAATAGTAAACTCTTATGTATTACTAATTGGCCCGGCGATATCGTTGCCAGGCACAACACTAAAAATTCAATCTAGACTCATTAGAGTGCTCCTCTCCACGGAAATCTTTAGTAAAAGGCGAAAGATTTATTCGACAGATGAAAAGAAGCCAGAGTAAAGATACCACATCAACAACAAGAACCTACCTGAATATACGCCTTAACTGATTGTGAATTATAGGAATATAGGGATGAAACGTACATTGGAATGTACTTCACCAAACCTTAAAATAACTATTCTATAGTAGGCTCAGATTGCTTCGCAAGTGTTTATAATTATAATTATCGATTCTTAGATATTTTTAATCTTTAGCATTAACATTATCAAAACATGAGCTCAAGTAAACAATTAAAAATATCATTGGATGTATTCCACTGTAATTATACTAATTTATTTGGAGTTACGAAGCAGCAAAATAAACTGCTGGTAAAAAGCTCAAGATGATTACAAAATTCGTAAATTAAGGAAAAATTCTTGACATGGATTGAGAATAACATTAGATATGTATTTATATTTGTACATTTACAAGCTGCTGTACAAACTTCTCACCAAAATTTCAGCCAGTATGCCTTTAGCTGTGAGTGCCTTTTTCCTATCTGGATTGTTAGCTTCTTCGATTGAAGTTCGGTAGAAATATCTCGTACTGTTGCTTAGTTTATTTACTGACTTGTTCAACATATCTTCAAATTCTTTCTCGATAGCTTTAATACTTTTATGATATGCTTTAAAGATAGTCCCGTATTATCCGTTTGTCCATATATTATACTGAGTTCTCCTTTCTGTATTTTTTTCTGACAAATAAGTAGCATAAAAAAGTTTAAATATATGTTTAGATTCGACGGGAAGACGTCTTAAGGCATCGGCAGAAATATGATTAAAATCGGGATCCCACTCATCGTTCATCACTTCTGCCCATTGAAGTGTCTCATTGTCGGCAACTTTATGGTCCACAATTGATTTTGCCATTCTATGTATATAATGTCTCATTTTGATCTCTCAATAGAATGTATCTCGCGAACCTGCCCCACGTTTTCAAATTTCTAATGGTAGCCTTATCCGCATTCGTCAATGGTGGTGACGCAACAGGACTTGCGATCAGAAATATATTTTCACAACAAAGTGAATAAAAAACAATTATAAAACTGGCAACAAGCAAAAGTCGCATCTTATGTCAAATTTATAAATAACTGAAATAATCAATGAATCGTTCTATTATATACGTTTTAGCATCTTCCCTAATCTACATCCGCTTTCAATTATATGACGTAGGTCTGAAAAAATAATATGTATACTAATTAATGTATTCCGAAGAATATAACAAAATTTAAATAATACATTCTTGAGATGATGGAGAAGGTCTAAAGGTTAAGGGTATGGCCACTCTGTAAATAAGGCAACCTTTAAAAGAACTACCCCTAAGTAGGCACAGCTTTCTTCGTTTTCATAAACCGTTTGCTTAAAATTCCCAAGTGGTTATAACATACAAGTTATGGGTTAATATGTATTGACCATGTTAAAGTTATCGCTTCTCGGCCTTATGGCTAAGATCAAAGTGTAGTATCTGTTCTTATCAGCTTAACATCTGATAGTTTCTCCATTGGAGAACAACAAATGTTAAACTGATTTTTGTAATCAGACGGAGTGCTAGGGGCTTGCTCCACCTCTGTCACGGGTTGGCCCGGTATTGCAGTACCGCCGGGATTTGGCCCAACTAAATTAATAAATTCAACTAAGATTTAAAGCAACATTGACATTTTCAATTATTAGGTTCCACGTTTATTAGACTTTGATTAGGCGATGATCATTGCGAATCTTAACGATAACAAGTCAAAACAGGGAAAACAGGGTATTGGCCCAACAAACAATGTTGATCATTTTAGATAAGACAACTGTGAATAATATTTGTATGTAAACTACTGGACAAAATAATTAGTACACGCACAACAAAGAAAACATCAAAATCTACTTCAAGTTTTCCGGCATTATAAAAATCGAAACATTTTCCAATTCAAGTTTGTTTATAAATAACTGAAATAATCAATGAATCGTTCTCTTTATATACGTTTTAAACATCTTTCCCAATCTACTACATTACTATCATTACTATAAATTAATTGAAGGTTTTCAACAATTCACGGTTTAAACTGTATTTAATTATTAAATTTTGGTTTTCAAAGTAATGTTTGGAAACAATCAAGCTCGTTCCCAAACATTTGTAAACCTAAAGATACTGCTGTTGAAGAATTTAAATTGATTAGCCAACATTTTATTGAAAAAATATCTTATCAAGCTAAAGTGACTCAGATACAAAATGTTTAATTAATTATTTGGAAATGTTCATCTAAAAATATATGTTCTTCACCAAAATATCGAAGAGCCTGCTTTTAGCTAAGACCGCCCTTTTCTTATCTGGATTGTTAGCTTCTTCAATTGAAGTCCGGTAGAAATCTTTTGTATTGTCGCTCAGTTTTTCTACTGACTTGTTCATCATATCTTCAAACTCTTTCTGGAGAGCCGTAACCTTATTATGATATGCTTTAAAGATAATCTCGAATTCGCCGTTTGTCCATGTATTAAACTGAGTTCTTCTTTCTGTAATTTTTTCTGACAAATAGGTCTCATAAAAACGTTTTAAAATATATTTAGGTTGGACAGGAAGACGACTTAAAGCATCGTCAGAAATACGGCTGAAATCCGGATCCCAGTCTTCAGTAATCACTTCTGCCCATTGAAGTGTCTTATTGTCGGCAATTTTATGGTCCACAATTGACTTAGCAATTGTGTATAAAGTTACGTTTTGCTCCTGCAATAAACCGTAGATCTTGGAAGTACCCCAAAGCTTCAATATTCCTATGGTATCTTTGTCCTCATCCGTCAATGGTGGCGATCTGACTGGATTTGCGTTCAGAAATACATTTTCACAACAAAGAGAATAAAGAATAATTATAAAACTGGCGACTAGCGAACAACGCATCTTGCATCAAATTTATAAATAACTGAAATAATCAATGAATCGTTCTCTTTATATACGTTTTTAGCATCTTCCCTAATATATTATACATCCGCTTTCAATTAAATGACGTAGGTCTGAAAAAATAATATGTATACTAATTAATTTATTCTTATTTGAACTCTAGGTCTGAAACAATAATATGTATACTAAATAATTTATTCTTATTTAAACTCAGGTAAAATTCATAGAAATAACAATATATTCTTGAATCGATATCGCTGAAGGTGCAAATATTAAGGTTGCGGTAACGCCACTCTTTGTAAATTGGGAAACCTTTAGTAGAACTACCCCTAAGTAGGCACAGCATTCTTGGTTTTCATACGCCGTTTGCTTAAAATTCCCAAGTGGTTATAGCATACAAGTTATGGGTTAATATGTATTGACCATGTTAGAGTTATCGCTTCTCGGCCTTATGGCTAAGATCAAAGTGTAGTATCTGTTCTTATCAGCTTAACATCTGATAGTTTCTCCATTGGAGAACAACAAATGTTAAACTGATTTTTGGAATCAGACGGAGTGCTAGGGGCTTGCTCCACCTCTGTCACGGGTTGGCCCGGTATTGCAGTACCGCCGGGATTCGGCCCAACTAAATTAATAAATTGAATTGGAATATATTGTATTGAATCTAAGTTTTTATTATTTATTTATAGATTCCCACTTCAACAATACAACAATCAATCGTATGTGAATGTATGTGCTCGGCAAATATGATATTAATATAATAATGGAAATATCTATACAACTTAATTACAAATAATGTATTCATCAAAATCATATCAAGTAGGAGTGAATTTTAACCCAAATGTAGAAATTTAATAAAAACCAACAATCTACATGTAGAGTTCTGTTTGAAAATGTTCTTGACATTGATTTTTCATTTATTGTTAATTTTATAATTACAAGCTTTTCACCCATAAGTCGTATAATAATAATAAATTGCTCTGTCTAAGAAACCGTATTTCCTTTCCGGATTTTTAGCATTTTCGATTGAAATTCGGTAGAAATCTTTTCAAAAGATTCTTTTGTTTCATTGCATAGTTCCTGGTCACTGGATAAGAGCATTTTGTTGTATAATTTTGTATTTTGAAATTATCTCCCATCACTGACATATTAAAGAAGCAAAACCAGATTATGGTGACCTTAAGTAAGACAGATTTTTGGGAGGGCAATAACCTAGTTTGTACATATTTACAGCGCTCATTTGCTCCGCAGAGAAAACTGATAAATATGTACATACATATGTATGTGGAATTCATTGATTTTATAAGTTTAACATGTCAATACAAAACCAATGCATAGGTTTGGGTATTTCGTTCATATTATCAGGCAGTGGCGGATTTTAGGAAAAAAGCCCAGGCGGCAATTTCCTAAGAGGGGCCCAGTCGTTCGGTACATTAAATAAATCAAGTGATAAATTATGGAGTAAAAACTTTTATTGAATACAGAAAAACAGAATCATGCAACTTTAAATCCTCGTCGTGCTTTTCGTTCAGCAAAAACTTCCATCGCATAATCCAAACTCAGTGAATTAGCTACTCATCTTTCGATGTAGAGAATACAGAAATCGTTCAGTGTGTCTTCAGCCAGAGTAGCTCGACGATATTCTTTGACTATTTTCAAAGAGCTCATGACACGTTCAGCACTAGCTGAAGCTATTGGCAATGTCAGGAACAATCCAAATAAACTGCAGCTTTCGGGAAAACTGTCCATTATATAAATAATGTAACGGTGTGTCGTTCGTTCAGATTAGTTTACGTTTATTATATTCTGTTACGTCTTAAAATAGATTTTCGGTTTGCTAAAACGTCTTGATACAATTGCGCGTGCGTCATTCCAATTTGTCAGATTAACACAGACCTATGCACTAAAGTACGAGTATATTTAGCTTCGTCTTTCTTCGGATTAAATCCGCGAATGTATTTAAGCTGTTAGATGCGCAGTGGAAAGGTTAGTTAGTTTTGAGTTTTATGAAGATGCGTACTCTCGTGATTCTCGCTCTCCTGGTGTGTATTCTTTGTCATAATTAGTAAGGAGTTTCTTTGCTAACTTAACTACTTGCAGAGCTTCGCATGTGCTGCGCCAACCAACAAGACTGAAGAAGAATTGAAAGAAGATGCTGAACGACTCGCTTTAATTCGCCAACAGACAGATTATTTAATTCATAACAATGCACCAACTGAAACTTATTTGGAGAAAAGGATTGCGCAATTTAAGGCGGAAGCATGGGTAATGATAGATGAAGCTGCTCGTCAAATCATAGATTCCTAAAATCAATCAATTATGATCAGGCCATTAGTAATAAACGAGTTACAGTTTTCGAGTCTTTAATTGGTTGTCTATATGGAAAAATGTGAAAGTTATGAAATAAAAATATATATGTATATACATATAACTAAATTTTGTATTTCGAAATACATATATTACCAAGTATCACGCCACACATTTGTTCACACAACCTTAAATTCTAGTTTTTCGCATTGTACATAAAATAAGATATGCACAAGCCCTTCGGTTAAAATTCGAAAGTGGTTAGAATGAGATTGACGGTGATTGAAAATAGATTTGATTACACCCTTCTACTACTATGGGGTAGATCAATTTTTTTTTAAGATTTTGGCTGCTCTCCTCAAATTGAAAAAAAAAGATTATTGAGCGATAAACGATTAAGGCTAGAGTCACGAGTTTTGGCTGACCGAAAACCAAATAAAGTGGTAAAATATTCCATTATAATAATGTTTGGAGATCATACATATACATTAACGTAATTATTTATTTTACAATTTCGTACCACTAAATTTAAAATTCGTATCAATGAACTTATATTTAGATTCTATAATTTAGAACGTGAATTGATTTTATCCGCAAATGAGTTTTTCTGCGTAAATCAGCCCTTGGTTAGTTTTCGTTTGTAATATTCGTTTACATCTTAAAAAGGTTTTTTATATGCTAAAGTGTGTTTATACAATTGCGCGTGCGTCATTCCAATTTCTCAGATTAACACAGACCTATGCACTAAAGTATATTTAGCTTCGTCTTTCTTCGGATTAAATCCGCGAACAAGTTAAGAATCTATTTAAACTGATAGATCCGCAATGGAAAGTTTAGTTAGTTTTGAATATTTTCTCAAGATGCGTATTCTCGTGATTCTCGCTCTCTTGGTGTGTATTCTTGTGCATAATTAGTAAGGAGCTCGTTTACTATATTAATACCTTGCAGAGCTTCGCATGTGGTGCGCCAACCAACACGACCGAAGACGACTTCACGAAAGAAACTGCTTTAATTCGCCAACGAACAGATTATTTAATACATAACAATGAACCAACTGAAACTTTCTTGGATAAAAGGATTGCGGAATTAAAGGCTGACGCATATGAAAAGATAAATGAAGCTGCTCGTCAAATCGCAGTTGCCTACAAACAATCAGTTTAATAGTAATAAACGAGATACATTTTTCGAGTCTTTAATTGGTTATCTAAAAAAATTTGAATTAAATTAAATATTTTAAAATAAAATATCAAGTATGCGGTTTGGATTATTGTTTTTTTTTCCGCACAGATTTTATAGAAGCATGTTCGCATAATTGTCGAGTTCACGTCACACATAAGTTATAATACCCTTCTACCCTATGGGTAGCGGGTATAAAAACCTTAAGTGTGCTTCGAATAACGGATCTTTTGCAGCTTTATGGCTGAGATGCACTTACATCGTATATATGTGTTGTTTCATATTGTTTGTGCAACATCGGGTCCAAAAAATAATTGGCATAAAAGCTTTCGTTAATTATCAAACTACCATGCATAACCTTGATCAATTAGTTGTGCCACTGTATTGTATATCTTCATATACTTGTGAAGGTTAAGGGTGCGAAAACATTAAAGTGTTTGCATTTCAATTATATAGCAAAAATTTAATAAAAATTGGTAACATATAACAGATTTTTTGAATGTTTGGGATAAGCATTTGAGTTATTAAGGTTATGATAAGTTATAAAAAAAGTAAAAAAAACCTTTGAATGTACTCTTCTGTAATATACTTTATTATTTGGGTGTACAAACAAATTTTTGGAGTTAATTAAAATAAGAAAATGCTGTTAAACAACTCAAACTGACAATCTTATTATTCAAAAAAATCTTATCTCGCTACTTTGACTTTTGTAAAATGTTTATTAAACATATATTTTGAAATTATTGCTAGTCCGTTAAAGAGCAGCGTTCTTGATCGTTATTAACAAATAATATTATATTATTACAAGAATAACGAATATTGAAGTTCGGAAGAAAGTGTATTGCCGCTTAGTTTATTTAGTGTCTTATTCACCATATCCTCCGTAAAATAGTTGATCTGGGCGATGCTCCTATATATTAATTTTGCAATGTATACGTATACGTATCTTGTATAAAATTTATAAACAACAGAAATAATCAATGAATTGTTGGCATTTTATATACGTTAAGCATATTGCCATTCGTCTTCATCCCCTTTCATCATAATAATATGCATCAACAATTATTTATTTCAAATATTCTATTTTTGTTTCGAAGCTAAGTTCATTGAAATAAGATTATATTCTTAACCAGAGTGACGACGGGAAGATTGAATTTGCAAATTGATCATTGTATGAAAATAGTACCAAATTCTAAATACATGTACAAACATGCATCGTACGACTCTTATCAGCATTAATAAATGAAAATTGCTCCCGGACATAAACATATTCTCTTTAAATTTAAAAATAAAAAAAAATAAACATATTATTCTCAAATAAAATAAGTCAGAGCCATAGTCTTTGACTGTGAGTTACCCGCTACCCGTTTTGAGAGAATGCAAACAATTTTATAATAATTAAAAAAAAAACTTGATCTGCATGGAACAATTACTAGTGTTTTAACATTTGAGAGCTCTAGCTTTTAAAGTCTTTGAGATCTAAGTGTTAATTCGGACAGACAGACCAACAGGGAGACGAACACGGCTACATCGTCTTGGTTGTTGACTTTACTTTATTGGGTCGAAAATGCCTCCTTTTGCCTGTTACATACATTTTCTATTGGCACTAAATTATATTGGCATTCTACCCTGCGGGTAGCGGGTATAGAAATAAAACAAATCTTTGCCAAGTTTCGTTTTTATTTCAATTTAAACTTTGTATTAATCTGTGTCGGTCCGTCTATCATGAAGTAATTCTATATACAGTCGTATACGCAAACGCTGACGTAAGACTTTTAATTAATACGTAGATGCACTTTGATGCAGAACTTTGTATTTTAAGCGATAGTCGCGAGTGCTCGACTACGAGATTCCTGCTCCCATTGGTTTGTAATCACGTTTGCATTGATACATACACTCTACAAGTACATATATTTATGTATATTTGCTTGTTTTTTTCTGTTGGTCCGATGTGTACTTAAATTACAGAGTAAATAAACTTTCTCTGCTTAATAAATCCCGAAACCTACATTAAAAATTAGGTGTCAATAGTTTATGTATATAGTTTTTGATATCTACGGCCTTACGGCTGTTGATGCTGATCAATAGTATATATGTATACTTTATAGGGTCACACATGTATCCTTCTGCCTGTTGCATAAATTTGTCATTTGCCCAACACTATAATACCTATTCTTCCCATTTGTAATGGAAACACGGTATAAAAACAACACCCATCTTGTGTAATCACATAGAAAGCTTTGTATGAGGGCAATAACAATGATAATTTGCTCCGCAAATAATTTTGAATACTGTGCATTAGGGATGTCGAATATTTTTTAAATATCGTATCAACGATATTTTCGTTTTTAAAAAAATATCAGAATGATTTTTAATATATCATATAGAAAAATCGATATATCGATATTTTTGATATTTTTTTCCTCCTATTTAAAAAAAAAACTAATGTGCCCAAAACAAAAAAAGAAACAATATAATTTGTCATTTCAATTTATATTTTATTTATATTTATTTTAAGGCCAATATTTGGTTTTGAGAGATTTTAAAAATACACGTTGCTTCACGTGTAAATCCGTCATTCGGCTGCGAGTGTCGCAAGCAACGCACTTTATGGCGGATGCCAAAAATTTGTTGTATTTCCACTTGTTTTAATTGATTTTAAACACAAATTACATTTGGCTATGCCACCTTTCAATATTTCATAATTTTCTTTAATTGTCTTTGAATCCATTTTTTCCACCACTTCAAAACCAATCCCGCTTTCACAAAAGTAGATCAACGAGTGACCAAAGTAAAAATATCATATCGACGATATTTGGGCAAAAAAATATCCCGATATAAATATATCATTTTTAGGAAAAAATATCGATATATTGATATTTTGATATATTATCAACAACCCTACTGTGCATACATACGTATGTATGTACCTTTGGGCATAGATGCTCATACACAAGCCTTTGAATTAAATTTATATTTTTTAATATCCCATTACAATCAGTACAATTCTATGCACATATTTTAGAATTTACTTCGATTTAGTTTTTTTGGCTTGAATGATCTGTCGAATAACATCGAACCATTCTTAGTAGTGTGTATATAAGTCGATATTTGGGCATCCATAGTATAGAATGGTTTTATAACTTAATTATAATTATTATTTATAAAGTATAATATAATAATAATCATAATAATCACTACGCTGTTCAAACTCTTTAAGAATTCAGAACAAGTTAAATTAGTTTATGTTATGAAGTAATTTGTTGGAAAAAAAATTTATCTATATTCTGAATATCCAAAACATAATTTTTAAATAATTTCCATAAAAGTGTGTGCAAAGCTTTAATGGGATTATAAGACAAGACATCATATGATTATTATATGCTTCAATAAATATATTATTTAATGATTAATATTGACCTATGGATTGCCGTTTGTATATCTAGGTATACTAAAAGCCCAAGATTGTAAACACTTCGAAATAGTGAACACCCAAATTTGTGGAGTGTTCGCGAATAAGCAGTTGCCACTTTGTAAAGCAAACATCTATTCTTTTAGCAAGGATAATATTTATTTTCCTACTAATTTATTATAATGATTTCCACACAAAGCGTATTAGGAGCGAACGAGTTCTTAACTTCGATGTAGTAAACAACCTAAAACAATAAGCCGCCCTCGCAACAATTAGTTCACTATATCCAGAGAAAACTGTATTTGACGTTGGCTTTGTTTGGGATTATGCTTGCGTGATCCGTTGAACATCGCTGACGGCGTATGTATATAAGCTGATGCATGCGCAGTCGAAACTCTAGTTTGTTTTGAATATTTTTTGAAGATGCATATTCGGAATACAGTTATTCTCACTCTCCTTGTGTGTGTTATTGGATATAATTAGTAAAGAGTTTCCTTACTTAATTCACTATTTGCAGAGCTTCGCATGTGCTGTGCCAACCAACAATCTTAAAGGCGACTTGAAACAAGCTGCTTTCCAGACTCAAGTACTCATCAATAATGACGAGAAAGATGTTCTCATTGCTTTAGCTGAGGCAATTGTGGAGAAAAAGATTGCACCTAAAGGTGAAATTGAAAAGTGGAAAACACTATCAGTGCAGTTAAGCTCTTGGAATGTCACCATCTCTAGAGATTATTCTGGTTTGATAGACAATCTGGTGTGTAAAATCCCATTGCAAGAAATTGATAATCGATTAACTCAATATTCGAATGACGCCTACTCCAAATTAAATTCTGATTTTATTGAGCTTAAGGCTCAACGATATGCATCATTTAAGATAAAAGCATCGGATATTATAAAAGTAGCAAGGAAAACAGGAGATACTGATGAAATCATATTAAATAAATTTAACGATTTTGTTCAGAATAGTGATAGACAAGAAATGTTTTTTGATAGGTTGCTTTCCTACTTAAATAAAACCCATTAATTTATTGAAGAAGTAATAAAAAGTAAAAATAAAATAATTAAATTCGGCATTAATACGATCACATTAGTGTCCCCTGGACTATAAGCTCTAAGTTTTAGTGGGATAGATCTTGAAAAGGTACCATAGATAAATAATATACATGTATAATTGAAATTAATTATTTCAATATTGAAACAAAAATTTAAAATTAAATTGTGCTGATTATGAAGTGAACGAGACAAAAAATCGAAAAAGATTTGTGCTATCGCATGGGATGCAAAAATCAACCCAAACCTAAGCGCTGATATAATGACGAATATTTAACCTCGGCTATTTTCGGATTACGATTCTGTGATCATCGTACGAAATCGGTGCATCTATATAAGCTGATAGATCAGCAATGGATACTTTAGTTTGTTTTAAACATTTGTTTAAAATGCGTATTGTCTATATAGTAATTCTCGCTTTCCTGGTGTGTATTCTTCTACAAAGTTAGTAAAGAGTTTCTTTACTAATAGTACTTCACTATTTGCAGAGCTTCGCATGTGCTGTGCCAACCAACAATCTTAAAGGCGACTTGAAACAAGCTGCAGTCCAGACTCAACTGCTCATCAACAAGGATGAGATAAGAGCTTTCACTGCTTTAGCTGAAGCAATTGTGGCGAAGCAGATTGCACCTAAAAAAGAAATTGAAGAGTGGCAAGCATTCTCTGTTCAGTTAGGCTCTTGGAATGTCACCATTTCCAGAGACTATTTGGATCTGGTGAAAGATTTGATATCTAGAATCCCAAAGGAAGAAGTCCCAGTTCGACTAAATCAATATACGAATGATGTCTACTCCAAATTATATTCCGATTATATTGAGCTCGAGGCTCAGCGATATGCATCATTTAAGACAAAGGCATCAGAAATTATTGAAGTAGCCAAAAAAGCAGGAGTTACTAATCGAATCATAAATATTCAATTTAACGATTTTGTTCAGAATACTGATAGTAAAGAAACGAATTTTAATAGATTGCTTTCTTATTTGAATGAAACCGATTGATATATCGAAGGTATACCGATTAATATATCGACGGTATACAAACAAAATTCGCATTACAACACTTAAAATCTAATATGGTTTTGTAGATTGTGTCTCAATACGATCACTGTAGACTGTAAGATTTAAGCTTTATTGACACTGATCAGGTAAAAAATATAAATAATATAATCGAAATTAAATTTTGGAATACAAAAACTAAA
Source organism: Drosophila immigrans (assembly GCA_963583835.1). Taxonomy (NCBI): domain Eukaryota; kingdom Metazoa; phylum Arthropoda; class Insecta; order Diptera; family Drosophilidae; genus Drosophila; species Drosophila immigrans. Next base: position 19,929,792 of record OY757143.1, on the reverse strand, counting down.
TCAAAAACCAAATTTGTTATTATGGGTATTGAGTAAACATCCTCATCCGCACTTTTCTCTCGAATTTATTTCGAAAGATCAAGTGAAATGGTGCTCATAATAACGTAAACAAGACAGCAGATAATTTGGATTATACTTTGCCAATGTTATCGCTAAGTGCGCTAAACCAATGTCGAATATTTAACTTCGGTTTTTTTCGGATTTCTATTCCGAAATTGGCGTACGTATTTAAACGGATAGATGGGCAATTGAAAAGTCAGTACGTTTTAAATATCATTGATAATGCGGTTGACTTGTGCCTTTATTCTCGCTCTCTTGGTGTGTATTATTGGGCATAATTAGTAAATAGTGCACGTATTTATCTAAGTATTTGCAGAGCTTCGTAGGTGCTGCTCCAACTAAAAATCTTATAGACGATTTGAAAAATGCTGGTGAAGAGACTCAAGGACTCGTCGTTAAGGCGGAAATTCAATTTACCATTGCCTTAGCTGATGCGATTGTGGCAGCTAACACATTGGATGAACTGGAAATTAAAAAGTGGCGCGAATATTCCGACAATTTAAAATCCCACAACTACAACCGAACTGAAGAATATGCCCATCTCGAGCCTACGATTGCAGATTCAATATTCCGCCAGCAAACAAATCGGGCTTCCAATGGTGCTTACAGGATAATGAGCACAAAACTCCATGAGCAAAAAATTCAACTATATCAATCATTCGAAAATAAAGCGACTGAAATTATACGTCTTGCAAAAGAAGCTGGAGTATCTGACGCAACAATAGATTCAAAATATAATGATTTTGTACAAGCAGGACCAATTTATCGAGATAGCGTCTTTAAGCATTTTCTATCTTACCTGGAAAACCAATCGAAAAATAATTAAATAAAAATAAAATATTATTTTTAAAAATATATCAAATCAACTCCAATACTTCACATTCCTAAAACATAAATGTATATTTGTTTCCTAATAAAAAATTCGCAATAATGATCTTTTATTTAAATTCTACATTTTATAACGTCAACTTGATTTTTACATTTTTATTTCGTTTTTTTTAGATTATGTGCAAACCGATTTTTGCATTCCAAAATTAGATTACGCTTATAGATTCGTTTGCATCTTCGAAGAGTTCAGTATGCTAAAACGTGTTTATATGCGTCATTCTAAGTTGAAAGATTAACACGGACGTAAGCGCTAAGTAATGACGTATGCTCGTATTTAGCTTCGGCATTTTTTTGATTAAATCTGCGGATTAGACGACAATGACTACGTAGGTATATAAGCTGATAGGTGCGTACCTAAAATGTTAATACGCATTGAAATTTTTTTTAAAATGCGTTTGACATTTGGCGTTATTCTTGCTCTCCTGGTATGTACTTTTGCGCATAATTAGTATGGAGTACGTGTCTTAACTTACATACTAGCAGTGCTTTGTATACGCTACTACAGCCAACAATCTCATAGACGATTTGAAAAATGCTGCTGAAGAGACTGAAATACTTGTCGCGAAGGAGGAGATTCGCTTAACTATTGCCCTATCTGATGCGATTGTGGCGACTAACGTGTTGGATGAACAGCAAATTAAAAAGTGGCGTGAATATTCCGACAATTTAAGATCTCATAACTACAACCGGACTGTAGAATATGCCCATCTCGAGCCAAAGCTTGCAGGTTCTCACTATCATCGTCAATTGGATCAAGCTTCGAATGGTTCTTATTTTAAATTGCTGCCCAAGCTCCATGAAGTTAAAACTCAACTATATGATGAATTCGAGATTAAAGCGACCGAAATTATAAGTGTTGCAAAAGAATCAGGAGTTATTAATCGAACCATAGATTCAAAATATAATGATTTTGTACATGCAGGGCAACATTATAGAGATGGTGTTTTTCAAAATTTTCTATCATATCTAAAACATTTGAAATGATAAAATAATAAAATAAAAATATAATATTTTGCATTACAAAATAAAAACCCAGCCACCAAACTTTGTATTCCAAATGATATTGTAGTTCGTTAGCTCGACAAAATGGGTTAATGTTTAAATTACTCGTTTGCAATTTTCAAAAGTTTCGGATGTGAAAACTTACATTAACACGAACTTAATTTCGTAGATATTTTTAAATTGTGCTAATCACATATTGTCATTGTTTAGAAAATGTATTTTGCTTATCATAAAACAGGTTAACATACATATTTATACACAGAGAAAAAACGTGTTAAGATTTACCATTCTTAATTCTTGTACTTATGCAGCCAAATTAAACCCAGAAAGTAAATTCACAAATCAAGACCAAAATTCTTGATTGGACATTTTTTAAATGAAATTGTTTTTAACTTTTAAGAGTATGAAATTCACTCTCAAATAAACAAATAATATAAGAATGCAAAAATGTGAAAATTTAACCCTCAAATGTAATTCATTAATCACATACAAAAACCGAAAACAAAATACATTTATTTTCATTTTATGTTTTTATTGATTAGCAATTATTATATACTATCAAATTCTAAATCAATTTAATTATTCTCAAATTTTGTACTTACTTACTATTTTTAAACGAGTTTTAAATCGTAAAACAAGTTAAGATTAAAATCTTTTTTTCAAAAATGGTATCTTGTTTAAAAAAACTATCTTTAAGATAGGAACATTTTCAAATCAAACAATTTCATTCTTGTTTTTTGAACGTAAATTTGTTTTCTGTGTAGAAATCACATGTATTCGGCTTTTTTCGTTTTGTGATTGCGTTATCTGCCATACAACATCGGGGACTGCGAAAGTATATAAGCTGACAGATCCACAGTCGAAACGTTAGTTTTTTTTTAATATTTTTTCAAGATGCGCATTGCGTATACAGTGATTCTCGCTTTCCTGGTGTGTTTTTGGACATAATTAACAATGAGTTTTTGTTGACTAACTATACTATTTGTAGATCTTTGCAGGGGCTGCGCCAACGAACAATCTTGAACGCGATTTGAAACAAGCTGCTAATCACGCTCAAATACTTATCAATAAAGATGAGATAAGAACAAACATTGCATTAGCTGAATCAATAAAGGCGAATAATATTGCACCAAAAGAGGAAATTGAAAAGTGGCAAACATATTCCGCCAAGTTAAGCACTTGGAATGTTACCATCTCCAGAGATTATGCTCATCTGGAGGATAGTGTCTTGACAAAAATTTCAATGGCACAAATTCAAAATCAATTAGATCAATATACGAATGGAGCTTACTCCAAATTTAAATCCGATTTTATTGAGCTCAAAGCAAAACGATTTGCGGCATTCAAGATTGAAGCACTGCAAATGCTAGATGATGCAAAAAAAGCAGGAATTTCTCATATTCTAATAGACAAAAAATCAACAGATTATGAACAGGGAGATAGTAATAAACGAGAAAGGTTTTTCGAGTCTTTGGTTGAGTATCTATATAGAAAGATGTAAACAATATGAAATTGAATTGAAATGAAAAATAAAATTGTATTTTGTATTGCAACACATGGTATCAAGTTTCAGACTTTAAACTGCTTAATTATTTAGAACCTACGGTGCTCGTTATGAGCTGGCGCTCATAATTGTAGTACACATCACAACACATAAACTTGTTTGTGTTTAAAGAAAAATATAAAATATACAAATGGTATTATAGCTTTGTGCAAGAAGAACAAATCATAACCCTAAATTCGGTAAATTCCTGCCCAGTCACAATTTTTATGTAAATTGCGGATATCTTGAGAAGTGTCTAATGTTATGTTGTGTTATTAGGTCAACATTCTATGCTCTATTGACTTAATATATCCTTTAATTTTGTTAAAAATCTGATTAGCCAAAAGCCTAAGATATTTGTTTAACACTTTTTCATAGAAGATGTTCCCAAGCAAACAAAATTATATTTTTAGTCTATGTGTGTAAACGTGTTATGATTACGCACTAATGTCAATACGGTATCTCGTAGTCGAGAACTCTCGTGTAGAATGTCGTTAATTGTTTTTTTTTATCGGAATGCACATATAAAACAGATTACCAGATAATCTTACTGATCGAACCATCAATGAATTATATTATAATATAATATTATAAGTTTATTCAAGCGGATCGAAAAAGTCTTGTCGACTGGATGACTAAAATATAAGTGATATTACCAAATAAGTTGTTAAATATAGTAAAGTTTTCACCGAATATTTTAGTGGACATTTTTTCGAATTCGTCGATTTAAAAACTAAATTACGAAATTGTATAGAAATCAGATGTATTAAATACAATTTGGCATTGAGAATTATAAAATCAAAAATATTTAAGCTGAGCTAAATATTATATATAATTTTAATGTATTTTTAACTATTTCTATATAATAAATATGATGTCAGATATTTTAAGTACCGGAAAATCATTTAATTCTGCTAAATGTTCATCTACAATCTCTTTCAGAGAAATTTTCACTTTACACATTTCCAACCAATATTTCCATATGTTTGTATGAAATTTATTTGAAGCTTACTTTATTCTTTCTGTTCTTGTTTTACAATTATTAATTACCCGTCATTCTGCGTATTATTAATAGTTACATTTTGCAACATTTCAAAAGGCCTAAAAATTAATGACGCTCTTCATTTCGGCCTAAAAATTAATGACGCTCTTCATTTTGGAACGCTGCCAACTTTAGTAAATTTCAGATGAGTTGTTCCCCCAAGCATATCACTAATTAAGTACAACAACAAAAGTATTATTAACAATAACATGACGTTGAAGTAGCAGAGAGGACAAGAATAAGCAAAAGCAAAAGGCCAAGATTGAAGTACTTCTAAAACAACAGCAACTCATTTTGTACCCTGCGGGCAGCATTCAAGTTTGGCTTGCTACCATGGGAGGTCCTTCTAGTCTCCATATGCTACATGACCAAAATTTATTAGCTGCTTATGTACTACGTACATACATACATTAATCTGGGAGTGAGGAGTAAAAGGCGCAGATGGAATGGTCTGTCGTTTGGTTTGCGTTAGTACGTGGCAAGCACTTGTTAATCTCAAATCACAATGCTGACACAAGTATGCCCATTAAGACGACTGGTCTACGCGCTGGATATAAATTAAATCGATGAATAATTGAGTTAGTGCAACTGCGGGGCAATACGTGTTGGCCCGAGGCGCTTAAAGTAGTCTCGTGCGGCTTATGCAAATTATTTGTGTATGTGTGGTATCAATCGAACTCGAAGTGCTCCTATTTTAAGAGTCCTGCCACGCATTGACGCAGTCTCACGCTCCGGCAAAGGGTCAGCACTTGGCGAATGCAAGCACACTTGCTTCAAGTGGCATGCGGCATGTGGCAGTTGGCTAAAAAAGCCAACTGCATACACAGCTAGCAAGTAAGCAGTCATAAATTATGCAGCGACATAGTCAAAGGACAACAACGACGCCAACAAGCAGCAAGGACATGCTCCATGCAAATGCCATGCCAATGTCCTGCGTTCGCTCCCTCTCTCACTTTGTTTCTCTTTCGCACTGGTCTTGGTCTTTCTCTCGTTCTTCTCTATTAACTTCATAGAATACTCCAAATGGCTCAGCAGTTAATAAGCACAAGTGCGGGGGCGACCGGGAGCACTGCACTGCAGCAGTTGCAAATTATGACAAACTGTACTACAAAGTAGTTTCTTACCCTCGCAGTCTGCCGGCTGTTGTTGTTGTGCGACTCCGTGTAGTTGTATTTGTGGATCACTGCACAAGGTTCCAGAGAAAATGCCGCCAAGCAAGCATAAGGATTCAAGGCAAATTGGTACATGACTTTCAAGAGCTGCAAAAATTCTACAATCTTAAAAATGTCTCTTTGTTTTCTACTCTAAAAAAAAAATTTAAAATCTAGTTTGTATGTACAGAGATTTAAATCGATATAATAAGTGAATAATTGCAGTATAAAAACAAGTATATTTTATGTGGTAATTAAAATTTAAGCTAACGAAAAATTAAAAAAAAAATGGGGAGAACACGTAATGCGCTCTAATCTGATGTGTGACAATTGCGTTGTTTTACAGTAATCCGATTATTTTTAATGGAATATTTACAAAAAAAAAAGCTAATCGGCTTATTTATTTAAATTGCCCAATTTAAGAACAAGGCAATTCTGTATGTGGCAAGGACTTGCGGAAGACACTGAACATAAAAAGTTTGAATTTAAATTATTCTGATTCAATACAAATACAAAATTGTATCATTCGAAAGCATATTTGAAACTTATTTCCATCATTCTACTCTAAATGCTTCGATGCTGCAGTTGGAATATGCCACAAGTTCTTATCCAAGTTCACATCGCACAGTAACTTTGCAAAAACTTTTACTAAACTATGCAACAGACTTAAGGCAACAAAGTTGAAGCTATTGTACATCTGGATGCCCAACAGGTTAAGGACAACAGAATTCCGACTTACACAGACAGCTGGCAGCTAATTGCAGCAGCAGCAACAACAACAACAAAGGCTGCAGCAACTGCTTATAGTTATGACAATTTACAGAACCCTTTTTCCAACTCCTGACAGTGTTCAGGGACATTAACTTGGCTCATTGTTTGTCAGCAACAGAGGAGGAAATCGTTGTAAAAGAAAAGCTTAATGAAGTTTACAGCTACTGTGTGGAAATTTAATTAGATTAAACGAAGTTCTGAGCTCAGCTAACTTCAACAGCAACAACGAATTGTTAACTTTTGACAAAGTTCAAGCCATTTGTCAGCCGCAGTCATCACCGCAGCCGCCAACAACTTTGCCAAAAATACCACTAAACCTAAAAATATATAAATGAAAAAGACAGAAAAAAACGGAAAAAACAGAAATCAATAAATAAGACAGGGGCGCTCTTGACAGAGCCCTGCGTGAAAGCATGAGCCCAACAACAACAACAAAAAGCGAAACCGAAATATAAACAACAACAAACAGAGAGAAAGCGAAAGACGACCGTCACAACAATAAAAATTTATTGTTATCCTTAAAAACAAGTGAAACAATCAGCAATAAAATCAACAAAATTCGGAATTTTATACTAAATATTGTACTACAATTGTGATGCTCTTCTAAAGGTATATTGGTGAAAAATAAATAGAATAAACAGCAACGAAAACTGCATCATCGTTTGGCATCAGAGAAGATGTAAATAGCATAGCAACAAAATTAAAGCTTAATAAAACTGAAATTAATTTATTTTATTTTATTTACTTAGTTTCATTATTTTATAGATACACTTTTGAATTTTCGCGATCGTCACAACATTGTTACACAAGTAATATGATATAAACAAATATTACATTTAATTTATAAATATAAAATATTAATTTTTCAATTATGTGTTTCCAAAGTGTAGTTTTACAATATTTTACGATTTTTAGCATGAGTGATGAAACGAAAACCAAGGTTAATTATTGATCATAAATAACTTTTGAATGGAAAATATGAAATAAAATAGAAACAGTCTGAGTAATAAGCTCTAATAACAAAAGTATGGGACCCCTTGTGATATATTTAAATCAAAATCAGAAGTTTAACATACCTATGAGTATGTAGTGAATTTTAATATTTTCAAGCAAACGCAAATTTAAACTCCAATGGTTCATATAAGCCCTCATGTTAAAGAGTATAAAAAACACAAATGGAATGAAAATCAGCAGACATCAGCGGTGTGTGTGTGTGTGTGAGCCAAGTCATTTAAGCGTAACATTCTTGTAGGCCGCAAAATGCGTGCAAATACTTTTTGAGCAGCGTTTTGGCATAAGCCCGGAAAGGACTTAACGCGGCTGTTTGAGTGTATTAAGCTGCGGCGGTGGCTGCGACTGCTGCTGAGGTGCACGAATTGCCAGCTAGGCAGTTTAAACCTCAATATTACAAACTCTGCCAGCTGCGATTTTCAATTCAAAAGAAAAACAAAAACAAACAAGGCAGAAAAACACGGGGCCATAACGACAGCAAAAAAAAGGACAGCACCCTAAACAAGTATTCGGCTTGAACTGAAAGGAAAACACTTGAAATTTGAAGTGGATGCGGAACACGAGTTGGCCATGTTACCCACTTGTTTACGCTTGTAGTTTTTTGATTGAATTTTTGGCCCCATCGAGCAAGTGCCAACGAGTGCGATAGATATGGCGAAAAAGTGAATGAGAGAGAGAGAGAGAGAGAGAGATTGGTCTGTCGAAGCAACAATTTGGCAAAGCAACAAATTATGCGCACTGTGCAGACGGTGCAACAAATCTAATAAAAAATTAACAAACCCAAAAACTGAATCCCAGACTCGTATATGGCCACTTGCACCGCCGCCGCGCCGGTTACCTGGTCCGATTCAACAGACGACACAGGACACCCTCTGTCCATGAATTGCTATGCACAGAGGACCAAAATCGAAAAGCGCGCAAAATGCAGGCCAAATGGGGTTACCAAATAGCGCCGTCAATTCCCAGTGGACATTCAAAACGTTGCGTACCATGGAACAAATCACACAAATATACATTTTTTTTTTTAAATCTGTTTTAATTTTTTTAAATTGATAAGTTCATTAGAAGTTAATTAATTAACTCAAATTTTATTAAAATATTGGCGATTATTGCAGATAAGCGTCATATGGAACTGCAACTGGTTCCTATCTTTGCTGAATATCAGTACATGCTGTTGGTTTTTAACTTGGTTGTGGGTAAAGTCTTTCCATAATTTAATTAATTAAATTTAATAATTAGAATGCGATCTTTATGTGTTAAATGTTAAATTAAATGTGACTTTTAGCTTTTAACGTTCTTAGTTCAGTCAGTTGGACAAACAACTTTTCAAAAATACATAAGGAAACAAAAATTATCGTTTAACACTCTATTTGATATAAGTTTTTAAGGCAAAATGCGTTTATTTACACCACAGTGATGAGACCATTCCGGGGGTCGCTTCAAATGACAGCGACTGAAATTGAAGTTGGCAAACGTTTTTCGAGGGTTGGTTTTAAAATGCAAACACCCAAACCAGGGTTCAATATGCGACAACGGAGCACAGAGCAAAAGGCATAGGACGGAGGTCGTTACAGTTGGCAGGCAGTTGGGGTCCTGGCCTGGCATAGCTTTACATAACGCAGGACAGCACGTGTTCTGTTATGCCGTTGTCCTCTGAATCCTGTATTGGGGCACCGCCTGTCAATGTCTAGAATAGGTTCAACTTATGTTTATCATTTGGCATTCAACCAAACCAACCGACCGACCGATAACCAAACAAAGCGCATTTATCTCATCGCAGCTAAATCAAGCCCAAGTGGAGTCCTTTTTGTCGCGTGTCAAGAAATCAAGCGAGCATTTTTCGATTTGCCACAAGTGCCTGGTGGCAACATGAAAATTAAGAAGCAAACGGAAACCCGCTAAACAATAGCGGAAATAATTTTATTATGCTTGGCGTATTTGCATGAACAAACAGCCATAAAGACGTCTGTGAAACGAAGACAACCATTCTACTTAGTGGCCTCGATAAAAAGACATTTCAAGTGCTAATGAGCACAAAGGACTTTTTTATTTTTGTTGCTGAACAAACTAGAAAAGGGGTAAGAGTTTAAGTTGAGTTTAAGCGGATTGTAAAATAGTAATGGAAAGAACAAGGTAAATGCCAGGAAAATAACAATAAATTTTAATCAAAATAAAGTAATTAAAATTAAATAAATATTCAATCTGATCGACAGCGCTTTAAATCTAAAAAATATTTTTAGGCTGTGTGTTCATTGCTAACTAATAATCTTAGTAAAATCTTCTTGATTCTCTGCACTATTTACCAAATTATTTTCACTAAATTTCTTCAATTTGCCAACAATCTTTCAACCCCCATTTAAGCTTGCTCCGTATTAAAAAGATATTCAGACCAAGTTTCCCAAAATGTTAAAGTGCTTTGCATGAGCGATATCTAGACATCTGCTTAGGTCTCAATTTGGCTCATATTTTATTTAACCAAAATTGTAAAAAGAACGAAGAGAAAAACCCAGAGCCACAAAGCTGTGCTGAGCTCAATTTGAACAAAGTTCAGCTAAGCGTTTTGTTGCAATGGATTTATGCGTCTTTTGATAACTAATTCCCTTTGGGCAGCTGTCAACAGCCAGATAAACTGCCAAGGCAACTCCCAAAGTCGCTAGGACATGTGAGAAAAGCAAACGAAAATTTAAAAATGTCGAACAATATGAGAAAAACCTAAAACTTGAAGGGTATTAAATGTTCGCAATGCCGTAGATAATCGTTGTCGTATAACGTTCTTGTGAATGACTGGCAAAGTGTCAGAGTGTCAGGCTGTCAAGCTTGTTGACTGTCTGTCTGACTGGCACTCATATTAATTTGCTGTTAAATGGCAACCCTGATGGAATTTTCTTATTGGGGGTTGCGGCTCCTTAACGCCTGTCCAAATGTGTAGAAAAAATGGCCGAAAACAATTTGAGGCAATCAGCTGCCGCGTACGTGACAGGAGCGTCCACTAACGGAGCGAGAGGCAAGTTTGGAAAAATGTAGTGCAAAATGCAAACAGCTGCTGCCCAGTCACCATCCGTTGCGTTCATTGCGAATGTCAATGAACTCGCCCCAAAATGCTGCTAACGAGCACGTGAGCCAAGTGTACCGGAAAATGAGCTAATTTACTCACCAATTTCTCTGCTAGTTTCTTGAGTCGCTGGCCACGTGCCCCAAGCCTCATGCCTCATGCCCCGTGCCCCGTGCATCCAGCAAAAAGTCAAGAAATTCAATTGCGAACATAAATCATGCCACACGGTAGATGAACACGCAATCAGCTGTTTGTCACAGAGCACGGCTCGGAACGGCTGGGAATGAAACTGCACCAAACGGGATACAATGGAATGGGCTGCTGGATCATGTCAATCAAGCCACAGGAACAAAGTGTGGCTCCCAAGGGTTGTGACATGCCAGACATGAGAGTCTTGCTTGGGGTGGTACAAGTCCATCTCTACTTATTGACTTAAAAGATACCCCGTTTATTAAGAAGGAAACAAGTGCAGATCTCGACTTAGCTGAGTCAATTTTGAGCGTCTTTAAATATATGTACATATATAGTATGTATATCAGGGTCTTCAATAGCCCCTGGTGACAAAGATAGAGACTACAATTTCAGTTTGTTAGCATATTCATTACATTATAATCCGCCTCTCAATAATGAATTAGTAAATCTCAATAGCTGTTGTAGGTGTAATAATATAATAATTAGTTAGCAATTAGTATTTAAAGTATTTCAATTATGACAATTCAATAATTTCAGATCAAACACCAACACTTTGTCTATAAGCTAATCTTATAATGACAAAATTAGTTTCTTTACTTATCATGATCATTGAACCTTTGAAACATTTAGTATGTATGTTATCATATAAAATTAATATCAATTAAAAAATGCATTTGCTCGATTTGCTAGACGCAAATAATAGATGGAGTAGAACTCTTTTGTTTATTTTGGCAAGTTGACACTCATTTGACCGGAAACGGATGCATATCTCTGTTGATTCCCCATGTAACCAATAAGCTTTTCCCTGTCTGGCTTGCCTTGTAGGGTATAAAAAATGGAGCTAGCGATTTATCGATGGCTTCGATGTAGGCGATAATTCATTTAACAATGTGTGGCATGCGTTTGAGCCTTGGGGCTATTGTTGCCCTTGGATGCTTTGGCCATTGAGATGTAAACGGTTGCAAAAATACATTGGCGTTGTTGCCCTTACTGATGTTGCACAGTTGGGCGCTGGGAACGCTTGTTGCCCCGAGGGCTAGAACAAAGGATAGAAATGTTTTTATCTGCCACAGCATCACTCCTTTATTATTTGCCAAGTGCAAATTGCAAAATGATATTAGAGCGACGGCGACGGTGACTGCGGTAACTGCGGGGGTGGATTGCTGCAGTGCATCACATCATCAATTTTGGGGGTTGGCACATTGTGTCTAACCGAGCAGAGTGAAAGTGGAAAGTGGAAAGTGCGTCCGGTGGCAGGACCAGCACAACGACCAGCAGGATTCTGCCCTAATGAGCACGAGCACAAATTTAATGTGATTCGTGCCAAGGGTGCAACACCTCCTCCAATGTTGGAGTGCAGACGACGCATATATGCAGTGCTTTATTTGCTTTTGTAATTGACGTATTGGTGCGGCATATATAAATCCAACACTCTCCGACAACTGCCCGCCGTCTGCCCATCCGTCCAGCTGTCCAGTCATCGACTTTAATGAATAATTGAGCACACACCTAACAGTTGAACGTGAATAACACAACGAAATACTTTCATTTGCTCAATGACATGTGCACGGTTGGGACAGCTGCAGGATCAGGAATGCGATGAGGGAAGGAAGATGCCCTGTTATTTTTATGTGATACAATTAGTTCAAATTAGATTAGTTCATAGTACTTTTGATGCTGCACTTGCCTTAACTGTAATTTCTAATTAAAAATTATATTTTACATGACAATATAAATCAGATTTTGAGTAAAAATCATTTCATTATTTCTAAAGTGTGAATAAAACAAGTAAGAAAGCTACAGTCGAGAGTGCTCGACCGTATGATACCCGCAACCCATTTCGAGAAAAAACAAAAAAATTAAATTATATTTAAACAAAAAACATACCAAATATACTAAAACTTGTTTTTTTGTATATATTTGAAAATAGCGGGTAAAATACCGCAACACCGTTATGGTCACACTGTCAACTAAACAAACAAAGCGCGGGCAGCTGCAAGTGAATTTTGCATATAAAATTGATTCTTTAATAACTTCCTTGTTTTTTATTGGATTTCAACCAAATTCTCAGGAATCATTGAGAATATAATTATTATTATGCATACCAAATTTCAATGCTCTAGGTCTATTATTACGGCTTTTACAGTCTTTTGGGGGCGGAAAGGGGCGTGGCATCCAACTTTTGAAATAAACTTGATCTGCGTAGGACATATAGGAGTACTGTCCCCAAATTTGGTAGCTCTAGCTCTTATAGTCTCTGAGATCTAGGTGTTCATACAGACGGACAGACGGACAGACGGACAGACGGACAGACGGACAGACGGACATGGCTATATCGTCTCGGCTGTTGACACTGATCAAGAATATATATAGTTTATGTGGTCGGAGATGCCTCCTTCTGCCTGTTACATACATTTTCTGTTGGCACTAAGTCATAATACCCTTCTACCCTATGGGTAGCGGGTATAAAAACTTTGAAATTAATGTAAATAAAGTAATTTAATATAAATATAATTTTTTATATATTTTTATTATTATATCTTATTGTATATATTAATTTAATTTTTTGAATCAAAATCCTCTCAGAAAGCGAAACCCTTCTAACGCTTCGTTTATGATACTTGTAGCCTGTCATTAGTCGAGTTCCTGATGATGATAATGATGATGATGAATTTGTTATTGAAATGACCACAAGCTGACCGAAACAACTTGTCTGAACAAAATGCATTAGAATGATTTATGAACCGAGAGGCCGGCAGCAAGAACAACAACCCCTAGACAAATTAACAAGGATATATGATGATGTTACTGCTCCTGGCATACCAAATTTCTAAGCAAAGTAGCCAAACGCCCCAAACGCCCAAAAACAAAGGCTGTCAAAGCCACAAAGAGACACTCGACCCCTGCGGACGCCTGAGGTGTTTTCTGTCAAGTTTAAACAAAAATTAAAGCAACTCCTTCCTCCATTGCACACTCCAATACATTCAAACACCCACACACACTCTTACACGCATACACAGCCTCCCCTCCAAGCGAGTACGAACTTTGAGCTAATCAAAAATGTTATAAACGAGAAAAAAAAAGAAAACTTCACGGACATTTTATTTGGTCTAACGACACGTTGATACACTAACTAAAAATGTTTTGGCTTTCTAATATAAACTAGTATATTTATAGTATATTATATATTTGTTTGGACATTTTATTAGTGTAACTGCAACCTATTGACAGATTGATGGGGATTATTTTAAAGATTATTTGTAGATTTTCAACAATCCTATAGCATACTTCTGAGAGTTAATTTGGTGTAACTAGAATCCAAAAAATATTTTCAAATGCAATACAAGATTACAAAGTGTTTAGGCTATAACAATTTTTTTCTATGGAATGTATGGAAAATCATTAAGCTGATTATTAAAAATATTGTTTTATAATTAGAATTACTTGATTAAATTCGCTAAGCTGCATTTATTTTACATATTGAAACTAATGTATTTTTTATACCCGCTACCCATAGGGTAGAAGGGTATTATGACTTAGTGCCAACAGAAAATGTATGTAACAGGCAGAAGGAGGCATCTCCGACCACATAAACTATATATATTCTTGATCAGTGTCAACAGCCGAGACGATATAGCCATGTCCGTCTGTCCGTCTGTCCGTCTGTCCGTCTGTCCGTCTGTCCGTCTGTATGAACACCTAGATCTCAGAGACTATAAGAGCTAGAGCTACCAAATTTGGGGACAGTACTCCTATATGTCCTACGCAGATCAAGTTTATTTCAAAAGTTGGATGCCACGCCCCTTTCCGCCCCCAAAAGACTGTAAAAGCCGTAATAATAGACCTAGAGCATTGAAATTTGGTATGCATAATAATAATTATATTCTCAATGATTCCTGAGAATTTGGTTGAAATCCAATAAAAAACAAGGAAGTTATTAAAGAATCAATTTTATATGCAAAATTCACTTGCAGCTGCCCGCGCTTTGTTTGTTTAGTTGACAGTGTGACCATAACGGTGTTGCGGTATTTTACCCGCTATTTTCAAATATATACAAAAAAACAAGTTTTAGTATATTTGGTATGTTTTTTGTTTAAATATAATTTAATTTTTTTGTTTTTTCTCGAAATGGGTTGCGGGTATCATACGGTCGAGCACTCTCGACTGTAGCTTTCTTACTTGTTTAATATAACTTTAGTGAAAATTGGTATATACTATATGTAACAATTTAATGAAACATGTTGTATTTCGGACAGTATAGAATGACTGTTAAAAATATCTAAGGCAATGGGTTTTATAGGTTTTGGAAAATATTTATTTATTTGATAAAAGAAGTATATGTTTCTTTAACTAGCTTTCTGATACCAATGTGGAAACTTAACACAGTTTTATTTACAAAAAGAATAACAATAAAGAACATGGATCAAATATATACTACAACTAACTAATATGGAAAATAGGAAAAATATTTATACGTAGCAGTAAATTGTTTAGAAAGCAATAAAATGTTTGTTTTGAGGGCGAACTGAACGACTAAGTTATGATAGCCTACGTTTAAGAACTCAGAAAAGAAAAAATCCAACTTGTATAAGTGGAAAGCGCAAAAGTTTCTCAAGCAGTTTGCCACCACCAACCAAAAAAAAAAGAAAGAAAACAAGGACGCTCAGTAGCAGCCGGTGCGTGTGGCAAGTCCTTGTAGTTGTTGTTGCTGCTGTTGTCGCGGCAACATTGTTCTTATGATTAGCATTTTATCAGCAGATCTTTTGCTCATCATTTTGTGTTAAGACAACAGTATGAACCAGAATATTTATGTTAATCTTTCGGGTTTAACGCTTTCCAAATTTCGCCAGCAACAGCTGACGTTGGTCCTTACTCCTCTGCCCCTGCCGCCTTCTCCACCCTAGACAACTGGTAGCACTGTCATGTGAGGCTGTAATCAAGCAGGGCGGCAGCGGCGGGGGTTCGTTTTTATGTGTGCAAGCCCATTTATTTATTGGCAATGCGAGGACGGAAGAGCAGAGACACCTCACAACAAAAGGCGACATTATTATTTCATTATTATGCCAAACGCATCCAGTGTATCCACACCGTGTGCCATTCAAAATCCCCTTCAATCACACACACACACACACACGCACACACTTGCACGTGCCTCTCATGTTACGGGTGTGAGTGTGGGAGGGGGGCGGCATGATTCATGCGATGGCAAATTTTTTGACGCCGCCTTATAAATAAAAGAGCGGCGAAACATATGTTTGCTTGGGTTGCGATGCTGCGATGCTGCGATGCTGCAACAAAACCCTCCACAAACTCGTAAATATTTTTATAGTCTGTAGGCCAAGATTACTTTTTTCAATTTACTTTTAGAGCTGGTTGTCTCTTTTTTCGTTGTTTCCCCCAGATGCGAAACTCACCTGTTTTTTGGAGGGGGCAGCAGCTAATCCAGGTGTGCGTGTAAACCATTTAGCGCCAATTAAAACATAATTGCGGCATGCGTTGATAGCAATCCGGCGATAAATCATTTGCGTGCAAATTGCAGCACATAACCAACACACACACACAAGCACAAACACATTTACATCGACAGATTGCGCGCGCTAAATGCCGAGACAATGAAACAAACGGCGAGCGTAAGAGCCGACACACACACACACACGCATACACAAAGCACAGCACTGAAAGCGGCACAGGCTGATGCTGCTGCAGAATCTGGCTTTAACTTTCTGTAAGCACACTTTAAATTATTGCACTTGTGCGCATTATATTTGACTTGGCTTCGAACACGATTTCATTTGTTTCCACGTTTCGCTGCCGGTGCACGTAATTCCGTTATTCCGCTAACGGCGCATTTTGCGAAAAATTTATCAACTGACGCGCGCTCGCAAACAAGGACAACTCGACACCGTCGCGTTGAAAAAACGACTGCTTTACATTGGCCAAACAAGCATAGCATAATTTTGGGAAGCGCTCTCAGCGGCACTGTTAGCTAACAGTCCTGCAAATAACATAGCAGAGCAGTTCTCACTTGAAATTCTTTTTAGTGTACGTCGAGCAAGCAGTAGCCACGGCTGTCATATTCGGTACATTTGAAGCCAATTTGTACTAATTGCGAATTAAGTACAATACTGTATTCCAAAACGGTAGATTCTATCAACTCCAGCTATTTAAGTCATTATTAGGTTTTTCGAATAAAATGATTTTTTAATTGCAATTGGCCATTGCCGTGTTCCCCGTCTTCATTTACAAAACAAACGTTGAAATCAAAATAACAACAGCATTCATTCTTGTATACATATTTATATGTATGGATACATGTACATAAGTATTACAATTGATCACAATTATTCCGAATTAAACATTTTATTACGAATAGATCAACCTATGACAGTATTTTGTACATACTAAAGTCAGTGCTGGCAATAAGATACAACATTTTAAGCAACAGGCTAGAGAAAGAGCTGCAGTATATTAACAAAAACGTAAACGAAAAAGCTTTACAAACAGAAGCAGATGATTTTATATTTTTTTGAAATAATAAAAAGTAATAAAATTGTACTTATTTTCTACAAAATGAAAAAGAACGCGAAAACGTGTTCAAAACGTGGTGGCCGTTACGCGAACTGTGCCATGTTAAATAAAGTGTAACCAGGCTAGTATATATTATGGTATTTTTCTAAACGAAAATATATTTCAAAATACAGCTGTCGGTCACGCTGTGTTTTTTTTTCGTGGGAAGCGTGAGCGTCAATTGCGAAAAACTTTGACAATAAATTCCATCAGATAAGCGCTTTTAAAGCACTCATATAAAGTTCAACCATAAATATGCCGGCCGTTGTGCGCATCAAGCGCCGCATAGACGAAGAACCGCACACAGCCTTTGTACTCAACGGCAAACGGCGACGCCTGCAAAACGATGAAAATGCGCCAGCAGCGACAGCAACAACAACAGCAACAAACACAGACAACAAAGAGGAATTGAGCCAAGTGTTGTTAAAATTTGCCGGCACATTGGACAAACAGGTGAGGGCAACAACAAATAACTATAGTATATGAAAAGCATACATTAGGCGGATTCTTCATAGGATGATAGCGCAACGAAACAATTTGCGGCCGCGCGACTGAACAAAGAGGCGGCAAAGGAGCTGGTGCGTCCCCAGACCAACGATCCGGCCATAGCGAGTGCCCAACGACGCGACAGGCAGCGTCAGGAGGCGCAGCAGACGTCGCGAGAGCAACGCTATCGCGTGGTCAACTGTTTGCGCACCACACTGCAAACGGAAGCGGAAGAAGCTCAAGATGCCAGCGCCACCTGTGGGCGGCCAGAAGCAACAGCAGCCGATAATCGGGAAATCACAATTGTTGACATTGAAGCTTCGCAACAGCAGCAGCCAACAACTACAGCAACAATGCAAGCGCAAGAGTTGCAACAGCCGGCGGATTCGGATGTTGGCTATGTGTACGATTTGTATGTGCCAGAGAATGAGGCGGAGGCGTCGTATGTTGATATGATGGACGACAACTATTTAAGGTTTGTCCTGCACATAGAAGAACAGCAAATGTTCAATATCACAAATTACTACATGTAAAATTCATTTCGTCTGTCTTTTCGCTCTCTGTATGTTTGTTTCTTTTCTATGTGTATGTGTGCGGTGTGTATGTGTGTGTGGGTGTGGTGTTCTCCTTCATACATTATAAATAAATTAATTAATATCTATGTATATGTATATGGAATTTATGCGATAAGTAGATTTATAATTGCTCAATACTATATCTTGTAATTTGTAATTCGTCTGATTCTCTATATAAGGTTGTATTATCCGTTTAATTACTACAACAACTGCTACTGGTAACACAATAAAAGAACAACAACAACGGCAACGAGAGACGTCGAGATGTCGATGTGATACAACCGCAACTTGCCACACGCAACGCGCCTCCTCCAAGCCAACTTGGAGCTATAGCATCCAACTTAATTAGCCTACAACATATTCATTAGTTTAAGCTTCCCCTCGCCACACACACACCACACCACACTCTTAACACACACACAAATCAAAGCATATACATCACATTAGCATTATCAAATCGCTTAAATTTTATGTTTCTTGACCCTTGTCCAATTTCGTTGCCAGTTGCCAGTTGTCATTCCACAACAAAGTCGTCTTAAGTTCATAGTTTTAGTTTTGTCAAATAAAAAGTACATAAATAATGACGAGCCACGAATGTCTTTTAATTGTTTAACTATACTATTTCGCAGTCTGCGTCCAGTGGACGATATCGTTTGGGAGGATTGCTACAACGATGGGGACGAGGATTGCGACTCCGAAGACTCCAATCAGGAGAATTACTATACCAACGAGTATCCCGATGATGAGGAGGGTGCTTCCGATGATGAACTACGTCGGAAGATGGACAAATTGATGTTTGGTATGTTAGGCAAATGTTTTTTAATTTCAATAGAAAACTATAGGGGCTTCAGGGCTTGCTAGTTTTATTTAAATTTGAGCCAACAATACTCCTGGAAAAAGATACAATTTTATTTACAGCTTTTATTTTTTAAATAATTTTTAATTCGTATTTGCTAATAAAAAAAAGTGAATGCTAAACGGTGGTCGGTTTGCTTGGCAATTTGATTGTTATTTAAAAAATCGAAATTAAGAGATATAATTCAAATTTGAATGACAAATTAAAATTTAATAATTATTTTTCAGTTTATTTTATTAAATCAAATTAAAAAAAAAAAAATTTGAGTTGTACTCTTAATTTGAAATACAAATAATTAATTTAAAAAATTAATTAAATTTTCAATTTAAATGTAAACATGTAATTTGTTTAATACAAATTATACTTGTGATACAATTCCTCTTCGAAAATCTTAAATTATAAATATATATATTGGTTTGTGATTTCCTTTCTGATAATGGATGTATTTACTGATATTACTTATTAAAATGTGAAAAGCTCGCAAATCGCAGAATTCGTTCCATCAAATGAATTGACAATTAATTAGTCAAGAACTGTAATATATTTTATACAAAGACATTTAATTAAGGACCCATCAAGTTATTGAAACTATCTGCAATGTGCTATTAAAATACATATAGAATTGTTTTATTTTAGTATGTCAAAGTTTTAAATTAATTAATTTAATCCCTTGCAGATGACGATGATGAGGATGATGAGTGCGATTCCAGCGAGGATGATGATTACAATACCTTCCAGGATCCATATGTGCACACAATCGACACCGAGGCGGATGCCTTTGTGGATGATGTGGACTTTTGTAATGTGGATCGTCAGGGCAGCGCCTATGAACGCTTCAAGCGTCGCATACTACGCGAAGCCGAAGGACTCGACTCCAATTCCGACGACGACGATGATGATGAGGATTATGATCCAGATGAATCGCTGTTTGCCGACGCCAGAGAAATCGCCAGCGACAGCGATTAAAAAAAAATAAATGGGAACAAAAACCAGTGAAATGTCTGCGAATCTAATTTTTTATTTTTACTTATGTATTAAACTTTATTTATAATTTACTAATCTGAACTATCTCGTCGTTTCTTTGACTTTTTGTCCTTGGATCTTTTGTGCTTCTCCTTCTTCTCCTTCTTAATATTTTCATCACTGCGGGAACTAGGTTTTGAGTCGATATGCGAATGATTTATGGGCTTGGGAGCACATCCTTCCATATACAGACGCAACGTCTCCTCGTCCAGCTTCTCGTTGTCCTTGGGCGGCTTGTAATCCGCCACATGATCGACGCGCAGCGAACGTTCGAGTATCTTGATGCCATTCAAGTTGTCCACGGCCAGCACAGTGGACCGCTGATCCTCGTAGCAGAGAAAACAGAATCCCTTCGATTTGCCAGTCTTGCCGTCGCGCACCAGATTAATGTTGACCACTTCGCCGTACTGCGAGAAGACGCAGATGATGTCGCCCTCGGAGAGCGTGTATGGAAAGCCGGCAACAAATATCCACGCTGAGCCGCGGTACATATCATGCCAGCTCTTCCCGTTGGGATTTTGTAACTCCTGCTCGCTGAGTTTCAGTACATTTCGCATATTTGTTAACGGATTCATGTTTGCGGCTTGTTTGTTTTCCTTTTGATCAGTATGACCACACTACGGACTGTGATAAATACCACAAATATCGAAACATATCCAATCAACACTATTTTTATTAGTTATACATATATTAATCATTTTCGTTTAATATTTTGCTGTTGATTTATTAATAAAAAGTTCAATTTATCAATTTTGAAAATTATATGCAAATTCGTAGGCAACTCTAAGCCTATCGATATTATTTCGATGCTGCGTATGCGCCATTTGGTCATACTAGCTTCAGTAATGAGCAGCTGAAATTCATTTTGGTATATCCATAATATTAAATTTGGAAAAAGAATAAATAAAGAGTACAGTGTAGCCAATAGAAGGAAACGCCTTTTAATAATTTAATATCACACTTATCGGCGTAATTGAGTTAGTGCATTTACGACAGGCTTATTTGTTTTTAAATTTAGTACATTTGTGTATTATGCGATGCAAAACGGTATATTTTTTCGAATTCAAGTTGCGGTCACTCTGAATCAGTAGTACGTTTGTTTAGTCCGTCGTCGGTTGGTCGTTCGGTGCCTCGTTCTTCTGTTTTATCGTTTTTGTTGTGTCGCATTGCAAAAGTGTCTAACTCTGCAAATTGCTAGTGAAAACTGCTTGAAATGTTGTAATATAATTACAATAAAACACAAGTGCTTCGATGTGCAATTAAGGTGTGTTAAATAATCGCATTTTTATTACAAGCGGCGGCTGCTGCCCTGTGTTAGACTCGCATGTCTGCTGCATATATGAATATGTATTTGTGTGTGTATGAATCTGTGGGTCTGTGCGTGTGTTTGTGTCCCTGTGTGCGAGTGTGTGAAAAGCGCAAGAAAAAGATATGCTGCGAACAGCGGCAGTAGAAAAGTATCTCTTCTTCTATTTAAAAATGTGTGTCAGTGTATGTGTATTGTTAAAGGCATAATAAATAATAGAGACGCTGGTTGCTTGTCTCTCTCTCTCTCTCTCTATCATTGTCTCAAGCGAGCATTCAAAACGTTGTCTTTTAATTGTGTTATTGTTTTTATCGTTTTCTCATCAAAGTTCACAAGACGCGAATTTGAATTTCGTGTGCGTGAACGTGTGTGTGTGCCAATTTTAAAGGCCGTAGAACTACAGTTACCGAGGAGTATTATAACAACGCCCTACTTCTTCGCGGGGGGGTCAACCAACAGCTCCCCCCTTCCCTCAACAGCCCCCGCAGCTGCTGTACGCTTTCGTCATCCGTTTTGTGTCGCCCCCCTCTTGTGCTCTCTTTCTCTATCTGCCTCTCTGTCTGTCGCCCATTCCCACGCATGGATCGCCGCTCGCATAATGTACGCATTTTGTTGTTGTTGTTGCTGGTACGTAAAAGGGAAAATATTTCAGTGTGTGTGTGTAAATACATATAGTATTTTTGTTGTCACCCCGCTGGTCACACTTACACACATACACCTGAAACAACTCCACCATATGCCTGCCTAGTCAGCGCCTCCTTCTCCTTCCTTTTCTTGCCCTCTTTCCACCCATGGTGTCGGTCTTTCTATCTGTTTAACACATTCCACCCCATTTCGCATTTACCACGTAGTCGCCTGTCGCCTGCCTACACTCCTTCTGCTATTTCTTCCACTTTTTTTTCGATTCGTTTCGTTTTTGCCTTTTTGTTTTTGTTCCTGCTTTTACTTGCTGCTTGTTGAGGTTTAGACTTAGGTGTGGCCGTACTTCAGTTTCTGGGCTTCCTTTGCACAATTGAAACGGAAGTGGCAAATAAAAAACAAACAAAAAAACACTGTAAGCCCACGCCGTTGACATTGAACTCGCCAGTTCCAGTTTCACTCGCCTGTCTCTCTGTTGTTTCCTTTCCCCTCCACTGCTTGTCTGCTGCAAAGTCGCGTAGTTACTTTCCCAAAAAAATCCAGCTCCTGTCGCAATGGCCTTTCATTTTTGGTTCGCTGTCGCAACATTTACTTTTGCAAAATATACACTGAAAAAAATAAATATTTTTAGCTAGTAAAACTTGCTTCGAAATTTGATATAGGCGCATAAAATTTTCTTATTGCAGGGGAATTTTTCTAAACCCAACTATGATGGGAACTCTTTCTTCTAAATACCAGACCGACAAAAGCTGGATAAACATGTTTCCAACCCTTAACTGATTTAACCCTGAACTGTCTGCATAATAATTATCGGATCAGTGCATTGAAATGTGTAAGGAAATACACAAGTTAAACCTCAGGACATTACTTGACTTCCTTTTTCCCGCCCTGTCACCACATGAGGTTCTCAATTGTTCCACGATACTGAATCCTTTATAGCTGCTCAATTCGACTAAAAATATATCTTACACATTTACAATGCATCTGAGATTCGTCATGTTTTCGCTCAACTTTTGCTTCCCTAATTTTCTATGTGCAGTCAAAGACTTTTTTTTATTTTTGGATTTTGTTTTTTTCTTTAGTTTTTGGGCAGCTTTCTCATTATTATTACGAGTGTGAGTACTATACGTATATCTATGTACGAATGAATGTCTGTGTGTAAGTGTGTATAATATAACGAGTAGTGTTATTATTATGTGCCTCACGTCTTGAGCCAAAGATTCGCGCTGCGACTGCGCACGATTATGGCACATTTCATAGCTTCATAGCGCAATGCCAATGCGATGAAAATGACCGACCGACGGCTTCAGCTTGCAGACCGAAACGTGTCAAGTTGCCAGATAGCTTTACAACTCTATATACATACTGTATCTATGCATTTGTAGAGTCTACTTATATGTTGTGGCTATTACAGACTTATATGTTATATGCAGGGTATATGGCTCGTGTTTAGAGCATAACGTGCGCACATCGTTCGATTAATTTCGTTGCGCCTCGGTAGCTGTGCACTCAACTCAAACATCCGCTCAAACTCGCACACACGCACACACCTACACCTACACCTACACCTACACTTCTCGCTCACACCAACTTGGTGTGCTCGTATAACAGTCGAAAAGAGCAATGTGCGCTGTGTTTTTAACCCTTCTGCCGTAGGCCACAACTGACCAACTGGTAACTGGTAACTGGTAACATCTGTTTTCTTCGAGAACAACAACCTCAACAACTACACTCCCATTAAGGGGTCGACTAGCAAACACTACGCAACGAAAACTAACAAATAATGTCTGCTAGGGTAAGGCCTATTTATTTGGCATATTTACAAAATATGAAAACTAAATTAATAAATATTATAAATAATTGGTTATTCATCATTATAATAGATAATTATCATATGTAGCTTTTACACATATAAAAGAGGATTATAAAAAACACAAAACATGTAATCAATTAATGTATAATGCAAAGCCAATTTTACAAAAATATATTTTGATCAAGAATATATGAAATGATTAGCTTGGATATTATCTCTTAAAAACCATAAACATGAATATTTGTATTCTAACATACCATTTGATCATACCAATTATTATTAAGCGACATAGATACGTTTATTTCAGCATACCCCATGCTGCGAACTTCACAGGGTAAAACCAGCAAGTGCAAAAAGTGGGTTTTCACTCGCATTTTTTTGTGGCTCTCTTGTCTTGTTGCCATGTTTGTAACTGTGCTGCGTTGTTATTGCTGTTTACACCTGTGCTTCGCGTTTCGCATTGTTTACACGAAGCGCGCATGTAAATTCTTAACTGCCACGCCCCTATTCTTGGCAATTTGAGGGCCACATACCCGTAACAACAATAACAACAACCCACACACAACATACTCAAATACGACAACAACAAAAAACAGAGACTCTCAACGCGCGGGTTTTTTATTTCATCTGCGTATCAAATAATTGAGCTCAATTGATTTTAATTGAAACTGACAACTCGACGGGTTGCTGCCGTTTGTTGTCGTTGTTGGCGTTGCTTGCCAGTCATTTGAAACAAAAACCATCAACAACGATGGTTGCTGATGTGTGTTGATGGACTGCGGCGTTGAAGCTGGAATAGACAAGAAAAATTACCAAAAAAAAATGTAAAGATAACTAGCAAACTTGAAAACATTATTGAACATGTAGTTAAAAATCTATATTTAGCATCATGATTAAGAATAGTTGCATTTTTTTAAATAGTGATCGGCTAGCACGATTTATTAGAATGTTTGTCCTCTGGAACAGGTTCAAAGTAAGCTGGCAAATAGTTTCATTGATAAGAAATCACTTGATTATCTGCAGGCTTGTCACGATTTATTTGGATGCTTACTGCCTACTAATGAAACATTTCTAGATGAATGGGCATTGCAAATATAGACATGTCTCTGTACATAGATATATTTTTTCGTTTTTGCCAGATTTGCATGCTGACTAAGTATTTCTTTACATACTTTTGCCAGTTGAGCTACATTTTGGCATTCGGGGAAGGTTTTCACTATGACTCATTGTCATCATGTGTCACACAATCTGCACGCTATTGATAAAGAACTTAACATTTGTCTATCTATGAATCACAGACAAAGATTTGATATGCAACACAGCAATTTATATGATAATATATAATGATAATTAAGCAATTACGCGAATGTCAACTATTGGCAACCATTCACGATACAAGTATGTAAATTGGACCTGAATATGGAATATCTCAATATGGCATTTTATTATATTCATATCTTATATCTCTGCTGCAATTATTCCATAAGCCATTTATGTAACATCTTAATATAAAAAAGTAACCCATATTAAAAAAGATAAACTTGCTTGTCGTTTTGTGGAACTCCAAACTATGTTAGGTTTTTTAAAGTGTATATTTATATTTGCAGATTTATTTTTAGGAAATGCACTTTTAATTGTTGTTAAAAATAGAGTTCGTTTTATAGTTGGCTTAAAGGGCAATCGATGAACCCGTTTTTGACTTAAAAACCATATGCTATTATCGAGTAAAGTTCACTTATCCCATGCAAACTATTTATATATGTTCCCGTCTATAGATCGCATTTCGATTTCGCCTATAAAATACATATCTAAACATAGCCCCATTGAAATGCCAGAAAACAAATGAATGCACGGCAAAAAACAAGTAAAATAGATTATACTAAAAATTGCTACACCGAATTGTTGGAATATTTATACATACAGAAATATATTTGTATATCTATAGATATGCCTGAATAAATGTCCATATTATTTATTCATACGGTTTATTGTTGTTGCGCATTCCAACTTTCATTCATTTCAATATTCATAACATATTTGTTTATCAATTTCAACGCTTGTGTCCCGTGTCTTCGCCCTGTTCTCGTCTGTTTGAAGTCAACAATTTATATGCACAGCCCACACATTTGAGTTGTGTGAAGCTGAATAATAACAATAATCATTAAATTAAACTAAATTGCTAAAATACTCAAATGCTGACGTTTCTTTCTAAATATTTTTTTGGCTCGCGCTTTCCAGCAGCTGTTTCGCATAGTTGCTAATGTGCATTTTTATTGTACTCTTCAGGTTGTTGTTATACCCTGTAGCTAATAGAATAGAGTGAACGAGATGCTTTTAAGTAGCGTTTTACAAAAAAGTAACAACAAATTATTGCATATAAAATTTATGTTGCCATTTGTTTATTCTTAAAAGCGAACATAATATTTTGGGTATTTAGTTTAAAATTAGGTTTTATTAAATTAGCTGAATATGTTATGTTATGTTTATGGATTCATTTCTGGGAACGTTTTTATGCAGAGAAGATAATCTTATTCTAAATTAGCTTCGACTTGTGTACAGAGTATCTTCACTTCAATCAGTCAAAATATAGAGTTGTCTCAGTTTTGTTTATTTTTGAACATTTGGCATGGTGGCGGTGCCAGCTCTAAAAAATAAAAAACAACAACAAGAAACGAGAAATAAAAAACTATTTAGATATGCGGCGTGTGTGTTGGGCAAATTTTTTATATATATTTTTGTTAAGACGTCGCGACGCCGACGCCGCGCAAAAAACTTTCACTTCCATTAAAAAGTTTTGTGTGTACCTGTGCGCTTGGCAAAAGCCCCAGCAATCTCGACTTTGACTTCGACTACGACGTCAACAACGGCTTTGACGCCGTCGTCGTTAAATGACATTAGGTTAGGTTTTATAGCTCACAGCCCCGAGCCCCGGCGAAATTCTGCATAAATGTCAAAGTAGAAAATTTACTTGGGCAGCAAATTGAGCGATTTCGCTTTTATTTCCCTCGTTTCTTCCATTTGTTTATGCACTATTCAAAATTCACTATTAGAAAGTGCAGTTGACAATAAAAAGAATGTAATGTTCTGGGCTCAAGTAAAAAGTGATTCACAAGCTTGAAACCTTATCTGTAAACTATAAAAAATCTGTTGGTTTATTGTGAAATAGTTTCAGTTTCTTGACTGTATCTTAAGATGGCTGTTGGTTGCAAACTGAGTAGTTTCAAGTTTAGAAATTGAAAATAAATCAGGTATGATCAAATTCTAGATCTCTAATTCGAGTATTTGCAATGTTCCCTCTACGTAACACAAGAGCATGCTGAGTTCGTTGTGGATGTGGCAAGCTTTTAATTGAAGCGATTTGATTTAGTTGCACCTGTTATGTGACCGGAAGTCGAAAGCTTAGCAATTACGAGGTATGTCCGTGTAATGAGAGAGTCGTCTGAAATGTTGGGGCACCATTGCGCATGCTGAAGATAAAAATAAAAATACAAATACAAATACAACACAATGGAAAGCGGCAGCAGCTCCCACAGTTGACTAATATGCAGCTCCATTTAGACTAATTACAGTGCACCCTCCCTATGTGAGTCAGCAGAGCAGTCGAGTGCTATAGGGCGGGTTGAAAGGCGAGGGGCACAGGGCGGGCGGGCACAATAGCTCTTTGGCTCCCCGAAAGGTTCAACAGATGTAAACAAATCCACTTTATGAGTCAGCGAAGCGCGCCAAACAGATCAGATTTCGCAACGCGCAACTGTGGCAAGTGTCAACCGAAGCGTAGATTAAAACAATGCTGCTCAAGAGATTAGCAACCAGTAGCTCGTAAGATGGAGCCGGAATGATATCAGCCTTGGGGGCTCTAATTTGGAAATCTGCGAGAGGAGCGAAGGGGCGACCTCATAGATTATTTAACATCATATTTCATATGTAGCATGTGTCGAGCTCCTCGAGCGTTTAATGAAGTGCCCGCCATCCAAAAAGTCGCTTTGTAGTCATTGAAATTGGTCAGTTTAATGACTTTATGTGAACTCATTAGTCATTGCCCATGAGAAATGTAGACTGAAAGTGTAATAGCATACATGCGATATATAGTACACTTTAATTACCACAAGTAGCTGCATAAATTGTGAATCATTCGTTATAGTTGCCTACCTAGTCACCGCCTGGTGAATAAAATAATATAAATATTCAAATGCCGCTCGATTGTTTTGTGGCACAATTAACTTATATTTAATAAGCTCAATTTAATGGTGACTAAGATCAATTACATCGGTTCAGCTTCTATTTGGGAATGTATATTCGCAGTGCTGCGTAATATCACAGAGGCGGAGAGTATCCGCATTCTGTTTCCTTCAAAAGCAGTTAAATGATATCATAAAGTTGCTGAATTGTGTTGATTTCTCCGTTAATGTTGCTCCTGAAACTAGTTTCGCAACGTTCTTAAATCAGTTCCAGCCCATTAGCAGCTCCAATAACTTCTGAAAGTGAACTCAAGCGGACTGCACTTGGAGTTTCTCACGCTGTGCAAAAGTTTTATGTGCTGATCTTTTGTCTGTAACATGGAAGGCATTAACACTTAATGCACTGGAATCATTGCCAAAGCGTTTCCCGAAGTTTTGTGAAAAGACTGTAATCTGCTTGTCGCTCCTCCCATTTCCTCTATGCACAACACGGATCTCCTTCTCCATCTCGCACTCTCTCCCGAGCATCACGATGGGGGTCACCTATTGTGTTGCCCGCTGCTGTATCCCGGTCTCATTAAGATGCACTTGTTGAACGCAGCGTGACAGTAGAGCGGAGCGACTGACTGACTGACAAGTTCCCCCAACCAAGTTAAGCACATTATGCATTCGCACATATGTATGTACATATGTATATTGTATATTTTCACAGCCGTAAGTCTTTTATGGTCGACATCATCATCATTTACTAGTGTCCATGTGTGTGTGCGTGTGTTCGCTCTAGAAACGCCATTGAGTTGTGACCCAGTTAGGACCATAAATTAGCACAAGCGTCTGACTGCCAGTTAGGCAGGCAACTTAGAACGTTCACTTTGCACTTATTAAATACAAGTATGACTACGAGTATCTCAGCATACTTGCAACGCACACGCACTGCAGCTTAGCCGCAGCCTGACAGGCAGTTTTCTTGCTTATACCCTATTGCCATGAAGTGTGCATAGGAGGGTAGCATAAACTTGCATAGCTGACAGTTTCATTTTAAAATAAAATTTCTTAATTATTAGTGTAGATTCATCTGTCCAAGTCGGAATTCCTAAAACGAACTTTCGTTAGCTTCAAATTTAGATTACCATCTGAAAATGTTAATTTTCTTTCGAAAAAATGTTCTTTCGCAGAATACATATTTATTCTTTGGGTCTTTTTGTCACGTATTCACCTTTGCTGTTGTTGGCTATCTATTTTATTAGGTTTTAATATTAAATATGCTTTAAAACTTAGTCTTCACTCTGAAACATAAAATTGTTTTCTTAAGTTGCGACTTATAGCTAAACATTAACTACTTATAACTAAACGGAATCCAATTAGGGATGATATTTAAATGAATAAATCAATGATCTATTTTTAATGTGTGTAAATCTAAGCAATCATTTCTTTTAGTCAGGAACAGGGTATCCTCCAGCCAAGTAATTTGTGCCTTCAATTCTCCAACTTGTCTCAATTGGGTCAGTCGTGAGAGATAAACTGAATCTGAATCAAGAGGGAAAGAGAGAAAAAAAGTAAAAACGGACTATTAAAAAGCCATCAACTATTGTTCAATATTAAGTAAGTTATTTCATAGCATTAATTAGTCTACTGACGCTGCAAGCGATTGAAATCGCTACTCAGGCACACACACACACACACACACTCACAAACACACACATACAGGCACATACTGCACATGGAGCTTAATTGATTGGAGAAAGTGACGTACATGATTTGGCTGACCGTTCGTTAGGTTTTTGCCTGGGAAAATGTCTTCATCGAGCCGATGCCAAAGTGCACGGGGCAAGCGAATGAAAAAATAAATTTAATTGCAACTGCAATTGCAACACCCGAAACAACAATTGCAACAACAACTAATCAGTCGAAATGTTGTAAATGTGTGAGATAAAATTCATTTGAGATAGACTTGTAAATTCACCGAAACCGATCGACGTAACGGCAACAGCAATTACGGCAATTGCAGCAACAAATTTGAAATGTACAAGAAAAGTCATTGAACAACAGTTAGGGGTATATTGATTACCATAGATCGTTGGCGATCATGTGGGAATCTCATCAGTTCGCTTTTATAACTTTTCAGAATGTGTATTTAAAGATACCAACACTTTGAAGGCTACTCTCAATGCTAAAACTTCGTTTTCATAAATAAATAAAATGAAAAGCCAGCTCCAATAAAATACTCTTCAAATAAACACTGTTGATCCACACTGCAAAGGAATAAAACAAATTCTCGAAAAAATTATACCAAAAGAATTATGATGTCAACAAACAATGCTAATAAATAAAAAAAAAAAACAGCTCATAAAAGGAGCTTTAAATGTATACAACTACTAATTATATTTGCAGAATCGTATTAGATAAGCAGTCGCAAACTCATGAGCAAATTTCGGTTGATTTAGTAGATGTAGAAGTTAAAAACTACAAAAAAATAAAATTCAAATTTTGCTAATAATTAATTTGGTTCTAATATAAATATGTTATTATGTTAATGATTAGCATTATCTTTAATTCTTTTATTGCATAAAGTAAGCTCCGATCGTTTTTTTTTTGGTTAACTATCTCTTCAACTTTAATGAGTTGCACCTTAACTGATATCAAAAACAATCGACCCGAACCGAGACACTGTCGTCTTATAATAGACCGAATGTCAAAGATATCATTAATAATGTTAATCTCACGCGTTGTATTCATGATTTTTATCCATTTCCCGTTTCACTGTACCCCACATACGAACGTATTACAGCTACATTTGGGGCCACCACATTGATCTATGGGCATTTTTTGTCTGTTTTCCGTTTATTTTGTTGTCTATTTTGTTTTTTGTTTGGTGTCTTGTGTATTCCCAGGCCGTTACCGTTTGTTTTAACCAAATTGTTTATTTTGTTAACTCTTTTTTTTAATGTGCACTTTTTTTTCTGTCATTTTGTCGCTTTGTCGTTTTTCTTTATGTGCTGCATTTTCGGACCGTTAGCGTCAACGTTTTTAATAGTTTGGTTGCATTTGATGAACGTAGCTCCGTCTCCCGTCTCCCTCGCGTCCATCAGCGCGACACTGCAGCGGTAGTTGGCGTCGGCCGGTGTCCAGTCCAGTGCCAGCTACCCGCTGCTCTGTCCCCTCCGCCCGTTGCATCACAGAGAAAACTCGTTTCCGTCTCGCTCTGCGATTTCGCCGACGCCAACGGCCATTGCCTGTCTCTTTCTCTATCTCTTTGAGTTGTCTCTGTTGCAAGTTTGCCCCGTTTCCCCCGTTCACCCCGCTGCAGCTGCTGCAGCCTCTCCGCTCTTTAATTTATGAAAGTTTAAATGTTGCTTGCATCGGTTGCATTTCGTGTCGCCTCTAAATCAGAACCGCCGCTAGGCAACTCACTTCGGCTTCGATTCCAACTGGTTGCTTATAAATATTTATTGTATCTGCTTATAAATGGGGGATATACTTTCAGAAAGAGATACACATATATATGAAAAGAAATATATATGATTGCTCTGTGCTATGTGCTACATCCTTAAGCGGCCGTCTGAGCCACTGGCCTTATTCCAAATAAAGGAATTCCAGACACGGCTCACTGCTTTTGGCCATAGACAGTAGCGGGCCGAAAGTAGAACGACGGTCTGGGTAATTGATAAAACATATGCGTGCGCTCTGTTAGAAAGTAAATGCGAACAGACAATTTAGTTGGGCAAAAAAAAGGCATTAAATAATTGCATCATTTTAAGCCAGGCACTAAAACGATGTTAAGTATTTCTACTTAAGCTAATTAGCTAAAAATGTAATAAATCGTAATGCAGCATTTTACAAAGCAAAAAATGTTTGAAAAATTTCAGTTCATTTTTTTGGTAAATAAAATTACATCAACCCATTTACATTTCTGAGACAATTAATTATTACTAGTTTTGCTTAAATAAATCGTTTAGTAATTAAGTAATTATATTTTGTCATTCTGTGTTTCAAGTGTTATGAAATCAAATCATGCATTTTTGGAGACAATTTAGAGTTGATTTCTCTCAGTGTAATGCCCTGCTAAGTAGCTGTTGATTTGAAAGTCATGCAAGTATTTTGACTGCTTTGTTGCTACCTTCAATGACGGCTTCCGTCATTATTTTGATACAATCATTATTACATACATGCATGTAGAGGTAGAGAGAAGTGCCCCTATAAAATTTCAAAGAATTATGTACATAAACAAATGGCATGAGTAATTGTAAATTTATATCTGCCTGAGCTCGTTGCTTCGCCCAGTCATATTCCAGGCAGAGGGCAGAAGAAATCAAGAGCTGAACTTAAAGTTGCCCTGGATTAAATATCATAACCAAATATGTACATTATTTGCTGTATGTTATTCTAATGTAACTTATACAATAGTCGACTGTAATAGCCCTGTAAACAATAGTCGACTGCGTGTAAACATTCGCGTATTTAATCACCATTGGAATCTCGGTCTGTCAGTGGATTGTTGTCGAGCGTATTATATAGAAGTTCACGGTTTGTAACTATAAAATAATAGAAATATTTATCACCATTAACTTAGAGGTTATTGCACTCTTCGTAATTATGCAATAATTCAGTAGTTACAATTTCCATGTAGAATAGGCTTCTGTTCTCATGTGTCATGCAATGTGCAGCGATTTGCTAGAACTTTTTTAACGTTCTACTTACATTACATTTAGTGCTCTCTAGTAACTTTTTTCACCAAGAATTTTCTACATAATTGATTTTTTTTCGCATTTTTTATTAACGCATTTTCACGTTGAATGAAATGAAATTAATTTGATTAAGTATTTAAAATGTTGTTTTTAATGATTAAATTTAACCCAAGCCGATGCTTTTACTACGTTGGTCTTATATCATAAGTATAGCTCTTTTGTTGACAGATTTTACGACACACTCCCCACTTTACGACTGCATTTAGTAGGGTATTAAAGAGCCGACAACCATGTTAAGTCTTTCCAAGCTATTTTTATTGCACACTCTAGAATCAATAAATGATTAAAATCAATAAACAGATTTGGCTATAAATGGAATAGGTTAGTAACGATCCTCATAAGAATGTTTTGAACCTCAATATCAAAAGCATTTGTTTGATTCTCGGAAACTTAAACAACTGATTATAATATTTTTGAACGGAAGTAATAGCAATAAATTGGATATAGATAGCTTACATATTATTTACTTATGACTGCAAATTAAAGTATTTTTTCAAAGAGTACTCTTGCCGTCAACTGGGATACTTTGCCTCCAAGAAACAATTCCAACAATAACTAATTAAGCTATTTAAATTTGTATTTGCAGATGACTCAGCCCGTGTAATTCCGTGCACTTACCATGTCCGAGAAGGTGAGCAGCGCCTTGGCGGCCCAACTGCATGCCCATGCGCTGGCATCAGCCACCAGTGAGCCCAGCAGCAGCAGCTGCCAGTTGCAGACAGTGTCGTCCAATGCGTCCAAGGATGCGACGTTGCATTTCGATACGGATGCACCGATTGGTGCGCAATTGAATTTCAAAATTGTGCCAGTCGACAGCTTGGGCGGACTTAACTTGAGTTTGGGCAGCAGCTTCCAAGAGATGTATGCCCCCATGACCACATCACAAATCTCAAATGCCTCCACAGAGTCGAGCTGCAGTCCACCAGCTGGAGTAGCTGCCGGAGCAGCGCCGCCCAAGCCCAGCAGACACATGGCAGTTCAGCCATTGAATAGCGTAAGTATTTCCATTGCAATTCTACTTTAATTACTCATGTTGACTTTCTTTTAGAAATCCTGTCGCTTTCCCAAGCTGGAGGAGTGCGCACACTTCCATTACGAGCGTGTGCAGCTGGGCGCCCTCTCGGTGCAGCTGCTCGATGACAAATCGGAGCAGCTGGGCAGCAGCATTGCCTCGCAATCGATTGGCGGCGAGCTGGCGCACAGTTCGTTGCGTTCGTCGGGCTTCTCGCCGGATAGCTGCTGGTTCATTATACGCGTGGCGCCGCAACGCTGCGAACCGTTTCTGATCAAACGCAGCTACGAGAACATGCAAATGCTGGACGAGATGCTGCATCGGTGTGTCTACGATCGCAAAATTAGCGGATTGCGCAACATGTGCGAACTGGACGCTGATGCGGAGCTGCAGAGTGAACAGGAGGTGGAATATGCGGTGGCCAAATATCTCGAACGCTTCTCCAAGATTGCCTCCGATTCGCTGACATGCGGCACAATACTCACCTGGCTGCAGCTGGACAATAAAGGTCGACGTCTTCCACTCGCCGATGGTGAAACGCAACGCACGATCAATACGCCGGCTGTAGGAGCAGCGTACGGCGTGCGCAGATATCAGGCGCAGGCGCCGGACGAGATTAACATTGAGGTGGGCGATATGATATCAGTGATTGATATGCCCAGTCCGGCCGAATCGATTTGGTGGCGTGGCAAAAAGTCGCATCTGCAAAAGTCCCTCTACGAGGTCGGTTTCTTTCCCCAATCGTGTGTGGCCACCATAGGTGATAAGGTGCCGCGCAACTTTCCAATGCCTGCTCCGCTGGTTGGTCATCTGGATGCGTCACCCACAAAGCCGGTGCTGCGCAAGCATGGCAAACTGATTGCCTTCTTTCGCTCCTTCATTTTGTCGCGTCCATCCCGACGACGTCTCAAACAGAGTGGCATCTACAGGGAGCGTGTGTTCTCCTGTGATTTGTCGGAGCATTTGTTAAACAGCGGCCAGGACATACCCATGGTGCTGAGATCCTGCGCCGAATTCATTGAGAATTATGGCGTCATCGATGGCATTTATCGCCTGTCAGGCATCACATCAAACATTCAGCGATTGCGTCGCGCCTTCGACGAGGAGCGTGTGCCGGACCTCGGCAATCCCGAGATGAAGCAGGACATTCATGCGGTTAGTTCGCTGCTCAAAATGTACTTCCGTGAGCTGCCCAATCCGCTGTGCACCTATCAACTGTACGACAACTTTGTGGAGGCTATTCAGGTGAAAGCCGATGAGGCCGATGAACGGCTGCGTCTGATGAAGGAGACGGTGCTGAAGCTGCCGCCACCACATTATCGGTAAGTCCCAAAGAGCAGGCTGACGAATGTAGAATATAATTTGTAAAACATCGAATAACCTACTTAATCAGGGAAATTAATCGGACAAGTTAGAAAAACTTATTTTCAAAATCAATTGTGAAATGTGAGCTTCTTGAGGCAACTTAATGATATTTAAGTAAACTCTGCAAATCAATTTCTTGAATTCCAGCAGCCTGCTCATTCAGCTTCGAGATCATTTACATCATCAGAAATTGCATTTAAATCTTGAAATATATTCAAAACTTTACATTATTAAATAATCTTTTGCGCAAATTCAGGCAGTTGATTAATTCATTTTAAATTAGTCAATTATCGTTTTTCAATTGCTCTACAATTTTGTTGTGGTGGCATGGAAATATTTTCAATTTTCTTTGTTAAATTCTCATTTAAGTTCCCAACATAATTGAGCAAATTCTCAACTATTCTATTATTGGGTGGGTCGTGTAGTGATCAATCATTTACTAAGCGCCTAGGAATAGCCATATATTATATTGTGTACATTTTGTTGACTGTAAAAATAAATTGTCACAGCTCTCAGAAGCGCAGCTCGCTCAACTTTGAACTTATATCGTTGTTAAGTGTTTGCAGATAATGTTAAATTCGATGAGTTGTTGATTATCTTAGTAAATATATTAATTAATATCCAACATAGTTTTAGCACTATTCCTCTACAATTGTGCTTCTAAAAATATAGTACTATTTGCCATTTAAAATTAGTTAGTTGTGCCTGTTCTTTTACGTGTTCCCAGTTCACAGTAAAGAGCAAATGAAGCAAAATAAACGAGAATGAAACCTGTTACGTATTCTCCCCATTAGTTAAGCTCCTGTCAGTTGGTTGTTAGCTTTAAGTAAAAATAAATGTGTGTTTAAATTCTTTGCTTATCAACGCACAACAAAGACGAGCATTGAAAACATATTCTGCCTAAAGGGCTCCGAACAGGGGTAAAACAGACAGACAGCGATATTAAAAGTTGACTTCACTTGTCTAATGTAGGGTATTTATTTTTGTTAATTTTAATATTCTAAATAAACAGGCAAACTCTTTAATAACAATAAATATTTAATTTGAAAATCAAATCGCTTAACTCTGAATAAATTAATATAATTTATCAAGGATAAACTATTAATGAAGGGATAATAATTATTTGTATCTTCGACTTTCAGCACATTGAAATACTTGTCGGAGCACTTGCACAAAGTGTCGCAGCATCATGAACGCACCGGGATGACGGACAAGAACCTGGCCATTGTTTGGGCGCCCAATCTGTTGCGTTCACCGGCCTTGGAGTCTGGCGGCGTGGCCGCGTTGCGTGGCGTCGGCGTACAAGCTGTGGTCACCGAGTACCTGATACGCAACTGTCACAACATCTTCGATGCCCTCGAGGATCACAATGCACGCCTCAGCATCGTGGGCACCGCCTTGGCGCCCGCCCAGCCGGCTGGTGAGCTGCGTCTGGAGTCGCTAACCGATTGCGAGAGTCTGCTGGTGGAGCAGCGTGAACAGGATCAATCGCTGGGCCTGGTGGAGCGACCGAAGAGCCTCAGCACTGGCGGCGCCAAGCTAATAAGTCTGGAGGAGGCGCAGGAGCGGCATTCGCGCATTGAATCCAGCGGCGATCTAAAGCAATCGCTGCCCATCAATATGCTGGCCGGCGGCGGCGGCGGCGCCAATCACAACAGCAACAACAGCGGCAGTAATGCTGCCTCCAACATTGGCTCCTACATTGAGGTGGGCGGCGGCCCATCTAGCCTGCCGGACAAGTATCATACAGTGCTGTCGGTGCCACGCAGCTGGCAGAAACGCAAGCCGGACAAGACGCCCTCGTGGAAAAGCATATTCACGCGCAGCCAACGCCAGGGCACGGAGCCGGGTCACAAACTAATCATCGATGGCGCCGCCAAGGAACCAAGTGCCGCATCTCGCGTTAGCTTCGTGCAGATCTCGCATGCGCATGCCAGCAAGGAGCTGTCGAAGCACGACAAACCCAAGTCCATTGAGCTGCTGGAGACGACGAGCGATGCTCGCGACGCGGCCATGGGCAGCAAACCGATGGAGTTGTGCATACGCTCCAACTCCATTGACAGTCTGCGCACTGTGGGTCATTCAAGGAGCGTGTCGCATGACTCGTACTTTGATCTGTTGCAGTCGCCGCAGCGCGGCCACATGACCACCTGTCCCTCGCGTGAACTGTCCGAGCTGGGGCTAAATTTCGATCGTGAGGAGCCCGAGATGCGCATCTTCTCGGAGAGCGAATCGCTGGTCAGTTCGCCGCGTGTGGGCAAGGAGAATGTGCCGCCTGCCTCGGGCTGTGCCACACGTCGCATTATGCGCGCTCGCCCGGAGGAGTTCTCCAGCCAGACGAACAGTGTCAATCCCAGCCCCAAGAAGCAGCCGCGTCTCAATCTCCTATCGCCCAGTGCGGCACGTCAGCTGCCTCCCAATGCCTGTGGCCACCCCTGTGGTCATGAGCCAGCCGGTGCCGAGAACTGCTGCAAACGCTACAAGCTGGAGGATCAACTCTCCGATATACAGTTCATTGACTGCGGCACGCCGGAGCATCCGATGCCAGCGCAACAGCAATTCGCCAGCGTTGAGGTGCATCCGCCGCCGAAGCCAGCACGTGCCGCACAAGCGCAGCACAGTGCAACAACAGCGGCAACAGGTTCGGCTGGAGGTGCATCTAATTCAGCACGCTATAGCTATCCGTCGGTGCAGCTGGGCGCCAAGCGCAAGGAGCAGCTGGCCGCCAAGGAACGCTTCAGCTATCAGGGCACTTTCACGCAGCCGGGCGGCAAGCAGGAGACGAGGCCGCAGATGCCGTAAGTACTTGCCACAAGCCAAGCACTGCAGAAACTAATTGAATTCGTATTTACAGCAATGGAAATGCCAATGGCAACGTCATGTTGCGCAGCAATCCACGCGTGGAAATATGCAGCGAGGATCAGACGACGGTCAAGCTGTCGGTGGCCACGCCCACAACGCCAGCGCACAGCCCACGCTACTCGCTGCTGCTGTGCGACACGGAGAGCTCGGAGAACAGCTCGGCTGTGAATACGCCCCAATACGATATGGAGCCACTGATGATGACCTCGGCCATGTCCGGCATTTCGGGCGTCTCGTCGAACATGCAACAGCAGCAGCAGCTGCTGCTTGGCGTCGACGCCTCCAGCAGTTATCTGGGCAGCTCTCACGAGAGCCTGGGCCAGCATGTAAGTCACATATAAAGAAGTGCGACACAATTGACAAAACGGCAACTTACGACAACTCTTTTGTAGTTCAATCAGCTGCAGGATGTGGAACAGCGAGATATGCATGCCTTGAAGCGTGAACTGTCGCTGGACTTGCAGCCATTGCAGCCACGTCTTCCCGTGGCAGCCAATCGTGCTGCTACGCTGCCCATTAAGGATCAGCTGCAGGCCAGCTCGCCGAACAATTCCAATTTCACGGACAACACTAGTCAATCGGTAACGCCCAGCGAGTTTGGCTATCAGCATCTACAGCGACAGCTGAGCATGCACTCGCTGCTGGCCACCGAGGATGGCTCGCCGCTCTACGAGGACTTTGAGCAGACGCCCAGCAACACACTAACGCCCCAGAAGCTGCAGCCGGCTAATGTTATTGGTAGTCCCATCAAGTCAACCATTAGCATAACGTACAAGTCGCCGGAGAAGGAGAAGCCGCCTTCGAAGCCTGCACTGCTGTTGGAGACCAATTTTGACGAGAACATTGTCTACGAGCAGGTGAAAATGTTTCGTAATTCGGTGACCGAGGTGAATCAAATGCTGAACGAGCGACACGGCCAGAGTCTGAAACAAATCGATGAGGAAGAGCTGCTGCAACAACAGGATGGCAGCGTTCGGCGAGCAGCCGAGATGACGCAGCAGCTGCTCGAACTGGAACAGGAACAGCAAGAGCAACTGCTGTATGAGAACATTGAGCTGCGAAAGCCGAAAACGGTTTATGAGAATCTACGTGGCGAGGATATGAAACTCAATTCAAATGAACTTGAGCTAGATGTGGAATTGGATTTGGATTTGCAATCAATACCCAAGCAGCCAATTTGTGATAGAATCGAACTGGACAGTCTCGACAGTTTGCAAAGCACCGATCATCTAACAATGGCACACGAACAGACCAGCAAGTCGCCCTCGTTCAGCGTCAAAGAGTTGGCCAACAAATTCGAAAGTTCGCCCGTTGAACAGTTGCCCAACTTTGATTTCAGTCAACGCGGCGGCTCAATGAAGAAACCGAATGAGCTGCAACTACCGGCACCGATCGCACCGAAACCAGTGATGCCAGCACCAGTGCCGCTCAAGAAATTGAATAATGCTCAGAAGATAACGCGCTCCTTGGATGAGAATGCGTTTGTGCGCGAATTTGGTGGCAAACAATTGCAGGATTTGGGCGCTTGTAAGTTACCCGAGCTGCCGGAGCTAAACAATCGACGCAAGAGCTTTGATTTTACGCGCCCCAAGACGCTGAATCCGCCCAAGCGTCTGCCGGGCATGAGCATCACCGAGGAGATATGCCAGCAGCGTGTTGAGCCGGAGCAGCTCATAACCACGCCCACCACCGAGAATCGCATTTCGTTGATACAGCAGAACAATGTGCCACGAGAGCAGCAGTCTCAGACGCTAAATCTGCCCACCGGCGGACGCAAGAGCGTCTTGACGGGCGTCATTCTCGATCGCGAACGCATCGATAAGATCAAGGAGGAACGTCGTCAGCAGTTGACACAAAAGTACTATGGCGACACATTGAAGTCGCGTTCGAAAACGGAACTCAACACCGATGACAACAATTTTCAGGCCTCCGAATCGCTCCGCATCAAGTCCAAGTCACGTGGTGATATGCACTCGCTGCAAAAGGACATGGACATGAATCTCAAGCAGCTTGCGCGCGCTGGTGCCGGATCCGAGAGCACATTGCATCGCTCTAGCGACTATGGAACTCAACGGGTGCGCAGCATTTCCGATGAGAAGAATCAAAATTGTGATAGCAATGTGGCCACCAGCAATGGTGCCAACACCATCAATCTGCCGGTGCACAGCGTCAAAACAGCTGCCCAGAAGTATGCTGCCAATAATACGACAATCATCACAGCATCCACAGCCGCAGCGCCTGGCAAATTCGAGCGTGGAATTGGACGCGAACGTCTCTCCAGAAACTCCATGCCACACACCACGACCACAGAGAGCGTAAAGTGAGTTGTTGAATATTTACACATAAACAAAAATTAAATTAAAATCCACACATTTTATTAATCGAACATTTAGTTTAATTTACAAAACAATTAAAGCTAATTAATTTGTTAATCTCGCATCTTTGCAGCAACAGAGAAAAGATCTCACCACAATTCTCAATACGCGATGTGACTGCGATGTTCGAATCTCGTTCACAAAATCAATAGGCTTAGACGAAATGTCCACTACCACATCGAATACCACAAAATTAAAAACAACAAACAAACAAACAAAAATGTTAGAAGAAGATTAAGAAGAACAACAAGATCAATGGTCGCGATATATAATTTATTTAGTTTTTAAATTTAACATATTAAGTGCACTATACAGACAGGATCATGTATGTGAAACACATATGCATAACTATACTCGTATATATATACAATAAAATATATATATATTTTGGATACTGGACCAAGCGGTTCCAAAGACATGAAGCAGATTAACGCCGCTGGATGGAGAGGACGACGCATCCGATGGATCAGCAAAATTCAATTTTGTTTTAAGTGGAATTTCGAGTGAATCATGACTAAAAGACCCAGCGCCAAATGCGAATTGTTGTTGCATTGGCCAATTATAGACGTTAAGTTTTAATTTTGATTAATTTGTAAATGTGTAATTGCATTGCATTGCTCGTGGCTTGATTTCGGTTTTGTTTAATCGTGTAATTTGTTTCTGTTTTGCAATTGAGAAAAGTGTAGGGAAGAATATACGATTAAATTAAATTTAAAGTGTAAATTGAAAACGCTAATTTCTTCTTATTCTAAAATTTTAATTAATTTTAATGCATTTAACGCAACTTTGAGCGAGTTGCTTTAAGTATATTAATATTATACGATTAATTTATATTTTTAACGAAAATAACAAAATTACAATAAATTTCACATTAATGAACATACATTTGATTTTTTGTTTTTTTTTTTTATAAATACAATATGTAAATACTCTGCTTGCTTGTTCTATTGCTTAATACTACACTATATACAACATAATTGTACAATTTAAAGTGGCGTGTGCTTAACAAATTTATTGGAAATTAATAGAAATTTCGTTTTAGTATTATTTGATCTATTTCACAAAACAAACTACTAGATCCCTTAAACCTGGTAGCATTTTTGAATAGAATAACACCTCGGAAACAATGGTTGTTAATAGGCTAATAATGGTAAAAGTTCGCTATGAAAAGAACAATACAAGCTAAGGAATTTCATCACTTTAAACATTTTTCTAAAAGAGTAAGGTTTTAAATTAGCATTTCATTTGAATTCGAAATAGTCAATAAATTTGTTAAGCAACGCTAACCAAACAACAAAATATTAAATAACATGCTTCTACTGTCCTATATACTTAAAGGCGAACTTTGAAGACCAATAATGCAAATTCGAAAGGAAAAATGGCAATGAATGAAACATGACAAAATTAAATTAAAAGAAAAAACTATTTACATTAGATACCTAATAAAAATACATACATAAACACACGCAAGAACGTTTGTAAACGTACTTTTTGCAAAAAAATATACAATTTTATTACTAGAAAAATTTCCTTTGAACTATTTGAAATTTTATATTAATTCACTTCGAATTACTTTTGATTTAGTCCTTAGACAGCTGCCAAATTTTTACAAAGAGCGTTACAACAAAAATGAATACCAATAAAATATATACAAAAGGAAATTGACAGATTTGTAATACAAACAATAACTAAATAGAAAGCTTTAAACAAATAAGTTAGCATTTGATATATTTTGATAAAGGTACATAAAACAAAACCCACTTAAATTAGTTATGGACAATTCAAATTGTATTCTATAATGACTGATGGCTAAAGCAGAGCAAAGAGTCAAGATGATAACAAAACATAATTTGCATATAAAAATATATATTTATTATACATACCCAATACTATATGCAGATACACAAATATATATATGTATATTTACTATATGAAAACTACTCATTATTACATCAAAACAAACATTCAACAAATGCAGCAAAATTTGCAGCTGATCAAATAACAATTTTTATAAGCAGCAACCATAACAATAAACAAATACTTAAATGCATAAAAACAATTCTTTCTTCGTTTTATTTTCGTTGAAAACTGCAGAGAGGGTATAGTAAAAACTGAGAGCCATACATGGAGATAGTGTAAACCGATATATTTGATTTAACTCCTATGCTTTCTTTTAGTTGACACGTACATTTACAGTTTTATCAATGTGATAAAAACCCTTTACCCTATTACATGTATAATAAATTTCAAGCGGTTGAGGGTAACTCAGTAAATTTACGTATATTTTGTATGACAAATTAAATTAATTTTATATAATAAAATCGGATCAATTAAGAATCAGTTTCAAATTTATATCCGTTAAAAAATTTAAAGCACTGTCTTTTTTAAATGCAATGCTATAGTGTTTATTGCTGATGTTGTTTCTTGAAAGAATTCGCTTTAAAGAATTTTCTTAGCAGGTTCATTTTGGCTTCAAGCGCCGTTTTCCCATTTGGATTCTTAGATTTGTCTTAATATTGTCACTTTATTTTTCTAGTGTCATTCATCAGATCGTTAAGTTGCTCAATGCGAGCTTTCACCTTGTCATGATATGATTTACAGATAATTTTGAAATCGCCGGTGCAAGTATTAAACTGTATTTTTCCGTTAGTACTTTCTATTG
The DNA here is from genome assembly GCA_963583835.1 of Drosophila immigrans. Lineage (NCBI taxonomy): Eukaryota > Metazoa > Arthropoda > Insecta > Diptera > Drosophilidae > Drosophila > Drosophila immigrans. The sequence continues at coordinate 19,886,616 of OY757143.1, read as the reverse complement.
ACAAATATGATTTAAGGAAACGTTTAAATAAAGCGATACTAGTAAATACCACAGGAGGACGACTTAACTGTTCGTTATTAAAATATCTCAAAAGCCAAGCATCGCTGATCGCTTCTGCCCATTCAAGTGTCTTATTGTTAGCAATTTAATAATCTTGAATTGACTTAATCATCGTGTACAAAGTCACTTTATGTTTTATCTTCTTTTATCTTTTCACCGTTTTTAGTTAACTCTTTGCTAGATGGGGTGGCTGCCAATTCTTTGAAAGTATTTAGAGGACTTCAGTCACAATCCTTGGGTACTATAACCTTTGCAAAGAAATTCCTCCAAACCCAAAAATACGAACAACTTCTCCTATAATTTCTAAGCCTCGTCGACAATTCTTCTTAAGAAATTTGGATATTGTTTCAAATGTATCAAGAAAGTTGATGTGGAAGAATACAAATCATGAAATAGATTACAAATTAGTATTTTTATTTATTAAGAAATATGTAACCAACACACACAAATAATGGATACTGGAAAGAAATATTTACCCACTACTTGCTTTTCAGAGTCCAGTCTGAAAAAATGGTCATAGGCAATAGCAAATAGTTAGTGTATTATAAAAAGTACCATGATATGTAAATTGCATTATTTTATTATTTTTAGTCAATATATTTTTTTTAATTTTAAATGTTCATGTTGTAAATAATCCTAAAACTTTGAGATTAGTAAACAAAATTTTAAATTAATGTAGCCTACTTTATGGGCGATTAATTTGAAACATAGAAGTTGTAATTCGCAAGTAGTTCAAGTATGACCACGGGCTAATCCTGATTGTGAACCTGTTAAGTTTACTCTGGCTTCTTTTCAGTTGTCGAATAAATCTTTCGCCTTTTACTAAAGATTTCCGTGGAGAGGAGCATTCTAATGAGTCTAGAATAATTTTTTAGGAGTGCCTGGCGATGATCGTTGCCGGGCCACTTAATCATACATGCGAAGATAAATATTATTAAGTTTATATTTATTTATATTGCTGTCGATATGTCCAAGTTATTCTCTGAGTACATACTATAGTATAGATTTTTTGCGTAATTGCAAAACGCAAAACAATAAAAATCACACTTCTTTGTAAAACGAAACTACATTTATAAATTTTGTTCAATTTTGCATGCAATTTTGAATCATTATTGTTAATGCTGGAACAAAATAAAATGTTGGCTTCGCTTTTGTTTTTTTTTTTGTTAATCTAATTAAATAGTATCCTGCCAGCATTTTTCAGTTTCAAGTTATTTTAAAAATTTTAAGAATACTATACTTTAATACCCATTGCCAATTTAATTTCAATAACTAAATGAGTCAGATCCTGTGATGGGTCAGACTAATCCTGGATCTCAAAGGATATAAACAGTTTATTTTATTCGCAAATGGTTCTTGTCCAAAGAAGTTTGCGAGATTAGTGTTGACCATGTCTAAGATAAGAGACAAGCGCAGATAGTTGGCATACAGAAGAAACAGAAGATCGAAATCGGGTGCGGTAGCTGACAATTGTTGGGTTGTCTGGCATCTCAAAGTCCGCCGCACAAAGTACGAGTGCGCAGCGTCAAGGTGATCAAGGCATTCAGGCGGTGGCCGGATCTAACCCGGATCTAACCCAACGCAGGAAGCCAAATGCTCCGCATTGATGTTGGTGCAAACTGAGATGCCCTAATCACAGACTAAATCGGCACCAAAAATACAGTTTGCAACATACAGACCCCCCGAGAAAGAAGTGAACGTTTGATAGAAAACAACAGAGATGGTCCAGCGCGACGGTTTCTGAGAGCAAGCGAAAGTATCCAGCAGAAATTCTGGCTCGAAGCTGGAGCACTTTGGCAATTAGTTGCAAGTATTAAATAAATTTGCGTATTGCAAATCCGCTCATACTCCAAGCCTCAAATAAACATGTGACTGCGATCGGCGTTTTTACACCAAAATAAGTTGCCATTCGTTCGGAAGTGCACAAAAACGGAGGCACAAGAAACGCCAATATGGATCATACAAACAGCACAGATGTTATAATAATTTCTGGCTAAAAATTAATTTATTCTAAACGTATCAAGAAAGGTACCTTCAATTTAGGAAATTAAACAAGAAATACAATAGTATTTTTATTTTAGTTTTTCGGCATGTTCAACAGTGTGGATTTTTTTTTTTTAAATAAAATTGTTTATAACAATTACTATTTTGCAACGTTGAGTCTTCATAAAAATTAACAATAAAGTAGAATATAAAAACTATATACCCTGAAAAATCAATTCTCTATGTTTGTAGCAACCAGAGATACAGATTTGTAAAAATCGACCACAAGCCATAAAAGTTCAAATTTTAAGAAGTTTGAATAGTTATATTTTGAAAACAATTAAAAATAAAAAAATCATGAAACACATGCTAGTTTATTGAGCTTGACCCTTATTAAAAATTTGATCATGTTTAGTGTTCGATTTGTACAAGAATTAACCAACAATCAGAATTAATTACTCATTGGTAAGCATCAGTTTTCAGCTTGCCAAGCTGCTGCAAATATTATATTCGATAAAACGAATTTTCACAAATTTACTTGTAATGCATTTCATGGACGATTGACCCACCGATATTGGTAACGCTGCTTTTAGTTTTCAGTGATAAACTTTTTGTCTATGTATACACAAAAATAATTGTGGCTGCACATCTAAATCTTAAATGTTTGGGAGTTGCTATTATGTAAAAGACTGTGGGTAAAGGGAATCGACATTTTTAAGAGATGCTATTACAATAGCAAATGCCGTTAAGAACTAGATATTAACAAACAAATTAATAAATGAATTATAGCTAATAACGTTTTCAAAATTTAGTTAAATTTAATTAAAGGGAACAAATAACAACTTGTTTAAAGCTCAATACCATTATTTTTTTGGTCCTTTTTTTATCGTACGTTGAGGTGACAACACATCTTTGAATGTATCAATATTTAATCACAAAACTTTGTTATTGTAAAATTTATTATGTACTATCATAAAAAGCGATTTAAGTCTCAGTAACGATGTAAATTCAATAAACATTCATAATTATTAGCAAAAAACTCAAACAATATATATGAATAGCTGGAATTTTGTGATTTCTGTTTAATAATATTTCATTAAATTTTTTAAAATTTACAATTGCTTACACAAGATAGAAAAACAAATAAAAACGTTTAAACATAGACGAACCCATTAAATCGCAAGACAAAAATCCAAACCAAGGCAACAAAAATAAATTGAAATGCAGCCTACTTTATGGGGCAATTTCTTCAATGCCCTGATTTTATAATTTCCAAGTCGTTCAGGTATGCCAATTGGTTAGGCCTGAATGTTGAGTTGACCCATTCACTCTGGCTTCTTTTCAGTTGTCGAATAAATCTTTCGCCTTTTACTAAAGATTTCCGTGGAGAGGAGCACTCTAATGAGTCTAAAATAATTTTTTTAAGAGCGCCTGGCGATGATCATTGCCGGGCCAATTATTAATACATTTAAATTATAGAGAAACCATCTTTATGTTATGAAAATTACAGAAATTATTAGTTTAACATCACATCTTTTTAGTACTGTTGCCGCTTCTTCCACATGACAACTTCTAAGTACTTACAATACATTTGGACTAGCAATAAATTACTGACTAATTATACAAATATTTTTTAAAAAAATTCAATACGTGTGAAATTAATGATTTATTTTTAGAAGAGCCGAACTTTTCATTCACATCACTTACAAACAGCACTGAATCGGTGCAATGCAATAATAACCTTAACATACAAAATTGCGAATCCAATATTGGTGTAGGAAGAAAGGCGATAGTGGTTAATTCTCAATTATTTGCGATTGACCGAACTGCAAAAAGTTAAGGGATTTTTTACAAATGGTTCTCTACAATTCACAAGTGGTTCTAGCCCAAAAGGGATGAGGTGATCAGTGTGAGAATCATAAAGTTATCGCTTCTCGGCCTTATGGCTAAGATCAAAGTGTAGTATCTGTTCTTATCAGCTTAACATCTGATAGTTTCTCCATTGGAGAACAACAAATGTTAAACTGATTTTTGGAATCAGACGGAGTGCTAGGAGCTTGCTCCACCTCTGTCACGGGTTGGCCCGGTATTGCAGTACCGCCGGGATTCGGCCCAACTAATTAATAAATTGAAAGAGGTTTATATATATTTTAAGAAATTCGTTGTGAATGCACAACATCAGCTTTCATACAAACAGTAGCTTATGCTCATCTGTGATGCAATTAGGGTTGTCGAATATTTTTAAGACATCGTATCGATGATATTTTCTTTTGAAAAAACATTACATTTGCTTTATAAATTAGAAATATCTTTATATTCGATATTTCCGATAATTCATTAAAAAAATCATGTCTAATAAGATAATCCCAAAACATTAAGAACATTAAGGGATTTTTTTTCCACGAAATTTGTTGTAAGCTAAATTATTGCTTCAGTGCTGCATTTTCAGACTCCCATAGACGACTTTCAAATGATGGACCAATGTACATATATGCTTTGGATCGGACACAAAATATCGTTAAAATAGAAAAACATATCGTACTCTGATATTTAGGAAAAATATATATCACAATAAAAATTACTTAAAAAATATTTTCAATACATTGACATTCTTTATACAACTCTAGACGCAATATTGGCTCCCCTAATTTCGCGTACAGTATGCCGTTACCGTCAAGTATGTCTTCACTATTTAGATTATTAATCGTTTATGTATTTAAAATTTACGTGTTATTCGTATTAGTTAGTTTGTTTACTGTCTCATTCAGCATAGCCACAACTTCTTTATTGAGCTTTTAAATTATTACCATATCGCCCAAATATAATATTTGATTCGCCGCTTTTTCAAGTATTATACTATAAATAAATACCATAGAAACTATCGAACATCGTACCATACAGAAGCAGACTTAAAACATGTTCAGAAAGAAAGAGTTAAAACTCGACATCTCAAAAATCGGTAATGACTTTTGCCCCTTTTGTTGAATTGTCAGTAAATCTTCAAAGTAATAAGATTCTACTCCTTCCTCTCTTAGGATAAAAAACACAACACGTGGGAAATTTAATTTGATTAAATTGCCACAGAAACACTGCGGGACAGTTTTCATTGAGGACAATGTCATCCTTATCGCCTTATAATCACTTGATACAAATGACGACAACAGCTCGCTACCAGGCTACTTAACGGTGCAGTTGAAAGGACACGAACTGACTGACGGCCAGGTAGACCAGAGACTCTTGAGTTTTTGTATATGGATATGCGGGTAGTTTTGAATGCAATATGTATATATACTCGTGGAAGTGTGAAAACGTTTGCATCCCGCTGCTGCACATCTCTTTCACATTTTCAATGCCATTCTCCCTTTCTCAACCTCTTTCTCAACTGAGAGAGAGTCTGTGTTTGGGTTGATTGACGCTGATAGGGCACGTGTTGGCAATTATTGAGAATAAACATGAAAAGCTTCAGCCACTGCTAGCTTAATCAGATGACTTCTTGTTGGGCTTAACAAAGGCGTTATTTTTAAACAATTTTATGACAAACTTACGGCACGTTTGTAGTAATATAAATAAATGATTCATTTTATGCAATTTCGCAATTCGAAAAAATTGAGATAAAACCAGACTTGCAAATATCTCACCATCGGTTTTGTTATTGGCTGTTGATCATAAAAAAATTACTTATTGTAATGGAAATTATTATATAGCAAAGTGCAGTGGTATTGTTAATATATAATTCGTCTCACAAAAGTTTGTGTATATAATTTTGGTGTAATTTTTTATGGACAAATATCTAAATTGTTTTTAGTTAGTTTCTGAAGACAAAGTTTATATTTATTTGAATATTCAACTGTTCCTGGCTTAGCATTCAAAAGCACATTGAGGAAGAAAATGGTTTTTAAAATAAAGTATTTTATTCAAATACCAGAGTTAACTGGATTTACATAACATGTTATGTTAGTAATTGCAATTACTAAGTAAACTTAGAAAGAAATTTTCGAAATTTTTTTTTGTTGTAACCCTGTCCAAACAAAAATGTGATTTTTGAGCTCAACAAGAAGGCATATGATTGAGCCGGGAGGAGCTGAAGTTGTTCATGTTTATTCTCAATAATTGCCAACACGTGCCCTATCAGCGTCAATCAACCCTAACACAGACGCTAACTCAGTTGAGAAAGGGAGAATCGCAATGGAAACAGGAATGAGATGCACTGCAGGATGCTGGCATTTTCACACATCTCGCTCATTGTATTCAAAACGACCGGCAGCATGTGCATATGAAAAAACTCAGGAGTCACGACAGTCCCCGTCTCTTATCTACCTGGCGCTAGCCAGTTCGTGTCCTTTTAACTGCTCCGTTAAGTAGCCAGCTAGCAGCTAGCTGTGTCTGTAAAAAGCGACATTGTCCAATATTAAAACTCCCCCGCAGCGTTTCTGTGGCAATCTAATCAAATTAAATTTCACACGTGTTGTGCATTTTTTCCATACAAGGACACAATGGACTTCTGCCTTTGATATTTATTAAAAATTGGGCCGAATCCCGGAGGTATTGCAATACCGGGCCAACCCGTGACAGAGGTGGAGCAAGCTCCTAGCACTCCGTCTGATTCCAAAAATCAGTTTAACATTTGTTGTTCTCCAATGGAGAAACTATCAGATGTTAAGCTGATAAGAACAGATACTACACTTTGATCTTAGCCATAAGGCCGAGAAGCGATAACTTAAATGTGCTCAATACACACAGGTGCATGAAACAAGGGCTAAAACTATTTGAGAATCGTAAGAAATATTTGTATAAATGAACTCTGTCATTTTTTGGAACGCCTACTTTTGTGTTTGCAAGCGATGCCTACTTAAAGGAGTCATTCGTTTGACCCATCTGGATGGAACACATTGAATTATTTTTAATGTAACATATAGTGCTTTTTTTTTTAAGGAGAAAGAATAATTGTGGATTTTAATGTTGTTATAACGCTATATGCTTTCAGTGATATTTTATATCTAAGCCCCGTTAAAATCTCAAGTTAGATTTGTTTACCAAATCGATTTCAAAATTTAAATATTTTAAATATGTCTCTTATTTCCTGGCTTCACATAAATAGTAAATAAGTTTGGTACTTGTCCCACCCCCGAATTCCACAGAGTTATCAGTAGAATGCCATGGATAAATCCATTTTTGTAACAATTACTAGCTGCAAATTAAATCAAATAACAGACGAGGCTGTCGAAAAATCCAACAAATAGTATATCAAAATAACAAAATGTCAAATGGTTGGTTTTAAGGGATTGCAACTGGGCTGGTGTTTAGCTTCGGAGCTGATAAAATCGTTCGTTGAAAATGCCAGCAAATTACGAACTGCCCCCTTGTCCTCGTTGAAATCACGAAATCATCGTGTGCACATATTTCGATGTAATTTAATATGTGGCACGCGTTTGGGAAACTTCTTTATTTTGGTTGGTGTTGTTGTTGTTTGCAGGATATGCTCAATGCTTTGGTTGTGGACGCCCAGCACTCGGCTCAATTGTTGCCAATGAGAGCAATTGTGTTGTGTTTGTGCCAAGGACATGGATGGACGGGGTAGACGGGGTAGAGGGGAACTGCTGGCAAACTGGTAATTGCATTTGTTAGTGCTCTAATTGTTTTGGGGCAGGAGAATGCGAAAGGTTACTATGCCTAGGATAACAACAAGAGGCTTTTAATAAGCATTGCCCTCGCGCGACTGAAAAGTGCTTCGGAACGTGCTAAAACTTTGAGTCCTGTGAAAGGGCGGACAAATGGTCGCTCTCACCCAGTGATTAATTGACTTCACTTTCAACTCTACAGCGGGTTCAAAATAGAGAACCTACAATTAAGCTGGAAGCAAATTGTTGATTTTCGTAATATAATTATACAGATGGCAGTCAAGAGCGATTTTATATGGCGATTATGAGTCTTTTTCTCATATTGTATGTACATATATGGATGAACTCACATAACTTGATAGGATACTTAAATATAATTTATAGGCTTATACTTACACAAGTACACAGAAAATAAATGAAATTATTTGTAATAAAAATAAATATTAAAAATTAGTACAATTATTACTTAAGAAAAGAGTATCCGCTTATCGGGTATATCGTATTGCTGCTGAGTCTACAGCTACTTCATCACCCCAGAAGCTTATAAAAATGCATCTATACAATTGGGTCTCAATGTGAAGATAAAAACATTTATAAACAAGTAAGAAAGCTACAGTCGAGAGTGCTCGACCGTATGATACCCGCCACCCATTTCAAAAGAAAACAAAAAGATTAAATATTGAAAAAAATATACCAAAGAATATACTGAAACTTGTTTTTTTTTATATATTTGAAAATAGCAGGTAAAAATCCATAACATAACTGTCAACTAACAAACAAAGCGCGAGCAGCTGCAAGTGAATTTTGCATATAAAATTGATTGATTGACAACTTCCTTGTTTTTCATTCCATCTCAACCAAATTCACAGGAATCATTGAGAATATAATTATTATTATGCATACCATCGCTCTAGGTCTATTACTACGGGTTTTCCAGTTTTTGGGGGCGGAATGGGGCGTGACAAAAATCTAAATTAAACTTGATCTGCGTAAGACCTACAAGAATACTGTCACCAAATTTGATATCTCTAGGTCATTCACACACTTAAAACGTCCATATGCATTGGGCACAACTATTTTGATAAATAATTTAACAAATAACTTTTGTTCTACTTATCCGATTTGTACCAAAATTACAGAGTATATTAAGAGTGTCAAGCGCAAATTACACATCATTACACAAAGAACTTTTGGAGTTATACGCAATTTACATAAAAAAAACTTGACTTTTTCTAAATTAATGCTTATTGTGAGCGAAGATTGCGTGGCATCCAACTTGATCTGTGTAAGGAATGAAGGAACCTATGAACCAAATTTGATATCTCTATGTCTTATAGACTCTGAGATCTAGGTGTTCATACGGACAGACAGACGGACAGACGGACATGGTTATATCGTCTCGGCTGTTGACACTAAGTTATAATACCCTTCTACCCTATGGGTAGCGGGTATAATTACTCAAACTTTTGGAGCAACAAATACTACAACTAAACTCGGTTGGTTATTCTATTTAAAAATTGTGATATTTCCACATGAAATATTATCATTTTGTTGTTTTCATCAATACGGCAAAATAATAATCGGACACTGACATTTTGTTTTTCTATATTACTTACTTTCAGTACAACCTTTATATTTAGTATTCTTGTAAATACATTCGATAAGCAACTATCATCCTGATTATCGTAAACCTGACACCCCTTGGTTCTTCAATAAAAGGAAGTGCTACCTTTGACCTGGTGGCAAGGATGTTTCCACTTGCTGTAAGACCCTTCTCTCGGATAAACAAAGTACCCGTAGCTGAGAAAAGTTTATGTTGCTCGTTTCAGAAGTTAATTTACCGAGAATCAAACTCAGATGCGGATGCAACATTCGAGGCATCTGAGAAGCCGACGCAGCTATTCACGACAAACTGTAACATGATCTTTGACACACTTCAGCTTTGATTTCAGAGAATTATACTACAAAAAAAAAGGCTGCAAACAATGCAACGTCCTCGCATCACAAAAGGATTTGCCATGCAAACTGACACAAAATGTTGTAATTGCCATAAGACAGACTGAAGGCTATGGAAGCGAAAGAGGCACCCCTCGCAAGTTAACCGCAAATTGCCCTTGCAATACGACGCTTCATTTTTATTATTATAAAAATTAGGCTTAGCACGTCTGACGGGCACGTGCAGCGGCAGCGGCAGCGGCAGCAGCAGAGCTTGGAATTAAATTCCATAAAAAGACTAGATTTCTCAAACTACGAAAATCAATATTAATTATAAGAAAGAAAAAAAGAGAGGTCTTGAAATGGTCTTTAAAAATATTTAACACATTCGCTCTTCCGCACGTTCATGTCAAATGGAAAACAATGGAACCTGAAGACGTCAGTTCCGGGGCGCTCTTTAAGTGCCCCCAACAAGCAGCTTGTGTCAGTTACGTTGACAACTCACGACTTGCCCCGCCCTGCCCTGCCATGCTCCCTTTGCCCAGTTTGTAGAGCGAGTGCACAAGTTACCTGTACCTTAAAATAATCCCAGAATGCCAGAGATTTTAGCCAAACAGACTTAATTGCATGTCACTAGCACACTGAAAGAAATGCTGATTATTTTTAATTTACATTTAGGAAATTTATAAAATGGTATTAAATTTTAATATAAGATTGCAGGCTAGAGAATTGAAAGAGAAGAAAGATTTTAATTTTATTATGAATATAAAAAAGATTTGAAAAAAATATCATGGTCATGGTATTGAAGAAAAAAATTATAATTATTTCTAATCTATATTTATAATTAATAACTACTTGGAATCACTCAAAACAACAAGTACATTTATTCCAAAAGAAAAGGAATTGTAAGGATCTCTTATGAAAAATGGGTAAAATATTTATAAAAAACAAAAAAATATATTTTTATTTTCATGTATTCTTAAATTTCAGACTTGAAGTCGTGATACAAAAAAAGCCATATTCCAATTTACTTATTTATATATTCATTTTAAACTCCATTTATAAACTGTATTCCACCAATTTGTAGCTGTCTCAGCAATTTTATGTCAGTGTAATTGTCTGAGGAGATGCGCTTCACCATATAGTGGGCTCCATACACACGCATACACATACGTATGGGACGTATATATACCTAATGCGCCCGCTTTAGGGCTTTAACCTAATAATGATGTTCGACTTACTTTGCGTGACTTATTTTATTAATAAAACGAGCAAATTTGTCTTGCTTTTTGGTCGCATCCAAGCCATAGACACACACCCACATAAAGATGACTCGTTGTCATCGTTATTGTTTCTCAGACTCACACTCGCACAAGCAGCTGCCCCTGCCACCTGCCACCCCTTGGACCAGGACGATGCTGTGCGCAGGACAAGGACAAACAGTTGTTGGTCCTGGCAACCCCCAAGCGCAAGGCCCGCTGATTGGTTGCTGCTCAATTGTGCGAGGACACTCCCCTTTTTGGGTGAGGAGTCGTTTTGGGTGGACTTTTATTTTAGATGGGCCGTGCATGGCTATGCCAAATGATTGAATTACTGACAAGTATTTCTGCCTAATTGCCTCAGCTTAGGATAACAGAGCTGTGTGCGTGGGAGGGAACAGAGCAAGGGACGTGAGACAGGGTGGAGTCTTAATTAGGCGCAAGCAGCTGATGAGGTACAGTTGTCTAAAGCATGTGAATAGCGTTTGGCCTGAGATAATGGGGAATATTACGCATACGACGCGTAAGCCAGACGGCGAGAACAGACAGCCAGCAGCAGGTCTGGCGGCAGCGCCATCAATCAATAAGTTAATTATAATAATTGTGGCATTTAATGAATTTAATGCATGCACATCAAGGCAACAACACAATGGCGGCCATGACACGTTAATTATGGCAAAATGGCGACTGCAAAGCGGCAGCGTTAGCATCGCAGTCGACAGTGGCAGCGACGGCGACAGAAACGGCGACGGCGATAGCGACAGAGGCAGTGGCAACCACAACGGCTGCAATGCGTTGGCAATTTGTGTATTTGCGGTGAACATGGACCAATTAAAAAAAGCTAACCCAATATTCTCAAATATGTATATATGTTAAATAAATGAATGTGTATATATCTGTAGTAGTGTGTGTGTGTGTATCTGATAAATATAGTTAAAATGCCAGCATTATGGCCAGAAATCAAGCGGTGCAAATGGCTAAATTGCATTGTCGTTTGAGCTGCCTTTACGAGGGGTAGAGTCTACTTGCCTTGTGCGAGGGAGACAACCGTATGCTACACATGCAAATGGGGGTGTGTTTATAGGCACACACACACACACACACACACACACTAGGTCACACACACTCATGCTGGCTTTTTGGGCGCTTCTAAGCGACAGCAGCAGCACCGCAAGTGCATTGCCAACTCTTGGGGTGAGTTGTGTGTCCTGTGTGTGTGTGTGTGTGTGTGTGTGTGTGTGTGTGCGTTGCAAGTCTGGCAGGGCAGAGATGTTGCCCCTTTCAACAGCAGCTTGCCGCTCTGCTCGTTTAGAGCGATTTGCTGGTTGATGTGCGGTGATTGCCACAAACTCAACGCGACCGTCAACGAGTAAACAACATAAGCGCGGCGGCAATACCAGGACACATGCACCATAAAACATCAAAACAGGACATGTCATCGCCTAATGAGACCAACGGCACTGCAAGCGCCCGATCCATCGCCAGCCCAGCTTTATCTGCGGCGGCGGCAACAGCAGCAGCAGCGGCAGCGGCGGCAGCAGCAGCGGCGGCGAATGTTGCCAATAGTAAAAGCCCCGCCACAACGACCACAATGTTAACCACAAAAACGCCATTTTCGATTGAGCATATATTATTTCAAAATTTAAATAGTGCCGGCAATAATAACAACAACACCAATGCCAACAATAACAACAACAACAACAACAGCATTCAAAAGTGTAATAAATATACAGTTAAAAGTGCCAGGAGCAGTGGCAGCTCTAATCCGAATATGAATGCAAATACTTCGATCGCCATTTCGAGTGCCAGTGCATATGATAATAATAGATATACGAGTGCCACAGCAGCGACGGCATCAAATCGACCAGCGATCAGTCCCGGCCATTCAGCGTCGGTTTATGCCAGCGACGATTACGTCAAGGCCATGCACAGCCAACGGTGCGTATTCAAACCTTGTTTTTTCAACATCTTCACTGGGGCAATACAATGCATTCCAATGTGGCCCACAACATTGTAATAGGGTAGCATACTTTTGGGACATGTTTTTAAATAATTTAGAAACATATGTACATATTTTCCGAAACATAATTTTTCCAAAGACTACGTGCTTTAAATTTCAAAGTTCGGCTTGCTCAAAATCATTAAAATAATTATGAAAATAATTATTCTTATTTTGTTATTATTCATATGCGTATTTGTCATGTATGCTCTTTAAATAAACATGGTTTATCTTAAAATGAAATTAAATTCACAATAACACTATTGATGAAGTACTTGAAATTTCAACAAATAAGGAATTATAAATTTGGTTTAAATAAATACTAAAGTGTTAACTTTAATTATGTAACCCTTGAATGTGTAATGTTGATGTACAATTGAATGGATTATGAAAAATGATTTGTTTTGCTATTTCGTGGGAAATTCCAGGGTTATTCAAGTTCCGAACTTCCTTCATCCAAATGTGGAAGCAAATTATTGACAAAAAAAACTTGATTTTTTTGGTTTAAACTTCCAATTTTTTAGAAATATTCATACTAAAGGGATATAATAATAAGAATGCGAAATAAAATAATAATACTTGTAAAACAACTTCGCGCTGCGAGTCTGAAAACATTTTCGAAAAAGTTAAGAAAGCCCTAAAATCAATCTTTTGCAAATACAAACTTGTGCTACTTGTAAATTTCGCCCCATTTCCAATTACAGTGCCCAACAGCAACGAGCAGCTGGCTCACATTATGGCCATCCAAACAATGCTGAATCGACCTTACAACAAATGACTTCAGGCCCTGCAGCACCGCCTCCACCGCCACCGCCACCGCCGCCGCCACCAGCATCTACAGCGAGTGGACACGGAAATGGGGTGCTGTATCCCAATGCGGGGTACAGTGATCACGGGTTCCTGCAGATGACGTTGGGCTATCTGTCGCCATCGTCGGGCACGTACAAGTCCGTGGATCCCTACTTTCTATCGCAAGGTAAGTGCAGGAGACTGTGACTCCATGTAAACAGCCATTAACAACACCAAAACAAAGTTTTGATTTTGGTGCCAATGACAATTATGCTAAAAAAAACTAGAGTCGTGTGTAATTCAATTAATGTGGCGGCAACTTTTGCAGCCAGTCTGTTTGGAGGAGCGCCCTTCTTCGGGGCGCCCGGCTGTGTGCCCGAGCTGGCGCTGGGTCTCGGCATGGGCGTGAATGCTTTGCGACATTGCCGGCGGCGCAAGGCACGCACAGTGTTCAGTGACCCGCAGTTGTCGGGTCTGGAGAAGCGCTTTGAGGCGCAACGATATCTATCGACGCCGGAGCGCGTGGAGTTGGCAACGGCGCTGGGACTGAGTGAGACACAGGTCAAGACGTGGTTTCAGAATCGCCGCATGAAGCATAAGAAGCAGCTGCGACGACGCGACAATGCCAATGGTAAGTGGCCAAGACTTAATAAATTTCTTTTGTCAAACTTTCATGCGTTGGAGCCAATTAAGCCCAAGCCTTACAAGACATTTTGGGCTTTTAGTTGCCATTTTGGCTGAGAAAAGTTTTTGTTAAAGTTTGCAGCAAATCAAATTAGTTGTAAAATTTTCTCAAATTTTATACCCAACCCTCAATTGCCACTTGTCTCCTTATTTTGCTTTTCTTAAGAACCCGTTGACTTCTCACGCACAGAGCAAAGCAGCAAGCAGCAAAGTGATGCCTCCAATGGCGCAGTCTCCACAGACGCCAAGCAGGCCAAGTTGTCGTCTGGTGGCTCTCAACCACCTTCCACCACTCAACAGCAGCAACTGCAAATGTGTTTCCTGCAACAAGGCTACTCCACGGATGACTATTCGGACCTGGAGGCGGACAGCGACGATGACGACAACTCCAGCGATGTGGACATTGTCGGCGATGCAAAGTTATATCAACTGACATAGGTCACAGCGAGTTCTAGATGGTCCCCAAAATAGACCGAGTACAGATCTAAGTAGTAGAGATATGCCTGAAACACTACCAAAATAACAATATTAGTGTTTCAATAATTGGGGAAATACTAAAATACAGAAAGAAGTAAAAGGCGGGCTAAAGACTAATTAGATCACTCGATTTTTATTAATTAATTAATTTTTTCTATTTATTTTGAGGATTTGATATGAGTAATAAGCCATAGTAATATAGTTAACTATTAACAGTGGCTGTATGAAATTGATAAGTTCTTTATTTGATTATGTATTGAAAGTGATTAATTGCAGACAAATTAATACTATATCCATTTTATGAGCTCCACATTCTATATATATTTTTGTATAATATAGCAGTTAGATATTTGGGCGTATTTTCTACTATTTTAAAGTCTGTTTTAAGGGTTATCATAATCAAAATTGTAAATATTGATCGTAATTAGATCTTGATTGAGAGCCAGTCTAGTCACAGTTATACTATATGTACGTACATATATTTAAGCTATCTTAACCATTAAAGTATTTAAAAGTTAGTATTCGAGTACTTCCATTTCTCGCTTTTCCTTTCTCTCACTCTATCACTCCCTAGCCGTCTCTGTATGTCTTGATGTGTTAGCCAGCTTAGTATTAATGCTTTTCAAATAAAATGTCATGTGAAAAGTAAATGATTCTTGAAAATTTTCCATTTTCCCTTGATCGAGTTCATGTTGAGCGCGTCCGCTGGGCAATCAAATCCAATTGAGGACCAACAAAAAGTTGCCAATAATCAGGTTAAACTGCGACTCTTTCGTTTAGGGTTGAAGTGGTCGCACCACGCCCACGCCCACGCCCACGCCCTCGTCCTTTGCACATGACGTGCGCATGCTACGAACGAGCCAGAGCGAGGGCGAAGGGCCTGAAGTGCCCCTTAACAATGGCAAAATAATTGCGGGTTATTAGCGAGCCATTTAGTGAAACACTTTGTTGCAAGTCGCAACACAAAGTGGTTGCATGCTGCCAATTGATTCGCAACTGAGGATGCTGCTGCCATTTCCGGAATGTCTCCTGCTCGAAACTGGCACTTTTATGATCCATATGCTTGTTGTTAAGGTAAGTAAGTTTAAGCTTTGTAAATTGTTGACATTGAACACGTATGATACCATATGCTTTTTTTATACCCGCACAAAGTGCCCACAGGAAATGTATGTGTCAGGCAGAATATGCATATACATATAGTACATATATGCATATATTCTTGATGAATGTCAGCAACCAAGACGATAGTTCTTATAGTCTTTGATATTTAGGTGCTTGTACGGACGAATAAATGGTTATGGATACCATTTTTTCGTCCGTACAAGCACCTAGATATCAAAGACTATAAGAACTAGAGTAATTGTACTTGGTGATCAAACTCGTGTATGTTCGACGCAGATCAAGTTTATTAAAGATTTTTGGTCACGCTTCTTTTCGCACCCTCAAATGGAAAAATTTTGAAGAATTTTTCAACAAATTTCAGATTTTGTTTATATATGTATGTATATCGTCGTTATATATGCATTTGTATGTATATATGTAGTTTATCACATAACTATTCTCTTAAAATGTCTAAAAGTCTCACAGTTGAGCACTCTCGACTGGTGTTTTTAAATTGTTTTTACAATCATATTATGCGGATGGGATTGACAATTCTATAGCTATAACTACGTTGAAGATACGAGCAAGAATATTATTCCTGTAACATTTGTCAATCTGAAGCAGTATACATGTATGTATTCCACATGGTATGAACACGTTGAGAATGACAGGATAATTCAATAGAGAGGAATTTACTTGTTGTATATTCTCTAGTAAACACATACTTTTTATTTTTTTTTTAAATTAACAGTATTAAAATCTAAAACTGATGAAAGAAAAATAATCTCTATTTTAAGGGTACTTCAGTGACCAAATCGAGAGGTAAATCAGAAGAAGACGAGTAAACAAGTTAATTATTGGAAAATTTTATAACTATTGGAATTATCGGAAATTGCAAGTATTAATTGAAGTTATTTAAAAAGTCAAAGCAAAAGTCGAGCCTCCGTACTAAACAATCGGCTGAAAGCCTGATAAGTTGTTAACGATGTTTGGATACAGGGTGATATACTATGTACATACATATGTGTGGTTAAAGATAAAAACAATGAAAAACTATCGAATTTAATAAAAAAAAAAAATCAAATAGGTGAGTAGAAAAATAATATATATTTATTTATTGCAACTTATTTGAACTGTAAGCACTCTGTATAAACACCTAAAGGTTATTTCTAGTGTTATTTCACTGATTACAGTTGCACACGAGCATTCATACTTGTAAACAAAAAAATAAAAACACTTAATCAAACACCAGACGAATTTGTATGTTATTATATGTACATACTCGTGTATTATTTTTGTCCCTATCTCTTATGGTCTACTCATTATTTCATGAGTGCTTCAATTCACGCCCTCTTCGTGAGGGAAGTGAACTCCACTCATGAGCTCAATCAGCATAATGTTGAGTTGGGGGCATGTCTCGCTTCGATAATGCCAACGCTCCCTCTTTAATGCTCCCTCTTTACTTCACATTCTTTTCGTGCTCTCTCCCGCTCTTTATCGGCTCTTTCTTTTTTAGTTACGCGTGCATTTACATGTTATCTGTTGAGTAATATCCTACATTGTGGGAGTAATGGGGTATTTTACTGCAACTTATAAGTCAAACCAAATCGAAAAACATAGTCGACACTCAAATGTATATTTATTTTTTTAAATCAATACAAATGTGTGTAGTTTGAAATAATTCAAATTTTAGAATGTTGGACTCGGAATGCGGTAATATTATTTTGCTATATTTTATTGCTAATAATGTAGTCTTCAATAATAATAAAGTTTTATTTTTTGTTATCTGCAATGCAGTATTATTTAATTCGCAACTTTCTATAAAGTTTTGGTAATTTTATTCATTACAGTTTACTTGTAAAAATATTTTGTATTTAGTATTTAAATCTACTCAGTTAGTTTTCAATTTAATTAGCTGTATTAGGTATTCATTAGCCTATCATACGCTTAGCTTATTATGCTTTTTTTTGTATTTTTATTCCCGTCTGGCACAAAACTTGTGACGTTTCTCGTCGTCGTCGTCGTGGTCGCTGTTGCTGCCTCGACGTTCCCATTGCCAGCTGAAAGTCAACGTCGCTCAGTCTCTGCAGTACAGCCGTCGACTGCGGTACTTTTTTTTCCGTCTGTTCTCTATTCTGTTTTGATCAGTTCGTTTATCGTGCTCTCTTGCTGTAAGTGAAAGTTATATTGTTATTGTTATTGTTATTGCTAGTATTGGTTGTTTGTGGTTGGTAAAAGAGCGAAGCTCCACAAATGTTTTGACCGGCAAACCGGCAGGGTCAAAGCAATGTTAAAATCAAACTTACTTGGCCAAGATCTAAAAGATACTTTTAGCAGTATCTACATACGTACGTGTATACTTATAGATATACACCACAACCAAATCAAATCATGTGGCGATTCCAAAAATAAAAAGGGGGCACGTGTCATCGCTCTCAGAAATTGGCAAAAAAGTCAAAATCAAAATAAATGAAAATCTTTTCGTTTGTTCCGGTTTCTATTTGCTACTTCGATATATTCGCTATATATGTATGTAAGTAACTGCATATGAAAGTGTGTATATATGTATGTATATAAACAGGTTATCAGCTAGCCCAAAACAACCAAAAACCACACTATATAGTCGCACATACAAACACAGAAAGCGGACAAGTTTTTGATAATAATATATGTAAGTGTTCATGGGTCGACGAAGCCGCTCTGCCTGTCTCCACTATCTGTCGGCTCGTTTGACCTTCATGCTCTTTCTGGAAGGCATTGCCTCTTAATTTGTTGTTGTTTTGTTTCAAGGAGCCCACACAGGAACCGCATAAATTAAACATAAATATCCCCAACAATGGCGGCCAGTAACGGTGATTGTAAGTGAACATTTTAAGATTCGCACTTCTCGCCTCTCTCTCTCTCTGTTTTCCGCCCTTTTGCCACGCCTCTGTCTGCTGTTCAATTCTGCACTCCTCTAACAATCTAATTCAAATTCAACTTCAGTTCCTTAATTGGTTGACTAACTTTATTATTTTTGCACCCACTTTGCCTTTCCTAATCAACACTGATTTCAAAAAGTGTTTGTAAACAATCCACTAAAACCTCGAGTATTACATTTATTTTCTGTAATCTTTGTAGCTTGAACCAAACAATCTATGTCATATACAAATATATAAGTTGTTTTTATTATATGCATTATGATCTGATTTGTCAATTAGCTAACCGAGCTGGTTATCTAACAATTTATAATTTTGGAATTTTTATACATGCCAAACTTGTATCGATGTATTTAATGATTTGCTAATTAATTTTAAGAAAATGTTCGACTGACTAACCTTCTGTGTTATGTAACAATTAATATATTTAGTTCATACATATACAAATATTAGATAAAACCCTTTTAGAGACATTTCTTTTTTGATGTCAGTGACGTAGAAAACATTTTTGACAAACAATTTTATATATTTTTATCTTATCACAAACATTTTGATCGTAGCACTTAATGTAAAGCACTCTCAAATAGCTTTCTTAATTTGTGCAATGTATTTGCTATACTCATTTTTTTGTTGTCTCATATTTTGATAGATTTTATATAAATGAAGTACTACATTCATGCAAACATTTATATAAATATTTCTTAATTGAAATTAAATTGTATGTTAGTTATAGAATAGCCAGACAAATCAAAAACCACTATTACATTCAGGCTCAAGGACTCCCGAATGGAGAAGTATTCAAGAGCTAAGGACGAGAAAAAGCCCCCAAAGAGCTGCTTTGCATTAAATTTGTCTAAACATATTACTTTCCTCTTCCCTTACTTTTTAATTTGTGAATATGTACAGACAATGTAGTTCTTTTGTAACCCCTATAGTGTAAGTTGCTAATGATAGTATAAGTAGTAGTAAATAAATAAAAAAAAATTTCTGTGATTAAAATACTGTGTGTGTCTTGAAATGTTGGTTAGTAACTGTACTTTTGCATTCCCCAGCCAAAATGTCTCAACAAGGACCCGCCTTCGACTCGAACGCGATGACGCTGACGCGTTTCGTGTTGCAGGAGCAGCGCAAGTTCAAGGAAGCCACCGGCGATCTGTCCCAGCTGCTCAATTGCATACAGACGGCCATCAAGGCGACGGCTTCGGCGGTGCGCAAGGCGGGCATTGCTAAGCTCCATGGCATCGCTGGCGATGTGAATGTGCAGGGTGAGGAGGTCAAGAAATTGGATGTACTGTCCAATGAGCTGTTCATCAATATGCTGAAATCCTCGTACACTACCTGCTTGATGGTCTCTGAGGAGAACGAGAATGTCATTGAGGTGGAAACAGAGCGTCAGGTGAGCGAATAAACTCTCAGAATATATTCATCTATCAAAATATAGTGCTGAAAACGTGTTATCCACTGACGCTTTTAGAGACACTTCCTGAGTAATCTTTTATTGAATTAAAAATCTATATTTTACAATTAATCGCCAGAAAACAATTATGTGCATATAACACTGCTATTTCCGTAGTAAAAAAACGAGATTTACTTGTTCAGTAAAATAAAAAATATATAAAAAAAACCCTAACTTTAATCCAATTACTTGTATTTTCCAACAGGGCAAATATATTGTTTGCTTCGATCCGTTGGATGGTTCGTCCAACATTGACTGCCTGGTGTCCATTGGCTCCATCTTCGCCATTTATCGCAAGAAGAGCGCAGGTGCGCCCACTGTCCAGGATGCACTGCAGCCAGGCAATCAGCTAGTTGCTGCGGGCTATGCGCTCTACGGTTCCGCCACTGCTATTGTCTTGGGCCTGGGAAGTGGCGTCAATTGCTTCACTTACGATCCGGCCATTGGTGAATTCATCCTAACTGATCCCAATATGCGTGTTCCCGAGAAGGGCAAGATCTATTCCATTAACGAGGGCTATGCCAGCGACTGGGATGCCGGTGTCTTCAACTACATTGCCGCCAAGAAGGATCCCGCAAAGGGTAAGCCATACGGAGCCCGTTATGTCGGCTCAATGGTGGCTGATGTGCATCGTACCATCAAATACGGCGGTATCTTCATCTACCCAGCCACCAAGTCGTCGCCGAATGGCAAACTGCGTCTGCTGTACGAGTGCATTCCCATGGCTTATCTCATGACTCTAGCGGGCGGTTTGGCCAGCAATGGCAAGATCAGCATTCTCGATATTGTGCCGCAGAAGATTCACGAACGGAGTCCCATTGTGCTCGGCTCCAAGGCCGATGTCGAGGAGGCGCTTAGCTATATGCAGTGATTTTTAATTTTATAAAATCTTAAAGAATGTTTTTTATTTTTTTGAGTTCAGAAATAAATAAAGTTAATATTTGTAAAAAAGGAATTGACCTCAAGTAAGCGAAATATTTTCAGCAAATGGTAAGAAAAACAATAAGTTGTGAATGTACTTTGTTCTTATAAAAATCGTCACACACAAGATAGGCTGGTTCACCTATTGAATTTTTTTATATTTTTTCTTTTAGCAAATTTAAATGGCTTAAAAATATTTTTGGGATCTTCAAAACGGGGTTGCGGTTATTTAACAGTCGAGCACACTCGACTGAAATAAAGTTGAATATTTGAAAATATGTAAGTATATTTAATTACTTCTCAGACTGTCAAAAAGGTATCGGGAAGACTTTTTGTAATTAATAAAAAATACAATTTAAACAAATATATACAAATTGTGCGGTCGGACGATGGCTATTGTGTTATCTTACACCCACAGACGTTTTTCTTTTAAATAAAGTGTTATACTTAACAAATAAATTAAAATGATTGTCGGATACTACTGTAAAAATAAAAATGTTATGAAAATAATTACATTTGTACATTGTTAAACCTGAATGAGGCACCTGGAAAGCGTAAATATAATTTTATTAAACTATTTAAAGTAATTACAAATTTATTTTGTGTTCAAAGTTGAATATTTTAAATTTACTACAAATACTCGCATTACGCGTTGTTGATTATCTTTTTAATATGTCAAATAAAAACACTTTTATTACGTATAGATTTATTATTTATTTTTGTAAACAATGGTGTATGGGATAATAATAGTATATGGAAATTGAACACCCTATTTAAGCTCGCAATTGTTGATTGGCGAGTGCGTAAACAAATTGTTCAATGCCTCTCGGATATAAAAGTTATTTACAAACTAAGTGTAGACACTTTCTAAAACTTAACAACCTTAATTGCCTTAAAAGGCGTTGGCCTTGTGCTTGGGCACAAAACTAAATCCTTGGGGAACAGGTCCCAGCAGCATTTCACTGAGTTTCACCCAATCGGCAGCGTTGGGGGAACTCATCAGGGTCTCCATTTCATCGCGTCCACGATACTTTTGGGGACGGGCATTGATCTTTTGGGGCGGCGACTGCTGCAGCTCCTCGGGTATATAGCGATAGAGGAAGGACTGCCACTCCAGCAGAAAGCGGCGCGTGCTCTCCACGCCTTTGGTATCCGATCCCCAATGCTCCAGTCCATAGTTGCAATAACGACGCAGCATTTCAAAGCGTTGTGTCGATGTGGGTGACCAGAACTTTTGCTCCTTGATCTCCTGAAATATCCAAGGTTTAATGAGAGCACCGCGTCCAATCATCACAGAGCTGACATGCGGCGCCAGCGCACGACGCTCCACATAATCCTGATAGCTGAGTATGTCGCCATTCCCAATCACAGGCATCTGCTTGGCCTGTGCCGCGCACTGCTCAATGTAATCCCAATTGGCGGATTTTGTATATCGCTGCTCGCGAGAACGTCCGTGCAACGTCACCGCCGAGGCGCCCCACTCCTCCACCAGCGGCAGAAGCTCGTGCGCCACACTCTTGTCCGCATAGACGCCAGTGCGCATCTTGACCGTAAACGGTAACTTGTTGGATAAGGCGGCACAGCTGCGCACCGTCAGCTCCAGGATGTTGGTGCGTCGCATCAAGGCGCTTCCACCGCCCTGCTGATAGATGAGATCGATGGGACAGCCAATGTTCAGATCAATGTAATCTACACGCGCCGTCTCATGCAACACTTGAGCGGCCTGTGTGATCACATTGGGATTGTTGCCGCACAGCTGCACGCCAAAGATGTCCTCGCTCTCGTGACGCTTGGTCAGCGCCCACTCCTGTCCCAGACCTTTGAGCAGCGGCACTGCGCAGGCCATTTCGCCACACGTGATGTCGGCGCCGAACTCTTTGCAGATACGTCGAAATGGCAAATTACCGACTGTGGTCAGCGGTGATAGCACCAGTTTTTCACGAAAGTCAACGGCTGGTTTGCGTGGCCCATCACGTCCACTGGGAGAGTCATCAATTGCGCTGCCAATGGGCGCTGTTGTATCTTCCTGCTTCGATTCTTGCACTGCCTTCTCTACCATTTCCTGTTTCTCCTCTTGCGCTGCCTTCTCTGCGATTTCTTGTTCCGCTTCCGGCGCTGCCTCCTCTGTGACTTGCTGCTTCTTATCCAGTTCCGCCTGCTTCCGCTCATCGCGCAGCTTCTCCGCTTGCTTAATCACTTCCTTGCTCTTACCAAAATCATAATCATGCTTGCGCAAACGTACTTGCAGCTCTGCAAACATAACAATTTAGTCGGGATACTAGATGAAACCCATTAAAGCCTCTCACCTGCACTGATGCCATTGCATGTGGTTGGCGGCGTCTGCTCATCGTAGTGCGGAGCCTTCAGGTTCCTGCCCTCCGCATCAGTGTGCGCTTTGGCAAAGCGACAAGTGACACCACGACTGCAATAGCCCTTGGTGCTATACACATAGCACTCGCTGCCCAATTCCTCGCCCTTGGCGGCCAGGTACGCGTCCAGGTCGTGCACATAGCGACAGTTCTGCAAGGCACAAGGAGCTCCGCCAGGTCCGTCGATTAGCGAGTGGCAAAGATGTGAGAAGCGTTCGTCCTTGAATACGGGGCGGTTCTACGGCGGGAGCAATGTTTAAGACAGTTTCACATTAAGACAGTATTTATAAAACTTCGGTTACCTTGTTCTGGCCACGTTTGCGTTCCTTTTTGCCACCGCGTTTTTTGCCGTCTTCGTTTTGGTTGTCTGCATCATCCTCGTGCTTTCGTTTGTTTGACTCGCCGTCGACGGCAGGGATTTGCTGGCTGCCATTGGCTTCGCCTTCCAAATACCTGCATGAATTTAGTTGTTACTTAAATGTTTAAGATTACACTGTATACACTAACTCTGGCTTGATATAACAAATTCCCGGCTCCATGTCGCTGAGTGTACTAAAAATAAACTGAATTTAGTACAAACAAATCGCACGTGCTAAGTTGCAAATTAATCGATTGGCGTTGTTATCGATTTAAAATCAGATGTTTTAGTGGCAAAAACTCACAGCATGCCTCACAATGTAAACATTGCAAGAATTAAACAGTTTTTATTATAGATTAACTGTTAAAATTTCCTTTTGATTGCTTTTCAAGTATGTTTGCATTGCCCTAACTCGAGGTCATGAAAAAGTAGATTTATTTATTTTGTTAGCCAGCCTTTAAACATTTCCTCCAAGCTAACATTCCCTGTAAAGGAAGCGTTAACCGTTGCTGCAAGCTAACAGTCATTTTTAGCAGCGTACTCTGCTCACAACTCGATCAGCTGTTCGCGATGGTGCAACTGTTTAAAGTCTTGTTAAAATCCACAAAAGCGGCAAGTACATAACAAAAGTGTTTAATTTGATGTATTAAACAAGGAATTTAAACAGCCAGCGCGTGCACACTTCCGCTCCAACTTCCTGGACACGCTGCGTCTCACAGTGCGCGGCGGACATGGTGGCAATGGTTTGCCGCGTTACGGAGGCGTTGGAGGTCAAGGTGGTGCAGTCTATTTTGTGGCCAAGGAGGGCTTGACGCTGCGCAAGATGGCACAGGGATTGAAGGAGAAACGTGTGGTTGCCTCCAGTGGAGAGGACAGCAGCAAATTCGCTATATTCGGCAAACGTGGAGTTGATCAGCGCATCGAGGTGCCGGTTGGAGTGCAAGTCTATGATGAACAGCAGCAGCTGCTGGCTGATTTAAACGAGCCGGATGCCAGCTGCATTGTGGCAGGCGGTGGCACTGGCGGCTGTACTGGCAACAACTTTATTGGTCGTCCGGGGGTCAATCGCACTGTGAATCTGGATCTGAAATTGATTGCCGATGTGGGTCTGGTTGGATTCCCCAATGCTGGCAAGAGCACCCTGCTCAAAGCTATTTCCAATGCCAAGCCCAAGATAGCAGCCTATCCCTGTGAGTAAATAGTCGAAATTATGTAAGGATTCCATTTGGATTTGTATTTATTTTTGCAGTCACCACAATTCGACCACAGATCGGCACAATTGAATACGGCGATCTGCGTTCCATTAGCGTGGCCGATTTGCCGGGTCTGATTGAAGGAGCACACGCCAATTTCGGCATGGGTCACAAGTTCCTCAAACACATTGAACGCACGCGTCTGCTGCTTTTCATGGTGGACATCTTTGGCTTCCAGCTGAGTCCAAGGCATCCTCATCGCGACTGCTTGACAAACATTTATGCCCTCAACAAGGAGCTGGAGCTCTACGATCCGACGCTGTTGGACAAACCTTGCGTATTGCTGCTCAACAAAATTGACAAGGACGGTGCCAAGGACATCTTGACAAGACTCAAGCCAAGCATTAAGGATCTGCAGAGCGGTCTAGCTGAGTGTCCAGAGGAAGTGCGGCCCAGCAGAGTGTTGAAATTCAATCATATACTGCCCATATCTGCCAAACACTCGTCGAGAATAACGCAAGTGAAGAAACAATTACGGGAAACGCTAGACGAGGTGGCTGCAGAACAATTTGTGCCGGATGAGCAAATGATAAAAGAAAAATTACAGCAACGAGTGGGAGTTATAGGGCCAAGGATTACGTAATAAAAGTTTAAAAAGTCTGTTTAAATTTAAAATCGATTTAAAAACGATAACCGATAACACTTGGGCGCCATTCTAGAAACATCTCAAGGACCGCCTCACGAAAGCTCATCACCCCTTATGCGGTGGATTTTTAAATCAGTCTGTCAACTTTCAGCATTATGAACTATCTCGACTTTCGTTTGTTTTGTTTTAAGTATAATTCAGTCCAACTTCGAAAATAAGCTTAAAAACTTGCGCCATCAATAGCACAGTTTGGTATATTCTGTATATTTGTCGCTGTAAATTAGTATATTTTGAAATTAAGCTTGTGGTCACGCTGCTCATCACTAGGCAACCCATAGGTCTCACACACGCACACACACATAACACACACGCAGTTGTTGTTGTGTCGCGTCGCGCTAAAAACACGAAACGAAAGAAAAATGTTGAAAATTTCAACAGCGCTCGCGCCCAGTGATATAAATTGCAATTGGTGCCCAATAAACAACATGATGTGCTCAAGTGCTAACTACCCAAAATGGCATTTAATTGGTGTAATGCAAATATAATGACATTTCGATACACACACACATATGCATAAATCTTTAAGGGGGGCGCAGAAAGAACGGTGAAAAACTGGTATATAAAAGACGACGCCAAATGAAAAAGACAGACCGAGAGAGAGCGCGCGCGAGAGAGAGAGCGAAAACAGAGTAACAATTTGCCAAAATCCAATTATTTATCTCTCTCGTAATGTCACAACACAACAATCTCCCCCCGCACCATCATCACTACTACCAGCAACAGCAGCAGCAGCAGCAACAACTACAACAACATCATCACCAACAGCAACATCAGCAGCAGCAGCAGCAACAACATCAGATACAACATAAACAAATACAGCAGCAGCACAGTTGGTACTCACATGTTGCTTCCTACCCTCCCCACCATCCGCATGTCGCCGCAGCCGCAGCCTATGCGGCGCCCTGCAAAGCCAACAACAACAATAACAATAACAACAACATCAACAACAACATTATGAATGCATACGGTTCGCAGGCAACATATTATGGTGGAGCAGCAGCTGCTGGTGGGGGGGTGGGATATAACCTTGAGGCCAATACTGTTGCCTATGCGCACAACCAGCTGCTGCAGTACCAGCAACAACAACAACACCAGCAACAACAGCAGCATCAACACCAGCATCAGCAACAACAACAGCAGCTCAGTCAGCGCTCTTCTTATATGTCGCATGGTTTAATGCACAGCTCTTATCCCTATATCAAGAGCGAACCCTTGGAGTTGCCCGACGATAGACAACGTCAGCCGCAACAACAACAACTACAACAGCAGCATCACCAACAACAACATCACCAACAGCAACATTTCCAAAATCCAATGGCTCCGCCGCCAGCTCCCGCCAATCGTCATAGTCTCGATGCCAGCGGCGAAATGATAATAAAATGTAAGTATCGACACCTTTAGGGATATCGATATCCGCACGCACACACGCATACGCATGTATGTAAATGCAAAACAGAAACAGTGTAATATGCAATTGTGGTACAGACACACACACACACGCACGCACGCATACACACGCAGCAAACAAAAATTAACAGAGAGTGGAATGTACATACATATAAGAGACTGAGACCAGAGACAGAAACGGAATCGGAGACTGGGACTGAGACTGGGAATTGTGAGGGGCCATATTTTTCTATATAGCGTAAGTAGTCGTAATTTCAGCTCCGTTTTTGGCGTCGCCGAATCAATAAAACGTTTACCGTTTTCTAGCTGCCAAGCTGAGTTGAGTTACGCTGAGGTTTTTGCGATTGGTTCGTTCGGTTGGTTTTCGGTCGGTTTTCTCTGGTTCGTCTCTGTTTCTGAGTGCGTTTCGTCGTCTAGCTGTATGTGTATCTATTTTATATACATATATACTTACTAGATAGTATAGTATGTATGTACATAAGTAAAATATTTATGTTCACTATAGATACTATAGATGCTTTATATTACCGGCTATAACCCTAATGTTTATATACACACACCATTCGATTCTGTTGATGGAATTTTGATTGTCTCCGTGTGTATGTGTCTGACACTTTCAAGTCTCGTTTCTTATGTAACTTCGTTCGTTCCCCAATATTATTATAAACTACATATGTATAGCATGGGAGTACCCTAAGGGCGGGGCATCTAATAAATATCCAACTGATGATATAATACAATCCAATTATTTAATAAGCGACAGTAACGTGATGAAAAAATAAGGGCAATCAATCATTTATTTATGTTTCGTATTTTCCCTTCCTTTTTCTTTTCTTTGTTTTTTTTCTTTATTTTGATTTGATTTTATTATGCTGAGAGAAAATTAGAAATTTCATATACACTCGACTCGTCGAAAGAAAAATGCTTGCTTCTGTTATCTCTGTATGCTTGCTTATCAAAGTAGTTGTTGCCCCGAGAGAAGAACTCGACACAAATATTACTTATTCTCTTATTTATAAGTGTAGAAACCATGGCAACAGAAAATAACAATATCTGAAGTTCTCGAAATATTTTTGGTCAGTCTCGCAGTTTTATTCATTCTATTTACTTGTAATTTATTTATGCGCATCTGTTTGTAGTTTTTTTGTTATTCTCCATCTCCTCTTCTTCAATTTATTCTGTTTGCTGTGCGCAATGAGAATATGGCATGAAATTTATATTTCCACTTGCTTCAAATTATTTTCATTATTCATTCCACTTAAATTGCTTAAGAGTGAATAATAAAAAAATTTCACTATTATTATTAAAAAGATAATCGCGTATTTCAACCAATAGCGAGTCTAAAGTTTATTTATTATGCATTAGCGATTATTTTTTCACGATGCGTATAATTTTGCACAGAAGATTTGTGTCGATAAGAAACCGAAAATAGATTTCTATATTTAAAACTAATTTTAAGTAAAGTGCAAAATCACCCAAATGTGAACAAAGTTCAATAAAGAGTTTAGATCAGTTTTATGGCATAGAAATTGGAATGAATAATAATATTTTTTATTGCTTTTCACAGCGGAACCTATTGACGAACATGCCTACAAGTCCAACTATATCGACGATAATACGCCCTTTGTCGACTTTAGTAAATATCCCGAATTCGGCGACGATATGCTGAGTCCCAAGGTGGAATTAACCGTCAAGGATGAGTCATATGGCAGTCAGAAAGTTCCCGTAAGTGTCACTGAATATATTGCTAAATTGTGAGAAATTATGCAATTTTATATATTTCAGAATCCGCTTAGCTATCAGCGGCGCAAGCTGCAAACGGATCGTTCGGCGGAAAGTCTTCCCATTTGCCAGCGGTGCAAGGAGGTGTTCTTCAAAAGACCCGTCTACTTGCGCCATGTGGCCGAGAGCAGTTGCAACATACAGGAGTATGACTTCAAGTGCAACCTCTGCACCATGTCCTTCATGACTAACGATGAGTTGCAGAAGCACAAGCATCTGCACAGAGCGGAGAAGTTCTTTTGCCACAAATACTGCGGCAAGTACTTTGACACGATTGCCGAATGCGAATCGCATGAATACATGCAACATGAATATGAAAACTTTGTGTGCAACGTAAGTCCAGCAAGCGAAGCTCTGTATTCCTAATTATTAATTGTTGCACCTTATCTTGCAGATGTGTTCGATGACATTTGCCAATCGGGAACAACTGTATGCTCATTTGCCGCAGCACAAATTCCAGCAGCGTTTCGATTGTCCCATTTGCCGTTTGTGGTATCAAACCGCATTGGAGTTGCACGAGCATCGTTTAGCGGCGCCGTACTTCTGCGGCAAGTATTACGCACCGGCTCAATCGGCGGTACATCAGCAACAGCAGCAGCAACAACATCCACAGCATCCACAGCATCAACAACAGGCCAATTACAAACTGCAGGACTGTCACATGGGCACCATGGAAAGTAAGTAGATTGATTACAGTAAAAACTGCCTTTATCAGACAGATAATAGAATTGTAGGGATTAGGGTAAGGAAATATTTTGAGTGTTGCTGCTCAAATGAAATACTTTAGTTTAACATAGAAAAAGGTTTTAAAGGCACGACCAAGTTAAATAAGCTATTATTTGTTTATCGGTGTCTGAAATGACTAATATGAAGTGTAATCAGAAATATTTTTTTAATTTTAGCTTGATATTAAAAAAAAAAATCAATGAGAATTAATTTTATAAAATTAACCTATTACTAAAATTACATTTGTGTTTATAGCTGGTTTAATGAATGTTAAATTTGTAATTAGGAAAACTGATAGTCAAGGCCTTTCAATTAATGGCTAACCAATTTAATTATAAGAGCATTCTCTCAATGGATATTCTAAAATTTTTTGGTAAAACCATTCATGGTTTCATGATCTTCTCTTGCAGTGCCAACGCCGCAGCACAAGACAAATGCATCCTCAGCTAGCGCATTGCCGGCAACGGCAGCGCTAAGTTCGTTGTTGCAACAACGTCAAGCGAATGCGGACGGAGCTGCATTGTTTGCCTCAACACTGAAGAACGAGGCGAATGTGAAGCTGGAGCGCAGCTACAGCAACTCAACGAGCGAATCTGGTTACAGTCTGCACGACAGCAGCTACAACAATGCGTATGGAAGTGACCCCTCGATACACGCCTCTGCTGGTGGCGGTGGTGGAGGGGGTGCTGGTGGAGCAATCGGCGGTCCGCAGGCGCACTCCTCGACGCTGGACGATTCGGAGGATGCACTCTGCTGTGTGCCGTTGTGCGGCGTGCGGAAGAGCACCAGTCCAACGCTGCAGTTCTTCACGTTTCCCAAGGATGACAAGTATCTGCATCAGTGGCTGCATAACCTCAAGATGTTCCACATTCCGGCATCGAGCTATGCGAGCTTTCGCATCTGCAGCATGCACTTTCCGAAGCGTTGCATCAATCGCTATTCGTTGTGCTATTGGGCAGTGCCCACATTCAATCTGGGCCACGATGATGTGGCCAATTTGTATCAGAATCGGGAGCTGACCAACACATTTACCACCGGCGAGGTGGCACGCTGCAGCATGCCCAACTGCACCAGCCAGCGGGGCGAGAGCAATCTCAAGTTCTACAATTTTCCCAAGGATATCAAGAGTCTGATCAAATGGTGTCAGAATGCCCGTCTGCCAGTCCAGGCCAAGGAGCCACGTCACTTTTGCAGTCGCCACTTTGAGGAGCGCTGCATTGGCAAGTTCCGGCTGAAACCGTGGGCAGTGCCTACCTTACATTTGGGCGCCCAGTATGGCAAGATCCATGACAATCCCAAGAATCTATATGTGGAGGAGAAGCGTTGCTGCCTCAACTTCTGCCGTCGAAGTCGTTCGTCCGACTTTAATATGTCGCTGTATCGCTTTCCGAGGGATGAGGTGCTCCTTCGCCGCTGGTGCTATAACCTAAGACTCGATCCTTCAGTCTATCGCGGCAAGAATCACAAAATATGCAGTGCTCACTTTATCAAAGAGGCTTTGGGACTGCGCAAACTGTCACCGGGTAAGTTAAGGACAGCTTAAGATAGACAAGCAAGTTGTATTTTTTAAAGAGAATACCAGAATGAATGAAAAATTTTATATATACTTTACTTTACTTTAATTGTTAACCGAATTAAGTGTTTAAATGTAAATTTAAAGTTGAAAAATATGTTCTGCACACATCTTCTAAATAACGAAATTCTCTACCAAATTCAAAATTCTGAATAAATACCGATTTAGAAGGAATAATTTTCATAAATTTAAAGATTTTAGTTATAAAATGGAATTAATGTTGCATACCAAAGGAATCCCTATACAATTATATTTACTTTAATGGCCCTGTTAACCCTTACACAATATTTTCATTATTGCAGGTGCTGTTCCCACGCTGCATTTGGGTCACAACGACACCTTCAACATCTACGAGAATGAGCTGTGGCCACCGCCGACGCCCTCCACGCCCACCAATCACCAACAACAGCAGCAGCTGCAGCTGCAACAGCACCAGCAACAGCAGCAACAACAACAGCAGCAGCATCACGCACATCACAAGTATCAACGTCACTCGGTGGCATCAACATCCTCCTCGGCCAGCTCATCGCACTACGTCGATGCTGGAGACATGAGTGGATCGTACATGGGCATGGGCAACTCGGGCGGCTCCTCGTCCGGCCTGAATGTGAGCGACAGCATGGACGTGTGCTGTGTGCCCAGTTGCGAGAGCAAGCGGCACAACAATGAGAACATCACATTCCACACGATACCCAGGCGACCCGAGCAGATGCGCAAATGGTGTCACAATCTCAAGATACCCGAGGATAAGATGCACAAAGGCATGCGCATCTGCAGCCTGCACTTTGAGCCCTACTGTATTGGCGGTTGCATGCGTCCCTTTGCTGTGCCCACACTGCAGCTGGGCCACGAGGACGAGGACATTCATCGCAATCCGGATGTTATCAAGAAGCTGAACATAAGGGAAACCTGCTGTGTGGCTGTCTGCAAGCGTAATCGCGATCGCGATCATGCCAATCTGCATCGTTTCCCCAGCAATGTGGCGCTGCTGACCAAGTGGTGCGCCAATCTGCAGCGACCGGTGCCGGATGGCAGCAAGCTCTTCAACGACGCCATCTGCGAGGTGCACTTCGAAGACCGCTGTCTGCGCAACAAGCGGCTGGAGAAGTGGGCAGTGCCGACCTTGATACTCGGCCACGAGAACATTGCCTATCCGCTGCCCACAGCGGAGCAGGTGGCCGAGTTCTATGCGCGACCCAGTGCGCCCAACAATGGCGAGGAGCAGGGCGAGTGCTGTGTGGATACGTGCAAGCGTAATCCCAGCGTAGACGACATTAAACTCTATCGGCCGCCAGAGGAGTCGCAGGTGCTGGCGAAATGGGCGCACAATCTGCAGCTGGATGCGGCCAAGTTGTCCAGCATGCGGATCTGCAATCTGCACTTTGAGGCGCATTGCATTGGCAAGCGCATGCGTCCCTGGGCGATACCCACGCTCAATCTGGCGACGAACGTTGAGAATATGTACGAGAATCCCGAGCATCAAATGCTCTACAAGCGACGTACGCATCTCAATGCGAATCGTGGCGCTGGCCGCGAGACGGGCGGCGTAAAGCCGACGTGGGTGCCACGCTGCTGCCTGCCACATTGCCGCAAGGTGCGTGCACTGCACAATGTGCAGCTGTATCGCTTCCCCAAGCTCAATCGCTCTACGCTGGCCAAGTGGGCGCACAATCTGCAAGTGCCGCTCGTGGGCAGTGCCCAGCGACGTCTTTGCTCGGCGCACTTTGAGCCGCACGTGTTGAGCAAGAAGTGTCCGGTGCCGTTGGCTGTGCCTACGCTCGATCTGAACTCACCACCGGGCTACAAGATCTACCAGAATCCCGCAAAGCTCAAGGCCAACAAGCTGTGCCTGCAACGCGTCTGCATTGTGGAGAGCTGTCGCCGCCAACGTGGCCAGGGTGTGCAGCTCTTCCGGCTGCCACACAATCCCACGCAGCTGCGCAAGTGGATGCACAACATTAGGATGCGTCCCAGAGGCGCCATGCGGCAACAGTATCGCATGTGCTCCATACACTTTGAGACGCACTCGTTCAATGGAAAGCGGTTGAGTGCGGGCGCGATACCAACGCTGGAGTTGGGACACGATGACGATGACATCTATCCGAATGAGGCGCAATCGTTTGTCGAGGAGCACTGCACCGTCGAGGGCTGCGAGGCGTCCAAGGAGCAGCCCGATGTGCGTCTCTTCCGATTCCCAACCGACGACGAGGATCTGCTGTGGAAGTGGTGCAACAATCTCAAGATGAATCCCGTGGATTGCATTGGTGTGCGCATCTGCAACAAGCACTTCGAGCTGGACTGCATTGGACCCAAGCATCTCTACAAATGGGCGATACCCACGCAGCAGCTTGGCCACGACGACGAGCAGATCGAGCTGATTAACAATCCCAAGCCCGAGGATCGCTATGTGGATCCGGTGTTCAAGTGCTGTGTGCCCACGTGCGGCAAGACGCGCAAGTTTGACGAGGTGCAGATGAACAGTTTTCCTAAGGATTTGAGCATGTTTCAGCGCTGGCGACACAATCTTCGATTGGAGCATCTCGATTTCAAGGAGCGCGAACGCTACAAGATTTGCAATGCGCACTTTGAGGACATTTGCATAGGGAAGACGCGACTCAACATTGGCTCGATACCCACGCTGGAGTTGGGCCACGAGGAGACGGAGGATCTGTTCCAGGTGAACCCCGAGGAGCTGCAGAGCAATCTCTTTGGAAGACAGCGACGCGTGAACTCTGCGCTGGGCATCAGCATTAAGCAGGAGGAGAACTCGGAGCTGGATGAGGACATAAAGCCGGACCTCAGCATGGCGGAAGCCACTGACAGCAATACCAATCAGGTGAGTGGGAACATTTCAAAGCGCAATTAATTAAAATTGCAATATAATTGAATTTATTTTTGCAGGTGAAGATCAAGCGTTCGCTGGTCGACTGCAAGTGTTGTGTGCCCGGCTGCGGACGCAGTCGCCTCGAGCATGGCGCCCGCTTGTTCCCCTTCCCCAACGGCAAGCAACAGCAGAGCAAGTGGCGCCACAATCTGC
This sequence comes from Drosophila immigrans, assembly GCA_963583835.1. Lineage (NCBI taxonomy): Eukaryota > Metazoa > Arthropoda > Insecta > Diptera > Drosophilidae > Drosophila > Drosophila immigrans. Next base: position 19,852,265 of record OY757143.1, on the reverse strand, counting down.
GCCTGCAGCCGCATCAAGTGGAGCGCAGCACACGCGTCTGCAGCGCGCATTTCAACCGTCGCTGCATCGATGGCAAGCATCTCAGGGGCTGGGCCATGCCCACCCAGCAGCTGGGCCATCAGGAGCTGCCCATCTATGAGAATCCAAAGAATATACCGGGCTTCTTTACGCCCACCTGTGCGCTGGCCCATTGTCGCAAGCGACGCAGCATTGACAACGATTTGCGCACGTATCGTTATCCACGCAGCGAGGATCTGCTCGAGAAGTGGCGCGTTAATCTGCGATTGGCGCCGGATCAGTGTCGAGGGCGCATCTGCGCCGATCACTTTGAGCCCATGGTGCGTGGCAAGCTGAAGCTGAAGACGGGCGCGGTGCCCACGCTAAAGTTGGGCCACGACGAAGACGTCGTGTTTGACAATGAGGCTATCAAGGCGGGACTGCAGCAGGAGGCGGAGGAGACCAGCCTGGAATCACTGGTCAAAGTGAAACAGGAGCAACTTGATCCGGATGAAGAGGCTGCTGATGAAGCGGAACAGCAGCACCAGGCAGACGTTGACGATGAGCAGACTGAACATGGCTACTTTGATCCGCTGGAGCTGGTCGAGACCTTTGCGGAGCAGCACAGCGCCGAAGATGACGATGAAGCGATTCAACACGACAATTACGACGACGACGACGACGACGACGAAGAGGATGAAGATGAGGATGAACCCGGCGACGATGATGAGCTGCTGCTGCCGGATACGCCGCCGGTGAAGCGGCTGCCGCCTGCGGTATTGCCGCCACGACGCGAGAAGCCCGTGAACAATGTGACGCCCATCTGCTGCCTGAAGCACTGTCGCAAGGAGCGCACGGCCAGCCATCAGCTGAGCACCTTTGGCTTCCCCAAAGATCGCCAGCAACTGCTCAAGTGGAGCGCCAATCTGCAGCTCTCGCTGGAAAATTGCGTGGGACGCGTTTGCATCGAGCACTTTGAGTCCGAGATGCTGGGCACACGCAAACTGAAGCAGCATGCGGTGCCCACATTGAATCTGGGTCACGGCACGCCGCTCAGCTACAGTTGCAATGGCCAGACGTTGAGCATCTATGATGCACAACCGCAGCATTCGGTTTTTCGGCTTTGGAGCCTGAAACATTGCCGCAAACGGAAGCACCCAACGGAACCGCCAGATCATCAGCAGCAGCAGAAGCTGAATCAGGCAGCGACAACGGCGACAACGACAACGATGACGACTAAGCGACGCTGCTGTTTGCCCAGTTGTGGCAAGCAGCCGGCGTTGCATGGCGTTCAGCTGCAGCGTCTGCCCAGCAATCGCATCCAGCTGCGCAAGTGGCTGCACAATCTCAAGCTATCCCCCATGCTGGACAGCAGCCAGGCGCGTCTCTGCAGCGAACACTTTGAGCCGCAGCTGCTGCAGCACCACGTTGAGGATGCGGTACCCACTCTCCGCCTTGGTCACGACGACACACACATCTATCGCAACAGCAGCAGCATCAGCAGCAGCATTACTGCTCCGTCGTCCACGTCTAGCGACTGCTTGGTGGCCAGTTGTCCGTGTGCTCGCCTTAATCTCTATCGCTGCTATGATCTGCCCGATCATCGCCCGGTGCAGCAGGCCTGGCTGGAATGGCTGCAGCTGCCACTGCCACAGCAGGCCAGCGATGGCAAGCTTTGCGTCATGCACTACATGCAGCTGTATGAACAGGTGCCGCTGCCTCCCGAGTTACCGGGTTCGGTGCTGCGTCAGCTGCAGGAGACCTATGATCTGATTGCCAGCTCCACGATGGCCATGAAGCTGCGCTGCGCTGTGCCCGGCTGCTACTCCAAGTACACGGACAACATACGGCTGACCAAGCTGCCCATGTGCACCGCGATGTGCGCCAAGTGGGTGCACAACACCAAGATCAGCTACGATCCCACGCGACACTATGTCTATCGCATCTGCATGCTGCACTTTGAGTCGCGCTGCTTGGGCCCTGTGCGTCCCAAGCTGTGGGCAGTGCCCACTCTGCAGTTACACCATCACGATGCGCATATCTATCAGAATCCAAAGATGGATGCGCCATCCTCGCCAGCATCGGCTCCGGTGCCCATTGCCATTACCCCCGCGTCGGTGCCTGTGGAACTGCCGTTGCGCATCAAGACTGAGCTGGCGTTTAGTGGCAGTCCCAGCGCCAGTGCAAGTCCCAGTCCGCGTGCCAAGCTGCGCTTCTGTTGCATTCCCAGCTGCTTGCAACAGGCCACAGCGCAGACGCGTCTATTTCGCTTTCCCACCGCCGAGACGGCGTTGCTCAAGTGGCTAGTGAACACGCAGCAACAGCCGAGATTGGTGGACACCCAGCAGCTGTTCATTTGCCAGGATCACTTCGAGGAGGAGGCCATCTGCAAGAAGCAGCTGCGCAGCTGGGCGGTGCCCACCTTGAAGCTGGGACACGACGGGCACGTCATACCGAATGCCAGGCACAATGGCAACATTGCCGACAGCCAGGAGAACAAGCAGACGCTGCAGTACATCTGGGAGAACTATTGCTCGGTGCTCAGCTGCTTCCAGCCGCGCAGCGAGGGGCTGCGTCTCTACGCCTATCCCACGGACCGACCCACCATTCGCAAGTGGGCGGCCAACTGCAAGCATCGCTCCATGCAGGCCAGCAGCGACGGTTTCCAGGTGAGATTGCCTAGTTCTCTTTAAACCAAGTGAGATATCTGCAAATATCATATGTAATAACAAGCCAGGTTGACTCTCAGCTTCGGCTGCATTCTATATTAACAATTGAACTGTATGTAATTTGGCGACAATTGTTAATTCTTAAAACCACCATTTTAACAATTATAGAACAAATAAAGCATACGCTTTTATTATTGTGCAGAAATTCAGCGTTTCTTTGTAACATGAATAAAAAGAAAAGTGTTGCTATTAATTATGTTCTTGGTCAATGAAGCTAAAAAAATTAATCGCAAAGTTTAATTGTTGCTCGTAGATACGCATAACAAAAGTGAATAGTAGTACCTATGTGTATAGTACTAGTTACTAGTTAAAATGTAATTAAATGTTTACTAAAGTAAATAAGTAAAGTCTGTTGTAATTAACAAACCAAAATTTTAATTTGATTTTTGGAGACCACAATAATTCAATGAAATTATGCTTTTAGGTCTGCCAGTTGCACTTTGCACCGCATTGCTTTGATAAGGAGACGGGGGAGTTGAAGGATGATGCGGTGCCTACGCTGGAGCTGAGTCGCTGCCTCAACGAGGTGCGCTGCGTGGTTGTCGGCTGTGTCAAGGACGAGGATGCGCCGCGTCAACGCTTCTACAAGATGCCCAAGCGCAGTGCACAACTGTTCAGTTGGTGTCACAATCTGCGCTTGGATGTGACGGCCATGAGCAGCGGCGAGCATCACGTCTGCGATCGCCACTTTGAGACGCAGTGCATCAATCAGCAAAAACTGCTCCGACCTGGAGCTCGTCCTACGCTCCATCTGGGTCACTATGAACCCATCGAATTGATGCCCAATCCTGCGAAATGGGATGCAGTAGATGCGACGCCCACTGTCGGCGTCGTGTGCTGTGTGCCCAACTGCGGTCTGGCCAAGGATGAGGAAGACGACGTGCAGCTGTTTGCCTTCCCCAAGCTGCGCGTGCTTGCCGAGAAGTGGCTGCAGAACATACGCCTCGAGCAGCACAGTCGCGAGCAGCTGATGCGCTTAAGGATCTGCAGCGTACACTTCGATGCCGGCTGCCTGGAGAGCAATGGCCGCCCTCAACTGGGCGCCATGCCCACGCTGCAACTGGGTCACGAGCAGCGCGACAACATTCATCGCAGCACCGATCCCGCCGCTGTAAAAGCGAAGAAGTTCTGCAATCGCAGTGGGTCCAGCTACGACTGCTGCTATCCGCAATGCGTGGAGCTGCAGAAAAGCTATCTGCGGATAAGCTACGAGCTGCCACAAGCGGCGGAGCTGCGTCTCAAATGGCTGGAATACATGGGTTTGGAGGACACTGAGGAAACGAAGCTGCTCAAGCTCTGCCCGCTGCACTTGGTGCTGCTCTACGATCACAGCGTAGAACACTTTGCAGCGGAACACACGCCCGAGGAGCAGCTGGATGCCAACTATGAGGATGCCAGGAACAGTGTGCGCTTGCGTGTCATCAGCTGTGCGGTGCCCGGCTGCCGCACGCTGAAGCCGCGCGATGGTGGCATTCTGCATGGCTTGCCGCAGCGTCGCGATGTGCTCGAGATGTGGCTGCATAACATGCAGCTGGTGTTCTACGAGCAGCAGCGTTACATGTACAAGATCTGCAGCAAGCACTTTGAGCCCAGCTGCTTTATGGACACCACACGTCGTCTGAAGCCTTGGACTATGCCGACGCTGGAGCTGCCGCCGCGTGCTGCAGACGAGGCGCCCATTTATGCGAATCCCACCGAGCAGGATTGGCAACGCATGAACGAGCTGCTTGCAGCAGAGCAGCGGCAGCAAGAGCAACAACAGCAGCAGCCGCCAGAGGAGTTATGTGAGTTGCTGGAGCCCATTGTGAAGATGGAGCATATTGACGGGGACGAAGAGGAGGCAGAGTATCAAGAGCAAGAACTGCAGCCGGATGCCGATGACAACAACTCACAGCAGCCGCTGGCTCTGGAAGTGCTACTCGAAGTGGGTCACGTGGAGAATTGCGCTACCTATGAGCAGATGGACAACGAGGCCAATCTGGGCTATGCCGAGCAGCAGCAGCAGCAACAACTGCTGCACGAAGCACAGCCACGTGCAGCGTATAGCGGAGCATCAGCAGCAGTTGGCCAGCTAGCCAGCAATGGCTTCAAGTACACGGCACGTCATTGCAGCGTGCGTGGCTGCGATGTGACTGCGAACGATGTGAACGGCAGCATAAAGCTGCACAAGTTTCCAACCTCACTCGACGCCATGGAGAAGTGGAAGCACAACACACAAGTGGATGTGGACATTAATTTCTCGTGGCGCTTTCGCATCTGCAGCTATCACTTTACCGAGGAATGTTTCCACGGCGCGCGGATCAAGCGCGGTGCGATGCCTACGCTGAGTTTGGGGCCTCAACGACCGCCCAAGATCTATGACAATGAGTTTAGCACAACGCTGCAGCTCCCGGAGCAGGAGCAGCAACCCAACGAGGACCACTTGCCCATGGAGCAGCAGTTGCCCAAGCAAACTAAGGACGGTGGCGCCGAGATTAGTCTGCGTCTGCCGCAGGCGGCGCCGCCGCGCAAGTCCAGCAAATTCTGCCAGGTCGATGGCTGTCCCAATCATTTGACCAGCGAGAATCTGACGCTGCACAAGTTTCCGCATTGCGTGGACATGTGCGCCAAGTGGCAGCACAATACGCAGGTGCCCTTCGATCCCGACTATCGTTGGCGTTATCGCATCTGCAGCGCCCATTTTGAGCCCATTTGTCTGATGAATATGCGGCTGATGCACGGCAGTGTTCCCACCTTGAAGTTGGGACCGCGTGCACCGCGCCAGCTCTTTGATAGCGACTTTGAGGCCATCAGCTTGCGGCTGGATAAGCAGAAGAGCAGCGTCGAGCAGCAGTACGCCATCAAGCAGGAGCAGCACGGCGACGGGGAGGAGGAGGAGCAGGATGAGGCGGAGCTGAGCTATTTGGTGCCCGAGATGCAGCTGCACGAGGAGACGGAGCAATCGCTGGACACATCGAGCAGCTGGAAGGAGCTGCATCTGCCCAGCATCAAGAAAGAGGAGCAGGACGAGCCATCGCTGACCAGCTACAATCCGGTCAAATCCGGCTACGACAAGTGCTCCCTGGTGCATTGTCAGCGCCAGCGTTCGCACCACGGCGTGCACATCTACAAGTTTCCACGCTCCCGCCAGTTGCAGCAACGCTGGATGCACAATCTGCGCATCAAGTACGACGAGCGACGGCCCTGGAAAACGATGATCTGCAGCGTGCACTTCGAACCCAACTGCATCAGGCTGCGCAAGTTGTGTTCGTGGGCTGTGCCCACGTTGGAGCTGGGCGACAATGTTCCGCTGGAGATCTTCACGAATGAGCAGAGCCGACAGCAGCTGGAGGCGGGCAGCGATTGCGAGGATATGCCGCTGGAGGATGCCTATGAGGATGAGGATTACGATGATGACATGGCCGAGCAGCTGGCCAATGAGCCATTGGTGAAGCGCGAGCGTCGCTCACGTTTCGATCCCTTGCCGCCGGGTCAGCTGCCGCCTTGGAAGATCAAGGCTTGCTCGCTGCCCCATTGTCGCAGTCCTCGCGGTGATGGCATCAAGCTCTTCAGGCTCCCCAACAACATCAGCTCCATACGTAAGTGGGAGCGAGCGACAGGCATGCGTTTCACCGAATCCCAGCGCAATACGAAGCTCATCTGCAGCCGGCACTTTGATCCGCAGCTAATTGGAGTGCGTCGTCTCATGTACAATGCGGTGCCCACCCTGAATCTGGGTCCCATGAGTGCAGGGAGTCCGACTATACTGCCTGCAGCTGGACCACGTTGCTGTCTAGACGATTGCCAAGCGGATGGCAAGTCTGCCAAGCTGCACAAGTTTCCCAGTGGTAAGCATAGCCACTAAATTCAGAGGCCGTTCATAATGATTATTAACACATACATATGTAGAATAGAAAAAGACTGAAATGCTTTACTCCAAGATCATTATTTTTAAATGAACTATTTGTGATTTAAAAGTGTGATTTTACATTGCAGCATGATTTGCTTCACGTTCGTTTTTCATACCGATTTGTATGCGTGGTTAAAGATAGTAAGAGTAAGCGTGTCGAAATACCCAGATTTGTTGCTCGATTAAATTACGTAAGCTGTTTTGCACACATTTCAGCCTCCTAGCTTTGATCGATTTGAAGTGTATATAGTTATGTATAAATATTACAATGAATTAATGTTGTCATCCAAATCAAATTTGGATGAATGTCCCAATTCATAATGGGAAAAACAAGAAAACTGCGGGCCTTAAATTCAATTTTTGTAAGATAGGTCGATTAGAACATACTTATTGTTTATATAATTAATTTATTTTTTCTCGTATCTCTTGCAGATCCCATGCTGTTGCATCAGTGGTGTCATGCGTTGAATCTCACGGACATTCAAAGCTATCGTGGCAAGCACATCTGCGCACAGCATCTGCCCGCCAAGACGCCCAGCTGCATTGTGTGCGGCATGGAGCATTTGCAGTTGCCGCTGCTCGACTTTCCGGAGAATCGAAATCTGCGTGCCAAGTGGTGTTATAATCTCAAAATCGAACCCATTGCCAAGTGGGACAACTCAAAGCAGATCTGCAGCAAGCACTTTGAGAGCTATTGCTTCACACAGCCGGGTCAACTGCAGCCAGAGGCGGCACCAACGTTGCATTTGCAGCACAACGATAGCAATATATTTCTAAACGATTATGCCATAATAGATCAGAGCAAGATGCTGCGCATCAAGGATGAGCCGCTGGACAGCGACGATTTGATGCTGTAACAACAAACACAAAATTCAATAATAATTACACTAGTAACAAAACAAAAGGAGATTAGTCAGGCTATAGAGAATGAGGGAGAAGCATTTGGAATAGTGTGTCATCATAAATATATACTTATGTGTTAATCGGAACCCCATGTGTATAACCCACATCATTTTAGCCTAGTTGTGTAGACAGAGACACTTACACAAATAAGTATCTTATCAACCGTCTATTGTTTGAAGTGTTCTACTATTATGCATATACTAGTTAATCTAATACTAATTAATGTAATCCAGTGATTTTTAATGCGTTTTAAATGGCAAAGTGAAGACAGAACAGGTTATGAGATAGAATAGAAGAGGACTGGCCATATCTTCTATGATTAAATAAACATCACATCACAGCACATCACAGTACAGAGATAATGTTCCTTAGGCAGCTTTTGTTTTTATATAATTTTAGAGTGTACTACATACAAGTAAACGTACATAAATACATTGATTCTGTAGAGAATTGGATTTGACCTACACATATATTTATTTGATTTCATTATGATTAATTGATAATCAATTACATATTCATCATACTATGTAATATCATTGAGCATATACAAATATGTAAACCTGTAGAATATACAATACAATACAAAGTACTTGGTGTTTTATAAAATATACATACAAAATATATAAAATGAGAAAAACACTATTAAGCTATTACCTTGCATTTTGGAAAGTTTAACTTGGCTTTGACTAAACAAAAACTATAAAATTAAAAAAATACCTTCCCAGTTTAAATTACTAAATAACCCCACCATCGAATCCATCAGACTTCAAGTGCTACTGCTTGTCGCTGATGTCCTCGCTTGTGTAGCTGTTCTCCAGAAATAAATTGCGATCCGATTTATTTGACTGCGTAATAAAATGACAAAATAAAAGGGTCATCAAACAAAGGAGATGCTAATCCGGTTCTCTCGACTTACCTCGCGGTATTTTTGCAAGTATATGGAAAGCGGTTCCACATAGTTGTCGAACCCTAAGTTGCTGAAGGCCACCAGCAAATCATCCCCGTTAACCGTTTTGCGGTTCTCGGCCACGCTACGCTCTATTGCCTCGCTGCTGATGAAGGATATGAACTCTGACACACACTCCTGAATGCATTCTCTGGCGTCTTTGGCTATCTTGCCGTTCTGAGGCACCGGCACTTTCATTATTTTGATGATGTTGCAGATGGGCAGAAATCGATCCTGTTCGCGCAACATGCTGCCATGTCCATCCTGTCTGTCCGATTCATCTGAGTGAATAAAAAAAAATACTTTAAGACGGATGCTTGATTATTTTTCTGTTTTACGTACCCCCAGACGCCTCGTCCTCGTCCTTGACTAGTATGTCGTTTAGATACTGCTGTGAGTCCTCGCTGTTGCTCATTTCTATTTTAATTACTTTCGATTTTAAGCGCTAATAATTTATTTGTGCGAAAAGTTTTTATTTATTTTGATTTTCGACTCTCGTGTTGTTGTTCTCTTCTACACGGTCTGTTAATCGCACACATACACACAAAGTTGCAGTATTTACATTTTTCTGTAATGTTATTAACAGTGAAGTACAGTGATATTTGTCTAAGTTAAAAAACAAAAATGTTATACACACTTGAACTAATTAATTTTGAGTGAAGTATTTACTTAATGACTTCTTAAGTATTGCACAACCCGTTAAAATACAAGCCGTTCAATTTAAATTAACAACTGATAACAGACCATTAACAGTGCAGCTTAAAAGCAAAACCCTTCAACTTAACATAACAAAATAATTTCAGCCACCAGCTGTTATTTCGATAACAGACTACCGTAAGGCACAACATTTAATTGGAAGCAGTTTTTCTGCTTCAAATAAAAAGGAATTTTGTGTTTAAAGAATACCAAATATTTTTGTATATTTTAAAAGCAAAAAATACATATTTAAAACGTTTATCGATAGCCAGTTAAGATCTTTGGCCTACCGATGTATCGGTAAAGCATTACGGGCTATTATTCGATAGGTTTACAGCAGCAGTCGATAACTTCCACTGATCGCAGCGGTAATTTATTTTGCGCACTTTTTTTGTTGCACGCAATAAGCGCTCGAAATGCGTGAGGAAACTGTCATTGTCAAGGAGGAGATAGACATTGATGATACAAAAATAAAATTGGAGTTGTTTGACAATGAAGAGACGCCACCGCTGCAATTGTCGCAAGGTAAACAATAATGCTGGCGTTTGCATGCCTTACTAACTGTATGTCTATGTGTGTGTCTCTGTGTTTGTTCGCATGTATGTGTATTTCTGTCAATGTGTTGAGCTCAATTTTATTACGCACTATACCGTTAGCTTCGGATTTTAATGCAAATCGCAAATTTTGTTGCCATTTTCAGCTGGCCGGCTATTGGAGATTATTGAGGAGCGGCCAAATATGATAACAGTGCCAGTTCACGACCACAAGTCCGAGGACGAACTCAAGTTCATCGCCAGTCTGGGCGCGATCGATGAACAGCAGGCGGTAAGAGAATAGAGAACCTAACCTAAAATATATATGCATGCACAACTGTGTGTGCGAGAGCGAGTAAGAAGAAACTATTGTGTTTTGCAGTTATTTGTGACGGCAGCTGGCGAATTTAATGAATGCGAATGCAGAATATGCAACTTTATGTGCAAAAATCATTTGGCATTGGATTCGCATCACATCAATCACCAGCTAAATCGACATTTCTGCAGAAATGGTTGCGGCTGTTGGTGTAATACGCTGGATGAAATCTTGGAGCATGAATATCGCCAACATCCGGTCGGATTACCATCGCATTTCAGCTGCAGGGTAAGTGGCACCATGAGAGCGAGCGAGAAAGAGCTTTGCAGGCGAAAGTGTGCCCAGAGTATTGTTCTCAATTAATATTTTATTCTTTGCAGATATGTCACTTGGAGTTTCGCAGTGCCATCAACTTATCAAGCCACATGGCCACACACTGCTATGAGCGGCGCTTTGTGTGCGCCATTTGTCGCCGTCATTATGAATCTTTCGAGGAGCTGCAAGTGCATCGTCAGTACAGCAGGGAGACGTGCGGTCGCATCGAGTACGCGGACGGGCAGGACAATATTGGGGAGCTGGTGGCGGGTAATAAAGTAAATGCGATACCTTTAGAGTTTCGCAATATGCAGATTAAAGCGGAACCACTTGACATGGAGGAGCAGCAACTGGCAGAGGCCACAGATATTATCATTAAAATGGAACCAAAGGATGACACGGTCGTGGACGGCTGGCCATGTGTTAGCATACCGCAAAAACTACGCGGCAAATTGCGATTGCCGGCGATAAAGAAACCTGATGTGAAAGTCGAAACCGCTGTTTACTCATCTCCGAGCATTAAATGTAAGTAAACTATCTAAATTATCAAACTCCTATAATGTAATTTAAAATCTACTTTCTTACAGTTGTGCCAGTTAATAAACTGAATCAAATGTCCTTGCTGGCGCAGCAAGTGGGCAAACGTCCTAATATTTTGAAGCCGACCAGAAAGATTATACAGACACCAAAGAGCAATCCAACTGTTGCGCCCAACGTATTAAAGGCTCTACCCACCAATTGTATGCTCTTCAAACTACCGGCGAATACAAAGATAGTAAAGATTTCAAGCAACACAACGCAAAGCAGTAGCAGCAGCAACTCAGCCGTGGGCAGCAAAATCATCACATTGTCAACGCCAACGCAAAAGATCACTCCACCAGTATCTTCCAATAATCGTAATGCCTATTTCAGTGATCTTAGTCAGTTTGAATCAACTCCCGAATCTCGCAAGATTATTGAAGACATCAAGAATCAAATACGCAATATAGAGCAAACCTGTCCACTGCCTGGCAGCGTGCTTCAAGTGCCTAAGCAGAGCACTCCCGTGGTAGTGCCTAATCAGCCCAAGGATGTGTATAATCTGCCATTGACACGTAACAGCAGCACAATGTTGCGGGAGTTGCGAATTGAGCATCCCAGATTTCGTTTCCACTGGGAGTGTCCGCATTGCGCCCGTTACTACGAACAGTATTCGGCATTTTGTAAGCACTTGATATTCTCGCACAATGTTGAAGAGGCGAACTTGGGCGATATGATGGTTCACGTGAAAAGTGAAATAGTTACTGTTAAGTCAGGTTCGGTTGTTGATACTTCTGACGTTCCAACGGCAGCAGCGCCAGCTCCGCTAACTCCCGTGTCAGCTGCTGTGGCTGCGAAAACTGATCAGCCAGCTGTAACAGATGTAACACAAAAGCAAACACCATCAGCGGCAATTCCAGCCGCATCAATTCCATCTCCGGCGGCAGCAGCTGCAGCTCCTGCATCACCTTCAGCAGCAGCAGGCCAGCCAAAGCGAATAATACCTATATTTCGCCCACCACAGTATCCGTGTGAGGATTGCTCAAAGTGCTTTACCACAGTGGGCGCGTTGCGCATTCATAAGATGATACACACGGGAGAGCTGCCGCACAAATGTGATTACTGCGACAAACGCTTTCGCACACCTGGTCAGGTGCGTGTACATCAACGCAGACATACGGGCGAGAAGCCCTTCAAGTGCAAGGTAAGCAATCCCCTTCCATCCACCAAATGTACTCTTCAGTAGATTAATTAATTATTTTATTATCTCGTCGCCCAGGTTTGTTCGCTTGCCTTCACACACCGTGAGACGCTCATCTCGCATCTGTCGCGTCACATTGGCATGAAGCGCTACAAGTGCTACGGCTGTGACAAGAACTTTGTTGTGGTTAGTGGATTGCGTGCACATCGTCGTCTACGGCCGGACACCTGCGGCAAGGTGAAGTTCACGGCGCGTGCACACGGTCCGAGAGTTCGTGTCATACGAGGCGAAGTTTTCTTTGAGTCCCATCCAGAGTACAATGGTTATTTGCGTAGCGAGGACCCTCTAAATATTTTGTCTGAGATGAACCATGTAGACATGGAATCAGATGAACCAGCCAACGTCGTTAGTTAGTTATACTTTTTCTATTTTTTGACGCTTGTCTATAATCTTGGAAATATTATATTTTTTGTATAAAGCCTATTATGAAAGGACAAGTCCTGGTAATATTTGCTAGAATTGTATTGTTAAAATAAATTATGTTGAAGGATTTACTTCCTCTGCAGCATTTACAATAAATACAAATATAATATAACTAATTGTTTATGTGAATCATTTAAAAATGGCAAATTTTCGAAAAGGGATAAATATATCACAATTCCAACAACATATGGGCAATTCTTTAGTGTCGATCGCGACATTCGTAAGCATTGAAACTGAAAAAAACAAGCGCTTCAAAATTATTTTAACTTTACAAAAATCGAAACTTATAGCTCTTGATAAGCAGTACAATTAATACTAAGTTTGAGTTTGGTCAATTGTTTGTTTTCAAGAAAATCACACGAGCCAAAACATGCTATAGAAATGTTATAAACATTTCATTGAAATATTTCAAAATGTGTTATGAGTAAATGTAAAATTTGCTTATATTAGTTTAATATAATAGATTTAAAAAAAATATATACTTTTATAGGCTTTGCATTTTTTGGATGCGGTTGACCTGTCTGAAGAATTGCCCACACAAATAATAAGTAAATAAATATTTCCTCTATCACATAAGAACTATGGAATTGAAATTACAATTTTCCGAAAAAAAACAAAAGCAATATCAATGAAAATTTCTTCAAAATCAAATACAACTCGACTATTTTAAGAACAAAGGTGGCGCCCTTTGGCATTTCTTACCATTGTAAACACAATTGTAAAATAAAATTAACGAATGCCCTTTAAATATTGAATTCATAAGGATTTTGAAAATTAACCATAATTCGGCCATATCCCTGAGGACCAACTAATTGAGCATTCAAGTTTTGCGTATAGTCCTTTTGATTTTCCAGTGTTCCGGATCTTACGATTTTCCCAACTGGATCTTTAAGGGTGATGACAATTTCTGGATGACCTTTATTCTCTATTCTTGAATACAGATTGAAAGTAATTATTTTTGTGATCCTAGTGAAACATGTCCAAAAATCCACAAGGATTATTTATATGACCCTAAAAGTTTTGCACACTTCATGTTGACCAGAGTTTAAATTAAATATAATTTGTATTAAATACTTACCTTTCTTTTGCTTTTCTTCTATTTTATGTGATGTTTTAGTACCCTTTTATATTACTTACTCTTGAATACAAATTAAACATTTACAAAAACGCATAGAAGCTGCTTTTCCAAAAAAAAATTAAAACTACAGTACAACTATAATAGCTCTTTGCAGTATAGTAAAGATAAAAATTACGTTATCTTTCGGAAGCAGCAGAAGCCATTATAATGTATTATGAATTTTGTATATTATGTATTTTATTTCGCCTTTTATTATTGATGTTCATTGGTTTTTCGGTTCGTCAAAATTATATATATATATATATATCTGATACATATAGTCGTAACGTAATATGTTGCTTACTTAAATACATATGAAATACGATCGCTCAATCTGCTGCTTGATTATTAGAATTATTTTAGGGTTTTGCATTTAGCATTAAAATTGTTAATATCTGACTAATTTTTAAAATATATTGTAATATTAAACAATTTTTATATATATTAACAAAATTCGACAAGCCGACAAATTGATGTAATATACAATAATTTGTATCTTTTACATACGCAAATATGTATTTATATTTATATTGATTTAGTATGCTAAATATGTACTTATATATGCTTGCAACGTTGATTATTCTAGACATCTAATGTTGCTATCGGCATCGTTATCGCTATAATTTCATTATTATTCATTCCAAAAACGCCCCCTTCCTGGGCCCACGGCATAACGCCAAACTTGTCAATTTTCCTATGGCCAATTCACTTTCTGGGCAACTCGCTAACAATTCGAATTATGTATATGTATATGTCTATATTTTAATGTATGAACTATAACTAATTATTAGTATCATAATGTATGGATTATTACTATTGTTGTTTAACATGTGTTTCTTGGGGCTAATAATTTAGTTTTCGCTTTGCTAACGTCTTTTATAAATATGTTTGCGATCGGAATTCGAATTCGATCATTCAATATATGCTTTCGTTATGTACATTATTATACTTCTCTTAGACAATAATAAGTATAAATGTTTTGTCATAGTATATATGCATATATTATATATTCTACAATACATATCTACAGTTATCTTATTACTTGTAGCTTGCTCTGTCTATCCGCTCGGTTATTATTATCTATTCTGCCTTTTCATACACTTTAGGTACCATAATTTACTAGCTTTAGGATCCTAATTAGCTGTTGTGGTTCTGGTATATACAGGAATCAAAACATATAACTCTTAAATCAAACAGAAACATTTTGAATTTTACCATCACCTCCAATTTAATTTCAACAAAACCACAGAATACTTTTCCTCACATTATCTATGCAGAAAAGTAGACTTAAGTAAGTTTCTGTAAAATAGATTGTGAAGTAAAATTCAAAAAATTTCTGATACAAAAAGCTTACTTGGATTTAAGTAAAGTTCCCAACAATCTCCAATGTTCGGATGGATACAAAAGTGTGAATATAATCTCCAATTGTTGGAAGGATTAAGCGATAAAAAGGGGAGAGCTTTTGCAATGTGGACAGCTCTCTAAATACACGCGAATATAATTCTATATCAATCTATATCCTGGAATAACTAAAACTAACCGATAACTTTTAACTAAAACTAGTAACTAATTAAAACTAGCTGCCTTAAGATATGCACTACGCAAGACTTTTTGACTAATTGCACGGTTTACATGTTTTGCATCAGATAAATATGCGGACTTCTGTTCGATTCGACTTTCTCATCAATTCACACAAATTTCAATTGCTTTCTTCAAGTAATTTCGGTTGTCAGCAAGCTAAGTGGAATTGACGTGAAAGTGCAACGCGAAACAGGTCTGATAATCATAGAACCTAAGCGGGCTTTTCAATTGGTATAAAAAACACATTAACATATATTTGATTGATTGATTGCATACACATATAGATAATACATACGGCACACATGCAAGTATGTAATGTCTGATAAATTGGATACATTTTCCATCTCTTTTCCATTCTCACATATTCTTTCTACTCGTCGAGCTACATTGTTTCGAGATTCATTTAGGCGGTACGTCTAATAGCTACCAAGTCCTTAGTTAAAATATGTATAGGTTACCAGTGCGGGCTGATTGGGCCTCGCAACAACAACAAGTTGATTGACTACTTTGATTAGTTAGAGCAAAAACTGTATGCACATATATACAGACACACACACACGACCATGTAAGAGAGTGTGCGTGTGTGTGTATATGGCATAGGTAAATTACTGATAATTAAACGTGTAACAGTCTTCTTGAGTTCACAATTATTTCCAAAAAACAAAAATCGAATAGAAAGAGTTACAAGCAAAAGACCGAGAGGACAATGAATGAATTAAGACGGACGATCGTTAAGATAAACAAAGACTTGAATAAAGTAGAAAAATCGTCTATAGTAAATATTCACGCATACATACATATTCGAATATGTACGCATGTTGTTAAGTAATATGTATGTGTGGGCAGTATCTGGCTATAATACTTTAAAGTTAAGGTATCCGTGTATTCTATGTATATCGTAAATGCGTATTATGCGTACAGTTTGCAAACGAACATGCAACATGCAACACTTAACATAACTTAAAGTTGTCAACGTTTTTGCTCTGTAGCCAGTTGGACTCGATTAAATTCGAAATCCAACTACAACTGCAGCTCCAATCGCTCTCAGTTAGCGTAATTATCGAATGAGCCCAAGTATTCCAAAGCGGCGCGATAGCAGAAATGATATTGATCCTGCAAGGAGTGGAGAAAGGTATTAGTCAGTTATTCGCATTGGAGTTTTATTAATGTCTCTTGACTTACCTCGGTCTGGACCATGGCGGGTCGCTGGGAGCGCAGAATTCGCACTGTTTGGAACACATCCAGCACACCCTCGTATTGCATGCGCTCCAGCACAATGCTCAGCGTGATAAAGACACCAGTGCGTCCAACACCAGCCGAACAGTGCACTGTGATGGGCCCGTCCTGGCCAAATTGCTCCTTGGTCTTGTGCACCTGTCCAATGAAATCGATGAAGCCCTCCCCAGACTTGGGCACACCCTGCTCGGGCCAATCGATGAACTGGAATTGGCGCACGGTGCGCGAGGAACCATCACGTGCATCGGTTACCTTAAAAATAGGAAGGAGAAGAGATTTTGTTGAGCATTAAGTAACTCTTAAGTTGCAACTTAGAGAGCATTTCACTGTCGAGCTCAGAGCATTGCAAGTTTCTTCTTAGCATGCACATCGCCTAAGGGTGGATGTTGATTGATCGAAGTTGGCGGCAAACTGAAGTTATGCCCCGCATGACAAGCGTGACAGCGAAACTCAAATGCAGCGAACGCATCTGTGTCTATTTGTTGCATGACTACAACTTTATGAAAAACAAAACTTAGACATTCAATGCACTTGCAGAAGTAAAGTCGTTAACAACACTTTAATCAATTTAAAAGCCCTCAATTAGGTCACTCGACTCAAGCATAATGCAGGAAATGAACAAAATGAATTTACTAGAAGTAACAGTGGTCAATATGCAGGATAATTTTTTATTGCAATGCATACATAGCTAGAATATTGGACGGGGCTGTATTATTGTCAAGATAGCTTTTGAATAGAGACCATAACTGTCATGGAAACAGAGGTGAGACTCATGAGGTTGTATTCCGAAGTAAGTAAGATTTTGTTGATTTAATTTCAAAACAGCTATGTCGACCATTGCCAAAACCGTCAACAGTTTACATTGTAAACTAAAAAAAAACGTTCTGCAAAATTTGATTTTTGATGCACCTTTTGCAGAAAGAGCCCAATTTGTATATAATTTGATAGTGAGTTTAAATTTCACGTTTAGCAACAGTGCTTTTTGCGAAGGCTTATCGCTATCTTCTAAAGTTACTCATCATCGGGTTCAATAATACATTTACACATTACGATGGTTAACTATTGTTGTAAATAGCCATGATGGAAATACCTACAAAGTACTATTATTTTTGTATGTGTATATATTTTGAAATAACCAGCTTCGTTTATTATTCACAAACCACATTTGGTGCTAACCTGCTATACATTGAGTATCGATTGTAAGGGTTAATACTATTAAAGGTTTATCTATTTGTTTGTTAAGATGAAATTAAGTACCATCGATTGGCAGTTTGAATACTATCGACAGTTTTTTATGAGAACAAGTTCAGAAATCAATAGTATACGATTGTGTAGTTAATTAAAAAATAATAAAAACTGCGCACTCACCTTGAACTCTCGCAGCTTGTATTGGGGCATATTGTACTCGGCAATGGGATCCACAACATAATACTGATAGCGAACGGAGCGTTCATGGGGCCAGTACTGGAAACACTTTTCCTGCAACGCAATCGAATGCATTAGTCAAAAGGTAAGAGGATAACACAATTAATGGTGGAATGCACTTACCCTGCCCATCTCCTTGAGTTTGGTCAGCATGACGACAATGGTGGAATTGTGCTCCCAGAGCATGCGCCAAAAGTCCTCGGCGGTATCCTGAACGGGTCCCTGAGCAGCGATGTAGGCCGATCGATAGCGGTAGCCATCAATGAAGCTGGCATTCACATAGTCGCTACCCTCGATGCCGTGTATTGGGGTGAGGTATACACGACTCGACTCGTAGGGCAGAATGTGAACCAAACGATTCTTGTGCTTGTTGCAGGCCAAGTTGGCGGTAACAAATTTGGAAGAGTCCATCTTGACATTGGTCAGCTTCTTGAACTCCACCTCCATGCCCGAAATGCTCTCGCCCGGTTCGGTGGTTAGCAGCTTTTGCAAATGCGAGTGCAGGTTGCGAGCGGCGACCTCGGTGAGGCCACAGATGATGGCCTCCAAGATGGCGTCGTGAATGAAGATGTACTGATCCTCCGTTTGCACCATGTAGTTGCGCTGGGCACGAAGACACGTCACATGCCCATAGATGTCAATGATCTTCTCGTGCTTCATGCGCTCCAGCATCGAATCGATGACAATGTAGCAACCGGTGCGTCCCACGCCCGCCGAACAGTGCACCACAACGGGTCCGGACTCGGGCGGCGTGAGGGCGCGACAGCGTCGCAGGAACTGCAGGAATGGAGCCGGATGATCGGGCACTCCGTGATCGGGCCAGGCGGTGAACTGCAGCTGCTTGATCTCGCGCCGATCGTTGAATCCCTGACGGCACAGCTGGAACGTGCGTATGCTGTAGGTGGCCAGCTCCTGGGTCTCTGTGATGGTCACAAAGATCTGGCCGTAGGTCTCGGTGCCACGCGATGGCCAATACTGATCGCACTTGATGCGCGTGCGCTCCTCCAGGCGGGTCATCATCACAATGGTCGCTGTCTTGAGCTCCCAGCACATGCGCCAGAAGTCCGCAAAGGTTTCCTGCAACGGTCCCTGGGTGGCCACATAGGCGTTGTGCTTGCGATAGCCATCACAATAGTTGGCATTGATGTAATCCGAGCCAAGGACATTCTCCTGGGCAGGCAGCTGCACTCTCGAATGATCGTAGGCGGTAACGTTGGCGTAGCGATTCTTGGACTTGTTGTGCTCATAGTTGGAGTTGTCCCAGGTGAATTGCTGGCCAGGCTCGATGCTCTCGTATTCCTGCGAGAACTTCTGATTGTCATTGGACTTGAGTCGCTCAATGTGATTGGCGAACTCTGAGATGGGTATGGGCGGATGTGAGATCATGCCGGGCGTTTGGAAGTTCAGTCTGCGCATGTCCACGGGATCACTTGGTGTGGGTCCAGCACCCAAATCTGCAGCCATCAACGGACGCGTCACCGCTGCCTGATCCGGCGTCTTGCAGGGCTGACGACGACGCTTCACCACGTACAGCACAATCAGCGTGGTGGAGACAACGAAGGCAGCAATCAAGGGCAGCACAACCCACAGTATTTCGGGCTCATCCTTGTTGCGATTAACGGAAACCTCTGGTTCCGATGGCCAGTTGGGATCAGGGCGATGTGGACGCTCGCCGGGCGGTGCCTCACGCATGTCCAGCGATAGGAACTCGGAGAAAGGACTCGAGGTGTACAGATGCTTCTGCGGTGTATCCACCACGGCACGCACAAAGATCCTGTAGCGCTTCTCACGCTCCAGCTTGCGATTGGTAAAGTTGTGATAGTCATCGCCAGAGCCCAAATGGAATGTGAATGGTATGGAGCGTTGCGGGAACTTGGCGGCAATATAGGGCGCATTTGGACGCTCGGGTTTGTTGCGGCCCGGCAGCAGATCATCGGTGAGAAACTGATCGGGATTCTTGTGCAGATTGGACTTATCCTCCGGCACCACAACCAGATAATAGTGCGATATTGGACCGTACTCCTCAGAGGCTTGCGGCAAGATCACTAGAATTTCCTCGCCATTCACCACGCCATAGAAATCCGGCTTGACCATGGGCTGCGGTGCGGCCATTTGCGTGGTCACTGTTATCTTTGTGGGCGGTCTGTACGAATAGTCCGAGGGAATGGCGCTCACATTCACATTGTAGGTGGTGAAGGGACTCAGCTCGTTGATCGTGTGCGTCTTCACAAAGTGCTTGAGAATGATTTCACGCTTCTGCACCGTTTGGGTCTGAGAGAAACCCTGCGAGTCCACAAACACCTTCATGGCATCGAAGCTGATCTTGTAGTTGACCGGATTGAGACGTATGGGCGGCGACCAGGAGAGCGTCATCGAGTGTGTGCTGACATCGTGGGCTCGCAGATTGAGGGGCACATCCTCGGGCTTGATGCGCACCGTTACCTTCTCGCTGAGACGCCCCAGGCCATTCTTGAATCTGGCCGCAATGGCCAAAGCGTATTGGGCGAACTTCTCGAGGTTAACCAGATCCGCCGATTCGGTTAGGCCCACTGTCTTGGTTTGCCAGTCATCCAGATCCTCCACAGCGGTCATCGTGTAGAAGATCTTGTAGCCCAAGAGCTTGCCACGACTGGGCACAGGCTCCCACCAGATTTCCGCTGTCTGCTCTGAGGTGGCGACCGCTTGCACAGACATTGGAGCTCGCCCCATGTCGCGTTCGGTTTCCACAATGATCTTCTCGCTAAAGGGACCGGCTCCTTGCTTGGTATAGGCGCGCACACGGAAGATATACTCGGTGTTCTCCTCCAGGTTCGTGAAGACAGCCTTGCGCAGCGTCATGTTTCGCTCGGAGCCCAGGCCGTGATCGATCTTCTTGTGGAACTGCACATCGTAGCGTGTGATCAGTCCGTTGCGATTATCCCGGGTCGGAGGATCCCAGGTGACGCAAACCACATCGGGTGTCTGGAAGCGTACGGTTATATTCGACGGAGGTCCTGCGGGTGTTCCCTCGGGCGTCTGGAATATCTTCACTGTCTCCTGGCCGATGCCAATGTGATTGCTGCCCGCCACCCGGAACTCGTACTCGACACCACGCTCCAGATCATTGAAACGCTTCTTGGTCATCTGTGGCCCAGACAACATTTCCTCCTTCAGCGGCTGATCCTTGACGCCCCATCGCAGCCGATAACCACGCAATTCACCGTACGTTTGTGCAGGACGCTCCCATTCCAGTTCAATGGACACAATGGGATCACGTTCCATAATCTTGAGACTTACAGTGGGACGCACTGGCACACCGCCGGGTGTTTTCACAGTCACGGCCTGGCTGCGATCACCGTCGCCCTTGCGGGTCAGAGCTGCCACCTGTATGGAGTACTTGGTGTCCGGCTGCAAGCCAGTCGCACTGTACTCCAGCATGTCGACCACATCGAACTTGAATGGCTCGTTGAGGAAACCCTTTCCCTAGAGTAGACAAAAAGTTGCGATGTAGCTTAAAAATATAATAAATTCTTTGCTGACCACTTAAATGAGAGCTAAATCACTGTGAAATTTTTACTTATACCAATAATAGCGCAATAATATTTGAGTGAATAGAATAGATCAGGCTAATAGGAAATGTATCGATTAGAACTCAGGAATATTGGATACTTTTTTATTTTTGAGTTCTTAGGTTACTAGTTCTTAAGCAATAAAAAAGTCAATAAAGACTAAATAATTTGACTTAAACAAAAGTATCCAGGATTTGAAGGTTCTCCAGTTTATTAAATTTCAATGAATGATAGGATTGTATCATGTTAGAAATGATAACAACAGCAGCTTCAAATTAAAACTATTCAACAAACTATCAACAGCTTCAAATTAATTGTATTTAAATGATATTATAAAACTGTCATCAGCACAAAATTGTTATATTCTTCTAAATCGCTATTACAAATATATTTTTCCATTTTGAGATATCAGTAGTTAAAAATTGTGAAACAAAATGAAATTAGTGCGTTCTCTTTAATAAGGTCGGGTGATTTTAAGATTCGTTTGGATAAATAGTACTACTAAAAGATGATTTATTTTACAATTAATATGCGAAATGAGTGTAAAATGTGAAATATTGTTACGCCTCACGCCTTCTTTATAGACCAACTCATATTTAAAACTTACCTCATCGCGCATTTCCTGGACGTGTATGTGATAGCCACGTATGATACCATTGCGATCTTTTTCCAGTGGCGGTTTCCAGCTCACATGTATGGAAGTTGAGTTCAGAGGAGTCGCCTTAACATCTTGCGGATCTCCAGGCACTGCAGACGATCGACGAAGAAGCAATAGATTAGTATTGGGCATTCACAAGTGGTAAAGATTCAAAGAGAACTATTTAAATACGTATGCTTACTTACAGCTAACTTAAGTTATATTTAGAGGGTTTTAGGGGGTTGTACCAATAAGACCCTTAATGCTAAGTAGCTTAGTCTAAGAGACGTATATGGAACTAGACACAGTTAAAACTATGGTTGCTAAGGTTGCCTTTGACCCTAGGAGCAATATACAAAACCAGAACGAACTTTTTTGGCTCCAAGTCAACGTCACCACATCACAGTTAGAGTAATTAAAATGAATAGTTGAAATAAATGTATAAAATTGAAGAAAGTGCTGCTTAACTGCTATTATATTTACTAGATAGTAGTATAGTTGGGTAGGTTGGTAGTAAGGTAGTGAGGTATTAAGGTAGGTATACAAAAGAAGTAAGTGGTTGCTCAGTAGGTGCACAAAAGTGAATTAAGAAGTGCAGTTTATACCTTGCTTGCTATGGAGAATAATACTTATAGAATAGTTTCAAAAAGTTTGTACACAAAAAAAGAATTGAGTGGCCAGTTTCTCTGGTCTCCCCAATTCGTGAATATCAATTCTTCTTGGCAAAAACAAACATTTAAGCATTCAAAAAACATTTTATACTTTTTGTTTTGTGTGCAAAATGTAAAACATTTATATAATTAGTTTAATTCCAAAAAGTGAAATAAAGATATGATTAGAAAGTCAAGAGCCTTATTTTAAAAATCCTCGCTGACTTTTTTTGACCTTCAAAAATATTGTTTGGTTGAAATAGAAAAAACGTTTCAGAAACAAAAAAAAGAAGAGATTTGATTCGAGATTTAGTGATTGGTCGACAATTCTGGACCAGTACAAAAATGTTATGATATAAATATATTTATATATGCTTGTATAAATATATGTATAGTAGTTAGATAATATAAATATATATATATTTGGTTGCTATTTTGGGCATTCTTAAACATTATATTCAAACCAGATAAAATACTCACTCTTTTTCTCTAAATAGATTTAAAATTATTTTGTATATTTTTAATAATTAACCACCATCCATTAAAGGTTGCGTTCAAAAATCAAATTGCGCAATAATTTTGTATTCACATCAAAAAAGTTTTCAAAATTGTTTTTCCATTTCGAGTTTGCATTCAAAAAAAGGTGCACGAAACAGAGCAAGTAGTGCAAGGTGCGAGTGGCCAAGCAAAGATATATTTGTGTTTGGTTTTTTGTTATATATATGAAAAAAGATATAAGATATAGCTCTTTAGTTTACAGTATACAGTTTACAGTTCCAAAAATAGTCAGGTGCATTGTTACGGGATGAAAATAATAAATGATTGGAGTCGAAATTAAGAAACTATAGATTGATGTACATATAGTATGTACTTATGTACTATATATAATACAAAATTTACATATTTGTTGGCACACCCGCTTTGATACTTGACAAAAAAAGTGTTGCATTTGTAAATTCCTTTAGTTTTGTTTTCCTTTTCAATTAAACATATGATGTGGTATTTTGTAAGGCCTTAAATGATTTAAAATTAGCTTAAAACTTACAACTAACTTTCGTACTATACTTCAAATGATATCTTAAATTTAGTAGATTAATTTAGTTGTTTTTTTCATGAGCTGCTCCAAATGACTCGTGCCTGTTGAGTTCATTAAAATTTTGTTAAACAAATATATAATTCAAATTATCCGAATGCAGCTCGCCGCACAAATGTTAAATTTTGCTTCATTAGTGTTTGCCATAACACTGTTCACTGTAGGGCAGGGGCAAATTCGCCGACGGGACGGATTGCATGTCAACTGCAGCTTTGTCTAGATCTTGTCATTTCGTATGCATTCACATACTCCACAGACACACACGCACGCACACACATTCGCCAACGAAAAGTATATAAAATAATTAAAATGCTACCGTTAGAAGGTGTTTTCTACTTTTTTTCTAAATATATTTTTTTCATTTCCTTTTTGTATTCTGCTGAATAGAAAGAATGGGGCAACGAGCGCATCCTAAGCTAAGCTACAAATGCTCGAGGTGCTCATTTGAATACCTTTCAGTCACAATAATAAAAGGCATATAGGTGCATACATTGCAATGCATTGCAAGAGTTTTCTTTCTTTCTTTTATTTAAATTGAAAAAGCTCAAAAATGAACAAAACTTTTTTTAAAGTGGAATTTAAGGCTAGAACAAGAATTTACGGAAGATAATATAATTAGGTAATACAGGGAAACCGTATCAAAATATTCATGTTAGATAAATTATAAATAAATTTGAGTTCTCTGCTATGACAAAATAAATTAAACGATACTGATTAAACATTTTAGCTGCTTATTGAATTAATTGAGTTAGGAGCTTTTCTCCTACTTCTTCAAATATTTAAAATGGGGTAATGGAATGTGGAATCCTTTTAATCATGTCAATGGTGCCATTTTTTAATTATTTTGTGTAAGAGTATATTTAATCTGTAGGGCGTATCTGCTAGTCGAGTTCTTTTATGGTCGCATTTGCATGTTTCTTTTTTCTGAGTATTTTATTTATTTATTTATTTTTTTTGGTTACCTGTGCTGCTCTGTTGGGTTTGCGTGTATGTCTGCAACACACAAAAGGGAAGCTGCTGCCTGCTTTACGAATTTGCAGCCAGAGCTGGGAATAAAAAACAGCAGAAAAATGGAAGCAAGTGCCCAGCTTTAGACAGGTGCTATTTGCATTTCACATTTCGTATTTCGCCTTTCGTACCTCGCATTGAAAGCCAAGCCCGGCTAACAAGCGCAGTATAAACGAAATAAAAATAAAAATTAAAGAATGAAATAAGTACAAGATATTGTAGCACACTTTCAGTATGTCTCTTTAAGTGGCAACCAGTTCCTGCTTAATGCCGCCGGGTTATCAATGCAATTGGAGTTAGTTGCTCTCACAAATCCTCACATACACACAGACAACACTCTTAGACACACACACACACACACATATTGATTGTGCTAAATTGAGTACAATTAAAATATAGTAGAGTAGTAGCGTAGTAGACGACACAGATGAGCAGCGAGCAGAGTTGTGAAAATACTGTGCGGCTAGACAACTTGAGGTGCTCTTTTTGATTATGTGCATTGCTCATAGTGTACATTGCTGTTCAGAATAAGTGAAAAGAAGTAGATTAATAAAGTAGCCTCACTGACATTCTCTGTTTGGCAATTGTGCAAAGGTGCTGCCAGTTGCCAGTGCTTTGCGGTGCTTTTGTAGTGCTTACTTAAAGTACAGAATCAAAGTGAGTTTTGAAGTGTGCTTATAGCTTAACTTAGTTGACGTACTACTAGGTGCTTAACCATTAACTAAGTACATTTCATTTGCAGTGCTTACGTTCAACAAATTATATTAAGTGAGTGAGCCAACACATTTTATCGTGTCGACCATTTTTCAAAACACAAAAAAGGGAAAGCAACATTGTTAAGAAAGAATTGAAAGTGAAAAGTTGATCGAACAAGCAAGTCAACAGCTAACAAGCAGTTGTGTCTTATGTTTTGGGGTTAATCAAAAATCTTAAGGTATAAGCAATTACGGTTGGATATGAATAGAAAAATGTGCTCTATCGATATAAATTTCAAAATGAATCAAAATATTCTTCTTTTATTTGTTACTTGATATACATTAATTACTTATGTTTTTAAATTTTCTACGCAATTAAAATCGCACATCTCCTTTTATATAAATTTTAGCTTTGGCCGGAGTTAATTAATTTTGATAAAACGTTTTGCATTTATAAAAAGAGTTCATAATTTATGCCAGACACGTTCTCATACTTATTGTTATTAAAAGCTGATGCATCCATTTAATGGCTGTTTCATTATCTGGCAATTTCTGATTGACTCTATCTATTCCAAATTAGCACAGTTTTCTATATTCATAAAAAACTGCAACAATTGGGTAGAGAAATAATACAATTGGTTTCACAAATAGCGGGATCAACTCAGAGGGGCGCCGTGTCAGTAACCATGGCAGTAAACAAAAAGATGTCCAGGTGAGTGTAATAAAAAAACAGTGAACCAGATGCAAATGTGTTAACTGTGCAAACATGCAGGTGATGGCGGATGGCAAATAAAACTTAATCAAATGTGTCAACAGAATGCAAATTAAATGCAAAAATCAAATAATTTTTGTGCGAAAATCAATTTAAGGATTTGCGCTATGTTGCTGCTGTGTGCTGCACGCGTATTTGCATAGCAATAAAATAAAATAATAAATAAATACAAAAACACAACAACAACAGTGTCAATTTTTGAGCTGGTTTGGTCTGAGAGGGTGCAATGTAGGCGCCAAAGTGCAAAATGGGTGCCAAAAAAAAAACAAAACACAAAGTTGACAGGGAGAAGAGGCTCAAAAAGATTACACCGAACGGCTGCAAAATGTTATTAAATATGTATGCATTCGTGTGGATATATGTATATATTTATATATATATTTGTATATGAATGGCAAATTAAATTAAAAAAACGTCAACCCACGGGTTACCGCAGCTTAAATACTCTTGCAGAGAGCTACAGTACACGCATGAAAAATTGAAATCCTTCAAAACAATTGGCAACTTTGTGAACCTTTTTTCTTCAAATAGCAAAAATCGAATGCATTTAAAAATATCGTAAGAACTTGTTTCAGAAAACTTTGAAAAATTTTATAAAAATTACAAAGTACAAACTCAATTATTGATTTTCATTTTCATATCAGATATGTGATAATCTAATACTACATCTCTCTTGTATATGTTCGAGTGAATATGAGTAAAAGAACTTGCATTCAGCTACATACATATTAAACTATCGTCGAAAATAATTCTATCATAGTCGTAACTTTTAGATACGTAGCGTAGTGGTCTCCCTCTGCAAGCGTATGTAAATATAAAAAATATATAAATAAATGCAAAGAAATGTGTTGCAATATTTGCCAAAGGTACACAACAACGAAAGTGTGTAAAAACCGGAGATTCCGGAGAAATGGGGACGTGGGGATTGGGCAAAAATGACCTGTTTAGGCCCGCTGGGAGCTTTGTTTACATTTATAATTGCATAAATTTAATTGTGTAAATAATTCAATTTTATATTTAATGTGGTCCGTTTGCGGGTACACACATTAAAAAACAAAAACAAAATAGCGAAAATAAGCAACAACAATCAACTAACTAAATTCTCAAAACTCATAAAATTTTGGCAGATTATATTTGCAATAGATATTGTATGTATGTATAGTAGTAGAAGTAGTAATAGTAGTGGAAGTAATAGTATTTTTAATAGTAGTATATCTGGTGCGCTTACAAAAACACAGAGCTCATGGCTTTTTTATATTTTGGGTGCTATACAAATTACCACAAAAAGTTGAATGCATTATATCAAAAAATATGATTTATTATATATTTATAATATATGTCCAATTCGGTTAATGCAGTAATCTTTCATCAAGACGATTGAGAGTCGATAAAATAACAAAAACACAATATAGGAGTTGTGCTAAAAAAGTTGTTTTGGATTTTTTATAGAGATACAAGTGCAAAAAAGTAGTCAAAAATTGCGCCAAAAAATATGCAATTTTATATTACCAATTAAAAAATTTTTTGTTTTTTTTTTATTGAAATAAAAATTAATGAGCTTAAACATTGTAAACGAAAAGCCAAACTCAACTTTAATTATTGGAAAAGGTGAAAAACAGAAATGGGACATGGTAAAAACAAATTAAAAAGGATTGTTTTTTTCCGAGATATTAATGTTGGAGGTCCGTTTTCGCATATCATTTTTGTGAGTTTTAACCAAAATGTATGTTATATATTTTATATGCGAGACAGGATATTTAATAATTCGATAATAGGACAACGATATTTTCAGTTGAAATAAAAAATCATAATCTTTTAAATTAACACGGAACTCGAATCAGTATCAAATATATACTTTTGCGATTTCCAAAGAACAGGGAAGGATTTTGTAAGAAACTAAAAGTCTACAAGTAAAACGGGTATTAAATAAACACTGCTGCATTCAAAAAGTTATATGTATGCAGCATTTCAAATATTTTCGTATGATATAGAATATGTATATGGTATTTACTGTTATTGGTAAACACATATACAAAGAACAAAAGTGAATTGTGTAATTTGAAACCAAACAAAAACAAAGGAGAGAAACGCTCCATTATGCTTTCCGGCAGCTCCAGCGTCGGGTGCTCGTTATCAAAATTCAAAATTGTACAAAAATTTGTTCGATTAGTATGCGATATAAGTCAATAAGATTAGGTATAACTAAACGAATTTGTTAAACAATATAATAATAAAATATGATAACGCATGAATGTAAATGCAATTGTAATTGGTAAAGGTAAATCATAAATGATAATGAAAACATAAGGAATTCGACTTGAGTTAAGACTTACGCATACGTAAGATTGTCATTGGCATACATACCATCCTCTTGGGTGCGAATAATAATCGGATGGGAGCGTGGACCGTCGCCCACCGAGGTGCCGGCGAGTACCCAGATCTTGTACTCGGTCCAGCGCTTCAACTCATCGAGCACTATTTGGGTCATGTTCAACGTGAGAGTGGACGCCTCGTCGTCCTCGCGACCCACCTCCACGAACAGCACCTTATAGTATATGATGCGCCCATTGGAGCGCTCCGCTGGTGGTGGCAGCCAGCTAAGTGAGATCGTTGTCGAGCTGTTTGCAATGGCCGAAATATTGCGTGGCGGAGCACCTGGTACTAATTACATAATAGATGGGAACGGTACGTATTGTGTGGTTGTTTTTTTTTTTTTTTTTTTTGTGGTTTGATTTTTATAGTTGAGATGATTTTGGTTTTGCATAGCCAAAATTAGTTTGGATTATGTAAGGTTATTTAGTTGTGGAGTTGTTTTTTATATTTTTATAGCGTTCAGCGATTAGCGTAAAAACCGAATAAATGTTTGAAAACGAAAAACATGTAACGAAAGAAAGCACAAAACGAAATATTTAATAAATGACATAATGGATAGGCGTAAGTATATAAGTTGATATATTAAATAATCAAATGAAACTCAAAAATATTCTCAAGACATAATAAATCCAATGGTTTATGCAAATAATGTTGTAGTTGCTTTGCATTGCGAGAACTTCGAGCTTCTCATTAAAAGCTTCTCTTTAAATAATTGTGCATATTTTTTGGTAACGATTTTCAGCTGAAAAAAGTATTTACAGTATTTGCTAAATTGTACACTAAAGCTACGAAAGATTGCCAAATAAATGTAAATACATTTTATATAGTAAATAAATCATTTTGCATGCATGCACATACATATACAGTATATAATTGGGTATAAATAGCTTTCTTAATTTAAAACTAACACACACACACTCACACATAGGCAATATAAACATTATAATATAAACATTTAATTTGCATAAACCATGTGGGTTTCTTCAAGTGCTATTTATAGCCAAACTACACATAAAAACATAGAAGTAAACTACGAAATTGCTGGTAAAGATACAAATATGGATAACTAGATAGTTGGATATAAACTTTAGTTGCACGATGCACTTAAACTATTATAGACAAATGACCAATTAGCTCGGATAAATAGGAAACAAAACATGAAATTCGAGAATATGGAAATATCTATCAAACAGTTAAAACAATTTATTGCGAAACTGAAGGAACAAGTCAATTTAACACAAATGCTAAACGCATTCATTCCTCATTGCTCCAAATTCGAAGCCGCAAAACAATCGTTAAGCCAGGCACCACGAGAACCACTAGAACCACTTAGTATTTTAATTATGCGCAAAATCATGCGAATATGCAAAACGTGCAAATATGAAAACCAAAAGTGATGGATGCAACAATGCATGGATACTTCCACTTGCACATCCATTTTCATTTCCTCTACCATTTCCATTTCACATTTCTCTTCGCGTTTCAAAATCAATTACTAAACACAGACACAGATCTGGACAGAAGCTCAGACAGACTACGAGTATTGTCTACGAATTTTGGTTTTGTGGTTTTGGTTGCAATTGCTGTTGCAGTTGCCGTTCTTGTTGCCATTGCTGCTTGCAGTTTGTAGTTTCGTTTAATATTTTGACACATGCTTAGAAATAGTTGAATTGCAATCACCTTGTAACATTCATCATTTGCATAATTTAGCACTCAAAACATAAATTGCGAATGAAAATAATACTACACATTTAGGGCAAGTTGCTTAACAATTTCGTGCATCTCAAATAAAAAGACAACATTTTGAAAGTAACTTATGGTTGAATATTTAACTGTTGTTCTCTCTCGTGTTGTACTTGTTAGAGTATAGTTGTATTTGTAACTGTCATGTGGTGATGTTTTCAGAGTTTCGTATATGGATCGTGTTGCAGATCTTGTTGTCAGTTTTGCATTGTTTAATTATTTGTATTCAATAAATAAAATACAAATAAATTCCAAGATCTGCTGATTACGCAATAAAAGATAAGGCGTGTTTCTAGTTTGGTTTTGTATATTGGCGACTTGTTTGCGATAGTATGCCTAGCTTAACTGTTGTATGTGTATGTTGGGTATTAACTTAAGTTATCTAACTATGTGTAAATTGTATATAGTATGTATATTTTATAGTATAGCCTATATCAGTGTATATAATATAGTGCAACATAAATCGAACTAACTATAAGTTTGCTAATTTTAAAACTTGCAAGAAACCAGAACAATCACATATATGGTACATTATTATATATGATATTTTAGTATATAGAATATATTTTAAGTAAATAAAAGAGTGCATTTCATCACACACTTTTCTCTTTCACCCATACGCTTACACAGTACACGCACACATGAACACTTCGATGAGTTTTACCTGTATCCTTGTGAGGGCCATAACACACAATACACACACACACACACACACAAGACTCACACACACAACTTTATGTAACGGGTTTTCAACTGAATAATCAACTACATTTCAAAGTTATATGAAATATATATGTATATAGTTATATGTATTTATATATAATAATGGTATATTTATAAAGTTAAAAGTATGTTGGCAAATTAAATTTGTTTTGTTGTTGTTTGTACTTAGACTATAGAAACTCGTAAGATTGCTACAGCTTAATTGAGTTGTTTGCTTCAGGAACTTAACTTAGTATTAGGACAAGAGGCCAATCACTTACCATATTGTTTGGTGCGTACTGGTATTGGGGGCGTGGTCGCGCCCTCGCCGCGCTGTGATCGAGCTGCCAGCCAAATATAGTACAGGGTATCAGGATACAAACCATCAAGCGTATAGGACTCCGAGTTAGAAATGCGCCTGTAAAACGAGTGTGGGTGTGAGTGTGTGTGTACATTAGTTAATTATATTTGCCTATTTCGATATGGATATCGAATTAGGTGAATGGTTAACTCACTTGTGATGATCCTGATTGGCGTATGTATCATTCCAATAGAGCTCATAATGGACAATATTCTCGCTGGAATGCGTCGGCTTGGACCACTGCAATGTGACTGCGGTCTCGCCGATATCAGTGGCCCGGAAATTGCTCGGTTGTGATGGCACACCTGTACATGGCCATCGAACACACATACGCACAGAGGGTACCAGAGATGGGAGGAATCAACGTGATATCCCGGAGCATCCATGTATATAGCACGTGCGCACATATTTGGTTTTGGTTTTGGTTTTGGTTGGTTTGGTAATAATGAAACGGAAATTACGGAAATTAAATAAAATACAAACAAATCAATGTGGCATTTATTTATATATGCCAATTCTGATATGATGCTTCAGATACGCAATCGCACGCATTCACGCAGCCGAAATCAAATGTACTTGCTGCCCATGGAATTGTTTCAATGTATATAATAAATGTGTTTGCATCGCCATAACGAGAGTTCAGAGTGCTTTTCGACCGCTTTGCCTTGGTAATAGTTTGTTTTAAATGATTTATATACCCTCAAGAGAAATAATTATTGTTTTTATGGCTTTCAATGCAGTTTACATATGTGTCGCTTTCGTCGTCACATATGCTCTCATTCTGATGATGACAAAGCACCTCGTTAAGTTGGACAGCCTTTTGATTCAAGAATTTTTAACAAAGTGTCACAGTTTTGATGTAGCAGTTTGAATTAAATATTTGAGACGTTTGATA
Organism: Drosophila immigrans; assembly: GCA_963583835.1. Lineage (NCBI taxonomy): Eukaryota > Metazoa > Arthropoda > Insecta > Diptera > Drosophilidae > Drosophila > Drosophila immigrans. The sequence continues at coordinate 19,819,902 of OY757143.1, read as the reverse complement.
AGGTCAAGTTGGGCTTCGGTTACCTCTGCATGTGACTTAATGCAATAAGATTCAATTTTATTGATTTATAGCATACAATAAATAATTTCGTCTCATTCGGCAAAACTTTATTGGAAATACTTGCAAATCAATGCATTTAATTCTTGATGAATTTGAATTTGAATTTTTGCACAAAAAAAAAATCTCTATAAGCTGATAAAAGTTTTAACTGCAATTTTTTGCTGATATACCGTTTTTAATTTAATATTTGCACTTGAAATTTGAAACGTTTTGTAGCTGCAATTTCCAATGCAAATCTTAGTAATCCTGTGCTTCACAAAGGACCCTGGTCAGTCAGTCAGTCAGTCAGTCATTCAGCCAGTGGCACCGAGGCATTCAGGCAGCTCGCCAGGGGTTGGCACAAATAAAGCTAAGCGCATTAGGCAACCGCTACAAGTGCAGCAAATACGACAAATGCAACAAATTTAAAGTCAGACCATAAACTGCTGGCCACATCGTAGCAACCTGCCCCCAATACCCGCAAACACCACACACACACAGACACACAAACACATACATAAACATATGTATATACAAACAATCACCCTAAAGTCCTTTCCCCTAACCCGATCAGCATTCTTGCTCTGGGATGGTCACAAAGCTGCATATCAAAGTATGGCAAATGCAATTGCTTCAGCAGTCAAACTTAATGAATATTTGCTGCATGCACACGCACAGACGCACACTCACACACACACACACATACAGTCACACACACACACACACACACTTGGCTATAGTCGGTTATAGGTGCGTTGAAATTCGTAAGTAAATGGAATAAATGTCTTTCATCTAAAGGGAAAACTATGCGTGAAGCTTGTTTAGTCTTTTGCAAAAACATTGCAACTTGCTTAAGGAATGTCTTGTAGCTTTAAGGCCACTCGAGAATGATGCCAGAAAGTTGAAAATTACAATAAATTAACAATTTCCCAGCCGGGTTGCAATAAAGCTCGAGTTTCAGCTTTAAATTAGAAAAGATAACATTGCTGGATACATTGAAAAATAACAAAAATTTATCGTTTAAGATTAGGAAAACTAATATAATAATTAATTATTTTTAGTGCTATTGGATTTGTAAGCTTGGCTGGATAATGCGAAACCTCTGGCAGATAAAGATGATTAACAGTATTCTTGATTGACTGTACACACGATTCGCTTGTCATTTAGGATTATAATTAAATAAGTGGTATAATCTCCGATCAATTAAATTGTCCATGTCTTGGTGCGCTGCCAGCAAATGCATTTCACAATTTACATTTAACATTCAACGTCTAACATTACGTGTTGGTGTGTGTGTGTGTGTGTGTGTGTGTGTGTGTAGGTGTAAGGGTGTTTGTTTGTGCGACAAGTAATTGGGTTTGATTGGGCAATCAATTTTAGGTGCAATGTCACTCACCTTGCTGTGTCTTCACCTGGACCGGCGTGGACATTGGACCGGCTCCCATTGAGGTGTACGCCTGTATGCGGACCGTATATATGGCATGGGGGGTTAGCTCCGATATGGTTGTCAATTCGCTATTGTCAATCATTCGGGCGTTCCAAGAGGCCTCCGGTTGATTCGAATTGGTCGTGTAGTACACCTTGTAGCCCTAATAAACGACATAATGCCAATGAGTATTACAAATTATTCAATTTGCTCTGCTATCTTTGGAAAATATTTAAATGCAGTCGTAATGTTTGTTGAAAACATCTTAAAGTTGTATTTTTGTAAATGGTTGTCTAGTAATAATTGAAATCTAATAGATTTGCTAACAATTAAGTCGTAAAAACCACAAAATGAGCTGACAACGAATTAACGAATTTTGCATATGGACATACACAGAGAGAAAAGCATGACTACAATTATTCGATATGTGAATGTTTCGATGGAACATTTTTAAAAATATTCTTAAATCAAGATTTGTGTTCAGAATGCTTATCTTAATTTAAGAATTTACAGGGTTCAAGTTCGAATTTATTATTGATTTTAGCACGTTGTTTTTCTTTGTGTACACGAAAGTTTCACCACAATACGAGTACGATAGAGCTAAATCTGTTCAGAACTTGTGGTGCTGTTTAATTTTGTATAGGCATCATAATATCATTAACTTTATCAAAAGGTTCTTGCAACCGCAATCTTTCGATGCAAAAACAAATTTAAGTTCAGCTGCTGCTGTGCGTCGAAGTAACAAAATCGTTTGGCCATAAACTGTTTGAAATTGGCAAACTGATAACCAAAAATGAAATATGGTTTTGTGGTCTCAGATTTGCGAACTTTATAATTTTGGCATTTTGCGGTGAGGACAGTTTGCATGCTGCAACATTTGAAGCATACGACGACGCACAACAATGGAGACCACAACAATTGCGGCCTAGCACTTTGCTCGATCAATGTGCTCAACAAGCCAGGACGAGCACCAGGAGCAGGACTACGCAGTCTGCCCGAAGAATGAAGGCAACAGTCAAGCATATATTGAGGGGGCTGAGCGGTGGCTAGTTGGAGTGGCTAACTGTGTTGCTTTGATTTCATTCGCACATTTGCATTTAAACGTTTTGCTCTTTGCCTTCTCCGGCTCTCGTCTCCAGCTGACAAACATGGCTAACGTCATTTGGCCTCTCCATGTGACAAAGTGTCGACCTCCGGGCTCGCCCCGAGCCAGTGAGAGTCGAGCTTCGGATCGAGGTCGGGGTCGGGGTCGGGAGTCCTGGTCGTTTGTCGTTGTTATTGTTGTTGTTGTTGTTGAGTCTGTGTACGGGTTGTTGTTTAATATGCGTACTTGATGCCAGGTACTTACGGTCACTTGTCCATTGGGCGTCTCTGGTGGCTCCCAAGTAATAATCATCGTGGATGAGCTCAACGGGCGCACTTGCACATTACGTGGTGCACTTTCCATTTCTGAAAGGGAGACAGAGAGAGAGAGAGAGAGAGGGAGTCAGATAGATAGAAAGAGTACGAACATTTTGGCATTGTGAATATAAAGTGAAGCAATTTCTCCGTCTGTTTTCGGCACACAGGACAGCTGTGTTAATGCTTGTTTAAGAACACATGAATATTTGGTTTAATAATTTGATAATGGGACAGCTTGGGCTTTACTTATAAGAATTTCAGTCAGTTGTGCAGAAAACCCGAAACATCTACGGAAAGCGATGGCTTGGTATGCTATCGAGTTAGTTCCAAATGGATGAAATTTGAATTCCTTTTTATGTTAAAGGACTTGGTTCAGTTAACAGCTGTCTGTAGTTGATGTTGGACTTAATTAAATGGAATCAAAGTTAATTGAAATCTCAACTGCTACACAAAGTACTCCATACAATTAATTAGGTATTATATCGTTTATGAGTGCATTTAAATACAATATGCCATCATTTAAGTTAAATTACTCTATTTTGTTAACGGCTGTATAATGAATATAAGAACTTTCAACTCTTAACGAGAGTACTCCGTACAATTAAATAGGTATTTTATCTATTGCGAGCAGTTGTCCACAGTTGATGTTGTACTTAATTGAATGTGGGTAAAATTAATACAACTCTCAACTTTTAAACTGAATACTTCATACAATCAATTAAGAATTCTATTTATTATTAACATACTCAAATACAATATGCTCCGATTTTTCCCCAATCAAGCTGTGAGTTTTAATTAGTTGGATCAATCAATGGCCATAATTGCATGTGTCTGGATGAAGTAATTTATTTTCTGGCATTTGAATACGTGAACTAACTCACAATAGTTTTCGATCATTCACAATCAAATGCACTTTAAGCACGGATTCCTCGTAAGCTTCCCCCTGTTTCAGTCACATTTTGCACGCCCTTTTCGCTTGGTGTCAGTCATGCATATGCAATTTTGTTAAATGAATTTCGGCATTTTGGCAATAGTCAGGGTTTTAAATCAAATGCAGCGACAGAACCGGACAGGAGAGCGATGAGGCGTGGGAAACGGGAAGATCTGGGGGGATATAAACCAACGGTATTAGGGCCGCCGCACAAATGTTTTCAAATGCAAACAATCATCCATCACAATTTCTAGGAACTGGCTCCGAACTTTTGTTGAATTCATGTCCCTCTGACCGTTCGTCGTAATCGTTTTTGCTGTTGCTGCCATGGCAAGCTCGGCGCATTATAGTGCGAATTTTGCATTTATAATGTGTGCTGCGCCATTCGCACAACACAACACAACAAAACACAACAAAACAGAGCACAACACACACATTAACTGAATTTTGATGTTAGCAAAACAATGCGAAAACGAACTTAAAATCAGCCCAACTCAACTGTCTGTCTAGCTGCACATTATACTAACAGGGCTGGCTGGAAATATGCAATAGGCATCCAATTCTCACACCCCTCAGACAAAGTGTGAAATGGCATATTAGCGAGTTCAGACATGCGAAATGTTTGACCGATTTACTTTATAAGCCAACTTAAATTTAAATTTTCCAATTAAGCTTAATTTTGAAAGTTAAGTTTATATTTTACAGGGTTTCAATTTAAGTAAATATTTATTATTTATATTATTTTATATTTCAAAATGCACCAAAAAATATATATATATTCTTTCAATTACAGTATGCATTAAATTTATAGTTCAAAAAGTATTTGAATTTAATATTTATTAGCAGTTTATATATTGCATTTGTATATCTATTAATAACAACTTTTCAGCTATTTTGCATTAATGTGGAATATTTTTAAATTGCCCCACAAGATGTGCCTATCTTAAAGCTCACACAAATTAAATGTCGGGCCATTTTGATAGTCGATCTGATGCCTCAACCGCATTCGCACATGTTTGGAATGCATTTGCGAGGCGTGAATTTGTTGGACAGCAGCTTGTGGGGCAATTGAGGGGAGTAAAGAGAGAGAGCTGGAGAGAGGATTAGTGCAGACAGGGGCAGCCACTGCTAATTAGTGAGAACAGCATTTGATCGCCTCAATTGCTGACAAGCGTTACGAATTTCGAGTCAGTTCAGTTACCAAATGCAATGCGTGTGCAGAGAAAGTGGAGAGGGGGGGTTGAGAGGGGGAGTCCACTTCGTTTTCTTCTGCTCCCCAATTGGTTAATGGCCAATCAATAAATTCCAATTCTCACAATTTTACTGCAATATCTACATGCGCCACTGCAGCGTTTTACCCACAATTTATATCGCAAGCATCTCATCTGTTACACAACTCAGTAATAGTCGTGGAGTGTGTGTGTGTGTGTGTTAGTGAGTGCGAGTGTGTGTGTAGCAAGAACCCATTGCCGGATGGGACCGAACTGGCATTGCCATTTGCCGGCTCTGGGCTAAGATTTGCATGCAGCACATGGGCACTCCAAAAATTGCAATAGCTTTGCCAGGCAGCAGGCAGCAGGCAGCGACTGTCTGGCCAGGATGCCATGACTTCCCCACACCTCGACCTCCCTCGACGTCTGCCTAACTGTCTGCCCCGCCTGCCCTGCCAGTTATCCTGGCAGCTCCTTGGCTGGGTGCGTCATGTGGCAACGTCACGTAAGCTGCATTTAAGAGCATATACATTACATACGGATACGCTCCATTAATATGTATCCCTTGCATGCCAGCCTCACGCCTACAGCTTATAGCACTAAATTCTTCGCAGCCTCCGAGACACACACGCATACAAACACACATGCAACACACACCCAAACACACATGTGCCAGGAGCCCCTTTGACCTATTACATGGCGAAAGGAGCTGTTAAAGAGTTGCCAACACACTTGTATCAGTATCAGTGTGTGTGTGTGTGTGTGTGTGTAGCCGTGTGTATGCGTGTATGGCTGCACATTAAAGTTAAATGTATTAGGCCCTATTACACGTATTACAGCCAAATTGGAATACAAGATAGCAGCAACTCGAACCAAGCCAAGCCAAGCATCTACAGCTTAACCTCAGACATTGCCAAGGATATTTTGTCGCACAAATGCAGCTGGAAACAAGTGTTGGGATGTTTACAGATGGAATCTAGATAAGTCGCAGGTCAACGTTGTACCCAAGCTTGCATAACCGTGTTTAATTCGCATTATGTGCATTCTTCAAACAGATCACGCATCGAATTTGTTTTCGTTTTCGCAACGTTTCCTGATTGCCATCTAGATAATGTTAATAAGCCAATGAAATTCATATTCATATTCGCATATTCGCATATTCTAAGCATCTGCAAAATTATATAATATGATTCGAACATCTGACGGAATTAGCAAGTTAAATCTGTGAATTGTTTAAGTTTTTCGTTATTTGAAAATTGACAAATTAAACTATTATTTCAGCCTGAATTTCAGCTGCCGTTATAATATATGAGTGGAATTTACTACAGTATTATAATATAATATTTCAAGAAATGAAGGCCCATTTATAACTCTGAACCAAATGACATTAATGACTGAATTTGAGTTTAGTTTAAATAAATCGTACGACATTTCGACTCTGTGCGCTTGATTAATGTCTAAATTTGTATGAAACTGAAAATCACAAGGAATATTCTTCTTTAAATATTTACTTTCAAGTAGACTTAAAGCCGTTTTATAATCGTCTTTTGCTTTGAGCACGGTTTGCTTTGACCGTCAGCTGGCATGGATTTTAGCTATTGTTCAGGTGCGTAATGTACTTGACATCTGCTGCTGTTATTCAACACTGGCGTCTCATTAAACTGTCTGGTGTTTATGGCAATCGCTTTGGCTGCATCTCTCTCGTTACAGGTCATAAATAGGTCTTTGTCAGCTGCTACCTAATCTGAAGCCAAATCGAACCGGGACCCAGACCCAAAGGCGACACGTGTCATTATCCACATCGATGGCAACTGCTTTGTTGTTGGAGTTGAAGTTGTTGCTGTTGCACGATATAGTTGCTAGTTTCTTTTTGTGCTGCAATTGCTATCGAAATAATATTTCGAAACGATATTGGGCAAGCGATAAGCATAATTGCGGCAATAAAAGTTTTCAACTTTTATACGACAAGTTACAGAGAATAACAAGGAACGAAACGCAGTCCAAAAGCAGCAGAGACAGCAGCAGGACGCAGTACACAGTACGCAGTAAGCGCTATTGCCATGGCTAAAACGGCGTTGCATATACGCAGATAGACAGACGGACGGACAGACAACGGCATACGCACGAGCCCAGTTCAGACAGAGAGAGAGAGAGAGATAGTATGGTAGAGGAAGAAAGGGAGATAATCGTAACCATACGAGGACTCTGATGCGCATTCATACGAAAGCATAACAATGCAAACTTTATGCGCTGCTTGCCACATTGTATGGCAGCGGGTTCTTGTGGCAGTTGCACACACACACACAGACGCATACATACATCAGCCGACGCAGCTGCGTATGCAACGGTTTTTAAACATTGCATTTACCTTTGATTCGAAGCTAGAGAAGCTGTTTTCCCAGCCAAGTGGCAGAAGGGAGGGATCTGAGCATGGGATTGGCATAATGTTATGTGAATGCTGCTCAAGAATTGTTATTGAAATTGTTTTGGCCATCAAATTTTGTTTGCCGCCAAAGCAAAGGCAAGAGCAAAAGGAGGCTAAGGATACTTACTTGTGCCACCAAATGAGAAATCACCTAAGCAGCAGAACGGGAGAGAGAGAGGGGGAGAAAAAGAAAGACATTGCAAGAGCGGGTTAGTAGCGTACTTTACATAAAACTCGCAAAGAAATCCACGAGAACAAAAAATAAAATCAAATTGCACACAGAATTCTTGAAAAAAATCCTTATTTTCCCAAGCAAGCGGCAGCAGCATGTAGGAAGAATATGTGGAGAACAGTTAGAGTGTGTTTTTAGCCAGAAATGGATTTTGGGGTTTCAAGTGGGTTGGCGCTACTCACTTGTCTCACCGGTGGTACAGGTCGCAGGAGTTGAGGGCGGACCACGTCCAATATTGTTAACGGCAATCACATAGAACTCGTATTCCGTGTAGGGACTGAGAGCACGCACAACGTAGAACATGGTTATGATGCCGCTTATCTCGCTGAAGGCCTGATTCGCATTCTTTGGCTTGTACTGGATGACATAGTATTGCAGATCTTCGGGGCCCTTGTACGACCATTCCAGGCGGACCGAAGTCGCAGTCACCTCAGAGATACGCACATCGGTTGGCGACGTCGGCAGAGCTGCGTTTAGAAAGCGTTTTATTAACACAGCATTCGTTTATTTTGTACGGCTTTACTTACACTGCACCTTGACAATAGAAACGGATTCGATTTGACCAAGAGAAGAGGCAGCTATGCAGGTAAAATTCGCACTCTCCTGTATATTCGTCAGCTGCAACACATTCTTTCCAATGGGTATGTCATTCTCTGGCGTCAGATCATGTGCACCTGCATGATATGAAAGCAACATGGTGAGAATTATGGCTTAAATATAGGTCCATGTTGCGGACTTACCCTTCATCCATCTGACAGCCGGCATGGGTGAGCCAACGGCAATGCAGGAGAGATTTAGATTTGAACCCAACATCACCTCATTGTTGGTCTCTGGTGGACGCGAGAATGTTGGTGGAACGCGACGCACTTTCACATACAAATTGGTCGCCTTCGAGTGCTCGGTTCCAATTGAGTTCTCAGCAACGCACTCGTATTTGCCCTGATCCTCCTCCCGACTGTTGTTGATTTGCAGAATGCCTAAACGAGAAGAAGGAGAATATGTTATAAATATATTGCAAAATTTATGTATTGAAAGTGGACACACAGTATTAGAAATCACTTTTGCAGCTGTTGTCTGCAGGGAAGGCACCAATTTATTCGTAGTTTGATTCAATTGTCTTTTAAATTTGTTTAACGTGTCTAGCAGTATTGAAAACTTTTATTTTATAGCATAGAAAATATGTGTATTGTAGCGAATGATTTTGAATGCAGTATATTTCAATTCTAAAGATAATTGCATTTAGTGCAATGCGATATTTCCAAAGTATACAGATTTAAATACAAATTATCAGTTTTAGAAATTATTTTTATTGGCATGAAGTTAATGCACAAAAAGCCAATTAATAATAATATATCAATTGAAAATGAAATTTGTAGGAAATTTGTTACAAGATAACAACGAAAGAATGGCGTCTGCAAAGAGATAGAGATTTGCCACACCAATAAAAAAGGTAATGCTCTTTAAGTAGCTTTTACGATTAGATAAATCGAAGATTTAGGTAATTTCAGCTAGGTAGATTTGCAATATGATTGGGTTAATCCTCTGGCTTATTTCTCTTTCCAACCCTTTCTACAGGTCAGTTTGGATTTCGGATACAACTGACAAGGAATAATTCGTTATTCTACCTGTTAACCATTGCCCTTATAAGAAGCTGCCGCTTTGAGAAGACAAGTCAGTCACTTAATGTTCACCAGCCAGTAAACATCAGCATGTTCTTGTCACTGCTGTTATCAAGTTTCTTGTGCGTTCAAGCCACCACCTACATGACAGTCAACACACACATGGAACCATCAGCACCAACAGCGCACAGTGAGCAGCTGGAGATGGTTGAATTGCTGGACCTGGGTGACAGGACCAGACACATGGAGGCACCGAAACTACACAACTCTGCCTCAAAGTTTTTGCTGGAAGTGTACAATGAGATTAACGAGGACCAGGAGCCACAGGAGGTGATGCATCAGCGGCACAAGCGTTCGGTGGACGATGACATACTGGTCACAAATGTGGATCGACAGGAGATTGCCAGCTGCAATAGTATCTTGACATTTTCAAGTCGCCTCCGGCTGCAGCCCGAAGGACCGGGTAATGAAATGGATCTGCATATTACCTTCAATACCAACGACGTGCCTCGGGATCTGTTGTTGGTCCAAGCTATGCTGCGTATCTATAAGCAACCCACACTGGGCATGCAACGCCAAAACTTTACTGTGTCCATTTACAGGAGAATCTACAGTCATCAGGGAATGAATGATGACGAGCCTGTCTATCGCATACTGCACTCGGTGAATACCACAACCAATTACAAAGGCTGGCTGGAGTTCAATCTAACGCAGACATTGCACACCTGGTTGCTGCAGAACTTCCAGCAGCCGCATCGTCATGAGCTGCGCATCTCTGTGGATGCTATGGATGTGGCACACTTGAGTGCTTTGGGCGCTGGTCTAGTGCCGCCCCAGGCAACAACACGTTCCAACCTAGAGCCTTTCATTGTGGGCTACTTCAATGGGCCCGAGCTACTGGTCAAGGCGCAGAAGCTGCGATTCAAGAGAGAGCTGAACAAGCGCAAGGCAACACTGCCAAGTGGACATCGTCCACAGCATCACCGGGGACCGCCACCTTTGCCAGATCTCTTCAAGCCGCCACAGCAATGCGAGCGTCTTAATTTTACCGTCGACTTCAGGGAGCTGCAAATGCACAATTGGGTCATAGCACCCAAGAAGTTCGAGGCGTACTTTTGCGGCGGTGGCTGCAATTTTCCTTTGGGCACCAAAATGAATGCCACGAATCATGCGATTGTTCAGACTCTGATGCATCTCAAGCAACCGCATCTACCCAAGCCTTGTTGTGTGCCCACTGAGCTGGGTGCGATAACCATACTGAGGTATCTAAATGACGACATTATCGATCTAACCAAGTACCAAAAAGCCGTGGCAAAAGAGTGCGGTTGTCATTAGTGTTCTTCGAATCAAGAAGCCATAGCTATTCATTTCACCCAGCTTTTCTATGTACTTGTTACACAGCAAGCAATATTTGTTAGTTTAGTCCTAGACTTAGCGTAGAAAACTTTTAAAATTTCCCAAAATAAAAATTAATATTCCATTTTTAGCTACAAAAATATTGTGATTTGGATATATAAATGAACAAAAAATCGTATATGAATCCATGCATGATCTCTGCACTCTGCGGCTCTGGGCACATTCAGCGAATTCGGGGCATGTGAATTTGTGAATACATTAGTCAATGTACCCAATGCGCTGAATGAGCCCGTAACGATGATTGTACCGAACATGCTGGGCACACTTGACCTTCCTATTAAGGAGGCTTACCATCAGCGGATACATCCAGCTCGTGAAAGCATATTGAAGTCAATTGGCACTTTTGGAAATATTAAACATATTGAGCACATTCAGCACTGGGAAATCATTTTCGACGCAATCGAATTGAAGATATAATATATTATATTATTAATTGGAAATATTAAACGCTTTTGGAGCGGAGCATTCCGAACCATTTTAAAACAATGAAAATATTTTGTTTATGGCTGCACTTTCCATATTGGGATCTTGATACATTTATTGTATGGATATGGAAACGCTGTATTCATTCGAAGGAAATTGAGTTATATCGCCTTTTACGCACAACACTATTGGACACTATATTTGCATTTATTGGACAATATTCGCATTCACTTAATTAGCAATTTTAGATTGGAATTAATTTTTTTTTTGGATTTAATGTGCCAATACAATAGTAAATGCTACAATGGAAAAGGTCAGCATATGCAAAAATTGAATAAGAAAATCTTAATGTAACCAGGGACATAGTTGATGCAGGGTGTACATATATGTCTTTATTAAAGTGTAGCAAATGAGAACATGCATTGTTATGGCATATATCTCAAGCATAATGGACTCCAATTTACTACGCCTGTTTCGAACGACCAATTGGGATTTATTCTTTGGGTATAGACGGAGGAGGTTGGATGCTGTTGATTTCCTGGCAAATTTTGCATCTCAATGCCGGTTGTTTCGCCTTCTCCACCACGTCTTATCATGACCTTGATCTGGATCTTGCACGGAGCACAGATGATATGTTGTTTCATTGATTATTAACAATTGATTTGTAATTTACATTCAGCGCATTGGGTATATTGGATATCATTGTACGTTTGGGAACTTCAACCTCAAAACGAATTCAAATGTGATCTGGAGAGGCATGCTAATTGAGCTGAACTCCAAATTACATACTTAAAATGAATCATATCATATGAATCATCTTAGGGACTTCAAATGCATTTAACGCATATTTGTTTTTTTTTTTAATTAAGCTGAGACGTTGCGCATAATATTGAAATTTAGGAATGGAGAATATATCATATATGTATATAGTACATATACGAAATCTGATAAAAATAACAAAAAAGAAATGTATATATATTTATTAAGATTAAAATCTTATTTGAATAATGAAAATATAGAAGCATACTCATTTGGATTAAAAAAAAAATTAAAATAAATTTAGATTATGAAGTCTGCTTTAAGCATTTTATTCGTATTTATTTGGATTTAAAAGTGATACATAAAAAATCAATTGATTACTCAATCCTTTTATAAAACTATTGCTTAAGGGAAATCTCTTTTCATTTTTATATTGGTGGTAAAACTCTTCAATCAACGTTTAGCGTTTTTATGAACTCTTTCTAGGTGGACGTGGCATATGTAAGTAGTATAAGGATCTTAGATTTATCAATAAATTTGAAAGTCAAAGTGTGTTTGTGTCGTGTCTCCAGTCGGTCTGCCTGTTGCCTGCTTTTTGTTGCTCGTTTTTAATGGGCAGAACCCACATTACACTCATTGGTCCATAAAATGGCCAGAATTCACCTTCTTTTTATGTGCACTGTTGTTGGCTGGTGCAGCGACATGGGAAAAGAAGCAACACATGAAAATGAACACAATTTTTATATGATTTTAAAGGCCGTATAAAAGTTATGACAGTGTTGTTCTTTTGGCACGCATTGGCAATCTGCGTCAGGTCTATTAAATATCGAGCGCACTTTTCCGGCATATTAAGCTAATGTGAGCACCCAGGCACACACACACGCACAAATATATGCACACACAAACGTGCATATAAAGTGTCATAAACTGTTGAAGCCCTCGCATTATATTTATATGGCCAATAAACAATGAAATATGCACTACGAGGCTAATTCAGCTGTCATAACGCTGTGCAATATGAGACTATAAGACAATCCATAATACTCTTGCAGAAACGCATATAAATTGTCGCTTTTAAATCAACAGTTTCGACCCATAAACTTATGACTCAATGTGCGACGACTGTGTGATTGTATTCTAGTACCAATGAGTTATTAAATTTAAATCATGGTTTTATTTTGAATACAGGAGATAAAAGGACAAGCAAATTCAGCATATTTTAAAATTGTTGTATTCTTGGGAAACCAAATATCGGGCGTTTAATTTCTATTTACAATTTCCTCCCTTCTCATCCAATTATTCATGCACTGGGTAATGTCTGCTACTGAATTCGTATTCATTATTAATTACAAATTTTGCCGCTTAACATTGTTATTATGCTGACCATTTTCTGGCATTATATTTCAAACTTCTAATCAATAAATTTCCCTAATATATGCATTTTATTTTCAGTTTGTGTTGAATTAATGATCTAACGTTGATTATTCTATTTACGCTCGAATACGCCCCAATTAATCAGCTGCCTCAATTTTTTTTTGTCTCTTTTTTTTTTTAATTCTGGCTTGCCTCGTTGTTGTTTATGGTGAATATTTGTGAGTCAATAAATACTTTTGGTATCAAATATGAATGATATATGGCAACTATTCATTTGCACGATTTCATGTGAAATATTTTCAGATTTAAATCGCTTCATTATTTATAGATCGCATATTTGGGCGATAAAAATTGTCGCATCATTTATGCATACATATTGAATTCAGATTCGATTTCAGTTGCCATATTTGCGAACATATTTATTGCTTTCCATTTTAAAGGACATTATTGCAACATTGAAGCTGATATTTCGTGTTACAGAACAGCAAAGCAGATGCAGTAGTTGAACTTTCAAGCGAATAGTTTCATTAAATTGGCAATGTCTTCAATTATATAAAATTGCATTAAAAATGCTTACCAGCAATTTTGTTTAATACTATATTTAGATTATAAGCACGTAAGGTAAGGTATTTATTAATTGCATTTTTTAATTTTGCAAAACATATTTTTGGGGTCACTGTACAAATTTTAATAATGACATTATTTTTGTGGTTCACCAATTTTAACAAATTCAATAGGAATTTCCTCATTTATATCCGGATATTTTCGTGTGTATTTTGCGATCTAGTGAAAAACAACCGCGGTGAAAAGCTGCTGCAGCTAATGCGAATTAAGTATTCATGGCTATAGTTTTTGGCATGGGATTTGATGTTGGCCAATTAATGAAAATGTTTTCTGCTGTGCATCGCTGCACTCAACATACGAATAAAATACGGACCCAAAATGAACCACACCGAAAAGAATTGCAATAATACGGAACAACACACAGACTACAGTTGAGTGAATCATTTTAATGACTCGTATTGTTGCCCTCCCACCTCCCACGGGAAGTAGATGTATATAAATTGTAGAAATGTCGAGCCGTGTTAAATGTTCCAAAGTATCATACACCACTCGTGTTTGTTATATGTGTGCTTCTGTTGTTTTGGTGGCTGAGAGAATCACTAAAATGGCCGAGGGAACAGGGTAAAATGTTGGAGCAAATAAAATAATATAGAAAAGAGAGCAACTAAAAATGATGCATGCTGCTAGATTATTGCGGCGCGGTCTTTACTGTGCAACGTTTCATTTTCATTTTCATTTACGTTTTTTTATTTCCATTGCTATTTGCGCATTTTTATTTCTGTTTTTTTTTTTTTATTTGTACTTGTCGTTGGCAGCGGTTGTTGTTGTTGTTGGTGCTGACTGTTCCGTTCACCTACATGCATCAAAGTTGATCGTTGTGAAATTTATTGCATACTTTTTGGCGTGTTTGGCTGCACATTTATTACGCTTGTTGCGCTTCCCCAACGACACAGCAAACGATTATTGTTGTTGTTTAGAAACCGTTGAACCATTTAAACAACCATTTAATGCCACTGCATTTTAAATAATCGAAATATTTGAATAGCACTCACACAGCTGTCGTCGTCGTTATCATTGTCGTTTGTACGAATTTGAATACACCCACTTGGCATTTGGTAAAAATCCACAAAACGGCAAAAGAAGAACTTGATTAAAATTTATGGCAAGCAACTTTCATTAAAATTGTCGGCAAGCTGGCAAAACATTAACATAAGCCACACACACACACACACAGACAGACACACAAGAGGAGGGGGCTGGATGTAAGTAGATGCCTGCAAGGGTTTTTTAGGGGCAGCTTCAGCACTTTGTGTGTGGGCTTTGACTGTAGCAATAAAAATTAAGCTCTGTTGCATGCAGCTGGGTGTCGTCTCCTCTGGCCTTTTCGCCAGCTGCGTGTGCAGAAGTGTATGTGGGTGTGTGTGTGTAGGAGTGTGGGCGTAACTCTTATGAAAATTAAAAATTCTTTCAAGCCTCATAAAAATAAAGAAAATACCTGGCAAACGTTGTGCTAAGACTGAAAATTGGCTTTTAAATAAAACGGGTTTTAGGTCGACCGAAACGGGGTTTAAGCCCAAATGAAAATTGGTCTGGTTCTGCTTTAATTTAAAATAATACAGTTTGTTTTTAAAACTAATAAGAATAAGGCGACTAACAAAAAACATTTTTGGACAGAGAACAATAAAGAAAAGCTGTTAATTTTATATTCTTTAAGCATATTTTATATATATTTCAAATTATATGCATATATAAATTAAATAAATGCCAAAATTAAAGAATGAAAAATAAAATTCCAATGTTATTTTAATTAATTGCAAGCATTTAATTGATTCATAAAATGTTTTCAACTGCTCCACAAAATGAAATAGTAAATGATTAAGTAAAAACCTAGTTAAATAATATAAATTGCAAGTACATAATTCCCTGCTTAACAAAGCCGCGCAAACTACGCTCCAACGCTAAGCGAAACGTGTTTATTAGCCAAAGTTCCCATCGAGATTAACCAAGATGCAACTAGGAAACTTCTTCGAAGTAGTTTACGTACCGCTTCGCACATGCTAGACATAGCTGAATGCGAATGGCATACCTTGAGCTGAACCGCTTTTATGCAAATTAGAATCCCAAACATGGTAATGGCTTGCATTCCGGAAGCATGAAATGGAAGCGCTCCTTCGCATCCACAAGCAAATTCAATCCAAATGCGGCGTCTTTATGTGGCAGCCACGCATCGCTGGGCAGCGACTGCTGCAGGATTGTTTGGGTTGCTTTTTATGGCCACATGGACTATTTAGCCAAAGTCAATCACAGCAACAACGAGGCCGGGCTAACAAGCCGGCGACTGGCGGACAAAAGGGCAACTGTGTTGGCAACGCGTTGTCGTCTTTTGTGCCACAGTTGCCGTTAACAACAGGCGCGAGACAATGGTGCTCCCAATACGCGAGCAGACACGAAACTGTTCCCCCTTCCCCTCTCTGTCCCCACCATTCTCTTCTCGCTCCACTTTGGGATTCTCCTCTATGTACATGGCACACATGTGGCATGCCACAACTGCACTTCCGCTTGCGCAGTCATTTTCATATTTTGTAACTTCCGTTGCCACGCACACACACAAACACATTGCGAGAGGGGCGCGAATGAGGAGAATGAGAGAGAGATAGTGAGAGAGAGGGAGAGCGGCAGATAGAGGACGAATAAGTTGTCGCCTGGATGAATCCCAGAGCCGCTAAGGCGTGTGCGCAGTGCTTGGCTGCGTGGCCAAATGGGATTATTAATTAAATTATGCTTTAATTTAAGTAGTCCTCAACGTCTTTTGGCAACAATGTGACATTTATGGGGGCAGCCAAACCCCGCCACCATAAAAGTGAAAAGTTTCAATTTTGATAATGCAACAACGGACGACTTATCAACCTTGCCCCTTGCCCCCTTCCGTATAATGGCGGAAAAAACTTGACTGACCCCGCGACGGGAGTCATTCCCAAGTGCCCGTCCCGTCAACTCCTCAACGCTCTAGTCATGCACATTTTGGGCAATTACTGTCTCATTTTCAACAAAAGTGACTGTCAACTCTTTGGACGACGCGACGAGCTGGGGTTAAGGGATGCCAAAGTGTAGGATAGGGGTAAGGGTAGCTCATAATTTAAGCATTAAACTTTCTCAAATGCTTTCAAGTTGACTTGCCTTAACTACAGTTTTACAGCTCAAGTAAATAATTGCGAGAGACCCTCCTCTGAAGTAGTCGCATCTGAAACTGGAGCTGCCGCTGGACGAGAGGCGGGAGGTGGAACAGAGGCGGAGGTGATTGTAATGATGGGCACAGCAATTAAAGTTATAGACGCCTGGTTATTTCGCTGTTGCCTCCTTTGGGTGGGCTTTTTAAAGCAGCTGCACCTAGAGTAGTTGAACTTTAACAAGAGCACATAAAAACAGTAACAAAAAAATAAAACGTCCCAGAAAAATAAGGGAAAACAAAAGATGCTCTGCTTGGAGACTGCGACAGTAGGTGTGTTCGTTTATGGGAATGGCCAAACATAAAGATTAACGTGACTTTATGTGCTGACGACACGAAACAATCAAAATTTAACTGCATATTCGGATAGTAAGGACTTAAGATCCCTACTTCAAGCTGAATGCAATTTTAACCAAAAAAAAAAAAATTATATTTCAATTACGCCGCTTGTTTTAACTTAAGTGATGAGATTACAAATATAATTTTTTCGTGGTCTGGAATATTGATTTCATTTCCGGTTTTTGGTTTGCATTTTGTAATAGTTGTAATAGAAAGCTTCAAATTTTAACAATGTTCTTATAATCAAGACTGATTTGCTCAGTTCAGCTTAAGATCTAAACCAGTTATATAGCATTTACATAATGATAACATTATCAGTTCAGTGTGACCTACTTAGCATCAGAGGAAATGCCCGAAAGGAGTGTAATGGTATATGTGTTGTTTATCACTATTCTGCTTAAATATTCTTTATATATCTTATAGCTAAAATAACATTGTAATTCTAGTCAATTAATTAACAGCTTGAAATAATTTTTATTATTTCTTTGACTTTTTCCACAGCTCTTAAACAGGTTAACAATCAACAGACATTCTTTTCTGTGAGCCCTTTATGAACTCCTTAGCTTATTCTTAATTAGACTCTCAGGACAATCACATTTGGACTATGTGAAATTATTGGCATCTGAGCGAACCTTTCGAACTTGTCAGCTGCCAGATGGCACTTGGAGTCTATGGATTCAATTGTTGGGTCAGTCTACGACAACCCTTGGCAATTTCCAACTAAACTTCTTACTGGGGGCCAAGGGATTTCAGAGTGGGTGACACTTGCGCGAGTTCTGCGTAAGCTCATTGCCCATTCCATGTGCTGGCCATTAAGACAATTGGCCAGGCAAAAACCAATTTCTGATAAGCCTCTTTTGCTTAAAAGCCAAATTATGGTATTTGAAAAATATTTGCCATACCTTTTGAGTTTCTTTTTCTTGTTTTCTTTCATTCTGTCCC
Source organism: Drosophila immigrans (assembly GCA_963583835.1). Lineage (NCBI taxonomy): Eukaryota > Metazoa > Arthropoda > Insecta > Diptera > Drosophilidae > Drosophila > Drosophila immigrans. Next base: position 19,801,575 of record OY757143.1, on the reverse strand, counting down.
CCAACCCAGATATAAAGTAATTTCCCCAGACGCATTGAACCCTTCTAAAAAAGAGCGGAGAACATGGTCACTACAAGGCAATGCAGGTTCTTGTATATTTTTCGCTCTCGTTTTTTCTTTATTATTTTTATTTTTTTATTGAACAATACCCTCAGGGACTATTTGGCGGGAAAGCGAATAAAAATAAAGGTATTATCCTCAATATTATTGTCGGTCTGTCGCACGGTCGTTCGGGTTTCTTCTCTCGCTCTCTCTTTCTCTCTCGCACTCTTTAGTTCGTCAGCCTATGCCTCGCTGAGGACAAAATTAACTATCAACGGCAATGCGGCAATGCCCCGAAGTAATTTTAAATAAAATATTTATAAACGTATTTGCGCACTGAAGTGCGACCGTTGTCATTTGCTGGCGAGCTGAGAGAAATAAGAACAAAAATAAAAAATAAATGCCAAATGCAGATATTCACATTACAACGAACACCTTTATACCCTTTCAGAGGACCATTAAGCATAGTGCCACAACGGGAATCAGCTCTTCTGACGACATTTTGTAGGCGTTGACTTTGCCTGAATTCAATTTCATGCCAATGCGCATAAAACTGAACAACTATTCAATAGGAATAAGTGAATTAAAGTTAGCTATTCTGTTTTATTTGCTTATTTGAACACTAATGACATTCCAATTTATTGATTGTTTTTCGCTTTTATCGATCTATTTATGTTGATTTTGATGTGTGTTGCAATTACCATTTCGGAATCATTCTGTATTTGTGCCATTAGATCGTACTTTGAGGGTAATAAATCCTATGAATATACTAAGGAATGGGAATAAAACCTTCCATCAATTGGAAGCGAGACTAATCGAATTTCATAAAAATCCTTAATTTTTTTGGGTTAATAAGCCTATTTCAAAGTTTTTCACTCACCCAAACTGCATTATAAATTACCCGTGAAATCAATAATATTGAATAAGCCTTTTTTTTGTAAGGACTATACGTCGTAATGGGGGACAATCTAATAAGACGCTCCACAAGGAGGGTCCATAATAATCATATTAATAAGTCCTAAAGCGAATGGGGCGTGACCGAGGGGCACACAATAAATGCAACTAGAATAAGTATGACAGAGACAAGGCAGACAGCAGGCAGGCAGGCAGGCGGGCGGGAGAAGTAAAGGCAAAATGAATCCCGAGGCATTTTATTAAAATAATAAAGTTCTAATTTAATTATGAAGCGAGTACAAAGAGCGAGTATGATGCAGAAGAAGAAGCAGGAGAAAAAGCAGCAATACGAGATGACAACGAGCTATGTGAAGAGCGACTATGCCGAGTTACTTTTCATTTTGATAACTCACGTACCCCTCCCGAGGGCCTTAATTAGCACGCGACGGCCGTATAACCGAAAAATCAACGCGCCCCAAGCTGCCTTTTTGGTTGGTTGGTTGGTTGGTTGGTTGGTCGCTTGCCTGAGGGCGAGGACGGTGAGGAGAGGACTTTGCAAAATAAAGGACCATAAAGTGCTAATTGAATAAAACGGCACATGACTTGCATAACTTATTATGAAATTTATATATATCATTACTATGCAGACCCAGAACAGTACCAGAAACCATAACCAGAACAAGAAACCCAAACTGAATCCGAAACACCGAAGAGCACGGCTCAGCACAGCGCAAAATAGAAGAGAATAGAACTGAATCCAACCCGTAGTAACCCGTCCGCGCCTGAAGCGTAAATTTATTTCATTTTCATAAATTTAAAACCTACTTTAAGACAACACACAGCAAAAGATAGCAAGGGCGAAAGCAGATGGAAGCCGGACTCCGGACTTGGAGCCGCAGCCTGAACCTGACCAGAAGGAACCGCTTAGAGACGTTTAGGGCACCCAAAAGGATATTTAGCTGGCGGAAATATTTTTACGTTTCGTTTAACGTGCCAAAGATGGCGGCGTCTACTGTCTGCCGTCTGCTGCCACCTCTACAATACCTCATCTCCTCCTCCCGGATTTTCCCCCACCGCGCACCGCGCACTCTGCTCTTAAGCGAAACTCTCTAGAAAGTTGCTTGGGCCACGTAAAACTAATTTAACCCGCAAAGTCCACGGCCACTTTTGTTCGTGTTACGCTAAATTAGTCGACCTGCCCTGCCAGCTTTGACCATAGATAGAGACAGAGGCAGAAATAGCGACGCAGGCAGGGGGAAAAATAAAAGAGAGCACGGGAGGATGAGGAAAAAAGAAAGAATTTGTTTCAGCTGGAATATGAATAGGTCAGGTCGGATATTGTAGTAGTCGCGTCTGTCGGCTCGGTCGCTTGGTCGTCCAAAACAGAACACCAAGCACATACATATACCATAAAAAATGATTTTACCTTGGGGAAATTTTTGCAACAGTTTTTAATTTGTAATGCGCTACAACCACTAAAACAAAGTGGTTAGTTCTTGGCAAGGTAATTGCGACTGCCAATGGTTATTGGATAGCAAATATCAGGGTGGCCTGAGTTACTTGGGCATCTGAGAATTGTGGTGCTTGAAATACATTGATTGGAACTAACAAAGTTTGTAAGGCTTTTAATTCCCCATATGATAATTAAAGGAAAAGTTCGCACTTAGCAAAAAGATTTGTAGAATTGCTAAAATAGACTGGAAAAGTCTAAGTTTATTAATTTTGAATTTTAAATAAAAAAGTCTGTTCCATTAGCTTGAAATATTTTAAGCATTGAAGCTTAATAAAAAAAGCCATTGTACTACAAGCTGACAAATTTAAAACACAAATATAATAGAAAATAAATAGAAAAGTTCAAAACGTATGTTTGTGATTTATGCTGTTAAATGAAAACTTAAAATTTACGATATTACATTTTATTTTTGGTTATTACCAGCTTTTATGTAAAAATTATTTACATTTGCCAATTGTAAAAGCATTCAATACGGATTTCTGGTGTTCAATTAACAATGCCAAAAGTATCATTTGGAATTATTTATGTGTGTTGCTTTGTTTCTTGTATTTTAGGTGGTTGCAGCTCCTTAGTTTTCGTTTGTTTAGTGTTGTTAATTGGCCAGCCGAAGATAACGAAGCGCTGCAGGGTATACAGAGTATTTGGCAGCTGGCTCAACTTTTATTTGCGAGCAGTCAATTGTTTAGCAGGTTGTCATTAAGCGAGCGAGCCATTTCATTAGCATTTCGTTCGAGCTCTTTTTGAAATTTTTACTATTCTCAACACGTTTCGAACTGTTAAAGCCGCGGCTGACCAGGACTGACCGGTTGCCTCTATCCGGGAGCTGGCTTCCGGCTGTGGCCGGTCCAATGCAACATGGTCATGTCAGTAGTAGGCAGGCATTGTTCTGGCTTTGATCGGGTGATACTCCTCTATTCCTATCCCTGGCCCTGGCCCTGGCCCTGTCACTGCCACTTGCAATTGAAACATGTTAGTGTAACTGACGTAGCCTCCCAACTGCTCCCAACAGTTCCCAACTGGATATCCAACTGTGCTCCTTCCACATCCCGGACACACATAACTCCCCTGTGGACAACGCAAATATAATCATTGTTATCGCGGCTGTTGCTGACGCTTGGTCTGTCGGGTTTGGTGTTGTCAACGCGGCCATTGATGTCATTTTAAAAGGACTCTTTTAATGCATATTAATGTCAATATTAATGTCAATATTTGTGCTTCTAATGACCGTCGCGTCGCCTCGTGTCGCGTTGCCTCACTTCGCTCCGCTTGTTGACGGCTTTTGTTAGTTTTTGAAGCGGCGACGTTTGATGTGCCTCATGTCAGCGCTAACGACATCGTCATCGTCATCGCCATCATCATCATCGAGCATATTTTCCGTAATTAGAGTTGGCCATCCAAAAACCCAAACTGTAACCCAAGCCATCCCCCCTGAGCAGAGACAGGGAATTGTGCTCTCGAAGAACAGCGCTTGATTAAAGGACCTGGCGACATTCTGTTGACATTTGTAAAGTTTCTACCTAATAAGATCTCAACTAGCTGGCTCATAAAACAGACGCAGCAGCAGCAGCAGCAGCCAAAGTGGAAGCAGCCGCAGCTGTCCAGGAACTAAAAAGGTGTGCCAGCAATCGCCATTTTCAAGGACCAACTTTGCCATTTGTCAGGCCACGCAGATGTTCCCTTCCCGCCATGAATTCGGGTAGTTGGGGGTGGTGAAAAGGACAGCGAAGGAGCAGCAGCTGACAAAAGTCAAACGTTAACTAAGCGCCGAAAAACTTGTGACACAAAATGCGGCGAAGCATAAGTAAACTCCTAAGAAATTCAAATGAGCGTAAGCGCAAAATACTAAAACAAAAAAACCAAAAAAAGATGAAGGAAAATACCAAAAAAAAAAAAGGTAGCGTCAAAGACTAGAATTTTAATAAATGAAGTCGTTTCTCACTGAGAAGCTCTATTAAGGGAAACTCCCTGGGCAACGGGTACGTACCTTTAGAAGGTGAATGGTTAGGATATATGTTTGCATGCGCATATGAGCAATGATAAACATCAAAGAAATGGATAAAAGGAACATTGATATATTTCGGGCAAGTAGATAGAGAAGAGCTTGGGGAAAAAACAATAACTTCGAAGTGAAGAAGTAGAGCTACATGTTGACGCTTGAATAATTGGTGTTGCCTTTGGATTCATAACTGAACTGTCAAGCCAACTTTTTATGAACCGAAAAGTGTGCTTAAAAAATGGGCACACAAATCAAACTTGCAGAATATTACACAAAAGACTTTTGCTATGACAGCTTGCTTAGTTCGAATTTTAGCAAACGATTTTAAGCAAGCAAATATGTTTTTTTTTGCATTCGAAATTCACTTTTGTCGCTTGAATAATGGTGTCTTTTGACTGTCCCATTGCCACTTACTTTATTATTATCAAAGTGTTGACTCACCGTTATTTATGACATATCTGGGATTGCTCATGTCCACCTTTGTCTGATTCTTGATCCAGTAGATGTTCGGTGTGGGATTGCCGATAGCTTTGCATTGCATTTGGACCGTGTGACCCACTTCGATGACGCGTGTGCCTGGACCCTGCGTTATAACCGGAAATCCTGCGGGTGTTTTATCGCCTGCAAATGCATGAAGAAAAGTCGCAAAAATGTTTGAAAAAAGAAAGCCAAACTCTGAGCAATAACAACAATGGGTCTCAAAATTATGCTGCATAGAAAGAGAAAAACAACAGCAAGAGAAATATGTATGTGGCATGTTAAAAGTTTTTAAGGGGTGCGGAATATAAAATATGAAAGCAACGATTGTGATTTGGAGATGGCGGTTGCGCGGGCGGAGAGTTTTGGAAAACAATATGCCACAAATATATACATACTCACATTTTAACACTCGCACACACCCACACCCACACCCACACTCACACCCATACTCGCATAAAGTATTGTTTTACATGACGCTTTTATAAACGGAAGTTGCCGTTTTTTAAAACGCTGCACTGTCGCCTTTGTTGCCGCTTTCTACGCCATTTTGTAAGTCAAACAATAGCGTGCACTACCCACACACGCACACACGCACACATTCTCACACAAACACACACACACACACACACACACACATATGCATGGGGAGACATTCACATAAGTGTAAGTGAGCGTGTGCGGGGTCAGCATTTTTCCTTGTGACAATTTTCTTTTGTGGCACACTTTAAGGGCTTGGCATTCGCATTCGCAGTTGCAGCTGCAGCAGCAGTCGCATTGTTATTGTGGTATGTGTGTGCTTGGCGGGTTTAAAGCAAATCCGCAACTTGCAACCAAGTGGCGGTTCCTCTCGACTGCATCTTTCAAATGAACAAAGCTCATTTACATTTTCCAATTAAATCCAGCAGGCAAATCCCCTCCACATCCCCCTCCAACACCAATTGCAGCTCCAGCAGCTGCCATTGCACATCTGCCGGATGCTGTTGGCGCTCCCACGTTAACCTCTTTCTTCACTGCCTCTCCCCCTACAGCTCATCCTCACTTTCGCACCTTCTTGAGCAGCGGTATTTTCACTATTTAATGACGTTTGCTTTGCATAAATGCATAGTGATAATACGCTGCTTTCATTGCAATTTCTGCGGAATACAGTTTAATAATCAACCGATTTTATACAGTTTAGCAGAGATCAGATTTAGTATCTAAACAAGTTTAGTAAATAAAAAAATCTTTGATAATACTTTCATTCACAAAATTTGATTTTATAATTTATACGTTCATTAGGGTTACTAATTTTCTTTACAACCAATCGATAATTTTAGCTTTCAGTTGATATAAGAACAATTTAATTGTTTATAATAACAATCAACAATTTTTTACTATAATTCGATCACTAAAGGAAAAATACTTAAATTATACAATAAATAATGTCATTGCTACATATTTTCAAATTAAATCTTGCTAATATTTGAAATATCTTCACAAAATTTCCTTCCATTTTCTTAAAGTGGTAAAAGCATTCAAAAGTCGTCGAGTATTTTGCAGATATTTTTTTTCATTTTTTTGACTTGTTATTTCCATTTGTGCATTTCGCTAAAACATTTAACAGCAGCAACAGCCATCGTACCATAAACGGCCCAGGAGCTAGCTGCATTCGCCGTGCTCATCCCAAAGTCTCGGCGATCCCGCCGCTTGCCCTTCTCACTCCGCCTTGGACCCCACAATCTGTCTCCTGTCTTACTATCAGTTGGTTTGTTGTGCCTTTGTTTGTGTTTTTCAGCGTGAAATTAAAATTTTTAACAGAGAGACAAAAAACGGCACTGCATACATATGTATGCATTATAATGCTCTCACACTCATGCGCATACACGCACACACACATCAACGTTATGTTTATATGTATACACATACATATATGCACACATATGCATAAATGCAAAACAAGAAGAGCAACAACATTGATGTTGACATTTGACGCTGCCGTTGCCATCATGGCCGCCTCTCAGCGTCCTTTTTATCCTTTCAGTCTACTGGCATTTTCAGCCGTTTTTCGTCTGCATCTATGCCCAAGTCCCTCCCCCTGCCTCCTGGTTTTTGGGTGCTTTATTTATTATTGCAGCGTCACTTCTTCAACAGCAACAAAAACCCACTGAAACTGTGCCAAAAATTAACAAATAAAACTTTTTATTAAACAAATGCACAAAAGTATATTCTGCTTGCTTAGCGAGTGTATTTATGTACGCCCCTTTCTGTGTTGTGTGTGGCTGTTTTTCGAGCTTGTTGGCATAAAAGAGAATGACTAACCGACAGACGGACAGACAGACAGATAGACAGACACGGAGGCAGCAGGCAGGCAAACAAACAGCGCACCAAATACAAAGCTCAGTGTAAACAAGAGTATAACGTAACTCTCTCTCTGCAGAGTCACAGATTTTGCCGAGCCAAAGAATATTAACAATTTTTTTGCTGCTGAATCACCAATAAAACCAATATGAATTGTGGAGTTATATTATGTCAGTTTATTGGTGCTCCTGAAAAAATATTAAATACGAATATTCCGTGCGTTGTCTCTGGATGTTGCGAAAACGAATTACAATTTTAAAAGTCTGTTTTTCAAAGGCATATATGTACTCTAAAATAGAGAATTAATTTCTTATTTTAATATTCTTGTAATGTATTTTCAATTCAGGACGGCGCGAACGCCATTCCCGACTACCAAAAATGACGCGCACGATTTATTCACATTAGGAATAATCGCGGGGGTCAACCTGACCGTGGTGCAATGGCCAAGTCTCACCCCGGAGGAACCGCCTTCTTGATCACGGTTAACCTCCACGCCAGGTAAGTATGATTCAAGTGCTTCAAACTGTGAGTTGTCAACCAGCAATTGGCAGAACTTGTTGAGAATTTTACAGCTACAGCTTTCAAACAAAATGAAACGCCCCAAGGTATGCAATAATTGTCAAAGAAAATTTAATTCGACGCCATTTTACTCACGAGATATGCACTTATAACATTAAATTTATGAGCTAGTAAATTTGCACATTAAAGATATGGTTGCAATTCAACAAATCAAATATCAAATTTCATGCATCCGCCGTTTTCCGGAATTAATTTTGATTGAAATTAAATACTCGAAAAATAATAAATTACGTTGCTACATTCTAGGGCTTTATTCAACACTTGGTGCATGCAAGGCAACAGTCGAGTTGAAAGTTTGTTTAGTTTTTATAATAAAGTTAGCGGCTAATTAATTATTCTATGTAACTCAAGAGGGGTTTAGTAAAAGTTATTTTCCATTTTTTTTTCCTCAAAAGTTGTTGTTTAAATTTGCGAGAGCTTCGGTATCGCACTTAAAGATCCTTTTTCGCAGCACTTGCAGAGAGCATATTTAGAGCATAATCCGGTGGCAAATATTTGTCATTGTTCTAAGCCAGAAATATGCAGCTTTTCAGTGCTGTGGCAGTGCAGCTGTGGCAAGTGCAGCATGCAGCATGCAGCTTGCTGCAAGCCAGCTGCATCGACAGGAGAGGCACCACATGCTAGTTTAACGCCATTTCAGTTAAAGACTAAAAGTTGTTGATTTTGATGTTGATGTTTGTTGTCGTTGTCGTTGTCGTTGTAGTCGCCATTGTTGTAGTTTTTGTTTTTAGTGGCTCCCATTGGGCACATTGTTGTTGTTGTTGGTGTTGTTGCCTATGCGTTGCCAATTTGAAAATGCAATGAAAAATTCTAAAAGCAGAGGACAGTGTGCTAAACTCGCAGCATGCCAAACTGGCTAACACTTCATTTACAGCGTTAGCAGAGAGAAGGAGACAGAGAGAGAGACAAACAGAGAGAGAGAGATAGGTGTTGAATGGGCCGGCAGACGACCGGAGTGTGAACGCATCGCTGACCAATGCAACGCGTCAGTGCGTGTCTGCATGCCACTGGGTGTCTCTGTGTGTGTCTCTGTGGGTGTGTGTGGGTGTGAGTATGCATTTATTATAAAGCCAAGCAGCAACTGGGAGATGCTGCTGCTGCTGCTGCTGCTGCTGCTGTCGTTGACTGCCAAATTCATGTGGCTTTTCATGCATTTCAATTAAGCTTCTGCTAGTTGGTGGTCCTGGCGGTCCGGGTGAAAAGTGTTGGAAAATGTGCAAACAATGTTGGGAGTAGAATCCAGGAACGGAACGCAGTTCGTTAACTTGAGTTGAGAGTGGAGTTTTAGCGACAGCTTTTTTAATGAATTAGCTAATAAAGGCAAAGTAAAGTCGAGCACCTGTCCACAGTTTTGTATTGCTTTCAAGAGTACATCTTACTACGCACACACGCACACACTTACACACACACTTATATACACTGAAACTCCCTTGACACATACACGCAAAGGACTTCTCAATAGACTGGCAATGTCTTGAGTGCGATAAACATCATTAGACGGCACAAAAGCAACGGCACATAAAGCGCTTTATTTGCATGTTGTCTGCTTTTAGATGCCACTGACCCCCTCACACACACAGATAAATACAACACACACACACGCACAGTCACACATACACGCTCATTCACATTAGCAGCAACGATAAGGAGTGGTGGCAGCTATAAAGCTCACAACACACTGAGGTGCCAGGTGTTTGCATTATTGAGTCACTTTCAAAGGCGCATTTTCACGCGGCGTTTTTCTCTCAGTTTTCCCTCTGATAAATATGCTGTTTACACACCACGACCAGCCGTGGAAGCGAGGGGGCAACAGGGAGGGAAGTTTTTGTGTATGTGTTGGCATAGCAAACATTACACAGACGCCGAAAGCGAAAGGCAGCCAACAACATGAAGTCCTCTTTAAGAGACTTTGCGACTTTGCACTCGCTTGGGTCTTTCTCTCTCTCTCTCTCGCTCTATAAGTCTTTCGGTCTTTCGGCTGCCTTTAAGGACACCCAGGAACTGGCCACAGGCAAATTTGCATATTTTAATTATTCATGCATTTTTAAGATTGATAAGAGGCGCCCTTTTCTTTGCCGCTTCCACACATTTTTTGTTGTTCGCCCGTTCGTCGTTGTTGTGGGCGGTCAGTCCCAGGATCGACCCTTGCCACTTACCACTTGCCACTTGCCACTTTGCTACTTGCTACAATTCGCGTCCAGTTCGTCAAAATGCCATTTTACCAGCCGTCAGCAACTGAGCGCATTAGCATTAGCTTTCTTCTTGCTGCTTTGGCATTTGCATTAACTTGTTGTTATTGCTAAATTATTAAAACAGCTGAGATGACTGAAGTATGGATTGTAATTTCTATGAAACTTAAGTAGCGAACAGCAACAAATAAATAACGAATTGCTTTGTTAGAGCAAAGACTAAAACTACTACTTCAAATTTAATTTTTACGATTACTCTTCTGCGCATTCTGAAGCACATTTTAATAAATCTGATTGAATAGTCCATTATTATAATATTTGCAGTCTAGTGCCAAGTTTATCAGTGAATTATACCACTTGAATTATTATTTCAAATGCTCCAACAGTTGAAGTTTGCTACTTATGATATGAAACTACACAAACTTGTTGATATCGGATATTTCCTTTGGACTTTTGTCAGCAGCGAACATTCAACTCACATCATTCATTTTGAGGCTGTGCAACTTGTGGCAGGATAGTGAGGATTGTCTTATTCATTTGCTGGTTAAACTTGGTGTCAAGTTTTCAAAATTATGCAGAAAACTTTTGAAGCAAGCAATTGAAAACAAATCAAGACACCAGCAGTCAACAATTGTCGAAACGTTAAATGTATTTATTATAGGCCTCGTCTGGAGCTGTCGTAGTGTTCCTTTATGTTCTTTCTGTCTCCCCGCCGCCGTCTATATCCATATCCTTGGGCCTAATGTAAACAATTGTGTGCGGCTGCTTAGCAAAGTTTCAAACCAACAGAAGTGCTCGCTGCTCGCTGCTGCTGCTTGCTGAGCCAAATCCCAAACAAAACATGCTTGAAAATTGAGTGTTTATTGTGTTAAGTAGGCACACACACACACACACTAGCAAGACAAGCAGCCCGAGGGGGGAAATAAGGATAAGAAGTGTGCGACAAGCCAAGGAAGCTGCGCCTACGGCAACTACAAGCAGAGTAAATAACCGTTTTTTAGTGGCAGCAGCCGGAAAATGGCAACTTGCTGAAGATGTTAGACAATACCAACAATAAAGCCGCAAGTGCCAGCGGCACTAACAAAAAATAAGGCGCAAGAAGAACGAGGAGCAAGGAATGAGAGGGAGCATGAAGATATAACAAAGTTTCAGCCACAAGACGCCGGCAAATTTGTGGCCAGTCAACACTTCCTGTTGGCAAAAAGGATGTGGCATACACCAAAGTACATACGTATACATAATATGAATGCCATCTTCCCTATGTGTGTGTGACTGTGTCTGTGTGTGTGGATGTCACATGTGTGTGCCGTGTCTGCCTACAAGTGACATTCAAGCAGCCCATTGATCAGCCTAATGAAGGGCCAACGTTTGCCTAATTGCTGTCGTCCTTAACAGTTCTCGCATCGTGCAACGTTCTCAGTACTCAGACTGGCAAACAACAATTGATTCCAACTCAAGTGTCCTCGCTCCGTATGGGCCAGAAGTGACTGCAAAGTATTCAGTAATGATACCAGCTAATAGATAGAATGATGCTCGATTCCATACAACGAGGATAGATGCAGCTGCTTAGAAGAGATGATGATTTAAACAAAGCGAGCACTCTTGAGTTGGGCTACAAAAGGCAAACAGAGCTGATATTGAGAAGAGTATGATATCCAGGAAGTTGTTTACTTTTTGGTTGCGATATTACATTTCTGACATCGAAAATAGAAAAAGATGGCAGAGATGAGGCTTCAACTTTGTTTAATTTTTAAATTCTTTTATTATAATAAATGGAGTTGAGAAGTTTCACAGTGTTCTGTTGAGTACAATTGAATTAAATTTTATTGGATGCAATCATCATATTTAACAAACAAAATCAAAATAAATCATTCGCAATATTCTTGAACGATGCTCAATTTGCATTTAGTAATTCATTATTTATTAATCTCAGTAATTTTTGCATTGTACACATGAAATTCCTTAACGATGCTCAATTTGCGGTTAGAAATGTATATTTATTACTACTATTTGTTAATGTTGTAGATTTTTAATTAGAATAATTCATTTTGGATGCTGCGCAAATTTGGTAAGCATCTAAACGTCAGATTTTCATGTATTCTAATCTGTTAAATGCTAACACTAGACAAGATTCGTATGATAACTGGTTTCTCGATGCTGGCCACTGGCAGCACATCTGGTGTACCACAGGCATACAGAGAGAGATACAGATACAGATACACGAACCACATCAGTGCTAATACAAAATGCAGTACAGTTTGAAACATAAAATGTTTGCTGATTACAGTTAGATGGCAACAACTCGGTTGGGGCCAACAAATTGCTGACTGTTCGAGCTGTCCGCCGGCAAGCCCAGCAACGATACGGCGACAGATAAACTGATGGACAGACAGTCGGACAGACCTACTGACGAACTGGATATAGGAGTAGATGGCTTGTCTGTTTGTCCAACTGTCAGTGCATTCGTGATAGTTGCATGTGTATCCACTGACAGACGACATGCACAGCCAGCCAGCCAGCCAGCCAGCTAGACATTCAGACTGGCATGCTATGGAGATAGATATGAAGATGGAGTGACTGCATAGGGAGGGGGAGTGAGGTAGGAACAGATAGCGTACATCTTATTAAGTTTGCATTACGAAGGCGGCCCGGAAGATGGTCGTCTCAGAGACGCTGCAGTTTCAATTTCGTTGTCCAGACCATGGCCTGTCGAAGACTATTTTAACATATAGCACGCTCGGTTCTCCTTCTCATTCGTCTACTGCATTTCAGCTTGTCCTTTCCCCTCTTACCATCTTTGTGTCTCTGCCGGCGACTCACTACAATTTAATTTAATTTTTCTCGTCGTAGACATTTGATAATGCTGCCTGGTGGCTGCTGACTGCCAGAAAAATGTAGTAAGAAATGTAGCGAATGGCAGCCACGCCTCCAGTTTTCTCCGCGTTGTACGCCCCTCCTTGGACCCCAAAGTTCGTACTGGGGATCTGCTGTTGGCAGTTATGCGCTGGCGCATTTTATAAATTTTTAAACTTATGACTCATTTTTATGCATTTCCACTGACTGCACACTGAGCTCGGGCCAGAAACAAATGCCTGGACACACATACTTTGGAGCACTGTGGACTGCAATGGAAGCGTTCCACAAATGCTGGCAAGCAATCTTGCCGCCTCTGACTTTTCCTCTCCTACGGCAGCTGCCTCGACTTGCCGGACAGCGTCTAATGCGTTCTAATGCAATAATAAATCATTGGAAATCCATTTGTATTGTCAACACAAGAGCCGACAACTTTTGCGTCTCGCATGCGACGCAGCCATTAAACGCCCTCAGCCATGGCATATAAATGAAACAAAAGACAAGTTTAGACAGCGAGGGACATAAACACCTTCGCATTGTTGCTGACCCTGTTAATGAGGCCCCAAAACAAAAATAACAACAAGAAAAGGAATAAATACAATAAACCAGAAAGTTAAATGGGCAGCAAGAAAGCTGACAAAACATGCTCGTATTTCAAATACCCTTTAAGATAGTTTCTATATCAAATACATACGAATACTTCATGTACGGCACTAAAACGAAAGCACGTTTTGAGCATGAGATATTTTTTAAATTTAAATTGAATTGCAATATTCCTCAAATTTTATTTCCTACTGCAACTAAATAAATCATAATTGATCAGCTATCGATATTAAAAACTGTTAACAAATTAACGCACTTATCGATTGTGGCAATCTTACTATTTTTTTGTTACACCAAAATAACTTCGCTTGGCTAAAACGTATTCAATTTAGTCAATTCAATAAACAACACGACCGGGACTTTAAGTAGTTATTGGCTTTAGAGTCAGCTTATGGTCTAGGTCGTGTCGTGACAAGAGTTCAAATATGCCCAAATAAGCGTATGAAGAAGACGGCGAGAAGATGGAAAGAGGGAGAGGGAGAAGAAGAGCATAGGCAGGCAGACAGACAAAACAAAACAGACGGCAAAATTAATAAATAAATTAATAAATTACAAATAATTTATCACGAAACACACACGCGTATTGGCAGGCATGTTTCTCTATCTCTCTCTCTCTCTCTTGCCCTCTCGCTCTCTTTGCACGCGTGTGTGTTTGTGTGTGCCTAAATAAGTCTATTAGAGAAATGAAAATAAATTGCGTGCTTTCAGGCGGCTGCCAGTTGGCAGTCGGCTGCCAGGCGCATTGGCCATCGATTGTCGACCTGCCAACTTGGACAGACAGCGTCAAAACAACAACAGAAACAGCGACAACAACAACAACAACAACAACAACAGCAACAACAACAACAACGACAACAAGCAATAACAAAAGCCAAATTCAATTATAAATGCGTGTAGCCGCCATTGTCTTTGTGCCGTTGTCTGTGTCTGCCTCCCATTGTGTGTGTGGGTGTGTACAATGGGTGTTTCGCTACTAAGTGCAAGTGATTAATTTTTGACAGGCACATTTGTTGTGCGGTATTGAAAACAATCAATGCGAAATGTATGACACGCCCCCAAATGGTTTCGTTGACTCCCACATGAAATATGTATCCATCTCGGTTGTTGCTGTTGTTGTTGTTGTTTCACTTGAGCCGCAAGTCAAGAAATTGATGAGCAATTAGATAAATATGGCAATAAAATGTTTGAAACACATTTTACCTGGTTCGGCTTGGCAATGAGTCAATGAGTTTCCAAATGAAAATATAAACACAAATTTTCTCTCACAGTCCATATCTCTATCCTGCTGAGTGTGTGTGTGTGTGTTTTGGGAATAAAACAGATGTACAAGTAATGCCTGGGAGCGGCAGCCAAAGGCATCTGCATATTTGAATATCAAGTGAATCGATTGAATCATCACATTGAATACACACATTTACAAAGCAAACAATTTCAATTATATAAACGAAAACTTGAAACTGCAAGCAGTTGGTGTCCTCCAGCTACTATCTAAGGTATCTACATAGTGAAATCAGAGAAACGAATTGCCAACTTGTTTTCCATTTAAATACATTTTCACCGAGACCATTTAAGATTTGCTTTCTATTTAAATAATGATTAAGAACCACCTGCTTTATGGAACTGTCAACTGGTTTTCGATTGCATCTGCCAACTTTGCTGAATGCAAACAGCGAAAGAAACATTTCGTTGTGGTTATTTTGTAAATAAAGAAATAAATTCTTTTCAACCTTGCATGCGCTTGCTGCAAAGGAGCGAAGATAACTTGTTGGTGTAGTTGTAATAATTAACTAACAAAACTAAATTATTAAAATAACTTATGCTCATAGCTGTCAAATTGTGTTTAAAATAGTAGAAATTTGTAAATTCAAATATATATAAACGTTTAAATTAAATCTAACTAGTCAAACGAACTTTGGCGAGGTGTAATTATTAAATATTTCTTGTCTCAATAGTGTTTACTAAACATGAATTTTTTTAAATTTCAAAAGCGTTGCAATAAACGTTTTTGCATCTTTTTGGTGGCTTTTAAAGTTTAAGCTAGAGCTGCAACATATTTGGGGCCACAACTGACCAGTATCGAGGTTCTAATTTGTGTGGTCCAACCATAAATCGTTGCATTTTATGCGAACACCCTCAAAACTCTGTTCAGTCTCAACCCATACGCTCTCTCTCTCTCTTTTTCCCATAGCAACTCCCTCAACTGTTGGCATCCATCCAGCTGCGCGGCATTCTTTTTTTTGGCTATTTACATGCAGCACGTTTTTATGAGTATCTCTCTGCCGTTGTCTGAAACCCAATGCGAAATGTGCGTTTTGGGTAAAATTATGCCATAAGCCACGTGCTGCTGCCAACGCAACCGACAACAAAATACAACAACAGCAACAACAAAAAAAAAAAAAAAAAAGAAAGCCGAAAAATTATATATTGTTGGGCTGTTGGCCAAAAACCGAAAGCAAAAGCAAAAGCAAAGCAAAGCAAAGTGAAGCCGCCAGAAACCCGCGTTACGGCCATAATGCAAATTTATGATCAGAATTCAATTATGTGCTTATTGAAACGCAGCTGCTGCGTCGGATACCCCTTCCCTTTTCCCCGCACCCCACAGCTCTTCCTCCTCCTTAACTGTCTCCAGTCCCCCTGTGATTGCGACTACTGTCCCAACCTGTGTGAGCCGAGGAAAACACAGGTACCTCCTGCTGGGCAGGCTCTGGCTGGCAGTTAATGCTGCGCAGTTTAACGCTTAAAGCCAAAATGCTATGATTTACACACACACACACACACACACGCGCGCACAGAGAATACATAACACACAGACACACACGCACACATCGAGGGAATGAGAGCAATTGCATTTGTGGCTTAAAGTGCGTGGCACGCATTTTATGAGGCCCCAAGCGAGAAGGGGCGTGGCAGCTGCTTCGACACTGGCGTCATTAAACCAGTTAACAAATAAATACTTTGTGGCCTTCACGTCACAGGGTTATGAGAGCGCGAAGACGCGAGCAAACCAAACCAAAACGAAACCAAACCAAACCAAACCAAAGTCAAAGGCGGGCGACTTTACGACCCCGTCGAATACCATTTTATGCCCAGCACGCGGGAATGTTGATTTAGCAAATGAAAATAGGGGAAATGGCAGCAGCAGGGGGAGGGGCTGGAAACATATTAGCTGCGGTTAGAATCGTGTTACAATCAGAGCTGGCAATGAAGGTGGTAAGCAGGTGAGTAAATAGCATTCCCGCTTTTTTGATTTTGTGTGATGAAAGCGATGCATTAAATGGTGCGAAGCAGAAGCAGAGTAAGGAGTTCAGGATTGCAAATAATAAAGAGCTGGATTAAATTTAGATTGACAGCGCATAGACGGAAAAGGCTGGGAGACAAAAGCCACACACAAAAGCAGAACCGGTATGGAAAAATATTGTAAAGTCGCCATGAAGAGAGGGAAACTGAGAAAAGGTAAAGGAAAGCGTTGCATGAAAGTGGAAAATTGAGAAAGATTTTAAAGAGAAAAACAGTTGCTTTGAAATGTCCAGGTATCAGAATAGACAGAATTATTCATTCCATTCAATCAGTGAAAGGGCATAACGTATACGCAACGTATGCGCTGCAAATGGATTGCGATCTACAGATTTCTAAATTTCCTTGCACTAACTTACTCGACTACACCTTCGTTAGCATCGTCATAACGAGACTCTTTTTTTTGGACTAGTGTTGCAGCATTCACTTTTTATTGAGTCCGCTTTGTGTCCCGTCTTCAGATGAGCATCCCGGATAGTGTGAAAAGTGCCGCAAGCTGTGTTAAAGTTTGTGTATGTTTTTTGTGTGTGGTTTTTGTTGATGTTTTTCGGTGGGGCTATTGTAGTTGTTGCTACTTGTTAGGTACGTTTTACTGGCCACACGCGTTCATGTATAAATAATTTGAAATTAATTACATGTAACATGTTACTTTGTCTGGCCATTCGTCTGTTCGTTTGTTATTTTGTGTTGTTATTGCTGTCTTTTTGCCAAGGCTATTCAGACTCGGATGTTAAGGGTGAGCAGAGTCACAGTCAGAGTTATAAAATATATACGACTGACTAATATACGACTACAATATGCGTTATGTGAATGGAAATGGAAATGGAAAAGGAAAAGGAGAAAAATAGTGGGAAAAAAGAGTCGCTTCGGGTTTGAGGTTGACGATGGCGTTGAGGACTGCTGTACACAGATTTATGGCACGCAATTAACAGTGCCGGCCATTAAGCGAGCCAGCGGCATGCCAAAGGTGCTTGACTAACACATACCCTTTACTATACAAACATTGAGTTCGATCTCCTGCAGGACTAATAAACTGGCTCAGCGGGGAATCATTGCCAGCAGATTCATTTGAGCGGAGGTCTAGGGTATGGCACAAGCTACAATTGCAGCTGCCTACTGTTGTTGTTGTACTCATACATACATACATGTGTAACTATCCGTATGAGTGTTTGCAAGGTACACACTCTTTATAGCATACTTTTATGGGCAACAAGCAGGAGTTTTTATGCGTTGTGCATTCGCATTCGTATTCGCATTCGGCTTAAATGTTTTTGAATTTAAAGTTATAATTAAAAAACTTTGGACCATGGGCGCACATTGTTAGCCTTTTAATTGGCTCTTTGTTACGTTCGTCCTGTTTGCCATATTTCGCCCCTCCTCCCCTCGTTACATTTGGTCACTCACTATTGATGTGGCCATCACAGTTGGCATTGCAATTTCAATTCAATGCGCTGCCATTAAATCGTTCATATGTAAATGACATGTTAAACATTAAAATAGACTTGCATAAAGTTGCATAATTGCATTTACGTAAAGCAACCCAATCCCTTTCCCCCACGTGCTTTCCTCGTTCCTCATTTTTGGCTATCTCGCTGAATGAGTGTGTAAATATATTATTTATTGGGAATATGCTCATAAAATGTTGTTGCTTTTGTTGTTCAGACAGTTGCATCGTAAACATATAATCTACCGTCACAATTTTGACACATGTTGGCAACTCTGGACACTCCGGACAGCGCACATTTGATAGCGTGTGCTTCATAATTATTAAATATTGTTAAATAACCCAGACACAGGTCCATTATTTTGCCAACTTCATTCACCATTGCGCGGCATAATTTTTAAATAATAATTACTTCAATTTAATTGCAATTCATAATTGTGCTTCAACGTTGCAGGCGATAACCGCATTTTTAGGTACATTAATATCTTGCTAAATATTATTTACAATAATCATTTTTCATTCATTGCATATGAGTAATTCAAGTAATTTCAATTTGTAATTTACAATCAAACTTATTTTAGGCAACATATTTTTTCATAGATGAAAAATGTTATAATAATCACAGTCATTTAATTTACTGACAAACACAACCAAAAATCTTTGTATGTATTTCAAACTAAATACTATTAATTTTATTAATATAAAAAGTATTTTTCATATGCTCTATTACATGAAATGTCGAGAGAAGCATTTGTCTGCACTCTTCGCATTCTCGTGCTCTTTGGCTTTTCAGTGCTCGTGGCTTTATTGTTGTTTTAATTAACCGTTGCAAGTTAAATTAAGACAGTAACATGACAACAGCAACAACAACATTGCCTTGATTTCCACTCTCACGTACATGAAACCGCACACACACACACACACACACACACACACACACACACACATACATGCAGACGGGCGAGCGTAAAAAATTCCGGAAATGCCGCAGAAAAACTAATAACCAAACGGAAATGCACACAGCCTTACATACATACGAATACGTCTGTGGCTATGGCTGTCTCATTCGCTCTCCCTCTCCCTCTCGCACTCGCACTCGCAGTCTGTCTCACTTTTGAAGGTACCAGCCATAAAGCAGACATTTAATGTACAACGCGCACACTGACAACCGAAAAAATTTAATTAATTTCATATGCGATTCAACGTTTTCAGCTTTTTGGATGTGTTCAACAGTTCTGATCTATAGTTCATAGCCTCTGCTTTCTCGCTCCCACTCCCCCACTTTGCTTTTCTCTTTCTGTTTCGCTTTTGCTCACGCTACTCGTTTAATACATATCAACCATTTTTTTTTGTTGCTATATTTATATTTAACTTTTCTCTGTTATTTTGGCATTCGCATTTCAATTTGTGCTTGACATCTATTAAATTTTTTTTTTTGCTTATTGGATGTTCAGCTCGTTGGCAGCCTGCCTCCTTCCTCTTTCCCCATGTCTCCTCTTCTTCCCTGTCGTTTGCTTTCGTTTTGTCTGCTTCAGCATTTTTTATAGCCAAACATTTACATAATTAAATTTATAAACATTATTGGTCGCATGCTTTTAGCTTTATTAATTTTGTGCCCCATTTTGTTGCACATACTGAAATAGCCTATTCAGACTGACTTTGTATTTTGCTTTTCAGCTGTCCACATACTCGCGCTCGAATGCCACTTATACTAAAAATGTATATATATTTGTTTGGGGCTTTGTTAATTACATGTAAAGGTAGTTCATTTGATTAATTTACTCGTCTGTGACAGATACAAACAGCAACTGGCGCGATTTCGTAGCCGAAAACCTCAACACCATAAGCGACAGTTATCGATCAGATTTTAATGCTTCGTTCGCATTACTTCTGTGAAAGTTCAAACATAAATTCATCCAATGCACTATTTACTCGTTACATGAATGAAAGTGTGTAATGAGCTTAATTATTTATCTCGGAGCTGAGGTTTCACGGATGAAATGGCTATTTCTCGATTTTAATAGGTTTGTTTGTGCTCCGAAATATCGACATTTTCAGTAAGACTAAAGTTAACTTAAATATCATGTTAAATTGTCATAAAAATCGCAACTCGTTCAAGTAATTCAATTAATACATGCCATCTTTGGAAAGCTGAAATGATTTTTTTTCTTCTAGCCAGAATTTCACACTAATTCCATTTATTCATTTTAGAGGCAGTTGAAAAACTATTGCATACTTATGCACACGTTAATTTCCAATTAACTGTAAACTGCTTGTTGTTGGTGCTGACAAGTGGCAGAAGCTAATTTAAAAATAAAACGATAGCTTGTTGTTTTAGAGCAGGAAGAGGAAGCATAAGCGACAGCTGCAGCAGCAGAAGTGGAAGAAGAAGCAGTGACAACAGCATAAATTCTTGGCACAACAAATGCTCAGCAATCAAAGCATGGAGTTGAGCTGAGTTTTTCTCTCTTTTTGCAGGCCATTTTTTCCTTTTTATTAATTATAGACTAATTAACAAAATGCTCAACGCAGTGCTCAGCGAAGGCACTCGTGCATGTGGGCGTGGCAAGC
The DNA here is from genome assembly GCA_963583835.1 of Drosophila immigrans. Taxonomy (NCBI): domain Eukaryota; kingdom Metazoa; phylum Arthropoda; class Insecta; order Diptera; family Drosophilidae; genus Drosophila; species Drosophila immigrans. The sequence goes on along the minus strand of OY757143.1, from coordinate 19,780,780 downwards.
AGCGCCAAAGAAGAAAGCGAGGAGAAATGACTGCAGCTGATGTAGAGCCAGATGCCAAGTGCATATTTAATTGCTTGCTCTGGACACAGCGTCTCAAAGTTGTTCTGACGGAAGTTGAAGTTGTTGATGCTAGTGTTAGTTTAATAGACATAAAACTTGTGCGTAAACAATGCTCGAACAAGTTCATAATTATATTGATTGTAACCGCAAAGTGGCTGCTGATAGCTGCAGACTTTGATGCTTGCCAACGACAATTGAAGCCAAATAACAAATACAACAAAATAGTTTTGTTTTCATTTTGGCCAACTGCGTTTTCGGTCTCTTCTCTATTGGGCCGCTTTTTCGCTGTACTATAGATATGCAAATGTAATTAGTTGCATGCCACACCGGACGCCCAGCAGCCAACTGTGAAACGCCGTTTGTTCCGTAAAATGTTAGTATAGCGAAACAATTTATACTGAAAATAGAATTAAAACCACAAAGGCAAAACATTCAAAAAACGACAACAAAAAACAAGCAAAAACGAAGAAGGCAATAAAAAAAAACACACACAAGAATAGCGAAGAGCGAAGCTGCGGCAATGTGGCAAGGGGGCAAAGAAAGCGCAGGCGGCTAAACCAAGATTTATATGCAACAAAAGAATAAAGTGAACATCATTGCATTCGCATTTGGGTATAGACGACTTATAAATACGCTGGAATATTGATTTTTTTGTAATCATTTATATTTTTCAAGTTATCATTGTTGGCATTAAACATGTTCAAACTAAACAAGAGACATTCATTTGAAGTCGACTCTTGCAGCTTTATCTCACTTTAGTAAATTATATACAAATCGGCAAACATACCATATTGTAGACTAACCAGTATCTTTGTTATCTATTGTTGTGATCCAAACACTCCCTATTTTAGCAGCACTTTACAGAATATTTAAAACGACAACATGGCAGCAAATGGAGAAGAGTTTGCAAGCAGACGGTGAAAAAATGTGCATAGATTTGGACACAATGCCAGGAGGGCACGACAGGAGGCAATGGCACAATAGCAACAAAAACCAACAAACAACTACAACAACAGCAAAAGAACAAGGAGAAAGAAGGCAACAAAGACGAAGCCATGCACGCCGCGTATAAATTTGTAATTCTTGATGCAACCACAACGTTTATTAATTTAAAATTCAATTTAAAATGGTCAAGACTTCGTCCCGTTCCCCTCCCTAATCCAACTATAGAACGTGCCCTGCCACGAAGTGTGAATGTGGATGGGTGTGTGTGTGTGTGTTTGGGGTATGTTTGCCTGCTGTGTGTGTGTGGGTGGGTGTGTGTGTGCAGAATCAATAGATTAATGCAGCAGCAATTAGTCTGATCGACCGTCTAATTGTTTTGCCACGGCAAAAAGAAATTTAAATTGTTAGCTGACGAAGGTCGAGGAATTTATAATCTGCTGTCAGACACACAAACACACACACGCACACACACATGTAAGAAGAAGCACACACATGCAGCATGCAGCATGCATCGGACACATCAAATTACTAAAAGAAACGCAAGATAAACGAGAACATGACGAAAGGCCATGACTATTCATCCATGACAACGACAGAGAACGAACGTATGAAAGAAAACTTGGCTTAAATGAAGTGTGTGAACAGTCGATTCATGAGATTCGTTAAGAGTTCTCAACGATTTATTTGTTCTTTTTATTCTCTGCTCTGCTTTGCCATCAACAGAAGTTCTGCAAGTTGACGTTCAGAATTTCGCACTTTTTCTTGCCTTGAAGTTATGAAGAAGTGAATTTCACTTTGATCGGATTTAGTCGAAATATTGTTTCATGCCAAAGGTTTTATATTAAAAAAGTTTTAGAGTAATTGATCTCCGAAATGGATTAGTTTTAGATTATGTATGCTCGAATATTATCAAGGATAAAATGAATTTTCATTGAAAGACTTTGTTAAGAATTCTAAACTTGTCTAAACTATTGATTGTTGCTTTAAATTTAAGACTTTGTTATGATTGTCTTGCACTTTTCATATATTAAATCAGTTGTAGGGTAAATCCCCTAAAACTTAAACAGATTTCTTTTAAATTATCCATGCCAGCGTGATATCAATAAATATATTTTTATTGAAAGACTGTTAACAACACTCTAATTTGATAAACATATTTTTATAAAATATTTCGGACTTTGTTCAGACCTGTAAAATTGTCTTGCACTTTTGATTGCCTCTGAAATTTCCAATCAATCCGTTTCCAATCTGATTAAAGTTTACAAAACTGAAAGCAATAAGTTGATGCCTTTTTGTTTTGCTTGAAATCTGCTTCAATAAATCCAGCAAAAGCTAGTCAACACTCCTTAACTTTTCGTGCTTACAGCATCAGTTTATTTATATTGTTTTCTACTCGTGACGACATCAACAAGAAGCCAGCTCATCTCATCTTATCCTTGGTAGTTGATCTAATGCGCAGTGCTGTGCACTTTCAGACCTCACAACAATTTCGATAATGTTTCTTTGGTTTTTCTTCGTGCAACAGCAGCAGCAGCAGCAGCAACAGCAGTTGAAGGGAGCAAGTGCAGGGTATAAGCCGCAAGTGAAAAAAAGGGGAGCAAGCAAGAAAAGGACAAGTGCAACAAGAGCAAAAAGAGACTATGCAACGCGTAGCACATTAAACACAACTGACAGCTCAACATACGTCACGTGGCGTTGTCGTAAAGTTGCCGCAGACACGGGACACGGGACAGGCAACATGGCTACAAGCCCAGCAGCAAAGCAGAGTATGTGCCACACACACGCACACACATATACACACTCGCATATGCACATAGGACACATCGATGACTCTGGGGCATTTTTAATGGAAACTCATTTTTGAGGTTAATTGTAAGCAAAAGATGGGCGACACCGGGTTGAGCTTGAGGTTGCAACTTTGGTTTGGCGGGGGGGCAGCAGCAGTGCTGGGGGTTAGTTACACATGCAGCAGCTTTGCCAGGGGTATTTTTTGGGAGAAGGAGAAGAAGGAGCAGGACACATAAGCTGCAGCACAGTTGGCTCAAGGCTAGCGGCGTTCATTGTACAAAAATATGAAAAGCACAACGTGTGGCGAACGTTGCATGGGGCTGCCTGCTGCTGCCGCTGTTGTTGCACCGCTGGCAACCGTGAGGCATGCCACGACAGCAATAACAGCACAACCAGAAGCAGAAGTAGCAAGAGCCCCAACAGCGCCAGATGAGGTTGATGTGCTGCGGTGTTGCGTTTTATAATGAGCGGAAGGTTTTTAAGCGGCTGCGTTTTGTTCCATTTGCCACTCGTCTTGCTGTTGTTGTTGTTGTTGTTGTGCAGTTGGCCGGGCAAAACGCTTTGGCACAAGTTGCAAGTATAATCTGAAAAGTATGGTAATGTAGAGCACTCAAATAGCGCTTGCCAAAGTTGAATGCTAAATGCTGCCTCCACCGGCATTTGCAGCTGCTCGGTAAGTGCTACAAAACGGTTCAAATGCAACTTAACTGTCAAATATATGACCAGCAACAATCTAAAAACACTTATCGCAACTTGAATTGCGTAAATGAAAAACAATTTTAAAGTTGTACGCTGCAAGTTTAATATTCATATGCAGGCAATTATTAAATTTCTTTAAGCGGAAATTAATTTGTTTAATCGCGTTGACAGAAAAACATTGAAATATTGGTAATTAATGAATTTGGAAATTTCTTTTGAAGAATGTTCATGACAAGGGTTTAACATTTGTTAAATTATTCATAATAAGTTATTTCATTTTTTTAAAGTAAGTTAAATTAAATTTGTAAAGTGGTGGCTGGTTTTAACCATATCTATATTTATGCTGAACGCAAACTTTATCTTTGTACTTATTTCAACTTTTTACAGCTTTAACAATTAATATCATTCCAATTTAGCGGAAAACTATAAAAAGTGCTGTTCTGGAACTGCAACAATTGTAACGCTGGCAGTGCTTGTAAAGAATGTAAAAATCGGCAAGAAAAAATGCCAAGCAAACTGCTTCAAGAAATGCAATGCATAACTTTTCTGATTTGCTGTTCATGAATCACACTCATTAGCACTCAGAGTAACACTCGCAGTAAGACTTAAGAACATTCTTGAAACGAAAACATTGCTGAATTGGTCGAAAACATAAACCTCTTACTTGGGCCAGAGCCATCAGAGCTATCATCATCATCATCATTATTAGTTCAAGTTGAAGTTTTGTGCTTTAAGCAGCTTTAATTAGCGGCCAGGGTTGAAAGGCTGAAATCCAAGTTCGGGACAAAGACGCAGACGGAGACGGGCAGCAGAGAAATGCTTAACATTTTTGTGCTGCCTTGGCATAAATGGCTTAATTGCGAACCTAATGACAAACTAGAACAACGCCAAGCATAAGAAGCACAACAACAACGACAACGACATTCTGAATAGCTAAAATTCCATGGCGAGTTACGCAATTACTTTAATTGTGTGCGTTATTTTTGTTTGTGTTGGAAATTGCAAATATTTATTGGTATTTATAAGTGCACAGCGCAAACACACACACAGACACACACACACACACATATATTTGTACGTGTGTGTGTTTGTGTGTTCAAACACAACAAAAAGCACTCCAAGGATCGTTCCTTGTCGTCGTTATGACAATGCAGAGCACAAAATTGTTGACATTTTTGTCATTTGTTTTTAGATTCTAGTGGCAATGACACACTGCCAACTTGTACACACACACACAGAGAATGTTATTTATAAAAATGACAGACACTTCTATTTCGCCACATGCCACATTGCAGGTCCTTCTGGCCTACCCGCTCGCCCCCTCTCCGCTCATCCACGCTGTCGCCTTTGCCCGTGCCATATGCAGAGTGGAATGCTGTGAAAAATGGCGGCTGTGTCACGTCGCATGCATCGTGAGTTTGTCACACATACCACACTAGATTAAATTATAATCGAGCTGCAGGATATGAAGGCAGAGCAGTCAAAAAAAAAATAAAAAAAAAAAATAAAACGAAACTTGGCTTCTCCCTAAAACCATTTTGCATCTTCAGCTGCGTCTGAGATTTGCGCAATTGACTGTGTAAGTGTTCTCTCGCTCTATCTGGCTGCTTCGCAGTGTTGTCCCTCTCTAACTCCCTTTTGTGTCTGTCCTTTTTTTGGTATTCTTTTTTTTGTTTCTTTTTTTTTAATGAAATGTCAGGCAAGTGTTTGAGCCATTTTTCATGTGGCACAGCACAATAACAACAGCAACAGCAACAACTGATTAACTTTTAACAGCCGCCGTTTCGCTTTGTGCATTGCATTTAAAAAGTATCGCATACTTTTATGCGTCGCCATTTTGATAGAACATCGTAAATCATGCAAGAGCCCAACCCACAAAGGCCACGCCCCAACAACAAACACACCTCCCTCCACTTTGAGTCCCCTGCTGGGCTGTCAACCCTTTTGACATTTGTGCCTGAACTGCAAGTTTGACATTTTGCGTTAGTTTATGTGATATTTCATATATGATAAGAACAACAACAACAAAAATAACTGACATTTCTACACTGGCCTTTCTTCTTTATGGCTGCTGGCCAGTGTTGGTCAACGCGCGTTGGCGTCTACCTTTTTTGCAGCTCATTTAACACTTTGTGTAATCTGTGCGAACGCATCGGAAATATCAGCCCAAATTTGCTGAGCTCTTGCATAATTCTGACATTTGTTTTGGCATTAAGCGCAGCAAAATTTTACTTTCACTGATAACATTTCTTCCGTCTTATTGTCATGCTTTTACTGCTTTCCTCTCTCCCTCTTTCCCTTCCTTTTCATTTGAGCTCATTTTTTGGCAAGTTCATGGCAAGATAAATGCATTATTTTTTATCAAAAAAGCGAAAGTTGCAAAGGAAATTTTTGGACGCAGTGCAAGTGAGGGGTCGAAACTCTGGGGAAGGTCAGAAAAGTAGGGGAAACTCTTAAAGATTTTGAAGCCAACGATTGGATTGCCTTGGTTCATGCGATATATGCAACTAAAAATAGGACTTCAACTTTAACAATATTAATATTGTTTTAAAATTGTATATTTCGATTAAAATTTAAATGGTTGCAATTTCATTGAATTAAATGGGGAAATATTTTTAGCTCTTCGTGATTTAATGTTATTTTATGAATAATAAGAATTATTTTTGCTCCTTTCTTTGACATCATTTTTGTAATTCTTATTTCTGATTCTGTGTAAATTATTCAGTCCATTTATCAGCTTAATTAGCTTATTCCAAAAAGCAACTTAAATTTATATTTAAAAAACATTCAATTAAGATAAATAAAATAAAATAAAATTATATGATACTATATGGATTAATTTTGGACTGGGCAGCACAGCCCTTTATGAACAGAAATAATCCACAGTATGAATACTTTTTTGTATTTATATGTGTTTCACATTTATATTTTTAATGTCTGGCGAAAAATATTCAATACATTTATCACTTTAATTTGGTAATTCTTTAAAGGAATATTGAGTTTTTTTCATTCTCTTTGGGCGCGTGCAGGCAATGTAAATCACGTGCTGAGCGCTGATAACAGCAATCAAGCAATCTGAAAATATTTTCAACGATTTTTCATTGTTTTACTGTTGGTATACCATAGCGAACGCCTTTCAATTTCTGTACGCGATTTATGCCACATGTCAACTGTTTGACAAGGATGACCTCGTATAACCCAAGGCATGCCACACCCAAGCAAGCAGGGCACACCAAACAACATACTCATGACAGATAAGTGAAAACTTTGTGCAAAAAAATAAACGAGGAGACAAACAAATAAAAATTGCCACGCCTTTTTGTTTTGTTTTGTATTTTTTTTTGGCTTTTTAATGTGTGAGTCAAGCTCAAAGCGAATGCAAAACTTTGTTACACATGTAATGAAAAAAATAAATAAATAAACAACCACAATGCTCGACATATCATGTGACGAGAGATGTGTTAGAGTCCCGTCCTTCCCCATCCCCTAATTCCAACTCCATCCCTTGTTAAGCTGGTGAATTGCGTCGATTTACCATGCGAGGGCTGTCGCTAAGCCGCACGCCAAGTTGAGATATCAAAAGGCAAACACGACAAACAAATAAACAAATAAGCAAACAAAATGTAAAAGGGAAACAAAGACATATCTCTCAAGTGGCATCGTATGTCAGGCCAAGTGCTGCTGGCATGTCAAGTGCATGAGCTTCAGCTCAGCTGAGGTGAGGCAAGGCAGGCTACAAGTACATATTTGTGTGTGTGTGTGCGTGTGTGTGTGTGTGTGTGTGTGTGTGTCCCACAACCCACATCCATCAGTCAATCTAATTTGGCTGCGAGGCAGCAAACACGTGAGCAGTGAGCCAACACACATGATAATACATATACATATACCATAGTATATATATTTATTTTTTGATTAAGTTGTAGGCATTCTGCAAGAATATTTCCATTTCTCTTCTTAATTTTAAAGTCAAGTGCAATGGAGATATTTATTATTTATAAGTTGCGGCTGTGCAGCATCATTGTGTGCTGCAGCTGCAACAACAAAGGCCACTTGGCAATGCAAAACAAAGAGCCCAGAGCCAAAGTCAAAGCCACAGCACAACACAAAATGCAGGCAAACAAAAGGCTGCGCCCACAAAAGTATGCTTTAAGAATTTGTCCAAAAACATTTCCCACTCTTCTGGTATGTATCCATGAATGTTTGGCCTGAGTCTGAGTCTGAGTGTGTTTATGTTTATGCTTGAGCTGGCATTGTGTGCACAATGAGACGAGTTTCAGCTCAGTTTCAGCTCATAAGCAACAGCAGCCTCTGTTCTCTAGTTCCCCAAGCTCTAAAGTCCCCTCCAGAGAGAGCAGACGTCGCATAGTTAAGCGTTGCGACTAAGCTGCGATTATAATAAGTATGCAAGGCATTAGATCAACATATTATAAAACTCTAGCACACTTGGGTACAGTACTTTATTCGCAATTCATTTCTTGAAAAGTGGCTGCTAAATGAATACTTTCGCTCTTCCCTTTGGTTGGGAATTTGACGAAATTGCAGGTTATGCATATTTCATGAGTAGGTAGGCGAATATGAATTGCAAATTTTAATTAATCGAGCATTGGAAATTGTTGACGATCATATAGCGGAAAAAACAACAAACAAACAAATTCAGGCCTGAGAAATGAGTTATTGAAATAGCAAAAGGAAGAATCAAAGTATTTCTATAAACAATTTGTTGTAAAAAAGTTGAATTCATAATGCTGAAACATTGTGCGCCTCTGAAACAGTATGTAAATGTTTCCAAAGGAATATTAATTCTTGATATCAAAATATTGTTTTTGCTACCCAAATATCATATCATTGCCCTGAATACTAATTACAAATGATAGAAATTATTTCGACAATTATTATGCATTCTTCTTGGCTTTGTTACACTTAACTAGTTTATTTCTGGCGCATTTTCATTTCATTTAAACGCAAAGGGAGCCCTGGCTGACATTCACATGAATCTAAGGACACATTAGGCTGCGTAGCCATAAAGTCTCATATAGTACTAGAGTCCTTGGGCTTAAGCCATAAATTGTTTCAATTTATTGTTAGGGCCCTTGGTCCATATCAAGTCTAATTCGTAATGCTCAACTATTTAGCAGCAAATGTTATACTCTGTGCCTCGTGCCCAATTCTATTTCGCTGTCTTTCCATCTGCCTTTGTATCTCCGTCTCTCTCTCTTGCTCTCGTCCTATCTAAATTTTAGGGCATAGACATCAAATCCATCCACTGCAATGCGTCAAAAACGTTTCTCTTGCGAGTTAGGGCTGCATTCGGAGCGCATCGTTTACGGTTATGATGATGAACTCCACTCAAGGGGTGCCACAAAATGATGAAATGGAGCAGAGAGGGGCATAAAATATTGCATGTGGCAAATGTAAAACATGCCATTCTCTTACGAAAACCTTGCTATATACGTGTCTAGTGGAAAGCAAAAAAAAAAACACAACAAAAAATGCAATTTCACTTTTTTGAAGAGCCAATAAAAGTTCAATTTTTTGAAGTCGCTTCCAATTTTATTTAACGTCATTACAGATGAAACTTTAATACCGAAAAACTTGCACTTGCTTGTCAGACAGCAGGAGGAGACCGAGGGGGCAGTCAACCAAGCAGTGCGAAAGGAAAAGCAGAGGGGGTGGGATACACGGGGGTGTTATATGGAGTGTCTATTGATGGGCAGGCAGCTGTCATACGAGTAATTGTGCTACGAAAACGTTGAATACGAAATGCTCTCGCTCTCTTAAGAATAGGTGAAAATAAACAGGGAAAATGTTCAAAATTGTTTAGGCAAAGATTGAAGATAACTGAAAATTTGAAAAATTTTGGACAGCGTTTGCCAGTCGTGTATTACATTTTTTCTGCCGAAAATGAATTTTAAAATGGGTTCGGATGCTTAAGTATAAAAATTAAAGTTTTTTTGTTGTAAGCATTTTATTCGCATTTTTCAGCTGAGAAAGATTGAAAGGAACTGAGAATTCGATGCGAAGTTCAGCCATCTACTATGTAGTTTATATCAATATTGTATTATAATTTAGTATCTGAAAGGTTATAAAGAAAGCTTGAAGAAACTTTTCTTACTTTATGCATTTTGCTGTCTGTATCAATATTCCATGCTTAAGATTTAAGTGCTCAATCTACTTTTTCTCTCGTTGTTATGGCTGATATCCAATTTCCATTTTAATACGCATCAATTTTCATTTTTAATCCTCAACCAACTTTAGCCTATTCTGCACTTTTGATTAGGGCATTCGTTTCAACTAGTATGCTGTACACTTTTTTAGTTGAGTTTCAGCTTCTTCATCATCTTCTTTTTATTTTTCTTCTTCCCTTTTTACTATCAATTTTTCAATTTAGTTGGTAACAATTTTCTGGGCAAGTTTCCCAGTTGCTGTTGCATTATATTGCTACGGCTGCACGACGATGTTACTCAATTTAAGACGTCGCTGGCGAAGAAGTCGCTTTGATAGTTACGTGTGGTTACACACGCGAATATGGGATTCCCTCCGTCCCCCCCTTCGCATTACTCGTGTCTTGGCGGCAGTCAAGCAGACATGCCAGCAAGTCAGAGCTTAGTTATTGCTACACTCGTATCATTCTACACATACACATAGATGTATGTTACATTTGGACCATACATTTCCTTCAGCAATTTCATCAGGCACTTGAGCATCTCGCTACCACAAATCATATGCAATTTAAACGGGCATTAAATGTTTCATTTGCTCGTATATCCTGTAAAGTGAAAACATCTTATCTTTATTGAGGAAAGTGTTACTATTTATTGCAAAATAGATTTAGTGTAGATATTTTTGCCAGAAATTGCTCTTTTAGCATATTTTGGTAATCCTATAAATCACGTTTAACTCAATTTAAAAAAGTTTGCTTCTCTTTTGTATTGTCACTAAATAGATTTTAACTCAATTTTCATCAGGTTGCTCTTAATATCTGACCACAATAAATAGAAAATGCTGTGGATATTTTGCATTTGAAAAATACTTCGTTGTCGGCTTTAATTGGGCGAGGAAATGCAACAAATTCCAAACAAATTCCTCGTCGTTATCATAATGTTGAGGGCACTCACACACTCATATACATACACACACGCACTTATTATTAGCATAACTTTGTTGTACTTCATGTTGCAGCTTTAGTTTAAGTTCTAGAGCATACTATTGCTGTGTCCCTCTCCCTTTTCCACTCCCATGCTATATCATATATATTAAGCGCAAAGCGCTCTAAGCCCAATAACTTTCATTCACATACACACACAACATCGAGAGCGACTTTGTTGTGTGCATGGGATGCTGAGCACAGCTTGGTGCCACTGCATTGCTGCAGGGCAACCAACAGCGTGCCTGCCTGCAAAATTTCCCATTTAAACTTTTCGCTACAGTACAATTTTCATTATTAATATGACTTTTTAGGCAGCCGCAAATGGCAAAACGGCAAAAGCAGCGACTGCGGCAGAGGCAGCGACCGAACGGCGCCAAGTGGCTGTTCTGGCCAAGCCTTGGCTCGTTGGCCATCCTGTTGGCCAGTTAAACGCGCCCAGTGTATTGTCAATGTTTGCCCGTGCCCGCTCTCTGGATAGGCGGGGAGGGCAACAACGGGTGGTCGCTGCAAATGCCAAGGATAAAGTTTTTGCTCAGACTTGCCGTTTGACTTTGCAACAAGTGCAGATAGAAAAGGGGCAGACCACAAGCGACAGCGTGCGAGAGATGCGAATGGGGGCTGGGTAAGTGGGCGGAGTTGGAGCCATAAACAGTGTCCAGGCGGCTTTTTAATCAAGCCGAACTAATGGTCCAAACGGTAGGTGAGCCCTGCGATGGCCCCAACCCATAGTTAAGCCACCAACATCGCCACCGATGGGGCAAGCTGTCGGGGCAGCCCAAAAACCTAACCGTAACCACCAAAGCCGCTTATTACTATAAAGTGAGATTAATGAATCTCTGTGCGACGTCGTTTTTTGGCTGGCAATTAATGAAATTTATTTGTGCCAACGCTTTGGCCAGCTTTTGTTGCTCTTGTTGGCAACACAAATGGCGTGGCCGGTTTGTGGACCGCGGTGGTCCAACAGGAGGAGGCAGCCAGTGAATGTGCTGTAAGCTGAGCGTAGGTGTGGCAACTGCGGCAAGCAAATTTAAAAGCAAATTGTTTTCGTTTTCGTTTTGTCTTTGGCCATATTGTCGCGATATTGTTGCAATTTACGGAGTATAAAGACAGCGGCCATTGTGGTATGAAGAATGTCTAGACTTGACTCTGCCATTGAGCAAAAGTGACAATGAAAGATTTAGTTGAAGCAGCCAGTCGCCTTAAGGCACAAAAGCTGCTCCTAAAATATGCATTATTTGGTAATATTTCAAAAACTTCTTGGCCGCACCCATTTATCATTATGTTTTAATCCTCACGGTCTCGACACTGCGACAGGTGACATGGCAATATTATGTTAAATTTAAAAATACAAGCTGCTGCTAAGCTGTGTTTATTTAAAAAATAAACTGGAAATCCTTGCGCTAAATAAATCCCGATCTTTAAATTTAATACCATGTTGCCGTGGTTTACATTTCAAAACTCAATACACTTAATATTTAAGTTAATTAGTTAGAAAACAAAATGTGTTTATTATTTAAACAATAACAGCAACAACTCGAACTAAATATAAATATTTTGAAATACAATTTGTAGTCCTTGTAGTAAATTTTATATTAAAAGAAAATATAATTCATCTGGAAAGTTCACTTCTAAAAAGTCTGTAAAATTAATTTAACATACATACTATATGTATATAGAGGAAGAATCAAATTGTGCAAATAAAATCCTGATTTCACCACAGTGCCTCTGCGTTAAATGTATTTATTTATTTAGCTTTAGGAACCGTGCCAACCAGCCAAGAAGGCAACAACACAATCTCCAAGCTTAGCTGTAGCCAGCGAAGTGTTTTACGATTTTCGTTTGTTTTCTAACACACAAAAAACTGTGAATTTTCCACACCATTTTCTTGTGCACTTAATTAAAATTTCAAAAATACCATCAAGCCAGAATATATGTATATATAACATAGAGCAGGGTGCAGAACTTGCAGAACTTCATTGTTTTTGTCGTTGTCGTTGTTGTAGTTTATGCGTAATACGAAAATAATAATGCAGCACATTATAATAAATACGCAGCGAAATAAAAGACTGCGTGTGTGTGTGTGTGTGTGCGGCAGAAGAGCGACAGAGATGGGGAGAGATATAAATATAGCATGCAATAAATTTAGCAAAGCGCCAGCAATCAGCCAACAAATTGTAAACAGTAAATTTTGTGCTAGGCAAGCTGCAGGGCATGCCAGACAGAGCAGGGGAGGGGAGGGGAAGAAATGGGGATTGCTGTTGTAGAGGTAAAAGGATGCTGGTTGTTCCACATTAGCACTAAATCGCAGCGTCTAACGCCGCCAGTTAGTTAAACGTTTTTCGCATAAATACAAAACACACTAAACTCCACGCACAGAACACCTCAAAAGACAGAAGGGGCGCTGCGGCACGCCCACAAAGGATATATATAACTGCAGCGGGTGTTGGAGATAAGTAATGGTTAGGGGGGGAGGGGGAACGGATGCACGAACTAATCTTTATTTCGATATTTGCATAAAACAGCAACAGCAACAGCAGCGAGCAGAACAAGAACAACAAATATGTCAAAAAATTTGCAAGCGACGTCGTCGTCGGTTTTTGGTTTTGTTGTGCTTCATTTTCTGCACATTGTTTGTTTTGTATTTGCTTTTTTTTCGGTGGTTGCCACTGCATAAAACTGCAAGCCAAAAGGATTTACTGCGCTGCGCTAGTGCCACGCCCCCCCCCACCCTTGGCCGCCCCTAACTAGGTGCACGCCGAGATATTGCTGGTTGCTGAGACAGAGTCACGTTATTTGCAGCTGCTGCAATCTATCCGACAAACTCTGACTCCGTCAACAGCGGTGTGTTGCAGTGTGTGTGTGTGTGCGCTTGGGTGTGTGGTAGAGTGTAAGTTGAGTGTGTGTGCGGAAGGTGGCAATGGCGGCTTTGCGGCGAGTTGTAATAAGAGCAGCGGCAGCAACAACAGCATCACAGCTGGATACACTTACAAGCACACCTGGCCACACACACACAGCCCACACACACCCACACACGTACAGTTCACGCACACTACAATTCCACACACACACCACACTCACGCACACTTACTGCACATCTCGTTGCAAGTGTTTTTGATCTCGCGCTGCTTTAGCCTGTTGGGAATTTTGATTAAAAATGCTTCCACGTGAAGCTCAAACGTGCTTGGCGTGTAGCTGGTGGCAACTCTGGCAGCTTGCCTCAGCCGAACGCCATGTGGGGGGCCACGCTGGGCGTGTCAGTCCGCCTTTATTGGCGTTGGCGCGTTTATTTTAACACGCGCCAATGTGTGTAGGTGAATCGCAGTATGTAGTGTGTGCGTGTGTGTGTGTGTGTGCTTGCAAATTTTTACATTGAGATTTATCACACCAAAAACTTTAAGCCAACAGGCGAGCACAAAAAAAAGAACGTATGAAGACAAGGTGATCTTCGAATACCCTTCAAAGAAACTATTGCTTACTGTAATGGTACAAAACGTATTATATCGTTCCGACTAAGTTGGTCACACTGAACTGTTTACATTCTGTAAATGTTAATCGTACAGATCCTGATAAATAAAGCTAAGCGAGCTCAGTTTAGATGAAGATGAGCATCACTCGTTCACCTCCTTCATTATGTAGAATATAAATACATTAAAACTGCATGAACCGCAGATTAATGTAATCAGTTGATTACAAATGATAATAACAAATAAGTATGTTCAAGTTAAAAATGGTGTATACTAAATATTTAGTTTAAAGAATAACCCCTTTTTAATATTTACTTCTGAACAAAATGTATTTTTGCCTGTTTATTGAACCAGCTGACCGCACGACAGAATGTATTCGGAATACTCTCAGTTAGAGTATAAAGATGATGTAAATATCACAACAGAAGCCGCAGCCTTTTTTGCAACTGCTCCATAAAGCAATTAATAGTTAAGGCTCCTGGCGTTTGTGCAGCTGCAGGTGAGTTATATGAGATGATATATACATACATATAGATGATGGATATACACGGAGCTAAATGCGGGCATCCTATGGAAATGAGAAAAAGAAACAAGTGAATGAGGAAAAACTTCCGTGTGATTAATTTGCGGCAGTAAACGAAAAGAACTGGATAAATGTTGGCAAAAGATTTACAAACTGAACAAGGAATTAAAGCGCGAGCAGTATTAAAAACAAAAAAACTATATATAGTATAGTTTCGCAAAATATTTACACAGTACATATTGCGGTTACCTTCAAAATTTTGCAGCTGGATTTTGGGTCGGCGATGACAAACGGTCTGGATTTAATGGCAACTTTTACCTTCAGTTAGCTTGTAGTCCCTCTTAAACTACACTAATTACTTCCCCTCGATTTATGGTTAGGGGCTGCGACGTCTATGGCCTATACAGCAAGAGCTCTATCAACGAGCGTTACAAGCGGCCACAAATCAAATGCACACCAATTACCTGGCGCCAGGGCGCACAAAGCATAATCAACTGGCATAATTAACAACTAAAAATGCATACGGCGAGGGAGTGTGTGTGTGTGTGTGTGTGTGTGTGTTTGTGTATGCATGCCACACACAGTGAGTGTGTATCAACAAAAATATGTTTTTCCACCTGGCCGTGCAATTTTCACACATTTTGCGGTGCTGCGCGGCACCGCGGCGGCGTCGTCGTCGTCGTCGCCTCCCATAAACAACAGCAATGACGACGACAGCAACATTAACAACAACAGAGCGACGGCAACAAAGAACAACAAACAAGCCACAAAACAGCCTGTAGACAGTAGTAAATTATAAGTTGCAGTCTAACGGGCAAAGTACAGCACATTACTCATACGCCTGATGTGCATAAATTTTTTACCATTTTACCTTTAGCGATAATTATTTTCCGTTTACAAAATGGCAGCCAGGCGAAACTGGCCAAAAACGCTGCAGAAATCAGATATATCGCAAAACAAAAATTAAAATGTTCCCAAACATGCGAAAATTTTGTCAAATTTAAACTTGTCTCAGATAATGCAACTTCTTGACATTGCTAAATTTACTTAATATAGCGTTGGCCAATTTACAAGCTCTGAGTAAAACTTTAAAGTTGGAGTGAACTTCTTGAACAGTAATTCACTGCTGGCAATAAAACAATACAAATAAATTATGCGAATCAAAAGACAATTAGAAACATTCAAGCTGTCGTGCTTATTCAATTTGGCAATTATTATTTACTGAACACCATAAAATATGAGTTGTAGTTGTCGCCAGGTACATGCAATTCACTCAGCTGCAATTTCTACATTTGCAGAGCTCACTTTAAGCTCTTTATAGCCACAAACCTCTGTTAAACTTCACTCAACAAACAATACATGAATTTATGTGTAATCAAATTAAAGTTGTTGCTGCGGTTTGCCAGGTCCACAAATTATGAATATAAAATGCAACCATGTTGATCATTCAGAATACCATCATTCACTCAATATAATTATAACTTTGAAAATAGTTTTCTTTTATTAATTTTTTTGTTGATTTAGCAAGCGATTAATTCGAACAAGTTTATTGCACACTTAATTAGTTTAAGGCTGCTTGCTTTAAGCTCATTAAAATTATTCGAGCTGGCAAAAGTTTTCAAAACTCTTCGGAGATCCCACCGAACCGCACCCCGTTTAACAGATGGAGTCAACCAGAATGTTTGTTATTGATTTGCAGAGGCAAAAAGTCAAAAACGAACTTTTAGCTGTTTATAATTTAGTGCAAAAATTATAAATACTTTTTGGGCCGTCCGGCCTGGGCTGCCGATGGACTTGCCTTTGCCTCGCTTCTCGCTCAGTTTAAGCAAATTAGTTCAATTGGCAGGGCCAGTAAGTGAGCAGAGCAGAGCAGGGCAGTTGGTCCTCACTCCTTCCCATTGGCATAGACTTGATTAGGCTTAGGCAAAACTTTATCCTTTGCACAGTTGTAAATAAGCAAAAGTAAATTTTGGCAAGTAATTTAAGCCACACAAACAAGCTGGCAAACAACTTTGCAGCTACCCCTTGGGTAAGTGAAGCAGCAGCAGCTGAGAGCTGAGAGCTGAGGGGTGTCTGCTATTACGCCAAGGCATGTAAAGTTCTTTACCCAATTTTAATTCAAAATCAATGTATGAACTTTGCTTACATTACGCCAAAACTTTGCCATACTCCTCGCTCTCCCCCAGAGCCAGTGACTGCGGCTTCAATTAAGGCGCCTGCATTTGCTCTATATGCCATGGCTGGCTGGATGGCTGACAGCAGAGCGAGCTTGCTGCCTGGCTGCTTGAATGAATGGTTCGCTGGATGGATGGGTGGATGGATGGATGGATGGTTGGTTGGCTGCTGGATGGTTTGCCACTTACCTTCATAGATGGTTAGAGTTGCATCTGCGGATACGGCGTCGCCTACGCCGTTCTCAGCCACGCACTCGTATGGCGCATCGTCGCGTCCCGCCCGAACGGGCTCGATTCGGAGTATGGAAATGCCGCCCGGTTGCTCCAGCACCGTGTAGCGTGATTGAGTGCCTGTTATGTGAGTTTGTTTTGTGAGGGTCATGAACTTTCGATTATACTATATAGTATAGTATGTAGCGCTTACCCGATACTTTTTTGCCGTTTTTGCGCCAAACAATTGATGGCGGCGGATCGCCGCGTGCCGCGCAATAGAAGCTTGCCACGCCTCCGACACGCACGCCCTGGTTCTGCGGCTTCCTGATGATCTCCGGTGGATCTGTGAAAGTGGGCAAAAGAACGGCATTCAAAGGTTAGTAAATCGCTTGGCAATTGCAACACGACGACGCGGGCGATGGCGATAACGAGCGTGGGCTCGAGTGCGGCAAGTGGGCAATAGATTTGGCAAGTGAAAAGTAGGCTGCCTGTCTGCCACTTGCTGCTGCAGCAGTTAACACGTTGCCAAAGTGAGCTATGGATTTCGTCTCTGAAAAGTCGGCAACAATTTGGCGCCCCTTGAAGGGACATTAATTCACGCGTCCCAGAGTAGGCAACACTCTGGTGAGGCGAGTCAACGCATTGCCAGCGGGATTTAGGCAGACTTTGCGTAATTGTTGCCACAGCAACAGCAACAAGCACGACTGGCAAAATTGCTGGCAACTGGAAATTGTTAAAGCTCTTTTTGCTGTTCGCGCAGCGCATTCGATTTATTTCGCCTCAGTGTGTGTGTTTTGAGCGTTATTTTCATTTCGTTTCGTTAACTTTTTTTTACATATTTGTCACAATATGCTGTCAATACAACGTTGCATGTTGTTTGTGTCGCACGTACGTGCTGCACACACACACACATATCACGAGATACGTACGGAAAGCGCTTCATCTTTGCGCGTGTGTGCGTGCGTGCCTGTGACATTAAAAATCTGGTAAAAATCACGAAACGTTAAACAAGCAGCAAAATATTGTCATGTCTCTGCAGCACGCCTCGAGCCTCGAGCCCCTCGTCCTCGCCCACATCGCCACCATCAATTGTCCTGTCGATGCTGTCGCTCTTCTCCCCTCCTCCTGCCCCGCCTCTCTGTCCAGCAGAAGACAGCCAGAAAGAGAGAGAGAGAGAGAGAGAGAGAGAGAGCAGTGTGTAAAGTAGTTTACCCAACATATCAATTCGATTTATGCATTTTATTCAATTTAAATGTTAAATTTTCATTTTCATTTCATTTTGCATTCTTTTCTTTTGATTTCGTATTCTTATTTGATTTCGCTGCGCTTTTCTCAAGCAGCAAACTTACGTGTCAGATATTGTATATACGGAAAATCCGAAAAATTTGCATCTGGAAATGGTCGGCAACGGGTTAATCATTTTTACATCGAGCGCGCGATTTTTCCGATTTAACGCGTTTATCGTGTGTTTTCATCTTTACGTTTATCGTTTTACAAATTCAGTTTAAACCTTAAAGCTACGATTTATATTAAACTTAATATTTGCAAATACCTTAGCTTAATTAATATACATATATTTGTATTTGAATTTTAAAATATATTTGTAAGTAATAGTACTTTCCTATATTAATTACATTTAAATACTTTTCAATAATTGATGAAGATACATACTGTATAAAAAGATCGCCTAATTAAATAATAACCACAAAACAGCAATTCAAAATGAACTTTGTTAAATTCAATAACTGTCGAGACAAATAAATAAATATTCTGCTTTAGAGACATAGCATTAAAATGGGTCTTAAAGGCAACCTATTAGGTGCTATTGGTCAGTAGCTGACTTTTGTCTAGTTATGGTGGACTTATATGGATTTTCAATATTAAATATGAAGCATTACAACTTTTAACTTTTAGGGCCAATAGATTTTCGTGCATTGTCAAAACCGATGCCAAGTGGTATTCGAAATTGCACAACAAACAAGCTAAAGAGGAAAGGCCAGAGCCTCAGGTTGAGCTGAAATGAATATGCTACAGAAACTGCCAGAAGAGAGAGAGAAATACAATTTGTTGCATTTGTTGTTGCCTAGGTCTCAAATCTGAGGACATTGTAAGTAGGAGTATTGTAAATAATTTAAAGTTTGCTCCAAGGCGTTCACAGCCAAAACATGCAGACCATTTGGTTGCTAATGCGTTGCCATTGTTGTTGCTATAGTTGCTGCTGAAGTTGTTGCTGTTGTTGTTGTTGTTGTTGTTACCGAATACTTTTCGGTATCATTTGGCAAGTTTTGCGTTCAACTTTTGCCTCGACAAGCTGCCTGGCCAAAGAGAGACAGCTTTTGAGAGTACGGGAAGCATGCGAAAAATACACAAACAGCAAGCAGCAGCAGCAGCAGCCACAACAATAACAACAAGAATGAAAAGAAAATAGCAAAAATATGTGTATGTAGTCTGTCTAAGTGTGTGTGTGTGTGTGTGTGTGTGTGTGTGTGTGTGAGTTGCTGTGGCTTTCAAGTAGAGCCAACTGAACACAAGTTGACCGAGCCAATTTCAGTTGTCATTCGGTGTCTACCTCGATTTCAGCAGAATATTTCAAATTTGACACTTGCAAATGCAACTCTGGTCACGAAATTAACTGAAAACAATATCTAAAGCAGCAGCAAACCGGCATCAGAAGCAGGCCACATAAATGTGGGAATATCTTTGCGCAACATTTCCACTAACAAAAAACTCTCACAAAATGTTGTTGTGGATTCTAAGTGAAAAGTGAAATGTTTGCTTATGCAATGATTGACAATTTATGGAGGAAATGCATTTCAGCAAAGTCCAAGAGAGAGAATCATTTAGAATCATTCTCTTCTGCAAATTAAAAGCCTCAACAAAAACAAGCAAACGCGATTTCTTCAACACATTTTAAAGTACATTCTCATACAGTCAACGCTCATTATATGTTAGAACGCCCAATGGAGTTTTGTGGAAGATGAAGATGATTTTGGCGTCGCTGCTCGCGACGATTTCGCTGGATTTGCAAAGCACTTGAAAGCATTTTACGCTTACGTTAACAGTTTTTATAGCCCAAGCAGAAGCAGTCGGCAATAAGCATATTGGTTTGTGGCTGTAATGAGCTACAGCCTCAGCTAACAGCCCAACACAGTTCTCCAATTCCACCTCACCACAAGATGGCAAAGCAAATTTACAGCGATTTCTTCGTCTTTTTTTCCGTTTTCCTTTTTTTTTTGCAGCGCCTTCTCTGAGCGCATTTGTAAAGTTTTATGTTTGCTTAAACAATTTGATTGCAGAGTCGTCGTCAGACAGACGGTCGGATAGACAGCCAGACACTTGCGTGACGAGTCATAAAAATCGTATCATTACAGCCATAAAACCGGGATTTCTGTTTATTTGTTGGATTTCTAACATTTGCTCGCTGTTCTAGAGCACAGAAAAATTTAAATAAATTTAATTATGTTTGTGTTCAGCGAACAGTAGGAAGTTGTAGGACGGCGATGGGTGCCTGTTACAAAGATTAAAGGAATACCAAATGAAATTTGTAGATGCCGTAGATAGTATGTAGTATGTGTAGTAGGAACGCCAGGTTTGCTTTGATTTGATATAGGGGCTCCATATCCATTGATGTTTGTGTGTGTGTGTGTGTATACAGTTAAACTGCAACCAACTTTTTGCCTTGCGTGCAGCTTTTTGCTGATTTTTCATTTCGCACGTTTCGCTGGCTGGGGATTTAGGAGCTGGAGGGGTTCTAGGGTTTGGGCCGAGCTCCATAGAGCGAGCAAACAATTTCGTTGTTGATATGTGCAAATTGATTTCAACGTTTGAAATGTGCAGTTATAGATACACACTAACACTAACACTCACTCACAGACACAGACACAGACACAGCCACAGAGACACATCGAAACCCTTTCTCCTCCCCTCGAATGGAGCAATACGATTATATGCACACAGAGACCCAGTCAGAGCCTGGCAATTTATATGGAAATTAATACTAACATTTTTACTATAGCAAAAGGAAAACTGTGCAAAAAAATATATATTGAATAAAATTGAATTGATTTTGTTAAAAAATATGCAGGAAACGTTTTGCCGCACAGTGGCGTAGTTTAATCATTAGAAAAAACATTGAGGTGTGAAAACATTTTCCAACATATAAGATTAATCTACTCTTTAACGTTTTCAATTTAATTTTAAAATTATTTCATTTAAGCTAACTAGCAAGCATCCACTTAAGATCTACAAAAAAGCACCCCTGCAGCATGTTTGCAAAACTTTCACTGACCCTTCACTGAAAACTCACGCTACTTGTTAACCCCTTCTGCAATGACGCCTCTGTTCTTAGAACATTGTGAAATTATAGCCATAACTTTTGGCCTTGTTTCCAATATGCCAAAAAGCTCATAAAAATTGACCCCATGCCACAAGCAAAGCGGGCAAGGTAAGAAAGGGAGGGAATTATTAGGGAGGGGAGGGAGGTAGGCAGAGCATATAAAATCAGCATATGCTATGCGCTGTAAAGTATGCAGCTGTTTTTTATGGCCCCAACCCTAGTTGAGAAAGTTAGGCCTGGAAATGTTTTAGGCCTGGCAATTTATGGCGCTACTTCTAAGCCCCCGGGCCACACTCTTTTCCTTATTTCCTTCACCTCTCCATCGCTCTCTGTTTCCCGCCTGTTGCCCTGCGGGCAACGTTTTTCTATTTCATCTGTACGACTTTTTAATAAGTGCCAAGTGCGGGCGGAAGTTGTGGAAAATTTGCCAACATTTTTAGGGTTAGACTCTCTGATGTAATAGGAAAGAGCTTAAGCTGGTAACTTGAGAGCGAGAAGGGGAGAGAGACCGAAGAGAGGCTGAAGAGGACCCCCGGGGCAGGTTGGTCTCCGATACTAAGCTGCTGGCAATGTGAGAGTATTTGTGTGTGGGCTGAGGACAAATCATTCCGGCAAAACTATCAGTAGCTCTGCAAAAGATGAGCCAAATGCAAGCGAAAAGAGTCCTTCACTCAGAGAGAGTACTTCCCAT
Organism: Drosophila immigrans; assembly: GCA_963583835.1. Lineage (NCBI taxonomy): Eukaryota > Metazoa > Arthropoda > Insecta > Diptera > Drosophilidae > Drosophila > Drosophila immigrans. The sequence continues at coordinate 19,758,740 of OY757143.1, read as the reverse complement.
CCCCTCTCCCCCACTTATCGTCCCTGTAATCCTTATCTCGCACGTACTGTCGTCCTGTTGACTGACAGCAGCAATTCACCTGTCAGCATCAGCAGCATTTCGTTTTACTGAATTGCATTGAAATACGATGCTAAATTTAACGATTCATTGCATTTTGCTACCCAACACTTCACCATTTTGACCCAACTTCCCCCCAATTTCTCCCAGCGAACAGTTACACAGTTCTTACGGAAAATTGCAACTCTGTTGAACGCGTCGGAGTCGGAGAGTTCTGACGACGGCCCCAACGATGCCTACCTCCATCGCCAACTTCCCAGTTCCCAGTTCCCAGTTGCCAGTTGGCGTTGTGTATTTTTAATGCAGCAACTTTGGCATAGAATTGCTAAATCTGCTGAGTCTAAGAAACAGAACGCCGCCTCGATGCTGGTGCCTGGACACGCTGCACTGCAAATAAAATATAAGCTGCAGCATGCGTATACCCTGTAATTTGGCAAACCTTGTTAATTGGGTGGGCGTATTGCCAGTGGCTGTGATAGTATTTACAGGGTATTGTGTCGGTCGATCGGAGTCCGATTGCAGTAGTTTTTATGGCCAATGCCAGGCGTCGCTGCTGCGCTGTATGCAACTAAATTTTAATGTTACTTGAAAGAGTAATAAAAATAAAGTTTACGCAAGTTGAGAACCGAGAGCTGAGAGTACTCTGAGAAGCATCGCTCTTGCTTGAACAAAAGGCACTGATTATATCGTATAGCAACGCAACAGTACTGCAAAGTATGCAATGTTAAATTTTAATTAAATTGTATAATAAACAGAAGGCAAAGTGGAGAGTTTTCCTCAGTCTTCCAGCTGAAGCGTTGATTTTGAGCCAAATAAGAGCGACGGGGGCGGCAAGGAGGGAGCGTCAAGTAAGAAGTGTCAACAAAATCCCATTAAACAATTCATCAAATGATGCAATCGATAGACGCCATTGCGATGCTGGATAAAGTTTTTTGGGCCTATCAAGCAGGTTTCGCTGCGCAGTCAGGCATATAAATGATGTGGGCCGTGTGCCCATCATTAATCAAAATTAAAAGTGTGACCAGTTGGTCAGAGGGGATGTCGTGTGACACGGGGCAGCAGCAGCAGCACAACAACAGTGCCTCAAGCATTGTTTCTACCGAAAATCAGCATGTTACTTCAATCTAAACACACACACACACACATATAGTACGCGAAGCGATTTCCTCTTCCCTTGGTTTTTTGTTCTTGATGCTGCAGCTGCGCTCCTGTGCTCGGCCCAGTGACCCTTCACATTTGGCATCAGCTAAATGAACCGATAAAAAGGTAAACCATTAGCCAAGCAAAATGCCAGTTTCGTGCCATTTTACAGAGATCTCTCAATCAGCTGTCAACTGTCGGCCATAACAAATGTCAATTTAACCCGGCCACAATCTGCAAGTCAATAAGCCTAGCCCAACAACTGGCAGCAGTCGTTGTTTGCGGCCAAGGGTTGAGGCTGAAGAAGGTTTGCCACTATACATGGGGGAGATTAAAAAATTATCATTAGTTATGCCGACTTCTTAAAGTATCTGCAGAACGTAAGCTGTCAGTATAACTCTGATATCTTAAATTGAATTTCGCATTTAAAATTCAACCTGAACTTTCGTATTATTTATAGCATTTTCTATTACTTCAACTGAAGTTATATCAACATATATTGATAAACCGAGCTCATATTGAATTTAATCTATTTATTTGATTTATTCTGCTGGTTTATTGCGAATGCTATTAAACAGCTTTTAATTTGCCGGGTTCAGCTGTTTAAAGTTATTGCTTTGTTAGACGCTTTTGTATTCTTTGAATTGTATTGTACAATTTACGTAAACAAGTTATTGCATTTGATTGATTATTTTTTATTGTTGACTTTTCCCAGTTGACGTCCAATTAAATATATATATGTAGCCATAAGCGTCTCTTCGAGCTAGTGCTGCAAGTTGACCAACTTCACTATTTTATGCTGTCACTATCAACTTGTGAGATACTATCTGCATGTTCACACACATCTTATGCATTTTAATAAACTGGAAAATTTGCTTGGAAATTCTATTGACCCAAATGCAAAAATGTAAATTTTCCACAGTTTTCAACATAATTTTGTGCAGAAATTTCAAAAACTACTGTCCGCTCAAGTCTTGAGCTTGGCGACCAAAAAATTGCTTTGGCCAGCCCGAAAATGACTTGGCAAAGTCAGCGTTAAATGGCCCAAAAATGCAGAAACACACAGACAGGGGCCACAAGAGGGCGGGAGAGAGGAAAGGGGGAGTGGCAAGAGAATGTGACACACTGACAACTATTACTGACCGTTGCCAACACACGAAAATTTTACATGACATTTTAATATAATTAGTTTTTGCTGCTGGCATAATGTAAAGTGCGGCCAAAAAATGTCAGCAAGTGCTGTGGCAACAGAGGCCAAGAGCGTGCAAGCGAGACAGCCAGAAAGAGAGAGAGAGAGAGAGAGAGAGAGAGAGAGAGAGAGAGAGAGAGAGAGAGAGAGAGAGAGAGAGAGAGAGAGAGAGAGAGAGAGAGAGAGAGAGAGAGAGAGAGAGGGAAAGTGCTGTAGTAGTTCAAGTTGCCTTAAGGACAGCAAAGTTGACTTGTGTGTGTGTGTGGCTGGGTGTGCGGTGGGTCGATTCAGGTCTAAAACTATTTGAGTTTGCGGTCGGTTGCCAGCATTTTATAAGCCGCAGCATATTTTTCGCAAAAATTTTAGTCTCACGCCTGTTCTATTAAATGGGGATTTACTCTCGTAGGCACACACACCCACACACACACGCGTACCTAGCTTGTATCTTTGTATTTTTGGGGCATCTATCCATCTATCTATTCGTCTATCTGTTTTTTACAGATACAAGAAGACTACGTCAGGCACATGGGGCCCACATTCATTATTTCTCTATGCCGGATTACGCCGTAAGCCGGGCTACGGCTTAAAATGCCGCAAACTTTATGAGACGCAACACACGTGCCACACTCCTCACCTTCCATTACCGCCCACACTCACGCCCACTCCGGCTGCTGTTGGGGTCCGTCCTACCTCCTTTTTGGACTAGGCCTAGACAATTTATGATTGCCTGTGTACAACGACGAAATCTTGTAGACAACCTGGCAATTTCATAAACTGTGCAGACACTTGCCAAATTGACAATACCCTCACCGCGCTGCGTCCGCTCCCCACCACAGCAGTGGAGTAATGCTTTTGTCTTCGTCTTTTACGCACGTAAAGGCGCCTGTAAGCAGGCTTTGATATTTTATTGAGCTTGTCATAATATTTATGATATGTATTTGATGCGTGTACCAGGGACTAACAGGACAATAGTCCAGGCTACTGTCAACTTGATGCAGTAATCCCTCCCCCTGCCCCACCCCTCCGTGAGACAATGCCGAAACTTTGCCTACAGTTTGAAAACTTTTATTATTATTAGCATTAGGCATTAAGAGTACGCCCTGAACGTCAGGTCCTTTTGGCTTTTATTAGTTTCAACTTTTGACAGAAATTATATTGAGTTTATGCTCCAACTCCATTCTACATATCTACTTACGAATATATTTATATATATGAATATATATGTATAATGATCATGATGAAGCCAGAAACTTTTTTCGGCGCTCACATCAAAGTTTCATTTTTGCCTCGGTTTTGTTGTGTTTAATTTGTGTTATTTATAAGCTGGCAAAAAGCTTTGGGCAGTTGCTCACTTTGCTGTCTCGGCCTCGGTTTCGTCCTCAGCTAATGGCGAAAAGAAAAACTTGTCTAGCACTTGGGCGAGGCAATGCCATTGGCAACAACAACAACAACAACAACAGCAACAAGAACGACAACGACAGCAATAGCAACAACTGCCAGCTAAATGTGCACAAAGGTAAACAGGCAACACTTAAGTCGCGCCAGCAGCAAAAACAATGCAAGAAAACCGGCAACCGCCAACAGCCAACAGGGCTAGAAGAAAGCGGCGGCGATTCGAGTGGGCGGGGCGCTAAGTCAGCCTGTGGCAACTGTGGGGGGGGGGCTTTTAAGTGCGCTTTCTATATACATACATGTATGTGTTGTGGCAGCAACAATAAGTGAAGTTTCCCAGATTTCAGTGTGTGTTTGTGCCTGTCTTCGCTGTCTGTTGGCAATTCAGCTGCCTTCAAATCCGCATTGTCATAGCTTGATAAATAGCTGAAATTACTTACAGAGTGGCAACACTCAGCTTAGGGCTGAATACACTCTCGCTCTCTCAATGGAGGAAACATTATCACAAAACTAAACAAGTAAGAAAGCTACAGTCGAGAGTGCTCGACCGTATGATACCCGCAACCCATTTCGAGAGAAAAAAAAAAATTTAATGATATTTTAACAACAAATATACCAAAAATATACTGAAACTTGTGTTTTGTATATATTTGAAAATAGCGGGAAGAAATCCACAACACCGACATGGTCACACCGTCAACTAAACAAACAAAGCGCGAGCAGCTTCAAGTGAATTTTGCATATAAAATTGATTCATTAATAACTTCCTTGTTTTTCACTCGATCTCAACCAAATTCAAAGGAATCATTGAGAATATAATTATTATTATGCATACCAAAATTCAATGCTCTAGGTTCATTATTACGGCTTTTACAGTTTTTGGGGGCGGAAAGGGGCGTGGAAAAAATCTAAAACAAACTCGATCTGCGTAAGACCTACACGAATACTGTCACCAAATTTGATATCTCTAGGTCAATCACACACTTAAAACGTCCATATGCATTGGGCACAACAATTTTGATAAATAATTTCGCGAATAACTTTTGTTCTACTTATCCGTTTTTTACCAAAATTACAGGGTATATTAAGAGTGTCAAGTGCAGATGGCTTACCAAATTACACATCATTACACAAAGAACTTTTGGAGTTATACGCGATTTACATAAAAAAAACTTGACTTTTTCTAGATAAATGCTTATTGTGGGCGAAGGGGGCGTGGCATCCAACTTTTGAAATAAACTTGATCTGCGTAGGGTATGAAGGAACATTTTTGCCAAATTTGGTGTCTCTATGTCTTATAGTCTCTGAGATCCAGGTGTTCATACAGACAGACAGACGGACAGACGGACAGACGGACATGGCTATATCGTCTCGGCTGTTGATGTTGATCAAGAATATATATACTTTATGGGGTCGGAGATGCCTCCTTCTGCCTGTTACATACATTTCCTGTTGGCACTAAGTTATAATACCCTTCTACCCTATGGGTAGCGGGTATAAAAACTTTGCTGCAAAGCAAAAACCGACTGAAAAGCCAAGTGAAATGCTCAATGGTCATGCTTTAAGCTGAGCATTAACTATATAGAAGAATAGACAGAGCTGACACCAGTTGTGCACAGCACTGAAAATCAAAAGAAAACTCAATTTCAGTGCAACTTTTCTGCTCGAATAAATGCACAACAAATTTTAGTGGAGTTCAGTGAAAGCGAAACGCACACAAAGCCTTTGATCTGGAAAACTCCAAAACGTATTTGACATATTTCTTGTAGTTCGGTAAAGTTGTGCTGATCGCAGAAAAACTTAAAAGTTGGCTAGGTTGAGAGGAACTTCACTATTCCATAAATAAGTCTGACTATTAGTATATTATTTGAACTATTTTCTAATTAACTTGCAATGAAATATTTTATTATTAACAAATCATTTCAACAGTGTTTTTCTTCTGATTTCTGTCGCGGAATCTCGATTTGATTTATTTCTTTTTTAACGCCTGCCATTTTAATTATTCAAAAAAGGTTCAATATATTTTTAGACAGTAATAATTTGTTTTTTTCTTTTTCATTTAACATATTTTAAACGGAGTAATTATTGTTTCTCCAAATAAAACGGCTTACTTACAGAATAAAAAAACTGTTCAGTAATTAAATTCAAATATGTATCAGTCGCCGGTTGAAATTTTATTTACTAAATAAAAAACAAATTGAAGTGTTTTTTGTGTATGTTCATAGAGTATGCAAAATGCCATCAATGCATTTAATACAAAAGTGACATGCAGAGAGACACAGTAAGGTATCGTTACACACAAATTTCGTATCTTTGTCGGAAAACAAATAAATCGTCATGAGTGAGATTTAAGCAAATCTGAAGCCCAAGCTGAGGGATCGTCTGTGAATCCAATGAAAACTAACAGACAGCCTTATATCAGCGCATACCCCTGCCCCGCCCCGCCCCGACCTGCCCTGGCCTGACCATATGTCTGCATATCTAGAAAAGAGCTAAAATGCTTAGACGACAGCTACATCAGCCGTTAAGTATGCAATGCCTTTTGCCTCTTGCCTCTTTGACTTTGACTCCAGTCTACGGCCTACGGGTTCGCTCTTTGTTTTATTGTTTCTCAAATCGCTGTCGCTGTTGTTGTCGTTGTTGTCGCTGTTTCTGTGGCAGTCTAGAGCTTTGACTTTGCCTCTTTATTATTATGCAGCGTGCGTCGTGGCGCGACCAGATTATAAAGGTCGTCGGCTCGTCGGAGGCATTTTGCACAACTTTGTCACGTGGCACAAGGCACGCATTACTTTTAAACAAGAACATTATGGCCCAGAACTTTGTCCTCCGTACGTCAGTCGTCTCTCTCTCTCTCTCTCTGTCTCTTGTTGTAGAAATATTTAGGTACATTTACAGTTTGATAAATGTACCAGTGACTGAGCCTGAACTTATGTTTTTTCTTCTTTTTTTTTTGTTTGTGGAGCTTATGGAAATTGCGAGTTGAGAGTGAACGCCGCAGGTTGCCCAACAGCCAAGTGCTTTCACAAAAAAAGTTTCCATCAATTTTGGAGACAACTGTTGCAATGACAGCAATTATGAGGGGACCGACAGCAGATTGAGGGGGTGGAACAAGCCATATGCAGTACATAAAAGCTGTTTCTACCCCGCACCCAAAAAAAAAAAGCAGCAGCCAGCGAACATTAAACAAACGGCATTGAGCGAGCGAGACGATTAAGACGATAATAACAAGTGACAAGTTTATTGCCCACACACACACACACAGACACACAGACACAATACACTTACTCCCACACACACACAATACATATACTGTCACACAGCTATACGCATACTGACAATGGCAGAGAGCGTTGGCCAGCCGCAAAAACTCTTGCCCGACAGCCAAGACAGTTGGACAGGACAGACTGGGGAGACGAAATCCTAAGCATTTGTGGCCTGAAACCTAATGCCTTTAACCAACAACAAAAGTGGCAACAAAAAGGGGAACAAAGCGGATGGAGGCGGAGGTGGAGGCGAGGGGGCTGTAACATTGCCCACATTATTGCCATGCGGGGCACACAACATTTTGCCGCCTTAAAAGCCAGTTCCACTAATGCCAACAGCTGGCCACATAAATATCTACAGTGGGCTGGGAGATCATTGAGTGGCAGCAGCGGGACGAAAGGGGGTGGCACTGTCTATAAATGTTTTTGTTACCAAGTTGTAGCGCAGCAAGCGAGCGCACTAAAACCACTAAGTAAGATAAGTGAGGTCAAGCAAAAGGGGTCATGTGCGCGCATTGTTACGTATACGCAACGTGGGACGACGACGCCACTGGGACAAAGTCCCGCACTCGATTCAAAGCGGACCAAAACCAAAGGGGGGCATCAGAGAATGGACACCAAAAAGCAATTGAAAGCTCAGCAAGATAGTGAGTGAGCATATCTGGTGAAAGTGCAAGTTATGCGCCAAGTAAAGTTATAAGAGCCAAAAACCAGCTGATAGCAACTCAGATACGAAAGAAATGCTGAATAAGTATCATCAAGTCCAAGTCGACTATCTCTCATTTAACTGCTTAGCTAAGTCGTAATTATTGCAGTAGATGAAGCAAGACTTTGGTTATATCACATATTATGATAAAAAATATTAAAATAAAAAAATGTTAGTACATTTTATCAAAGACAATGACACAATTCGCAGAAAATAGTAAATTGTGCGTAAAGCGAATTTCTTTATAAATTTACCTCTTGCTTCTTTCAATGTTTTTAATAAGTACATTTACAAGATTTAAACAAAAATGCTTCGAGGGTTTTACGTCGAAATATATATCAATCAAATATTATAATAATATTTTGACTCATCTCAAACGAAATATTAAATGGCGGACTAAGTGAATTTCACACCAAATACGCCCCAATATAATTTCTATGCTTCTTACATCAATTCTTGCTCTTTTTACTTTGCGCATTTTCCGCTGAATTAGCAACAGTCAAAAGAGTAATTGAAATGCTTTCATAATTTTGTTTTTTATTGTACGAGAAGATTTTTTTAATCTATTTTCATGGCAGCTTAGGTATTTTGTTGTCGGCAATAAATTAATTAGTTAAGCTTTGTTGTCATAGTGCAACTTCATTAATTAAAACCACAGTCTAATCTCAAACCCTTAAGCCGATTTACGCTTAGCGCAGATAATGAAAAAATACAAAAATAACAAAAAAAATGAAACGAAACCATATAGTCATTCTGTTGGCTTGGGGGAAAAATCACGGAAAGACGAGCCTGGCATTTTGTCAAAAAGTTACGATGTGGCCGCGACCGGCTTTTTGGCCAATAAGGAAATTATTTTACATGATTCAGCATATCAAAAGGCAAAGCAATTATAGCCAAAGGCGCGTTATCATTCTCTGGCCAGCCACAGAAAGATAGCAAATAGGGGAGAATGGGAGGCGTTGTTATCGTGAGAAGACAGAATAAATGAGCGCAAGACCAAAGAACTGATAGCACGTAACCTGGCTACAGTTATTACTGTCAGTATTCGTATTGAGCGCAATGACATTTCATTTGAGTTGAGATTAGTTTGCGTCATATATCGCTAATATTTGATTGCTTCCTTATGAATACATAATACAAGTAAGAGCGGTCCTCAGTTACACTTAATAAGTATTTAAGCTAACGGGTGCGGTTAGAGAATTTCTAGATTACCTATTTTTGTTCAAAAGAGTTGAATTTTATGAGATATCAAAAAAAGCATTTCAAAAAATTCAGCAAATACTAAAATGCTTAGTGCACACTCAAATCACATTTCGCAACTCATTTCAAATCAATCAAAGATAAAATATTCAATTTACCACAAATCCTTCAACGAACTATAACCCTAAGAATTCGAAAAAAAAGTCTGTATAAAGCTGCAAAATTGAACAAAAAAATCGAGTTTTTTTTTTGTTTACCAGCTGCATTTTGAGTAGAGGTAAAAGTCAAGTAAAATTCAGTACTCGCTGCTAATGTTTTGAGAGCAGCGAGAGAGCAAGCAGAGCAAAAGGAAAATAATACCAGAATTATTCGTATGCAAATCAACTTTGAGCGACGGTGTAAAAGATATATGTGGGAGCATGCTTGTCTGTGTGAATTTGTGTGTGTGTCTGGAGATGTGTTTGTGCGCATATCGATAGATTGATGTTAAATTGATGCCATACTGAGTGGGTTATTGTCTGGCCCGCATATAAACAACCAAAACAGGAGCAAAAGAAAAAACATACATATAAACGAGAGACGAAAAGTCAAAAGAAAAGTAAAATTTCAATAAGGCTAAAGCATTTGTGTTGAACTGCGGGAGAAGCAGCAAACGAAGTTAAGAGGCCACTTCAGGCAATTTATGGCATATGTTACCAACACATACACACACACACACACACACACACAGTCTTATACACCCACATACTGGAAAAGAGGGAGAGAGACGGATACCCGCATATGTAAATGCTAAAATAATACATGTGCGTATGGCATAAAAATTGATATGCCAACGTTTTTCATGTGTGAGTAATTCTCAAGTAAAATTTATAAAGTTTTTAAATAAAATATAAAATAATGTTGCCGAGGTTCTAGACAGTAGCAATCGATTTTTGTATGCCCTGTATGTAATGCATTATACGAAAGATGTTTGAATTCCATCTAGTTTTCAACAATTAATTTTGAAAGCGCAACTTTCGCAATAATAAAACGTTAAGAGTATTTATTGAGTTTTTTTAAAATATGTCCTTGAATTGTGTTAAATTATTCAAAGTTGTTCAAATTTGTGTGTGAGGTTAATTTATTGAACTATTATATTTACAGCGTCAAATGTTTTATAATAGCATATTAATTTCGTTTTATTGCTTTAATTTGTATCACCAATTAAATATTACAAAATAAAAGCAACTCTCCTGTTCGATTTACGGACTGCAGGGTATTATCGACAGCAACTATGTATGTGCAAAAATTATGTCGCATAATAAATTGAACTTTTCATAAATTTTGCAGCTGAAATTGGCAAGGGTCCTCGTCTCTGTGTTCCCGTTCTCGTTTCCGGTTCCCAGTTCCCAATGCCATACTGACATTGTCAACGTCTTTGGCAGCTTTGCGGCTCTGTACTCCTGCCTCTTTCTGCTGCCAATGCCCCCCTTTTTTGCAACAAAGCAGCAGCTCAGAATTTATGGTTGCCAGCTTTTAGGCTTTGTTTTGCTGCTTATTATTGTTATTGGCACCAACAGTGACATATTAGGAGCGCCTACTCCACGCCTGTCGAAGCTCATTTGTTGGCCTGGCCAAGAGACGTCTCCTCTCTTCCCCCCGTGGCTGCCTCTCTCTTTCTCTCTCTCTCTGCGGCTGATATCGAGATACGATGGCGTTGCTCGTTGCGTACGCTAGGATTATTAATATTAGAAAAAGGAAATATATTTTCTACTGACCGGCTGCTGTTTTCGATTATTGTCCTGGCCATCGTCTTGTGTTTTCTGCCGAGTCCTTTTTGCCGTAAATTGTTATTGACAACGGAAGCAGCAGTGCGGCACAAATTGGGCGTTGAATTTGCGGCTTGCTTTTCGTTTAGCTGCTTTGGCTTTTCCCACGCCTTCACATCGTTTCTTTTCTACGCTTTTCCATTTATTTTTTGTGCATTTTTTTTATTTATTTATTTTGTTTCTGTTCTTTTTTCTGGTTGGGTTTGGTCCATTTGTTGTGGTTATTATTATGGTTGATTTAGTGGCCACAAATTGAATGAATTGTCTTACTTAACCGAAATAAGCAATATACTTATATATACAATCATCTATGGCTGTGGCATTGTATATATTTATAAGTTTAAATTCAATAATGCCTAAGTGCGTGCTCAAATCAGATTAAAACTACGACGTCGACGGCATTGCGGAAATGACAGCGCTGAATTGAATTAATTAATGCCAGTTGAGTCAAACGGAGAGGGGCTTCGGGGGGCAGCGGGGTGTCAGGCACGCAGTAGATTGCGCAAAATGAAGTTGACAAATGCTGACAGCAGCGACATGGCACATGGCACAAAATATTAAAATAAAGTTGTAATTAAACGCCTCGCATAACTTGCCAAATGCCCCACCACCCGCTCCTCCCTCACCGTCCCATTAACAACACATATGGCAAAAGAGCTGTAAAACTTGAGCAACAGTTGAATAGATGAAAATTACTCACAAGATGCCGTGCTAAGCCCACAACTCAAGCGTGTGTGTATTGAGTGCGAGTGTGAGTGTGCGTGTGTGCAGAATAAAGAAATGCGAATACCACACACAACTTTGACAATTAGAAAATTAAAATTGCACTGCAAGAAAGCAAAGTATCATTTAATTACACCCACCTTATTAATGTGTAAGTGGGAGCAATGACTAATTAAAAAGTAATTTTCATTGAATTCTATTGCAATCAAAACTCTTAATTTGTTCATATTTTTAAATATTCCCCAAATAAAATTTTAAAGAGTTCTAAGTCATACAATTTTTATATTTTTCATTTGTTTCTTTTCCTGGGAATTGTTCATTTATGCATTAACGGCATCTATTATTAAACCTATTTTGCAAGCCAAGTTTCCGGAATCATTTACATTCGCTATGAGCTCTTTTTTCTTGAATATTTTCAACGCAAATACAAATGGAAATTGCAATGCAAGAAAGTCTGTGCAAAGTGTTTATCTGAAGAATCGCAATGCTATATTAATATTCAGACTTGAGCAGCTCTCGTAAAATTGTTTACAGTGTATAAGGAAAAGGGAAAAAATAAGAGAACGAATTTAACGGGGCAAGTGCTACACAATGACAATAATTTTGGCCAAGTGCAGGAGGGGAAACGAGGGGAAAGAGGGGAGAGGCTGGCAAGAGCGATGAGAGAGAGTCATCACAAGCTGCTGGCTGGGTGGCTGGCTGGCAATTTGCAACCACTGTTGCCACCATTACGACCACCAACAGCATCAGCCACTGCTGAAGTAGGAGCATTTCAGTGGTGCTTCACTGCTGTCTCCAGCTGCCAGCTGGCTTTGGTCTCAACCGCAGAGACACCAAAACCAAAAACCCAAAATGAGAAATACACACGCTGCCACACACAGCCGAACATCCGAGCCGGGGGCAGAGGGGCAGGGCAAGGCGAACGCGTCGCAGGGGCATATTAAAATATTTAATTACCATGTAAACTTACGACTTTTGTTTTTGTTATTGTTTTAATTGTGACAACAACTGTCATAATAATGAATATGATGATGTTTGCCAGACGCTGCCGGTGCTGCGAGTGCGGGGTGAGGGGAAGGAGCGCGGCCACAACACCGCAAGAGCAGCCTCGATTTGCTCCTCCGCACTCTTCCCCCCCGTCGCCCACACAAAACGCAATATGCGCCGAGTGCCGAGGAAAAGTATGCTACATGTGAGTTTTGAAATGGATGCCAACCAAAGCTTTATTACATTTACTATGTGCACCGGTGACTGTCTCAGTATGTGTGTGTGTGTGTGTGTGATTCATGACACGTGTGTCTGTCTGTGTGTGGGGAGGATTTTGGCGGTTTTTCTTGAAATTGTCTGGCACTTTTCAAGTTGTTTTGCGACTTGCAATGTTATTTGAATTTTAATTGCAGTCTTTTCATTGCATACTTTTGGGCCGCCTCTGTTTTATCGTCTTCATTGCATACTTTTAGGCAGTCTTTGTTTTATTGTTCCACAGCTCGCTGGCCCAGCCCGCCGTTTAATTAAAAATGCTTGTCTCGGTCTCGTCGCTGCACTTCGTCCCAGGTGCTCATTCTGTTTGCTCATTGGAACTAATTAGTTTTATTTAGCCTCACTTATTGACTGACTCACTGCCTCACACTTCGCGCCCCATCCCCCATCGACCTGCTCAGGCAGGCTGGCCAAACATTTTTCAATTGACATTGTCAGGACATTGTCAGGAGGAGAATCTCCATCGCACGTGGTGGGGTGGTCGGCTGCTTAGTATGCGGCACACAATACACATAAAACATTAATAAAGCTTGTTGTCCTTTTTGCCTGGCTGAGCAGGCAATTCTTAAGCCAAGCTGAAGGTCCTTGTCATTACCAAGCATCATCCTGCTGCTCTGCCTTCCCCATTCCCCATTCCCCATCTCCTACCTCCCGCCTTGTGCGCTTGGCATATGCTTAGCATAATTTTAGACGCCAGCAACAAACTTTGATTTCTGCTGTCAGCTTTAAATGCGCTGGCGTTCGCTTAATTAAAAAACAAAATTAACAAAAAAAAAATAAAAATAAAAATAAAAAGAATTTAACTTAAGAGCCAGAGAAATAGATGGAAAAGTTGAAAACGTTTAAAGTTGTAAATTATGAACGTTTGAAACCAGGTTGGTTGGTCCACAGCTTGGACCGGGGCCAGGGCCACGGTTCATATCATAATTCAGTCATATAAAATTTGTCTAGCGGAAAATTAGAAACGCCGCAATAACAAACAACAACAACAACAGCAGCAGCAGCAGCAGCAGCCAACAAGAGCTACAACAGACGCCTTTGTAATTAAAATCAACAGAGTGCAAGCGAGAGAGACACAGTGAATGAAGGGAGAGCGAGAAAGGGAGAGCAAAGGAAGGAAAAAAGAAAATCAGAACCAGCCATTGATATGCTGATGAGCTTAGCTGTTTTCCAGGCTCTGCTGATGCTTGACATTGAAGTGACTGCGTGAGTGGCACTGTATATTCCATCTGTGTGCGTGTGCGTGTGTGTGTGTTTGTGCGTGTTTGTGAGTGTTTGCACTTGTGTGTGAGAGGTAGTTGTGTTGTTTACATAAAAATTTAAAGCCAAGACTCAGTGATTTTTATGCTTATCAACAGCGAAAATTGAAAACGACACTTGAGAAGAAATCTACCCTTAAAGTGGGATATTGCCACCAAATGTTGCACATTGGTTGCAAATTGTGTTTACTATTTAAATGGGTGGTAAGCACTGAATTGACTTGTCTTTTATTATAAATTCTTAAAAAGATCGTTCCGCTTAAGTCAGTAAAGAGTGCAAAAATACGATATGAAACTGATCGAAAACGTAATTAAGGGAATTAAGAACCCTGCATGATGCTTTTGTCAAAAATAACTTGTCATATTTTTCGAGAGCACACAAAAAAAATCAATTTGCAAATGCAGTTCAGACACTAATTGTTAACAAATCTGGTGCTCATCATTTTGGCTGATTTTTGTTCTTACTCAATACCCTGCAAACTGAAGAGCACATACAACAAACTTCAATTACAAGCCAAACTAATAACAATTACTCGGCCCAAAAAATAGATTTAGTTTCACTCATAGTTGTGCCTATGTTTGTTGATGCACAACTTGAGTTTGCCGCTCAAGCAAAAAACTTGAAATGAAAATCAATTGGAAAACAAACACAAAGCTAAGCAAAAATATCAATTTGATGACAAAATTTCAGCCACGAGCCCAGCTGAGGCATCCAATGGCCCGGCCCGGCCGGCATATCAAACCCATGTCAAGTTGGCATTTCTCAATCAGTTGCAGCCCACTGTGCGCCTTTTATTAAATTTCACAACGCCAAATAAACATGTACGTGTATGCGTGTGTGCACATGTGTGTGTTTGTGTGTGTGTGTGTGTTGATTTTCAATCGAAGCGGAGGCCGAATTTTCCTTTTTCTTACGCTCGAAAGTTGTTTGCCAACTTTGCGGTTTTTGAGGTTGACATGTTGGCTGTTGATGTGACCCTAAACAAGTGGAGCAGCTGATGCCTGATTATGATGATGGTGCTGCTACTGCTGCTGCTGCTGCTGTTGTTGACGGAGGTGGATGGGGGTCGAATGGTACAAGGGCTTAACAAATCGAGCAAAAGTTTTGCCTACTTTTAGGCGAGTGGATCGCGCGTGCAAACAGCCGAAGCTAAAGCCAAAGCCAAAGCCATTTGTATGGGAAAGAATATGCATTTCCTGCCAGGCAATTACCTGATGATGGGCTACAAACAAGCCGCTGACTTCGAGCCGTCATCAATTCAAGTTGCTGCCGTGGCGCTCTAATTAAAGATACCAATCACAACATGCAAGTCCGGGTCCCGGGTCAGACCAGAATCTAAAGCAAGCAAGTGCTGCACAAAACGGACAACGAACTCAACCCAACACACACCTCCAGCTAATGGGTGTAGTTGTTGTGCTAGACTGTGGTGTTGAGTGGTAGTTGTAATTGATTTGCCGGCACTTTGTCTATTGCCGTTGCCACTGCTGCTGCCTTTGTTTGTCTGGGGCGAATTTAATAAATATGAAAAACATCAAATTATTTCAAATGCCCAAGTGTTTGTCTATCCGTCCGCCCGTCTGTCTGTCTGTCTGTCTGTCTGCAGGTCTGACAAACGCCTGGCGTGCACGAGAGAAATATGCTATGGTAGGGAACTGGTTGGTTGGTAAGTTGGCTGGTTGTTGGTGGTGCTGTGGTGCGCTGCATAATTTCGCAATTGCTCTACAACAAATCGCAGTTGATTGTTTTACGTAGTCGTTGCCGAGTTGCATGGTAGTTGGGGCATAACAGCCTTAAAATATGCAACGAAACTTTGCTCAAAGCATAAAATCAACTCGCAGCGCAATGCCACTTGCCACACACACACACACACACACACACACACACACACACACACACACACAGACACATCGAGAAAAAGGAGCTGCAGCAAATAGGAAATCACAGCAACAACAACTGAAACGGAAATGCAAGGCATTCTTATGCATATCCTCTAAACAACTGCACAGAAAAGCAAAACGAACAACACAAATGGAGCCAAGAACTCGGCACAAGTTGCTCCACTCTGCCTCACTTGCAGTCGACTCGCCGTTGACTCGTTTGGGGAATTGTTTTGCGCTGGGGCACAACAGAGATGCAGAGAGACAAACAGACCGAGATAGAGAAAGGCAGACAGAGAGAGAGAGAGAGAGAGAACGGGAACGAACCTAAGGAATTTTTGATACGCAAATTAAATCTATGTACATCCCAAGTTCTCTGCTCTCAGCAATGTCCCACGCTTCCGCACCCAACGCATTCAAAATGGTGGCAAGGGGTGCGGGGCATGCAGCACAAGGCGCCTCGAAAAAGCCTTCGCAAATATTCATTACATAATAAACTAAAACAACAACAGCAACAAACAGAAGAAGAAAAAAGTGCGGCACACAAATCAAATTGCACATAAAAATTTCAGCTATGCGTGGCATGCCACGGCTTTCGGCTGTTTTTGCTGAGGGTGCCACCAGGTCGAGAGGGAACCACGGGGCATAATATGTTTTGTTTATTTCTGTGTGTTGGTTTTTGTGGCAAATCAATGACATGTAAAAACTCTAATTAAACGCATGTTTCTGGCGCGCTCTGTTCATTTCCGTATAACAGGCAATAAAATGGTTCACACACACACACACACACACACACACACACACACACAGACTGTTACCCGGTTACTGTAATTGGTGTGTGCCAAATGTTGAAGAAATAATTGAAGGGAACCCCGCATGGGTGTGTGTATGTATGATATACGACTATTCCGAACCGATTCCAGGCTATAATTGAGCACGGGGTCAGAGTCTATGAAATGCGAGTTCTATTTGAATGTAATTGCCGTGTGTGTTTTGCTTTGTGGAATGCGAAGTCAATTTATGAATGATATTTACACTAGAGAAATAGAAGAAGTTGTTAGCGATCCACCGGTACATATAATAACCATTTGTGTGATAGATGCCTTGCCTCTGTCAGCTGCAAACATTTGCAAAGTATGTTCGCGGTATAATCAAGTATTAAGTATAATAAACTAGTAGGCTACTCAAATTATTCTACAGCCATAAGAAATGAAGTTTAGATTTCGACTCGATGGCAGAGATGAAGTAGATGTTTGTAAAGCAAATTATGTTATTATCAAAAGAGTCGTTGAAGTGTTAATTTGACAAGTGGATGTACATAAATCCACAATTTGCCTATACAGAAATTAATTAATATCTTCAGTTACTTTGGTATTTCATTATATTAAAATTTATGTTCGATCTATATCTTTTTTGTTTTAATAAAATTAATTACATTAATTTATTTGCAGACTATGCTGTGCAACATTTAAACTTTCTCAATAGTCTTCAAAACAATTTCAAAATATCTGCTTGTCGTATTAAGCCGCAAAAACCAAGCTTCCCAAAAATGACTGTAAATTCGAAACACATTTCAGTAAATACAGTGAATGTGTTCTGAAGAGGCTAATTGACTTTTCAAATTTGCATAGTTCGTTGCCTAAACCCTTCTCTCTAATATTATTTATTAGTTAAAGCCGTGTTTATATATTTTGAATATTCACCAAATACCGAATTCACACTTTTACAACACAACATAAACACACTCGCTGAGAGCAAATGGAACCCAACTCGAACCATTTTCATAAGCCCTATTAACTCAACCCGTTGACTATAGAGCAAATACCCCTGCAGCTATATGAAAATTTATCATCATTAGCTAGTTTTCCCCCCATTTGCTGTGTGCTTGTGTTAACCAAAGAATTCCATTTGCATAGTTATAATTCCTTTTAGGCAACAGTGAAAGAAATAAAAAGAACAAAAATGAAAACTACCAACTACAACCCATTAACCACAACAACTCAGTTAGTGTTTGTCGCATTGCCCAGCTTAACTGACTGTCTAACTGCTCCTTTTGGCCAGTTTTGGCCACTTCATATGGGGGTATCAGCAACTATTTTTCCGGCTTTACTTTTATTTGCTATTTTCCACCTTTTTTTATTTTGGTTTTTCGGAAGACCGAACCCCTAAAATACAAATTATATTGTTTTGTATTTATGGCATGTGTTTTGCGGCGAAACGAAGCATTTCTTTAACAGCTTTTTAGCATGTAAATTCGATTTTTAGTAGACTGCCACACACACACACAGAAATACAGTTAACACAGACAAACAAACACACACACACACACACACCTTAATTAAATTTCTAATTATTGTAATTAACCACATTAATATGACCTCATGCGCACCCTAATTTGCTAAAATTCCTAGTCGAGTCTCACTCTCGCTCGCCCCTCTCCGCCCCCCGCCATTTGTCCCGCTGTCGCGGCGTAAAATTGTGTAGAAAATTGTCGGTAAACATTTTTACAGTTTATTTGCAAAGCGTGGCGAGCGCGGCGCAGTCGACGCCCAGTCCCTCCCCTCCCCGCGACGCCAAATCGCCCTTCATCAACACACCGCCAAACTGGCCAGCGAATGGAAGAGAGAGAGCTTGCTCTATGTGTGGTCGGTCCTTGTTGCCTTTTATTATATGGCCCCAGCATTGTTCGTGATGTTATACCTGGGCGCGGTATTTAATTGTAGGCAATGCTCGACTGCTACTTTGACTAGTTTGATTTATGCTAATTTTCACTTAATTTGAAGCGACCATTTAAACAATTTAAATTTTTGGTATACGTTTTCAATTTGAATTTGTAGGTAATCAAATAATATCAAGAAAGAAAATAAACGTTTATGTATTTAAGATTCTTTTTATAATGTACACAATTGCATTTATAAAAATGTATTGAAATAATTATTCAATTACAATTGGAAATGATCTTCAAATATTTTATTTAGTTAGAAAATGTGTATTATTAAAATATTAAAATGTCAAAAATGTCAGTGACTACCGCCCAAATGAATAAGCTTTAGCTTGTAGTGCTAGGAATGCTTATCAATAAATAAATGAATCTTCAACAAAAAAAAGTGTGCAGTTGTGTAATTCTATTGTTTCAATACTAACTAAACCAAATGGAGAAATTCTTGCAATATAATTTTAAATAAGTTAAATGAGACTCCTTTTTAGTACCATGTGTATCATATTTTGAGATATACCATTCAAATGAACATAAATGAGTTTCCACTTAAATAGAAATAAACAAGACAATAAAGCTTCAATAAACGCCTTCCTTGAAATATAACTCACAATTTAGACTTCACATTAATAATGTTAAAATGCCACTTAATTGCCTTGGGTATCTTTAAGTCGTGCACTTTCTAATCTTAGCAAAATCCAACTTATTTCTGATTGTTCTCGTTGCTGCTATTGTTGCTGTTGTTGTTGGCCAGCGGTTGGCCTTAATGAGGTCATGTGTGTGTTGGTTGTGCGACGTCGGTGATTATGATGGCATGAAATTAACATTTAATTTGAGCTGAACTGGAGCGCCACCTAGCGGCTGCCTGCCTCAATATGTATGACTGTCCTTTTGCTTTGTGTGTGTGCGTGTGCGTGTGTGTGTGTGTGTGTGTGTGTGTGTGTGTGTGTGTGTGTGTGTGTGTGTGTGTGTACTTTTGGCTAATTTATGCCGCTTGGCCCCATAGACGTCTGAATGTGGCATCATTAGAGGCAACTTTGTGGTCCCGGACGCGCTCCATTGGACAATGGCATATAATTTATGTTTGTCTTAGCAGCTGCTTGCG
Organism: Drosophila immigrans; assembly: GCA_963583835.1. Taxonomy (NCBI): domain Eukaryota; kingdom Metazoa; phylum Arthropoda; class Insecta; order Diptera; family Drosophilidae; genus Drosophila; species Drosophila immigrans. Next base: position 19,739,044 of record OY757143.1, on the reverse strand, counting down.
AAGCTTGTTCACACATACCAATACAATCGCATTCACACTCACACACACACACACACACAAATGGGTGGCGGGGCAACAAGTATGACGACCAAACCAGTTAAAACTTTTGCGGCCAAAAAGTTTTGCTTGTCTGCGTTTAAGCTGCGACCAGACTAAAACCCAGTTCCCAGTTGTCCACAGAGCACAAACACAAAAAAAAATGAAAGAAAAGAAAACAACAAATTTGTATTTCGCTCTCTCTTTCGCACACTTCTATCCGACTCTGTCTACAGGGATTTGTGCGGCCTGGCAAAAGTTTACTTGGCTTATCAATGCCGTCCGGTATGCTGGCCGATCTCCTCGTCCTGGCCTTTATTGAACCACACCAAAAACAAAACTGCAGCTAGCGAAATTATTGAAAAATTGAGCGCATGTCGGCGGCAAAAGTCGTTCGTTCGCTCAAAAATTTCAGTTCGTTCCATTTCGTTCCCTTTAATTTCACCCATCGTCGTGTTTGTTGTTTTGCTGTTGTTCTTGGCTTGTTCTGGCTTCGTAATATGCCCTTCATTATTTATTAATGAGGCTTAAGCAGCGTCTAACATTTCAAAGCTCGAGCATCCGCCCGGGACCGGGTGCAAAAAAAACAACACATAAAATAATAAAAATGTGCGCATATTAAATATTAATTTCCATTTCCGACTGATAAGAGAACAGTTTTCTCTATGATGTAACCTAGAAAACTTGCGCTGTCTGTCAAAAGGTCAAACGAACTCTGCCGTTGGCGACTCTCGCTCAATTATGCTTCAAAGCCAGGCGGCGCTTGCTTTTAAAATCTTCTTCATCTTCAAGTTGCAAACACTTTAAACAATGTTAATAGAAACATGATTATCAGCCTTGGTTAACTGTCTTTGATTATTTTAAGGGCGCTGTAATAATACACCATTAAATAATCAATATTAATTGAGGCGAACAGCAGTATAAGTTCATAGTTCAGGCTCCGTTTAACCCATTTAATTGGGGAATAATAATACATAATTAACTAACAAATTAACAGACAGTTAATAAGCTTTGACTGTCTCTAACAGATAATATATGCTCTCTAATTAATTAAAAAGTTAATCTAGAAAACTGTGTTTATTAAATTTTGTTATAGTTTTCAAACAATACCAATATTATTAAAAAACAAATAAAAATATTATATAGATAAAGTTACTAAATAATTAAGGAAGCTTAGCTAAGCTCTATTAAACTATCAGTATCAGCAGTAAGCTTTTCTGAAACTTTAATTCCAGGTTTGAATACCATAAGATCTTTAATCTCATGTTTCATTTAAATAACAATTTTAACTGAAAAGTTTCTTTTGAAATTCAAACCATTCACAGAATGATAAGCAATGAAATATGTGTGCTTATTTTAAGCCTAAAGTATTGAATGTAAGCGAATGAATTTAAGGCATTTGGAGCACCCGTTACTCCTTGAAGTTTATCAAGGAGCGTTGACAATAATTTCCGTTGACACTATGCTATAAGGTTCAGCACACTTTCGGCTATGCCATTTGTAGTTGAACCATTTTTCGTCATTGACCCAAACAACACTTGAGCATTTCCGTTGGAACAAGAGAAAACGGGTGCCAAACAAGAAGCGGACAAAGTTTAGAAAATACAAAAATAAAAAGACTGGAGTGAAGTGGAGAGTCGAGAAAGAAATAAACCGTCAGACAAATTCCATGAACAAAATGAAATGTCAACAGTAAATTTACCTTACACTTTTGCTATTGTCGTTTGCCATTGTTGTTGTTGTAGTTGGCGGTCTTTGGTCGGTTGCTTGTTTGTTGGTTGTTGGTTTTTGGGCTGATTATTTTCTTTTCTAATGCGCTGAAAGCTCATTTTTCTTATTTGGGTAAAGATTCTCTTAATGGGATTTAAAAAAAAAAAAAATACAAAAAAAAACGAGAAAGAAACCGAGTCAAAAAGAGAGAAAAAAGAAAACGATGCGAAATGTCTACAGACGGTCGACTGAATTGGGTTCGTAGGTTTTTCCGTCCTGGTGTGTAAAATGGCGCATAAATATGTTGAAAATGGACTTGCTGAAATTTATTTACATAAAAAGGATTTTACAAATAAGCACAACTTCGGCTGCCGTTGCCAGTGCCAGTGATTTGTGCCTTTGTCATTATTATAAGCGGCTGAGCGATCCCTTCTTTTTTTCCCTACTTTTTTGCTCGCCACTTGCCCAACCTAGTCGCAATGTTGCTTGGTGACAGCTGATGAGGGGTTGGTTGTTATGGAGAGCATCATATCCGTATCTGTATCTGTTACACACGTTGGGCCAGAGACCAAATGACCATAAATCCATGAAACCATGAGTGCAAAAATTGTGCTAACAACATTTTGTGACAAACACTCAATTGAAATGCTTCGCACAATGCGCACGGTTTTGCAAGTTTTGCACCGAAAGTTCATTTAAAATTGTTGCTAGCTGGCGATACAGCTACAAGTGAGGGGCGAGAGAGGGAGAGTGAGAGTGAGAGAGAAGGAGATGGAGAGTGAGAGGGAAAAGGGAAAACAAAGTCGCGCACTAAGCAGCAAATCCTTTCATCCGATTTAAGTAAATGCAAACAAAATAAGTAAATAGCAAGAAGCAACACACCGTAGCAGCTCCTCGTCCCGCCCGCATCTCGTCGTCTCTGCCCTCGCAATCGCACTTGGGATCCATAAGGGGCTTAGCGCCTCGCAGCCGCGCCTCCAGGCGACTCTCTTCCTGTCTCCCTCAGCACCCAGCCCCGTGGCCTCTACACACTGCTTGTCTTGGTGCTGACAGTGCTCCTCGACAGACACTTGGGCGAGGAGCTTGTTAAAACTTTAAGTCCGTTTTACTTAACTTGGCTCCTTTGGCTGACAGTTGTAACTGTTTTGCTTTGCCATCCATCTCTCACTTCTCCTGCTTCTCTCTCTCTCTCTCTCTCTCTCTCTCTGGGTTAGGCTTTTGTATGTGACTACTCTACTGTCATCTCGCTCAGTAAGTTTGTTAATTTTGAAATGAACTGACGATTAAAGCCTTTAACTATATTCATTTTTTCCCTTCTTCTTTTTTGATATTCTTCTGCATTCTTCATCTATATTTTGTATGGTACTCTTCGACGTGTTTGTCTGTCATTGACAGAGGCTCTAATTGACTTGCATTGTTTCTACATCTATCCATCTGGATTCCATCCGCTCTTCCACTGTCTCTTCCGCGTACTGAAAAGCCTTGTAATTAGTCAACTTGCTTAGGCACCACTTTTGCTATTGACACTTGGCCAGCAACAACGGCATTTAAGTTTTTAATTGAATGTCGTTTTACTCTTCTCATTTTCTTGATTTTTTTTTTTTTTTGCCCGCCTCGTGGCCTGATTAGGGTTATTAATGGTCGAACAATGTGCTAATGGGCGTGCATGCTTAATTACCGAAAATAAGTCATTTAATAGCTTGAATCAATTGTGTTTCGCTTGGGCATTTTTGATTATTGGCTTAGAGAATTCATATGCACGTCAATACACGCGCGTGTCACACAGGATTAGGGTTAAGCCAGTCCGTGGCTTTTACACTTGTAAATAAATAATAATTCCAATGAAGCTAACGAAACCAGCATCTAAATAAAAGTATAAGTGGCACAAAATTAATTAAATATTAAAATGTGCTCCTTTTCCGTTGAACTCAATTGCATTTCGATCTCATTTTATTACGTAAACGAATTCCACATTAATTTTGCAAAACTCAAGCTTCAATGTGGGAAAAATAATGAAGCATTGAATACGCCGAGCAGTGCGAGTGTTTTGTATTTAATTAGCTTGATCTAACTGATATCCTCATTTAAAAATTGAAAAGCACATTGAAATACACACAACTACCTAGTTGAGCACCAACAATTGCCTCGTCTCAACTCAACTCAACTCAACTTAACTCAACTCGACGAGAGTTCTTGAAATGCCCGCATTATTAAATGCTTAAAGCAACCCACACAAAACTTAACCCCAAGTCCAACCCAGCACACAAATGCCAGTTGGAAACCAAAACCCCAAAACCTCTCTAACTCCCCATCCCCATCCCCCAGAGAGAAGGCAGCACACTTGAAAAAGTTGCCATGGTCTATGCGATATTTGCGTAGCTCGGCATAATTTCAAATTAATGCACTCAATGGCAAATGGTTTTCAGTTTTCAGGTTTTCAGGTTTTCTAGTTTTCAGGTTTTTCCAGTTTTCAGTTTTGAATTTCCAGTGTTCCAGCCAGCATTTATTTACACAGGCACACTGGGAGAATGAAGCGTGGAACATGCCAGTGAGTGGAGTCGGTTCAAAAATGGGAAAAATTTGCTAAGGCCAAACAGCAGCGAAACTGCAAACCGAAAATTGTAGCGTCAATTTCTGCAAATGCAGCTCGAAAAATGGCCAAAGAGATGAGATGAAACTGATGTGAGTGAGCGAGTGCCGTTTGATGCTTGCTGCCTGCAACTGGACGCGTGTTTTTGTGGCTTAACAGGCAGCTGCAGTGTCCACCATCAGCAGCAACATCACCACCATGGTCACCACCGTAGGCTTACCATGGGAACTGTGCATTAAAGTGCTGCATAAGCCAAGGCGCACGCACGCTTCGCTGCATAATAGAAAATGCTGGAAAAAACAAACTGCTGCTGCTTGAATTGCTTTGACATTTCAACATTGTAGTCGCCTCGTCGCCAGCTCAGTCAACGTTGTTGTTGTTGCTGCTGGCCCTGAAATGGTGAGGGCGTAAAATTGCCGTAACATGACAGCGAACAACTTGGCAAAAGGTAACTCAAAATGCGCTGCGAACACGCAAGGCGACCCAGCAACGGACCTGCAAAAAAATACACACCGAAGCCAAAACCTGGCAAACCATTTGCCGCCCACTCTCAAAGTTGTCGCCCAGGAAAACTCCCAGCATAACCCAGGCATTTGCCTAATGTACTCGCTGCTCCTCTGCTTGTTTGTGTTGACTTAGATGCACACACACACACACACACATACACACACACACACACACATAGAAACAGCTACGCATTCGGAGTGAACTAGGTGAGGGCAGCAGGAGGGAGTCGGGGAGACAACGGGAGCGTTTATCAGTGCGCGCTAGAAGAAAGTTTTTCATAATGTGTGGAAAAGAACTTGCACCAGCTAAAAAGAAAAACTGTCAACTTGACACAGGCGGTGTCCTTTTTCTAAAGTGTATAAGTCTACGCACAGAGTATATCACCTAAGTGAGCAGCAGTTACGAGATGCCACAAATTGTATTATGTTAACATCAAACCAGAAATGTTACCCAACACTCCAATGTTATGCTTAACAGCCGTTAAAGTCACTTGCTTTAAATTTCTTCCTTACATCTATAAAAATAAACCTATTACTATTATTACTTTAGCAATTTTGTATTTCTGAATTTAATATTACCAAAATCATCAATGGTGACAAATAATTAACTCATGTACAATGCCTTAAAAATATCCCAAAAATAATCTCAATCTCAATCTATGTATATTTCTCTTAGCTTTTAATCAATCTCGTAAAATCTAATCCCAAACTAGTTCTCATGTTATACAATTTATGTTTCTCAACAAAGACCTGCAAATTTATTATTATGTTTCATGTGTTCTTCATGTGACCACACAAATAAACAGTAAAGTTTTCGAATAAACTACATTCATTCTCTATTAAAACTCATTTGTCAGAGCATTAAATATTCGTTATTCGAATATGCGGCCATCTCATATTTCTTGTTGTTTTGGTTGTGTTTCATTTTTTTTTCTTTTTCGCCAACAGCTTTGCTTCGCCTTGCCTACATTATTTATGCATTTTTCTTTCGGCTGCTGCTGGCTTTTAATAGTTGTGTCTGCGGCAATGTATGTGCATCAGAGTCTATGTCTCGGTGAGTGTGAGTGTGTGTGTGTGTGTGTCTTTGTGTGTGCGTGTGCATGTGTATGTTTACCACATTGAAAAGTTTTCTTTGCAAAGTGCTTGGTACATGCGAGCGCGCAAATATGCCAAAAAATATGCTACACAAAAATCGCTCAAGTGCAAAGTTTTAACAATTGGAAAGTTTGCATCATGGGTGCAGTCTCCTCCTCCTCCTCCACCTCCTCAACCTCCTCTCCTGTTTCACTCGCTCCACAATCCGTCCAGTCAAGTACTTAGTTAGAGCGTCAAACACAAAATGCAAACCAAAGATGGCAGCGAGGGAGACGCAAGCGCGGTCTTGGGATGCGACGTGTGCTTTAAGTGCTGGTCACATGACTGCGAAAAGGAGCTGACAAAAAATAAACTTGTCCTCAATTTGTGCGCTTGGCAGCAAAGTGTTGGAGAGCGATGCACAACACAAAAAAAAATACAAAAAATAAAAATCGAGAGATAAAGTTGACAAAAAAAAAACGCTTTAAATGAACAATGTGAAGTGCAAAAGTTGAGTTTTTCTATTATTATTTTATAATGTTGCTGTAATCCAAGGAAGTTTTCAATTATTCAAAAATGTAACGAAAATCCTAAACGAATGCCAACGAACAACCGAATAGTGTTAGTTGAGCTCGAAAACGACAAAAAAGTTAAATGAGAACAAGCAAAGTGTATTTAAAAAAATTTAATGTGTAACTTAAAATATTAATATTATAAAAAATAAATAAAAACCGTTGATATTTTTAAGCTGTCAAAAAGGAACCAGTAACGTTGGGAACATAAAATAAATATTTTACTTATAAGAGCTGAAGTTTAAAGTGGACTTTTGTGCCATTTATAAAAAAAAGAGAAGGGATGAAAATGCAACTCGACGTTTTATCTCACAAAAAGTGGCAGTTTTTTATCTCTGGCAAATTGTCAAAGATTTTAAATTTTCTTGAAATAAATTGAATAAATGCGAATAAATAAACTAAGCATGGGGTTTAAAGTTTAAACAGTTGACTGCGGCAGCTGTCAACCGAGTCGAACTTCGACTAGCGCCAAAGCAAATATGCCAACAAAGAGATATAGATAGATAGTTGGCACACAGCGAAGCGAGTGAGAGAGTGAAGGAGGTAAAAACAAAGTTTGCTTGGTGCTTTGCAAGTGGCATGAGGCAAGAGGCAAGAGGCAAGTGGCAAGTGGCACCAGCTGGCGGCCAATGAGGTGTGAAGATGAACAGTCACAAGTGTCCAACGACGTTATTGTTGCACCTGAAACACACCAATACACAGATACAGACACAGACACAGACAGACACTTTGACTGTGCGACTAAAGCAAATAGTACAAGGCAAAAACCGAATCAAATGTGCTGATATCTTACTGTGGGTATGTGACCTTCCCTCCCCATCCTCAGCTCGTCTTATCACTATCTCTGATTCGCCATTATCGTGCCACATGCAGCAGAGCTCTTCAAGTGCTGCCTGTTGCCTGACGCTCCTTGCTTGGGGTACACCTTTGTGGAAATCCAACAATGTCAACTATGCAACACAAAAGCGACAATGCTGTCGCTTTGTCTGACTGCCAAGGTGCAGGAGCCGGGCTGTGGGGGGGGGGAAGGAAACCAGGCAGAAGAAGAGGAGTCAGACTGATGTTGTTGTTGCTGTGTGGCTCCTCTTGTGTTGTGTGGCATACAAAAATAGCTCACTTTGCGAATGGCGTTTCTCGCTTTCTCTACTTGTTGTACAGCCCCCCTCTCCGCCCCCTTCGTTTTGGCTCGTTGCCGATACTTTTTTTCCTATTTTCCCACCTGTTTCATGTTGCTGTGTTGTGTTTTTTATGCTTGCAATTTGCATTGCCCGCTTTGTTGACGTCTTTTGCACTTTTGCTTTTTATGCTGTTGTTGCGGCTTTAAGCCGGACCAAAAAACACAAAAATAATGACATTAAAATGCGCATTATATTAAAACCCGATGCCCGATTTGCTGGCCAGGAATCGAGGTGCCTCAAGCAGTCGTCGTAGCACGTGCCGCCCGAACCTTAACCCCTTGGCGTGTGCACACGACATGCGAACGGAAAAACAGCAACAGAACCAACAGTCAAAACAGCCAGCAGACGACGACGGCAACAACAAAAAGAGCAGCAACAACAATGACTGGCAACTACTTCAGTTTTATGAGGCACCCGCTGCGACCCCTCCCCCTCAATTGACAATTATGAGGCCACGCCCATTGCCGTGCTCATAAATTTTGTAATTATTCCCCTGCGTGCCCAAAGAAGCAGTCGGAAAAAAATATGAACACACACGCATCCTGCATGGCAAAACCCCAGAGAAAAACAGAACAGAGCAACAGAGAAAGGAAGGCAGACAGCGAGAGGGAGCTCCGGATAATCAACGATGGGTGATGAAATTTTTGGGTATGAATATTTCATCTACTTATACGAGTTTACCATACAACACTCAACACACACTCGAACACATAAGCAGCTGAAATGAAACTCACAGGCCGATGGGAAACAAAATATATTTTAGTAGCAGAACTTCTTCGTAGATCTATTCGAATCCTTTACGAATAATTTATATTTCTTTTCGAAACAATTAGTAATCACTGCAATTTAAGCAACTAATAAACAAACTACGAAAGTAATAAGGGTGAAATTATTAATTACTTGACTTGCCGTTTGTAATATTATCTTACTAAAACAACAAATCAAAGTTCTAAACTGCCAGAGCAACATTTTGATCATTTAGATAACGAGAAGTGAATCCAATAATCGAAATCAACAAGATTCCAGCACACGAGAACAACTATTGTATTCCACTCACGTAATCAGTTATTGTGTTTTGGCTATCAGAGTAAGAACACGATATTTACTGACAATACTCATCAGCTTAGAAATCTGCATAGTGTTGATTGAATTAGGAAAGCAAGGCAAAAGAGTTTTGGTCAAAACATATTTCAGAATGTTTTAAGCGAGCTACCCAAAAATATGCAGTTGATAAGGTGACAAACTGCTTCAAATTATTTTTTCGCTAAATAAAATACGATGCTTCAACTCAATTAGCTCTTCAGAATTCGTTCCTACGAAAAATAAAATAAAATACTCGAGCCCTTAAAGCTTTAAGTATACCAAATTAAGCACACAAAAGGCTAGTTATTAAACGAAAATAAAATCCATAATAATTTCGAAGTACCCCACAAGGACCTTGCGCCGTATAACCCTGAACCGTTGTCAAAGTGAAATAAATGAACTTTATTGTCACGCACACCGTCTACATAAAGAAGAAAAGTGTGTGTAATGTCTGGGCCAACGCTGAAGGAATGCAATTAAAATTTCATGTACTTATAGCTGCTAGCGCACCTTAATTGATTAATGTAAACCCCAAACCCAAAATATAGCAACAACAAAAACAAAGCAAGAAAAATAAAAAACAATAACAACCCACAAAATTCGTGGTTAAAGGGTAGATGGGGGCACAAACAAATTAATTAAAAAATGCGCCGCGTTGCGTTGTCTGCTTTTAGGCTGCCGAGCGTCTTGTTGCCCCATTTTGGGCCGTCTTAGCTGGGCTAGAGCAGTGGCTGGAGCGCTTTGGCCCGCTTGGATCCTAACAAAAATAATAAATAAATTGTACTTAAAGAGCTTCCGAGCCGCCGCAGTGCAGCCATAAACATTAATTAAAAGTTTTGACCCTTTGCTAGAGAAGCCAGCCAGCGGCTGCTGCTGCTGCTGTTGCTCTATGAAGGAGTTTGAGGGCGAAACCTTCTGCTGCTCATCAGCTGCAATATTCATGTGCAGCAGCCATACAACAAGAACAACAGCAACAACAACGGCGACTACAAACTACTACAATAAAATGCACTCAAATTTGTTGCCACGAGTTGTTGCAAGAGTTCATCGCTAAACGGCGGCCAGCACGGCCTCAGTGGCCTTATTTGCACGTAACGTTCAAAAATTACGAGTTAAGCACTTTTTGCCCACGGCACAAACTCACTTCTATACACACACACACACACACACACGCAACTCATGTGACTCATGAATCATTTAGCGCACATGGACACTCACACATTGGCAGCAAGTTTTCCGTAGTTTTAAATGAAAACTGCGCGAGGATTTCCCGTGCACTGTAACCTGCAGTTGAAAAGGGCATGTGGAAAATGTTTGATGTGCCAAAGGTCTAAGGTCACCAAATATGACCCATTTCAACACAACTCCGCTTTTTATGATATACCCTCCTTACATGCAACTCTTCCACTTATCAAAAGTGTAGTTAAAGCTTAGCTACAAATTTAAATTTGCAAGTTATAAAGTTTTCAAAAACTTCTCATTTATATAAATTGCAGGGCAACATTTGATTTTACACTTTCTTTAGCGAATGCTTTTAAATGAATACGAGGTATTCATTTACTCCATCACAGCAATCGACTTGCAGACTTGAAAGCACTTTTAACCTTTTTCCGTCAATTATATAGTTGAATACTGCATTCAAAGCGTACTCTTAGCGCTTCAAATATAATATACAGGATATTTTGTATGGCTTTTCGGTGCAAATACCTTTTTTCCTAAGTTGCAAATAAATTAAAATCAATTGTCAGTTGTTTAAATGGATTTTTATGATATGAAATGCAGATTAAAACGGAAGAATGAAATTATTGTAAAAAGCGAATTAATTTCATTGTTTTTAATTCTTTTATACATTCCGTGTAACATCAGACAGTCTCTGACGTTATTCGAGACATATGGAAAATTAAAATTATATCAAATAAAATAATAACTACACATAATATTTTTAGGTATTTATTCAGGCATCTTTTGAAAGTACCCAAGAAGAATTAAGGTCTTCTAATAATTCGAAAGACATCAAAAAAAGTTACCAGACATTTCAGAGTAGGCCTTTTATATAGGGTATTTATCCCGTTTACATAAAATACATAACCGCACTTGTTCATTTTTTTGGGCTATTGTCGAAATGTGTTCGCTACAAGCAAAATATGACACGGACATATGGCATGGGTCAGCACATGGCGTCGCTCTCTGAGCCCAGTTCGGTGAATGAGTCTGTGTTGCGAGTGTGTGTGTGTGTGTGTGTGTGTGTGTGTGTGTGTGTGTGTGTGTGTGTGTGTGTGTGTGTGTGTGTGTGTGTGTGTGTGTGTGTGTGTGTGTACATGGCATACTTTTTGCACACCAGCTTGGTTAGGTGGAAGCAAACAAATAGACAAAAGTGGCATACACACAGCTACAGCCAGAGCGACATCAAGTTGGTCAGGAAACTCAATTCAACAGCAACCAAGCGAACCACCGAAGCATTAAATTAACATTTTTTCTAATTAAACTGGCAGCAAGTGGCATAAAAATGTGTGCATCAGGAGCAGCAGTAGCACCAGCAATGCCATGCCACAATTTGTGGCACTTAAAAAGTGAAGTAGCCAAGATTTGCATAATGTCATTGTTTTTAAACTGAAATCTCGCCCAACGTCTCGAAGATTTCTCAAATCTTTAAGTCGTAAAACATCATACAAGAGAAATATATAAAAATGAAGCAGGAAATGAAACACCATTATTCAATTTTGCATTTCATTTAGTATGCTTGATGTCTTTGTTAAAATCTTTATGGTTGGCAATCATATTAAGTTGAAAGTAGGAACCAAATGGCATTCAAATATACATGATTTATGAATGGTCTGTTTTTTTTCCTCTTCCAAATATTATTGGAATTTAAAATGGTTGGGAATGCAATGTAAATGTGAAATAAATGCCTAAAGATTAGATATGTAGCGAACAGGAAGTGGAGCACCATTAATTGTATTTATGATACTAGCAAGTGAGATATTAATATAAGTTTGATTAATATTATTTACATTAAAATAAATATATATTTCACAGCAAATAGTAAAGAATAATAACTTATTCAACAAGAAGAAACAATTCGAGTGTCAACAATTTTGATGATGAAAGAGGGAGGAAGGGCGATTTAAGATCTCTCATTTAGATCATCACAAAATATCTAACAAGGCACGTGGTAAATTTTTCCCCAATGCCACTTTTTGGGGCGGCTCAAAGACGCAGTGAAGCAAATGAGAAACGCAAATGCGAATGCGTTTTTATTAATGCCGCATATCATTAGATCAACAAACATGCCCATATAGCATATAAGAAGTGCTCGTACACGCTCTTAACTGCCAACAATAATAATGTTTTGGCATTTATCACACTTGCTTTTTTTTGCTGTTGTTCTGAATGTGGTTGCTCTTGTTCTTGTTGTTCTGGAAAAGTGACCAAGCAAAGTGGCTCTAAAATTTCACTGGCATCGGTAAGAACAGTACGAAAAAAAAAAAAGATACAACAACACAAGCCGAGAAGAAAAGCAGATAAATAAATGTGGCAACAACAAAGAGCAAAGCGCCATAAATCTAAATAACAAATTTTTACGAGAAACGAGACCATAAATAAGATGTTACTGCCTTAGCCTAGCGAGAAATAGTGGAAAAACAGGCCCAGTATCATTTCCCGGGCCCATTTCCCATTTACCCATGCCACATCACCGGACTGCGAGCCAAAGCGGCAACAATTCCTGAGAGTTCTGTTAATTTAATATTATTACTTTTCATTACAACTGCTCCACAGTATGCGTGTGTGTCTGTGTGTGTATCCTATGGTTGCAGTAAAATGCTGTTAGTTTCTTTCTTTATTTTCTGCTCTTTCAAGAGAGGTCCCAAATGTCAACACATTAATGTCCAAGACCCCCTCGAGGGGCTGGGGTCATATAAATCAACATTTATCTGTCGCCATCGCCGACAATTGAAAATGACAGCGAAGCAAACGAAACGACCGAAACGCATAAATACTTCCATCTTTTGGCTAATTACATGGAACGCAGTCGAAATGTGCTTGGCAAATATTGCGAAATATTCAACTGAAAGACAGACTTATTAGCTGAATATCTTTTGATATTAAAATCAAAATTAGTTTCGCAAGCAATTCATGTCGAAAAGATTCAGTTTCAAAAGAGAGTTTTGTGTTAAATGATAGACTTTGCAAACTTTTGCAAGTCAAAACGTCTGTCTTCATCTCATCATAAGCAAATTTTCATGTACTTTATTATTATGTGTACATTCACGTCAAAAGTTCTTTTAAAGTGTAAGCTTGCGAGTCCTTGGAAAAACTACAAAAGCGAAAATAAAGGAAAACAACGCAAATATTTGAAACAAAGTTTAGCTTACTCAAATTAACTAACTTTAATTAAGTTCCAGAGCTCAAATCGTGGAGAAACGGTTCATTTTTGACAAAGTTGTCGTCCTTGAAAGTCTAGCGAAGGCTTTTATCATCCCAAGAGTTTTTCATTTTGGGCATTGTTTTTTGCAAGAGCAAACAAAAAATAGCCAAGTATCATATTTGAAGTAATGTATTAGATTCCCATGGACATCCTTAAAACAAACTGCCGAAAATTGAATTTGGATTAACTTTGGTCAAAGCTTTGATAGTTGATAGTTTTTCAAGCACTTTTATGGTAGATATGGGCTTTCAAAAAAATACGAAATTAAAGACTAGATTTCAGATAGAAATCCAATGTAATCTTTCGGCAATTTAGAAGTGTTAAATTACAAGAGGAGCGAGCATGAAAATGATGTCAAGTAGCAGGTTGCTCATATTTTGCCAGGTCCTAACAGCGGTTGTATTTGGGCGCACCTTTCACACGGCCGCTTCATTGCATTGGGCTAATAAACAAGCGGCAGGATAGTGCAAAAACGAAAAACACAAAGAGGGGAATGAAAACAAAAAGCACAAAATGCAACAACGGCAACAAGGGACAGACATTCACATTGTACATCCTGTCGGACGAGAGCGAAGTTTTTTGCACAGTTTTGTCGCACCTCTTTTTTCAGTGTGAGTGTTGTAACTGCAAGTGTGTGAGTGTTATTCTGTGTGTGTGTGTGTGTGTGTGTGTGGAATCGTATAAACCATTAAATTGAAATTTATGCGGCACTTTGCCGCGTGAAATGTTTGTACAACTCGTTGCGGGCTGCGGCTTTTCAGCAAAACTTCCCCATCACTTCACTCCACTGTCTAGCGTCTCCCTGTGGCACAGTCGAGGCCGAGCTGCAGCTCTTGTTGCAACGCCATAGGCGTTGACAGAGCGACAAACCGTTAGACAACAACATTTGTGGAAGCGCCAGTCAGAGTTTGAGGGAATTCTAAAACATATGCAAAACTGTTTGCTGTTGCATGTAAATGGTTTTTTGACCCATCCTCCCAACCCCCGATCTGCAACGGTTCCCGTCTCTTTCTAAGCCGTCTCCTCCCGCCCCGTGGGACAGTCGGAAGCATTTGCCGGCTAATTTGTCGTTTGCTGAAATTATGATACAACGCTCTAAGAGTAGTGGGGCAATTGTGTTTAGTTAGACACCCAACTAAGCGGCCACCAACTGCACCTGGGTGGAGAAAAAGTGCGTGGAGCCACGCAAATATCAGCAACTCATTTTGGCATTTATTTTTTGTTCTGCGCTAGTTTTTTTTGCAACAAGTTTTAATTAATTTGCCGCAAACTCCTGGGCAGGCTGGATCGAGCCTGTCTCCAGTCTCCTGTCTCAGCAGCCCACCACAATAATTCTCGCCACAGAGCGAGAGAGAATGAGAGAAAGGGCGTACAAAAAAGTTGATGCTACGATAATTTGAAAAGTTTTCGCTTAGACAGCGACGGCGACAGCGACAGCGAGAGCGGCAACAGCAGCAACATCGAAAAGTAGGTAGCACACAACCCTCTTGTAGCCAAAATCGCTAAACCTAAAAACAGGAACTGCCAACTAGCAACTGGCAACTGGCAAACCGAGCGCAAACTATATGAATACGACATGCTATATTAAGCTTCAAATAAATGCAGCGCCATAATTAACATATAGCAAAAGTTGTTGCTCGCTAAGCCATAAGCTGCCCTAAAACTAGTACTAGTTCCTCATTGCTCACCCTCCATCCTCGAATACCTTTATCCCTATCTCAATGTCTATATCTCTCGCTGCTTCCGCCTCTCGGTTTCCCCTTCCCTTAGCCCAAAACACCATTCGCTGACTGATGAAATATGGCTACAAAAGTGGTTTCACTCTCACTATAAAGTAAGTGGTACGAAGGGAATGAGTGGGGGGAGGGATGGCGACTTTTGCAAAAGTAATTTGAAATTTACAACTTTCAGTTGATTGAGCAAAAAGTCGAACGAATATCCAAAGCCATTTGAATGGGGGATAAAGCTGTTTCGATTGTGAATTAATTGTCAGCGATTGAGAAAAGGTAATTTGCAATGCAACAATCTTTCTCAAATATCCACTCTACATTTTGTCCAAAGTGCAGTCAGCACTTCAAGATATACGTAAACTTTCAATTGTGGATTTATTGATTATATACCGGTATTAAATTATAATTCAGTCTTAAAATACAGTAAACTGTGGATATATTTCCTAAAAAGTAGTTATTTTATAATCTTTGTATATTTATTGTTCCATATTAAACACAAAATAGAAAGAAATTTCCCAGATTCGAAATAATTAACAAAAAAAAGTATCTCTAAAAACAATTTCTTAACAATCAATAAATAATATCATGACACTTTTTCGTGAAATCATTTACTACTATTAATACAAAAATATTAATTGAAATCAATAACAAGCTTTTGACTGTCTGACAAGTCAAATCATCTAATGAAAGCACACATTTTCGTCTAATAAACAGAGCAATTGCTGTAGCTAATTCCCTTTTCAATTATCACACATATCCTGGTTAATTTTTAGCAACTATCCCCAGACAGCGCATATCCTGTTCATGTCCATTTCTGGCCCCAAACTAAGCAACGTTCATTACGATTTCTACAGCTGCCAACAAATTTGCATTGTTTTCGCTTGGGAATTCGTAATCAAACTGTATTAACATGTAGCCTACAATTAACTTGTCTGAAATCTGCTGATTGAATTTCAAGAGAAGTAACTCAAGTGTCGCTTAACTTAAATGTAATCTAATTGCACTTAACTTCGAGATTCGACTTGCTTAAATCTATGCATATTTATTCAGTAGAAAAGTACTTTCAGTTCTTTACATTAGTGTGTAGGTATGTAAACTTAGTGTGTAATTAGTTTGATTTTTTTTTGTACTCACGGACTGCATCAACGGGCGCGGGGGTCCAGATAAGCAACGCTACAAGGAAGGTGGCTGCAACGAGAGTGCCTGCCATCTGCATACCCATTATTTATGTATGCGATGCCTTGCGGGGGACAGACTGAGAGGCAGAGTGGTTGGGGGCGGGGTTCGCAGTTGGTTCGTGATAATAAAAGGTCGATAACGGCAACAACAACTACAAGTTCGTATGCTTTGCTATAATATAGCTCTTGCTCGCTCTTTCTCGCTGCTTCTTTGGGCCGAGCTGATCAGACTTACTCTCTTGGCTGATGCTCGCTCGCTCGCACTCGCACACTCTCAGATGTTTCTCTCGTCAACGCGACGCTGCACGCGCTAATTGTGCATAATGAGTACAATAAATTTGAGAGTGAATATTTGTGTTGTGCGGCGAGTGTCGTAGCAGCAAGAGTTTGCATGCGGGTGTCGTAGCAAAGAGAGTTTTAATGCGTGTGTCGTAGCAGAGAGAGTTTTGTTGCGTTAACAGTTTACAGTTTGTGTGTTTCGTGTATTTGTGTAATTTGTTTTGTTTTTTGTGGTTTTTTATTAGTTAGTTAGTTTTTGTTAGCATTTAGTTGCAATGATCGTTCGTGAGTGATAATTCAAATCATTCAATCGTTTGTTAAATACATTTTCGCAACCCGAAAATCATCGGATATTACAAGATGTGTTAATAAATGCGATGTCATCATCATCATTATATTATTGGCATTATATAGCGACATTTGATTGATAAGCCAAGGGATTTCATTGTCACCCCCATTGTAGTTTTTGTTGTTCGGGTTGTTTACGTTTTTGTAGTTGTTGGCGTTGTTTATGCATTGTTGTTGTAGACGATATTGGCATTATGTTCGTTGATTATTAGTTGTTGCAATTCCAGTTTGAGTTGTCCAAGATCGGTGTCGGCATTATAGTTGTCGTTGTCATGTGGAGGGAAGCGGTTGTTACTATACGACAAAATTTACCTGCTTAAAGTTGAACTAAATACTTAATGAGAACTCTTAAACAAAATATGTATATATGTATATAAAGATATGCAGTTTTATATTCTTCTTCTGTTTTTACTATTATTGATTTATTTTGTATTATTTATATTGTTGTTTTCTCGGTTTTGTAGCCGCCTGTAAAAAAACAAAGAGACAGTCAAAGGTTGAGAGATATGTCGTTCCTATGGCTTAACACTGACATCCTTTTACATGGCAAAAGGACACAACAGCAAAAACAGACCTCTCTCTGTCTCTCTCAGTCTTTCTGTTGGTATGTGTGTGTGTGTGTGATTGCTGGCAAATCTCTTTGACTTGTTAAGCCGAACCCGAAAGCTGTAAAACGAGAAACCATCAGATATTTTATTTGCAAAAATAAACAGACAACATTTAAGCACCTTTTGCGCAGGCAGCAAAAAACTTAAATGCGAACAACTGCTGAAACTTATTTTTATATCAGCCATAAGAAAGTTAATAATGCGTTCAGTAGTTGCGTTTAAGTAGTTCTCGAGCAGCCAACAAAAACGAGCTGTTGCCATAAACAATGTCATGCCGCAAACTACAACTATACTAATCAGCATTCTTTGTTCTACTGTGATAACTATTGATTGCAAAGAACATATGAGAAGGTGGCTATTTTATTTTCATAGGTGAAATAATTGGCAAATTGAATTCCTTTTTTATTACAAAAATGTTTTTTTGCTTCTACATCAATATTACATTTTATGCTGTGGCAACAATTGCCCTAAGATATCTCAATATTTATCTAAGATTGAAGTGCAGTTTTAATTTGAAATGAACCAAATTCATTTTCAACAATCATAACAAGATTTAATTTAATTTAAATGCCCTAAAAATATAGTAAAGCAAAATAAGTGGAAGTAAAAGGTTGAGAGAGCAATTTGCACTAGCTGCACTCTCAATTTAGTTAATCACAGTAAAAAAACTAGTTTATTGCATGCCTCGAGGCGTAGCAGGACAGCCAAGCTATGGGAAGGGGAATGGGAATGGTGGGGAGCGAAAAAGGACAGCAGCCTATCATTACCTACACTTCTCGGCCCTATTCGGCACTTGGGCAGACGGCAACAACAATAACAACAATTTTCAACAACTGCTTGGCAATTAAAATGAGCTGAAAATGCCTTAAACTCGAGAGTCGTTTGAACTTCTAACCTCGAGCTGGTGTGCAGTCCATTAGACAGACAGGTTGGCAGCACTGCCAAAAGGTAAATAAAAAGTCACTGCGCAATAGCATGAGCTTGGTTACTTTTGATTTCTCCGCCCCCTGCCCAGCTCCCTCACGATGCCCACTTAATCTAACTGGCTAGAGGAGGCACACAGTAACTAGCTGCAGCCTGGCCTAAAAAAACAGGCCATAGTCGCAGATGGGCGTGGCTCAGCCCACATACACACACATGTAATCTAGCATAAAAGTCCATATGGTATGTACAGGATGGAGTGAGCTTTATGCTCTATATGCACTTGTAAAAATCAATTAAACTTTTCAAGTGAAGTTATAATGGCTGCCAACTCGTTTTTTCTCTCACTCACTCTCTCGCCTTCGCCTTTTTTGTTGCCTTTCTTATTGTTTTCATAGCCTTGCATTGTTGCTAGCGCTTCTTGTTGTCGTTGCTGCGCTGCAGCAGTTGTTGTTGCAGTTGTCAAAAGTTTTAAAATAATTGGATTTTTTTTGCCATCGCACTTCTGCTGTAAGCACAGGCACAGCCAGCAGAGGCACGAACAAACCAACGAAGCGAGCGGAGACCCCAAAACCAGGGCTGCCCATTCTACAAAAATTAAAATTTTCTTTGTTACTGACAGCAAGGTATCGCGTGCGCCAGAGCGAGAAAGCAAGAGAGAGAGAGAGGGAGAGAGTGAGAGGGAGAGTCGCACACTTAATGCTGACTGCAGTCGTCGTCATCGTCATCGTCATCGCTGAGCGTATTACCCAATTTCCACTGAAGTTTTCAACACCAATTGCAAACGTCAACAACAACAGCAGCAGCAGCAGCAGCAGCGGCTAGAGAGTTTGGTAGTGTGGGGGGCAGGGGGCGTGGCTCCGATCAAACGCCTACAATGTACAAAAGGGCTGCCCCCCTTAAACTTGAAGTGCTGCCCGTCGACGAGTCGGTGATTTAATGGGTTTTATGCCACACGGCCTGTCATTATCGAGCGCAGATAAGCATTCGAAACGTTGCAAGGGCTCATCACTCACACACACATACATATATGTGTATGTGTGTTGCAAGCACATGCAGGTACTCAATGGGACTATCAACATATACTATTTGCCAGCAGATCAAGATTAGTTCTTAAGATTTACAAGCCGCTGAACCGGCCAGTTAATTAACATGACTATGCGATGATGGAATCAGCGTATAGTGCGCTAAAGGAAATTATATTAATCAGCTTAGACCCATTGAGGAAATCGAGTGAAGCTCAATAGACATTCGACTTTGCTGCCAGATATGCACATGCTAGTTTCTGAGCAGAAATCACCGACAATTTAAACTGAGAACAAACACATCTAAGAATAACTAAATATCATAATTGAACACGACAATCTCTACATTCCAATGAGAACAAAAGGTGTGATAATGAAAAGGCTAAGATGATAAAAAAGGAACTTTTCTTACATTGCTCTCAAGTCTTTCTTAATTTAGAAACTAATAAAATAATACAAATAAAACCCGGAAAGCAAATAAAAATAAAACGAATGTTGTAAAGGTTATTATTGGGAATGGGAAAGACAAATAGATTACAACGTTCTCGATATTCAACCAAATATTTACGTAAAGCACAATCATGAATAATAACAATTTAAATTTGTATCATGTCAAAAGAAGTAATCAAACTGTGCGCTGCAATAATTGGTATTCTAATAACCAAGGCTGCCGTTGGTTGACCAACAATATTTCAAATTTAACTGAGAGATGACCGAATAACCTTTTGAACCAACCGCACTTAATTGCTTTAGAACATTTTTGGCATAGCTAATAGAATCGATGAAATGGGCTTCTGTTCAGTAATCCAATATTGCCAATAACTTTTTGCACATATTTTGAAGGCTTCATATGTCACAAACTTTTTTCACGTATTGCGTTGATTTGAGTTGGGCTAGTTCATGTCTAATAAATGTCTAGTTACTGAATGACAACATAGTAACAGATGATGAGATGAATTCAATATGCAACTTTACTAAAAGCAATGAGAAAAATTTCCACCTGATAAGCAAGTCAGATATTGCCAAATAGTACTTTGAAGTTAGTCAAAAGAGTTGGAGTCGAGAATCGTCAAGTCAACAGATGGCTAGCTGTGGCTAGCAATCATTATTATTGCTTTCAGTTCAACAATTTCTACTTGGAATTTTTGTTTATTAATATCTGAGCAGACAAACTACTACATGAGATACAATCTGCAGATGACATATCATAAGCATACTTATTGCGTTCTTCTTCATTTATTTACTCGTTTGACATTTATAAAGTTGAAGTTGGCAGTCCAAAAGAAAACTTGCTGACTTTTTGTCAATTAAGCTAATGACATCTGATAAAGCAACTGCTGGGCTATCAATAAAAAGAAAGGGAGAAATGTCATCAGTGTGAAAGATAGTGGAAGCAGCAACCGAAATGTCTGACAGCAAGTTCAGTTGTCATACATGGCGTATGCGTGTTATGTGTTAAAGTTTTGTCTTTAAAAAGCCAAAGCAAAAAATCTGCGTGCAAACCACAAAACTTTATTTAAATTTCATTTTGATAGACACGCACATGGGTTGGAGTTTGTGTGGTAGAGGAAGAGGCTTGGCTTGGGGCTGATGGTGTAGGAAAAGCAACAGCTTTTCATGAAAGTACACACAATGCTGGAAAATAGTCAAAGCAGGCGACAGCTTTTATGGAGTGAGTGTTTTCAAGATGAAAGTTGGAGTAGCAATTGAAGCACTAGCTGCTCTCTTATTTTCTTCTTTCTTTCATTTTTGCCACAGCTGTCGACTCAGTAGCTCCTGCGTTTTTTCATTCACATTATATTTTCTTTTCCCCTATTTCCCTTGTTTTTTTGGTTGATTCTTTTTTGCGTCCAATAAAAGCACTTGACACCGAAACGAGGAAAGTTGCTAAAACAAAAAACTTGAGGGGGAGCGGCGTTGGGTGAGAATGATAGAGAATGTAGAAATGAGCATGTCCTGTGGACTTCAAGTTTTAAAGCAACTAAATGAATTGTAATGCACTCACAAAAGTTTCCGTCAACAACACAACACCTGCCTGGGCTACAGCCATTCCATAGTTGACTGCGAAACTATGGAAAACTCAGTAACAATGTGCAACTTGTGCGTTGTACTACACTGAGCAGCTCTTCTTTAGCTTAACTGCAAATTATCTCCATGGCAAAGCAATCAATGCTCCTCCAAAAAGGACAGCGCAGTTGGCCACGGGATACTAAAGGACGCCACAATAAAACCCGGCAACAAAGTAACAGCAACGCATTGCAAAAAACGGCAAGAGAAAAGAAAATGGGAACAAAGCGCGCGCATTTACAGTTTTAATGTGGCAACTAACTGTTGTGCCTCCCCTCGCACCCAGAATCGACTTTCTTTACAAATCCGAATGCTTAACGGAGTCAGTTGCGATTCATGAAAGCAACTGGAATCGGATTAGAGTACAAAATAAGCTTACAACATGGTTGCTGTTGCATGCTTCTGGGCAAGTTATTGAAAACTGTAAATATGCTTGGCTTAAACGAAACAAGTTTGTGGCATTTTTGCCGAACAACTTGCAACTAAACGCAATTCAATTAGTTCTGATTTGGAAGCATTCCTTAATGCGATATGTAAAATAGAAATAGTTGTGGTATCTAAGCGAAATTAGCTTTTAATGCGAAATCTATGCTTAGGGGATTGTTTTGGAGAACGACTTAATTGGTTGCAGTTTAGTACCCAACTATGTATTTTGCATATAAAATGAATGCAAATGAGTAAATGTTTTCGATATAATAATGCGACAGCAAAAACCACATTTATCTAAGTTATAATTTGATTTATTATTGGCATAGGCTTTGCATATTTATTTATTGTTTTTATCTGAAATTCACGTTAACGGCACCAAGCTGTTTAAAGCCACAAAGCCAAACCATGCGATGCATAATCGTAAAGTGTTAATGACACTGCAATTTGTGCTGCCGGCGATATCGGGCGATTGTGTCCTATTGGCCAAGTTCTCTCATTTAGCAGCCTGACTATTACAGCTGTGCAAATCCGAGATCCGAAATTCGACCGAAACTGTGCCAATCTATCGCGCATCCTTCGCACTTCTTCTTCGTCGTCGTCGTCGCTGTCTTCCATAAACTTGAAGCCAATGTCCATGGCAAACATTTCAACGCCTTTGCCCCAAAAACAAAAACAAAGACAACAAAAAAATAGAAAATGAGAATCACTGCTCCTAAAACGATTTAGGCCGCATCGTTCTCACAAACACAAACAAACAGACACACACACACACACACACACAGAGTGTAGACATCTTGGTAGCAGGCGCTGTGGCCATCAGTCGCAGTTGCCGCAAACGTGACGCTAGTTTCGCCGCACAAAACAAAAGCTGGAAATTTGGGGCGTCGAATGCTGCCTGCCTTCGCTCTCGCTGCCTCCCATCGGTTGAGCTGACCCTTCGAATTGAAAAGAAGAACTACAAAACGGCCAGAACCGTTAACGGGGCGCTTGAAGCCCAAAACCCGAAAGCAGCTCAAAAATTGTTGTTTCGCTCGTAAAAATGAAAATGAAAATAGATAAAAAACAAGAAAAAAAAAAGCAGAAGAAAACTCATACACACATGCAGCCAGAGAAGGACTTCATTTTGTAAATCAATTGAATTTTCAATTGTGTGTGCGTCGAACGCAGCAACAACAACAACAACAAGAGCAACAAAGGCAAGACGAAGGTAACATAAAAGTCAATGTGGGCTCAAATAAAGGAAACGACACTATTACCCAAGACTAGCAGCAGGACAATGACACAGGACACAGAACACAGAGCACAGAGCACAGGACATGGGACTCCAGACAACAACAACAACAACAAGAGCACAGATTTTGATTTTGGGTTAACCTTTCTCTCCCCCTTTTCGCCTCTCGTTCACGCTACTGCTGTCCCTTTCGCACTGCCAATTGCTGCGAAAATCGCTTCGTTTGTTGAGCTACTTTTTGAACGGATTTTGCTACATTCTTGTAGAAGGAACTCTGCTTGGAATTGCATAAGCAAATTAAGCGGAAAGCGCAGCCTGAAGTGCTCTCCACAATAGAAAGGGATTGCTGTACGTTTATGTTCTGTAATTCTCCGACTTACACATTCCCCTATTTGCCACTTGTCTGACTATTTGTAGTTCCTTCATATTCGCATTTATCATTTATACATCGTTACTATTTGTTAGGAGAACAGTTTGAACATTCCTAAAGTTCATTTCATTTCGCCTTCTTTTATTAACATTTCTCAAGCCGTTGTCTTCTTCTCCTGGCAACTCTCGATTTAATTACTTTACATATTTCATATCCTTCATTCTGCTTTATCTCTGGCGTGTAGTCAAGGCAATGCTTTTTTGTCCAGCCTGCGTTCCTTCTTATTTACATTTCATTCACTTCTTCCACTCCATTTCATTTACAACTACAATAGCCTCTATTTACTCCCTGTACAGGCCCCACACACACACACACACAGACTGAGCCTATATCGATGCCCAGTGCATCGTGAAATCGTGTCAAACACACATACTCCCAGAGAGAGATCTGTTCCTGTTGTATATAGGAATGCAATTTTTGTTTTACCAGTTTACGTATCGATTGTAGAACCCTTGTTCGGCTGTATGTAGGTGTCGAATTAGTTTGTGCCGCATTTGTTGGCCAAAATAAAATAAAAAAAACCGTTAACCCGTTAACCGGCACGCGGTAAACACAACGATGCGCGGCATGAATTTGCGTTGAGTGACGGTTCTGCGGGGATGTGGGGAGGGGGGCGGACGTCAAACGGCGTTGTAACGAACTGTAACCGAGGCAAGCCGAGGACGATTGACGGTTGCAATAATGAACTTGATATCAACTGACACTTTTCTGCCTCGATTTTCACACTACTTTTGGCAATAAGTATTTTTGTATTTCGAAAAATTTGTAAAAATTATTGCAATTTTTTGCGGAATTTTTATGTTGTTGTATTGCGAGGTTGTTGACGTGGTTGTTGTTGTTGTTTGGCTTTTGCTTGTCACACACAGCGCGCTCAGTTTCTTACAGGCTCGTTACATCCTGCCAAATCCCGAAATTGTACTAAATACGTACAAAACTTTTACGATTGGCCAAGGCTCAGTAGCCGCCGCAGCGAGCGCAGTCCGCGTGTGCCTTTGTGTTTGTGTGTGGATGTGTGCCCGTTTGCCGAGTCACGACGAGCGCAAGTTGTCGCTCGTGTCCTTCGGCTGACGCTGTGGTGAGTTTCGTGGTGGCGCCGAAGTCGCCACGACACTCAGCGCTTCGCCTGCTAAACAAACTCAAAGTCAACTCAAAGAGCGAGCGAGTGTGAAAGCAAACAGAGAAAACACTCAAAAGAGCGCATTTCGAGTGACACTCAATGCAGCACTGCAGCAAAAGTGCAAAAAGAGAATGTGCATTCCAGTTTGCTTACTACACTCAAAAGATGAAAGCTCAACGCTGCTCTGCTACTCAAACGACAAAGTATCTCAAAAGAGAGAGAGAGGGTTATTAATTAAAGTTAGATTTCACTATACCGTAATTGTTTCTATTATACATTTCATTGTTATATATATATACATAAATTCACATCTATCTAAATATTTAGTCCGTTCTTCAAAAAGGAAACTCAAAACAAAGAGCTATTGAGTTGTATTTATCACTCAGACTGCTTAAGTAACTCAAAGTTGGGGAAGTGAAAAAGAGCGCGAAGAGCAAAAAAAGTCTGCTACGAATGCAGCTCAATAGAACAACGGCTCAAGAGCAACCCTAGAAGCATTGTACTCAAGGTACACTCAAAATTTAACAAATTGCGACTCAGCGCAGTAAAGAGAGCGTAAAGCTCAAATCGCAACACGACTCGAAGAAACTCAACTTAGCCGAGTGAAAACGAGCAACGTTGCCAAATGTTCGTCTCCACACGAAGTATCGTTACGTTCGGCTCGGCGTTCGGGCGTGGGTGAATTTGCCGAAGCTGGCAATTCGCATAGACTGAGGGCAACGCAGCGTCAGTCTCGACTGGAGCGGCGTGCTGTGTGCTAAAAGCGGCAGGTGCAAAAAAAGAACAAGAAAATACAAGTGAAGCTGTTTGGACAGCGTTTGGCAAATTGTGTTGCATACGTTTTGGCGCGAACATAAAATAATATACGTTTGTGGCGAGGCTCGAGCTTTGTAACTGAAGTTGAATGAATGTGAAATGTGACAGACGCAGTGACAGTTGAACATTTGCAACAACAAGAACCACAGCAGCAACAAACAAGCAACAAAAATGAAAGACAGCAAAACAAGAGGAATAAAGTCAAAGCAGACGGCACAAGTTACCGTTGCGGTACAGGGACTACTGGCCGTCCTCGTCCTGCCCGGTCTTGGTTGGCCCCAGGAGACATTTAACATAATAAAAACGAACGTGTGCGGCATTCGTTGCTGTTTTTGTCAAGTTTTTGCCACACTCGCTCGCTGTGTGTGACTGCGTGTGCTTGTGTTGGTTTTGTTTAATGCTAATAACACACAGACACTCACGCACACTCGCACACTCGCAAACTCGCACAGTGGCGCGGCACAGCCAACCAACTCACAGTTAGTCGAAACAATATTGCAAATGTGTGCGGCAAAGCAGTTGGCAAAAGTGTCGTAAATCGTTTAGACGGCAAACGTGGCAAGCGCCCAGGACACGGACTTGGACACAGATCCTGGCAGCAGGACGATATGTAAACGACAATACCACCGTGGGAAAAACAAAGACGAGAAAAAAAGAAACACGAAAATAATACGTAAGCAACTGCGAAAGGAGAACGCCACAGGATGCTGCCTGCCATTTGATAGCGAGTCCTTTTGCACAGTTCATGTGAGTATAAATATCCAGCTTCTCCAGCTGGCCCCCCTCTCGAAAGAACAACAAAGAAATGAACTTCATAACGCTTCTGTTCGTCTTATTTGTTTTTTTTTTCTTTTGCGCGCGCATTTTTATGAGGTTTTAACGTAAATTCGAATGTTTGAATTAGGCGCCAGAGTCCTTGTCCTTGTCCTTGTTATTGTGTGTTTGGGCTTATCCTCGACGCGCCACAGTTGTTGCCTGGGGTGATAAATTTTTATGTGCGATTTTAGTTGTTGTGTGGGAGTGTCTGAGTGTGTGTGTGTGTGATCGTTAGGGCCGTCGATTTTGCGAGCTCTTTCATAAGGTCAATTAAAGTGCGTGGGCCGAAAATCAAACTGATTAATTTGTCAAATTTCTATATAAAATGGAATTTTTAGTGCCTTTCGCCATTCAGCGAGTGATTGAGTGGCGCAAGTTCTATTGCGATTTACCGCAGACTGAAACTCAAATGAAATTGCCTTTTACGACGAGTAAAAGTCTACGTGCCTCCAAGATACCCTGTACTCTTAGCGTTGCTACAAAGTGAGTTTAAGCAAATAACACAAATTTCCTTACTTCATTTCTGAATTTGTAAATTTATTGATTTTTTCTGAAAACTATCTGGCTTTTAAAAATGCAGTGAACCAGATAAAACGAAAACTGTCACCAGCTTGACGAAAGTTTCATCATGTTAGTTATTCAATACTGGGTGTAATGATTGCCAAAATGAAGCATGCAAATGAATTTTCCATTTGATTTGTCCAATGAAAATCCACAAAAATAAAAACAAACCAAAAAAAAATACAAATACTGCACATCATTTTGAAATTTGATGTGAATGCAAAACGTCACATTGGAATTTTTAGCTGGTTTTACGACCCCCAAAAAATGCAAATGCAATGGTCAAATGACCACAGCCATTCACCCAAATAAAAAGTCAAACAGAATTAGCTTTGACACATATTCGATGCAAAATATTTGTCAAAAATATTGGAGAATTTTGCTGCAGACCAGAAAACGACCAAAACGAAAAACTAAAGGAAATATAATAACGTATTTAGAATAAATTTGAAAACTCGGCATTTGCTCGAGAATTGAGAAATTCAATTTGTATTCAATGTGTGCACATTTTTATTCAATTCACACGAATTGATTGATATTTATATCTTTATTTGAAGAAGTGTGACTAATTTGGAATGTTTTTTTTTTTTTTTGTATATTTTCCAGGTGAAGCCAACAAAATAATAAGACTGAAAAACGCAAGGATAAAATATGACAACGTCGAAATAGGGTAAGTTTTCTGTATTAAGATGCACTTTTACTATAAGTAATAAGGATTGCGAAAATTTGCTCAAGTTACAATCAATTAAAAGCAAAATAATTTCAATTAAACTAAATTGCTAAATTACATTTTTGTTGCAAATTTGTAAAACAAACTCAATTTGTTTTAAAATTTCGTATTCATTAGCATATAGAGTAAACATTTTATAGTTTATCGTTTGAATTGTTAATTGAATAGAATTATCTTAACTTATTAATACATATTTTATAGTACTAAACTGCACAGTAGACAGACTCATTTTAAATATATAGGAATTTAGCTGGAAATATTGTTGTACTAATTGTTGCAAATGCACAGTAGATATTTTGCAACATCATGGCAATTCGAAAGCACATTGCTCTAATTAACTTTGTGAAAACAGATCAATACAGTTCATAATAAATTCATTTCTATTCTCTTTGTATATTTCAATTCCAATAATATCCACGCGTTAAAATATGTATTATAGTTAAGAAAGCAAGTTTGATTGTTGGCTAGCCATAAAAGTATTTTAATAATCTTTCCCCTTTGTTAAGAAGCGCACCTTTTGCAAATCTTCAAGTATAAACACAAGCTCTATACCCTATCTGTGCATCAGAAGTCGTAAGTAGTATTCATAAAATGGTAATGATTTCTTATGCTTGTAGTTAGTCCAACAGTTGTCGTAAAAAGCTCTTGTTGTTTCGTTATATAGCCGCATTATGTTTGCTTTTTATGGTGCTTAATCCATTTTAACTACACAGCGCACTCAGGACCCCTTTACCTCTCCCACAACCTCTCCCCACGCAGATGATCCTTTTGTTTTTCTGTTTCTGTTTGCTGTTTGCCAGAACAATCTGTCACTTTGTGACAATAATGAAAACTTTCGCTTTGCACATGTGCAACAACACGAGAGTTAAATCGTAAAAATCTGTAAACTGCGCAGTCAACGCAACAAGCAAATGCACTCAAAAAAAAACAAACACAAACACAAACAAAAAAACGAGCAACCAAATCTATAAAAAACAAAAATCGACAACAGGACGTGTCAATGATAAGCAGCAACGACAACCCAGCGGAGAGTGGCCAAGGGAAGGAAGGGAGCCAGTGTGTGTGTGTCCCTTGCAACTTGCAGTTGCAACTTAACGATCATTAAAGAGCAAAACACCCTGCTCCAAGGGTGGCTGCTGCTGCTGGTCATAAAAGTGTGGCACGTAGCTTTAAGCAGTTGATGTTGCATACTTTTATGCGTCTGTTAGTATTAATTTTCTGAGGTAACTCTCTGGGCCCGCATGCAAACTCACAGCCAGCTTCAGTCAAGTAGCTGCTTGCCGCTTGCTGCTTACCAATTTGATTCTGTTCCTTTCCTGGCTGCCGCTCATTATGCATGCTTGTCCGCACGTTTGCTTTGAGCCAAAATGCCGGTACACACACACACACACACTCACACACATTTTTAGAGACTTGCTGGCAAGTTTTAGCAATTTCATTTTCAATTGACTGTCGACCAGAACACGCAGCCGGTGCTGGCTAACCAACAGCAATTGAGCGTATGAAACGCCACAAGAAAAAAGCAAAAGGAAGAAAGCCCTCACAAAAGTTTGCAACACACACACACACACACACACACACACACTCGCACACACAGTCAAACTAAGAGAGACACTGGATACAAAAGACAGTAGAATCCTTTTCTTTCATTTTGCTCCCTTTTATATCTGAGCTACTTATTTTATGTGAAGCATTGAAACGTGTGTGTTGCAGCATTCGCTATTTGCCTAGATATTGGCTGGGTTTTACAACATGCCGTGAGGCAGCATGTGTGGGGAAGCTGAAAGTTTTCTGCGAAATTACGAAATTACGCAGGGCAGACACGCACAATTCATTTGCAAATAGAACAGTTTAATTTGTTGCCTTTGTGCCAGCCGATATCCTTATGGCCCCGAAAAGTTACAACTGCAAAGGCCTGGACAAAAGCATATGCAGCAGGAAGGGGGAAGGGGGCGGCATCTACCCGCATATAAGTCTCACACTCACACACACAGATGAGATTACATTATGAAGAGATTGCTTTATGGCTGGCAAATGGAAAGGCGCTGGCTGAAAAACAAAGCCCCATTCGATACGCTTACAGTAATTACGTGTTGTCGTCCCCTCGCTCCCCGCTCCATACTCTCTTTGACCCGTCTCTCGTGTCCACCAAAGCACTCATCAATTGACTGTTTGCATTGGAATTGTCCAGGCCGTCTAGACACTTGAAAAGCTGCCTCAATTTTGCATTGGCACGTAACAAACATCTAACGACTAATGGCCAAATCATAGATTCCCAGTTACGAAAAGCTTCTGCTCGATGCTTCCAACGTATGTGACCAAAAGATTTGACAGCACTTGACAAATGAGCAAAGCCACAGAAACTGTGTGTGTGTGTGTGTGTGTGTGTGAGTGTGTGTATGTGTATTTGGCCTAAAGACGCAAGACACAAGGCCAGTCCAAGTGGACATGGATATGCAAATGTGCTTAAATCATTTTCCTTTTGCAGATCATTTGTCTTATCCATTTCTCAAGGGATAAGCCGGCTGGCTAGAAGATGTCGCAAATTGCTAAAATATTCAAATTAAATTTAATTAAGCAATAATTATATTTATAATGCGATAGCCAAGTGTTCGTTGCCTGAAACAGTCGAACGCTTAAACTGTCTAGCAATTATAAATGAAATGCCAACTTTGTTTTCTCTGGATTTCATCCGATTTTGTTTAATCCATTGAGTGCAAATGGATTGGGAAAATTGCAGATGGCTGTTATCAGCATTCCTGACAGCTTGTTTAATGTATAGAGAGATTGCAAAATATGCCCCAATTTCAAACTGTTGCAATTTGCATTACACACAATTAGTATTAGTATAATTTAAAAATAAATATACATTTATGTTCATCAGTAAACATTGAGATAAAAGTAGGTATCACATATCTGCACAATGAACCAAATCAAGCAACATAACAGGGTCATATAAATCTACCATGTTGCTAACGGATATCCGCACTAATCTCATCACTTCAGACTGAGCTCAAAATGTCATCGAGTCAGGTTTTTACCATATTTTGTTTTTGTGTTTTTCATGAAAGTTGTCACATGAGCATTGTTCATAAAGTTATTACTTTTTATATTGTTTACGTAAGGAAGAGAATGTTATAAAACTGCATATTTTTATAGAGAAAATATATGGTTATTATTATTTGAGCTCTTAAGTATTCAGTCAACCATAACAAAAGCGCTACTCACGTTATTAAATTCCTCCATAATTTCGCTCTCGTGTTGTTTTCGTCTTCACAAATCGATCAGCTGGAAAGATGCATAAATAAGCAAATGTTTTTATTAGTTTTAAGTCGACAAACACTTATACTTAAGTATAATAAAATCTATGCTAACAAAAAGTTGCTCATGTATTTTCTGAATTTCTTTTGCAGTTCTCGAGCTGGAAATCTCTCTGGACGCATAACGGCCTCTTCAAATATATTGTTATTTATTTCTTAAAAAAAAACGACAAAAAAATTGTAATGTACCGCAACAATAAATATAAAAATATTGCTATAAATAAACCAATTTTCCATTGAAACTGCCAGCCAGTCAATAAAAAAAGAATCGAGTTACTTCTTGGGAGGCTTTTGGGCTAGAAGGGGAGGCTGCAGGAGAGTACGATGAGGAGGGGCAACAAAGACGGGTCAGGTCGAGACATGCAGCGGCATTTATGGGCACAAAATGATTGTTATTATACCTTCTTATTATTATTATTGTTATCAGAGCCAATGTCAAGACCTGGCAAAGGCGCACAGCAGGAGCCCAGAATGGAAACGGAAACGGGCGGCACGGCAAAGGCAAAGGAACGTGCACCGCATAAGGAGCTGCCCCCTCAGTAAACTCATGCCACATCTCAGTGAGAGAGAGTCTCAGAGAATTTGAGGGAGAGACAGGCAGAGACAGAGAAAGAGAACGAGAGAAGGCTATCCGGCTTGTGTAGCCCACCTACTCATATATTCTTGTGTGCAAAAATTTATGTTTTGTTTGTTTATTTGTTTATGCAGTGCTTTGTGAACTGTTTCCCCTCACAAACACACACACACACACACACACACTCACACTCACACATGCGGCATATCGCAGTAGCTCATGCAAATTTATACACCTGCCCTGGCGCCGCCATAATAAATATTCACCGAAAAATATCTTATTTCAGCGCCTTTTGTCTACCTTCTTTTTGCTGGCTTGTCACGTGTCGCCATCATTACCGCACGTAGCGCCGTTATTTATACAAAATGTATATCGTTTATACCGAAAACCATCCCCTTCCTATCATCCCCCACGACAAAAAGAAAAGAATAAGAATATAGCAAATGTGCACAGGATTGCAAGAGATTAAATACCCTTGATATTACATTCAATTCAAATTGAATGGCAAACACATATAAAGCCAGCAGATCCGTCTTGAAACAAAGACAATATAATATTGAAAAATTTTAATTTAAATATAAGAATCAAATATTCCCATCCCAATGTTTTCTAAAATACTAGAATCAATCATTTTCAGGAAAATAGCTATTATGTTTTAATAGTTAATAATACCAATATTTTTGAGCTCACAAAAATATAATAGAGAAAATATTTGTAATTGATAATTAAATCATGAATAAATACACGATTTTATTTTATTCACTAGTGATAAAAAAAGGAGCCATAATTAATAAGCTCTGGGATGAATAAAGATAAATAAATTAATAAAAATTGCTTATAGCAAAAATACAATAACAATGGCGGAAAGTTCATTGTATCCAGAAACTGCAAATTGAACTCAGAATAATCAAACTAAGTGATGATTTACTCATGCTGAGCCCATGCCAAAAACAGAATTCTAAGTCAACTTTCAAAGAAGCGGCACGGTAAAAACTAAAACAAGTGCTCCAGCTAAAAATGCAGAACAGACCACTTTATCAAATGGAAGCCAAATAGAGGAGAGATGGCAAAATATGTTGATGTCAGCAGATTAGATTGAGTCTGAAACTGAAGAGCTTTGCTTTGAGGCTCTGCAGAAACTATGATAAAATCCAAATACCCGCTTGGAGCAATAAAGTACAAAAAATACAACAAAAAAAAAACGAAAAAAAGCAACAAATTTAAATCATCCAAAGAGCATCTTTTGTTGGTGGAGGTTGGAGTTGGGAGCTGAGGTTTAGGCATGAGCTTGGGGTCTTAGCCATCTTGCTAATTGTTCAATATATGTGGAGTGGAAGCAGCTGCTGGCGGCGCTTTAGCAGCTCCTTTGGGGCATGCAATTTACGACACATGTGCACGGCCCAGCGACGCCAGGAACTAGGCAACAGAACATGGCCAAGCATGTTGGCCAAGCTCAGAGAGCGCCACAGTTAATTTGTTGACAGCTTAGTTGCCCCAACACTGAACGGAACTCAAACGAACTGTACTCTACTCTACTCTACTGGAATGGACTGAACTGTAACTGGACCTGGTTCAGTATCCTCTGCAGTCCACTCCTTGGAGGCTACAAGACGTTCATGTCCATTTTCACATCGGACATTGGGCAAAAGGAAAGGAACGGGAGGCGAGCAGAAATGACGGGTCAGAATGGACAGCGTGCAATTGTAATTAGTGACTATGGCAATAGTTTAGACGATAGAGATGCAAGATACAAAGTTGCTAAGGAAATGAGTTGGTTTAATGAAAACCCAGATACAATTGCATTTTCCATGCGCTACAACAACAAGAAACTTGTGTAGTAAAAAGCAAGATTTAATTGTAACTACTATATTTAAATAAAAACAAAAACACTAAAAGCTTGTAACATTCAAAAACAGAAAAACACTCGCAGAGTGCTTTATAAAAAAGAGTTTATAGTTGTGTAAGCGAATTTCGTTATCACTCTAGACAGCACGCTTGTAATGCTCTAGATTAAAAGCAAGAGCTGCTGACATCTTGTTTTATGTAAGTACAAACATTACCAATGGCAACAGAGAATATATTATGAATTATAAGCAAAAATTAAACTTAAATGGGATATCTCGTATAACTTAATATCCTCCTGCTCATTAAATTTATAGCCTTCTAACAATATCCGTGTTTAGCTGTTGTGCAACTAAACTAAAACTAAGATACGTTAACAAACACATCATCCCGAGCCGAGTTGCGTGCTTGATGTTCATACTCTACAGTTTCACACGTTGTCCTGGCAACTGGCCCCCAGGCTACCTAAGGACATTACATGTATACACCCGCATTTACTTGTGATTTGATTATCAATTGTCCGGCACGAAGAACTTAAGGCCACTCGCCAAATCGATGAGAAGGTGGATGGAGGAGGTAGGTGTAGAAGTAGTAGACGCCAAAAATGAATTGAAGGAATGAAAGAAAATAAGAAAAATATTGATGCTCCCATTTCATTTGTTATAAAATACAATTTGGACTCCAATTTTCAATTGGTTTTCGCTGCCGGGATGTCAAATTTCAACGTCAATATCGCCGTCGTCGACGTGGTCGTCAACTAATTGGGTTTCAGGGCTCGTCAAAAAGGGAAGCGAAATTCGCCAGCAACAACTACAGCAACGGAAAATTGCCAGCAGGTGGAGAAAAGTCGACAAAAAAAAGAAAAGATTAAATTTCCTTGTTACGACTTATGGCTGAGCAGAAAATGTGAAAAAATGACAAAAAGTGAAAATAAATATTGAATTATTGATACACAATACATATTTAATACAGCACACCCACACACACACGCACACCACATAGATATGTTTGCACATTCGACTGGTGATAAGAACACGTGTCCTCAGAGTGCGGAGTTAAAAAGAAGAAATTTGAATATTTGCTTATCAAAGGGTTCTTTTCGCAATCTGTTCAATGCGAGCTCATTTCAAATGCAGCTGACAATTTTCGTTTGCCAACTAAAAACATAAAATTTTCATAAAAGCCTCACAAAATACGTTGATGTATTGAAAAAGTGGGCATCCAGGCAGCCATGTCTCCGTTTTAGGCCGTTCTCCAAAGAGCTTTCCACCGAAAAGAAATTCGAAGAATTTTAAAAACGTGTGGAAAATTATTTGGAAAAGAAAATAGATCTGTCTGTGTTATGCTTTGGTTTCGGCTTTGCTTCGGAAAACAATTATTGCAAATGACGAGGAGAAATTTAGCGAAATAAAAAAATAAAGAATAATTTCTACAGTTTCCAGTCAATTTCGAAGAATCTACATTCTGTGCGGCAATTGTTTTATTAACCGAAAGGAAAAAAAGAAAATACACTGAAAAAGTAATTTTCTGATTAATATCAGTTCACACGAGGCTTCAGTCAACAGAATATGTTATATTGCGGCGATATTGTTTACTGGAACACGCACGCATTGTATTTAATTCACGTTGTGTTTTTTTTTTGCCCTGTTTCTTCGCTTGCGCTTCGCTCAACTTATTGTCAGCGCAAATATTTGTTTGTTTGTCTTTTGACGTAAGACGCAGCCACCGAACCACACAAGATACACAGCAGCAGAAGCAACAGAGAGCAGAGAACAGCAGAGCACAGCCTCTGCATCAGGCCGCGAGGCACGACACGGCACCGCAGCGCAGCGCACAGTGGGGCACAGCATGGGGGCGCTTCGCTTATTTCGTTTTACGAGGAGCAGGACGAGGCCCAGGACCAAGTTGAGGCGCTGGCAATATTTTGCATGTTTGCATACAAAATATCATATTTGCTGAGATTGTTTCATTAAAAAAAGTAAAGCAGGTGGTGCTGTACCCAGAGCTAGCTGGAACTACCTTTGGGCTATGCTAGTACGTGTTTAGCTTTAGCACCTACACGCACACACGCACACAAACACAGACCAATACACCCATACACCCTGAGGGAGAGACACATACACCACATGCGTGTGCCATAAAATGGTCATATTACGAAAAAATACAGAAAGCGGTAAGTGCTACGCTGAGAAAATTGGTTTTCCCACGCACCATGCCAACCGAAAATATAATATCTGTGAAAAAAATATATATACTCGAAACGAACGCAACGAAATGAAAGCGAGGTAAACTGAGAAAAGCGTTTCGACTAGTTTCGTATGCCAAACAGGTGGACCTCTGTTGTGGACATAAAATTTGCCGTTTCTGTTTTTGTTGTTTTCCAATGCATTGAAAAGACATAAAGCCTAAAAGCAGCCTAAAGAGTTTGCCCATAAAAACCAAAGCAAACAGTAGCTATATGAATTTGCACCCCCCCTAAATCCGATTAACCAAATAAAGTTGAGCATCCCCATATACGCAATATAATGTTGGGCAGCTATAAGCAAATAATAGTTTGCAAAAAATGGTATCCGTTCTAAAGACAAATTCACATACTAAACCGGAAATAAAATAAAATAATGTTTAAGTCAATCGAAAATGTAAACATAAAATAAAATAAAATATAATTGTGATTTGCATTAGTGAAAAAGTAGTATGCTAAATATAGGATCAGTTCTAAGCGGAAACAACACAATAAAATATTGTAAAAGCAGATGGAAAATGTGAGAACAAAAGAGAATAAAATATAATAGTGATTTGCATCAGTCAAATTCTTAAAATTACTAAAATAGTTATATTCAACTATGACAGCCTCACGAGAACTACAGCTTTTGTGATGATAATATAACTGAGTTATGGATTTTGCAGTGTTTAAAACGACTTAATCAAAGTTGGTTTCGTGGATAATGACGGTTTTTACAAAAGTGCTCAAAATAAATGTTGAATGCAAATTTGCTTTGCCATCAATTTTTAAGAGCAAACGAAAGTTGGAAAATTTGCCAACTGTCAGCGCAAATGGAATTGTAATTCTTCATCAGCATTATCTATTTTTATAACATTTTTTTGAAGTCGCTCTGACATCTCTCTGACCTAATAGATGAAGATATTAGATTTAGAACTCTCACAAAGCAAGTCAAATTTCTGTCTTTTCCAAAAGTCAAAAGCATTTCAAGCATCTGCTTTTAGCACTTTTAACGTGGCACATGATAACATGAAAATGCGCTAAGCATCAAAATAGAGATACGATTTTCACCTCATGACATCTTCATTCTCCATTCTCCATTCAAACCTCCCCCTCACAGCGTTACGGTTGAAACATTAACTTTCCATTTCAGTCAAGCTGTCAGCAGTCCAACTGTCCGTGCCAAAAACTTCCACCCGCCCCTTGTACAATGGCTGCACTTTGCTACCTTTTACCTTTCCCTTTCTGCCTCACACACACAAACACACACACCACAGAGTTACTCAATTATTTCGTTGACATTAAGCACATAAAAATACAAATAGATGACACCCAGCAATGGCAACAACAACAAAAAAAAGGGACCACAACGAGTTCTTATAATGGTCACCACTTCCCTGCCTCTAGCCCTCTCTCTCTCACTCTCTCTCTCTCTTTCTCTATCTCTTCCCCTTAGTATGCAGCAGACAGCGATTTGTCTGCAGATACCTTTTTTGCCTAGAATGGACCGAAAGGACGGGCCGTCTTTATCGCAGATTAAGTGCGACATCGCCATCTACCTTGAGGCCCCATTCACATGCCCATCGCACTCGTCGCATTCGTTAGTTATACTGAGTATTGTGCTGAAATGTGCTTACAGCACATTAATTTCTTGCACCTGGCATTAAGATAATTGTCGGCCTTTGTTTAGATACAAGATACAAGATAATCGACTGAGCATGCTCGTCCCCAAAAACTACTGAATGGAATCAAATTGAATGCCATCATCAAATCGGGGAAAGCACGAAACGTGCTGCTCTTTAACAAATTGTATTAACTTACTGCCAATGATTTTAAAACTCAAGATGATCGCCTTCATATTATTAATACCAGTTTATATTTTAAAGACTAAACCCAACATTGTGTTCAAGAAATCGTCTTTAAATATTTTAAATAAAATAACAACAAGTTTGCAATACTTATAATACACAATATTTAGAATTCTTTTAAATAAGAAGACAATAATAAGTGTGTTGAGAACAGACAGCAAATTTGTTTGTATTACTATTATTATTACTATAACATTTAGGTTTATTTTTTAAATATTACATTAAAGAAAAATATATATGACACTCAAAATTTAAGCTCTCTTATAATTTTAAATGTATAAAACTGTTTTAAATTGAGGTAACTAAAGTATACCAACTTAATTTTATACTACAAAACAGCTAATTGCAGAGCATTCATATTCAACTGTCACGCAATACCTGCGACTTCTTAAATTTATTGAAAAAACATATATACGAGAAAATTAATCAAAAATCAGAAGGGCACAAAACCGCGCAAATTTAATAAAATGAAATCAACTTTTAATGGCATTGTGTGCTGGGTGGGGTAATAAGGGGACGCGCTTGAGTATGAGCAGAGACGGTAGGCAGTCACTTTGAACTTTGCTAAAGTCATAAAAATCATCCACACACACACACACACACACAGAGGCACACACTTGACACGCACACACACACACACACACACGCAGAGCCAAAGGCAATTGCGTGTAATTTAATAACAAAATAATAGGAAGCAATGACTTAAAAAAGAAACAAAGCCAAAGACAGAGGCAACGAGTGTAGTCATAAAATGTAATCATAAATTATATGCCCAGCCATTTGGCATTGTTGTTGTGCTCAAGTGCAGTGCGTGTGTGTGCGAGTGTGTGTGAGTATTATAGAAATGCGTTGCCTACTTTGCGGGGCGTGTTGTGTTGTCAACTGCGCCAATTTTTCTTATGTGTTTGTTTGTGTTTTTTGAAATATACTCAACGCAATGCCAACGCCTAAAAGCCGCTTAGTAATTGCTTATGAAATATGCAAAGGCGTAACCGCCTTGGACCATCCAAACAGACCCTCAATACGCCGTACCCGACCCGACCCGACCGTATCCATATCCATACCGCAGCTGAGCTTAGCCAAGGCACGCACCCTTTTAGCCGGAAATCTTCCGTTGGCTTTCTGCTGGTTGCGGTTGGTCCGCCGCACCGCCTCCACCAGTGGGCCTAGCCTAGCATGACATTGCCACTTAGCGGCTACATTAATGGCAGCGCCAAATGGCTGCCGCTTCTCCTGACTCCCGCCTCACCTTTGCAACGTTTCGTTCCCTCTTCATTCTCATCATCGCTTGCAAACTGAGCGTGTAACGGCAAATAAACTAATACCGACGAAGGGGCAAGGCATAAAAACGTAGCATACTTTTGCGCTGCGTATGAAGATGTAACATTCATGTCTGCATCTCTCAGTTAACCGTCCCCCTGCCCTCGTCTCCCCTCTCCACTCTCCTCATTCACTCTACCGCTCCCCATTACCACTCCCATTCTCACTCCCACCGCGCTGCTCTCCCAATCCCACTCTATCTGACTGTATCATGAATATTTAATGCTGACATGTACAAAGTATACAATATATGTAGATGTAGATGTAAACTTAGAGACATGCATGTCTGTATGTGTGCTGATGCGTGTATGTGTGTGTGTGTGTGTGTGTGTTTATGTATATGTCGAAAGTTCTGAAAACATCTGCAAAAACGAATGACAAGAAAAATTGCATATGTAACCAGAAAGTTTCACATCTCGTGGCTAATTTGTTACCTTCGCCTCCAATGAAACAGAATTAACTGCCAGCTAAGCATTCCGAATTCTTCTCGGAGCAATTCCTCTAAATATCAAATACGAACTTTAGTCCCACTTTCGATTGGAACACTTGAGCAGCCTGTGAAAGTCGGACATTGTGTTCATGTTCAATAAGAAATTAGAATGAAGTTGAAATTGAAGCGAACACAAAGAATATTATACATTCAACAAGAGCAGCAAACTTTAACGAACCGAAAAGGGAAACAAAAAAAAAACAACTATAAATTAAAAACTATATTTTTTATCACTACTAAAACAAGGCTCGGTAGGCAACTCCTGCTGGACACACAATTAAGGCGTCATGGATTTCTGAAGACGATTCGTCAAACTTGAAAGTCACCAAACTAATTTCCTCATGAAATTAGCCTTAGGTTTAAGGTTTTAATATGTATGGTACAATCTGTAGCTTGTACTACATCTCAAAATATAAAAATAAAAAAATAAAATAAACAATTTAAATAAAATGCAAACTAAATGTTTTTATAAAAAATATAACTAAATGTTCACTATACACATAAATATATTGTTTATATAATACAGCAATAATTTGTATAATATGGCATTTACAGTAACATCGCTTATGGGCTTTAGTAAGCAAAGGGGTATGAATCCTTACAGACTATTATTCTAATTTATATTCTAAACAAAAATATATAATATTAATTGGAATTTACACAATAAGTATTTAACAACAACTTTATTAATAAGAAATTTTGGGGTGAAAATTGGAATAGTTACAAAAATTATTCCAATTAAATACATTATTACAGTGAATGAGTGCGAATCTTGCTAAGATTAAACAGTCTGACATGTCAAACATATCCTTTAGATAGCCATTAAATTTGTTGTTGAGAACCATGAAATATGCAACCACTCCAACTAGTTCGAAGTGTAAACATTTGCAGCAGATTAGTATCATGAAATGATTTTTTAATGCACACAAACTACACTTGGCTAATCAAGTATATCCGGGCTGTCATTACGCTTACGTTTGCAGCACTCGAACAATTTTGGTAATAACCCAAGGAGTGGGCTAACAAATGTTCATCAGCTTTGTAAAATCCCTTGGCACTCTATTATGAGACTCAGTCCAAAGTGAATTGTGCAAAACCCTAATGTTGAAATCATTTAAACAATGTGGCAGAGTGCCTGCTGCCTTCACGATACGATACCCCCCACAACGTTACCTCCACCCATCCCCCATGATACGCAATGCCCTCATCTTGGCACAACAACAGAAACAACTGCGAAAAACAACAAAACAATTTAACGCTTTAATGATAATGATGTATGAACAACTAAAGACAACAAACAGAAGTTCCACGTGTGTTGTTCTAATGCCTGTTATTGTTGTTGTTTTTGTTGCTGTTGCCGCTATTGTTATTGTTGTAGCTGCTGCTGCTGCTGCTGCTGCTGTTATTGTTGTTGATGTGCGCTGTTCTAGGAGGAGTTTGAGTTGAGCTTTGCCGCTGCCATCAACAACAATTCCAGCGTTTAACAAGCTAATGTGCTTTTAATGGTCCGTGTGTCCAGCTGATTATATCATGCAGAAAAGGGGGAAGCGATGAGAATGAGAGACAACGCGGGAGAAGTGGGGAAGGGGGAGCGACGTGTAGCGAGTAAAATACACAAATAATTAAAATTAATTATCTTGCAATTAGTTTACGATTTACTCATTAAGCAATGAAAATGCGCCCAAAGTCTCAAAGCGCTCGCCCCAAAAAGTATGCAATGCTTTCTCGATGATCATCGAGTTGCGAGGCTGGAGGGAGGAGGGAGGAGGAAGGAGGGAGCAGCAAGGGGAGACGGAGGGAGAGCGGAAGTAAGAGGAGGAATACCCGTAGCTTTGCTGCCCGCGTATGACAATATAATTATGAAATTACTGCGTCTAGCATTTCAATTGAGTTGTTTTGTTTGATTTATGTGCAATTGCACAAGGCAAACAACAGCTAAACACACAGACACACACACACACAAATAACACACACCCCAAAAGCACACACACACACACCCCCTTAGGCATAGCGTAATATGTCATTTATTACGCATACGCTGTGTGGACTCTGACATTTAAACAGCGTGAAGTTTTTGGGTCAGTATTCGTTTTATTGACATTTAACACACTTGCCAACATTTTGGGCCTCATGATTTATGCGGCAGCTATCCTCCTTACCCCCTTTTCAGTTGGCTGTGGCCATGGCTTTTAACACTTCATTGCTTAATTGCCAAAGTTTGGAGCTGTTTAGTTCTTAATTTTCGTGGGAGGAGAGCGAGCATAAATAGCACAGCTCGACTTGCAGATGTGCTGTAAATACTTCCATATTGTCGGGCATTTTAATTAAAGTGCAAAATCAGCGTAATGAATTTTATATTTATCAGTGACGGTCCACAATAAAGGATTAACGAAAGCTACTCGAACACCGGAAATGACCCCGTTTATATTTCAGATTTAAGCCTATGTATGTACAAAAAAAACCCCACACATTTGATATAAGCACGTGAATGCTTGACAACTTCACTCGCGCACTTTTGAAGGGTATGAAAAATTACAATATTGTGAAAATTATATAAAACTGCTTTCACCCAGCTGTAGTAGACGGTGTGTTTGTCCCTCCCGTTTTGTGGGTCTGCCCGCCTGTTGCCAGGCAAAATACTTAACTGTCTGCTTATTATTAAAAGCCAGCTTAAGTGGCAGAGTCAAGCTAATTGAATTAACTTTTCAACCCCGTCGCGTGGTGCGTGAAAAAGGCTAAAATAACATACAACAAAAACGACAACGACAACAACAACAACGAAAGAAGTTGCGCTAATGTTGATAAAGTGCCGCCAACTCAAAGAGATTTTACAATATTTTTTGATCCCTGGTTTTGGGTACAAACCTTAAAATAACGAAAATACAAAATAAAAATACACACCATGCAAAAAACAAGAAATGAGGAAATGATGATAAGTGCGGCTTGCATTGGCTTAGCAAATGCCCTAGCTAAGTATTTCAATTAAGGGTGACATTTCACAGTTGATTAATCGAATATTCCGCATACAAATTGCCATTAATCATGTAATTATTATTGAATTAGTCTGCTGCTCGATTATCAAATCAACTCATTTTAAAAAACTTTGATCTGCTTAACCCAAAATATGCAAAACTCAAACGTTGTTTTAAAAGTGCGAAATGTAACAACAAATATACCTTGCTAATTACCATATTAACCAATTACTTTTAACTCGATTTTCCGATCATGAACAGCTGTCAGTAACTAATAATTATAATTAGCTATAGCTCCTGCTGCACTCACAATTACAGATTTCTAAAGTAATTGTAATAAGCGTAAAGGAAGAAAGCTAAAGTTACGCTTCACAATTTCATTCATCGACATTTTTTGCATGTAAAAGTTTTCAATTTTGCGCTTTGTTAAGTCAATTTAATGAGAAATTGGCTCGACATTCATGTTGTTGTCTATCCATAACTGAGTGGGAAGCTTTACTCCATTGATACTAATAGAGTTTCATCAAAGTTGCCTTTCAGCGGTTTACCGTAATCTGCCAAAGTGACTCACAGTATCTGCAATGCCCTTGGTTGTGTAGCGCTCGAAAGGGTTTCAGTTACTGGCCAGGACAAGGCGTGGGTGCAGAGTGTGTGGGGTGTGTGGATTGGAGGGATGTTCGAGGTCTCCTTCGTGTCCATGTTTCGTGTTCCTGTTGTTGCCGCCACTGCTATCCTGCTGCTGCTGAGTATCCTGGCTATCAGTTTACGCGCTATGCTTCGTTAAGTGCATTTTGAATTTTTAATGCTGCGCGCTCTTCAAAACTTGCACAAAGCGTTGAAGCAATCGCCGGAGAGGGTCACGGCAAGCTGAGAGCATTGGTTGCACGACGAGCGGCAGCGGGAACCAGGAGTCAAAAGGGGTTTAATGCCGTGTTCAGTGTTGTAAGATGACTACGACGGGCTCTCGACTTAGCGCAAGGCTGGCTGATTAATTTGCTTTATTAAAAAACCATACGGCTAGAAATACGCACTTGACTGTTTTGCGCAGCTGTTGCGCAAACAAAAATAATCAACACAAATTACGCGCAACACAACATAAATATGCCAAGTTACAGGTTTTTACCACCCCCTCTCTCTTGCGTGCGCTGTCTTTTTGCCATTCTGGCCCTATCCCCAATCCCAGGGCAATTAATTTTTAATCTTCGCTAAGCATTTGCTACAAATTGTGAACTAACCGGCAGGCGGCACTCTACAGTCAGTCAGTCGACAGGCGGCAATGGGGGGCGAGAGGAGGGAGGCAGTGAAGCGTTTTGCGTGTGTAGCGAAGCCACATATTTATCTTAATTCTATGTTGGCTTTTTTTTGATACCCTGTTCACAGCAGAATGGATAAATGGGCGTTTTAACATAGGAGCTGATCAAAGAGAACATTTAAAATTATTTAAAAAAAACATTCGTTACTAATATAGACTGAGCTAACTTGGCAATAAATATGCAATTATTAATAGAAATTAAATTAACATAGAAAAACTATTTAAAAATAAATGCTTGAATAAATAAAATCGTTATTGCGACTCTGTTAAATTTAATAGATTTTCAAAATACGAAAAAAAGCTTAAGGCTTATAAATTTGTTTTAAATAAGACAAGCACTTCTTAAACCTTAATCTAATAACATTTTAATTTGTATGAGATGTGAACAAAAAAAACTTAAAACAAGGAGTCCCAGCAGATTTTACTTGGCCATCAATTCATAACACTCGCATGTTAAAAAAAAAAAAAAGAAAACTTCAAAGAGATCAATTTCTATGCACACAAAATGTAAACTAATTATGTGTATCGAAAAGCAACTTCAGCTAAATCTTCTATTTAGACAAAGCAGTTTCTTAAGACACACTTCAAATATAGGATATGCGATAGCCAAGTTGAGTCAACTATCGTTTCCTTAGGTAGTTGGTATTTTCGTTTTTTTGTGGTTTCTGGTTTATTTTTCATGATTTGCAAAAGTGCCAACAGCAGTGTAAAGGATCTTAGCTCAAGCCAAGGGGATTAATAAAAGGATTACGCAGCGGAAAATGCCAGCTGCGTTGTTGCCGGCATCAACTTGGCAATGGCAGCGCCAATGCGGATGTGGATGCGGATGCGGTTGAGGATGTGAATGTGAATGTGAATGTGTGTGTGAATCCAACTGATGGCAATTTGTAGCGCCACTTGCCTACACAGACCAAGCGAGGGCGTGAGTTCGGGTTCGAGTGTGGGCGGCACTTGCAGCAGGGGCTAATTGCGTTTCGCCTTGGCAGGCGGCTCTACGCCCGCAATATGCCAGGCTGCAGTTTTTGGGACCAAGCTG
Source organism: Drosophila immigrans (assembly GCA_963583835.1). Classification (NCBI taxonomy): domain Eukaryota; kingdom Metazoa; phylum Arthropoda; class Insecta; order Diptera; family Drosophilidae; genus Drosophila; species Drosophila immigrans. Next base: position 19,694,628 of record OY757143.1, on the reverse strand, counting down.
GAGCTGGAGCTGGAGCTGACGCTGGCACAGTATGCATGGTCATATATTAAAAATAATCCATTCGATATCTGTTTTAATACTTCAAATTTATAGCAGCCGCTCACAGCAACAACAGTAACAACAGCAATGACAACAGCAACAATAGCAGCAGCCGCAACGCCAGCAGCAGCAGCAGCAGGAACAACAACAACTCACTGTCATTTTGAAGGGCTTTTAGCTTGATATTTTATTGCTTAAAGGATGTGCAGGGCATCAGCTCACGTGGGTTGTTCATAAAAAGCATCGGTTTGTTGCTGCTTCATTTAGAAATTCTGAATACAATCGAAAGTGCAGAAAATCCCATCGAAACAACTCAAAGAGTAAATATACAGCAGAACTTTCAAAAATTAACAACAAACTATTGTGTGAATTTCAAAGAATAATAGCAGGTTTTGAATGGCAATCGAAGATACATCAAATCCTTTCAGAAAACTTAATCGAAACCAATTAAAATATATATTCACAGCAAGAATAAAACTTTTATAAACTATTTTCTTAAAAAAATAGCATAACAAATTCCATGAAGACTTTAATTTAGAAAAAATAAGTCATAAAATACAATAAAAAAGGGTACATGCAATGGCTCTATAGTAATTAATTTTTTAACAAATATTGTATTTGAATTAAATAAATACAAAATAAAAGTATAAATTGGTTTAATTTTGTTTATGACTTTGACTTGCATTGCGTCTGGCTTAGTATAGAGACAATTTTCATTGCAACCCTCGTATAACGCGTTTCGACCATTGTTTTTTATATGTGGAGGCCATTTTAATAATAACATTTGTCTTCGGCTGCGGTTTTTTATGGACCACGGCGCTGATTTGCTTACAATTGACATAACGGGGGATCATATGAGTTATGTTATAACTGCCAGGGCTTTGCGAGCAGCCCGAGTACTGCAGATAAGCCCCACTCAATCAGCATAAAAGTATGCTATGTAAAGTATTTGGGGCTTTACAGAACGTGGAGTAGGGAAGGGTAGGAAGAAAAGTAGCTGAAGCTAAAGTCAAAGCATCTGCCGTTAATCAGAAACTGCAACAGTAACAACAATGAGGAAACACAGCAGAGAATTCTAAATTGCGACTTGCCAGAACACGCACGCATTTAATTAAAGTAAAAGCTTTGGTTTTTCTCTATTTGCAATTTTACTACAATTTTTCTCTCTATTTTTTAATTTTTTCCGGAATTTTGTTCTTGTTGTTGTTTATTCAGTTTCCCAGTTTTTTCTCTTTTGCGTGTTCGGTTGCGAAAAAATGTGGTCGTCAAGGGATGCGTCCGTTTGTTGCACTTGCAAGGATAATAACGTGCAATTTATATGCGTGCAATTTTTTAGAAGCCAAGGACAAAGGCGGACTCTGTTTTACAGCGGATGGCAGGCAGCATTCCGAAGACACATTTGACTCATTAGTTTATGTTTCCACTCAGAATTCAGAGCTGGGGCAATACGAGTCACTAATCAACGGAAACTGCGCAGGGGTTGAATGAATTCCTTCTGCAAAAACTGGGGTAGCTTTTCAATTCGAGTGAAAATATTTCCCTTTAAGGAATGTGCTTGTCAAGGGGCAAAGTCTCCAAAATTGGTTGGAAAACTGAATAGGAAAATGGGAAATGCAGAATAATATCTTGGACGTGAACCTGCCAAGAAATCTAATTATTTTTGTTCATTCCCTCAAAATATTTTTAAGTGACTTGTATTTATGCATCATATGCATGCATTCAGATGCTTCTCAGCATTTGAAATAATGTTGACAATGAAATGTATAATGTAAAAAAGCTTATCGACAACACAGCGGATGGCTGAAATTCGTACACCAAAATAAACAACGCTATCATATTAATTTAATATGCGCGTTAAGCTTGCTATATATTATATATGTATATATAAATTAAAAACGATACCAATACCATATAAAGCCATTACTAGACAATTATAGCATATAATGGTTTAAACCATTATACACAAAGTATTACAAAATATGTACGAGTATAAATACATGGTAACTTAGAGTGTGACTGTCACTGTTATACTGTCCAATACCTTTGCCATACCATACAACAAAAAGTTCATGTGATGGACAATAAAAATATATTATGTTATACAAAACAAAAAAGGATGCTACCATAAACATTTATTTTCTAGGGGTTGAAGTAGCACTGACGGAAGTTTAAGCTTTTCGACCTAAAAAAAACTAGATTTGCCCAAGCTCTCTAACGCTTCAAAGTTTCTCAAAGCTCATCGGCTATAAACCCAAGGTTTATTGCAGCTTTTATAGCCATTACAACGGAACAAATATTAAATTGTCATGCTATAAATATAAACAGAATTGTAGCTCACAAAAATTAGTAAAATTAGACATGAAAATATTTATTACAAAAATTCAAAATACTATTTTATGAAATTCGCCAAGAAGATTTTTCCAGTCACTTAAATGGTTTTAAAGCAGATAAAGAAAATTTTGTGCTTCTTACAACAGAAATATACACTTTGAAGTCCGCTATATCCCCTTGTACTCTTGCGTAGCTGCAGTGCGGTTTGTATTGACCAAGTTATGTATGTTGCAAGAAACCAGAACCAACACAAACAAACACAACAACAAATAAGTTGCAAAGAGACAGGCCAAAGCAAAAGCAAAAGCCTGCCAAAAGTTGGTCAAAGCTTATCAATATGATGTTTCTTAAGTATGCGTATGTCAAGTGGCTTATATTTAGGCTTAGTCGTGGGCGCTGCTAAAAGCCAAACTAAGCCAAAACGATTGAAACACATTGATAACAAATTGACTATGGGCCAAGTTAGCCATAGACTCAGTCGTAGTGACGCAGCGTGGGTTCAGCGAAGGTTTTTTAAATTATACAAAAAATAAGTGACTACCACAATTAAAGCTGTCTCGGATTATGGATGGGCAGTGGGAGCCAAACATTAGCGATAAGAAAACAAGCAATCGAGGTTACCCATTGAGATAAGCGAAAAGATAGCATTACGAGTTATGGATGCGCTCTTAGTGATAAAGATGACAACAAACAACGTTTGGATGAGACTCAAGAGCAAACAAAATACAGTACAAAGTTCAACGCTCTTGGCAGGAATGCATGGCAGTTACTTCCTACCGGTTAAGTCTGAATATCTTGCAGAATTGAAATTGAATGTGGGAGAACAATTATTGGTTATCGAATTAATGATTTCCATAAAAACAATTAGATATACAAAGTTCAGCTAATTGGATATAAGAACAATTAGTTATATAAATATAGTAATCAACGGAGGCTTTTTTATTTGATTTCAACGATAGGATTTGGCAAGATATTTTTCTTAAAAATTGTAGATAAACAGATGACTAAAAAGTAATGCTCGCAAATTAAGAAAAAATATTAGTTTTAGGCTCCTGAACATCAGTAGAATCATCAACAAATCGGTAAGAAGAGTTTACCAAATGTCAAATTTAACTAAATAATTAAGGGTTCAAAAGTAACATTGCTTATACTCAATCGAAATCGTTTAGAAATACATCATTTTAAAGCGCTATTTGAATTGCTGATTTAATAAAATCAGTGATAGCAGCATGGCTGAACAGTTTAAAGAACACATTGCTTAATGCGACGAAATTCGCTTTTAAATTTAATTGTAAGGTTATAGGTTAAATTTAATTTTTGTGCAATTTTTTTTAATAATCTTTTTTAGATTTCCCAAAATAAGTTAATAATTCTGTTAATAAACTGTTGCCCTGTCGCCTATTATTTTTTCATATCATTGCGCATATATAAAATTAAAAAAAATAAGTAAGAAAGCTACAGTCGCGAGTGCTCGACCGTAAGATACCCGCAACCCATTTCGAGAGAAAACAAAAAGCTTAAATGATATTTTAACAAAAAATATACCACAGAATATACTGAAATTTGTTTTTTTTGTATATACATATTTTTTTTAAATCCATGAAATACCCACATGGTCACTCTGTCAACTAAACAAACAAAGCGCGAGCAGCTGGAACTGAATTTTGCATATAAAATTGATTCATTAATAACTTCCTCGTTTTTTATTCGATCTCAACCAGGAGTTATTCAGACTATCATTGTTATTATGCATACCAAAATTCAATGCTCTAGGTCTATTATTACGGTTTTACAGTTTTTGGGGGCGGAAAGGGGCGTGGCAAAAATCTAAAACAAACTTGATCTGCGTAAGACCTACACGAATACTGTCACCAAATTTGATATCTCTAGGTCATTCACACACTTGAAACGTCCATATGCACTGTGCACAACAATTTTGATAAATAATTTAACGAATTACTTTTGTTCTTCTTATCCGATTTGTACCAAAATTACAGGGTATATTAAGAGTGTCAAGCGCAGATGGGTTACTAAATTACACATCATTACACAAAGAACTTTTTGAGTTATACGCGATTTACATAAAAAAAAACTTGACTTTTTCTAGATTAATGCTTATTGTGGGCGAAGGGGGCGTGGCATCCAACTTTTGAAATAAATTTGATCTGCGTAGGGTATGAAGGAACCTTTTTGGCAAATTTGGTGTCTCTATGTTTTATAGTCTCTGAGATCCAGGTGTTTATACAGACAGACAGACGGACAGACAGACAGACGGACAGGGCTATATCGTCTCGGCTGTTGACGCTGATCAATAATATATATACTTTATGGGGTCGGAGATGCCTCCTTCTGCCTGTTACATACATTTTCTGTTGGCACTAAGTTATAATACCCTTCTACCCTATGGGTAGCGGGTATAAAAAGGTTTTGAAATCAACATTTTGGTGTTAGAATATTTAAAAAATACATATAGCACATCTTAAAGAACACTTTAAATAAGACCAAGAAGTGCTTATTAATAAGATAAATACTGAACAATCTATTAAATACCTCTTTTTGAGGATAAAGAATAGCAAATGTTATGCTTACGAAATAAATTACGTTGATCTTGATTAAAATATGGACTGAATATTCGAACTTGCTGCCACAAAGTAGAAGTTATTGAGACAAAGAAAACCAGTGAATTCAACTATACATTGAATTCATTATTTATGACCAATTATTTGACAGTTTAGATAAAAGGCGATAACTTTTGGGGGAAATACGCAACACCCCCGAGCAAATAATAAGGGGAGAAACGCTGACCCTAGACAAGAACTAGTAGCAACCCTTGTGAATTTCTCGAGACGAGGCAACAGTTCAAAATAAATCTCAAAAATTGCCTAGCAACTAATTTAAGTGCCCTACATAACCTACCCTGTTTTATCCTTAAAAATCACTCAGTTTAAATGCCGAAAATGAAAAGTCATTTCTAGGAGCAGAAAGAGGAAAATCCTATTGATTCTGGGCCTGTAACGAAGCAATTTCAATAAGAAAATTCTTACTTTTGACAGTCTCATAATTGCCAACTAATGAGACAAGTATAGGGAGAGAGAGAGAGACGTGATGAAGGTTAAGATGTGCCAAGAATTTTAATTTCCAAAATGAGAGTAGCAAACAATTTTGAAAAGACTGAACTAAACAAAAAAAGCAACTTTCAACTGATAAAATAGTTGAAGGCGACAGCTCAGAAAAGTTATTTTCAAGCGGGGTAACTGGAAGGGGGCAATTAACTGGCCGCACATTAAATGATAACAACAGCACAAAAAGAGCGTACCACGGGTGGGGGGAGGGGGGGGGGGGGGGGGGTAACAAGGGAGAACTGAGCTGAGGCTGCAACAGCAGCTCCAATAAAGTTCAGACAAAAGACGCAGCAAGAAATATTAAAGAAAAAAATTATTTAAAAAAAATAACCAACTGCTGAGGCCAATGCAATTTAGGTCAAGCCAAAAGGATAATGCGGTTCGCGGCTAACACAAATACAAATAAAAACGCAAACATAAACAGACCCTACAGCAAGACATACTAGTGCGCAACCAGTGAAATCACTAGTGCATTTTGATATAGCAGTTTAGAATGTCTACTAACTTTCCTATTTTAGTCGCTTGACAATATTGCAGATGTGCGGCAGAAAATCAGGCTGGATGCACAGTCTTCCACTTTTGTTTGAGACGGACGTTCATGCAGTCCAGTCCGCTACGATGTCATTTAGTTTTTTCGAACAATATACGCGTATGGGAATTTTATTCCGCGAAGACAATGGCTGAATGGGTCAGAATTTGTCAATCATGTCCCAAAAATTAATTTTTCTAAATCAATTTTTTAGGATGAAATTATAAAACCATATTTCTGCTGCTACTGTTACTATGATAGTAACTTTTACTGCAGCGAATAAGCAGATTTCAACCCAATATGAACATATTTACTTACTCAAACCTAAGCTGGACATTCTGGAAATAAGGAACAAATATTATATTAGAATATAGATCGACTTTTTGCAGCCCTCGCCTAGTCCGCGGCTCGAATATTCTCCTTCATCTCAGGAGCCTTTGTTGTGATTACCAAAAATCAATTGCGATGGCGTCCCCTAGGACGGGGACAATTGTCCTCCCTCGGTTACTAATAACTAGTTCAGCACGAATCACTCAATGTATAATAAGCAACTAGTCACCTTCTGCAGTAAACACGCACTACCGGCTGTCCAAGAAGTCGGTAGTTCAGGACTAGTCCATCGCTACCAACCGCACTAAAGGGAGGAAGCACACACACACAACTACACACACACTCACATAGATAATAAGTTGGGCTAAGTCACAAAACTTATGTTTGCAGCCCTGTTTTCTAAGTTTTCTGCTGCTGCAGTTTTCGGTTATTGTGGTTATTCGCTTCGTCGCCAGGGATGGAGAAGTGGGAAGGGGCAGCAGAGTCCAATTAGAATGCGCTGTTGCTTCAACTTTCGACTGGCGCGCGCTCGTTTCTCGTTGTTGTCGTTGTAGTTGTCGTTGTAGTTGTAAAACATAAACTGGCTGCGTTTCAGGCCCGCCTACGCCTTACGTCTGGACCCGTTCGCTGACAAAACAACAACAACAGCAATCATCAACAGCAACAGTGGCTGACAACAACAACGATAACAGCGACTATGATCACAACAAAAAAACAACTATCTGGCCACACACATGTTAATCTTTGCAGGCAGCGCTGGCGTTGACCGTGCATTCCACGGCAATTTAATTGTTTAAATGCACAATTAGTGGCCAAAACTTACTAGCGAATCGATTTTTTGATATACTTACTATTACTACTACTACTACTACTACTACACAACACACACACACGCGCGCATGTTTAACGCGTACGTGCGTAAAAACAAGTGAAAAACGCCGACTGCGACAGCGGGCAGCGGCAGCTCGCTGTTTATGTGCACAACAAACACAAACGCTTAGCAATCGCACAGAGTTCACTTATAAAGATTGAAAACTATTTTTCACACACGATTCTCTTTACAAAATTCGCAAATCTTTTAATTTTGCACCGTCTGTGCACAGCGCGAACCCGACGCGTTGTTGTTGCGTTTTGTTTTGGGGTTTTATGTTAATGTTAAGGCTTAACAGCAGCATAAACTCAATATGGCACTGTTAGCGACTCATAACGGCACTGTAAACGACACACACACACCAGGGCTGGCAAACAAAAGCAGCTGCTGCCAATTGTTTAAACAATATGAACTACAAAGCTATTTAACTTAATTTTATTTATATAACTATTCGTTTAAGCTTCTTTTAAGCACTTCGGCCTCTTGACATTTACTTACAATGTGTGCGGCTTTTTTCGACTGCTTGGACGTCGCTGCTCTTTTGATGTTTGATTTCTTATTGATTTTAAGCAATTTGCGGCTTTTGTTTATAACTTTTGGGGCACTTGGCCAGTTGCCAGTGCTTTGTGCTCACAGCATATACACTTTATTTTGTGTTGCATGTGTTTTAGTTGCGGTATTTAATCCACTTTGTTGTCATTGGTGAGAAATCGATTTTTTTTGTTGGGCTTTTTGATTTTCTGCTCGAAGCACAAAAATATAAAATGTTTTTTTTTTCGTTTGTTTGTTTTTTGTATACACTTTAATTACAGCATTTTTCGCACAATTAAACACAAAATTGGCATAGTTCTTTAGACTATGCCACAAAAAATCTATACAGTGTTAGTTGATTTTCTCGTAACTGAATTTAAACAAATTCCCATTTGGAGCACACGCTGTCAACTGAACTAAATTCCTTCATAAAGGATATATTGGCCACTTGGCGCTACCCCCATTAGAAAAAAAAACTGCATATAATGGGGGTGTCTCGTCAAAACATGCGCAGTCCCTCAACTCCAATTTGGAGTGACGAATTCAAATTGCGCGCCTTGCTAAGTCCAATAAGAAACATATACTTCGAATAGGAAACCGTTTTTGATGCCGTTCTAATAGGAAAACATTTGTGAGGCGGCATTCGAATGCTCCGCAAGTTCCGGAAGCTCCTGCGGCTCCTCCTGCTGGCCACTGACACTCAGTATGGTGGCGCTGCCATCGCTGGCGATCATCAACTGTTGCTGCTGGGGCGCCACAATGGAGGCTGCTTCGGGCGCCTGCTTCATGATGTGATTGTAAATGTTCTCAATGGTGGGTATCGTGCTTATGGCGGTGGCAGCAGCAGCTGCCGCTGTTGCTGTTGTCTGGACGGGTTGCTGAACTGTGGAAGCATCTGCTTTGAGCAGCTGCTGCGTCTTGGGCTTCTTGCCAAAGGCAAAGCAGCCGCTCTGCTTGGTGGCCACCGGCGACAAGTTGTCCTTGTTCTTGGTGCTGTCAAATAAATAAATTGGCAATTAAAACAAGAACGATTTGGTCGAGTACACTCGACTGCAAGAAAACTGTTCTAGCGATCTTTGTTAGCTGACTAAAAATAAATTTAAATTTGCATTCTAATTTCTAAAAATCTTCTTCATTTTTATTTAATTGTTTTTCACTTTTCAAAAGTTCAACTGAAATTAAAGTTTTGTTTTATCAATATTATATTACAAAGTTTTGTTGGCCCCTAGCCACTTAAATTATTTCACCATTTTGTAAATCAAAAATACTAAACACTTTTCAAAAAAGGAATTCAAATTAAGATTCTTTCTTTAATGAATGAGCTTGTAACAAAATTGACGATTTTTTTAGATGTCATTTTACATTTCATAAATTTAAAATATTTATGTTTGTTTTAATTTATTAATTTTAATTTAAAGTTTAAAATATAAATCAACACTTTTTAAAATGTTCTCCTTTTTTATAATACCTTTAAAATTTCATAAAGTTAACAATATTTAAAATGTTGTTGATTATAAAAAACCCTTCAAAGACTAATTTACCTTTCAGAAAATCTGTTTTGTTTGCTAATTTACAAAACCTAAACCTTTTAAAATATAATTGATTGTGATTACTGCCAAAAGTTTTAAAGTTAGACAAAGTTCAACCTCCACAAAATAAAGACTATTTCTCTATTTTTATTATTTGTGGTTGCAAGACAAAATGCATCCAATATCGGAAAGAAACTTAATGTGAAGAGGGTATAAAGATAGATTAATATATATATTAGATTGAAATCATTTACTTACAACGCCTTCAGAGCCTCCAGATTGGGGATGTTGCGATTGTAGCTCTTGCCGCCGCCGGCTGCTTCCTGGGCGGCCAGCTCCTCGGGATGCGCCTTCTTCTTGTGCGTGCGACAATTGGAACCATTGGCGAATGTGCGATCACAAAAGTCGCAAGAGTACGGCTTCAAGCCTGTGTGCAGGATTAAGTGATTCTTCAGGGCCTTGGCACGCTTGAATTCGCGCCCACAATAATCACACTTGTGCTGCATCTGATCCGTGTGCACCAGTCGATGACGATTGAGCGTGGGACGCGAATTCAGCTGCATGCCGCACTCGGGACAAATGTATTTGTGCGGATCATGCGTCTCCTTGTGATGCTTCAGCCTGCTGGCGCTTTTGAAGCACTTCTTGCACACCTCGCACTCGTACGGCGCATAGTCCGTGTGGCTGAGCAGATGCTCCTTCAGGGCATTCAGCGAATGCACCGCAATACCGCATTGCTCGCAGATGACGGGCCGCGGACGCTCCTCCTGATGCATGTACTGGGCATGCGACTGCGCCGAGGCATTCGTGGTGAACTTCTTGCCACAACTGGGGCAGGGATAGAGCTTGCGCTTGGGCATCGGCAGATGCTGTTGCATGTGCCGCTGCAGCTGATAGTGGGAGCGAAACATCTTGTCGCATTGTTCGCAGGGCAGCAGCTTTGTTGCGCGCTCGCTCTTGGCGTGCTCTTGCCGCATGTGGCGCTGCAGCGTCTGAGGCAAGGCGTAGCTGCGGGAGCACTCGCTGCACTGATACGATTTGGCTGCTTCTTTGCTTTTACCCGGCTGCTGTTTGGCAGATGAGCTGCTGACGTCGCTGGCATCGTTGCTGAACGCTTCGCAAAGATTCAGCAACAGTTCGGTGCCGGTATCTTCATACTCTTCCTCCTCCAGCTCTTCCATATCTTCTGCCGCTGCTTTGTCCTCCTCCTGCTCCTCGTCGTCGATCGCCTCCAGCTTGTCCACGTTGCCCAGGCACGGCGTGAGCGGATTTTCCAACTCTAACGTCGCCTCCTCCAGCTCATTGAGCTTGGGCTTCTCCTCCACATAATGCACCTCGGTCAGCGTCTCTGGCTCCGTCTCCGGCTCCAACTCCGACTGCTCTTCCTGCTCCTCCAGCAAGCCAAACTTGGCTCGCAACTCCTGCAGATTGATTGATTCCTTGCCCGTGCTCTGCAGGATGCAATAAAGTTTCTGCACGCGCGTGATGCGCTCCGAGAAGTTCACCAGCGACGTGACCAACGACAGGCACTCGCTACAGATCATCTCCGGCAGCTCCTCATTGCGTGTGATCTGCAGAAGCGTCAAGAGATTAAATGTCCTGCATTGCATTTAAAATATACTCACATTAACCCAGAAGTATTTGCCTATGGCCGTTGCCAGCGCCATGTCGCCGTTGGCAGTCTGTTCGTTCTTCAGGAACACATTGATATTGCCCTGCAGATCATCCTTGGCGCACAGTCGACACCACAAACGCCAATCGCCAATTGGGGCTCCGACTTCGTTTGTCGCCGGAGTCTCAATTGCATCATGTCCAGTTGCTGTTGTAGCTGCCATGTTGCAGTGATTAGTGCAGTGACGATTTAAGCATTTTTAATCTGTTTTATTTGGCTGACAAACATATGTGACTAATTAGTTGCAAGTAGAAAATTGGAAAATGCCAACAAAAAACAATTTTGTGATTACTTCTAACAGCTGTTGGCTGTGGTTCTAATAACGATAAGCTCTGGTATCGATAACAGCTTGCTTTAACAGTGCGAATAGCAGGGAATTAACAGAACCGCTTACTCGGTACCTTTATGCCGAAAACGGTACACACAAATACACAGAGTGCATCGGTTAAATTAAACTTTTGCACTCTGTACATTTTCACAAAAATCAGTTGTCGAAAATATTTAAATATTAATTAATAAAGTCATGTTTAAGGCATATTCAGAATGGTTTAATTAAATGTTTTGTTGCTATTCATAAAGCTTAAATAGGGTAAATACATTAAGCTTTCGGTACAGTTTTAATCATTATATTCTTTATATATAATAGTGCGCTTCTAGTCCCAATTCAGAAACTTTACTTAAAATAAAAAAAAATTGTAATATTTTGTTGTAAAATGGTATATTTTGAGTATCAGCCTGCGGTCACACAGTTTATACTTCTATTAGTACTGAGAAGAGGATGAACGGTTACAAGAATTGTTGTTATCAGCAATTCAAAATAAATTGAATACAATTAAATGTTTTTAAAACCTTAAAATAGCTTTGCTTAAAAAAGCTTAAGATATTATAATGTATAAAAATCTATTACATTGTCTGCATTTGCTAACTGTCGTTGCCTTTGCTTCTATCGGTTGTTTAAGGGGTATTTTCAAGTCGATCAGCTCACCAGGTTGTCCTCTTGGTTTTCACATCAATTGTGAAATACTGTCAACTGTGTTGTTCAGTTGTTAGTAAAGTCGCAATAATGTTTGAAGCGCGTCTCGGCAGCACAACGCTGCTAAAGAAGATTGTCGACGCACTTCGAGAGATTCTCACTCAGAGCACCTTGGACTGCAGCGATTCCGGGATTCAGGTGAGCGAGAAACAATCTTGAAATGGAAAATATCTCGAACGTAAACAATCTTTTGTAGCTGCAAGCCATGGACAATTCGCATGTGTCGCTGGTGGCGCTGTCGCTGCAGAATGATTGCTTTGAGAAGTATCGCTGTGATCGCAACGTCTCCTTGGGCCTGGATCTCAAGTCGCTGTCCAAGGTGCTGAAATGCGCCAGTGGCGACGATGCAGTCACCATCAGTGCACAGGACAAAGCGGACAAGGTGCAGCTGAGTTTCGAGTCGGCGGGGAAGGAGCGCACCGCAGATTACGAGTTGCGTCTGCTGAACTTGGACCAGGAACATCTCGGCATACCGGATACGGAGTACTCCTGTGTTGTGATTATGCCCGCCGCAGAATTTGCCCGGATCTGCCGCGACATGACCAGCTTCAGTGAATCGGTTATCATCGCCTGCTCCAAGGACGGCATCAAGTTCTCGGCCAGCGGGGAAATGGGGTCGGCCAACATAAAACTATCTCAGACATCCAAGGGCGATGTTAGTCTCTCAGTCGAGGAACCAGTGACGCTTTCATTTGCCGGACGTTACTTGTCAACTTTCACCCGAGCAACGCCGCTCTCGGATAAGGTGAAGATCGGAATGGCGGCAGATGTGCCGCTCTTGGTGGAATACCCCATTGAGGATTACGGCTATATTCGGTATTATCTGGCGCCCAAGGTCGATGATCCGGATGCCTGAGTGCAATGAATATCTTATAAGCTGTGCAATATTTGTGTTTAATTCGTATTTTGTTAAATTATTTTTAGATTAATGAAGACCCAAAAAATACATTCACATTGACAATTCAATTCGAAATAATATATTTATGTGTGCTTTACAGGCGAAAGGAGACATCTTCGACCGGTTAAGCATTTATATTTTGAATCAGAATCAATACATATGTACGTATATACCCAACTCAAAAAGATAGAGACAGCGATGAAGGACGTTATCCTGCACGAGTTTATTTACGAAATTCGTGAAATTCAGAATTTTAAATTGATTCTCTAGATTTCACAGCGATTGAGTTATTGAAAGAACATACTGTAATATTTTAAATATTATTTCATTTTAAAATAGTGTTCATGTTGTTTTTTAAATTTATTTTGAAATGACTTTTAACAAATTAATTTAAATGATAAAATCAATGATTTGTTATGAATTTAGTATTTGTATTATGTTCATATATATATATATATATATATATCTTCATATATTTTTAAATAACTTACATCAATTTAATTTGAATATTTCAAATCGATTGTGTTTGTACAATTTTCGATACTTCTCGATTACATTGGTAACGGTCGCCAGCTTATCGGTAACTTGTGGCGGCCCAACGATAGTTTGTCAGCTGTTTGTGTGTTGTGGCTCGTACTCAAGTACAAAATTTTAATCAATATAAAGTTAGGTAATAAGCTGAATTAAACAATGTTTAAATATCTCCGAAGACCGCTGCTAATGGCGACGCGCAATGCGACGCGTTCGCTTAGCAGCAGCACTGCAACAACAACTACGGCAACCTCAAGTGGCGACACATTGATTGAGGTCAACAAGGCATTAAATGGCTGGGAGCAGAAACTGAAGGACGCAGGCGTCCGGGACACCGATTTCAATCTAAAATGCATTGTGTCGCATGTGCTGCAACGCAAGTTTGTAAGCATGCCCGACTAACATTTAAATTTAAAATCAAATTTCATATTAATTACGATTTTCATAGAACACTGTGCCGGATAATTTTGATCAACTCAAATTTAATTCGGAACAATTGGCGGATTTCGAGCGATTCTGTGAGGCACGTTGTGCGCGCATGCCGCTGCAGCACATCATCGGCGAATGGGACTTCATGGACATCACCTTGAAGACGGCGCCAACGGTTTTCATACCACGCCCCGAAACCGAAGAATTCGTTCGCTTGGTCATTGAGAACTACAAGGATGCAAAGCATGTGGATTTGCTGGAGGTGGGCTGTGGTTCGGGTGCCATGTCGCTCTCCATGTTGCACGCTCTGCCCCAGGTGGACGCCACGGCCATTGAGCGCAGCAAGGCGGCCACAGCACTGGCCTGGGAGAATGCCAAGCTGCTGGGACTTCAGCAGCGCTTTAAGGTGCACAATCATACCATGGAAGAGGACAAATATATGCCGGAGCAGCTGCAGGATAAACAGTACGATTTGATCATATCGAATCCGCCATATGTAAAGACGGACGAGTTCCAATATTTGCATCCCGAGGTGGTCGTGTAAGTTCTATTATTAAGTCCCAAATTCTCGGTTTTAAGAACATCAAAAACCATTCGTGTTTAAGCCTCAAAAATAATTAATCTTCATCTGCTTGTTGAATATCACAATAATTTGAAATCGAGAATGGGGACAATGCTCTTAAATACCCTATTTAAAATAAAGTCTAACGAAATAATTTCCCCAGTTATGAGAACATTAACGCCTTGGATGGTGGCTCGGATGGTCTGCGTGTTGCACGTCTGGTATTTGAGCTGGCCTGTCGCCACTTGCGACCTGGCGGAAAACTTTGGCTGGAACTGGGCAACGAACATCCCCCGATGGTCAAGACCCTTATGTATCTGAAGTATCAAGGACGCCTCACTTTTGTCGACAGCTACTTTGATCAATATAAACGCGAGCGTTTTGTCCAGTTGCAAAAGGATTAATTTAATGAATTCACTCTTTCTGACATGATTAATGCAATTAGAATTAGTCGCATATGCATTTAGCTGTGATTTGACCCCAACACACACCCACACACATATTTAATTGCCTCGGAGGCTACTATATACGACATTCAGTATGCATAGAGTATTATGCTCACAAAGTCCCAATTCATAATGGTAATAATAAAGCAACAAACACTGGCAATTCAGCAATAATGCACTTAATTGGTTTGGTTTCCATAATTCATGTTTATAAGCTGCAAAATAAATAAATCCAGAAAAGCGGTCAGTACAACAACAATTAAATCAAGTGCTTATTGTTTGAAACGGTGTGCACAGTGGGACGTGTTGGGTATTTAGTGGTTGACTTTTCATATAATTCCAAAAACAATTTTTTTGTTTTGTTCATTATTATGAAATTGGTAGGTTGTATGTATATTCCACTTAGCTATAATTTATTGCAAATTAATTATTCAGTTATGAAAGCGATAAATTCACATTAGAATATCTTTAAACTTAATTTAAATCAATTATTGCGGAATAATAAAATTTCCTTTATTAAGATAATATTTTGATATGATAACAAATAAAACGCTTTAAAAGACGTTAGAAAATTTGATGGTGCCCCATGTAAAACACTTGGAAACTTTAACATTATTACAATCAACTGTTTAAATGAATACTATTTGACTTGCAATACTATAATGAAAAAATTAAATAAAAATCTCAATTTAAATAATTTTATAATATAAAGTATAAAGTAATACAATTAATAAACATTTTAAATTACAATTTTCATGTCTTAAATTAAAACAAAATATGGGAAAAATGTTAATATTCCAATAAATGCTTACTGGAAGCTGTGAATGATTATCGTTATTTAATAATTTTTCGAAAACTACGCGTCGCGACCACCAATCATATTAATTATATATATTTAATTAATGTGCTTAGAATTCCATTATAAAACTGTAAAGTTATATAGCAAATGTGATAACATTTCTACATACAAAGTTTGACATGGGAATGAGTATATACATTTTTATTGTTCGCTTTTTAGGTGTAAGGGTTTCATGGAGATGTCCAATGTTCATAATGAGTTGAAATTCCATAATTTAATATCCACAAAACCAAAATCTTAACTAAATGAATTAAATATCATCAATTCAAGCTTTTACATTATAAATAAATCCATAAATAAGTATTCATTCAAATGTACTCAATTGCATTCAGCTGCTATAATTCTAGCACATTTTAAACGCTTTCACACCACTGTGCCACCCCCTTGTTGCTCATTTCTGTTAACCGTGTGTATTTGTTGTTGTTGCGATTTTAGCATTTTATCAATCGGGGCAGCTGCTGGTTAGCTCTAAAATATTAGAGAGTCATTAACAAGCGAGGCATTCAACACGGGTCCCGGTGTCATATTTGGCACAACACTTTTTCTTTCAGCCGCGAGTAGCGCAAGGGGGAAGGCGGGCGGGAGGCGACGGGGAGGTGGCGAGAGGTGTGCTGGGTGCGCACATGTTGAGCGTGGCTGCAGTAGCCTGGGCACACTTGTCGCTCATTAATAAAAGTTTGCCGAGCAGCAAGCTCCACGCACACATATACATATATTCACTCGGAATATCCATTATTTTTCGCAGGTATAGAGACATTGACCAACAGCCGAGGCAGCGACAGCGACAGCGACGCAGTAGCAGCAGTAGCAGTAGCAAAAGCACAGCAACAGCAGCAGTAACAAAAGCCACCCACGCTGTTAGCGTCGCTGTCGGCGTCACTCTGCTCAACTGTAAACATTCCAATGAGCGAAGCTTTCACTCAAATTGAGCCACAGCATTCGGGCGAGGAGATGAGTCGCATGCGTATGCGAGCGAGCGAAAGAGCGAGACAGAGCGAGAGGTGCCGAGTGAGTTATTTTTCGGTTAGTTGATTGTGGGATCCATCTTCGTGTTGGAAGCAGCTTCGCAGCTGTGCGGCCTGTAGACTGTGCTGTGCTGTGCTGTGCTGTGCCTGCGTGGTTTTCCTGTCTACTCTGCTACTCTGCTACTGCTCTGGTCCATGGTCGTGTGAAAAGCTGAGTGTTGAGCGCATTAAGTCGTTAGGGTTCAAACAGACAGGACGCACTTTTTCCGCAGCTGCCGCGATTGCTCTGGCGCTCGTCTCCGAAACGTCTCCAACAGCGCCCAACAGTTTGTGCACAGAAATCCAAACGCAGTGTACACAAATATTCAAATCTAAATTAGAATTAACTACGAAATATGCGATAATAAATTGGAAACAAAAACGCAACAATTTTTGGAAAAACATCTCGCTGAGCTTGCAACAATATCTGAAATACGTGCGTGCCCCGTGCTCCCCTCTCGAACCGACGACAGCTGCCCCTCGCTAACTAAAAAGAAAAACAAAAACAACAACAATAAACTTCTCTATTGCCTTTTTGGCGTCTCCCGCGCGCGCTCGTGTGTGTGTGTGTAAGTGTATGCGTGATTGTGTGTATGCGTTTCTCTACATCAGTGTGTGCGTGTGGCCGTGTATATGTGTGTGTGACCAAACTTCATCTCAAGTGTGTTCATAATAACAACAACAGCAGCAGCAGCAGCAGCAACAACTCCATCAAGAGCAACAACCAGCAACTGAAAAGCAACAGCAATTTTTAATTGCTTGAAAACAAAATTTAAACAATTTTGCACGTGCATTAAAGCCAACCAATTAAAATGTATTCTTAACAAAATTATAAGGTAAACAAAATGCAAAAAATCCCTACCACAACCCAACTGCATGTCGCACACAATGTGTTTGTTGCACCAAATCTGCAGTTGGGAAATTGCGGTTTCCTCACTTCAGCTTCGGTGCAACAGCTTAAAAGTATGCTATGATTTTTTTCTCGCTCGCTTTTGCCGTAAAATTGTTGCGCTTCTCGTTAAATCGCACGAAAAAGCAAAGCACTTTGCGAGCAAATTATTATTGGACTGTGTAATAAACTTAAATTGATTAATTTTCATTGTGATGATGCTTTTGAAGCCAAGTTACCTTATTTTTTGTCTACAAAATTGAGTTTAATTTGGTAAAATGTTAATAAAAAGTTTCTAAAACTTGAATTGTAGCGAGTTTTAGTTTTGTCTTGAATTGAGTGTCTCAGCAGGGAAACGTGTTAGTTGAAGAAATCTTTGCGTGTCTGCGTTGTAACTGCAATCCATATTCAATGATCGAATTGTGGTTTTTAATAAATTTTGAAGCGTCGTTGTGCAACTGATTTTTATATAAAATTATACAATACAATCATACAAAATATGTTTGCCAAATGTATTTATAAATAAAATAAAAATCACCAAAAGTGGATTTTTTAATTTATTTCAAAAATGTAAATTATTATGTTTTTAGTTACAACATTTATAGATTAATCGTGACGAAATATCTTAAAATTGTGTTAACTATAATTATTATTTAAGCAAACTCAGTTTATCATTTAATTTTGTTAAAATAATTGAATCATGTTGCATAAAAAACATTGAAATCGCTGTGAATATTTGCTGAAAGTTGATGAACAGTTTGAAATATTTTGCATTTTTCTGTTTCTGTTGCGCTTGTCAGTTAACAAATTATTACACAGTTAAGCTGGAATTCGTGCTGTGCGCTGGCCAAGTGCCCAGAACGTCCTGCTGTTCACACGTCGTATGCGCAATATTTCTGTCTGCAAAGTTACCCAGCATATTAGTATAACTTATTGTCTATTAATGCACTTCCAATTCTGGCTGATTGGCAGGGGACTCAAAATGATTTTCTTCAAATATATATACATTAGTTGTGAAGGGGCATCCACTAATTTGATTATATTGATGAAATCAGATTTAATAACAAATACTTGTTTGGTTACTTAAACTTGGTCAACAGGGTACGTCTAAGTCGCGTCTTTCTCATTTACTTCGCTTATTTCTTTTTTTGTTGCTGTCGTTGTTGTTGTCTTTTGCCTGCTGCTGCGATAATTAAAATTTAATTATACCCAACTTTAAATTGCAATTTCATTGTGTCGAGATTTCAATGTTCGCACATAAATTGCACTTTTGTGGTTTCAGCTCTGGGCCACAAAATTTTTGAAGGGCCAACAAATGTGCTGCTCGCTGCTCTGCTCTGGTTGGGGCAAATTTCGAGCTGCCCGGGATCGTTCAAAGTGGTTTGGTTGGGTTTTTGCTTTTGGTTCCGGGGTCCACATGCAATTAACTTTTGCACTGCTATCAATCAGTTTCGAGTCGCATGTGAAAAACTTTTATGCTGACCACACCCCCAATCAGCCCCACTCCCACAGCTCTTATCATTCAATTTGGCACAAAAAAAAAATGCTTAAGAAAACTTTTGCGCCAAACTACGTCTGAGGCGTGGCCAAGTGGGCGTATGTGTGGGTGTTCGAGTGTGTGAGTTTTCCACATATGTATTTGTTAGTCTTGTATTACGGTGTCCTAGTTGTGCACACCCGCAGATTCGTTTTTCATCAATCATTTTTCCTTGACGACACCGTCGTTCGCCCCAAGTTCGCATTACAGTCTGCAATTTTAGTTGCTGTGGCAATTGTTATTGCCATTTAATTGGTTTATCAGCATTATACGTAGTTTCTAAACTCTAAGAAAAACATTTAATGTCTAGGAAACTAATTGACAATGATTTGCAATTAACAATTGCATTTTAAATGTCTTGAACAGCACTTTGTTCGTGTTTAATGGAAAACTAATCAAGCTTCAACGAAATTTAATTGGACTTTAATAAAATAAGCGATACAATCCAAAAAATAGGATTCAATTTATGAACTTTTGTAATATTCTTAATTCTTACTTTTCATAATAATATGTCTTAATAAGTTTGGCTTTAGCTCCTGTTGATTTGTTCAAACATATATATATAAACAGCAATTGTACTTTATCATTCTGACTTGAATTATTTTCCACATTTCATTTGCAATTCAAAACATTATATTAAAAATAAAAATTAAAAATAGATTTAATAGGAGCAGAATTCATTCAACTCTATTTTAATTCTGTTAAGGCTCGTTTCGCAAGAAATTTCATATGCGAGCCTTATCTTTAAACAGGTTTTCTTGCAATGGCGACTTCTGAGAAACACCTTCGAGCAATTCAGTTCGTATTTCTTCTTAAAACTCTTTAAGTTTCCTGTTAGCGGCATATTTTCTTTCATAGCACGAGCAAAGGTTGCTAGGGTTAAGAATTTTTTAATTGTTGAACATTTTTGTAGCTTTTCAAAATGGTCTGATGAGCCTGATGAGCTAAAAGGGGAGATTTTGACATACATTTTCTAAAGCTATTGTTTTGAAGCGAAAACACAATTTGAATAGAAAAACAAAGTACAGATATTAAATTGGATAAAGTCAGCATTTCTTAAATATTTTTTCGACACATTGAAGTGCTGCTTGTTACATTTTTAGAACGTCTTATTTTTGTTTTATTGATTATGGCAGAAAGTGTAATCTCGTGTATTGGCAATTGATTGTTTTCAGCAGATTGCAGCTGTGTGCAGTTTCCATCAAGGTTGTGCCTTTAGTTTCCATCTGCCATTTTCCATCTTCTGGCTACAATCTTCCTCAACTACTCCTTGTCACTGTCATCTATCAGTGTCCAGTTCCAGCAACAACAGCACACATAAGAAGAATAACAGCCAGCAGCGTTTCACCTGCTACTGAGCAAATAATAAACACCCACACATGCACATATGTACACACACACACACACACACACACACACAAAAGTAGTCTGTAGACCTGCCCCAGTTGTCATTCTGCTTAACCTATCTTCATTAAAATCAGTCCGGTCCGAAGTTATTA
Source organism: Drosophila immigrans (assembly GCA_963583835.1). NCBI lineage: Eukaryota > Metazoa > Arthropoda > Insecta > Diptera > Drosophilidae > Drosophila > Drosophila immigrans. The sequence continues at coordinate 19,673,987 of OY757143.1, read as the reverse complement.
CCAACATTGCTCACTGTTTCGGGTCTCCCATTGTTGTTTTTGCTCCTGCTGTTGTTGTTGTTGTTGTCGCGTCCTGCCTGGCTGATAAGCGACAGTGTAGACATCATAAAAACTTTTATGCGTGTGTGTGTGTGCGCCAGTCTACGTATATGTGTGTGTGTATCCAACGTAGCTAAATGCTAAAACACAAATTGAAAGCACAAAACACCAATACACATGAAGTCGTCTAAATTGCTCCACTTTATATATATTTATATATGTGTATATATGTATGTATATATTTGTGTATACATAGAGCATGCGACTGTGCATGCGTAAGTGTGCGTGCTTGTGCGTGTGTATTTGGGAGAGAGAATTGAGCCCCAAACCGTGCGAAAGCCGCCCTCATATTGCCGCGCGTTCTGTGTATCCAAAACACTTAAACATAAACACGTTGTCTGTGCAACTGACTGAGCCACCGCGTCTCTGTGTGTGTGTGTGTGTGTGTGTGTGTGTGTGTATGGGTGTTTGGGTGTATGGGTGTGCGTCCTGTTCGTCCTTTTTCTTGCGTCTACGCACAATATGTTTCGTCTTTAACCCAGCCAAAAAGCTTCGCCCCAACCTTGCTCCAGCAACCGTTCAACTCGCTGCCTGACTGACTCCTCGCTTCTCACTACCCCTCTCTCTCTCTCTCTTTACCTCAGCACACAAACATTCTCGCTTCTCGCATCTCGTTGCTCTGTGGAAGTTTTAATGTGATTTTTCGTATTAATTTCGACATCGTCATCGTTCCTTCTTTTGCTCAACAGCATCTTTTCCTTTCTGATTCTGCTTCGGCTTCAGCTTCTGCTTTGGGGTTTCCTTTTCTTTTTTTTCCTCTTTTTGTTTTGCCATTTTCTATTTTTCCTTACGCACTTTTATTGCTCGTCCTGTGTTTCGTCTCTATTTGATTTTAACAACTTTGCCCCGTCGCCAGCATCGAATTTTTGTTGAGCTCGGCGCTTTTTTTTTGTTCGTTTGCAACAACTGTTTCAACCTTTTCTCTCTCCCTCGCTCCCTTGCTCCTCTCTTTCCACTCGCACTCGCGCTGCTCTGCACAAGTTTATGTTCATCATACGAAAAACGCGACTTTGTTGCACAAAACGTAACTTGGCGATTTACTACATTTTTGGTTGCCCGCAACACAGTGAGGCTCAAAGGGAGGGGGGCAAGAGAAATGCCTCAACGGATGAGCTTCAGATTTGATGGCTGAGGTAGGCAGCGACAGAGACAGAAATAGTAGCAGTGTCAGACAGCTAGACAGACAGTTACTTGTTACCTTTGGCTCCATCAAAGTCCCATAGCAGCTGCATAAATGTAACTCAAGTCTCTTGGGATGACAACACGAGAGGGCGATGGTGAGCGAAAGAGATAGCGACCAAGGTAGCTTAAGAAAAACTAGTGTTTCAGCAAAAGGCTGCAATTTGTATGTACTTTCAACACAAGTTTTTTTTTAACCACAAAAGGATTGCTTTGCTACGCTCCCCGCTGCAACTTCAAAAAGAACTCATCCTGCCCCAGCAGTTTTGCTGGTTCAACTGAACTTTATAGTTCTTCAACTTTATTTACAATCAAGACAGAGAACTGCTTTATCGTCGGCAAATCAATGATGAGCATTTTGTTTTTTAATGCTATGCGGGAAATGTTGGCAAAGGGATTTCTGTCAGTCAAAGTCAAAGCAAATAGTTTGATTGTGATCACTTGCCGATACTAAAAACATTTTTTACTTACCAATATTGTCCGCACTAGTTGTAATTGAAACTTGTAATGAAATTTAGACAAGATTTTATTTTAATAATAAATTTCTACAACAAAATATATATATTCTATGCACACACTTAATTTATTATAGATTTTCAAAAATAAAAAAAATATATATTTTAACTCTGAAAAACTATTTGATTATTACTTCTCTTTGATTATGTTTTTTGAAAAATTTATGTTAAATAATTAAACATCAGATCTTGTAATTCATTTTTAATTAAATGAATTTTTTTTTGTTCGTTTAATTAAGAAACGCATTAACCAATTGAAACTTATAATATAATTTAGAAAATAGTTTATTCATAAATTTGAATAATCGTATATATATATTCTATGCTCACACCTAATTTATTATGAAATTGGAAAAATATATAATTAAAGATATTTTAACTTTGAGAAACTATTTGAACAATAATTCTCTTTGATTTTTCTGATAATATATATAGTAATAATAATATTATTTTCAAATGTATTATATATAATTAAGCATCATATCTTGTTATTAATTTTTAATTAAATGTATTTCTTTTGTTAATTTATTTAACAAACGCAGGAAACACAGATTTTAGTTTGAATCAAACTATTATTTAAACTAGTTTTATAAATACTCTTACTCTTCTAATCATAATTTTCTTTTTTAATTCAATCTCGAATGTGCACTTTCGACTTTAAAAAAAAAAAAAATAAACAATTTCAACTTAAAATAAAATTTAAAAAATATATATTATTCATAAATTTCTTGAACAAAATATATATCATGCATACACTTAATTTCATACGAAACTTTAAAAGAATAAAGAAATTTCAACGTTGAGAAACTATTTGATTATTAATTCTCTTTGATGTTTGTTGAAAATATGTTTTAAATAATTGAACATCAGAGCTTATAATTCATTTATAACTTAAATGTATTTCTTTTGTTAATTTATTTAACAAACGGAGTAAGCAATCAATGGAAAGAGCCCGAACAATATCAATAGATATAAATAAACTTTTATAAAGAATTGGCATGTTTTCTCTGATTTTCATGAACATGAATGCATTAAAACAAATCTTATTTTAACAAATACATTTCAAAAACTAGTAATATTATTTGGTAAAATATGTGTTACACAATTTTAATTTAACATATGTATTTATTCATATTATTTAAACAGTAGTAGTATTAATGTGTTTAGCATTTTGTTTTTTAAACTTCGCCGAAATTTCAATATTTGCAAATGTTATAGATTAATTAATTTTGTATTACCCGATAAAAACTATAATATATATTAACTAAAAGAAGCAGTAAACTAAATGACCAATTTTATAAAATTTACGAAGGAGAAAAGGTTCCTTATGCGCTTGGTAAAACTTGGAAAATCAATTGCTTCAAATTGTTTCTGCAATCATCTTTGAACTAGGCAAATGTCGAGTAGCTGCCGCATCAGTGGCAACGACAGCAGTGGCAAATAGCAACAGCGATGGCAGCATCAGCATCTGCAGCGGCAGTGGTAGTGACAGATTCCACAGTTGTTGCTTCAACATGTGGCAACCATCAGATGATGCTCTGGCTGAGCTTACATCCATCACTGGTGCTCTGCTCTGGTCGCTGTGTTTTGTTGCTGCACGATTCGTGCCACAGGACACGTATCCCACAATGTGCTGCCTGTTGTTCTTGTTGTTTTCAATTTTTATGACCACGCAGTGTGGCAGGCAGCAAATAGGCGAGGCAGGCATCGACGCATTGGGGCGTCGTTAGGTGGTACGATTGAAATTGTGTAGAAAAAGTTTTTAATTGCTCATTATGTTTGATTAGGGTTGTTGCTGCACTTGCCGCAAAGTGTTGCACGCTTGGTTAACAGATTTTCATCAGTGGAGATCAAAAGCCTTTCTAATCAGCAGTCAAAGCCAGAGCCAGAGTCAGAGCCAGAGCCAAAGCCGAAAGCGAGAGCAAACAAGTTGCAAATATTTTTTGCAAGTCTTTTGTTGTCAGTATGCGTGTGTGTGTGTGTGTGTGTGTGTGTGTGGGAATTGGAGCATATAGCCATGGCGACAACAGCATGTGGCATGCAGCATGTAGCAGTTGTACTCATATTTCGGTATCATGCGCCAGCCATAAAACACTTATGGGACAATTTTTGCTTTTGTGCGCAGATTTATGACAATTGCCAGTCAAGGGTTAATTAAATACGTATTATTTCTAAGCATGCGGAGTTCTCCTATAAATCTTTTAAACAAAATTGCCAGTAGCAATTGCTTATACATAAATATTTTGTATGTGTCGCCAAAAGCTTTTCGACTCCCACAACCTCTCGAAAAGAACAACAAAACACAAGAATGAAAATGAAAATGAGAAAAAAAAAAGGTACACAGAACTTGTCTGTTATCCTGACTGGCTGGCTGGCGCTTGCAACAATTGGCAGTCTCAGTGTTTCGTCCTCGTCCCCATCCTTGTGCTCGTCCTCGTCCTCGTCATCGTCTGTTGTCGTCGTTATCGTTCGCTTCCAAGTGTAAACAGTTCGTGCGCCTTCCAAGCGCTCGAAATTCATTTTCCACTCACTCAAGCTTAAAAAAAACTTGCACTCGGCTCCGCAAAAATTGTGCTCAAATTTTCCATCAATGGACGCTGGGTTCTCTGAACTGATAACAGACAGACAGACGCATACACAATCAGATACACAAATACACATATTAGCAACATAAGTGATAACATGAGATGAGAGAATCTCTCATTTAGCTCTCGAGTCGAGTTTCGGTTTTTGCTATTTATTGCTTAATATTTGATATGCTGGCTATCAAAATCATTCATCGACATATAGTTTGGGCTGATTGTAAGCGCCTTTTGGAGTCGGCTATTGTAGGGTACCGCTAGGCGTAACAGCGCGGAAAACGCTTGATAACGCCGCGCACACAAAAGCCTCTGCTCTTTATGGGTGGACTGCATAAGCCAAAGGCAAAGACGGAAATAAAAAGGGCAGCCAGTAGACAAGACAATGAAATTCTCATAAATAACAACGCTCTCTGGCTGCCAACAACGACAATAACAAACACTGGCAATGTCCAACCAGCCGAGTGATTTCTTTTTTCTTTGCCCCTTTCTGATTTGGCTTGTTCCTTTATTTTCTTCTCTTTTTTTTTGGTCAGTAGCTCAACTCTTTTTGTCATTTTTATGCCCCCAAACGGGTATTTAGAGAGGGTATATTAAGTATTGTGTGGATGCTGAAGGAGATAACAATAGTGAAACCTGAAACCTGACCCTCGGGTGCCTGTTAAAACGATAGAATTTATTCCGTCTCAGTATTACACTGCAATCGTTCATTTCAATATCGATATTCATCGTTAGCATGCTAAATAATTGAAGGTGTACGCAATAAAATGTTTACTATCGATGGCATTATTAACCTTCGTTATTCCCGAAATCTGTTGATATTGGAACTACTAGCGAACTTTAATTTTTGTTGTTTTGTTTTACTTGGTCAGATTCTATTTAATAATATCGATCACACAAAATATTATCTGTTTGAGAATATTGTCTGCACATTATTTAATATGTACCCACTTCAACTACAGCCTCAAACAGCCACATTTACTTCCACTTTTCCAAATTCATTAATATCGATATTTAAATTTGCTTTTAATACTCGTGGCATTTGGTTATACAAGGGTATTGTTTGGTCTTCCACGAGGCCTCATCTCATTTACTGCTTTCGTTATCCTTTTCTTTCTTTTTTTTTTTTATGGTTCTCATAACGGAAATTTCAATGGCTGCTGCTTAAAGTGACTTTTGTTCAACTTTGCGCTCAGCTATCCAAACAGTGAGTACCCATAGTTATCAATGGGCTCTGTACGTGGGGGCAGGGGGCACATTAAACTAATGTTTAGTTGCTTTCGTTACAGTTTTTGAGTGTCGACCCTCGAAACTTTGTCAGTAAATCGTGGCACGTGATGGGCATGAGTTTGGGCGTGACAAGGCAAATTGCTTTTTGTATTGAATTGAATTTTATGGGCTGTGACAGTTTGTGAGTGTCGCAATTGTAAATGCTTCAAGATATTTTGCTTTCTTTTTTGCTGCCCAACTTGGATTTGATATGATAGAAGTTTTGTCAAGGCAAACACGCGTTGATTTCCTGCAACAACATAAAATGCTAATCGTTTTTAAATAGATGAACTTCAGAAATGATTTTTAGTTAGATATCGTTTCATACTCGAAATGAAATCATCGATGCTCCCTCACCAGCAGTTGAGTTTTCCCAAGTGCTTAGATACTTTTCTATTGGCTCAACTGTCCGATAATTGAATGTCTTTCTCATTGCTCTTGTGCTTTGCATTGAAATTCCTTGTGGACAATGCCACTGGTAAGCCAATTTATTTTCTTTGTCTTGACAGTGCAGCAAACTACGCAGCACTGTTGTTTTTAGTCCAGCTGATTTGTCATCAAATCTACCAGATATCACATCGGAGAAACACTTTTGACCAGTTCACTCGAAACTTGATCTTGAATTAATTTCTAAACTAACTTGCTTTAAAAGTGATTTATTTATTACCACATCTTTTAAGATCACTTTAATTTCATTAATAATATTACTATGAGTTGTCAACTATTGCAAACAATATTTATTGCTTTAGAAATCATTGCTTACCCTTATACATCTCTATTCGCAGCACCATTACACATTAATTATTAATTAAATAAGTAATAAGCCAATTACTTATCCCACATGGAGCACGTCAAGTCATTTCCTCTTAAATACATTTTTATTGTAATTTGAGTTCATTTGTTGTTGCAACATAGTTACAGTTACTCGCGTATTGTTCTGAATTGCTCTGCAAATATATTTTTTACATTGAAATCCGCTGCATAGAGAATTATTGACACGCACTGTTTTAAATTCCTATCTACATATATGTGTATAATAATCACCAAAATGAAGTTGTTACTTTCTCATTAATTTTTAACACGTATTACTACTTTCAGTTGCATTACATTTTATGATTAAAAATTTGTTGAAAAATGAACAAAATACTCATGCAAATTTCTCTTTCTCTTTTATTCTCTCTTTTTAATGCCACACAGCTAAAACTATGCAATTATGCGTACAATTTAAATAAGGATTTTTTATAAAAATCAAACCGTTCAGCACATAAATAAGTAAAAGAAAAATGCAAATATTTAAATACACATGAAAAGCAACAATAAAAATAATAAAAAGAGTTCTTAAATTCATACAATAACAAAGTGTTCATAAATATAAAAACAAATGTAATTAAATGTAAAAACACAATACGAGAAAGCTAAAAACAATATGATAAATACAAATTGCCAACTTAAATTGCATCTGTATCTTTATATCTTTTTATCTGTACATGTATTTGTATCTGCATCTATACAACACTAAACAAAGCTAATAAACAAAAATGCAAACTCAATTTCGCCCCAGCCCAAAATCAAAAAAATACCAAATCGATCCAATCAATCAGCCAACTAAGCAGCCAATCAAGCGCCCAATCATCAACTGCAACTGCCATTTAATCATTCAACAACAACAACAACAGCACACACAAAAAATGGCGATAATAAATAAAATATAAATGCTCGACATTAAATGCTACTCATTAATTAACCAAATAAAACGAGTTTAAACACAGAAAAATAAAAAAATAATAAAAACAAGACAAGTAAAAAACACTATAAAAATTATGAATTTTTAATTAATTATGGAACATTCATCAACAATATTTTTGTTGTGTTTGTTCCATTGCCAAAACGAAAAGGGCGCCGCTTGCTTGCAGCTGCAGCCATTGCAACAAAAACAAAAACAACAAGAACAACAACAACAACAACAACGACCACTAGGCAAAATAACAGTGCAACAAGAGAAGCAACACATCCAACAACAACAGCAAGAACAACCACAACCCAAACAACAACTGCAGCTGCAACGTCACTCAACACATTTGCTTGGTAAGTTCCATTAACTGGAAAAGAAACTTAAACGGTTGCAACATGCGAATTTTCAACAAATCCAACAAACTTTTCAAATTAACAAAAATATCCAAATTGAATTTTCATATAATTTTTGGTGCAGTCAACTTTCATTTTAAATCAGCAGCCACACAAAAAGTGTATGAAAAACACACACTCAATTGTTGTCGAGGGATAGCAGATTTTGTATGCTCTTTAAACATTTAAATTAAAATAGCAAACAAGATATACAAAAAAATACTAATGTCCGATATAAATTAATTGGAAGAGTAAAATTGTTTTTAAAGTTAATTTGTTGTCAAGTTTATTGAACTAGTCTTTTATGTTGTTATATTATGTTTTATGTTATGTTGCGTTGAATCATGAAAATAAAGAAATAAATAGACATGAACCCGTTAAAAAAATTCGCAAATTTATGTTTTCCTTAAATCAGTAGACAAACTATTCAATAATAACTTAACAAAATTTCTGAAGCTAAATCGAATTATTTTAAACGATACTGAGCTGAAAGCACGCAAGCCTCCGCCTTTTTTGTTTCAAATTGGTTTTTAACATATCTTTAAAATTTTGTGGGTTAATATGGAAGATCAATCATTTTGAATTTTTTAAAGCGGACAGAATTTACGATCTCCATCGTGTCCATAGTCCCTTCGTGTCCTCAAGCCCAAAGAGATGTCGCAACATGGCCCACAATTCCGCTATTTTTATTTTTATTTTCAAATTTATTTTTAGATCATTGACATTAGTACTAAAAGATTGCTATTATTAAAACAATAAGGGGAAAAATGATATGTTCTACATGCATATCCCCTTTAAATCAATTAAGCTAAGTGAAGTAACTGCTCAAATAATTTGTTAAACTTAAAATATAAACTGCCACGATGTTTTTGATGTAATCTGCTCTCAGTAAAATGTTCCTAGGGTACTTTTGATAACATAATGCTAATGCCCAGTTGGCTTAAATAGTGTATGTCAAACAAGTTGTCAGAGTGACGCAGAGACCAACGACCACCAATCAAAAACCGTTGAGCTCAGCACCGTCAGCCAACTTGGCAAACGTATAAAATTGCGTTAAGGCAGCTGCAAACTGTGGCAGAAGGCTAACCAGACGCAGTGGCAGTTTTTGGAACTAGCAGTTGCAGTCGTAGACTCAGTTGCAGTTTTGTCTGTTATGAATTTCATATTAGGTACATACGAAAATCCAATAAAAATCACCGAAAGCAATTTTCGTTAGCTGAACAGAAAAAAAGGCAAAACGAAAAATAAGAAAAAAAGTGAATGAGAAACGGAGATTGGGTTGACGGCTAAAGTTTCGGCTATTTTTTTCGGCATTTAGACTGGCCACTTTTTCTGCATTTATACGACACACACACACATTAACAAGCACTCACTCACGCACACGCACACACAAGCCCAGGCAGATTTGTTGCAATTTATCGTAATGGATTAAGGGGGAACGTGTTTCGACATGTTTTTTTCGTCGCCTTCAAGCGAGAAATTCAAATGCAGCTTCTGCTTCGTTCAGCTGATTCGCAGCGAGACTCGCTTAATTTGCTTTTAATTCACTGTCCAGCAAAAAACTATGCCTGTCATTTGTAGCTATTTCCACTTTATACCCTGTTAGCAATCGAAATAACAAAACGGGTAGTCAACTTCAATTTTATTCCTCTCCGTTTCCATTAAATATTCGTTGCTTTAATTTTACACCCTATAAATAATAAACTGAATGAGATGATTCGAATTTTTACATTTCCACTTAAATACATTTTTACAGGGTAGTAAACAGCTTATACTTTTTTCTCGTACTTACCTTTAATTGGGTATTTTTTTGGAATTCAAGACCGATATTATGGTAAGCTGCAATTGTAAAGTCATCGAATCACATTAATTGGTACTCACTTTGTTCCCATTGCAATGTGATAAAAATAAATGTATTTCTTCAGTTCAGAAATTTTACATTTCCATAAGCTTTTGCTCTACTTTTTAATGATTTAATATTAAACTTAAATTTTTTGTTCATTAATTCTGAAATTACTATTCCGAAGAATTTTACTATCCCTTAAAAATAAATATATGTATGTATACATATGTAAAAAAAAATACGTAATTGCAAAATGTTTTTGTATGTATGTACATGTGTAGGGATATGCTTGTTTATAATTATTATTAAAAAAATATATAAAAAACTAAAAAACTAATTTTTAGTATATATTTATATGATGTGAATTTTTACTCGTTCGGCTGTAAATCCTATTGACTTGAGTTACAAGTCTAATATTCCGATTATTGAAAGCACAGTAAAATGAAATTTGTATGGGATTCATTTATTACTAGCTCAATATTATTCAGATTTGTTAATTTTGTTTGTGGTTTATTTTTGACCACGCGTTTTAACACTACTTAATTTAAAAAGAAGTTTATGCACGGCCAGAAAAAATCAAACAACCATTTAACAAATCTGGTAATTTAAATCTTCTGGCTGTTGCTCTGTTTAGACTGTCCAGCTTGTCGGGCGTTTGTCATTTTGAATGAAAAGTTCATTTCCCCAGTTGTCAACAGTTTATAATAGTTTTTGCCTTTGTGCTCTTGGCTCAACCGAGCGGAGGGAAACCGAAACCGAACCGCTCTTAACAAGGAGATTGCCATTTGTTTGATGTTTCTTCCTGTGTGTATTTGTGCAGATCTCTGTGTGGATGTGTGCAAATGTTTATGTGTTTAGTTAACAATTTCTCCATGTCTGAGCCTGTCTCTGGCTCCGGGTCTGGGTCTATCTTTCAATTCCAGTTGGTTTACTTCACTTCGCAGGCAGACAGGGAGACTGATGCTCCAATGCAAATCTGCTTTGCTGATTAAACCTAAATAATGTCGAGCGCTTCCTTTGCTGTGGCTCCCAGCCCATTGTTTGTCTGGGTCCCTTTAAGAGCTGACCAGCTGCTGCTGTTGCTGCTGCTGTTGCTGTTTAATAGCCAATGCCACTGCGTATAATGGCTATGTGATTAGACTTGCCGTTCGTTCACAAGGGAAATCACTTGAGGTCACCTCAAAAGTTAATACTTTGCTCATCAGCCAAACGAATTCTTCTTACGACCTGAAGTTTCTATTTTGAAGTAGCTATTTTAAAAATTGATGGAATTAATTTAAACTTGCTGAAAGCAGCAATAAACTTAAAGAACTGAATAACATTTACTATAAATAATTCAATTTACTATAAAAACTGAAGCAATTAAGAATTTGGAAATTTTGAAACTTAACTCCAAGCAATTTTTGAGTTATCAGATTAAATATATGTAATATTTTATAAATAAAATATTCATTTTTTTAAATTTATACTTTCAAGAAACACCTTTATTTAAAAACTATGAGAGTAAAATAAATGTTGTGTATATTTGTTGAATTTAATGATATTATGAAATATAATATCAATTTAAAATATTATATGCACACGTTGTTTTGATGCCCACAGTAGATATTATTTGATATTAATTAACACGTTAAATTTGAATAATAGAATAGTTAAAATTTTCTGAAAATGCTTTCATTCATTTGGGAAGAGAAAAAAAGCTTCGTCGACCAGAATTAAGTGCTGCCTGTTTTGCCTTTTTTCGCCAAATCTGAGACAATTTCCAACTTATAAGAGAGCTGCTAGCATTTGTATAATAACACAGTTGAGCTGCCGGTTGCAACCGGCTGGCTTCCGTAGACGTTGTTGCTACCTTACTGTTGCTGCCTGCCCCGCCTGCCCGGCCACTTGTTGTTGCACATTTTTTATAGCCATTGCTTGTGCTTTATTTCCTTTTAGCTTTGCCTCTGCCGCTGCCGCTGCCGTTGCCGTTGCACGTAGCACAATTTCAATTTAATTTCTGTCTGAGTGACTCTTGTCCCTGTGCTGCCCCATGTTGCCAGCTCCCTCTGCATGTGTATATAAGTATTAATGCATGGCTGTGATTGTGTGTGTGTGTGTGTGTGTTCGTATCCTCGAGCTACAGACGCGCGTTTCCAGCCTGCCATTGTCTTTGGCTTTGTTTGCAGTGCCATTTCCTTTGCGCCAGCCAGTTGCTTGCAACATGAAATTAACTTGTGTATTTCTCTGTATATGACACTTGTATTTCCACGGCAGCAACAGCAGCAACTACAACAATAGGGCAACAGATGAAGAACGGAAGCTATAGCAGCGAACTCCCCAAATAGATTATAGTTGAATATAAATGCTTCTTTTGGTCGCCAGTTTAATTAAACTGCTGCAATGGCTGCAAATTGTTTATAATGTCAGACACTCAGCGCTCTCATCACAGACACAGCCACACAGCATTCATGCCATCATTGACTGTCATTCACTGACCCAGTTAAGGACGTGGTGGGTGGTGGTTGGTGAGTGACATTGCAATAACAGTCGATGGCTGACACCGTGGTGCAAGCATGCCAAAGAAGTGACGAAAAAAGAAGTGACTTAAATAGCACATTTTAAAATGAAGCAGACATTAATATACTTTTGTGCAAAAGAAATTTTAATAATCCGCTTCATTTGCAGGGAAATGCAATACTGCATTGCGTAGTTCATTTGGTGTCTGTTGCATGCAGCGAATACAATGGCATGATGTCGTTGTTGTAATCACAAAAGCACTTGTTGTTTTGTCTTTGAGATAACAAAAGCCAAAGCTAACCATGAGCTGCACTCCCCCCACAGGCCAGCTTCCTGTTGGCCTGCAGTATTTTAGAAGAGCACCAATAACCGCACTTGAAAGCGCGCGCACAAAAGTATGCAGCACTATTTGCTGAAATGACTTTTGACGCTCGACGCTCGACGCATGGCAATATTTGCATGCGGTCTCTGTGTGAGTGGTGTGTGAGTGTAGATGTGCATGTATGTGTGTGGAGAGTGTTTATCAGCATGTTAGTGCCATTGGCTGCTTTCCTAGCTGCTGGCATTGATGCCAAAGGCCAGCTAGAGTGAGTGCCTTTCAACTGAATATCGCAAAAACTGTTTTCCGCTCACTTATTTTTTTGCGTTATTTCCTTTTTTTTGTTTTCTGAGAGCAAAAATTTACTATAAATATTTGAAAGTACATAAATTTGGCGAGTTGCACTTATTTCAGCTGCATTGCAGTTCAAATGTGGAGAATTTTGTTGATTAGCTCTTTTTACACACATAAAATAGTGGTGTGTGTTCGATAAACAGCGTCGAGTCTTTAATGTTTACTTCAAAATTGTCTATTGTAAATTGAGTAGAAATTAACGTTTGTGGGATTTATTCATTATCAAGTACACAGCTGGAATGTCAAAATCAATTATGTGCCCAATTTTAGGCATATATTAAAGTTATTCGATATTTTTAATTTGGTTTGAAATATTATTTTTAAATGAAATTACATTGGTCAAATTAATAAGTTAATTTCCTTATTTAAAAGTCGAATTGAATCAAATGAATTAATATTAATTATATATCTATTTGTCTAATGCAGAAGGGAAATTCCCAAAAGCCATTTTTGATAAATGCGAACTAAAAAAATTGTTGGTATAAACATTTATTAACGTTACCGTATTAAAACCAGTGGCCTAGTTGAATAGTCAAATTAATTTTTTGACTATTTCATTTCAAGCACATAGTATTTGAGCTATTAAATTAATTTTCAAGGATGTCACAAAGTAATTGTTAATTTGCAGAACTATAAGCTTTGTTATTAATTATTTAAATGATCAAAGTTTGTGTAAAATTCAAATAAGAAATAATTTCAATTAAGTTAAATTTTAAGGTTATTAAATATTGGTTCCTTAGGAGGGAATTTATAATTTATGTTAAAAAAAAGCAATGGTTCCTTATCTGACATCAAAAAGTAAACCTATTTACTGAACTTATACCTTACAATAGTTTATTTATCTACTACCACGCCAATATTTACCTCTTGAAATTGAAGCAGATTATCTGGCACAAACTCATTTTTCACCAACAACCTTCAAAGAAAAGCGCCGCAGCTGCAAGTGCAGCAGAGGTAAACACAGCACCAAAAAACGCTTTGCTTGGCGAATTGGTGCCTCCTTGATAAAGCATAAATTTAAACAAATTTGCTGAGCGCATTGTGTGTGTGTGCCAAAGGGTTCAATTATGAACAGAGCTTTTCAGGTGACAAAGCGGTCGTCTAAAAGCTTATCCCCCGCCTGGGCCGAGCTATGCAAACAAGCTGTGGGTGAAACTGGGAAAAACTATAAAACTCTGAAACTGTAATGTGTGAAAAATGTAGCCCTCGAGGTGTAAAGTCTGTCATCTGGGGCATAAACGCCTTTAACTTTAGCCCCACACGATTATTGTTGTTGTTTCTATCGTTGTCGCGTCTAAGCGTCTGCAACTTTTGTTGGCCAAATGGGTTGTGGTCACAGAGTTCAGGGCCCAGAGTGCGCCTTCAATTTCAAGGCTCATTGTGTATAACTGAGGCATTGGTGAACCATTAAATTGACTTTAAAACTTTCCACCTGCTTGCCTCGTACTACAAATAACAACGAAAACAAAAACGGAACACACACAAAAAGCACAAAACTAAACTTGAAATTAATTAACCGCGACAAGGGAAAACCCAGCTGAAAAAAAACTCTCTTCCTTCCCAGTACCAGCGAATTCAACTGAATATATATATCCCTGTGAGTTTCTGCAATTTAAACTTTCCACTCATTTCGTTTAATTTCGTTTGACTTTTGTTGTCATCATCGTTCCAAGTTACCGTTCGCCTAGCTACATAACTCATAAAATTCCTAATTACGCCAACAGCTGATGCAGTCATAGACAAAATAAAACCGAAAAGACGTCTTCGTTAGACGAAAAAAGCAATAGCTCCAAATTTCTGGATTTAAAGAAGACATTTTATTAACAAAATTTTAAAAACTTTTTAAAGAAAGCAAATATTTGAAGCGGCTTATAATGAGAATCTTTGCTGCTTAGGTAGTTATTACTTGTCTACTACAACATAAAATATTCGTAGAGAGAGACTTTAAGACATAGAGGCACCAAATTTGGTACATAGGTTCCTGGTTACGCAGATCAGGTTTATTTCAAAAGTTGGATGCCATGCCCCCTTCGCCCACAATATGCATAAATCTAGAACAAGTCAAGTTTCTTTTATGTAAATCGCGTATAACTCCAAAAGTTCTTTGTGTAATGATGTGTAATTTGGTAAGCCTTCTGTGCTAAATACTCTTAATATACCAGGTAAAAATCGGATAAATAGAACAAAAGTTATTTGTTAAATTATTTATCAAATCTAGTTGTGCCCAATGCATATGGACGTTTTAAGTGTGTGAATGACCTAGAGATTTCAAATTTGGTGACAGTATTCGTGTAGGTCCTATACAGATCAAGTTTGCTTTAGATTTTTGCCACGCCCCTTTCCGCCCCCAAAAACTGGAAAAGTCTTAATAATGGACCTATGGCATTGATAATAATGATAGTCTCAATGATTACTGTGAAATTAGTTGAGATCGAGTGAAAAACAACGAAGTTATTTCAGAATCAATTTTATATGCAAAATTCACTTGCAGCTGCACGCGCTTTGTTTGTTTAGTTGACAGTGTGACCATGTCGGTACGTTATAGATTTTTTGCCTTGTATTATTTTGGGTTAAAATATCATTTAAGTTTTTTGTTTTATCTCGAAATGGGTTGCGTGTATCATACGGTCGAGCACTCTCGACTGTAGCTTTCTTACTTGTTCTATTAGAATTACTTCTAATGAGAAATATTATTTTAACTATGATGCCACAAAATTGTGAAATCTTAGAGCAGTTGAACTACATTTTAAACAAAAATAAATATTGACAATTAACTTTAGTTTAGTTTACAGTTTAGTTGATGTAGTGCAACTTTGTCTTAGATCAACAGAATTTAACGTATTTTCAGACACTTAAAAAGCTGGCATATAGAGGACTCCAAAGTATATTAGAGACATTACAACTAATCTATAATACTCAGTCCGATTGTGTGTATCCTAAGCCCGGTGCCTTGTGCACGTGTAAATTATTGTGGGCTGGCATGGATGGGCGACGCCTGAAAGCATGCTATGGCAGTTTGTTGTTCTTTTTTTCATTCTGCGAACACAGAGGCAACGTTACACGCAGCCTCGCCGCATGTATTTCAATTACTGCATTTCTCACTCAGTTGGGCAGGGGGAAGGTCTGGGGGCGGGGACCCTCGATCCATGACCCGCCCTTATAACGGTAACGCCCCATGCCAGAATTTTTTATGGATTTTTAATTTGTGCCAGGCGCACATTTTTTGTTGCCTTTTTTCCTATACATATATATATATATAAATATTTTTTTATTTTCTGTTTCTTTTTTTCGCGCTTTTACGCAAATTCATTGTTTTAATTTACTCAAGTTTGTTGACCGAAAACAAAAACTAATCAATGCGAACGCCTCAGGAATGGCAGAGGCGGCGACGCCAAGGGGGAGGCCAAGCTGCATGCCCCCTGGGAGCTAGGTGACAAAGCAGACGCGTTTGTCTAGAAATGAGGTCAAAGCCCAAAATAGGGTTAAACATTGTAGCCTTTTTAATTAAACATTAAGTCTGGCTAACTTTTTTGTTGTGGTTTTCTGTATTCGACGTGGCTCAAAGAGCGCATTTTTTTGTGTTTTTTTCGCCTGTCTTCCATTGCGACTCAAACAGCATTTGGCATTTGCTTTTGGGGCTTCTGAAGCAACCGCAGCTCGCTAAGTTGTGGCCAGAAATGTAAACTTCAAAAGGCAGCAGAGAAAACTTTGTGGATAGAACGCAGCAGCGAAAGGGGATTAGCTAATGAGATACTGTTAAAAGAAATGCTACGTCGGAAATAACTTATTTTTTGGAGAGTAAAACTTAATTACTAATTTTCAAAGAGCTTAAAATTCCATCTGTACTTAAATCTACAGCTAAGGACATTAACAAAACAAGTTCAGTGGGGTGGAAATATTTATTATAGTTTGTTATTGAATATGAATATGAATTCAGCGATTGACGGATTAGATAAACAATATACATATATATTTGAATTTGACAAATAGATGATACTTTTGATAAATAATAAACACTAATAAATTTTTAAAATATTTTTTGTATTTACAGGCAACATTTCACAACTGAACGAAACAACGATATTTAACTGAACAAGCAAATCTACCAGAAATTAATAAGATTAATAAACAACAACAACTGCTACTTACGGTTTCTCAAGCTCTCTTTAAAGTATAATTCAAGTGCGAATTATGTAAATTAACAAGAAAAAAAATATTGCAAAAAACGAACAAACTAAAACTCTGATAAAGAGAGCCAGCTGAAAATGCGTGACCAGAAAGCCGGAAATTAAAATTGCAACAGCCATAACCTCAAGTTAAATAAAATAGAAGTAGTGCAAACAAACCGCAGTAGCCAAAAAATCTCAGCAGCAAGCAAATAAAATAAAAAATAATAAGGAAATAAAGAAATTCCACTGGCAAATGTTTATTCAGTTTAAGGAAATTGTCAGCAATTAGACACATAAATTGCAGCGAGTGGAAAAATTGTTGCGTAAATTCACAGAGAAAAGCTAGCGAAAACAGAGACTAGGGAAGATATTATTCAAAGTAAAGCAAACGACAAAATATTCTAAATAACTTGCTTAAGCTGTACAGTGGCATCTTGCAACAACACGAGGCAGCAAACTGCAGTTGTGCCGCGCTGAACTTTGACCCACTCGACGCGTTTGTCTTTTGACTCCAGTGTTAATCGCAGCAACGTGCCACGACGCAGGCCACTTAAACCAGGGCGACCACCTACCACGTTGTTGCAACAACAGCAATAGCAATAGCAACAGCAACAGCAACAGGAACAACAACAGCAGCAGCAGCACCAACGGGGGCAGGGACATTACAAACAGCAATTCAACCTAAAAACAACGCAAACAACAAAACCAAGGACATGGACTCGTCGTCGTCGTGCACGCTGTTTGTCGTGTTGATCTTCCTTGTGATAATTAAAGGTGAGTGCTTTACCCTCCCCCCATCACCCCTCCTCCTTCTGGTCTGCTCCTATTCTTGCCTTTTATCACACTTTTACCTTTTACAATTGGCTGCCCGCACTCGGTGTGTGTGCGTAATGAAAAGCCAAGCAAACGTTTTAGCAACCTTAATTAAATAATTGTACACATTAATTAATTAATGAAATGAAAATTGAATTTTAAATGCAACTTTCATGCCTTATTCATGTGAAGTCCAATGGCCGAACTTAGAGACTGTCATTTCAACAAATCTACGTGTTAAGACAAGTTTTAAGTATGCAAGAATGCATTGAAGACTTGTATCCATCTTACGAAAGTGTAATTTCTTAGTTTTTATTTAATTATATATATTTAATTTAATTTTATTTATAAGAAAGCAATCTTCTTAAAAATATATTTATAAAAAACATTCTGAATTATATTAGATTGTTTTAATTTCATATATTTAAATTTCATCCATTGATCAACATCATTGGTTTAACAAATCAGTTGATTGATTAATTATGGGGCAATCCTACATTGGTTTAGAAATGTTTAAGCTCGTTCTCATTCTGATTATTCAACCAATCAGTTCACATGTTAAAAGTTAATGTATTCTTATTAAATGACAAAGCCAGTTCGGGAAATAAATGCTTGCCCCTCCAACTGCATAAATAACAATGTAAAAACAATTTATTTTGGGTTCTCTTTTTCGTGTACATCGTAAGAGTCTGTTGCACAAAATCCTTGTGTGCCACTATCAATTCGAAATGCACAACTCTGTGGACTATGCATAAATCTTCTTGTCGCATTACTAACATGCCACACAGATGGCGTTTGTGATGCTGGAGAGAAAGGGCGAGAACTAACAACTGCAACTGTTTTTAGCTCCTTGTGCCACCGACACATTATTCAATTCCACAACGGATTTTTCAATTTTCCTTTGCAACATTTTCACGGCACTTTAAGCAGGCCAAACAGACAAATAGAAAACGTAGTGCAAAATGTAAAAGCCACACATGATACATTGGAGAATACGACGACGAGTTCTATATAAAACTTATGTATAGTACCTATGGTACTTACATACATTGTAGAACTGTCTATTGTGTATGTGCGTCTAGCAGTTATATGGGTAAATTCCCACGCAGCCAGCTATAAATTCACATTGTCGCCATCGCCATCACCATGGAACCGAGGAGATCGCCCAGAGCCAAACTTGGTCATATTTTTTAGTTTACTCAACGAAGTTTGCTCGCGAGGGCGTTCTGCAATTGCCAAAGTAGAAAAAAATAATACGCGGCAATGAGACAAATATTCAAGTCTCACTTTATGTCAATTCAATTGAAAGATACGACTGGCAGATACCCTAACTCATTTGTTGGTGCTATCATTCATGAAGCATCTGTGGCATCAACTGAATATATATTGTATACGCCCTGTTGGCTACAGGGTATGAGAAAAAAGAAAATATTACTCGTACAATTGTCAGAGTGAGCCTCAGGAGGGCCTACTTCAAATCTACAGCTGTTCCCTAGTGTGCAAGAGGCACACACACACACACACACACACATGCACTTACAGTCTCGCACACTGACACATCAATGCTTTTGCGTTTGAGTTCGTTTGGTGTGTGTGTTTTTTTTTTTTTCAAGTTTTTTCCGACTTGCATTCAGTCGAGAAGTTGTTTTTTCTGGCTCGTTGAGTTGGGTTTGGCTTTTTTAGGGATGGGATGTGGTGTTGGCGCTTCGAAGCGGCACAACTGAAGTCTCATGTGTTATCCACTGTTGTCAAAAATAACAAGCAAGCGAGGCACGATTCTCAATTCTCCCAATGCTCGCGCTGCTCCACATTCATTTTTTCCACTTTAGTCCGGAGCATTAGTTATTTCAACATCAATATTTAGCTTCACACATGCCGAATTGCAGATGACTTCTAACCTCATTTGAAGCAACAATTGCCCAGATAGTTACTTATACTAGTCGGTCTTTAGTCTGACTATGAACAAAATTGATAGAAATTTTTAATTTGATTTGCGTTTTTATTTGATAGGATTATTCTTACCATCTTGAATATTTAATTGTTAGGATTATTAATGTTATTATTTGTATTATTAGTATATTTATTCTTATTATAATTATTATTATTATTATTATTAATAATTTTAATTTAAATTAATTAATTTTCGCACATGCGAAACTCTTCTATAGACAGTACAAATTTCTTCATTTAAATGTAATTTTAACTGCATCACGCACATACTCCTTTCCTTTTTTACGGTGCATTCGTAAACGTTTTACGGACGTTTTATAGAGCAGTAAGCTGGCCTTCATCAAAATGCATTTAAATAATTTTACTAAAATGTTAGACACCATTTCATGCTGCATTTAGTATAAATAATGCCACATAACTCTCAACAAGTTAGTGTCTACAGCAGACTGTGCGGCTGTCCAGTGGAAACAGCTCAAACAGCTGCCACTCAACTGCTCCATAACTGTCGGCCCTGTGCCGCTCTTCAAGCCTCTTATTGTTTATTACGACTTCGCTGTTGTTCTTGTTGTTGTTGTTGTTGTTGTTGTTCTTGCTATAACTTAAGCATCGCTGTGGGAGCTAACTGGGAAATCTTTGATGGTTTCCGCTACGCTCTCAGTTTCCCTCTCACTCTCCCGCTCATTTCGACTGCTCCCTCTGCGTCTCGCTCTCGCTACGGCTTTTGCCCTTTGCCTACCGCACAGAGATTGTCAGGCAAAGACAAGGACTAATGAAGATGGCGTCGTATTCGCATTCGCATTCACATTCACAGTCACATTCGCAGTCACAGTCGCATTCGAATTCTCATTCGAATTCTTATTCGACTTCGTGGCCAGGACAAATATTTTCAATAAGCTTCGCGTAGCTGTAACAAAGTGCGCACTGATTGGAAAATCAGCAGTTGAAAATTGTCAAAAGCGCTGAGCAGAGAGCGGGGAAGTGTAAGGGAAAAGGGAAATGGGAGAGGAAACAGCTGGTGGAAGGGGAAAATACAATATTTCAGAGATTCAACCGAATGTTGTCAACTTGTTGTTGCTGCCAGTTGGCAAACGCATAAATTTCATGGCAATTCGAGCGGCTCTGCGCACCTTGAAGCCATTGCCATCCAAACACGGCTCTCAGCTCCCCTGAGTTTGGGGGCTACAATATTGCTGGTCATATATTTTGTTTTTAAGGCATTTTATTCATTCTGCAAAAATTTAAATCACATAAATTTCTATTGGATTTGCCATGACAACGCCAAATGCCTGCACATTTAAAATGTCCTCAACATATTTGGAGCTTTAATTTACATACGATGCCATACTGTACAGCCTTTAACTACTATTTACTGCGATGCAGCTTGTAACGCCAAGGGGAATTGGAATATTGCAGTGCCCTGGCTTTACGTTCCAACGAGCATCACAACTAAATTGGGTTTAAGATGAAATAAAAACAAATTTCTTGGAATATCAGATCAAAGATGCATATAACAAAATAATTACATTTTTAATCGAATTTTGCTCAGCTTACAAAGTGAATAAATATGCAAGACAACTTTGTGAATTAAATTGCAACAGAGACGAAATATGCAATTGTTCAAAAGCAATATATTTAATCCGAAACCAATATTTTGGTTTTCAATTCACAATATAAACAAATTCCAATTGGAAGAAACCTCAATCGAATCTATAGAAATTATTACTTTGTTTTTATTTTTAAATTTATATTTCATTTGTATTTATTTTAGAGGTAATCATTCGCTTTTTCAGTTGATTTTTTATGAATTTCTGTAGCAAACAATTTTACGATTGATTTGGCCCACACAGCAATTTGGCTTAGAACTTAAAACCGCAAAAATAAAAAATGAACCTAGCTTATCGTATTCGGCGGCTGTGCTGCATGTTTTGCTACAGTACTCGGTATTTGGTTTGCAACAAAAGTTGGCTCCCTATTGGGAGCTGCCACTGACGCTCGCAGGTAAAGCGGATAATCCGCGTCGAGGGTGAGGGTGGCGGGGAGGAGATCGGCTTCCGCTTGGCGACGCCATCAAGTTGCTCAGCCTCCTCAGTGTGCCGTCTGCACGCACAAGTTTCAAGGCCGCCAGCGGGCAAATGCTGCCGCCCGAGCCACAGCATCATCATTCCATCGTGGCCGCATTCCAACACCGCACCCCTCTACAGCAGCCAGTCTGCTGGCAGTCCGTCGTTAAGCAAGCTGCACTGTAAGAAAAACAAGTTTTAGTTACGCGCTGTGCACTTCCGTGGCGCCAGCTGAACTTTGCTTCAGCAGCAGCTTCTTGAATTGGATTTAGAGTTAGTCGTCGTAACCTTGCTCCAGTCTCCCAGCCGTCGTCTGTCTTTCCGCTGGGACAGGGAGGGGGCGGGGGGAGTGCCAGCGGCACCTGTAGGGCGTCGCATGAGTCAGCATTGCCGCCACTAAACTTTGCAAATAAGCATTTTTTATATGGCCAATCCCACTCTATCTTGTTCGCTCTCGCTCTCGCTCTCGCTTTCTTTTACACACGCCCCCACTCGTCGCTTGATCGTAAAAAAAAAACTTAGTGCCTGCGCCTAAATAACCGTAAACGGCACTCGTGGGCCTCTCAGACAACGCGAGAACACAACAGAAAGCCAAACTTGATAGGCATAAATTTGCTGTAATTTAACGCATTCAATTACAAAAAAAGCACCAAAAAAACAAACAACAACAAAAAAACCAGCGAGCGACTTGCGACTTACTTAAAAATGTCATAAAAAGAAAACAAGTAAAAGACCTATAAACGACAGTACTCGACAATGGGATGGCACGCTACCAATTTCATTCGAGTTCCCGGCATAACCGACTAAACAATGGCCTGCAACAAAAATAAAGGCACTTTAAAGTAGTATGTGCACAATAAAATGAATAATAAATCCGTCAACATTATTTTAATAAATTATTTATTACTTCTCGTGGCATTTTATGGCGCCCTTTGTTTGGTTGACACAAACAACAGCCGTTGAGTCCTTGTATCTGTTAGGTGACATTCACACCGCTGATCTGTAAAGTTGCATTATACTAACATTAATAAAATGCACATCTGCATTCAAGCTGGAGTTAATTGTAGATTCTTGTATAATTTAGAATTTTATAATACATTTTTTTAGCTAAATATTCAAATTTAATTTTCATTATTTTAATTGAAAATAGTCGAGTGCCAAATTTTAGAAGAAAGCGTTTTTTGCTTTCAATTTTAAGAAAGAAAAATGTCTAAAAATGTTGCTATCTTAAAAGTCATTTTATAAATTATTGTATTGAGTTTACATTAAAAATCGTATTATTTAATTTTAAAATATTAAACGTCTTTGCACTAGCTAAAAATCACTTCGGTTTAATTAACAGCACCAGCTTAAATCGATCACCAACAAGTTGTTGAGCGTCAATGCAATTTAACAGCTCGCTGTTAAGTGCTCGCTGTTGAACGATGCTAATCAACAAAGCGTTTAAACATTTCCTTTGCGTCTTTAGGGGTTATCTGCTAATAGAGAAATAACTAAGTAATATCATTTTAAATGATTTGAAATGGTCGGTGGCACCTTGAAGATGCATAAATTAAATAAGAAATTAAAATCTAGACAATACTCCGGTGTTTGCTAGCCACTCGATGGGCGACTACTAAAAGCGTTTAAAAAGAAGAGTTGCCTACGGAGGTGAAAAGCGAACGAAAAGAGAAAACAAAAAAAACTGAACTGAAAGAAATAATTGCGCCCAAGGCGACTACAAAGCGAATTACAAACAGAGCCCAAAGGCTCTCGGCAGCCCCGCGGCGCCATGGCGCCTTAATGTATGCAATGCCAGCGTCAGCCTAAATGAATGTGAATGTGAATGTGTATAAATACGCGCTCTCTCACTCCCACCCACTACACTAAGTTGAAGCGTGCGTCTGTGTGTGTGTGTGTAGACAGCGCCAACCCAATTGACTTACAAGCCCCAAAAACGAGAAAAGAAAAAAAGAAACATGCAAATTTTGTGAGGCACAGCGCGAGTTTATACGTTTGTGTTTTTGTTGTGCGGCGATTTGCATAGCCTACGCGAAGGCGCCCAGGCAACAGCTACAGCTACAGCTAGAGCCAGAGCTTCTGTCTCCATGGTGACATTAACAGAGTGGCGGGTTTTTGGATTTGTGCAAACACAGGCGGGGTGGCAGATATCAGGTTCTTTAGTCGGTCAGGTGATTCGAGCCGGCCGACCCAATGACTGACTTTGCCACACGGTCACACAGTTTTGTGCGGCTGGCATTGAGTTACTTTCGCACACACACAAATAGTATGGCAAGAATCTCTGGAACGAGCAACGCATCCAGGCGGTTCACAACGATTTTCAAGGATACACTGGGATGCGCATGTTTATTCCCGTTTTGCTGGCCCATTTTTACGCTCAATTCCAGCCCGAGAGAGAGAGAGAGAGAGAGAGAGAGAGAGAGAGAGAGAGAGAGAGCGAGCGAGCGAGTGAGCAAGAGCGCAAGAGAGCCATTTGAGTAGCCGACGAACAGACAGACAGACAGACAGACAGACTCTTTCACTCAAAGCTTCGAATGCTGCGTGGGTTCATTCAATAGATTTTTCCCATACATACAACAGCTTCAATACACAGACACGCTCATACACACACACACGCACGCTGAATTACTTTTGCATGTGCACATGTATGGCGATTTATGTGCGCTTGTGTGCGTGAGCATTTCTCTCGTTGTGTTGAGCTCATAATTGACAGACAGTTGAATTTTTTATGCGCTTTATGTCTGCTGCGTGCGGCCGCCTGACCAACATTCAACTTGCAACATTGTGTCTGTCTGTCTGTCTGTGTGTGCGTGTGTTTGTGTGCAACATTCAGTTGAGATTCGAATCCATTATTGCCTGTCAACACGGCAAGCGCTTTTGAGAGAGCTGCAAAGTGCGTTACCATGTTTGCAGTTGCAGCTGCTGCTTTAATTGAGCCAAAACGGCAGCGTTTTAATTAAGAAATATGCCACACATGCAACGCTTGCACCAGCAGCCACACTGCCGCATAGTGTGGCAGACAAGTCCATCATCTAAAACCCCGAAACTGAGGCACAATTGTCACGGCGCTCCGCAAGCATGTCAAGGATGCTGTCGGCAGGCAAGGCAGGCAAGGCTCGAAAGGTTCGCAGGGTCGTGCAGGGGTCGGCGTGGCATGCACCACATGCGTGTGTGTGTGTGTGTGCGAGTGTGTATGTGCACAGTGTGTCTGTGTGTCCCACTAACTAAAAGCCAAATGGCGTTTGTCATATCAGCTGCTCGTTAGCCATATGAAGAGCAGCACATGGCCGAGACGCAGGCAGTGGCAAGGTGTTAGGTGCAAGGTGCAAGGTGCAAGGTGGCACTGCGACATTTCATCGCTGTGGCAAATGCCAGGTTGCGGGTAGCGAGCGGTCTCTTCATCTAATCGGCATAACTGTGCCGGCGCCGTCGTCGCCGTCGCTGTCATCACAGTCTGACTAAGTGCCAAACAATGATGAGTAGAATATGTTGCAGGTTTCAGCCTCTTGAGTGCCACATAAGGGGCGGCATATAAAAATATATGCAATGTGTTGCACGGCAGAGGCAGCATTAAATCAAATTAAATAAACAACTTTTAATTCTGAAGTGAATTTAAGTGGTAAATGAAAAATGAAAAACAAGTAAAAAATAATGAAAGTAGTTATACATGAATTAATTGAATCAAAGTAATTTGCAATTTAATTATTTCCATCGATAAGAGGGAGAATTAACATATAATATACTACAATACAAAATGTGTTAATTTAATTTAGACGAGTGGCTTGCTAAATGCAAAAATTCTAATATAAGAGGAAAATGTATGCGATTTGTTTAGGTGGAAAAACAAAAAGGTGGATAAAAACAATGCGATTGATAAGTTGAGAACCAAAGGAAGGGGAAAATGTTGGGAAATAGGTAGGAAATAGGACAAACAGTAAAATGGATGCAACCTTTTTAAAGAGCCTTGAAGCCGTGTCGTAATTATTTAAGTCCCCTGCAGGGTCTGTAATTAATGAGAAGGAGCATCAATTTTGCAATTGCTTATGAATTATAATATCTTTTTTTTAAATAATTATTATCTGAGTGTTCCGATGCAATGCTCTATACATTAGATTTATTAATTGTTTTGAATTGTGAAGGCCAATATTAAAAGCACTTTTATTTCAAATCAATCAATATTTAAACTTTAGATTATTTCCATTCAAATTATTTAAACCATTCCTCATTCAAAAATAAAGATGCATTATTTTCCTGCTTTCAACACTATGCTTTAAGGCAAATCAAATACAGGGAGAACAACATACATTTTAACATATTTTGGAAAGATAAAAAGCATTAAGCAAATGATTGTAATTTTTTAAATAAACAAAAAAATAATACAAATTGTAAATTGCATAAAATTGAAAATGTTGCATAAATATCGATTTTAAATTTATGTAAAATGATATGGCAGGTACTGCACTAAAGCAATTGTGCTGTTTGGGTATTTATCGTTGGGGCAATTTATAAAATAAATTGAATATTTTGATGCAACAAATTTCCATATCTTGTGGTCATTCATCAACTGTTCCGGAACATGCGCAATATGCTATACGACGAGTATATATAACAATATACTTACCTCATCAAGCGGGCTTTGTGGCATTATTTATGATGCTTCACTCGCTCCACATCATCCGCCACGCAGCCAGCGTAACCACTCAACCTGTCCCCACTCCACACTCCACACTCTCCTCTCCCACGCCCTCGTCCTTGTTTCCTCGTCGTACTGAGAGCCAACAAACTGCGTTACAAAACGACAATGTCCATTAACAAAATAGAAGCACACGCATTCGCTTACTCGCTCACTCCCCCAGGTGCAGTTCCGAATGGGTTGTATGGTTCTGTGTGTGCGTAGTGCGTGTGTGTTTGTGTAGTGTGCGTGTGTGTGTTTGCGAGTGCGTGTGAGTTGCTCTGCGCCGCACCTTGGCCCCTTAATGTATGCAATAAAGCTCAAGTGTAGCGCCGAGCTTGTGGCTGGCAACCTGCCACAGCAGCTACATGCATTGCTGGTAACAACGGTTTTTGGTAGCTAACCTTCACTTTCACTGCCTGCTGCATGCAACATTGTTGCATTTGCAGGTAGTCGTACAACAATTGCAGTGTTGTCACTCCTCCAGCCACCCAGTTTGAAAAGTCCTTGTTGTAATTACATTTTGTTTTACTCGTGTTGAGGTTTTTGTTCGACGACCTTTTTTATCCGAAGCGTCGCACGTTTCTTTGTGCCACAGCTGCCCCACACACACACACACACACACACACACACACACACACATACGTATGCATAAACTCAGCTAGCTTTTAGTTGCTGATGCAAGTGGCACTGTGGGGCGTTTCACTCTGGGGCTGTGTACTCATGAAATTCATGCGTGATTTTTATTGTTGTGTTGTGTGCGAATAAAATAATGTTTATGCATGGCGTACGTATGTGTGAGTATGAGATTGTGTGTGTGTGCGTGTGAGGCAGCAACAAGTTATACAAGTTACATGTCATTGAATTGCGAACCGCCCCTCGCCCAACGTGTCGCCCGCCCCGTGCAAATTGTAAACTTTATTGAATTCCTAGCGCTTTATTGTGTGTAAAATTTATCGTTTCAATTATTCAACAACAACAACGACAACAAACAATGGTGAGAGAGAGAGAGAGAGAGAGAGAGCGAGAGAGAGAGTGGAAGTGAAGTGAAATTTTTTAACACGCATCTGAAATCGTCTACCTCGTCGTATTTCTGTATATTTTATGGAACACCCAACTCAGACCTTGACTCAACAGCACAAGCTGCCCCGAGACGCTCTGCTAACTGCATTGACTTTGACATTTATGGACCAAACACACACAGGCACACACTCACATTCTCTGTGGGACCCAAGAGCGGCCCTGGAATTCTCAATTCTCAATTCGAATTCGAATTCGTATGTCCCTCAGGGCTGACGCTGTGCTACATTGCGTATACGTAATTTCTGCACAGGTAACAAATAATGGAATTGTGATGCGAATTTCTATAGAAGCCAAACTGAGCGCAGTTTGAATTGAGTTAAGTTGAGCAGGCAGCACCAAAAGGTTAAACCATAAACTATGCAAATACTAATAACGATGTTCGCCAGCAAATAGCCAAAGTTGACCAAAATTCCCAAAGACTCATTGAAAGCTCAACAAAAGCCATAAAAATAAAGAAATACTCGTAATCTGACACGAAAAATCGCTTTTGGTTATTTATGGCATGCCCAAATCTTTGCCGCGATTAGTTTCCAAAAGCAATATTATTTATTTATTTTAGTGGTTGTAAGTGCACGCGTAGAATGCAAATTGTTATATGAAGAAACTATAAATATTTTGAAATAAAATAAAATGTAACTTGTTGACATTTTTCTAACTGATAAAATATTGTACAACTTAAGAAAACCCGACCTTTAAATTTAATAATTAAATAATATTAAAACTGCAACTCAAAGTGGGAAATATTTGAATAAAATTCAACAGCAAAACATATGATAACCTATTCGCTAACTAATAAAATAATACGAGAACACTGCTACTTAAATAACGCCGAAAAATAAATTTAATATTACAATAATACAAAAATTATCAAATCGAATTATTAAACATGAAGTCATTTATGTTAACATACAGATTAGTTAGTTGTTTAAAAAAAAAAATTTTAATTCAAATCTTGTACTTCAAATTTTGTTAAACAAACGTAAAATATCCTTAGTATAATTGCATCCACTAAGTTATCAAAGGGTGGAATAATCTAATAAGCTATTGCACACCATAGTCAACATTTTTAACATTAATTTAACTTAATAAAATTGTATATTTATTTAATTAACTATTTGACTGAGTTGGCATTGCGCTCACGTTTAACCACTGAAAAGAAAGCTCACACAATGTTGCGCTTTCATGAGCAGGGAAATGGGTCAAGGTTAAATTAGGTCAACTAGCGAGTAGTAGCTTGTTGAGTTGAATACTTTGCCGAGTCGCTTTTCGCTCTTGCCAGCTTTGCGCTCGTCTCGCCCCCTTTGTGGCCTTCAGCTAGAACATTGACAGCGAACATTGTTGCTCAACCTGTCAGATAATAAGTAACTTAATTCTTAAAATACTTCAACAAATCCAGCGATGTGGCAGACAAAGAACGAGGCGGGTGCGGAAAAAAGTAAAAACTATTTGCCGCGTGGCGCAACGGTATTTAAATTAAACAATTTATTACGGAAAACCAGAAAATCTTTTTAAACTAAGTTACCCGATTTTTGTTATTGGACATATTCACATTTTCATATATTGAGACTTTTTGTTAGAGCGTTAACCAATCAATTTTGAAGAGCAGATGTGTGTCGAGCCAATATAAATAACTCATTCCAGCATATTTTCGAATGCTTTCAATTAAAATGAACTTCATGGCTCATTGACATCCAGTACATTTCGTCTTGCTCCTGCGCATCCCTCGTCCTGGGTGTCCGTAATAAAGGTAGTCACATTCAGCAAGCAATCAGATTGCCATACCCAACAAACAATACACAACCGCAGCAGCAGCAGCAGCAGCAGCAACCCCCGAACAAGACAATACAATTCTGATTGAACCAAGCAATAAGCTCGCGCGTTCTCTCACTCCCGTTGCCAAAAAGAAAGGAATAAAAAGAATGTATAGAGGAAGAAGGATTGCCTGCCGGAAACACTTGTACACTCATTGCGGGATTTTATTGTTGTTGTCGCTGTTGCGGTGGCGTTACTGTTGTTGCTGACCTGTATCAATTTGTTGTTGTTGTCGCTGCGACTGCCACACTGAAAAAAAAAGAAGATACCAAAACGAATACTCAATTGTTTGTCATGTACGAAATTCCAATATATATAAAATACAAATAAAAATGTACGAAATTATGCCTGCATGTGAAACCTTTACCTAGCGTATCCTCCTCTCGACCTTTGCCGCCCCCCACACACACACACACACACACATGTAGGGGTCAAATGGCTGCAATCAAAAAATACGCTTGATTTTTTACATCCTTGCCAAAAGCGCACTATCAATATTATGAGATTTCATGGCGCCTCTACTCTGACACTGCTTCCATTCTGCCCAGCCTTCGTCCCTCTTCTTGATGACTTGCGAGTGAGGGAAATATTGCAAATGTAATATGCTTGTTGGTGCGCCAATTGACATGGCGTGGGGGCTGCAGCGCCTCCATTTGGGGCGCGGCGCAGCAATTCAACGTTTTTGCTACACTCAAGTAGACACTCGACGGGTTGGGCCATAAAAAAGCCGAGTAGCAGTAGGTGTTGGGCCGGCAGGGCTTCAGAATATCCTGTGAAAATGGCAAAACTGCAAGAATATTTACTAGAATACCTCGTTAAATATTAATTTATTTATTGAACAAAATTTTGAACAAATTTAATTTATTAGTACAATGATTTAATTTATTAGTATTTACAAGAAGTATTGAATTATTTGAGGAAGAAATCAATTAAATTACAGTGGTTATTACCGATAAAATGCATTACTCCTAAATAACGTGGGATACATTTTATTTTTTTTATTTCTTCATATTAAGTAATTTCTTTAAATTGATTTTTGCTTTCACATAAAATATGTTACTTCGATTAACTTCTTATCAAGGTAAAACTACTCAGAGAATACGATTGTAAAAAATAAATTCTTAAATCATGCTAGTATGATGTGAAAATTTAATAAAAATAGACATAACTGAAATAAAATTGTTTTTAGCTAAGCAGAAGAGGAATCAAGTATAAATTCGAAATTGAAAAATGCAAAACAATTAAAATTGAACAAAGGAAAAATTAATTTTGTCAAAACGAAATACCAACCGATGGTTGCATTCTAGGGTATTTTGGGTGCGGTTTGCGGTACATGCAGGCATTTTAAAAATTGATTGTAAATACCAGGCGAAGGCGGCGAGTGCGAAAATATTTCGCGCACGTTGAACCGTCAGACTGGTTGGCGGAAGGCCTGAGTGACTGAGTGACTGAATGCCTGACTGACTGAATGACTGAGTGACTGACAGACTGTCTGGCAAAGCGATGCTGATGCTGCGATGTCTATGCACACGTGTGTGTGAGTGTGTGATATAGTGTGTGTATAGGTTTGTACATGTGTTTGTTGGCAATTTCCGCTTCTACATTTCCGTTCGTTTTGTCACGTAGTTTATGAATGAATTTAAGTGCTGTTGGTGGGATGACGACGACGACGACGACGGAGTCGTCTATAAAGCTTGTTGATATGTTTTAATGAGCACTTTTTACATGCACACGTGAGTGTATCTGTGAGCATGAGCTTGTTTGTGTGTGTTAGTGCGCTTGTGGCACACATAAAACTAAAAAAGATTGAAAGCTGGCCCCAGACCCAGTGGCATGTGGCATGTGGCTTGTCACATGGCACACATTTAAAAGGCGCCGCAAATTGTTCACTTGGTTTGCCTTTCGCTCGCCACGTTTATTGCCACAAAAGTCTTGGCCGTTAAGGGTAAACGAAAGGAAACTTTTTTAATTACATTTTTCATTTCCTGCACACATTACGTATACGCCACTGTGGTGTGCCAATAAAAATGACCAAAAATTGCTTATTGGCTGCCAGCAGAAACGGCGCACGAGCCTAATGTCGTTTAATATATCCTTCGAACTCGGCTTATACCAGGCAACAATTTAGCTATTGCTCTGTCAGCCTTTGCTATTGCCCTGCTTCTTAGACTGTTTGCCATCTTTCGTTGTCCTTGCTTGGTGGTGTCCTTTGTGGCTGGGTGACTAACTGTTTGAATGCTCGACAGCTTTGCTCGTTTCTTAAACTGCAAAAAACAACACAAAAAATAGAGAAGAAAAATACAGCACATGAACAACAATGCTGTCAATAACAAGCCAATATGGAACTGGACATTTCCAGCGTGGGCAACACACACAGCGTGGGTGGTTTTAAAATTCAATAGGAAATTCAAATCGAAGAATAACATTCAAGAAATGCCTTTTCATTCGAAGTTGTTTCAATTTACGAATCTTGCAGAAAATGAAAAAAAAGATTGCTAACCATATAGCAAATATGTATGTAGTGTAAGCAGCAATTCACATTATTTAGTTTCACATGACAATAACTCTGGTCGTATGTTCGATCCAATATAGGATCCATATTTCGTTTTAATTCAGCGACGGACGAATCTTTTTTTCATTTTAAATGGCGAAGCTGAGGGTAAATCGGGCTAGTTTAATATAAATTGCTAGTGATATTCGTATTTATCAAAAATAAAATGCTGGAATTAGTTTCTTGTAGTTTGTAAGCGTGTCCAAAAGTTGAATGTGCAATTAAAGTAATATTTTTGTAAGCACCATTCTTCTTTTTTAATTTTAATATATAAGGGAAATATTGATCTCACTTAATTCATTTAAATTCTGTTGATACTTAAATACTTGTGCGACACACTTCTTGAGCTGCCCTCGTTGGCAGCAGGCGCTCACATCCAAGCTGCTGCTGTAATATATTGTTGTTGCGGTTGCTTGTAGTGTGTATTTCGACTGCTCAACCAAAAATCTAGCTGATGTTGGAGCAGAACCAGAAGCTGTCCAGTTTTGTTTGAAAGAAAAAACACAGTCCGGATTGCCTTTTGGCCAAGCGGCTTGTTGTCAAGACAGCAGCCACACAGCGATTTATGTATTGTGGTGTGTTGTCCTGTCCGTTAGAATTCTTGTGCGCTTCCTTAAGCTGAGGGACAGAGAGAGGCTCCTTGGATACTCGATTGCTGGCGGTATTTTACTTATGAGTGTCATGCGTCTGCAAATCTCGGCACAACTTGGCAGATACATTGCCATGTTTTCAGCTTCTACCTTTTTAGGGGGGGCATGGCTTGGAATGCACACAATAAAATGGAACGTAGATGAAACGCTCAATGCATGTCAATTTGTGGTCATATAGAACCACAAATCCATCCACCCATCGTGGTCCGATCGTGAAAATCGTTTGGCAACAAAGCGGTGGTCGAGCCCTGTGTCATATACAAGTATTTAGACGTCATTTAGATGCGGGCGCTTACCACAGGCACTGTTTGACATGCGGGCTCGATGCTTGCTTCTGTTCACTGCAGCACTTTGAGGCAAGTGAGAAAAGCGAGCAAAACTGCAGCGAGGCGCCCAAAAACATTGCAAGTTGCCAAAAATTTATTGCGTTTATCTTCGTGCCAAAAGTTTTCGGTTAACGTGTTTGCCATTGTCAACAACTTTTGTTGTGGTGCCACAACAGACTCGCCCACATCGCACTTCCCTCCACTACACCCCGCCACCGCCTCCGCCCCTGACTCATGCAAACCCTTTGCGATCAACTATCTGATGCAATTGCAATTGCTTTTGTCAAGTTTTGCGTTCGTCGCATCTACCAAATTGTTTGTTTTGTTTGGCGCGTGCTGCTTTTGAGAGAGTATTTCCTCTTTTTTACGAGCATTTTCCCTTCCCCCGTCCCCTTCCCCGGACCCTTCTATTCTTGGAGTTTTCCTTTTTCATTGGTTTTTGTTTGGCGTTCATACTATACCCAAAAACCCCCAGCCCCCAAATGCACTGTCGCCCAGCTGCCTGCCTGCGTATGTCGTGTCATGTGTATCAATATTTGACTTGTTGTATTGTGGCGTTGATATACTGCATTTACTGCATACCCTGTAATTTAGACTACGCCTGGGATTGATTATTCCATTGGCCAAGTAATTAAATAATGATTAGAAATTCTAAGGATGAATTTTCCAATGATCGTTTGGTTTCTTTTTTCGAACTCTATTATTTTAGTTATCTATCCTCATCCTAGTGCTAAGCCATATTAAGTATGGCTAAAACTAACAATTTTGAATATACATTTTGAATTAAATTTCCATAATTATTATGTTTATGTCACTATTCAATTAAAATAAGTTTGAGTATATTTTTATGAACCGACTGTTCATGTATAATTGCAAATTGTTATCATTTCGTTTTCAATTTATTTAACACAGTATAATTTTAGTCCATCACACCCAACTTTTAGTTCTCACCGATTGCTATTGATGCTGGGCTTATTCAATATTGTATACGTTAAATGCTTTTCCATTTTCTAAGGGCTAAACTAACCAGAGATGAGAAATCTCATCTCGTCTCCCTTCATTTCACTATATCAACTGTTAAGTACAGTTTGTTTATTGTCGTTTGTGGGTTGTGTTTCGTATTTTGTTGTTGCTGTTGATTGAGCAAACAAAAAGCAATTGCAATTTGAATGGCATATTTTGGTTTATTTGCATCCAGCATTCTGCATGCTGCATTTGAATACTTTGGGATAGAGTTACACCTCGATTCATCGAAATTTAATATAGAATCAACTGGCTCCGAGATACCTACTTACCTAATTGATTTCAATTGTTTTGCAAGACTCTGCAATATGCAAATGAAATTCTAGTCTTCGTACTTTGGCAGCTCTGCCAAAAACAATTGAAAGGCAAACAATCCAAATTACGAGAATTTCTGTAATCTGTTGAGTAATGTGAAAACTGCAAATTGGGACAATTGAAATTATATTATGGCGTGCATTAAATTAGTTGGATTAAAAGTGTATTTGCCATTTCGGCAGTTAGCGAAATATGCATTTAGTACATATATTTGCAATTTACTATTTGCATTTAGTTGCACATGTTTTAAAATTAAAGTCTGGACTTTAGTATTTAATGGATGATCAAGAAATTTAAGATTTGTTTTAGATTTTGTTATTTTCAATTTCAATGATAAAATCAAATAAATCTAGTTACTAGATATATAGAATTGTTTTCTGTCATATTTTTACACTAATTAACAGAACTCTTCATTCTTAGAACTTGGACATTAAAATTCATAGAAAACAAAGTTTTTAGACAATTTAAATTTCCTATTGAATAACATATGTCCTTAATTGGTTGTTATGATGAACATTTTAATATATTCGTGATAAAATACCAGAAGTGCAATAACTCTCCACACTTCAAATTGTTCAAAATAAGTGAACAATTTGTTCAATTTAAATATAACATTTTAGATTGAATTCGATTTTTTTCCTAGACAATTTTTGTTCAAAATGCTGAGATAATCTAATAATACTTTAAAACAACGAGTTGATATTACTAATATTTGGAGATACGAAAATGGCAGTTAATTTATATTTTCTCTTTAAATTACTTGACAAATTGAATTGAAAGAATCAGCATGTAAGCAAAGCATTCTAATAACAATCAATATCAGGTCAACTGTCGCCTGAACAGCCACATATGCGCAACATTTATTGGAATTTGGGGGTATTAACTGGGCTTATGGCTATAACCTCTCTGCGATAATAGAACATTTGCCATTTATTTGAAAGGAATTGAGGCGAGCGCAATTCAGAGTTTGATATTGCTCAATAAATGTTAAGTGTATTATCCCTTCCCCACAGACCACAACCAATTCTGCACTGTACTCCGAATTCTCCGTGCTCTGCTCATATTTAATCGTTTACCTCTGCTTATTTACAGGTAAGTACGTATATCCGCCTGCTGCTGTCAACTTTAAACTGCAATTCGTGTAGCATAAAATGGGAAATGGAGGAGCAACGGAATCTTCTTCGCAAGTATAAAGCTCTACAAGTACCAAGTACAGAATGAAATAAAATAAAATAAAAGAAAAGAAAAAGAGAGAGAGAGGAGGAAAAAGATGAACAACATATCAAAGTAATAAAAAACCTTGACATAAACCTTAGAGATATGAGTAAAAAGTATATGTGCACATAACGCACAAAAGTCTAACAATAACTGAGACACGGGCGGAGGACAGAGGGTGGAGGGCGGAGGGCGTGGCAGAGGTAGACTGATGGAGGGACAGCAGATGAGGGATGCGGCCAAGGGGTGGCAAGGCAATCTGGCTCAAACTTTGGTAACAAGTTTTTGTTATTGTTTTCAGCGCAAGTGTGTTTGTGTGTGTGTGTGTGTGTGTGTGTGTGTGTTTGACGTTTGGTGTTGTGCCCGCCTAGGCAGCTGTCAAAAATCAACGCAAACGTCAACGCTGAAAAGCGACAAAAAACACACACACACACACACACACACACACACACACACACACACACACACACACACACACACACACACACACACACACACGCACACGCACATACACTTGTGATGCCAGGCATTGGACACATGTTGAAAATGTCAAAAAGTAGGCAACATGTTGTGTGCAAGGCCTTGCTTCCCTCTTCTCTCAGCTGGCTCTAGTTGTATTTTGATATTTTTTACAAGTTTACTACACACAGCTTGCCTCCTTTCTAAAAGGGCCCAGAAGGTCGCATAGGGCAAAATAACAAAAAAGCGACAAAAAATTGGGAGGAAAAGCCTTTAAACCCCTTCAACTCATTTTCAAGCTTTTCTTAGCCAGCTGCCAACTATTTTGGACCAGGCGTTCATTGATTTTTACGGCCAACGCCTTCAAAATGACAAGACTCTACGCCTTTATGTTCCGTTACTTTGTTCGTTAAAGATTTACCAGACCGCCAAAAAGTATGCTACTTTAGTTGATGAAAGTTAACAACTCAAATAACTACATCGAAACTTTTTGCACATGCACGACAAATTTACATATATTTTTTATAATTTATATTGAGACAACACTAGTATGTGGAATATTTAAATTTTGAAATGAAAAAATACCCACATCAATTAGAATGTTAATTGAAAGGTTGCCTCAGCATGCTATGAACTGTCAATTGAGTTTTGCTATTGGAAAACTGAATAATTAATCATATTTAATGCAAGGGCATGAAAACTTCGTTAACTGAAAGTCAACAGTGCCCTGCTGGTTGAGTATTGTGTTGACTTTTTGATTATTTGGCTTTTAGTTGATTATAAAGAGGAGAGGGATCCCCCCACACATATATACACTCATATCCTGGAGTCCAGAAGTACAATGGAGCACATTCCCTTGTAGCCAGGAAGACAGAGACAGCGAGACAGCGAGAGAGCGAGAGAGAGGTAGACAAAAGGACAAGGCAAACGGAACTGATGAGGCCATGAGGAACCGTGACAAAGGCTGTACTGAAAAGTAACTCCTTTCAGTCGCTTCCTTTTGATGCTCTTCCGAGCCGATCCGAGTTGAGTTCAGTTCAGCTTAAAGTTGCCGCTGGCTCGGTTTTCGTTTTAAACTAAAAACTCATAAAAATGGAGAGCACTGGGTAATCGTGCTGGTTGGCATAAGGGCGGCTGTTCAATTTTACGCACGCACGAGTTTGCCATGGAAAATCATAAAGAAAATTACATTGCAAAACTATCGGGCAATGAGCCATGGCATTCCCCCGGCTCTCTCCTGCCTCTCGTCGTTCCCTCAATCCGTTTCCCATTGGGTTTAAACTTGACATAGTTTCCAGGGCCAGGCCAGGCAGGGGAAAGTTAATCATAGCTAAAAGTTTGATTTCATTTAAGAAACTCGTGAAACAAGAGCAACATCCACAACAGGCGCACTTCAATTGTTAGCTTAGGCGAGAGTTTTTCCATGGGTTGGGTGACGAGTTGGGGACCGTTCTTTGGGCGAGGACGACGCCCACGACAATGACGATGACGATGATGATAATGATATTGCAGATGACAGCGGGTGTGGAAGTTGTTGAGCGAGTGACAGGCCTGAATGAGACAGCAAATAATGAGAGCAAACTTAAAAGATGCTAATTCCAACGAATGAAACTCACCGAATTGTTTTCAGCAGTTTTCGGCAATACATAAAAAGGGTAGCCCCATGGAAGGCAAAAGACTTTCACAAAAAATAAATATCAATTGAGAAAAGCAAATAAGCCCAGTTGAACACGGTAAATTGAAACAATAAATTTAATATCTTCCAGCTAATTTGGTAATAACAATCAGTTGTACATGCTGAATGCAATTAGCAATTCCTTTAATTTACATATAAATACACACAAAGCAAATGCGAGGCAATAATTAGGCAAATTATAAGCCCTTGCCCCAGAGTGCCATAACAGAGTCGAACAAGTCTGACATCCATTAACATAATTACACATCTGTTAACATGACTGCTATCGTTGCTGGGGCGAGCGTCATATATTTATTGGCATGTAGAGCTGCTGTTAGTTAACATTTTATGCAATTAAATTGTGTGTGTCGTCAGCAAGTTCTATGCCAACTCTCGCATTTTGGCAAAAACAAAATTTTCAAAATCATTTCGCCGCAAATGTCTAAGCAAAAGTGAAAAGCTGCCAGTCGCACGCACCCGGCCAAAACTCAACCTGCTGCCAAGCAGGCAGCGTGCGCTGTCGAAAACAACAAACAAATACAACAAAAAACGCTACAATAACAACTACAAGAATAACAGCTTTAGCAACGACAAAGTAGACGGCGACGTTGACTTCAACATTTACTGTTGTTGCCTCAGACACTTTGCGCTTGTAGCAGCCGCAGCCGCAGTCGCAGTCGCAGCAGCGGCAGTGACAGCGAATTGGGTTAAGCAGCCTGCTGAGCATGTGTGCGTGTGTGTGTTGAGGTGAGTGTGTGTGTGTACGTGGGCATGTGGGTGTGTGCTTACCCCGGCTAACGCAAATTCAATTGTAGCATGTAGCTTTGTGCCCTTGCCAAGTTAAACGATGAAATGAGCATTTGTGCCAAAGTATGTACAAGAACAACAACAGCAGCAGCAGCAGCAGCAGCAGCAACAACAGCAAAATACACATAAATTATACTTTTTGCCTTCCACAGCCGTTACGTTGCGCTACGTTACGTTTGGTGTTGCGTTTTACGGGATGCTGAGGCGGCTTTTGTTTTCTGTTGTTATCGTTTTTTTTTTCAGTCGCTTTTTGTTGTTTTGTTTTTCTCTTGCATTTAAATTAAGTCTAAATGCCGACAAGCGTTTCGCTGTTTTTGTTGTTGTTGTTGTTGTTTTTGTAGTTGCTCTTGTTGTCGCTGCTGTCGTTGTTCCTATCGTTACTGTTGTTGTTGTTGTTGTTGTGGCTGCTTCTCTTGTAGTTACTACGCCCATTGAGCGCCAGGGTTGCAGAAGACTAACAGCAATGTAGCTTTAAAATATATAAAAGCACATTTTATGTGCTTTATGGAAGAGGATGACGGTGACCAAGAGGGAATGCAAGAGAGAGAGAGAGAGACAGAGACGGGCGCTAAGCAATTGAGCTTAGCGAAAATAATTGCTTTAGTAATTCTGACAATAAAATGTAATTATTACAGACAGTTTTGCTGACAAATTGTTAAATTTGTAATTGAAATTTTGTCTGCACAGCCATATTAAAATACATTTCATTTACATAGCCATGGAATCTGTGAACATAACCATACGAAAGATCTTAAAGCACTTAGGTAATTAGAACACTTATAACACTTTAATATAACAGTGCGCAGAAGTCTTTCCAACAGCAGAAAATATGATAGAGCATTATAGAAAGCAATCAATCGTTGACGGGCTTTATTCCTCTAAACAGATATTGCCTTTTGTGACTTTTCCTTTTTACCGTGGGGAGAGGAAAAAAAACTATGCTATGCAGTTTGTATTGACATTTTCCCAGACTGTGGCTGGCCATATATATTTTCAATTTAAGCCAAATGCTCGCATGTTGCACAGCAAGTGGAGCGACTGTAGCTCAGTGTTGCATGCCTCGCGCACATTTATACAACGACGAAATGTAATTTATGTGGCCCCCAGCAGCGGCAGTATAGTTAATGCCCCTCGAACAGTTCGCTTTGGCTGCATGTTGTAAAAAACTTTTAAAACTGACCCTCGTCATAATTGAAATGCACCAAAAACAAAGGGGATGCAAAAATCTTTTTAATGCAATTTCCCGCTCACCCACACACACACACTCACTAATGGACACACACACACACAATATCCGGGGCACATGCCTGCCATTTGAGGCCAAGCAGAGCCAATACACTAAGTCAATATAAATTATATCTAAATATGAACAAAGCCATTGCCACAGCTTTTTACTGGAGAATCTCTGCACCATGCAAATGCGAGTGTGGCTTATGCAAAATACTATTGGCATGTTATATGAGCCGGGAGGAACGTTGCGGCTTAATATTCCAGCAACATCCTTGCCAATTAAATATTTATGCTATTTTTTGTCATTTTCAATAAGCAGCAGACTCAGGGTCATTTATGTAGTATTAATATACGTTAATGAGAGGCTCGAATGTTAATTGAATGATTTCGAATTCAGCTAACTAAATATATTTGGATTGAGCATTTGAATAGTTCAGCTTAAAAATACAATAAAGATAATAATAATTTTGAATTAAGTAGGCAGTTAGAATTGCAAATATATAAATAGTTTATATAAATACATTTTAATAGATAATTTTAAAATGATTTTTAGTGATGTTATACCATCTATATATTAATTGTTAAAGGTAGTTTTTTTTATAAATGAGTAAGCCAGCTTGAATTTGAAAAGTGGTTAAATGCAAATTTTTGTAAAGTTCTTGAATATTAATTTTTTGTAGAGAACTGAGTTAGTTTTTTTTGTATAGGAAACTATTGCAACAGTTGCATTGAATTGGAGCAGTTTATAGTTATAATTGATGTCGTTTAAAGTTAGATAATTTATTGTACGATTGTTTGGATGCAGTTAAGAGCGTGGCACGTGGCAAGTATTTGAAATTAAGCTAATTGCTTTGCTGAGCTCAGCTCGAAGAGGGCAACAAAAAGCGCCAACTAAATGAAAATCGAGCAAATTTTACTGTGGGCCAAGGGCCAAAGAGCTGTGTGGTGGCCCCACCCAACGCTACAAAATGCCAACAATTATTTAACAGTAAATAATTCATAAATATTTTATGACTTGCATGTCACAAATTGTGAGCCGAAAAACATTTTGCGAGTTGGCGCCAGCCGAAAAACTGTTCATTTAAATTTTAATTGCTTTATAAATGCTAAAAAGTCCTTGAACTTTTGCGTAAGAGTGAAAGTGCCAGAGCCACCCCAGCACCACCCTAGAACCACCCTAGCACCACCCTAGAACCACTCAGCGAAAATGTTGCTGGGCAAAGCTAAAGCCAAAGCCCAAATGGGCGAGAGCTGCCCTTGCAACGGTTCGCAACTCGTTTGAAGCCTTTTTCAAAAATAAATAAAACACAACAAAAAGACAAGCAACAAAAGCAAAAAAAGAAAAAAAACAGATATATATATATTAATAAAATTTTCACGCGCAACTTTTGTGCTGCAACAAACAACGAAATGAAAGCCGAAGAAAAGACAAACAACAATAACAACAAGAAGCTGAGCAGCAACGGGCTATTTAGTTGGAGCTGTAGCCAGCGGCCATTGCA
The DNA here is from genome assembly GCA_963583835.1 of Drosophila immigrans. Classification (NCBI taxonomy): domain Eukaryota; kingdom Metazoa; phylum Arthropoda; class Insecta; order Diptera; family Drosophilidae; genus Drosophila; species Drosophila immigrans. The sequence continues at coordinate 19,632,895 of OY757143.1, read as the reverse complement.
CAGGAAGGACGTCGCCTCCTCCCTCCAGCCACGCCCCGCCGCGCCTACGTTCCACTCTCCACAGACAAACAATGAATATGAGCATACAGCAAACGGATTGTCTCTCTTGCTATCTCGCTCGCAAACTCTCTCTCTCTATCTCTGTCGCTCAGTCGCTCTGGCTGTATGTGCTGCTTATGTGAAATGATGTCCGTTAGGTATACTTGAGAAATTTTTAAGTGTGTGCAACACTTTCACTGCTTCAACAACCCAAAAGGCTGCCGGAACAGCAGCGGGGCAGGATGGAGTGCTGTTGGGGGTCTTCGCAATGAACTGATGCCATTTCCGCTCGACACTTGCAACGCATGAGAGCCTGTTGGAGAGTGTAACTGTAAAGCCCTCTGGCCGGGCACGTGTCCGATGCGAAAGAGTTTGGCAGCAAAGGCAGAGGAAGGGGAAAACATGAGAGTGAGCGAAAGCAGTTCAGTAATGACAGCATTACTATTTAATTACTGCTGGTAATTAAAGAAGTTATTCAAGTAATTACACTGCAAAAATATAATTGCTCAGGCGCATAATGAAGACATTTCGACGAACATTATTTAAGCCATAATTCATATGGTCAATTTGTATGTGTGCAGAACACAATGAAACGCAATGTGCCACTTCAATTACAGAATACATACTTATACTATATTTATCAAAGCCATGAATTATATATACATATTATATAAATAAAATCAATTTTGGCAGAATATAGGATATATGTATAAAATATAAAAATACAAAATGTATAAATATTAGAAAACATCAAGGTAATAATAAATAAAAAAGTACAATCCCATTATTAAGTATAGTTGCATTCATTGCAATAAAGCCTTCAAATTAGATGATTGTCGATTTTAAAATGAATTTCATATTAGTTATTCAATAACTTGATGATTTCTGAAATTGTTTGAGCATTTTTCTACTCTTTAAAATACTTATAAATTTCAATATCCACATAATTCATCTTTTGGTTGTTTTTTTCTGACTCGTTTTTTAAATATTTTTAGGTATTCCTAACTTGTACAGTTATTTCCAAGGCATTAACCTAGATAAATAACAATGATATATTACAATTTTATTAATTGCTGTACCAAGTTAAATGTTTTCAAATTCAGCCCTATGTGAACCAACTCACATATAAATAATTTAATATTTCAAAACCCCAACAAATTGGACCTGGACCTTCGTTTAGGAGTAGCGTGTTTTCAGCTGTCTTCATGGCCGCAGCTCATGATGAGCGTTTTGCAATTCTGCAAGTTTTATGTGTATGTGTGTGTGTGAGAGTGGGAGAGTGTGTCTGTGTCTGTGTCTCTGTGAGTGTGTATGTGTGTTTTTTGTTGCCATGCCGTTTGTTTTCATTGTTGTCGTTAGAAGCGAGAGCGCTGCTGCTCATGCTGCCCCTTCGCCTGCCGGCAGTTTGTTTTAATGAATGAACATTTATACACACTCATACACTCGCACATACATATGTATGTGTAGAACACTCACACACTCGGAATGCAAGTCTGTGCTAAAGTGGCAATTAGAAAGTTGCTTCAAAAACAAAAGCAGCTATGTTTCTTAGCCATGCCTCTCCCTCCCCCTCGCCTGCTCATGGTGCACAGTGTCGAGGTCTTCGAGCTGATTTATGTGGCAAATGCATGCGCCTACACAAAAATTAGCCTTGGCGTTGCATTCCACAGTGTGTCAATATTAATTATGCATTGCACAAGCTCCAGAGAACTAGCCCAACTTCCCCCTCCAGCGAAATAAAAAGGTCAGTGCAACCGCAAACTGCAGTTTGGGAAGGTCGCAGTGTAAAATGGCTTTAAGAATGTGCTCAAAGTTTTCTACTCCTTGCGAGTGTTTTGCTCGACAATATTCCAGAACAACAAAATGTAACACAACACAATTCGATTTCTGGCGCCATTTGCTTAAGAAACTCATATATGTATGTATATCTTGCTCTCTCACTCTCACTCTCTCTCTCTCTTTTCCGCGTCCTCTCTCTTTGTGGCTGTGTGTTCCCCTCTCCCACTTGGCTGCTCTTTTATTATGTGTGCTTTTTATTGTATTACGCTTTTGTTGGTTTTGGCTTTGGTTTTTCAACTTCGTTTTACGCTTCAGCGGCATAAATATATAAATTATTAACTCACCACACTGGGGTATTGGTATTTGTGTGCATGTGCGTGTGTGTATACGATTGTCTGGGTGGATGTGAACGTGGATGTGAATTTGGATGTTCGTCTTCTGAGAGGAGAAGCTGCTTGTGGCCTTAGCCTTTAACGCATTGTCCTTGATGGCACGCGCACCTTTTTCCTTGTTTTTTCCTTTCTACACCCTGTAAATGCTTGACATTGAAAGCGTGTACTCGCATTATTAAGTGCCAAGTGTCTTAACAGCAAAAATGTGTATAATTACCAGTCGATGTTAACAAATTAAGCGCTTAACAGCACTCTGTTGGCTTAACATAATTGATGCACAGCTGATTAGCACTCTTAATTTAACAGTACCTAATTAACTAGTTAATGTTAATGTTAGAAAGTAATTGCTTAACAGGAAGCTGTTAGCAGTCTGCATTTAACAGTACAGAATATTTGCAATGATGTTGTATAATCTTTATACACGTATTGCTTTAAATTCAGATAAATAATTGAATTCTCTATATTTGGAGCCTTCAGGAGGGTATCGCTCGGAACAGCATTGTTAAAGCGCCCTCGGTTGTTTTGCACATTGTTGTTTTTTATTGTTTTGTATTATTTTTAGTTATTTGTGCGCGTGGCCATGTGTCTACATGATTTATGATCGCACATTTATAGTGCTGACAATTGAATGATATTTTTGTGCTGACATCAAGTGCGTTTGGTTGCCCCTCCTCACACGCCCCCTTGCCGCCCCCTCAGGCCAGAAACCGCTATGATCGATGGACATTGGGTGTAGTTTTTGGTGGTGTTTTTGGGCTGAGGTTGATTGCCGGCGTTTTTGACATTGTTTGCAGTCGCTGAGTGGCGTTGTTGACCAAACAGCCTTAGGTTACAAATGTGCATTGCACACACACAATCGTGTGCATGTGTGTGTGTGTGTGGGTGTGCTTGAAATATATTTGAATATAAATTTAAATTCATGGCAAACGTACTAAAAATGAAAAATGTTGCAACCTTTTCTCGTTTTAAACCTATTTTATTTCATTTCAAAAATACCGCAATTATTTATGGGCAATTTTATTTAAATTATTGCATAGAATTTGATAAAGTTATTTAAAATGCCATGCTTTGATATATCTATTAAGAATTTATGTTGAAAAAATTGACAAAACAAACCAATAAATCTTCGAGTTTTGCCACTTTGATAGCACGACACCGAAAGAAGTGGAAAAGAGTTGAGCCAGTATTTTTTCTGACTTGTTTACATAGATTAAGAAATACGAAATACAGTTTGTTGAGCTTTTTTTTGGGGTACAGCTATACATGTAATTTTCAACAAAAATGTCTCATTTAATCACAATTTTCTGTTCTCTTTCGCTCTCCTGTTTCTCCTATTGCTACTTATAAGTTTATAAGTGCTTCCCAAACATGGTGTAAGACAAAACGCCCCATCACTTATGAAAATGTCATTAAAAATTCACTTTTCCAGTCGGTGGGCCCATTGTGAGGGGACTTTTTTTTCTGGGCCGAGCCCAAAGCAAAGTCACGCAGAGAAACGACAATTTCAGTTTGATATAAAATGTAACCATTGGGAAACATAAATGTCATTTAAGATAAACGTAAAAATTGCCATTTGATGGCACTTTGCTAGCAAAATTACATGCAGTCAAACACTTGCAGAGCGAAAACAAAATAGAAACGAAAACAGCGAAACGAAAAAAAGGAAACAAAAAGTTCTTGAGCGGCGACAGGAAAAGCAAAGCACTCACCTGGCGGTGTTAAAATTTAATTGACTTACTCACAAATTACCTGAAATAATTTGCAAGGCATCCAAAAACGAGGCATTTTGGCTCGTGGTTAATTTCATTTGGTAAATTGGGCGTCAAATGTATGTATATCAAAATATATACTTATATATAAATATATATGTTTTGTTTGTCTGTTAATTATATTTTGAATGTGAGCTTTAAAGTGCTCAAATTTGGTTAGCCTCTTATTATGGTTTATACTGAATGAATCGTTGGAACCTCAATTCAATTAACATACTCGACACTGTGCCCAGCGCGTCTTTCTGTCAAATGGCAAAATGTATATTTAAGTCCATAAATCAATTGAGACGTTAGAGTTATATTCATTTAAATTATTCAATACTAGAACTAAATGAATGTGAAATGAAATTATAACAATTCTATTGAACAGGTAGTATTTCAAATGTTAATCGACAACAATATGTTTCAATAAGTTTGATTCTACGCCGACTATAACATTATTAAATTCGATTTTAATGTTGTCATTCATTTTCATTAATCATTTGATGCCAATTTAATCAATTAAAATGTAAAATGAATAATCGCATGATTCGATTGGTAAAAGTTCTTTCAAATGCAATAATTACAAAGTTATATTATAATTCAGGTAAACACATGATGAAGCTATAAATTGTATAAAATAGGTGTTCATATACATTACAACTCGTGATGGAATGAACTGATTAAAAAGTTATTATGTTTATAGTAAATATAATTTATTTCACAATTGTGTATTTATTATTGTTAGTTATTTTTATTCATCATTGAGATTAATTGGATCTGTTTTAGATTAAATGGAAACAAATAATGTAGCAATAAATTGTAATTATTAGATTCCGTATCAATGGTATTAAAATATTTTTCAAACATTTTATTCATCAATGTGAACGAAAGTAAGACGAAACCCGTGTGATTTTTCCAAAAAAACAATTTTATTAAATTTGATTTCAATGTTGCCATTCATCAGTCGTTTTGATTAATTATTCGATTCAATTTTAATCAATTGAGTGCTCGCATATTTGAAGGCCATAATTTCTGTGTCATGACCACGTCGGCAGTCGGCAGTCGGCAGTCGGCAGTCGGCGTTGAACTCAAAGTGCCGCAGCTTTGCTGGGCCACTTGATTAACACATGACTCTCCTGACTGACTTCTGAGAGTCTGACTGGGTGTTTATCATTACAAAGTCATCATCTTCTGCTGCCGCACGAGGCGGAGACGCGTAGGCGGGAGGTGTCAGGCATTACAGCGATACGGAACTACATATATGAAAAATGTTTTATTACTACACGTTGTACATTTACAGTTACAAATGAGACACAGAAGAGGCTGGCAAACAGACACTCGTGCGTGTCTGTTTGCCGCTATTCACACACACACACACCTACACAACCAGCTAAAAGAGGTGTCTGGGAGCGTCGGCCATTGTGTTGGCCAGGCACAAACAGGAAGACGCGTCGGCTGGGCGAGTAGACAAACGAACTCACAGGCGCACAAAGTGAGTTATGAAATGTTGACAAGACATTTTATTGCACAGTGCACACACACACACACACACACACACATACTCACTTGTGCACGAATATAAATCATGTGAGTGCGCCCTGCGGTAGGCTACAGTTGCAAGCATTTTCAATGTAGAAGCTCGCACAGTAAAGTTGTCTTATTATTGCATCAAGTGACCAGCGGCAGAGTAGTTGATAAATTTATGTGCCTCCAAGGAACCGGCCCCATTCTCTGCTCTCTGCTTGCCCGTTGTAGTCGACGTGGCGTATGAGTAATGCACGTTACGTATACGCCATGTACAACAGGCATACAGGTTCAAAATTTGAATTATCAGGCAGAGAGGAGAGCTCTGATAGCACTACCGTTCTGATAACCAATAAAGCAGCACTCGTCTTTGGCAAATGTCCTGCATTTCATGCTGCTGTATGCTGCATTCGCCTAACGTAGATAATGAATGTGGTAAACTGTGCGAAACATTTCGAGTGGCTGTGCAGAATAAATCACTCCAGTCGACGTGGCGTATACGCAATCTGTAGATGAATGCACATTGCTCATACGCCATGCTGGACGGGCGTGAATGTGGAAGAGCACGCGAATGACTTGTAAGTGACTGTTGGATAAGATATATATAGTACAGATATACTATATACACATACAATGTATTATACTCATTGAAGGTGCGGCCAAAGGTTCACTCAATAGCTGGCCGATTGGCCAGCATGAATGCAGCTCGTTGAGTCGTCGTCCTTCAATCAAGCAGGACTGTTGCCGCCGCCTGTTGCCCTTCTATCTGTCGGCATTCAGAGCAGCTTTGCTCTTTGAACTCGTTAAGACCAGCAGAATATTTTGCCAAAGCATTTCGCTCAGTTTAATTTCGTTTTGGCAGCTAAACTTGGAATTAAATTAATAGCGGCTGCGTCGCATTGCAATTCACGGACTTAGCGCAACAGTATCTCATTTAATGTCTGTTTTTATGAGTGCCAACGTCCACTTGAAGCGACTTCAGTTCGTGGCTGAAAACTCCTGGCGGACTTAACCCCTAGGATAAGAGCCCCCGCACACTTTATGGTCCTCGTCCTCGTCCTCGTCCTCGTGCTCGTGCTCGTGCTCGAGCTCTTACAGATTCAAATCCGCGCGCGCTCAAAAGACCTTGACACATTTTGAACCGTCATTTTTTTTCATTTCTGCTGTGTCCTTTTTTGCTCTCTCTCTCTCTCTGTCTCTGTCTCTATCTATGTGTGTGTGGGAGGTTTTTTTGCTTCGCCTTTTGCGCTTTGGCTGGGCCATTTGCTTTCAACGGCTTTGCATAGGCCGTCGCTTGTTTTAATTTAACTTACTTATAAACAACTTGGGATTGTTGCTGTCAAAATGGGCCTTTAAACGGCAGCAGTCGCTTCTTGAAACTGAGACTCAAAATGGAAATGACCTTCAAGTGAAAAACACGCGCCAAGTGCCGACACAAAACCTCAACACGTGCGCAAAGCGCCTGCAAATATGCAGCAGCAAAATTCATGTGTGTAACCCTTGTAGCCCTTGGCTGCCGAGTGCCATCAAAGTGTCGACGTCGACAGCGCCCTGGAGGCACTTAAGACATTTGCGGCATGTTGCATGCAACACATACCACACACATAGAAGTAATTGAAGACACACACACACAAAATTAGACGAAGAAAAAAGTTGCCGAAAAGTGTTAAAAATGACAGCAATGTGTCTATGCCTGGTTGAATTTTGGCACAACACGCGTTGCCAGCAGGCATTAAAATCATTGTCAGCTTGCGAAAGGCAAGACGGCAAGAAGGGCATGAGAAGGTAGCTGCCACAGTGTATGCATTATGGCCATCAATTAACGGGCAGGCGAAATTATGTTGACACTAAGGCCACGTGATGCTAAGTGAATGGCAGAGGCAGGCAGCACAACCAAACCAACCAAACAGTCAGAAAGCCCCTTTAAGATGTGACCTGAAAATCACTTGAACCGTTGACACATCAAAATATTTACGAGCCATAATAAAGCGAGAAATATGAAAGCAATAAAGTCACGCAAAACCTTCTCTCCTCTCTCTCTCTCTCTCTCTCTCTCTCTCTCTCACTCTCTCTCAGTTCTTGGTTCTCGGCTCAGGTGTGTGTCCAGTGTCCAAGTTTTTGACTCGAGCCATAAAAAACTAACACAGGCCAAAGGCAAACAAGGCAATAAACGTACAGATCAATTTCTAATGCTCAATCAACTAAAAAAAGAATACCGGAAAAACGAAATAAATAAAGAGAAGGAGGAAATCTGTCGAGAGCTTTCTCTGGGTAGAAATGTTTGTGATAAAATAAGCTGATTGAAAGCAGCTGCAGAAAATGCGATTCTTTTATTTCGCCTTGCCCCTTGTGGCCATGGAACGATTCAAGCAGCTTATGTGACTCATGTGCCAAAACTGGCAATCAAAATAATTATTATGAATATTTCTTTTTATGCCCTTTATATATGGCACGTGTGAGCGAATTTCCTACAAACTCGATGGCTAATGATACATGAATTATATAGTGTCAGTCTGAGCGAAAGGTTGAATAGCTCATCTACCTGTGCGAATGCAAATGGAACCGTTACAAGAGATACAGATAGCTGCAGGTTGGAATCAATTCGAAAGTTTTTGCGCTTTTTGTGCGAAGGACATTAAAGACCCAGCAGCCAGTGTCCTAGAGTAGTTCTTGAACACGAAAGTTTCTCGTTGAAGTCCGTTCACATTTGCGGCCATAAAACTTTTGGCCGAAGCCAACTTTGTCTAATTATGCGCAAAAATGTGCTCAGAAGTGACCATAAAGGGGTTGCATGGGCCAAGTCATAAAAAAGTAAAAGGCTCTTGCGGTGGCACACTGGACAACTTTCGAGCCATTAGGCGAACACAGGAAGACTGCTGACTTGACGGCATTCGGATGGTTAAGGCTAAGGAAGGGGCCAAGGAAGTGGTTTTTGCGCCACGTTAACAAATGCGTGTGATGCGAACTTTTTAATTACGTTTAATTAAGGCTGCCGCCGACAAAATGGCAAAACAAAAGCAAAGTTAAGTAAATAAAACGCAGCTGCCAATAGGCAACTTATGCTACACTCATTTTTTCTTCAATCCCCACTCTCTGCCATTGTCAAATGGGGCAGTTACGAGTTGCAAGCAGCTGGCTCAACAGTTGCACACAACCCACCCACAGACACAAAGTTACAACACAACAGAACAGAACAGAACAGAGAGGAGGCAACGATCATTGACAGTCTCATGAATGCGTCTGCTACAACATCATTAAATTGTTGTCCCTAGCTACATGTAACGGCAGAGCCAGACCGACAACAGCAGCAACAATTGACAGCAACAACAACAACATCAGCAACAACGCACAATGAACGAAAACGAATCGCCCTGTGTCGTGTCTCCGGCTCAGCTTTACAGCAGTTTTGTAACTGTATCCGCCTGTCGCTTAATGTTATTTTCCTCACGAATTTTGTGTTATTGAATGCAACTCGACTCTGCCACAAACCGCACACATGCCACTCACGAGTTGCCTTTATCAGTGTGTGTGTGTGTGTTTGCGATGCATCTCATGCATTTGGCATTTACAAGCAGTGCAAACATCAGCCAAGAAGCCGTCAGAACTGCTGACAAGCCAAAATCAAATGAAATTTTATTGAAAAAAAAAATAAAAGAGAAAAACGAATTCGTAAAATCACAAATAGCTGAGAATCGTAAAATATTTATCAATTTCAAACATATTGGCTTTCAAATTATTTAAATGATATACAAATATGCAATAACTGACATACCACAGCAGCACTTTCCACATAGTTCTTTATTTAGTTATTCAATTGGAATACAAAATCATGTCAATGTGAAAGATTGAAATGCAATTTTATCTCAACAGTGTGGTTTTTATTTCACAACTGATAAGAAATTTTTGCTTTTAATTTGATTTTCATTTCTCTCAACTGTCAGAGATAGAATGAAAGAAATTTGTTAATAAAGAGATATTAAATATAAAATTCGAATCAAACAAACAATTTCAATAGTCCCAAAAATATAAAATAGATAAGAGAATCGATGGGAATGAAAAATATTTTAAAATATCTCCCAAAGTTAAACGCAAATCAGAGCTAAATCAAGTGAGCTTCTAATGGCAATGACGCTTTATTGGAGTGAGAGTATTTTACGATCACTATAAAAATGATTGTCTTCTGTAAATTACTTGAAAGCTTTGCAACTGAAGTCTATCCTATCCTCTCTCTCTTTATTACCCTCTCAGTCAGCATGTCTATTAAGTCAAATAAAACTAAACTTGGGCAACCAAAAGCAAGTCTGAAAATGTGGCTCCAGTTTATATGCAAGCATATTTCCATTCCGCCTCATGATGCATTCATGGAGACGCCTGAATGCTTCTCCATCTTCCTCTTATTCGACTATCAGATGACGCTGTTGTTCTTGCAGACACAGTTGTTGTTGTGCTTTTCGTTGTTTGTGTTGTTGTTTGCAGTGCTCAATGAAGCGTGAAGTCACGACTTGAAAGGCGCAATAAAAATGGGCAGCATGTGAGCAGCGCATTTGTTTGACTTGTGAACTGCAATTGCTGCGTGACTCAGTATCTCGCAGTGTGTCAATATATCAATATCTCCTTCATTGTCTGCCTTGCGCAGTTATCGCAGTCAATTGTACAATTAAGGCATAGGGCGTGTTGTAATTGCGGTCCAGAGCTGTGAAGGTCGTCGTTGTGTGTTTTTATTAGCAAAAATAGGAATCGAGAAGGTGTGCGGATTGGGGGCAAGGTAGCAAAGGTTGAACGATTATAGGAAGGGTGCTGGGTGTTCTGCGGTTAATAATAATCAATAACTGAAACGCCCTAACCTTCGCGGAACTGTGGCTAGCCGCAAAGGGCACTTCATCAGCATTTGGTTCAATGGCAACTGCCATTGAAAAATATGTATATACTATATAATAAAAATTCCGTTGCATAGAGCTGCCCGCTCTATTTCTTCTCCGTCTTTCTCTTTGTTATACCGTTCTCGCTCTGCCTCGCTCGCTCTCTGACAATCGATAAGCCTTTTGCATAGATGTGCGAAAAGGAGGCATCACCAAGAACCATCCTCATTCTCATCCTCATCGTCCTCCTCTCTTCCGTCTACCTTTCAAAACTTTAAATGAAAAACTTTAAGTGCAAAGTGGAGAAGTGTGTGTCTGTGTATTTGATGTAATGGGGTGTGTGTGTGTGTGTGTGTGTGTGTGTGACACTGCACATTGGTTGCATTTGGTTTTACGGTGTGCTGACTCACGTTTAAGTCTCCTGGAACTAAAGAATCTTAACATTTTTTGGGAAATGATTTACAAAACACAGTTTTCAGAACTTGGCTGATATTTAAATTAACTTTAAAACTGTTTTCTGAGAAATTTACTGCGTTTACAAAATGTATTTGGAAGTGGTTGAGCAAAGATTTTAATAAAAATATATGATGATAAGTTATAAGAATTATTTATAAATTGACATCAATTTATGTGAAAGTCATCAAACAAATATTTTCTGATCAAATATTATTTTTAATATTTTATTAAGCACTCTAAATAAACGAACTTTTCTGAAAGTTAGTTTTCCTTTAAGAAATGAGGTTAAAAAGCATTTTAAATGCGTAAAAATCAGACAGTAAAATGGTTTAATATTGTATTTATTTTTTCAATATTTAATAATTCATAAACAAGTTTTTCACATGCTCAAATATTAAACACTTAAAGGCTTTAATATTGTATTAATTTTTCTTAATACTTAAATACCTTAACAGCTGGTTTTTCTTTTACAAACGAGATTATAAAGCATTTATAATATTGATATTTTAATATTAAACACTTTAAGCAAGCGTCTCAGCACCTTAGCTGGTGGTTTTTCTTTTACAAACGAGATTAAAAAGCATTTAAAATGCTTAAGGATCAGACAGTAAAAAGCTTAACATTTACTAAATGATACACACTAAATTTATTCAATTGACATGGTTTAAAATGGCTTCTTTTCAAATATGCAAATTTGTTTTGTGTTAAGTGGCCACTGTAAAATGTCCATGGGGCTCACACACACACACACACCCACGCTCATTCACACAAGGGAAACACTCACACACACTCACACATCACTAGACACAGGCAGTACACACACTCGGCTTTGGCAAGTGCTGTGCTGTGAGCTGTTTATCAATGCAAATATTTTGCATACGCCACGTTGCACGTAAATTGCAAGTGCACATCCGGCGTCGTCGTCGTCGTCAGCTGCGTCGTCAGCTGCGTCTTTGTGACGCTGCCCCAACTCAGAGTTGTTGGCGTTCCCAAAGTAAATACACACGCGGTCGTCGCTGAAAGGCCTAAAATTGTGTTGTGTGTGAGCGAGAGTGAGTTAGTGTGTGGGTGTGTGTGTGTGTGTGTACATATGTACATAATGGAAAACGTGGCGTACAGACAGGCGCTCGCAGAGTTTCACACCAGCCACCCGCACACCTCGCCTCGCTGAGTCGCCTCGCTCGTTGTTAACTTTGTTTGCGCTGGGCATTTTAAATGAAAAGGTAAAGGTAAAAAGGTAAAGCGCCATCGCGGATCTAAGTGCGCTAGGCATCAAGAAAATATGCTCAAGTAAAATGAGCAATTAAGGATTATTGCTCGGTTTGCCCATTTAAATTATGAGGCAATAACTGAAAGGTGAAAGCTTCGCGCAAATGGCGTAGCCGCTTAAAATCGCGTCTGACAGCTACAGCTGCTTCATGGTGTGTGTAAGCCACAGGATATATAGTAAGGGAATGTGCTAGATTAACTATGCAAAGGATATGCGCAAACCAAAGAGCGACATTACCTTCGAGGCAGCCAAATGTGCTTAGGCAAGTAATTCGCTTTCTGCGCGCCTTGCGTTATTTTATTTAACTCGATCACAAATGGCTCATATTAAGGCTCTCGTAATAGCAATATTAATTATTTATTAAACTGCGTAAATTAAAAGCAAAGTTTCTCATTTCAATAGCTTATGAAATTCTCATTCTCTGCTCGTATTACATTTTAATAGTTCTCTGTTATTTTGGTGCACCAAAAGTAAACATTAAAATAAATTAAAAAGTATAAGCTCGGCACTAATAATGTGTGAAAATTTATAAAGATTAATTTATAATGAATTACAAACTTTAGTTGCTTCTGCTCAAACGGGTAAAATATGTAGTTCAAACAATGGAAGAATTAACAACTATATTGCATTTATTACATTCCTATTTGCAATTTAGAACTGAAATGATAATTAAATAAACTACATTTTTGCTTTTTAATTATATTAAATAATTTTCATCGTGATATTTAACAGTTTTTCATTGCTGGCCTTGAACAAATGTTATGAACAGTTTTTGAATAATTGAATAAATTCAAAATTATGCGGCCATAAAGTGTTTCCCAGAAATTTTACATTTTCCATTGTCGTAAAATTATGTGTACCGCACTTAAACAAATTTAAGCTGAAATAATAAATAATCAATTTTTCAGATAAATATAGTACATGAAGTTACACTAAAATTTGCATACATTTTTCTTCTTTGTGTAACTTTTATGATTTCATTTATTATTATTTTAGACAATCTCGAGGTTTGCAGCTCCCCACTCCTTTCAGAAACAAATGCGTGCATTCTTGATTTTAGCACGTTTGTTTAGATAGAACTCTTCGCTGCAGTGAAGTGGTGCTGAACTCCTTGCTACATGCTGCTTATCTGTTTAGCTCGGCTTGTTAAGCTTTCAGCTTACGTAGCCATCGATTGCTGTGGCAAGCAACAACTCCTCTTGCCCCAACCCCCCGGGGCGACTCGAGTGGCAGTTCACACCCTGCTCAGTTGTACCTGGGTGTCAGTTCAACTTGAGCAGCGATAAGCAAAGAAAGTCGGAGTGGTTGCCACTTGCAACCTGCATCTCGTATGCAGTTGCCCTGCTTTTTCGTAACAAAGTGGCATAAACTTGGCTAACATATGGCCACAGTTTGTGGTGTGTTTTGTGAGTTGACGCTTCACTTGTCAGTCGCTGCTGCTGCCGTTGTTTGTTTGCAGTTTTCCTCACTTGTTTTTCACTGCAACTTTTTGCACTTGCAACAAAGTGCAAACTGTGTGTCACACTTACGAAGAAAGGCCAAAGCCCAAAGACAGTCGTGTGACAATAATTATGGCAGGCGCTATTATTGCTTCAGCTTGGTAATCAAATTCACAGCTGCAACAACTTTGTCTCTCTCTCTCTCTCTCTCTATCTCTCTAACTCACTGGCATAACAAACAAAAGAGACCGAAGAAGGTGCAACTGTATGCTGGAAGTTGCAAGTAGGTGCTGCTGTTAAAGCCACTTTAACATGCACCGCAAAGCCAAGCAAAACAAAAGGAAATGGCAACGCAACCGCTACAACAACTTCAGGCAAGTGGGCAACTGCCGTCGTCGTAGTTGTTGCCTCAATCAGAATCCAGGGGGATCCTTATATGCAGCAACCTGACAATCTGGCCGCCTCCATGCTTTCCAAGAGGCGGAAACAATGCCAAGCGCAAGAAAAGAAATTAAAACTTGGCCGCAGTTAAATAAAAAATGTATGAGGTGAAACTTTTCCAATACCTCTTAATCTAAAGGTGATCCAAAAAGTCCATTATTTCCCATCGATGGGAATACAATGAATACCACGAAAAAATATATTAAGTACTCTTTTATGTTACAGATTTAATGCATACTTTTGAAGAGCATACCTTTTATTTACTTTAATCTTTAATTATCCAAATTTAACTGTCCTTGTTCCGGTGCAAGTAATTTATTTGCGAGCTATGGACTAAACTAGTCATATAAGTAATATTTTGTTCATCGGATTTAAATGCAAGCACGAATGTATGGAAAATATGGATATTATTTATTGTACTCAGAATTAATGATTAAATTTATTGCAATATGCTGTGTACTAATTTTAACAGAAAGCAAATAAATAAATTTTGTAAATTCCAGAATTTTTGAAGGAAGGTAAATAAAATTAATAATTACAAATACTTCGAATTGTTCCTTTAACATACCAATGATTAAAGAATATAATGTTAAAGGAGTTAAAGAAAAACAAACAATTAAAAATGTGTCTTTATAATTAGGTGGCACAGTCAAATGAATTATTATCTGACTTTTTCATAAACTAATAGAAAACAAAGCAGAAAATATCACCAAATATGTACGTACCAAGCTAAAATGCGAATTGGTAAAGGGTATTTCAGAGTCGATTTGACAACATTTGATAACTTTTCCAACTCGTTTCCTTTGTTTAGCTGTTGGCCATTGTCGGCTTCGGGTAACGCGTCGAGCCAAGTGCTACGATTCATTAGCAGCTGGCACAGGAAGCTCAAGCTCAAGCTGAATGTATGACCGAGCTGTTGCCAGTAAGTTGCAACAAGCATTCAGCAGACATATCCATCCATTCAGCAGTCACCGAGCCAGTCAGTCAGGCAGTCAGTCAGCCAAACAGGCAGCTGGCAGAATTACTTCCGTTTCGCTTAATTGCATTAAACAAACCCCGAGGTATACCGTATTCGGGAGGCAGCCGACAAGGGGAAAGCTGAAGACTGGGGCAACGCAGAGAGAACGAAAAGTTTTTGGCCGCCAATGCAGCTGGCTTCCCCTTGTCCCAGGGACCGTCCTCAGCTCGCATTGCTGGCAGTCATGGCAAACCGCAAACACGTTCACACATGAGCTGCTTTCGTTAGGGTTGCCATCTCTCCTTGTTCTTGTTGTCGAAATTGCATTATTTTCATTAACAAAAGTTAAACTTGGTCGGCTTTTCGCTTTTCGTCACGGCGTTGCCTGCCAAGGATCAGAGCAAGGGATTCGTTTGCATTTCCGACACAATACTTTTCACCTCCTCCTCTCTCCCCCTCGAAGTACGCGGCTGAAAGGCAACTCGATGTGGCGCCCCACCGCGTGGTGCAACGTAATAAACTTTAATTAAAATGCGTTAAAGTCTCTCTGTGTGTGTGTGTGTGTGTGGGTGCGACAAAGGTCGCCATCTGCAAGTAAAATCGAACGAATTGCAATTAAATTAATTGAGATATATACACATTTCTGCCCTTCGCATTTCCTCTGAAATATAATAAATATTTATATTTATTTGTATATATATACATATGTACATATATGTATTGTAATTCAAGGAACACTATCGCTCTATCCGTGATTACCGCTACCATTAGCATTCCCATTCCCATTCCCATTCTCATGCTCATCCCCATCGCCCATTATCCATTTCTATGGCCATGGTAATGAGCCGAGTAGCTGGTAAACTGGCAAACTGGCAAACTGGCCAGCGAGATGGCGAGTTGGCCAAGAGGCAGGTTAAGTGCTGAGTGCCGCGAAGGAAACCGATGAGAGCGCTACTTAAAATAAAAGAGGGACATTTGGCAGGGGTAAAACTCGAGTGTGCGAAAAGATTAGAGCGCTTGTGAGTACAAGGCAAACGCGCAAAGTGTTTAAGCATATTCATTAAACCCCAACTAATTTCAGTTTACTGTCTCGTTTAAATTAGCTATTTTATAAAGAACCGAATTGAGACTTATATTTTACAGTATTTGGTACCTTGGCGTATATATTTTATGTGACATTTGCATCTTATGGCTACTTTTGAATTGTACAGATTTATTGACAAATACTTTCTCTGTCTTGTAAATGCTTTATTGTTTAATAATTATTTTTTAATTTATTCCTGTGATTAATTGACATTGAGATAAAGCAAGATTTTAATTTTATCTACAACTCACGATCGTCATTAACGCCGCAAGCATCCAGCATTAACTACACGAATAGAACACCTCGAATACAATTTGTGAACAGAAGTGTACACGGAGCAGCTGCGGCTAATTAAAGTGGCTTTAGCGACAGTTTGACAAATTTTGATACGCTTTAAGGACTTGGGAAGGGGACCGGCGGAAGCGGATCGGATGTATTTCCCTTGGGGCTGCAGCTAAAAACAAAAGTTTATCTGACAAATACATTTCAATTGTTATACGAGAATTAAAACAATGCGTCAGCTACGACGAGTATAAACCATTCCCCCCTCCCCCTAACCCGTGGCTTTCTTCTGCATTTCCCTCCGCCCCCGTTCCCGTACCCGCCTAGTGCGGCGGAATGACAAATGAAACTCAAAAGTTTAATGAACCGCAGCAACAGTCGCAAAACGAAATTTTGCTTACATAATGAGCCGGGCGAGAAGTTAGCCTGGTCTGAAATGGGCTCTGGATTCAATGCAAACGGATCTGGGCGTGATGGAGGCCACTCGCTGTTGGTGCTGGTGCTGGACGAAGGGTCTGCTTCGGAGGCCGCGTTGGCCGCGTTGGCCGCGTTGGCGGCAATTAAATTTTACCCACAAAATGTATAGCTCAATGCGCAGCTTTCATAGCAATAATACTCATAGTCAGCGGAGCAGTTGTCAAAATTAACTAAATGCGGCACTGCTCATTAATCTCTGTCTCCCAGCAGCACTCAGCTGAGTGCTGCCCGCGGCAGCTGAATGAATAACTGAATAACTGACTGAACTAAACTGAACGAATGACCAAAGCAGTCAACCAACCAGTCAGCTAAACTGCCAGCCAGACAACCAGACAACCGGACAGTCAACTTGCTCAACCAAACTGCACTATGCGAAATAATAATAAGTGGAACTGGTCTAGGCACGACTTGAAGTTACCCTACAACACAATAGATTTATATCTGTCTGCAGTGTCATACCCCATTGATTCATAATTCCGACTACGAGGTATACAAATGAAAAATTTACTCAAAATGACAGCAAAAAGTTGCGTGGCTGTTGCTGATTCCGTTGCTTTAGCAGCTTACACTCGAATTGTCCTCCTCTCTCTGTGCCCCCCCTTCCATCTGGCCAAACAGAAAAACTGGACCCTAAACAGAAGCAGCGGCTCAGACTGGACTCATGTGGCAAGTACGCATTGTGCCAAGCATCAGAGAGTTAATCATTTTGTTTTAGCAATTTGTTTGATGTATGTGCCAACGCTCTATGACAGGGAATGCAGGGAGGCAACTCATAAATGACATTGCCACTAAATTTAATTAACACAAAAAATAAAAATATGGGAGAAAAAAGAAGAGCGAGATGAAAACACATTCTTTGCAGATAAATTGTAAAAACCATGCTTGGATAATTTAATACTTGGCCACAGATGCAAACGCTTGAGCAAAAATTTAATATCAAATTCATGACAAAAACTCGAAGGGTAAAAGAATGCGTCCTTCACACTCTAAAATAATAATATTTATCTTGAATAAGGGACATTTATTTTCAGTTTCAATTTTCCCAAACAAAAATGCGTAATTCGTAATTTACCTCATATATTAAATTAAACACAGAAGCTCATTAATCTAAGTGATTTTCAAGGTTGGAGCGCTGTTATTTAATGGAAAATCAGTAATCCAGCAATATCATATTCATAAAAAAATAAAAAAAGCAAATAAGCAGGACATAAAGTTGATACAATATAAAGAAGCATCAAATGCATTTTGAATTGGTTTTGTATTTTTGAATCAAGGATGTTAGTTTATATTTACGCCTGTGAAAAAGGCAAGCAAATAAGTTATAAAATTAAATATAACTTATACGCTTAAAACATTGCAACAAAGGATGGTCGACAATAGGTTTATAAATGAAGTGCTAACTTTATTATAACGTACAGATTTGTGTTTAGCTGCATTAACATGACAAATAAAAATTTCCATTTAATCTGCATAAATAAACAAATGTAAAGTAAATATTCTGACAACTATTCAGGGTACGAAATGCATATACACAGATTGTAATGGCATTACAGAGATACACAACACAGATTAATAAATAATCCCCTGAATACTTCTAATAAAAGGGAAAAGCCATTTAATAATTGAGCCTCGGGGGTATTACTTCTAATTCAACATTGTTGTAGCTGCTGTCAACACATTGCAAATCAAATGATTTGACATTAATGTAATAGGTATTACAAACTATGCTTTATATTATGATGTGTTGTCAATCGATCCCATTCTACCAAACACCCCAAGTGTTTCTTCCTTTGAGGTGCGTTACATGCATTGCGTATACGCTGTGTATGACATTTAATTATTGGAGAGTTATGCATATTTGCGACAAATTGTGATGGGAGTGCGAGGCCCGAGGGCATTGGAAGAAAGTATTACGAAAGGCTTATCAAACGCCAATCAGTTGTATATCAATTAATTAAATGCAATATAAAGCCAAATTTGATTTGTGAGCGAAGTGGCAGGGCAATTGAATTGTCTGCAACAAGCTTGTAGTTCAATTATTTAGACAGCTGCTGGGAGGCCCTGATGCAGCACCACATGCATAAACAATGTGCCACAAGCCCAAAAGGCGACAAAAAAAGGAACAGCAACAGCAACAGCAACAGCAACGACAATCGACTATTCCCCACGTGCGGCCATGTGCCGGCAATTGAAACTCAATTTAGTCAACTGGCAAAACAGAACAAGAGGCAAGCAGCGTGCAACACATCTTCGCACACATTTCTATCTGCCAAATATATGTACGTGTGTGTATAGATAGAGACACAGCTACAATGCAGCTTACAATTTTCACGCCAATTGCCATAAAAGCCGTAAGTGAAATACATACTTAAGTGCAGCTCCAAGCAACTGACTTCGACTCAGCACAGATTTGGACTCTGTCTCTGGGCTATGACTATCTCGTTGACTCTGTCGTTCCGGCTTTGTTTCCGAGATTCGGCAGCCGCCTGTCCCTGATCCTGTTCCCACTGCCGTCCTGCAATTTCTGAGTCCTTGCATTCGCCTCACGTTTAGCCAATGTGTCGCCAGAGCGCTACAACGACAATCAACCAGCCGCGACGTTGTCGTTGATTTTTTCTCTTTAGGCCCCAGCTGGCAACGGAGGCGGAGCAGAGGCTCCCTTGTATATGCCGCTTGTGTATGCCGCCTGGTTGGGCAATTAAATGTGGGCCCGAACTTTAAAGCAAATAGCCCAAAACAACAACAATTAATGTGAATTTATTTTCGAACTCATTTGGCTGTAATTGCTGGGCATCGCCAAAAAACACAAAATACGCGAGCATTTTGAGCTTGTTGCGAGACGCATTCAATGAGTTATTTGAAAGTTACATAACATATGTGTTCATAAAAGTAAAAAATAACTTAATGAATAAAATTCAAGTTCATTGGAGCGCTTGATAGGCCATTTAATAGATGCATTTCAACGAAACATTAATGACAGAGTAATCTATCGGATAAATAAATAAAATAAAAATACAACATAAATGACTAAAATGATCGACAAGTTCATTCAAGAGTACAAAATAATCGATGCCTATAAACATTATAGTACTGACAGAGTAATCAATTGAATAAATTAATCAAAATTGTTAGTTGTGTTCTATGGATTCTATTGAATTGAAATAATATTGACAGGGTTGACTGACAAAATAATATTTCTATTTTGCAGATTAAATTGCTTAAGTTATAATCAATATTTACCTTTTGCCAATAGATTTATTGAGTATTCGAATAAAAATACACTCGAGTTGCAAATATTTTTCATAATTTCATAGCTAAGAACACAACAAATTCTTTATTGCTGCGCAAATTTCGCCGCTGCAGTTGAAAATATTACTTTGCAAGTTATCACCGGGGGAGAAACTTTTTAGTTTTATGCGGAACTCTTGAGGCAACCCAATCTGGCAATTCGGCAATTTTCATGGCGTTTTCGGGCTACTCATTTACAATAAATTTGGACAGGCTACGCAGTAAAAGGCTTAACACGACCGAGACAACCTATATAGGCGTGTCCTCTCCCCTCGCCTCTTGCCTCGTCTCCCGCTGCCCGCCTAGCATCATTTCAGCTGCTTTATGAGCTACAATTGTGGCCTGCTTTGACCTCTCCGCCCATCCCGCGGCATTCTCTCTCTGGGTCTGGCTGCGGCTGTCAGGCAACTGCTGCCAACTGTAAATAACTTTGCTTATTTGAACATTTATTGGTGACGTAAACGGCTTGTAGCATTGTTGCCAGCCATTTTGGCCAGGACGTTGAACGAGGCACGAGACAGAAGCGAGAAGAGAAGCGAAGAGGAGAGAAGGATATTGTCTGTGTCGAGGCTTATTGCCGATTTTTACTCCTTGTTAATTTCCTGTGAAATAAAAGAGCCGAAGTCAGCGTGAATGGCGAGAGCGAGAGCGAGTTCAGAGTTCAAGTTGACGAGTTAACGAGTACTCATATGGGCACTCATACGGATACTCGTGTATGTGTCAGGTTAATGCCACTGCCGAGGCTGAGAATTGGTCTTCTAAAGCTCGTAAAATTCTGCTGTGCTTCTCTGTCGACCTCAGCATGCTGCATGCAACATAAAATATGATGAAGGGCACTTAAGCAGCCTGCCACGTCTCGTGTGTTGACAGCTATCAAATGTGTACACAACATGCATAAATGAATGACACACACACACACACACACACACCCAGACACACACTCACACGCACATAGGGTAAGGTGAGTGTGTGGAGAAGAGGTGATTGCGACACGCCTTTGTTTCCATAAATATTAAAAGAGGCAACAAACCTTTTGAGAGGACGCCGCCTTCAAATCAGTTTACAATTTATGAGCAGCTGAAATAAAAACGAAACAAAACTTTGCCACATTTGTTTACGTTGCATGCCTGCCACTTGCCACTTGCCAGTTGCAAGTTGCCATCGCCCACCTGCAGTACGGTGCAACACTTCTGCAGCATAATATAATTTATAGAATTTATGCCACTGCCATTGCCGTCCGGCTTTTTCGGCAAATGCCTGCAAATAATTTAAGACAAGTTTGTTGCGACAGTTTCAACACTGCAACCGGGTCATGCAACGAGCACCAGGGGCAAGGTGTGGCAAGGTGTGGACTATAAAGCAGGCACTTTACATCGACGACTTGAAGTACCGGAAAATACTTACGTAAAAGTTTTACAATTTGCTAGTTTCGAAATACAAAACTTAATACATTTTAATATTACCATTTAATATTTGTTCGTTTATTGAAACCTAATAATATTTGCTAGAATATGACTTCTTTTACACAATTTAAATTTACTCAAGGCCTTAAATAATTTGTATTGTTTAAATTTAATAAAATTAAGATTAAATATTGAGTAAATTATTAATTGGCAAAAATATGCACCACGTATTTGACAGTAGTACTGGATTTATTGATGAAATGGAAGCCTTGTGACTGAACATGTGTATTAATTAATCAAGTGTAGCAAATCATATTAATGATTGCAATCTCAGCTTGAATCTGTCGACGGGATGGAGATTGAGATTGATAAATGCTGTGGAAATGGGAAATAAACCCGTGAGGAATGTGCGACAGTTCTGGTTTGTAGTCTGACAAATTGAAAAGAACCACAGAGAACAATGCATTTACACTCGTGTCCTTCTCTACTGCAACATTCATATATCTTTCTCTCTTACTCGTCCACGTTCTTTCTCACTCTCACTCTCTCGACGATACGTAACCAATTGAAATCGCATTGCAACTGCCATTAATCAAGCTGCAACTTTGCCACAAAACCGCACATGAAGTCGACTCGAGTTCGAGTCGAGTAATTTGACCGATACGTAAGAGTTGGTCAATTGAACAAATGCGGCAATGTGTGGCACATGCCACACACACACCAACACACACGTTGCATTGAAATATGATCTATGAACGCTAAGCTGTCAGGCATTAGAGGCTTCCCTGCTCCAGGCAAAAGCAATCGCATTTAAGGTAAATGTGGCCAACTCCCAAGTTGCGTAGGCTTAAAGGCATCGGCAAAGTTATGTGCACAATTTGTGCGCCTTCTCAGTAAATAAAAATGTCAAATTAATTTCAAGTGCTTAAGTGCACACACACACACAGAGCGTAGGAGACTGGCGGAGCCTACAGAGAAAATGAGAATTTACTGAGCATTCATTTAATCCAGCCTTTTAAGCCTGCTCGACTGCCTGGGACTAGAACTTGGATTTGGATTGAGATTGGGAGCGGGAGCGGGAGCGGGCCAAAACTAACTGGCAACATGTGGCACGCTCGAGTGACCACCAAAAATATGCTACACAGTTGTGAACTAGCAAGAGAGCGTGTGTCTGTGTGTGCCTGTGACGACAAAAACGATTTCATTCATGAAAATTTTTACACAAAATTACATTTGCCAGCTTTAGCTCTGTCTCTTTCTTTGGGGGTAACTAACTGCCGCAGCGAAGAAGCCACTGTGCGGCAGCCATTTTCCCTAAATTACTCAGGAAGCCCCTTCCCCATCCCCTTCCTCTATTCACCGTTATTAGAGTATGCATATGTGTGTGTGTGTGTATAATTTGCGTTGCCTTTTCATAAATAATGAAATGCTCTTTGGGTAGTATCTATGCCTCGGCTGCGACTTTTGTTTTTCACATGTGGCAAACTTTATGACCAACGCATGGGCGCACACACACACACACACACACACACACAACATACACACACATGCACATACGTATTCATACCCTGCAGTACGCTTGGTGGCAATTGACCCAATCGACTACCGAATTCACTATACCCATTCGGTATACAGATTTGGTTACTCTAGTGGTAATGCAACGTCTCCCTACTTGGTAGACATCGTACGTCAAACGAGAATAAATATGACCATCGGCTTGGTCGACACGAAAGTGGAGGCTAACGAAACTCTCATAATATTGCAAAAACGAGTGGTCACACAGTTTTCATCTCGTAATTTGCTTGGTGTGTATTGTGAAATCAACAATTAAAAAAGTGAAGTGCCGGAATTGTCCATGCATTGTTTATTTTGTGCTGATCCCTGATGTAATATATAAAAAAGTGGTAAGTTA
Source organism: Drosophila immigrans (assembly GCA_963583835.1). Lineage (NCBI taxonomy): Eukaryota > Metazoa > Arthropoda > Insecta > Diptera > Drosophilidae > Drosophila > Drosophila immigrans. The sequence continues at coordinate 19,609,541 of OY757143.1, read as the reverse complement.
AATGGATATATTTCATATATATATAAATACATACATATAAACATATCTACATAAGTAATTTAATAATTGCAGATTCTATTGCATTGGAAGAAAATGATGTGGCACGGCAGAGTACCAATTGCGGACAACCAAGCAGCATACCATACAATACCATACAAATAATAACAAGAAAAGTATCATTTATAGAAAGTAATTATAATTATTAAGAAAAGTATTAATATATAAATCAATCAAATCATGAATAAAACAAAAAGTGCTCAACAATAAAATAACACATGTTTTTTTTCCGTATCTATGCTTTGCAACACTAGTAAGTACTCAATGAGTACTAATCAAGTATCAATTCCAATTGGGTACTAATCCCAATTTAATACCCGAATTAGAGTATCGAAAGAGTTACTCGATTTAGAGTACCGAAATAGGTACTCGAATTAGAGTAGCGAAGTAGGTAGTACAATGGTAAACGACGGCGTGTCAATTGTCCCCATGCCAATGACATGCAATGTAAATTCTCCATTGGCAAATGCATGTTAGAGGGGTTAGTAAAGTAAGTAGTGGTGGTACCATTCGGTATAGCGAATTCGGTAGTGCGCGAGTACTCTTGCGTACTGAAGGGTAGTGAGAAGGAGACACAGATATAAACACCCGAGCCGGGCTCCAACGGAAGCCTACTTACTTTCCACACATGCCCACATCCGTTTGCACAAGTGGAATACAAATTTAATCTGTCGGTTTTCTGGGATTTCCTCATTTGTACCAGATTATAATCTCTGCAGCCCCGTCACCCCACCTACCTCCCTCGCTGCCTTCTTCCCCTGCTGTGCTGCAATTGTAGAGCTACCAGCTATCAATAGGCGTACACTCTGGTTTCTGGTTTCGTTTACCAGACTCCAAAATGCCTAGGCACAATCGTTAATGACTTGCTAAGTGTTTGGCTTGGGGTTGTGGGGGCCAGCTCGATAAAAGGAGGGTGGAGGCGGTAACTGCATTTGTGCCTGCAAAAGGCACATCAATTTGACTTAATGGCCAGTTCTCAACAATCACATGCAAGCTCTGATTACCACATTTGCTCAAAGGGTTATTCACAGCTGTCCAAGACTCAGCTGAAAGCTGAAAGCGATCAATTTCGAACGATTTAAATATAATATTTAATAAATATCTGCAATTTCCAGCTCCGCTTTCGACGTCAATAAATTAAACAATCTATTAGTGAGCATTCCCAATTTTAAGGGCCAGTGCCGTGCCGATCTGAAGCTGTCTGGAAAGTTCTTAGTGCTGGCAAAAGCAATTTGCAACATTGTTCGCATTCCGCCAGTTCGCAAGTTGGCAAGCTGGCAAGTTTGTGTGCACAATCCACTTACGAGTGGAGCTCGAAGCTGGGAGCTTTTCAACGATTTATAGACCTGCCCGTTGACTTCTAACATATGCATAATTTTTCAAGAGACTCGCATAGAAATCATATCATAAAATAAAATCACAAGTGCTTTTAATTTGTCCCAGTAAATGCACAGCCCTCGACGAGGGAATACACACACACACACACAGAGACACCCACACACACAGACACACACTCGTTATTTAGCGCACATTTAATTTTGTTACCAATACTTAGACACGCACACAGATATAAGTAGATGTGGGAGGCATTTCCGTTTGGGTTTCTGAGACTGTGGCACAAGTTTTTGGCGCGCCATAAAACTATGCGGCAATTTATATGGCTTCCATACTTCAGCGCCCTCAACAGCTCCTCCTTTATTCATGAGTCGAATAAATGGGCGTGGCCAAATGGAAGTATTGTACTTTATGCCAAATGTTTAATGATAATGAGCCTCCAGCACCGCCTGCTAATTCTAATCATCCTCGTTAAATAAAGTTATGACTGTGTCGTATTTGATAAATGCAGGAATGAATTAATACATACAATGTTTTTTATTTTCACGAATTTATATCAGTCTAAACTCATGCCTTCGATATTTAAAAAGAGTTTTGAGAATCGTCGAAATGTATAAACTTTAAAAAAATTAATTCATTTATTGGTATGGAATTTAAATTTCTGAACTTCATTTCATTTAGACTTCATATTTAATGTCTACTATGACTTTGTTTTATACAATTTTGTGCCTAATATTATCATTTTTTTGTATTGTTACTCTAATTTATTTAATCTTTGCTAATATTGAGTTTGTTATACATACTTTTGGCACTCGTCGAGCGTCAAACGTGCATTAAATAGCATTGGTAACATTAAATTTTGCGGTTTGAACTCAGCGAAAAATAATCGTTGGCATCGGTGATGGAAATTGAATTTGCAAGTGTTGAGCCAAAAACGCAAAAACCACGAGTAAAATCTATGCACGCACACAATTCAAATACATATAGAAATATCGGTATATATGTATAGCATATACGCTATCTCATTCGCACACATACTCGAAAGCACTTCAAAAGCAAACGTGTGTAAGCCACAACACATTTGAAATGCGTAAAGCGTTTTGCGCCAAAGGCGCAACTGTTGAAGGGACTGATGGGGGGAAAGGAAGGGTGGGGAGGGGAGGGAAGAGAAGGCGCATAGACAGAGGCGACGCCTAGTTAGTTGTCAGGCCCTGGTTGGTTTTTAAGCCTTATAAATTAGCGGTTAGATTGAGCGTCATAAATCGTGCGATTAATTTTAAAGTGCGCGTGCGTCCGCATGTTTATATAGGACGAAGATTTACGCTTTAAAACCTCTCGAAATTGAAAACAAAAACCGAGATAGCAAAATAAAAAAACATTGTCTGCTCTCAGGCAAAGCCGTGACAAGGGACCAAATATGAGGGCGGTTTCTGCCGGTGAATGCGTTGGGTATATACTACGTGTCACTAAAGCAAACGCAAAGTACGATGATTATAGGTAGAGATAGTTGTGAAGGAAATAAAAGGAAGGACCGCAGGAGAGTAAGGCAGAGCACGATTTCAAAGTGATGTACAAAGATAATCAGAGGTAAAGCAAGGGGAAGGACTTAAGGCACAGACAGTCTCCCAGCATTAATTAACTTTATATAAGCAACAGGCTTATGTAAAAAGTCCTTGTTTGTGGGAAAAATGCTGTAATTTAGCATTTATCTCTATTTTACAGTATCGCGTTTAATTAATCTGCGCACTTGGAAGCGTTTTCCTATCAAAAGAAATATCTAAAGGACACGTCGCGACGTTGACATGTGTCAATCTAAAAAATATATTTAATATAATATAATTAAATGTATATTTAAAGACTGATGGAAAGCAAATTCTTGTAGATTGAAAGTAAATTTTACAATCGCATGTTTTCTCACAATCCACAACTCAAAAAATGCATTAAGATTGTTAGTTATGTTATATAGTTGCCTGGTGTATTCCAAAACTAAATTTTAATTGTAAATAGAACTGGTGGATTCAGATACAGACCGAAAAAATTTTGCATTCCCTTTGACTATCTCAATGATTTGCCTAAACGATGCCATCCAAATTTATGTATCTAATTAAAATAAACGCATAAAAAATGAGCTCATGAATGCGTTGCATAAAAAATCGTGAAGAAGAGGCAAAGTCTCTGCTGTATGTTTAGCGCTTCGCCTAACATCATGCCGCATAAATTTCGCTAGTCCCTGGCAAACTAGTCCTGCGTCAGTCCCTCATCCTAGTCCCAGTCCCAGTCTCTCACTCATTCGCACTGTGCCTGCTGCGTGCGTGGACGTGCTGGGGCATGTGGCATGGGGCACGGGGCAAGGGGGCGCAAGCACAATCTGTTTGTTTATGCTCCAGAGCTGCATTTTTATGTGCCGGCAGTTCGCCGACAACAGCAGGCCACTCCATCAGTCGACTATGCTGCACTATCCACTACACTGCACAAAATGATCATGGGAATAGACAAAGAATCAATATTATACAGGCAAATCGAAAAATACAAGTAAATAATTAACTGTTAGTACAGGATAGCAATATTTTACAGATAATTTTAAATTAAGTATTTCTCTTTCCTGAATTCAAATAAATTTGTCGGATACAACTGGCGAGTACCAATATAAATTTATATTCACAATTGATAAGTTCAAGAATCCGTTTAATGGCCGTAAGAAAGTGACTGCAAATTACAAAATATATCCCAAATATATTCCGAGTTGCATCAGATTGATACACAGCATAGCTCCAACAAGTGCTTGCCACAATCTCAAGTGCATCGCAGGTGCTTTCGCTGATTCGCCGAAATTCAAATATTGATATTTAGCTAATCACGCAATCTTAATGGTATTTAGGGGCACGGAATTTGTCAATTCCGATTCACAACTGGGAGTACAGTGTGCCCAAGTAGGTGAGAAGACGGGTGGAGAGGGAGCTGAAGCTTTAGCGTTGCCTTTTTTAATAAAATTAGCTCCGGCATTGGGTGCTTGTTTATGCAGCCAACAGTCGAGCGACCCCGAAGAGCAGCCGAGCGGCGTCTCATGATGCACACACTTTTGGTTGCCTGCGTGGGCGTGTGTGAGTGTGAGTGTACAGCTATCTGAGTGTGTGTGTGTGGGTGTGTGTGTGTGTACTTGGCTGCTTATTATGCATGAATTTCAAATGAAGTCGCGAACGTGACACAAACTCATGACCGCCCCCAAAAGCGCCCTCTTCAACGCTAGGCTCTGCGACTTCCACTGCCTGTCTGCTCATCTCTCCTCTTCTCTGCTCGACTCGAGTTGTTGTTGTTGTTGTTGTTCAGCGTACGCGGCCTTTTTGCTGTCTGCTAACACAAAATTTACACATTCGCATTACGATATGCATTTAATATGAACGAGGATTGCGTATAAGACGAAGTCTCCACTCATCTTCAATTTTTGCCACAGAAAGAGAGAAGAAAACCAAATTGAAGAACACATAAAACTCTTTGCACTAAATGGTTACCCAAAATGAGAATCGAGAATTCAAATGGAAATGAAAATGGATATGGAAATGGATATGGAAATGGGCATAGACGTTGGCATATTATGCGTACATGTGCCAGCATGTTTGTGTATAGTACTTGAACTAATAATGAAATTCGTACAGTTGGGTGTTGATTGTTTATAGCTCTTAAGAGACTGTACTTATGACCAAGGTCAGCGTAATGAGACCTGACCTGCAATATGGGATGCTCTTGGCACAAGACTCACTGTCTAGGCGAGCAATAATATTATGCAAACGACTGTTGGGCTAAGAAAGTGAATTCAATACATTTCGTTTGCCATCCTCGAATGTCAGATTCGATTACCAATTCGATCGAATCCAAAAGTTGGGTCAGATTATAATTTCATTTCATTTATTTAATACTTTATGATAAGTATTTGAAATATAATTGAAAGTAATCAATTGAGAATAACAGGATTATATGGGATAATTATATGAAGTCAATAATGCACACCGATAAACGTCTTCTTCAATATGTGAGTGATTGTGTAGGATAGACATGATTTACGAACGCTTGTTCTAACAATTAACTTCTTTACTATGTTTAATGGGCCGATCGCTATGGAATTTGGAAAATAATTATAAAATATAATTTTTTAACCTTCTTTGTTGTTTCGTTGTTATTATAAAAGTTTTAGGTGTAAATATCAAATTCAAAAATAAACTTGTGCAGAATAGCGATCTACGGGAAATCAGTTGTTTTTCTATATTTTAAAGTTGCTGCGATCTGGATGGTGATACTGAAGAACGGACATTGCAAAACTGATTTATTATGCCTAATACACACATATCGATTTCAAAACTGAAATTAAATAAATGCTAATATTGATGTGCAAGCGTGAAATAAACGATAAGCAATAAATAAATTTAAATTGAGTGGGATAACGAAGTGCAATTTTGCACAGTTGTGTCAAAAATAAGTAAGATTATATTCACAATTTTCTATAAATATTCTATTAATTTTGTGCTAAAGTGAGAATAATAAAATCGATGAATAAATAACTCGATGATCTCCATATTCCCTTCGTTCACTCGTACAAATTGTTAAGTTGAAAATCTGCATGCGAAATCAGCGAATTCAAATAGTATTTTTAATTGAACTTGCATAATAATTTCCACAAAAAATGCTGTTGAAATGTGCAGAAAACTTTCGTGGCGTTATGAATGCTTGAAAGGGGAAAAGATTTTAATCAGGATGTCAACTTTATTTAAGAATTTCAAATGCAGAAATCAGTGGCAATGTTATAAAGTTTTAACTAACTAATAGTTCTTCTTATTTTGTGTACCCCAAAGAGCGCTCGCACACACACACAGCTACGGAATGCAATTTATTAAGCTAACTACTTAAGCATGCTAAAATAAGGCAGAATAAAGAGAAAAACACACGTAAAAATAATCTAACACACTCTCTGACGGGAAGCACTCAGAGCTCAAGGAGCAAACGAGGGAAGCAGCTCAAGAGGGTGGAAGTAGCGTCTGGACGAGGGGGTGGGAGGCGGAGGTTCTATGGAAGAGGGGCCAAAGAGAGGGGACAGTGAGGGAGAACACTCAAGTGGCGGCACACACTTCAAGGAGATATTTTCAACACGCTCTTCGACAGCAGCAACAAAACAGCAACAAGGACAATGGGCGCTAGGCATTTGCAACTTAATTGCAATGTGTGTAAGTGTATAAGTGTCTCGACGTGTACATGTGTGTGTGTGTGTGTGTGTGTGTGTGTGTGTGTGTGTGTGTGTGTGTGTGTGTGTGTGTGTGTGTGTGTGTGTGTGTGTGTGTGTGTGTGTGTGTGTGTGTGTGTGTGTGTGTGGAGGTGTTCTTATTAGGCGTGGCATGGCCTTTGCATTATGCATAGACTAAACATACACACGAGCTCGTAATAATCATTTTGTCAGCTGCCTGCTTCGCGCTAATTGCAATTAAACAATAATGCAGAGTCTTGGCGAGAAAGAGGCGGCGATAGCAGTGTGCAAGTGAGATAGCGTCGCGGAGAAATTTTGTGAAAAATTCGTTTAGAAAAGTGAAAATGATGCGTAATTACGACGATTACGAAGCGCATGTCGAGCTTTTGACAGCAAAAGGCGTTTAATTAAATGTTAATGGCAACAGTAACGCCAACAACAACAACAATAGAGGCTAACAGACAATTAACTGCGTCTTATTGTCATTGTTGTTGTTCGAGTCGCGTTTGTTGTGCTTCTATTTGCATATCATTAAGCCGAGAAATACACGCAGTAGAAACTGTCCTGTCTCCGTCTCGCTTCCTCGCACTTTCTCAATGAGTGCATTATCAACACTTGTGTGTGGCATGGGCGGATCAAAGCGGGGAGGGGCGTTTCATTAATTGCCAACTGAAATTATCTTTAAATGACACCGAAGCGAAAATACATTTAACCAAAGCAAAAGCCAATTTACAGCGATAAATACCTTAGCATGAAATAACCTCGATTGTAAGATCGCAATCTTAATTATACATTTTAGTTATAACTGTTTGTAAAACAAGCCTGCTTGAACAAACTTCTTATTTCACTAGTGTTCAAGCAAAGTGCATAAATTAATAACGTATCCTTGAGGTTGCCGCCGGACGAGTTCCCACGAGGCGAATGTAATAAAGCACTTGTAGTTTGCACAATTTGGACAATTGGATTAATTTCATTCAATTTATTAGACAGAGATTCTGGTGGAAAATTCTATTTTCTTTACCACGATCTACAGAATTATGCTCGTCTAGCAGAAAATATCAATTTCTTCGTATTTCTTCTTTTTTGTGACAACTTAATTTATATACATAATTATTAACAGACTCTTAACTATTAAGAAAATATATATTCACTGATATACACAAAGAGTTTTCGAGAAACGTGAAATAGAGAAAAGTGAAATAAAATGATATTTTACCTATTTAAAATAAATAAATACTGAGCCATTGTCGTTATTCATATGCGTTAAGCAAACAATAACCAAGATCACTGAACTGCTCAGATGTGACTTATCAAGTGAATTGCAACGACAGCCATTTAGCGTCATTAAGAGCTCGTGCCGCACTCTAGTTTGACAAGCACTAGCATTCCAGTAACCACTAAAAAGCAGTGGACAGTGTTTTATAACAGACCGTAAAACGGCTATGACAAATATTTGAGGTGACCACAAAAAAAAAATAAAAAAAAAGGAAAAAAAAAAAGGAAATCGTTGAGAATTTACGAGTTGAGGTGAGCTGAGGTGAGAAAAAGATAGGATGGCATAGCATAGGAGTGCACACGTTTACCTGGCACACGTCGGAAATTGACAACTCAATTGCGAAAACTATTTGCACGCAATTAGGCGAAATGACGGGCAGCAGCGTCCCACAAGCTACTTAGCCCACGGCAAAGTTGTCAAGTAAAATAGAACCATAAAATGGAGGTATAACAAAAGGACTAGGGACAACGGACGACCAAGGACTCCGGACTCGAGTGTAAATATTGACCAGAAGCCCGGCCAGGACAGGCGAGGCTCCGGCCGAGCCTGTGACTGAGGGGAGGTCTCTGGGCTTGGGTGAATATGTTGGTCCAGCAGCTCATTCATAAATGCATTAGGGAGCTGTCAGGCTGTGCAATCGAATTCATGTTGGCATTAACTGTAAATTATGCAAGCCAGGACATTGGACAGCGAACAGGCCATGAATTTGACATGGCTCTGAGCCAACCACTTGGAACTAACCAACAACCACTGACGAACCGAACTTGTCAAGGTGACTGTAAACGGATTCCTGTTTATTATATGAGCCATTAATATGCAGGCGTACGAGCGTACAGCGTACTCTGCGAAGGACACTCGATTTCGAGTCGAACACTACTTAGTAAGTGACACTAATAACATTGTGTATATGTATGCATAACATACATATATGTATTTATTCCTCCTAACTTATTTCAATTGCACAGTCTTAAGTGAACTGACCCAGTTACGTTCTGTGCTCCGATCAATTTGCCCTTGAGCGAATGTTGTGCAAACTTCTCTAGCTGCAGTTGTCCTTGCATTTCCAGTTGACATTTGGTCGCACACATTCACACCCTGTTCGTGAGTATGTGTGTGTGTGTGTGTGTCTCATGGGTCACCCTTTTGCATGATTTAAAACTATTTAACTTCTTTTACTGTTTCTTTTTGCCGTCGCCTTTGCCCCTCTGCTTCGATGCTCTCCACTCCCGCTCGGTTCTTTTGTTTTGTTACACTTTTTGGCATTTTGCACTGTGATTTTTATTTTTGCACCTTTTATGCTGAGTGTTTTTACGAGTACGAAATGCTCTCAGCTTCTGCGTTCTTTTCTCTTCTTCTCCTTAAAAATTTATGGGTTTTTTAACCTTGCTGCAAATGGCACGAAAATTGCTGACAAACCCAAACGCTCCACGGGTTTTATCCCTGTGCAAAACTTGATGTGTGACTGCGCTCTGCATATGCTAGTGTACACGAGTGAGTATGTAGGAGTGTGTGTCTGTGTGCCAGTAAATTGTTAATTACTAGTGTGATGTGCATTGCATTTCAGTGGGCAGCAGCAGCTGCTTTCAAGAGCTGCAACAATGTGCAACAGTGTCGTGAGCATGAGGCGTATGCGCAATTGCTTTCTGGAAACGCTGAAATATTAAACGACATCCTTGCAAAATTATCTCACATGTCAATTCAAGTTCCAACTGCCTGGTTACTTTTATTATTTTATTTTGCAAAAACTACATTTTAAAATAAATATAACATTTATTCTTTTACTAATGAGAATTTTGAAGAAAATTTTCATAAGAAGCACTTGTCTGTGTGCAAATATTAAACGGATAAAATATACACTTCTTGGCTTAAGCCGAAATATGATTAATTTTCAATGGGTAATACCATGATGGATGGAAGCAATTCATTTTTGTTGGCTTCGCACATTGCGCATACGCCGTGTGTGATGGGGGCAATTAACTCGACTGCCAAAATTGCCAACGCGGCAGCGAACCAAAAGATTTTTAATAGCTTTCTAATGAGCTGTCAATTACTGCGGCTCACTTACAAGTTGCATTTCGGGGAATGTGCCACAAATATAAATCAAAATTTTTCGAATTTTGTTGTTGTTCTTGCGATGAAGCCGCAACTAATTGGGTTCACACACACGTTCTGGCTGTCATTGCAGAAAGCTGTCAGGGACCACACGAGAAGCGCTTACTGAATCACCTGCTCTCCACGTACAACACATTGGAGCGACCCGTTGCGAATGAATCGGAGCCACTGGAGGTTAAATTTGGACTGACGCTGCAGCAAATCATTGATGTGGTAAGTTCCGAATTTGAAGAGGGACAGAAAAGGCAATCGAAATTGGGGAGCAGCTGCTCCAGCAACACCAAGCAAAAAAAAAACAACTAAAACCAAACAAAATTATAATCACAAATTAATAAGAAAGTTTGTGAAGTATTTTTCACCCGTCGCGGCAGTTTCCTCTTATAGAAATACATTTATGTATTCTTAAGTATAGCTGAAAGTTATTTAGTTTCATGGCCGCAAATTAGTGGTTAGACTTGGTAAGTGACATGTACCCGTGATTAAATAACTGAAGCAGTAGCAACTCTTCACTTTCCAGTGTTTTCGATTTCAACTTTGCGTATGATTCAATTTTTTTAGTGTTCAAATTCGCATATCAAGAGCAAGAACCACTAAACAATTTTAATTGCGTTTGAAAGAGTTTTTTTTTTTGCAGTATTTGACGTTATTTTTGAGTCGCTATTAATTGATATTTCTCGCAAATTGTATTTTAATTGGAATACAGTAAACTCAAATCTTTGTGTATGTTCTCGGAATGCCAGTGGCAAATATTTTAATTAAAAACCTATGCGAAAATCCGATAAAAACTAATTACTTTGAAAAAGTCAAAAAAGAGCGACATTTGTTAGTTAACATTGAATGCGGGAACAATGATAATAACAGGAAAACTTTTGAATAATCTATCGTTAGACCAATCTGATGAAAGTGTTGATTTCCCAAAATTGTATTGTAAAACAAATAAAAACCGTTGCGAACGGTTTCGACAACTGCGAATTATCTCAAGGAGCGAAATCGATATAACAGATTAAATTTACGAGTTCTTGCGTTTCTTATAGGACGAAAAGAATCAGATTCTGACCACAAATGCGTGGTTAAATTTGGTAAGTGACATGTACCAGCTGTCAAAATGTCTAGCACCTGTTTGTCTGTCTTTTTTATCTGATAGGGTTTATCATTTACCATTACTTGCTTTCTTTATTACTAAACAAATTGCTTTAATTTTTGTGTTTTAATTTTTGTGTTGAACTTTTGCCAACTAAAGAGCGACTAACTAACTTTAGATTCCAATTACCACAAGCATATACTTCATTTCTTATTTCTGGGAGCTGCTTTATCCAATATGTGTTGTCTCGATATGTGTGTGAAAAATAATATTTACAAAAGAATTCCAATTTATTTTTGCTGTGATACACCAATTTTTTGTTACTACAAAATCTCCAAATGGAATTCACTTATTAAAACTAACCAAAATTAAAATAAATAAATCAATACAATTTAAAAACTAAGAAAAATGCCATTTAAGCCGTGATATTAGTGCGTCATCCTTATCTTTCTCAGTCTCAAAAAGTTTTTGATTTATACATTTCCATTTGACCTGGACCAGGCCAAGGGCTTCAGCTCGTTATAACTGTATAGCATATGGGCAAGGGCCACGTTATTGCCAAATTGGCATAAATTGCCCAGCTTAAGCATAAACAAATAAATCAGCACGGCTCAAGAAGCACTGCCAGACTACCAAATACCCTGCTATTAGACGAACTAGCTTGCTTTTCATTCATACTCATATAAGTGCTTTTATTGCGTTTCTCAAATCAGCGCTCAGAGCACTACTGCTTTTAAGAGATTAAATTCAATCTAACTTACACTATTAGTTTTATGGCAGTTTCTATGCACAGGGTATGACCGAAGCACATAAATAAAATGTATGCATAGCAACAAATTGAACGTTTTGTCTGTGGCACACCTGAAGCTGGTGGCATTGATCAAAAAACCCTTTTCAATATAATTAATAGCGCTTTTTCCACACCAAATTTATGACAGCGAGAACAATGTGAATTTATGCCAAACCCGAAATCTAACTAATTGTTGTAAAATGATGAGTAAAACAAAAAACTTTTAAACACACGTTTTAAACAAGCACAAAAAGCGTTTAATTTTTTTAATAAACAAGTTTTTAGCAGCGTGTCTAGGCATTTTGTCGTTGTCTGTGTGTGATTTTTAGCAGTTGTACACACATATATACATGACAATAACATCTATGTATGTATATGTGTATCTTATAATTTTAATAAATGTTTTGCGTACGCATTTTTTGCAACACGTTTTACGACACATATTAAATTAAAACATTAAAAATCTAATTAAACTAAATGACAGCTCGATAAAAACATGAAACGGAATGCGCTTAAATTGTTGTGTATATGTGACAAAAACACGCTAAATATGATTGTCCAAATAAAAAGAGAAATTTTAAAATATTTGATGTTTTTTTCAACCCACTATGGTTTAATTTAATTAGATTCCAGCTAAACATTCAAAATAAAATGCCTAATTTAGAGCAGCACATGGAACGACTGTCGTATCGTGTCGTAAAGTCCTCTAAGTCCATTGAACGATAACAAACAACTGGTGTTAAGCGCATTAGACACAAATTAAAGCAAACATTAATATGCATTCAATTTAAACTAATTAACATAAATATTATTCTTAACTCGATGTTCATTTTACCTTGTGAATTTCTAGACGACTTTTCATTTACATGTTCAACTGCAACCCCTTCTTTTGACGTGTGCGTGTGTGTGTGTCGCTGTGTGTGTGTGTGTGTATGTGTGTGAATCTCTACTAACTATACAAGTATCTGTTACAGATTATGTTTAAATAACTTTAATTAGTGCTGGGTACATGTCATAAAACGTTCTCAACAGCTGAACTAAATGCCTATAAAAACGAGAGTCAAACCAATAAGAACAGCTGACTTCGGCATGCCGAATATTCAATATCCTCGCAGTTCGAAATTGAGTTCAAGAAACTAATAAAAGTATGTCAAATTAGTTGGTGTCGTCATCTGCAAGGCTATCGTAAACCTGAAATATTAAAGCAAAGCAAACAAACAGCAATAACAACATTAGAGGCATGCATGTTGTTTAACTAAATATGCATTTAAATAAGAAAAACTAAAACCATGGCTGTTCTAATTGTACATCTAAATATATTATAAATATTTACACATGTCTAAACGTCAATAAATCAATAACAAAAATACAAAAAAAGACGGACCGAACACTTTGGCTTTAATGTATGGCGAATAATCATTGATGCAATGTTAATTAAAGCATTGCAATTGATTATTTATTATTTATTGCATTTCAAGCAAATTTTCATTTAGATAATCTACAATTTGATTTATGCAACGATTTGGATTGATATATAGACTGAAAAACCGCAGAGTTTGTTGATTTGCGAACCGCATAAATTATGCATCCCAATGGCTGCAGCTTTATGAATTTTAGCCCTGACATTTGCAACTTTCGCTGGCCACGTTGTCAATTACGCTAATTAGTTTACTAATAATTAATAGCAGACACACATGCTCTTGATAAATAGTTTCCATTTCCATACATCAAATATGAGTTGCCATCATGTGCACCGTCAAAATTCACCTCCACCGCTGTGAAAACATTGACTAAGAAAATAGCAAAAATAAAAGATATTCCGCATACATACACATACATATCTATATAGTATCTAATTCTCTTGAGTATTGAAAACTGAACATCAGCGAACAATGCTGCACTGCAAAATGTTATTTATCAAAATTAAATTATGTATGTTAAAGCACAAACTCTCTGTATTCGCTTTACTGCTGTCCTATTTGTATTATCTCAAAATCAATACTAATTTGACTAGATCCACATATACTCTACGCAAATGTTAAATTTACCTGCACAAAAACTACAAAACACAAGCATTACAAGTGTCCATGGTGTGGTAACATGCTCACAAGTTACCAAGGTTTTTATTCGAAATTCATTTTTGTTTTTCGGTGATGTTGATGCTGATGATGATGATGACAATGATGCTGATGGTGATGGTCCTTTTAGCATTGATGGCCCCATCATGTCAGCCAGTTGCTGGGAATGCAACCAGACACCAGGCAAAGCCAGATGGCAAAGTGTCATTCACAGAATTACCAGGCATTCAGGAGGCGGTACGTGAGGCGGAGTCTTGAACGATTCCCTCCTTGGCACGACATTAAAATGCACACTGTGCCAGCGTCAAAGTTAAGAAATAAAGTCATTAGCATTTTTCGGCTAACACCACAAAGTCAGTCTGTGGTGGCGTAATGACATCGCCAGGTTGCAACCACCCAAAAACCAGCCAAACATCCCAACTCAACCACACAAAGACCGGCCAAATGACCGGCCATAGGAATGTGTCAAAAGGAAATGTGTAAAGGGTTCACTGCGAGGGCTAACAATGCAATGGAGCGACCTCTGAAGTGCAACAGCCACTCAAATGGGGCTTGAAGTGCTAATAACAACTCGTTAGAGTCAAAAGTTCAGGGAATAGCATTCGAAACCTTGATTAACATTCATTTCATTCACTCGAAATTGAATATATTGCCATTTAAGTGCTACTGCTACTATGTGTTCTCTTCTAACATGTATGTTTTAAATTGCAGCGACATTCAATTAATAAATGAATAAATTCTGTAGTCATTACATTAAGCTGTGCGCTTAATTTCAAATTTATAGCTCAACATTTTGTCGTCGAACCAAATTGCGTGTACTTATCACACACTTATTTGTCTCGACATTAACAAAAGGGCGACAATACAGATCGAGCAGGCGAAGGGGGGCAAACACAGAGGACACATATGCCAGAGCTAACAAACTTTGTCCTTGAACACAGTCGGGACATATGCATGAGAGAGTAAACCCCATTTAGAGCAAGTTAGCTGGAACATTTATCATAAAAGTCGCCGTCTATATGTTTTGACTGCGATCGAGGTATAGAAAGGGGGGGAAATCAGGGATAACACTGGGACAAAAGGACAACAACGGCAATTGTTGGCTCATTAGAAACTCATTTAAAAACAATTTGGCACGTTAATGCAAAATAAATCTATAAGCTTATGCAGTCAATGGCAGTGGCAATGTCAACGTGCTGAACCCTGATTCGCTGGCTCGACAACTTTCACTATACTATTTGGCATATACTTGTGTAATATATATACAAACAAGTATATACTTATGTGCGCCCATAAATATGACGCGATTAACCGACACAGCTACAAAATGAGAGCATTTAATGCAAATGTCATTTGTTGCAAATGATGCCTTCAACTTTTTCAAGTATTACGAACGAAATATAGCCGAAGTTTGAATGCCCTCGCTAATATTATGTTGCAAGTATAAAAGAATCAGAGATGCTTTTTACATTTATTTATTTTAGGAAATATGTAAATTAATATATTCTTATAGTCTACTGTTATGTTGAATAACTTATATTACTGAGAAGAGAATCATAGCATAAATCTGAAATTTACCTCGACTCAATGTTTTTAAAACATATTTTGCGTAGAAGATCGTATAATATAATTACGCATTAGCTTATCAACTGATAATGCCCACATTGAAAGTGTATGCCACAGTGCAAAGAATCGAGCAAAAATGTCATTAGTATGCGTTGGTGTTGACGTTGTCGACATTTCCAAAAACGTAGCAAGACGTGCCTCGGCTTCTGTCCCAACTCAGCCACTGAATTTTCCGCTCCCTCTCGCTCTGAAAGGGGAATGGAGTGGATGGAAGGGGGTAGGGGGAAGCAGAGTACCCGAGGCGGAAGTGCGCTTAGCAAACAGCCTGTCATAAACATGAAATTTGCACAAAACCGCCATTTTTATAAGGTGTCAACAGCAAATATCACATATCACATGCACATATATAGACGTTATGGCATTTGATGTCGAAAGGAAGTTGCCACATATTGGCTTACCCAAAACGTTAAGTGGCTCAAAACTGAGCAGGGAATTCCCCTCCCCGCTCTCTGCTAGTCCCAGTACTCTGCTTCTCACTTCCTCTTGTGCATATCATTACTGAACGCCTCGAAGCGGGGTGAAAAACGTTACCCAGTTCCCCATGTATCTTTTAATGGCTGAAGTCGTTACTGCAGCTGCTGTCAGACACTAACTGGGCCAAGTTGTTTTGGGCTCGGCAACGGTTTTGCGATTCACTTTCAGCTTTCAGCTTCCAGTGTCTGTTTTTGTTTTTCTGCCTGTTTTTGTTTACACTGGCAAGTTATTAATGACAAAGTCACCTCAGCATTCGGTCTCTCACATGCAGATGTGAGGCAAGTCAGAATCAGAATCAGATGAATCCGGTGTGAGGTTACTTCATCTGCATTACAAACGACAATTGCCGGAACCACCTTGAACTATGTGGCTGAAGCACACATTAAATATCTATCACACAGCTGACTGTATGACTGACAGACTGTCTGTCTACCAGCTTGCCTGTCTGTCTCTCTGTGTGACTGACAATAGGCCAGCATGAAATATCTTTAATTAAAATTTGTATAAAGATAAATGGGTTTTGATACCTAGTTGAAAAGTTTTTATTGCACAGACATGCCCACATCAGATAAAATGCTAAGCAAATTGGCACATTGAACATGCCGCCCAAATACCCAAAAGGACACTGTCTCTCCAGCCATCCTTTGATAGACATAGTTAGATATGTATGTGTGTATGTATGCCTACCAGCAGATTAAAATTTCCTATTGGATTTCGCTTTCATGACAAAGACTTGCAGCTGGACCAAAGGCCACTTTCTTGGCCAGCATTGTGTGAGCACTAACAAAAGTTTTGATAGCATTTCCGTTTCGCTCATTGCGACATTTGATTAGGACTTTGTGTCTGCGACAAGCTAATTGCAATTACATATATATATATATAAATTATCTATGTATGTACATACTATAGATAGAAAAGCACAAAAAGATCCGTGTCGATATCCTGAATATTGTTTGAGACCTTGCAGTGAACGTATCTTAAGCATCTTAGCAGTATAAAAGCGTAGTGCCATACATTAAAGCTAAAGCGTTCCAAGTTGAAGGCTTTAAATAAGCCATAAATACAAACAATATAAATATATAACAGAAGAAGTACACAAAAAATCTCTTGTAAACTCATAAAACAAATATATATAAAAACTTTCTATTATCATGCTCTGCTCTTTTTACTTTTCACTTTAATTACCTTAAATGATTATTTATTGCTTTGTTTCATTTTTGGTTGATTTTAATTATTTTCTTTTATTTTGTACGTAAAACAAATTTTATAAAATGCGTTTGTAGGACGAGAAAAATCAACTACTTATAACGAATCTTTGGCTTTCGTTGGTAAGTTTCAACTTAAACTGAAAAGTCATCTAAACATAAAACCTTAAATCTAGTTATATATACATACATATATATATTAAATAAATCATATACGCTTTAAAATATCATATCATAAATAGATTAATAAACCATTTATTAGCTATACCTGCGGCTTACCATCACCAATCAAGCCTAGTTCGTAGTTAGTTTTGCCGCCACGTATAGCTAAATAAATGTGTTTTGCCTGCTCGTAATTTATACACACACACATGGGCCATATCTTTGCTAAGAGTTGTTCCAAGTAGCGTTCAATGTCTCCTATAACTATCGGGATCATAAGGAATTCAAACGTCAACTGTTTAATAATTGAATTTCATTGATGAGAGATTCAAACATTCTTTCCGAAATGCTGTAAACACATGTATAGTATCCATCACTATTCTAAAGTATTCCATAGCTCCTCTCTCTATCTCTCTCTCTCTTTATCTCTCACTCTGAAGTTGTGAATTCTTCTCTCTCTTCTCTCAATCGCGAGACAACTCATTAGTTTGATTGTGTGGCTTATAACGTGTGTGATAAATTATTTAAACATCACACGTTAAATACAATTGCGTTAAATCCAAAAATATATTTAAATCAATGCGCTTTATTAAATTCTCTACATTATACACATATATCCAACAACAATTAAAACAATAACAACTACAACAACATATTTTTAACTATTTATCTAGCTAAAGCATAATGCAGTTTGATTTCCTTTCAACATTCTCTTCTCTTATTAGTTTTATATACTTCAATTTTTCCGTAGCAAACGCTTTTCAAATAGTTTTCTTTATTCGATTTGAGTTTTAGATTTTAACTGGGGAATACTTAATACGGTATTTATTTCGTTTACCGACCTTTTTTCGCATTTATTAAGAGCAACTAAAAGTCAACACATAAACAATGCCAAACTACAAAACAAAACTCTAAACAGCATGGAACAATGCAACAATCAAACACCATTTCCGCATGATTTAAACAACACTTTAAATTGCATCGTGCAATAATCCCACACAATTCCTTTATACAACACGCATGACTCCTGTATTTAGTTGTATTTTTTTCTGTGTTAGTTGACGACACAAAAATATGCATATGCATGCTTGTATTTGTGCATTAAAGAGTATAGTAAATATTGATGAAGCTTTTGAGTTCTTACTATTAATTGATTGCACAACAAAAACACATTTCACACATTAATTGGGTTTTCTATAAATAGAAAGAATATCTAATTCCACAGTGACAAGTTTTATCAATAAAAATATATTAGTTGCCTTTATATAATAAAAAAAAAAAATTAAAATAAATTAATCAATGTGAGAATGATTGATTCATTATTATTAATCTTCTATTGGCAAATATTCAACAAAAATATGATTGAGTCACAAATGGAATGAAAGAGCATTAATTGAGACACAATTGTTATGCCTTCAGTTAGGGTATTCAAAAAAAATGGTGATATAAGCCCCAGTAAATATGCACATTATTGAACGGATGTGTTGAAGAGAGAAGGAAATTGTACATGATTTTTTCATGGAATTACGATACTTATATTTGGCATTGGGCTTGTTCAACACTCGTCAAGTCCCCGTCAATTTGCGAAATTAATTAAATTATTTATTTAACACATCGATTCGATCGGACTCACCCTGGCCCTATCGCCGTTCATCACCCTTCACCAATCACCCGTCACCCTTATCGCCTGGGTTAACTCATAATATGCCTGCAGTGACGATTACATGAAGGCCCATCGCATATGTTGCACGCTCGCTGGATGTTGCCTGTGGCACGAGCATAACATGCATATGTACATAATTTGTAATTTTCGATTTGGCAATTGCAAAACCTCAAAATGTGATTCGAGCTACATTTCGTTGTTTTAAGCATCCGATTGCCAATTTGATTGATGGCTTGATGCGTCATTTATAAACTGACGGCCAGAAATGTACCCAAAATGTTTGTCAATTCACGACTCGAACAGCAATTGTAATTTAAATATCGCAAATGAAGGACAGCCGGGCAAATCTACGAGTAAAACGGATACTTTGATTACAGTGCCTGCCAAATGTGTTCACACACATTTTGATGTGCAGTTGAAAGGCGTGCACTTTGATGTTTTCATCAGCCAAGCTGACATCTTACAAAGCAACCAATTCTCCTGTCTTATGAACTAATAATTTAATATTTACACACAGAAATTACATGGAACGAATGGGAATTAAACGGAAGCACGTTGTACTAAACGTTTTATATAAAGATGGGCTGCTCAGAAAGAATTCATATGACTTGAAATGCAATTGATAAAGTTTCTGCCAAATAAGATTCCACTGATAATACTGATATTTCTTGGAAATTTAAAATTAAATTTAAGCTTGCGATACGAATGAAATATAAACAATAATTAAACTGAAGTGAAGAGCAGTCATAAATTCTACGGAAAATAACAATACATATTTCAGCCATAAAGGCGTCCAGAAGTCTTAATTCAGATGAAAACAATTTCTAAGCATATTTCAAGTTGAAAATCAGTTAGACTTCAGTTGGCAGTATAAACACAATGGCCTGCAATAAAATCCCAGCCAGAATTGGGAACGTAAAACTACTCTGAAAACTAATTGCCGCATTGCGAATGACATGAAATACTCGGCCTGGTCCATGGCCTGGCCACAAAACTGCGTGAATGTCGGTATGTCGGGACGTTGGGTGGTCGGAATGTCGAAGGGAGAGGGGAAGGGGAAAAGGACAACCTGGTCATACATATTTCGTAGTGCTCTGTACTGTGCACTATGTGTACCGTCATCTGTTTTTACAGCCATCATAAAAGCACACCACAATAACAGCCCTAAAGTAGAAAGTTTTTAAAGCAACGCCAGTGATATGTATAATTTAATGCAATGCCATGGCATGTAATTAAATTTTTTGTGATTTAAAAAGGATCCGTTGCATAAAGGCAGCGAGAGACAATTGCTTGCTCTAAAAATGCCACAAATGTGTGTAAATTATAAAGCAACAAACCGACGAACGACGACCGACGACCGACTACCGACGCAGAAGCAAAAGCAGCAGCCGGAGCAACAACAAACTGTAATAACTAAGAAAAGTAACCATAGGAAAAGTAGAGGAAAACTAGTGGAAAACTTTGCCGCTTTTATGACAAGAACCACTTGTAGGCCACGCCGCAAAACGCAAAGCGCAAATCGCGAGTTGCAAGTTGTGTGTGGCAGCAGCAGCAACAACAACAAGAACAACGACAACAAACCAACAACCGCAAAATGACACAAAGCACTGCCACTGAGCCTAGAACCAGTCCCCAGTATGACTGTGCAGCAGTCCTGGGGCACAGATAGAGAGACACAAGTCAGGATGGGACAGGACAGGACAGGACAGGATCAGGCAGTCGCGGTCGCGGTCTCACTCGCTTCACAATGGCAAAACGGCAAACGAAATGTTGATAAAACTTGTCATATGCTCGCCATGTATGTGTGCGTGGGTGGGTGTGTGTGTGTGTGTGTGTGTGTACGGGGACAAATGCAAGAACTTAGCTTCAATTTATTGGCAACTTGTTGTGTAATGTGAGTAGTGTATGTTAGGTTTAAGCGCAACAGCTTGGCTTCAACTTAACAGTCACTTAACAGAGACGTAACATAGCGCTGTTAGTAGTTGCACTCGACGTTCTGTGCATGGTAGAGCATGTGCTCAGCATAATACTATATTGTAATCGTTGCATGCATATTCAAACTCTGTTTCTCCCGTTTTTTTTTCAACAAAAACACCTTCTTGTCACATCACGTCGCTTTATGATTTCATTTTGTGTCACATTTCGTTGTTTTAGTGTGTAAATGTTAAGAATTTATACAATTACTCAAACGTTTTGTATATGCGACATAGGAATGGAACGACTACAATCTGCGCTGGAACGAAACGGAATATGGCGGCGTCAAGGATCTACGCATCACGCCCAACAAACTGTGGAAGCCCGACGTGCTCATGTACAATAGGTAAGTGCTCCAAGTATCCAGCCCAGTCCAGCCCAGCCGAGGTCCTGGCCAATCTAACAACTGACTAACGAAATAACGAATAATCGATTCACCGATTACTGATCAGAAAGAAAATTGATAATTTGATGTGACAAAATAATGTTGATTTTGCGCTACGTAGCCAGTCTTATCGCAGTAATTACTGAATGCGCACTGCTCTATAGGTATAAAGCCCCAAATAAAACACATACTTTATAAAATATATTTATATATATATCGAATCAATGGTAAGTGTGCAGTTGAACATCTGCATTACATATATTAATCCAATTACAATAATCAAGTCAGAATATTCTAGTTGAGTCTTGTCTTCTTTTTTTAAAGCGTTATATTTTCAGTTCAAAGTATGTACTTATAATATACTATATCGATTATGTAGTTAGTTAGTGCATTTTAGTTTATTGATCGAAACGATTGCGATTCTTAAAAAATTTTTATTTGTAGTCTATAGACTATTGATTTATCAGCTTTAGGCTACTCAAGTTTTATTTTAATTGATGGAGTAAAGGAGCATACAAATTCTTAATTAGGAATTAAAGCAATTCATTGATTATTTCATTGCCGTTACTTAATGGATTTAAAATTTTGTACATTTTTAATAAATTTATACATTATCTCCTTTTGTCCGGAATAAAAATGTAGTTAAGAAATCATTTTTTGGAATATTCTTTGTAATTTTAGCTGTTACGAGTTTCGTTATTATTTCTCATTCGACATGTTTGCAAACGCAATTACCCAAAAGGAGTTAAGCTACTATATCCATTTTATACATACATATGTATATGTATATTTATACTATGTGTATGACATATTATAAGCGTATCATAATCCACTCGCTATTGTTTGTGTGTCTATTTTAAAAGAAAGCAAAAACAAAGCCGAAAGCTAAACATATCGACTATGTTTTTGCTTTACTTAGTTCTTTGTATTTGTATTTCAATGTTACCCGAACTTTTGATTTGCTTTCAATGTTTATGTTGATCAAACGACTAAAAAATTTAACCAAAATAGAAAACCAAAAATCTTCAACCTAAACATGTCTAAAAAAACCAAAAAAAAAAAAAAAACAAAAATACATATGTTGTTTACTTCAAATAAGAGTAGTTTACACGCAGTGGTGTTCTAGTGGGACTGTACATTGTCAGCTTGCCGTTGATGTGGGCCTCACTTTGTAATTGGATTCGTAATGCTAACCGAACGTACATATAAACTGTAATACCTAATATAAACTAATAACAGCTTAACAGCTAAGCAGCTAAACAGCTCAACTAAAACGCGAAAGCCAGAGCCTAAATAAAATCTCAGTCTAAACTCCATGAACTTAAACACTTAGTTTAACCAGAATATTATGCAAGTAGTTTGTTCGAAACAATTTGAAAAACGAAAAACCGATACGAAAAGTTAAGATTCATTTCACATACAATATATATATATATATCTTTAGCTTCATCATACCTGAACAGATCGTACTACCAATAAAACTATAACAACTAGTACTTACATATGTAACTCATGTGGTCTGTATAGTCAATGCATTCGTAGAATACTGTTTGCTCTTTTTGTACTTATTTCCGAAAAAAGACAATAACCAACATAAGAGATTGTTCAACAATATGCTGGTGTAATATTTCTGGTTAGACGTTCAGTACTTGAATTTATTTAGCCATCAATCAAATGTACAACAATAATGTAATTCCTGTATTTGTTGTAGCTTGCGAAAAAAAAAAGAAAAATTAAAAAATAAATGACGGCAAAATAGATTTTCAAGTATTGTGCATGAGAAATCAAATCCCTCGTACTAAACAACAATTAAATAAAACTCATATATAAATAATACCAACAAAATGCAAAAAAAAAAAAACAAATATTTAAACCTAATACCCAAAAGTGCCGCAACAAAGCAAATCAAACCATAACTTTGTTGGCACCTCTAAAAACTAATATCCAAAAATATGTTTTGTTAATTGCTAACCCACATCCCACACATCTCATACACTTACACACATATACACCACAAAATGAATTTAATGTATTAACAAAATTATTTAAAAATAATTTTAAAACTTTTTCATACATATTTAAGTCATATGTGAATTATTCTTTTATCATACTAGTTAGAATAAACAAAATTAGAACTTATGAATGTCGACTCAATGAACTCATTCAGTATTCACGACAATCAGCGAAACATAGCACAAATCATGTACATTAAATGCGTAAATAGAAATCCTGAGAATCAACGTCTCGGCTAACCGGGAATTTTATGTGCTTTCCAAAAAATAAAATTATCTTATTCATCTGCTCCTTTGTTAATTTAACGGAAATTTTCATTTATCGAAGAGGAAAGGCAAGAAAATGTTGTTGTCCGATTTTGAATTTATAAATGCTTTATTATAATACCCTAAAGTTATTTATATCCAGATATGTTCTAAGCTGGGTGTAAAGCGACGAACAGCATTTGATCCACCTTGTCTTGCTCTTGTTTTCCTCAAGCTCGGTTCGACATCTTTTCAGAGCATAACATCTACAAACTGAATAATTGAGTTGCAAAACGTGCTCAATTATCATCAAATGCTTAGCCTTTTTGCAGCTAAACTCTTAGCTTTTTGGGCTGGCGCAGTTTCTGATGCGGTTGCTACTTCTGCTACAAGTATTTCTCTTATTTCAACTTCGTTTTTTTGGACAGCTCATCAATAAATTTTGTGCTAAATGCTTATATTCGAATCACGCTCCAAATGCAGACAAACTTTCGCCTAATTCACGTATCAATCACTCAACAATAAGTACAAATTTTTGGCCAGAAACTTTATTTCCATTTACTTCCACTTACTCCATGTTCCAACATACAAACGTACTTACATATATGTATGTCTAACCCTCACTATATGCTATCTGTCTATTTATATATCTATGTGTGAAAGTGTTTCTGTGTATGTGTCTGTGTGTCTAGCGAATATACTAGTATAACAAAAAACTACGCCGCTTCAGCGCTAATAATGCTCCTCATGCATCATACGCCACATAAGACAAGCGAATCATTTTCATCGCATCAAGAAAAACACAAATAAGAATAAATGCTCCAATATCAAATATCCATTAGACAGCTTGGAAGTGAACTAAGCAATTTTTAAGTTCGTTTTCCGACTATTGACAATTGTAGATTTGTCTGGGAAAAAATATATTATCCGTATACATAACATATTAATGTTTCTTTAATTATGTCAATCTACTTAAACTTAAATGTTTCTTTATTTGAGGCCACAATAGTCCTCTATGCTATTTCCCTGATTACTGGGCTTTAAAATAACAACGACTACTTGTTAATTGGCAGAAAGCAAATGATATACCCACATAATTACAATTTCATATCAACTCCCATTTTCATTCGCATCTGCTGGCGGTAAGCTTATGAATGTTATTCAGTGTTAGCAAACAAGTTATTGAATGAGTATGAATGTGCGGCGAGTGTGTGAATACGAGTATGCGTGCGAATGTGTGGAGTGTTTTCCATTTATCCAAGTAATCAATTCTTATCTATGTCGATTGTGTGTGCTATTTTACGTTCTACTTAGCTATGTTTCACTGTGTCTATACCTATAAATATTTTCATTGCCTTTCATGTTAGTCGATGTCCAGTTATAACAATTCTGTCGTAATTTCAATACCATAACAATACTCATCTCAAAGTGTAAGTCTCTACTTTAAGTCTCGATTGACAACAAAAGCATACCGCATCGTTTGTCATTCCATTAAGTTTACGCTAAGTTAGTTTAAGTTTTGTTGTAAGCTCAGCTTAGTTGCATGTCAGCTCGGCTTATTTATGTAGACTTAAATTCAGAGATAGCTGCAAATCAAACTTAAACACACACACACAATGGAGTGCCTAATGAAGTATCTCAAGCGAACAGAATTTGTCATCAAAGACACAGGCCAAGTCTAACCGCACATCTGTTAGTTTTGCATACACTGTTCATAGAGTATATGTTTTCAATTCTCATTTATCGCTTTGATGTTATCCTCTGTTAAGTCAACATACAATTGCAATTAAAAATGAAATAACATACGACTTCTGGCTGCACTCAACCAGATACCTAAAACTAATGTCTGCTTCTGTTATGCAAACATAAATTCACCTCTAAAGAAATCAATATTGCTGAAATCATTATTGCTGAAAAGCAGAACTGTCACAAATGGTTAACAAAAGCCAAGATATTCAATTATAAGCACAAGCACAACACGTTGTGCCTTCTAGACAGCGAATAGTTCGACTTAAATAAAAGTTGAAAATATTCTCCAGTTAAGTGCAAAGTATATTTTAAAAGCCTTTCACAATTTCTTTTATTAACTTCAGAGTTGGCAGTAAAAAGAAAACCATAGCATACTTTTGAGCTGCGTGCTAAAATCTTTTACAATTCAATGGCAAAAAGAGAGTGCCACAACAAAATGAACTGAAACATTTTAAGCCATAACTTAAATGTCAAATTTCTTGCTGGTGCAATAAAAAAAATATAGAAGAAATTATCCAACTGGCGACTAAAAACTACTTAAATGCCACAAATCCCCTGGTTGCGACTCGAGGAGGCACGTAAAAAGCGCGTTAAGCTCAACATAAAACTGGCTGGGGCACAAATGAAGACAAATATGGCAGGTGCACACATTTTGGCTAAAATGCACCTGGCGGACAGTCGAGTCGAGCTTCATAGTTTCCATTTTTTTTTTTGGGTTGGCATCAAGGATGCCACTATTAATTGTAAGTTATTTTCATGCTAGAGCTGCGGCAGAGCTTACTTAGTCACATTTTGCAACTGATTGAGGTCGGATTTACGAGCTGTGACTAAAAGAGCGCATTTGGCTCACGATTAGGGCTAGGTTGGCATTAAGAACAAAGGGCTTGAAAGCCAAAATGTGAGCTCAGGCCCAGGTTTAATTTGCCTGGCACCCAGTATCCGGTGTTGATTACGGAATGGCAATGAAAGCGCACTACACAGGTTCCGGCTGGGAGAAGCACTGAGAGGAATAAAATCATATTGATTAGCTATGTAGGCATTGCGATTGAATCTGGGGAAATCAGTGTAAGAGTGGGCCGACTGGACTCAATGGACTTTTGGGCCGTAGTCCGTAGTCCGTAGTCCGTAGTCAATGGCAATGGGCGTGGCAGTTACACGCACACTGCGTGTGTCTCCAAGCACCGAGAACCTTTTGGCTGTCAACTTTATTTACTAATGAACTTGCGCATTGCGAAGCCAGAGTCGAGGTAGTCGAGGCATAATCAATTCCACGGCTGTTCCAGCTAATAATTTCACACCAATTCCGCCAAATGCTTTCATCGGCTCATTAAGACTTAATCGGGGTAAATTTACAATGCCGCACTTCGATCTGATCGGCATCGTTAAGCAGTGCACGATGTTTCTGATATTTCTGATTTGGGGAGATTGCGTTGTCTGGAACAACAGCTGGCCGACTGACTTTCATTTCGTTTAATTTATTAATTCTTCTTTTCTTTTCGACTTGGCCATGGTCACAGCCAGAGTTGGCCAACATTTCTGGGCCCTGCCAGCCTAATTTGTATGCGTCGGCAGTGCTGCTAATGTGTGGCCATCATTTAGATCAATAGCAAGACGACAAGGCTTATAGATACAGCTACAAATACAAATACAGCTTTGGATACACAGTTACAGATACACACATTCAGTGCTCCAAATTGAGCATGTATTCGGCTTGGCTTGCCTTTGGCCTTGTGCCCAGCTATGCGAAACCCATCAACGCCTTCTGCAATCAATCTGCCCGGCTTCAATTTTCGTAATTTGTTTATGCTGATTTCAATGTGCGCTGTACGAGTCTCTACCCAAAAGATGTTTAATTGAGTTACTTTTTACGGGCCACCCAGATTAAAGGCGACTAATGCCAATATCAATAAGACAGAAAAGCTGGCGACGCTTCGCAAGTCTCGAATGCTCTTCCAATTATTGTGTGACTTCAATGAAACTATGTTTGATAAGAAGTTTATGAGAATATTGCAGTTTCTTGGATCCAGTTGTATATAGTACAGTTAAGGACTTGCTTTAATGCCAAACACCGCGTTTAATGCCAAACATAACAAGTTATTTGAGATGTGTAGGGGTATAAATAAAGTACATTTTGGAAGTGAAAAGCTTTTACATTAATTGCAATGTTATCTGGTATCTGGCGTAAACAGATTTCAAAGCATGTGCAAGTTTATAAGTAAGTCGCAGAGCCGCCTTCGAAGGACCAAGAGGCAAACCCAAATGAGATTGACAGCGGTTGTGGCTTAGCCAAGCGAACCGTCGACCAAATTTGGGCGCATTTACTCGTACTTGGTCAAGTCGGAAACAGACCAACATCAATTTTAATAATGCCTGGCAATGATTTTATTTATTTGTTTGAGCCAAGCCAAGCCAGCCAAGGCCGTGGCAAACGCAAAAGCAAAAGCTGCCAAATCTTTTGCTTTCAAATATTAAAATGTACGTCCGAATTTAAATGCCAAATGAGATTGGTCAGCCAGTGAAAAGACTTATAAAAAGCGAGTGCGATGAAGGCATTAAATAACTGATTCCTTCGTAGTTACACAGACAATCTGCTTATTAGCTATGCTACGTTATTTAAAAGTTAATTACAAATTAATTAAAGTTTCAGAAAATCTCAAATGAAAATTTCATCTTTCATTCGCAATGTAGAAAGATTCACCATGAACAATTAACGAACGAGATTACAAGCATTTGCTATTAAAAGTTATGAAAATTTAAAAGGACTACTGAAGTCTAATCAACAGTTATGAAACAATGAATGAACAATGAAAAATATGTATTCTGTTGCCAAGCAGATGAATTGATATTTACTGCACAATTAATTCAATTTCCTTCAGAGTAATTATCTTAAAGAAAGATATGTATTCTATTGTCCAGACTTCATTGCATATTAAGATACCACTCGACTCCAAATCTGTTAACAGTCATCTGAACATTGATTTGAATTTCTTTGTGGCTTTTCGCAAGCATCCAGGAATTTGGCAATGCTCTGAGCTGGTAATCCAATTAGTAGAAATGGTCTCGTTGTTGCCACATTGGCATGCCCCTTAACACTGACCACAATCTCTCAAGCCTTGACGCGCAGCAACGGCAGCAGCTCCTGTGGCACCTGTGGCACATGGGTCTTGTCCGTGTTTAGCCCATCATTACAACGGCCGCTAATCGGGGCACAAATTCCACTTAAATGCCACAACAATAGCATGTAAGCTACAGTTTCTGCCACATGGCGCATGCCTCATACCTCATGTCAGACACCCACAGCAACCAACAAGCACACCACCTGTGTCGGCCAATTAAATGCACACTTTGACCACAAAATCACAATCGCCATGATTTAAAGTGCGTATGTGTAATTCTCTCTTCCTCTCTCTTGATCTCTGTCTCTCTATCGCACTCACCAAATTGTATACGGCCAAATTTGTTGAGCACAGAAAGATAGCAAACAGCTCGTAACTCAAAATATCTATGCAAATTGCGTACAAAATGTTTGTGCAACAGTTTTTGAGGACGCTTCTCAACCAAAAATAAAAGTAATTGCATTTTATTTCAATGCAAGAGCAAAGCAATTCCGACAAATATACATTTCATCCCCCTTCTCCTCTTGTGTCCTTAGCGCTCGCTTTCTATACAGATTATGTATATATACGAGATATGCTGATATATATGTATATACACTTATGATTTAGGCCACTTGTGACTGGCTTACAGCATACAAATTTGCCTGAGACTCATTTGCATATGCACAGAGAGATTTGCCATGTAGTTAGATGCAGATATTGTATCTAACAGATGTCATTACACAGTCCAAAAAGTGCTGACAACAGAAACGTCATTTGGTTCATCAAATAATGCTACTAACTATGGCTAATATTCTGCGCAATGCCGGTAGAATAAATGAATACAATTGTTTAGACGCAGGAATAATATCAATGTGAATTTATTTGCATCAAAGAAAAAATTCGACAGTAGACCGAATATTCGAAAATATGGTGACTTTATTGTGAATTTTAATAAATATACACAAGGTAATTTTAATGTAAATAGCACACTTTTTTTTTAATTTGAAATGATGCAAATAAAATATAATTATTGCACCTGCATAATTTCAATTACTATGAACTATTATAAGTGTTTACAATTAACGTTTAAATAGATTATTAAATAAATGCGGAAGCTGACTGTTACGTAAAATGATCGCTTTGAATTCCTTACCCAATTATGTTTTAATTTTTTTTGTTATTATTCAAAGCGTTCCATGTAAGAGTTATTGATCATAGGCCTTGTTAAGAACAGTAGACTGTATTGAATATCCTAATATAAGTAGTATTAGGTATTAACGTATGCCACCTTAAATTTAATTGATGTCTCAGATATGTTATACCTAGTATAAGAGCAAACACAACAACACTAATTGACCACATCTACCTAGTATAGATATCCCTAGAGCTGTTTTTTCCCCTTGAAACACGAAACAAATCACAACTTTCCTGGCCCCCAGCTCTATCCAAAAATATATATTTCTTATAACTAGCCAAAATGAAAAAAAAGCGCAAATCACATGAAACAAAACAAAAATCATAAATAATAACTGCAAAAAACCAAAGAACTTATCAAAAATTATACAAAAGCTATATAACAAAATAAACGAAACAAAAATGAAAATGAAAACAGAATAATATATAAACAATTGTACAATAATTTAGCGCGGATGAGGGATTCGATGGCACGTATCACACCAACATTGTGGTCAAACATAACGGCAGTTGTCTGTACGTGCCCCCTGGTATCTTCAAGAGCACATGCAAGATAGACATCACGTGGTTCCCATTTGATGACCAACATTGCGAAATGAAATTCGGTAGTTGGACTTACGATGGAAATCAGGTAAAGTGTTTAGTACACATTACAGTACAAGTTCAGTACAGAACACGCCACAATTAAGAGCTAACACCGTCACCGTCACGAACGGTACACGGTACACGGTACACGGTACACAGTACAGTAATGACTCGCTACACCATTCACAGAGGTCACAATCACGCTTTCACACTCACAAACAAGAAAAACAAAACAACTAATACACGCACACGTGCACACGCACAAAACCAAAAGGCAGGAAAATAAGGGAGGTGACTATCGAGGATAATCTAGGATGCGACAGTATATATATTATATTTAGGTGTAGAACAACTTGAGGTTCGACGAGTATTTAGTAATTCGAAGAGTCGTAATACTACTTGACTACTTTCCTTTTATGCTTTTCCAAACTATCGCTCTCTATCTCTTGAAATATATATCTGTCTCTCTCTCTCTCTCTCTCTCTCCACTTCCATCTATGTCTATCCAAATCTATAATCCAGTTTATTTTATATCCCTCACGTCGAACAATTCTTTGCGTTTTTGCGAATTACAAAACCAAAAGTATAAAGTGTTTAGAAAAAAACACTGAAACAAAATAATTCAGTGTTGGGTAAAATTTTCAAAACTAATTTTGAATATTTTATGACAACACGTAGGTTAACAGTTCTACCCGAAGAAATAGCCTTTTGTGTATTCCCAGTGCCATTTATTTTTCAACTACTCCTCGCAGTAGTTCACAGCACTGGAAATCTCACAAATTGGGCTTTTTATAGAAATGGAATCATGTGTGAGACCCTTGAAATTTTTCAAATGAAATTTCAGTTTCAACTATTTTGCATGTTAGCAGACCAAAACCACGCCCAAAAAACAAAGTATCAGAACTATGAAATATTTTGGACGTACGTAAAGACTCTTAATGGAAGTGAAACAAAAAGAGGTTTTCAGTACCATTTAATATTATTTTCACGTTTCTTTGCACTCAAACGCAATTTCAAACTTTGTAAACTTAAGTAAAAAAAACAAAATATTATAATAAAAGCTCTCTCTTTTGCTCGCTATGTCTCGTACACCTTGAACACATGCTCTCTTTGTACATAA
Source organism: Drosophila immigrans (assembly GCA_963583835.1). Lineage (NCBI taxonomy): Eukaryota > Metazoa > Arthropoda > Insecta > Diptera > Drosophilidae > Drosophila > Drosophila immigrans. The sequence goes on along the minus strand of OY757143.1, from coordinate 19,578,089 downwards.
ATGTTGTTTCAACGTGGCTTTAAGTGAAGTCTCAAATTTATAATAAAATAAAACTAAAAATGTTAAATTTCTTTTTCTCCAAAAAAAAAATAAAAACTCAAACTCAAAACAATGACCAACCATTAAAAAAAAAAAACCAAAACAAAAAAAATTTGTTTCTCACAAAACAAATTTTTTAAAAATACAATACTAATCGTTGAAAAATCAGTTGGATTTGGTTTTGAATTCCGAAGATGGAGGGGATCTTTCCGATTTCATAACAAATGGCGAGTGGTACTTGCTTGGTTAGTAAAAATCATCATAAACCTAATGCTTATTTCACAGTGTTTTGTTGTCATGTGTAAATGTCTTCAATTTTCTAAGAACATGCAATTTTATAAAATTAAATTTTGCTTATTATTTTGTATAAATAATTTATATTGTAGCAAACTTTTAGCCAAAAATGCTTCATAGAACCATTTTATTTGCCGGCGTTCTTTTTTGCTTAATTTTTTTTCAACTTTTTTTGTAATATAAATAGCTAATAAATGTAAATATAACAATAAGTATTGATTACATACGAATCGAATGAGATTTGTGTATAATTGTGTGTCAATGTATCAGTGTCAAGCAACGCAATTGTTTCAAGTTTAACTAATCGTCAATTTTATTGTTCAGCCATGCCCGGAAAGAAGAATACCATAGTCTACCAGTGCTGCCCAGAACCATATGTCGATATCACCTTTACTATACAAATTCGCCGACGTACTTTATATTATTTTTTCAATTTAATTGTGCCATGCGTGCTAATATCATCGATGGCCCTACTGGGCTTCACATTGCCTCCCGACTCTGGCGAAAAATTAACGCTGGGTAAGTATTTCATAGTACAATAAAAATCAAGAATCAACTTCAACTTTGAACACTGATTGACCCCCAATGACCAGTTATGATATGATATGACTTTATCTTATAAGCTTTTTTCAGCGTATGGTAAATATTACAATTCGAATTGTTAAAAACGTATTAAAGTATTGGTTAGGGTTCTCGTGAGGTTGTTGATCAGGTAAAGCAGCGGTAGCGAAATGAGGCTTAGCTGGATTTAACCATATAACCATATTAATATATAAAAAAAATTAAATAAATCCAAAATATACGCTGCTCCTAAACTTAGTTAGACTAAAAAGTGCATGTTTTATTATTGAGTATAAATAAAACAAAGTAAACGTAAAAATACTTATCAGGAGTATTGCCCATTGCACAAGCAAGCTAATATTTAAATTAATTTCAACTGTATGGAAAATTGTAAAAATATGAATTAATGCTGCAAAGCTCAGGGCAACACTCTTAACATGCTGACTAAAAGCTTTAGAGCTACAACAAAAAGTTGTAAATCCTTTAAAAACCAAAAGTATTTAAACTGAAATGAGTAAAATACAAATAAAATGAAATTTATTTAATAATATTTATTACTTTTTGTCCTTAATATTTTCAGTCGATTTTGCTTTGGCGTTTCATTTAAATTGTTTTTATATAAGTATTTATTGTATCTCTTGTTCCAGGCGTAACTATACTACTATCATTAACAGTATTTCTAAACCTTGTTGCCGAGTCTATGCCGACAACGTCGGATGCTGTTCCTCTTATAGGTACACACACACGCTATTTATTTAACAAAATTACAACAAAAAATAACCCTAACCCAAAAAAAAAGAAAGAAGGCAGTACGCAAAAAAAGTACAATTTAACAAAATGTGCTGTGTCTAATGCTGTTTTTAGTTGTCATTAGTTTTACTACAGTAGTGCAATGAACGATTACCAACAAAACAAAATACAAAACTAACAAGATATTCGAAACCACAAAATACCAATTATTTAGATCTTAAACCCCAGACACACCGACAGACAAACACTCACACACACACCCACACACACATACACACACGCAAACGCACACGCATACGAGTACACAACGTGAATCGTATGGAGAATGAAAATATGCCACATACTTATCTTAATTCTATACGTATGTTTGCTAATAGATGCTCTAACTTCTGGACTTTAACTGTGTGCCACAAATCAATACATATTTCAGTTTCAGCCAGCTACTACTCTACTTCTCTTCCTGCCGGAACTTTTGGATATACCTTTGCAAAAATAGCTCCATATTACTATACCGAACACAAGCAACACCCGACCAAAATAAAAACACCTCCGAACAATATCTCTCTCACAAACTATCTAACTGCCTATCTCTCTCTATGTCTCTATCTGTCACTGTCACTGTCACTGTCACTGTCGAATAAATGTAACGTACCCAAAAACCAGCTGGAGCAATTTTTCTTTCAACTTCTTAGTTACTGATCATTTAGTTAGCTGACTTTAAAATATACAATATTTACTACTCTTTCTACTACTACTTATACTAATATTTTAATTATCTACTACCCAAATCAGCTGCTCCAAGTAGTCGCGCATCAAGAGCTCTGACAATAATTGGTATTTGACCACATGAAACACACACGCACACTCACGAGTCACGAGTCACAAGTCACTACTCACGAGTCACTATTCACGAATCACGAACCTCAATCAGACACGTACCACAAATTCATATTCGATATTCAAATCGCGACTAAAAAGTTGTCGTTATCATTTCCATATTCATTTCCATACTTGCTGTTTGAAAAGCGTATGTTAAGCTGTCCCCTACTCCTATCCCATTTAACAAATTAGTTTATCAGTTGTCGTTTCTGTCGATTCGTTTGTTTTCTCTACTTGTTTGTCACTAGATGATATTTGTTTTCATATACTTACTTATATCATTTATTTCACTCTTCTGTTCTTAGCCTGACCAATTGATTTCTTTAACAAAAAAATCTAAAAAAAAAAAAAAACAAAAAACATTTTAAAATAAACTAAAGCCAAACGAACATCATGTAAATACGCTTCTCTATCTATAGAGTAGTATATCATAATCATGCTAGGACAGGTAGCATTAATTGCCTGAACAATAGAATCATCTACTAATTAAAAGCATAGCAGCATTTAAATCGCATTAAAACGTAGAGCAAATGCTATTAAAGATATTTAATCTATATATTTATATATTTGTTAAATGTATTCTTAAAAAAAAATAGCTAAATTGTATATAGCCAATACTATGAACAAATCCAACGAACAACCTTTTTTCGCTACCAATTTTCAAACGATACCACAAATTGGGCAACAAGTGAGCCAACTAGTCAGAAAAAACATTAATAAACCAAAACAAATAGAACATCAAATTCCAATATAATTTTCGTACATCTACAGCAATGGTCATGAAATTATGTGTACTGATCAAAATAGACTAACGTTTCTAATCTTATGGCTTCAATTAGTTTTTCCCTACAGTCAAAGTTTTTTCATACTGAACCAAAGCGTTCAATCATCGGGTATTGTGAAACTTAATGTAGACTCTCAAATAAATTAAATTCTTTGTTGTACTATTTATGAATAAATTTTATTAGATTTTTTATTGGTTAGCAATTATTTGTGCACAGCAAAATTAAATAATACAAGAAAAAAGTGATTAATTCAATCATTTGAAATTTGTACTGCACAGTGTACACATTTTTATGACCATCAAAATATGACAATCGAAAATTATATTTGAAAATATCTCACTTGCATAGCGATGGCGAAGCCCACAAACTAAAACACAGCTCAGTTAATTTGATAAATATGGCCAGTTAGACACTGTCAATTGCAATATTTAAAAAAATGGTGATATGTTTATGATTTTGTATGCATAAAATAACAACGAATATCAATTACTAAAACAACCACATTGCAATACACAATAAACTCGTTCGTATATTCACATCAATGTCACTATATGGTAAAGGTTTGTATTCAAGGCAAAAAAAAATAATAAAACAAAAACAATCCAAATCAAAATGAAAACGAAAACGAAAAGCAGCCAAATGTCATTTTGATACTTGGTAAGATAGAGAGGAAAAACCGAATAATGTTAGCCAACAATAACAAGAACAACAAAAAACATACAATCATACAGACATGTATATAGTATGTTCATGTTTTTATAGTATTTAGGTTAAGCATTATAAAAAACAAAATACACAGCCAAATGCTTTGTAGATTTGGTAGGTATATACAAATATATAGTATTGAAGTTGAAGTACTAATAAGCTGTGGACAATTTGAAAAATAATAATAAAACCACATCGAACACTGTAAATAAAATACACTTGAACTGACGTAAGTACACGCAGACTCACACACACACACACTGCACACGCACAACAACTTTAACAACAAGAACAACAACCACAAAGTCTAAGAACTCTCAACGAAACAACAACACGACAATGAAAAACTGAAAAGCGCATGACACAAACAAACCAAACCGGCCAAAAGGCAAAAGTTCGCAGTCTTAGCCATGCCACTATCACTAACTTTCTCGCTCTTTCTCTCTTTCGGTCTCTCTCTCTCTCTCGCTCTTTAAATATATCTCTTCCTCTGTCTGTCTCACCCCGTCTATACAACTTTCCAACTCGGTATCTATCTCGTTTTGGCAAGAACTCTCTTAAACCTGCACCCAGTCACATAAGAAACCCGAAACCAAACACTCACGAATACACCCCAATCAACCTTAAATAAATATGTTTTCTTGCTCAAAATAAATAAACACACAAAAATAGTCAATGAAATCTCTAAAATTCTCATATTTACTCACCTTTAAAATCCCGACTTTTAAATGAAAGAAATCCCCCCTCCCCGAGCATAAGCAACACCCTTCACACTTTCCCGCTAAACAAAACTCAACTAAACTAAGCGAAAAGCTAAAACCAAAAAAAAAAAAAAAAAAAAAAAAAAAAATAGAAAATCAAAGCGCAACATTTGAACTTGCATTTATGCAGATCCATTTGACCTGATGGTAGACTTGCAACTCCACATAATATCGTATCGCTCATCATGCGTTCATATTATGTCATATTATATCCGACCCGACTTCCGATCTCTTCCAGCAACGACCCACCGATGAGAGTTGAAATCATTTGCATGCACTGTGCATCAAGTTCCTTTCCAAATGCCCATTGGCCCCACATTGAACCCGTGTGGCACGTAGTAAATTAAATGGGCCGCGTGGCAGAGTGGCAAATTGACGACACGTAGCACTAAACTCGTTGCCCCAACCAAAATTATAAGAATAATACAGCGACAAAATTAAGCGAAAAGTGCAGAAAAGTAGCGACAACGCGCAGACTTCAGTTCAATTTACAAAATATTCGCATCTAATGCCAGAAACTTGCCACTTGCCATCGTCACTTGCCACTTTCGGTGGCCTCCCTCACAGTGCAAACTAATGGGTAAAAGTTGGAAGATTGTGCACCTTATACTACTTACCACCATTAAGCTTTTAAAAAGTTGAACCAACTACAGAAAAAACGAAATGAAAACATTCATTTGTTGAAATGTTGTGAAAATTAGGACCAAAATGTTTACTGCTTGGTCAGAGTTTGCGAGTTGAAGACTCTCTTAATGTCGGGGGTTAAGCAGTTCAAACTTCAAAAGTGTATCTGATAACTTAAACAGAATTAGACAAAAAAATAACAGTACGAATGCATAAGAATTTTTCCACGCAATAATAGCAAATAATATAAATCTTATGTTAAATGTTTAAAAAAATATTTTTTTCCTATAACATATTCGAAGATTTTCACATTATTCCACCAACGTATGTTCAACTTTGAGAAAGCTTTTTGGAGTTATTATCTATATTATACATTGTATATGTGCCCCAGACATATGAAATACCCTCACTTTACAAACGCTTCAGTTGAGTCCAATTGCCCAGCTTTCCCCCTTCCGCAATGCCCGGATTTTGAGTTTCATGTTCTTGACCTCAAAGCATACAAAGCATCATCACTTTTCAAGCACACTTCATTTGAGATCCGAGATTGAAATCAAAGTAATAAACATTAAAAGTATATACTAAATATATACCAAACCAAATTGAAAACAAACCATTGAAAAGAAAATACCAAAACCACAGCAACAAGTATACCAAACATCATGGCGGCGCATTAAAAGAAGCAAAAAGCAAAACATAACAAATCAAACGAACTCAGAACAACTTGAACACAACTTACTAAACAACAACCACAACCAGAACCAGAACCACAGCAACAACAACCACACACAGAACTTGTGAAATGCCCTTGATATGTCTTTTTTGAAGTTTCGTTTTTTATGTCACGAAAAAACAACACCAACATACGTTTTATAATTTCGTTTTCTTGTCATTATTTATATTGTATTTTATCAAACGAAATTCTTTTGTTTCAGGAGTTACAATTCTTCTATCGCTCACAGTGTTTCTCAACCTTGTAGCTGAGACATTGCCCCAAGTATCTGATGCAATCCCCTTGTTAGGTAGCGATTGCATTTAAAAAACATACAAATGCAAATATATATTCAAATTTGTCAAAAACAAAACAAAAAACAAAAATCAAAACGTTAATTAACAAATTACTTAATATGATTTATATATACGTACATACATACTATATATATATATATCTATATATATTCATAAATATTATTGTTATTGTTGTTATATATATATATCAATTATGATTACTCACACACATTGCTAAATTGTTCGCATATATAATCCTTAATTAAAACCAAAAAACCAAACAACAAATCTTACAACTTAAATAAATTATTAGTCTAACTAAAACAAAGTCAACAAATACAAAATGCTAAGTGCCAAAAGTTGTTAAATGTTATTTGTGTACTTCGTAATATGTTTACTAATTACAACAAGTTTTAAATTAATTACTAAACCAACTCAACTAACGCTCTCTCTCTATCTCTCGCTCTATCTATATCTCTATATTGTTCGAAAATTGAACTTCAAATAATATTTATAAATAATGACGCCGTTCCTTAGTTGATCATATTATTATGTTGCTATCTCTGTTTTACGAACACTCTCTATCAACGTCACATCTCAATCTCTCTCTCTCTCTCTCTTTTCGTTCGCTTTTTTAAGTCAATGTCTTCGGTAGTCATACCAAAGCTAAGTGCTATGGCACTCCCAGCCCACCCATCACAATATACCGAATCAAGCAACGTTAACCCCCGTACAAGAAATCTTTTAAATGCTATCGTTATCTACTTACAATACTTCTGATCTATAACTCTTAAAAACTCCAAACTTTCATATAACTTCTTCACTTGTCATTGGTATGTGGCTGACTTATAAATCTATTATATACATATATATTCTATATACTATGTAGAAACTACCCAGCACTAAACTAATCTAAAAGCTACGCCAATGATATATCAATTCACTTCAATATAATTATTCCAATATTTCAACAAAATGTTGTGCTGCTTTTATCAGTGCAATAGAACTAAAACTGTTAATTTTACCCAATTATATCTAACCCTTTGAATACATATACAATACATTTTTTTCAGCATTTTCCAATGATGCCGATTGGAACTTTATTCCTTTCAATTCGTCTGTGCTGTTTGTACTCCAACTCACTGAATCCGAATGAATATTTCAATGATTGTTATCGATCGAAAGTAAAAAATTTATCAAATTATATCACTCAACCGATTTACTATATATGAATGAGTTTACCAAGTTTGTTCTGAGTGGTCGTATAGTCTTATAAAATTTGGAAATCAAAAATTAGAATGTATATGACTTTAAATATGAATTTAAAGTAATAAAAAATGAGAAATGTTAAGCTTTAAAGAAGTATTCCATGACTTGATCTTTAACTTGTTCTATTGCATTTGAAGAAAACGCACACAACTTGAAAACTTCGTTATGTAATTATTCAAAAACATATTGAACTTCTAATATATATTTATTTTCTATATACATATCATAAATATTTAATGCAGTACAAGCAAATTGTACTTATTTTCACTTCGCAATTATGAAACTCTTCCAAACAAAATGAAAATGTAATTACAAAAGATACTTATGAGACAGATTTCAATACAAGTGAGTTTGGGAAAATACTTGTGAAATAACATTTGAATTAAATGCCGATAAGAGATATATATATATATCATCGCCGCTCACGTCGCCGATCGATGAAGATGAAAGAAAGAAAGAAGTTTTTTTCTTATGGTATTATTTAACTATTTTAGCTAATAGCTTTGATTTATAATTGATTTATTTTGTTTCTCTCACTCTCACTCACCCATGCCTCACTTTATTTAGAAACGTTAACTGCATACGCATAGCATCACCCAAAAAATATAAATATATAGCATATACATATATGTGTATTTATATATGCATATATATGTAGACACCCAAAGTTCCATCCCGCCACTAAAAAAAGCATCTCAAAGTTCGAACACACAAATAAAAAAAAAAATAATCAATTTTAAAAAAGTCATGACCACTTCCAAAACTTCCACGCCACCAGCCCAACACACGCTATATGTTTCCAAAACTAGCACCTATTCATTACAAAGTAATTATTTTTCTGATTCTTTCACGCAATCATTAAGCTGCTTATACTATTTACACTTTTTGACCCATTTCTCGGAATGATATTTTTTGCTCGAGAACCTTTTTAATCGATATTCGAATATACTAATAAACCGCAGAATAAATAACAAAAATTTAAATTTTCATGTCAAAATATAAATATATTATTTAGTTACGTTTGATTTAATATTATTTTTCTATAATTTTCTTTAAGTGAACTGTGCAAAAATGGGTCAGAAATTTGTATCTCTGCATTCGCTTGCTATTCATTTTGGATTGATACTTGTTTAACCCATCTATCAAATTGCACTGCCATTACATAATGTTATATAATACCAAAAAACCTCATAAATAAACAACTTTTAACTAAAATAGTATTTATGTAAATACGTAATACTTGAGCAAAGTACAAGCACCCTCAAGTAAAGCATAGTAGGAAATAAACATATAACAAATTGAACAGAAAAAAGGTTCAGCCAAAAAATATCATTTAACAAAAAAAACCAACATTATCCAGCTGGACACGAGTTGTAAATAATGCGATATGTAGATCGCAATGGAATGTCTTTTGTTTTACAGCCCGTGTCAGCAGAATATCTCTTTTTTTCTCTCCCTGTCTCTCTCTACATGGTATCTTCAAACTCTATTGCTCCTCTCCAACTAACTACTCGCATTTGTGGCAGATAACTCAACGAAGAATGGCCCATTTTTTACATTTCAATTGCTGTGTGGTTTTATTTGTTTTTGTTTTTTGACTCAATCAACCAATTTTTCGAACCAAATATTTGCAGGTGTTACAATTCTACTGTCGCAAACAGTTTTCTCTTTATTGGTCGGTAATGTCATAACAAAGACGAGCGAAGCCGTACCGCTGCTAGGTACTAGTACAATCACATTCTCAAATAATTCCAATTGTTATAATTTACCATTAAAAAAACAACAACAACAACTCCAAAACTTCCTAGCGCTATAAAAACCAATATCTTTTCTCTTTTAGCTGCTAAAAAAACGAATGTAGCAAACGAAAATTTTCCAAATAAAAAATCAGCTGATTAAAATCGAGTTATATCAATTACATATCTTGTACAAAATTTAACTAATTAGTGCAACTGCAGGCTACTCTGCAGTGCGTTTAAAGTAGGTAAAAACTGAACAAATTGAACAATATCGAGAGCATGAAGTTCAACTCCAAAGGATAACATTTTAAAAGCAATTACTTTCCTCTGGCTGCCGTAGATATACCTAACAAACTCCCCAACAATTGTAACAAATGCTTCATTAGACGTTGGCTGAACCTCTTTTTTAATCTTAAGGTAGAATGCTGAACAGAACAGAACAGAAAATTCAGCCGCTCCAGTGAAATCAATGACTAACAAAAAGAAAATACAACTGTCTTCGGACTGCCGAAGTTTAAATACTCTTGCAGAGACTATATTCACAATAGTCTGACATGGATATATCTAAAGCACTTCAATACAATTAACCACCAAAAATATTATCCGACTTTAATTAATTATATCCACTATACAATTTTAGTATTAGTTTTAAGTTTTCTTAAGTAATGTCATTTAAATAATGTTTATTTAAAACTCTGCAAGGGAAAATCAAGAACTTTTGTAGTCTCTTCCACACTAACACTAGCTATCCAAATCCATTAATATGCTACTGAGGGTGCTTTGCTTTAACTACTTAGAACTTTACCAACCCTCCCTAAAGTTAAACGTTTAAATAAGTACAAATTCGAATGCACTATGCAAGCTAAGTATGCGTAAAGAAAACTGTATACAAATATTCTGTATAAATTGAACAGAGACATTTTTTAAAATTCCTCATATCCAAGTATCAAAAGCTGACTAAATAATGAAAAATTGTTGTAACTCGTAAGCCGTAAAACGCCTTAAATCAATAATTAACATTTTTAATTAACAAAAAATCATTAAATATTTAGTAAACATACCGTAACAACAACGCCTAAACATTCAATCTACATAAACAATAATAATAAAATACAAATTTGTTCATCCGAACAAAACCATTAAATCACAACATTTTCCAGTTGTTCAAATTGTACAAAAAATACCAAAAAACAATAACAAAAAACAATGGCTTACATTTTATTAATGAATGAATATTTTGTTATTTATATTAATAATATTTTACGAGATTAAAAGACAGTCAAATAGATTTTTGGAAAAAGCCAAGAAAACTAAATCAACGCTAGCAAGGAAAAGTAGCATACATTTTAGGGCAACTAATGAAAATAGGATTAACACAATAATTCAATTTAATAACAATGCTACATTTTAGCTTCTCTTACAATTTTAAAATACTAAAGCACTGAAAACCTTTTAACATATTTCAAGCAACAAGTACATTAAATATAGGCGAAGAATTTGGGGAATCGCAAAATCACTATATTAACATTTATTGAGAGGGCTACAAACTCCGACTATATGACTGACTTTTAATGCTCTTTTATTATTTTATTTAGCTCTGCTGATGCACTCATAAAGCATGAATAAATCGTAAAATAGTTGGGAATTTAAACTGCATGTTAAAGCATGTCGTAGACGTAAAATATAAAAAGTATGCATGTCTCAATACCCTGTAATCTGAGTAGTAGCTAAATCGTGTAGTATCGCATCTGATAAATCACAGCATTTGTATGCCACGAAAATGTACACAGTAAACTTGATCCACTCTGATTCTCAAAATCTTCTACTTATTATAAAAAAGAAAAAAAAAAAAATATTAACTAACGTAATGTAAATGCTGTTTTACTGTAAATTATGATTTCAAGTCTTTAGTTCTTAGTGTTGCGCAAGACGGTGAGACCCATTGAACAGCAAACTAATCCAATAAAACTGTCTGTTTTGCTTGTTATCGATCCCCAACAAAAATAAAACACACACAAAAACACGACATTTAGGTACATATTTCAACTGCATCATGTTCATGGTTGCATCGTCTGTGGTGCTAACGGTTGTGGTGCTCAACTATCATCATCGCACAGCGGATATTCACGAGATGCCACCGTGGGTAAGTGAGATTACAGAGGAATAGGACAACAGCAATATATTGAAATCACTTTTGTCTGTCAGATCAAATCCGTTTTCCTACAATGGCTGCCCTGGATACTGCGCATGGGTCGGCCTGGTCGCAAGATCACGCGCAAATCAATATTATTAAGCAATCGCATGAAAGAGCTGGAATTGAAGGAACGCTCTTCCAAATCCTTACTGGCCAATGTGTTGGATATCGATGATGATTTTCGTCATACAATATCAGGCTCCCAAACTGCTATCGGTTCGTCGGCGTAAGTCTCTGCGGTACTAGTAATATTTGCTGGCATTATATTAAATGGTGAATTTGTATCTACAGTAGCTTCGGTCGACCCACAACGGTGGAAGAGCATCACACTGCAATAGGCTGCAATCACAAAGATTTACACTTAATTCTAAAAGAATTGCAATTTATAACGGCGCGCATGCGCAAAGCTGACGACGAAGCGGAATTGATAAGCGACTGGAAATTCGCTGCAATGGTTGTGGATAGGTAAATTGCAGACTCGAATTGCGCTAAAAATGTTTAGTTAACATCATTAATCAGAGTTCGACTATTTTGCTAGTACTGCACGTTGCAAATAGTGGTAATATGAGTAAGGTATTTTGGACTACAAAGAGTGAAAAGAATTCCATAATTATATTTATTTTAATTTTGATATACACCTATTCCTCGCTTAACGCCCAAACTGTTTTAAGAAATAGGCCTCTAAGACGGAGTGAAATTTTGAACTAAATATGAACCTTAAACGCGAGTAAAGTGAAGCGGGCGTTAAGCGAGCTTTGGGTGTACTAAAGTATTGAAATCTACCAAACAGATTTAGAAATGGAATGTTATATTAAAATATATAGATGCGTACACATAGGAGCCCACTGGTCAATAGTCAACACAGTGCCAACAAACAGTTAGGCGACAGGCAGCTCCATGAATTTTCACTAAAGCAAACAATTAGGGCAACAATCGAATTGGCACACAACTTCCGGTTGTTTGCAAAGCGTGGAACACCCGCACACCAAAGCAAAAACACACATATACAGACACACACACAATAGATGCACAACACGTGGCACCTATGAGCAAACACTAGAGTGTGTGTGCTTTTACCGCCATTTTGTGTGTGTGTCATAATACCAGAGAACGCTAATTCATGCCATATTGATGTCTTCTTCTTTACAGATTTTGTTTAATTGTTTTTACGCTCTTTACGATTATTGCAACGGTAACTGTGCTGCTCTCAGCTCCGCACATAATCGTGCAATAAGGCCGCTCAATTTAGACACTTAAGCTACACATATATGTGCACACATACAGTCACACTCACACTCACACTCACACTCACACACACACACACATTCACACCTACATTGTACTAAATATACAGTTATTGTATGTGAGGAGAAGTTAAGCTAAGTTCTTTTTCAAAAAAAACCAAAAACCTAGCAAAGCTGCTTCGATACAAAGCAAAAGACAAAAAAAAAAACAAAAAAAAAAACAAATTGTTAATTACATTTTTAAGTCAAAGCAAGAAAACAAAAACAAAAATGAAAATGAAAGGAAAAACTGAAACAAATTTCACATATGAAATATAGAATACAAGAGGATTGAAAATGACACTATGATAAATATTTTATGAACAAAATAAAACAAAGCAAAAATTACTGCCGTACAACAAAACCGAAGAAATAAAAATAAAATGCAAATTGCGTAATGTTTAGTAAGTTAAAGAATATAAATTAGCAAATAAAAGGCAAACACACAAAAACAAAGACGAGAACGCAAGGAAAACACTAAAAACTACAACAAAAAACAATTATTTGCATAGAAATAGCAAAAAAGGAAAACACACATCTACATAAAACTGGAAACGCTTCAAAAGGACAAAAAGGATATTGCAATTATATACACACACACACAGACATTCTTATGTATAAGTGTGTGTGTGCGGCGAAGTTATAAGTTAATTATGCTGAGTTGTTATAATTTATGTAAGAAACACACACGCTGAGAGGAGAATACATTATATGTATGTATATAAGAGAGATTGTTCCTATGAGACATTAGATATGTATTTAAAACTCACACAATGACACACCTAACACATAGCCCCACAACACACACACTCACACTCAAGCACTTAATTGACAAATGCAAACAACAAAATATCAAGAACAAGAACAAAAAAAAACAAACAAAAACAAGGGACAGCAACCATTTTATCCTTAGGAGAATGTAAGAACTTCAGCTTGGGGCTCTACTTAACCAACCTTTTCTGATCCATTAATTACTGATTATTCATGAATTGCATTCTAGAATATTAATTTACAACTTGTGTTTACATCACGTGGACCAAAAGTAACACATTTTGCTGCAGATAAACTAAATATGTTATTCTATTGATTTTCTAAGCTTTTAATTATTTAATAATTTTGCTGAAACTTCTTATTAGAAATGTTGTAAATTTTAAGAAAGATCCACATTTAAGTTTTGGTTGAGAGTGCGTAATAGTTGTGTGGATAGAATAGCATATTGGTGGGCATAAATGGTAACAAACTGACACATAATAATGAATATGGTTATATATATAGATCTATATATATTCATAAATATATATATATTAGTATAGTAACATAATTAATTTTTAAAACGCGCATACAAACAAAATGAAATACAAAAACAAAAGGAATACTTTGAGAATATGTTCGTTGAACAAGCTGTTTTTAGAAAATTTATTGTTGAAATATTGTAGCAAATTGAGAGAATACTAAAACCAAATACCAAAAACAACAAAAAAGAAATCCGAAAGTTATAGTCACCAAATAAACAAAAACAATTAGTCAAAATGAAAAACTAGCAATATGAGATGAAGAAAATGTGTATGAGGAAATACAAGAAATAAAACAAAACTGAGCAAGACAGGTGTATATATATTTTATGACACATATATCACCAGCATATACTCGTATACATTCAATATATAAATACATATATTTTTAATAAAACGGAAACAGGCAACAACTAAACACACTTAACAGAAAATCAAGCAGCAAATGCAAACCCAAAAGACCCCAAAAACCAACTAACCAACCTAACAACCAAACCGGACTAACAACAAACAACAATGACAACACAATTTTGTTGGAAATTTAATGAAATTCTTTTATAATTTCATTTTGAATTGAAATTTCTGTTGAAGTTCCTCTATCGAGTATGAGCTTTCACGTTTTCAATTTAATTAATATCTCTCTGAAGCGAAACAGTGATATTTACGGTCGAAAACGAACAAAAAACGAAACCAAACGAAATGAAAACCAAAATAAAAGCTCCCAGATTGTAAAACTTTTCAAAAACCCACCTATGAAACCTTTTAATGTACATGTTTTCTACACACAAAAGCCAAACGAAACAAAAATGCAAGTAAAATAAAAAAAACCTACCTCCTTGTTGAAACGAATACTTGATGAATATTTCACGATGTACTCGTAAACACTGCCGTATAACTCGCACGTACTCGCTCTATCCAACGATCAATACTCGTACTATCAGTTAGTCCACTTCTCTCTCTCTCTCTCTCTCTCTCTCTCTCTCTCTCTCTCTCTCTCTCTCTCAATCCCACTCCACCCCTGTCAGTATCCCTGTCTCTGCCTCCGTAAATTTCTAACAGAATTGTGCTCACATTACATTTGAAGGTAATCACCAGACAAAATGTTACTTAAAAGCTACTCTCAAATACAAAGATTCACATTGTAAACCCCACTAGTAGTCAACCAATCCTACGATAGACCCGGCAATATCCATATGAGTGCTAAATCAATCCTCACTCTCGTGGGACGAAACAACTAAAGATCTGAAAGTTATACGACTAGCTACAGGGCACTCATTTTGTATATGTATTGTGTATTATTTGCATTTGATATAATGTAATTTTTACTTACGCCGAACATGCGTAATCCTACCGATAACTGCGTCTGTCCCCCTAAGGTTGTTTATAGAGAACTATTTAAAAAAAAAAAAGAATATGTTTCGTTTGTTTCCTGTCATTGATTTGCAATTCGCTCAATTAGCAAATGGAATTCAATTGAAATCAGATGCGTTAGGCCTACGGAATATTTTTAATTATACTCGCATTATTTTTATTTTTTAATATTATAATTAATTTAGTGCTAATCTTCGAGCAACTAGGCGCATGTTCTAATTATTATGTACTAGTACTTATATGTGTGTATGAATGTCTTTTTGATAAAAAGAAGCTATTTTAAAAGAAGCAAAACCATTTTCTACACTCTTTAAAAGAATGAAGTCTACATGTATGTATTGTAATACTATAGCATTAAATAGGCAATTATAAAAATGATGAAAACCCCAAAAACAACTATAAAGTAAGCGTCCTACATTAGGAGAGGGCAACTAAAAAAAACGAATTTAATATTACAGCAAAAAGTAATAAACGTTTAAATAACAAAAGAAGTGTGACGTTAGAAAGTGAAGGGGAATGAAGGATAGAGAAAATTGACATTTCATCATTTGGAGAAGAAAAATGAAAAATACTTTTGCAAAAACCAAATAAAATAACTAGTTCTTCTGATCAGAGTTTAAACTAAATGCTAATGCTAATTAATAAAGGTTGGCACACAAGTACACACAAAACTCAACACATACACATGGCTTAAACACAGATTCGTCTTATTCAATAAAGAGCAACTCAACAATTCAAACAGCGACTTCCGTTTCATTTGTTAAATTTTAATTTTGAATCATTTTTGTTTTTTTTGCATGTTCATGCAGATAAACAAGAACTAAAGTCTCAATAGATATTAAACAAGAAAGATCGGTTCACATTTTAAAAAGATATATATTTAATATTAGCATTTAAATAAAAACCAAAACAAAGTAGGGTAACTGCAAATGTTAAGCACTAAAACTCACCAACCAAAAATACAAAAACGAAAAAATCCGTTAAAATAAATCCCAACGCCTATCCCCAGAACAAACCAAAATAAGTAACAAAACAAACTATCAATTCAATTTAAATAGCTATTTGCATAATTAATAAACCGTTACCGCAAATTGTGTAAACTTCAAATTGACAAAATGAAACCCAATTTATGCATGTAAAAAAACAAAAAAAAAAAAACAAAAAATAAGCAAAATTAGCAAAAAGTCTGTTGTCGATAAATATTATTGACAGACAAATAAGTTTCGTCACATTGACGATAATAATTAATTGTAAGCTGAAATGGAATTAAATGATTTAAATAATAAATTAACTTTAACAAGCGAGAGAAATGATTGCAAAAAAAAAAACAACACAAAAACTGAATAAAATTTATTTTGAAAAGAGAATCAAGTAGTTTCATATTCGATAAATCAACAGCACTTAATCGAAAGTTGAGCAATTGACGATAACACAGCTCAAATTGCGTTAACAGAATGCAGATTCAGTCCTGGCATGCCAGCTCTTCTGAGAATTATTCACAAGTGCAATACGAACGAAAATGGGATTTGTACAACAAAATTATTATTATTTTTATAATTGACTACTCCTACTGCTAATTCGGAAGTGTTATATTTTCGGAAATGTATCAGTATATCTGCCAATCGAAGTCGATTGCTATCGATGCGGTGAAAGCGGTATCGTTGTTTGGCCATATCTTAAAACAGCTGTTCGATAAAGCTACCTTCCAATGCAGCGATTGATTATCCGAATTTTATAACAAATCGATCAAAACAATGAACATTGATTTGCGCAAATTGTGTCGCATTTGCTTCGTGGACAACGCAGACGTCGACATCACGGACCACAAGGTGATAACCGCATCCCAAACTAACGACACAGACGTCGA
This sequence comes from Drosophila immigrans, assembly GCA_963583835.1. NCBI lineage: Eukaryota > Metazoa > Arthropoda > Insecta > Diptera > Drosophilidae > Drosophila > Drosophila immigrans. The sequence goes on along the minus strand of OY757143.1, from coordinate 19,560,668 downwards.
CGAGGAGCACACGATATGCGAAATAATGCAGGCCATGTTTGTAAGTTTAGAATTGCCAAAATAGTTGATTGCACACTGATTGATTGATAATTCGCCAGCATGACATGACCCTGGACCTGACGTCGGAGCTGCCTATGATATGTAATGCCTGCCTGGAGGAATGCCTCGTTCACTACGCCTACTTCAGCAAACTGACGATTGCCAATCGACAGTTGCGTCAACTCTACAACGAGGCGCAGCTGGAGCGGGAACAGCTGCTCGAAGAGGAGCAGGAGGAGGAGCAGCAGGTACAAGAGCAGAAGCAGCTGGAGGAGGGGGAGAATCATTTGTACAAACAGCATTTCGTGGAGGAACCGCCGCGTCCCACGCAGCGTTTAGCTAACGAAGATTCACTGATCGTATCCGAGTTTCTGCCCGCCACCGAACTCGATGAGCAGGAGCAGGCGATGCGCTTTCCCAGCTACGAGCTGCGCACCTTGGACTACGCGGCCGTCGAGTTGAAGCACGACAATCTCGACGAGTACAACGAGACGAATCGCTGGCTAGACAGCGAACCCGGCGGCAGCAACCAAGCCATCTACAAGTGCAAATACTGTCCACTGGCCTACGCCTCGCAGCAGTTCCTCAAGACGCACGTGCGGCGCTCGCACGTCTGCAAATACTGCACGACCGCCTTCGCCCAGGTCAAGGATCTCAATGCCCACATCCGGGACAAGCATGCGAACAGTCATCAGTGTGTCGTCTGCCTGAACAGTTTCAGCACCAGCAGCAATCTGCGGGCGCATCTCAAGCGCATGCACGGCGTCCAGCTGCCCGCTCAGGTGGCGCTGCTCGACTATCGTCCGGCGCCCCATCGAATCCCTGCGAACGATGAATAAAGTTTCCCCAATTTGTACTTTCAGTTCGTTTTAATTGGCCAGAACTGCTGGGATTGCTGGGTCACAGGCTCGCCCTGCTCCTTGTGCTTGCCCTCGATGTACATGGGCGTGAACTCCCGGTACGCAATGCAGACACGACGCTCCTCGACATCCTCGCGAAGCACAGCGTGCTCAAACTGATATCTCGCGGGTCCATAGAGCACAATCAGCGACAGGCTGCGGGGAGAGATTTGTCACATTATTGTGAAGCTTTGAGTTAGAGATCGACTTACTTGGGCATGGGAATACGCAGCACCTTGCCTTTGTAGGCTGCCAGCTGCTCCAGCGGCAGCAGCGGCTCCAACAACTGTTCCTCGTACTCTTCCAGAACATTCAGATTGTATTTGCCGGGCTGCTGCTGGTCGTAGAGATTGAGTGTGAGCACTGCGTCGCCCAGACAGTTGACGGTCACGACGCGCTCACCCCAAATCCAGCAGTCGTCAACATGCGGATCGATGCTGGCGCCTTTGCTCGGCTCGTATTCCAGCGAACACTGTTCGATGGATTGGAAGCCTTGCAGCAGCGGATGCGACTTGAAGCGCTGCTGCACATAGCGCGTGCTGGCCGGGAAGCCCTCGAAGGCGCCCAGCTGCAGGCGTCGCTTCTTAAAGTTCGTCTTCGGACCAAAGTTCTGCTTGCGTCGTCCGCTCTGAGAGATAGCCCAGGGCAAAGCATCCAGGTCGAGCATCAGTTGAGCGCCTTCGTCACTGGATAGGAACTCCTCTTGCACCAGTATGCCGGGTAGTGGCAGACCCTTCTCTTGGCCGTGCTCTGGATGCGACGCCTGCACTTCTTTGGTATTCCAGCCGGCGTAGAGAAGTTTGCAATGCACGCAGTAGGAAAGGGATTCGAGCTGCTGGAATTGCTGTTGCCATGTGGGTTTGGCGATCGCAAAATCCTGCTCGCAGCTCAGACAGGTGCGCACGCCCTTGCAGCCACAAGGACGCAGTGTGTTCATGATGTTAATATTACCAAGTCAACAAAACACACGATCTATATTACTGCAATTTGCCCGAATAGGCGTTTAGCCCAGCTGAGGCTTCGAGCGAGTTGGCAGCACCACGCGATGAGAAATTTAAATGTATCGATGCATCGATATCAAATGCGCAAAAAAAAAATCTCATTCTTCATATCAATGTTGACTCATATTGCATTTTGTGTGTAATGCACAATTCGATTAACCCCCTTTTTGTTAAGCTTCACGACAAGAGCTACTAACAAATTAAATACGGAAGTTTGCTTAATAAGTATTACTACACATGTATTAACTACAGCGTATAATTTCGGTATTGGTTAAACAAATTCTCGACTCACTAGAGTGAAGTTTCATGAAGTTTGCCGTCTGTATTGTGGGAATGTAATAACTAAAAATGGCCAAGTTCTCACATTCTTTTCATGTTGTGTACTTTACTTTCAAAGCAGAAAGTGATAATTAGCTGAAATTAAAGCCAAATTAAATAAATCTGTGGCTAATATACTGACTTTTACGTGTTAGACGTAACGGTCAACGCACAAAACTATCGATAGCTCAATTTAAATTTGTGCGCAGTGTGACCATGTGGTTGTACAAATGCAGGAATATACGTTTTTGGTATATTGTGTAATTCAACGTTTGGTCAATGCGGCAATTCATCTCAGTTTTGGCGCAATTGCATTTTGTGCGTCTCACAGAATTAATTTGATAATTTGTTGTTGATTAAAGCCAACCACTGTCAGCAGAATGAACGATTCTTGTAAGTGAAAACTTTTGCTTTTGTTTAAACGAGACTAATTAGATTTTCTGCTCTTAAAGTCGGTGATTTCAATGCCACACAAACGGCAACAGCCGGAGCCACAAAGGAGGCATCTGGAGAGGTGTGATTAGCAAGTATAATAGGTAATTAAAGTATTAATACTATATACTGTTGACAGGGCATCATTTCGCTGTTGATTAAGCAAATTCTCGAGTCCCCCGAGGGCAATTTCAAGATGTTTGACGTCAACTATGCCTTGGTTTGTGCTGTGGGAATTGTTCGCAACATCGAGACTTCGTCGACAAAGATCACGTACTCGCTGGAGGATCACAGTGGTCGCATCGATGCCCACTACTGGCTGGAAGAGGGCGATGCCATCAATGCGCCCGATGTCATGATCAACAACTATGTGAAGATCTATGGCTCTGTGCGCTCGCAGGCGGGGCAACGAGTTCTGATGGTGTTTAAGCTAATCAACGTCTTGGATCCCAATGAGGTCTGCACCCATGTGCTGGAGGCGCTGCATTCCCGCTACAAGGCGGAGGAGTATCATGCTAAGGGCGACTCCATTGCAAGCAGCGGCAACGACGCAAGCATGTCGGCGTCTGGCTTCAGTTCTAGCCAAGGAAACGCCATTGTTGCTGGTCTGGATAGCAAGCAGTTGGCCGTGTTCCAGGCCATTAAGAGCAAGGTGTCCGATGAGGGCATCCATCGTAGTGAGCTCAAGTCAAAGTTCTCCCACATCAGCGCCTCCGAAATGAAGTAAGTGCATTAAGCTCATCACTGCAATCAGCTTTTAATCCCAATACTTTCAGCAACATTTTGGACTTTATGATATCGGAGGGTCACATCTACTCAAGCATCGACGCAGATCATTTCCTATGCACCCTATAATACAACCAGCATTCACAACAAGGTAGTTTTACTTTACTCTAACTAACCATAAGATCACTTGAAGAATTTGCCATGGTCCTCATATTGATTACTGAAATAATTGTAAATTAAATGGGATGATTCCCAATTCCGAACATGTCAATTTGTAGTTTTAAGCATGAAGGAATTAAGATAATATAAAAGTACACAATAAAAAAATATTAAAGCTTGGATTCATTTAAAATTAAAAATGTCTTTTAGCCCAGTGGAATTTTACACTTAAATTTATACAAATGAATTTTATTATGATCTAATGATAAGCTATAAAATTCCTCGATTATAATTATTTGAGTCCTATATAACTTCAATATATCTGCTTTAAGAGTATTTAGAGTTTTGTTTCAAGGCGTATTTGTTTGAAAGAGCTTATTTATATACATCAAACAAATAATTTACTTATCAAAAAAGAATCACAGATTACTTTTCTTTAGCACAAATCCCGCAGCCGAGCTCACTCGATTCTAGTTTTCTTATGTTCGATTTATTCTCTTGAGATTTTACTTCCTGCATACAAGAGCGAAGTAGCTATATTTCTGAAGTTATTATCCCATGCACATTCGAGTATGTAATTAAATTCCAGCTGAAATCAAGTTAATAAACTACAAAATTAAAACACAAAAAAACTTAAATTTTCATTGGAATATTTTTCATCTTATTCTCTTGAGATTTTATTTCTTGCTTACGAAAATTCACAGTGGGTAAATTCATAATGCTTTTTTCATTCATTTTTCATCTTTTTCACATTTTCAATAAAGCAATACTTATAGTAAATGAAGGAAGTTAAACCTGTTTTCAATCAAACAAATGCTGCTTGGTGGTCAATACTAATCGTTCTTAATAAATATATGTATGTATGTAAATTCTCTACAAGTGCAAAAATCCAGCGCTTAGATGGACGCTTCCAATATGGAAAATAGTCAAAGCCTGGCGGGATGTGTGAGCGTGTGTTTCTGGTGATGCAATGGGGGAGGGGAATATTAATTATTATTCGAATCCAGATCCGAACATAAATAAATTGTGCAATTCAGTCTTTATATGCCAGATAGGTGGGCAACCATGGAAACCTTTTCAGATCTTAAGGCAACCACGGTGGCTGCTGCTGCGAGCATAAACCTCCTCGAAGGAATGGATCAGTTCGTCCATGCCACGGAGCAGACCTTCCTCCCGGTTGCCAGGTGTCCAGGGGCTGCGATGATTGACGCTCAACTGAGGCGGCAGCTGTCGCGACTTGGCAAAGTCAATCAGCCAGGCGCCGACCCGATGATCATCGTAAACAATGAAGATGCTGGAGCCGACAATCTCGTGGCGATTGAAGAAGGCAGACTGCTCGATGACCAGGCGCATATGCTTGAGCCGCTTGATCAGCTCCTTTTGCACGGACCTGCGTGCCACAAGGAACTGTTCAATGGTCTGCGAGATCTGTTCGCCGCTGCGACACGTCTTCAGATCCTTGACGGGGGCTCGACCGCGCAGCCTCAGCGCTTCAATGCGAAAGCCCTTCGAGTGCGACGAGGACAACGATTCGCGGAAGAGCATATAACGCAGCTTGGTGATGGCCTGGGCCTCGTGTTCCGCCTGGGTCGGGGCGCTGGCATCCACGGCGATCATCTTCTGATAGAGATCCGGGCGCAGCGTCTGGTTGCTGACCTCGGACTCGAGGAATGTGCGACTGCCGAGCTTGATGTCCATCACACAGGGATCCTTAAAGCCAGCCAACAGATCCTGCAGCTCGATATAATGCTGTGACTGCATCTCACGCAATCCCAAGTAGGCGGGCACAATCTGTGAAGTCTTTGGCTCCTGCGAGATCCATTGATAGGCAAGCACCTCGCTATCCTCGACGCCAACGATCCGTTTTCGCACAATGCCCGTCGATGTAGGCACAATGCTACAATGCCAAAGAAAGCGAAGAAATCGAGATTAGCAACGATCACAATGTGGCTGGGATAGGGATTTATTAGATGCTTACCTTTCGGGATGACCAGAGAGCTGCATCCAGCCGAGTGGCTTCGATTGAGTCTGTTGTTGCAGCAGCAAGGGCGTGGCAGGTGCGCTCAGTTCCAAAGCATTCTGCAATTCAAAAGATAAAAGAGGATCGTCAGTAATCTGTGCAGCATCATTTAATTTGCTCCCTAGAATCAGTTAATTATAACCTAATTAACTACTTTTAAAATTCCCATTACTATAAATAGAAATTTCAAGGCTCAGCATAGTGTCAAGCGATAAATAAATAATAATTTTAATGCAGTCGGGAACCCCAAAACCTATCTATTAAGTCTAGCTAATATTGAATTTAATAACAGTTTTAAGCAAAGTTAATCAAACCGAGCTTGGCAATGAATTGGTTATTATTATTTTAGTCACATGCTGCCAAGTATTCCACAATTGATTGAATTAAATTTCAAAGCCATACCTCAAGTTCATTTGCCTATACGAGTGCCTATATATACTATATACATATGTATGTACATATCGCAAGGGTGCAAACACCCAACTGATAAAGGCATTTTCACACTTGCGGCGATATCACGCCCCAGCGACAGGGCCCAGAGCCAAGACCACCCATAAGGCGGATCTGTTGAAACTGGTTTCGCAGACAGAAGGACAGATAGACATACATAAAGTCAGACAGATTGACAGTGAGACTGGGAGAATAAAGAGAGAGAAAGAGAAACAGACAAATTTCTTATTTTCTATAGCCCCAGCGACGATTGAAGCATTGAATTATTGAAGTTATTTGCCGTCTGCTCAGGATTATAAATAATCAAACAAAAATTTTAATATGCAATTTACCCGCACTTCTCGCAACGATTGTAATGTGAAATTAATGCAAGCAACATTGGCAATCGCTCGCTTATTGTCTGAGGTTACAAGCAGGAAGCGTTTAAGCCAAGTTAATACTGCTTGATCATCGTAAAGATCATAAATTTCGCATCAATTGAAATGACGAGCGAAGGGAAAGGCAGAAGACTGCAGAGAAGTGAAGACTGAGCAGTAATACTTACAATGGCCAAGAACTTGAGCAGTGACATGCGCTGTTGATTCGTTGAGTCCTGCGTTTGAGCCTGCTCGGCTCTTTGGAGGCTCAAATAGTCGGCCAAGTTAGCGCAGTTATCGTAGGGTATGGTTAGGCGCTGTGAATTAGAGCAGAGTTGGAAGAGTTTGACGTCAGTGCACGGCCGCAAATTGAAAACGCAAATTAACAACTAGGCACTAAAGAGTGCAAACACTTGACGGCTGCTCGACTGCGATATACCCTGTCTTGCCATTCTGCACACTGAAAGCCTTTTGTCTGTGTTCTAGTTCACTGTGAATTGCTCACCAACTGGTCGTCTAGGGTGTGAAATGGAAATTCGTCTACATTTTAATTAGTGGAATACATAAAGTGTGAAATTGTGTGACTCAGCAGCGACAATAAAACGAAGCTCGTTAATTATACAATCAGAATGCAACAGCAAAGTGCAAAAAATCTATTTTGTTTACGCGCTGCCTTCAAATCGCATTTGGCGTATAAAACGGCTCATTGTTTTATGGGCCCGAACCAGTGACAAACCACCGATCCCACCTTTCGCATAGCAATCACAATTCCAATTTCAATTCCGATTCCCAATTCCCCAACCCATACACTCATCATACCCCCAATCGTCGTGTGTGGCTCTTCAACGTGCCCCCTAATGAGCCACTTAGTATGCAAAGTTGTTTGTATTTATTATCTTGTTGTTGTCGTCGTCGTTACTGTTGTTGTTGTTATCGAAGCTTAAATTGAGTTATATGTTTATAAGCTGTGACAAATGGCGAATCTAAAACTCGGAAATTAAACTTCTACTCGATTCTTGAACTGGGAAATGTATTATTTAATTAATTTGAAACTTTGCTGCGCTGTGCTGCAATTGTTAATGAAGATCGCAGCTTTATAGTCACGACGCACACGCTTCTTGGCTGCTGGGCTTTGGCCTCTGGCGTTATCTCTCACATCAGTTATCGGTTATCTGTTGTGGCCCGTTGTTGTTATCTGTTATCGCAACATGCGATAGCACTGCGTCTTTTCTCAGATCAACTTTGGCACAAGTTTGTTTGTTGTGTTTTTAATTTATTTCCTTTGCTTTACGTAAGTTTAAATGATATTTGCATATGTGGCACAGATTCATCACGCTTGCCCCTTACGCGACCCACTGTAGCTACAGTGGGACCAAACCACACGCTTTGCCAGCTGTCATTTTCCGCTTTTACAACTGTCGAGTGTGTAAATGTTTGAGTACTAAATGAGTGCGGCATTAAGATATGAGTATATTCGTACTCCATAAAGATAACGCCTATCGTGGAGCTTTAGATAGTAACGGTTAGGCCAAGGTTGCTATGTGCACAGTGGTTCAACCCAGCCGCAAAGCCACAAAGCCGATAATGCAGCAACCCCAGCAACCTTATTGAGGTTTGGTAAATAAAGTTCATTAGCGTTCGGAGCAAGTAAATATTTTCAATAAAACTCATTAAGTAAATCGAAGTATAAGCGTGTGTTGTAGATCAATGAAATTAAATCGATGCGAATTAAGTCTGTTGCCTAAACAAAACATAAACGCTAAATCAACTAATTAAGCAATTAAATGCTAATCAATCCACCGACCATTGTGTGTCAATCACAAACTGATTCTTAAGGCGAAGTTATTCAGCGCATTCGAGTTCGATTCCGATATCGCATTTGATTAGCAAACAACATGCGAGTGCTAAAAACTCTATGTCTATTTTTAGTACAGAGCTAAAAGCCATGTCGTCAGCACTGACCTTTACAAATCGGCGTGCAACAGAGACAAACGATAGTTAGCAAAGGCAGTAGGAGTTCGAAACGTTTAATTATAGAACTCAACCCCCACAGACGCCACATTGATCGGATTGATTTCGATTTTTATTGAGTTGGAATTGAGATTATGTAAAATGCAATTACAATAAAATACATACACAATTAACGCATTAATAACAGAATACGCTGAAGTTTGTGCATTTCAGCACGTAGACTGTAGACTGCCATGGTTATTGAGGTCTTAGTACGTATTTTAAGAGCACAATTAGCACAAGGCCTTTAACGAAGTGCTAAACACAACAAAGGCAAATGTCAAAAGCTTTTTGTGTTGCGCCGCCATTAAGTGTAATTGTAATTGTGATAATATTGTTTAATATTTACTGTTTTTTTGCATGTAATTATTTAATTATTTTATCTATTTGTTGCGGTTTGGAAACCTCACTGAAAGGCCTTTTGACAGCTCATCAAAAAGGAAAACAAAAACAATGGGAAAATATATTAATTTGATATGACAGTCTGTTGAAACTGCAACACGAATTGAATGTGACATTTCTCAGACGCATTTGATAACAATGCATATATCGTAAAAAGAAATTACAGCATTTTCGTATTATTTTTCGCATAGGCGAGCAAGCGCGACTTGCGTGCGTTTCTCACGCGTTTCTGGCGCGATCGGCGCGCGCGTTTTAAGTCGCGCCGTTTATTTTTAGCTTGGCGCGCTGTTTAACTAACCTAACAGTTTAGTAGTGTTTATTTATGACTACTTAAAAATTCTGTATTGCCCCCGGGGCTGAACGTGTTAACTCAAAGAAACCAAAAAATAAAAAAAATAAGTAAATAATAAAAACAAAAAAGATCAACAACACCAACAAAAGAATAAAAGCTACGAAAAAATGTTTCTTTTTTTTCTTAGAGTAAATTTATGCGCGTGACGTCAAAGCGTTTGAGCTGTTAATTAAACAAAATCAACTTGCCGAATTTGTCAAATTGAAACTTTCAGCTAGTTTTTTCTTCATCTTTTCCTTCATGATACCTCAGATTGCCCTCCACAGGGGGAGGGACGAGAACGGTGGCATCGAACGCACTTGACTTGATCCCAGTGGAAACTAGTTTCTGGCATTTGCGGCCCTGGGCCTGTAGGTGTAGGTGACTCAGTCACAGCTTTATAATATGTACGTACATATATATGGATGGAACATCTGTATTTTTTGTAGAACATAACCCTGACATTGGAAAACAGGATCGAAGGTGGTTGCCAGCCAGCCCTCGTCCGAGTCGAGACAGAGTCGAATGGGATGACAGAGTGTTTGTTGTCTGCACAGAGACGGGCGGCAAAAAGTAAAGTCATAAGTTGCTTTATTTGCATTGACGTCAATGCATTGGCCGCTGAGGGGAAAGAGGGGGGACAGCGGCGGGGTTTGCAGGGGATATAGATATACATATATGTATGTATATATAGATATATACCAAAACAAAAACCTGTTATGGGTTATAAAACATAACGCCAAGTTAACGCATCGTAGTTACGATATCTGAAACGAGGCGAAAGAAGACGAATGTAGGGTCAACGGGTTCGGGTTCGGATGGGGTCCAAACTCGAGGCAATCCTATAGCTAATAAATCCGAGGTGCGATAAATCTATCATTGGAAGCTGTCGTGCCGCAGAATTGATTGCGAGCCCCATGGGAATAAAAATTGCTGATTACTAATTTGCCCAATTAAAGTTCAAATTTTGAAAGCTGAATGATTAATTTCTTTCCGCGAACGAATCGCGTGAATCATTACAACGTTTGGGGAAAAGAAACTACGTCAAGTCGGATTCGCACTATGACGCGTTGTGGCTTAGTTAATATTAACATAAAATAAGGGAATTTACTAAGATGCAAAAATGCAGAATGTGAGTATAGGGTATTCAGCTGTGCCATGAACTTTACTCCACATTCAGCTCACAGACAGCCTTCGGAACAGACAAAAAGCTAAGCACACTTATCATGCGCCTTGATCCATGTCGAACACGCAAAAAAAAACCAAAAAATAATAATAAGACGAAATTCAAAATAAAGCTGAAATCTAAATGCTATGGCTATGGCTATGGCTGGGACTGATAATGCCGAGAGTCAAGCAGCTGCTGACAGCGTGGGCTGCTGCACTTGACAGTTAAACATTTTTAAGTGCTCGTACACCGGGAGAAACGGGCAAGTGAGCTGTCTAAAAAGACTGATTTTAAAAGGCAGGGTATAATTATGATGTGTATTCTTCGTCGACTGTAACAGCTGCTGATGTGCAGCCTTTTGGGCAAATGAACTTGGCTTTTGAGGCCACACACCAAAAGGTTAATAAACTGCCAGCTGTCATAAGGACTTTATAATGCAAGCAAAACAAAAGTGCCAAATTGAAGAGAAATACACAGCAACAATGTCGATGATAAAAGCCTTTCAATTGTTTTCAATAAAATGAATTGATTTGTTGTCAGCCTGAATGAACTTCTCTATGCTGCTCTCTCCCTCCATCTCGCCATATACGAGTAGTATAGATACATGCATACATATGTACATATATGCATGCTATATAGTAGAAGTATATATGTAACTCGATAAAGAGAGGCTGTTGCCAGCTTCAACTGCTTTTATCTTAATTAGCGCCAGGCATCAACGCGAATGCAAATTGACGTTACGTGGGTTACTGGAATTCCAGAGACGAGGCAGCGACAGCGTCTTGTTTACCCTCCACATAGCTTGGGCCATTCAGAATATTCCAACAGTTGTTTCAACAAATAATAATGCGAGCAATGATCAACATAATGCAGATACAAGTCATGCGGTTACTAGGGAGGTGGAACTTGGAACTTGGGTCACTTTCTCTGCTACGTTTTGCTTTCTACACGGATGTGGCGTCAACTCTCTGTCTCCCTCTCCCTCTCCCTCTCCCTCTCTCTCTCTCTCTCTCTCTCTGTCTGGCTGTCTCTGGCTTGACTCTGCATTGACGTCACAGTCGTCATTTGTGTTTGACTCCCTTGCAAAAGCTTTCTTTTCGGCCAATTAACTTACCTCATTGTTAATGTTGTTGCTGTCTCTCGGCTGCTCCACATTGCCAGACTTGAGATTGTTGTTGTTGTTGATGTTGTTGCTGTTGTTGCTGTTGTTGCTGGTGGGGGAAGCTGCGCCGTTGGGTGTATCCAATGCAATCAGTTTCCACAGCTGCTTCAGGCCAATGTTATCGATGCATGAGAAACGCAATTTCTCATGGGACCAGGCCATTGTGTGGCGACTTCTTGTTGTTGCTTTTGCTGCCTTCGATGTTTGTTGTTTATCCACAACTACTGTGGTTGTTGTTGTTGCTGCTGCTGTTGTCGTTACGGGACGCTGCAGCACTGTTGAAGTCATAGTCATTTAGCTTTAAGTTCTAGTTTTGCACTTGGTTAACAGCGAGTTCGATCGGCGGGCGGGAGACGCGGGGCTGCTCTAGTTGCTCTTATATATGTTTTGCTGTTATTTTGCCTTATGCTTAACAGATTTGCATTTTCTTTTCATGTATTTCCTAGTCCGTTGCGCTTTCTTTTCGCTTTTGCTTTATCTTTCTTGCACTGCTCACAACTACACATTTGCTTTACAGTTGTTTCGACTGCAATTATATTTCTTTTTGGCACAATAAACGCGAAGCAGACACGTTATTTTTTTTCTTTACTTGTACTATCTCTTCTCTCTTGCGGCGTTAAGCGTTGTTTCGCGTGCTGCTCTGTGTGGCGACTAACTGGTTTGGCCATATGGCTGTCAGTTTTGTGCTGGAGTGAAACAACGAAGCGCACGACGAGCGACCCGAACGAGCCGAATTGATTCGGGTGAGCGGCCGAACGAAGTGTCTTCGCGATCGTGCCCAGAGCGCAACGAAATGAAGTATGAAGCTGGAGGGGGAAAAGTGTGAATAAGCGGGTGCAGAGAGACAACAACAGAGTGTGGGTGAGACACAGAGCGAGGGTAGAACTTATCAATATGAAGAGAGCCAGCATATGCAAATGTGCATAGACATTTTATAGTAAATACTCTCTGAGTTTGAGTCCTAACAAGAGCGCAGAGAGCCACATCCAATAGTGCAATTTTTAGAGAGAGAAGGAACAGAAGATCTAGGCGAGATTCTTGCGGGCGTTTGTTTTGATTCCTTATAGGGATTACTCCAACGATTGATTGAGAGCCTCTCCCAACACGTTTATATATGATAGGCGGGGCAAGAAACCAGAAATATTACTCCATAAAAATATTTATCAAATGTTTGTAGAATTATGTAGAAATAAATTGTAAAAAATATTGCAAATTTGATAGAATCCGACTGAAACTATTGGGTCATCTACAAGAAAATCCAATGATTCAATCAACTCTTTGACTTATATGTTAAAATATGCACATAAATTATATGCATACGAGTATATATGGTAGTCAAGTTATAATCAATGAATTGTATTATCACTTCTGTTTCAGCTTAGTATTCTGTTTAAAAATGCCTTTCGTCGATTGATTCCAACTGATCTTAGCATCTCGTTATTTAATGCTGTGATCTACATAGTTCTAAATTCTATTGTTTGTTCTTATAAATCTATAATTTATAAAGTTTATTTGCATCGCGTTATTCAATCATTGGATGGGAGTTATGTGCTCAGTTCTTGATTCTCCATACGTTTTCTTTAGAAATAATATTTGTGCTTTAGCACCTAATGCAATTATATCGTGTCGAAGCATTTTCGAAAACATATTTACTTTCCCTGAAACGATTCCATTGCGTAATTCAACTGCGTCGCAATTAGATAAGATGGGATTGTTGTTAGAACAGAAGATAGACCGTCATCCCGGCGATCACATGGCGCCATCTAAGGTCAGACTCAGACAATGAACTGTCTGCGGAGTTGTTTATCGAAATTGTTGAACTCGGGACATACTCGGTCGGCATGGGATGGTCTGATCTGCATTGCAAATATACAATATATCTGCGCAGCTTCTTGGTAGGGAATGGGGATTATGCAAACATCGATAAGATCTGCGCCAGTTTCTTGAGCTCTATCTATTCCTTTCTCTCTCGCTCCCCGACACCCTGTCTCTCTTTGTCTCCTCCTGCCGCCCGCACCAGGCCAATGCGGTTCATGGCCATCGCAAGGGAGAGTGCAAAATGCGCATATTTATGGGACGGGGCCGCGACGTGCGTCAGTCGCAGTCGCAGTCACAGTCTCAGCTGAGTCCAGCCATGTTGAGTGACATACAAACCCTCAAGTTGAGTGTCTACTTTGACTTCTTTTGCCTTTTGCCTTTTGCCAGTTGCGAGTTGTTGCATGTTATATGTTCCCATTGCTCCACTCCACATGGCAACCACATACGTCAAACACCTCCCATTGTTATGCGACGCGACACGAAGCCAATGGCAATGCAAATTGGTTTTAAGTCTACGGCCCACACTCAAGAACCCTCTCCGAATGCATTGAACTTTTAGCAGCGCAGCAACTGCACTGCAACGTGGCAACGAGGGAAACAGCCACAGATAATAACAGATCTTACATTTGCACGTGACCGGGGCTAAGTGAATGTAAGTGTATGTATTGTATTGGGCAATTGGGAATACGTTCATTCAAATAATAGAAGCTGTGCAATTCTAATAAACAATCTGAATGCACAACATCAGCATGTATGGAAATTCTATACAAGTCCAGCGGAAGCTGGCCCAATTCCAAGTACTGGAGACTAATGGGCAAATAACTCCAAAACAAGCTGCGCAGTTAATGCAATGAATTTCCAATATGCCATGTACCTCAAGCAACTGAACTATCTAGTTTTTTGTATCTTTCTTAAAGTGTTAAAAACACGTGATGGAACTTTATTGCTAGACCTTCAACACAGATTCCAATTCAAAAACCCATATGCTAAGTTTCTTTATTTGTTTACAGCTAAAGGTAACGGAACTAAATTGACTAGATAATTTACTTTAATGTCAGAGAGCCATGACCACTGGAACGCTTTCTATTTAGTACCACATATTTGAATACGTATTTTGCTCGGATACTCGGAAATACCCGTTTTAAATGAACAATAAGTTTGAATGTTATTCAAGTTATGACTAAAAATCTCATCATATTTTTTATTACTGCTGTGGGTAATTGAACTTGATAGCATTAAAGGGGCTGCCGCTCTAGGTTCTTGAAGTAGTACAAAAGTAAATCGGAATCTGTTTCGAGATATAACAATAGAATGCGGTTTCTCTTGAAAAATGAATTTAATAATCATGGAAGTGACCATATGAGCAGTTATTCATCGTCAAGCTTGAATCAAATTCATTCATAATACTTGCCTCGCGTACGACGAGCATTACATTGGAACGTTAAGTGCATTGTTGGGGCCTGCATTCCAATTTAGCCATCTCTATCGATGTCTCAGATCTCTTGATTGAATAGCGTTTACAGTACAATCGCTGTAAACGCTCTCTTTGTTTCCCTCCCTCTCTCTTTCTCTCCGTCCCTTCCTTTCTAGAATAAGCATCGCATTTTGTGGAAGCCAACGACGAGAAAAGCCCAAGCCTCAAACGACTGACGTCAAACGTAATTTTTGCTGGGAGAAACAAAATGATTGGAGGGGGAATTCGTTGGAACAAACAAACGGAACAGCAACGATTACTGACATTTCTTTGTCATGATCATCGGCCGCAGAGGCTGGAAGAGAATTGCGACCAGAACGGAGAGCGGGGGGCCAATGCTGGAAATGGAGGCAAAGCTTCGAGTGACGCGTGGAGTGGACTGGAGTGGCTTTTTGTGCGCCTCAGTGGCCATCGCCAGACAATGGCAAAGACAAAGAGACTGAGATTCCAGCAATCCAGCTCAAGCTGAAGCTCCCAGATTTATGCTACCGTCAGAGCTGAGACCGTTTGACGTTTGCCTCGATATACCCTGCACATAAGCTAACACTAAAAATGTCATCGCAGTGAAGACATATTTTAAAATACATATAAAATGAATCGAGATTAAAGAAAAAATAGTATGACATATCAATTACGTTGAAATACGAATGCTCTAATAATTTTTAGGTAATCGATAATGGCGTATTAAACTAAGAAAATGGCAAAAAGTCAACAAGGCTTCGGAAACGTAATATTATTTTTGTAATTTTTTGTTGTACACACACGTACTAAACTTTGAATTGTTTACGTAATACGTAATACGTATGTTATCTGATAAGGATATTTGTGCTTAATTTAAATTGTCTGAAACTGTGTAAAGATCCTTTCTCTTAGTATTTCACTACTTTTGTTGCAATTCAAACTTAATACAGTGTATTAGGGCTTCGACCAGTTTAATATAAAGCAGTTCTTGCTTGATTTTTATAATTTTAATGTTACTTTTTTGTTGTATTTTTGCGCTTTCGATTGACGCATTTGCGTGTCACTTGACTTTTTTAATCTCGCGACTTTATCGTAGCTCACGGGCCTGCAATCGCAATCGAAATCGGACTCCGACTCCGACTCGCGGTTCGACTCAGACAACAACAACGGCAGCGAATACATCGCGCATCGCGTCTGGCTCCTGGACCAGAGGGAGGGGGTAGAGTGAGGGGATGGGGAGGGGGGGGGATACTTGGTTGTTCGTCATAATTGTAACTTAATAGTTTGCTCAGGTAGCGACGCTTCGCTGACTCGCCGCCGTTCGTTCAGTCTTCCGCTCTGATAAAAACAGATTTAGTTGGCTTAGCAGAAATATTTGCTCAATTTTTTAATGTTTTGTTAATACGCACAGCTCAACAAAATGTTTGATATAATTTCGACATGGCGCTCGTTATTAATTTATAATTCAATGACTTTACTGACGTCATAGTATTAGGCTCCAGCAATAACAACAATGCTAACAACAACAACTTATACTGCCTCATTAACATGTTTGCTTTGTTGTGCGAGCTTCGAGCTCCCACAAGCGTGTGGGTGCATGTGTCTATGTATCGTTAACTGATATACAAATATGTTTGGATATAGAATATATTGTATATGTGCTGCTTTGTTTTTTTGTGCGCAGCCGGCGCCATTCCGTTAGCTTGATCTTCGACAAACAAACATAAATTGAAATAAAATTTAAAAAGCGTCTGCGAGTTGATAAACTTGCATAACACATATTTCCAACATTCTTCCCACATTTTTACATTATCAATGAATTTCTTAAATTTTTCATAAGCGTGTTATTGTGATGGATGACCAAGACTCGAGTAACAAGTTGTTCAATAAATAATAAAAATTCATCGTGAATAGCACACTCGATTTCCCCATGTACTTTTGTAGGCATTTCATATTATATAGACTTCAAATATATACTACACGTTCATTTTCATGGATTGTATTTAATGAAAATATAATTTTGTTGTTATTTTATTTTTTTGTACACCTCTTTGTACAAATAGATAGTTGCCTTTTAAATCGAAAAATAGATAAGTCCCTTATTGTCTTTTTGATTTCTGGCAACAAAAATATTAGTTCTTGAATAAATCCATCAGGTCTTTATATAATTTAGTGCTTACACTTTATCTAAGAATAACAACATAATCGTTACTTTTAATAATTATATTTACAAAAGATACTCAAAGCCTTAGACCTGATGACCGCACTAATTATTGCGTCGATTGGCCGGCTATATAAGGCTTTTGTATCATTTCATAAACAAATGTATAGATGCCTTATATGAATATATGTGTCACATGACTGCGAGTCGGAAAACGGGATTGACGCTTGGCTGCGATGTACGCATTTCGAACCACAACTACGTAAGTCCAAAGCTTCTCTGGAATATTTGGAGGATTGGAAAGGTTTGCTGCGTCATCATGCCTAAATTCCCCGTTAAAAGATTGTTGACAAGTTGTGAGGAAAGTGTCATATATGGGCTGATGATTAACGTCATTGATAAGAGTAAGGCCATAAAAATTCAAGAGCAGCTTATTCTTATGAGCAGTTGGAAATTATTATTAGCTCTTCGCATTCATTATTCAGATGTTTTAAGCAATTTTCTTTTTTACTTTTTTTATAGATTTCCTTTAATTTTATTTCTGCAGAGCGTTCTAACAAACTGCGGCAGAAACTTGTAAAACTCAACGATTGTAAATATTATGGCGAAATTGTCAAAACATAGCCATTAAGACCATTATACATAAGTTATGTATACAGAGAAGTTCAACAACTATTTTCTGGCCTATCTGGACGTCCTGCCCCTGGTAACAAGCATCGCTGATAGGGAAACTACGAGTACACTTGTTTTTTCCTGCTTTGGGGCTATCAACCTGCTAATTTGTATTGCTACCCTCAGTACATTCCGTCAGTGAATTTGAATGATATTCATATAATTGTTTGATTGTCAAATATTAAAAATAGCCTGGCAACATGTGAATGGCGCGAGCCGAATTGATAACAACTGCTCAAAACAAAATATACAAAAAAAAGTCACGCTATAGGCATACCTACAGATATACATATGTGTATGTACACTGAATGACGATGTTCTAATCTAAGGTCACGCCCAAATAAAATACTCAAATTTAATGCCAAAGCAGAAAAGTTAAAGTTAAATAAAAACAATTCAACAAGATGTGCAAAAAATAATCGTAAAAGCACACAAAATAAAAACCAAAAAAAGGTTATATAAATAAAGTTTAAGAACAACAAATCGTATTATTTATATACCAGTAAACATTTCAAATCTTGATCTAAATCAAACAGGCTCTTGCCTGCAATACCTAACAAAAGAATACGATAGGAAAACAACATTTACGATTGCACTGATCGTAACTCACAATTTGTAAATAATCTATATCTATTCTTGTTTTTTGCTTTCAGAATCATTTAGCAACAATTCAATCGCTCTCGAGATCAAAAATTGCTCTTCATTTGTTTACATTGAATTTGAGAAAAGAAGGCTGCCAATGCTATTTGGGCTTCATTGTTTATATCATGAAAATAGCTGGATCAATCGTGAAGAAATTTAATCGCTCATTTGTCATCCCACGAAAAATTTTTATTTATTACGATCGAGTGGCCGCAAGGTCGAAATTTTCCAGTGTTTATCTATTACAAGTATTTGAGATAAACAAAGAATTTTAATGTTATTGCGTGAGATTAAAATATGAAAGAATTCAAAACAGGCCTTGAACAAGTTGTTATTAATATTTTTATTGAAAACAATTAAAAGCGTAACTTTGTTCTTTAATGGAAATATGAAAGGCTTTTTGGGTGTTAAAAATGTATTCACATTTTAATATTTTCTTGGAAATTTTCAACATTGCTTGTTTTTGCCCGAATCTTAATAAATAAACTGAAAAATAATTCGATGAAAATTTAAAAAAGTCTCACATAGGAAACGAAAGTTAAAGAAAAATGTTAGTAGATAAATTTGAAAAGTGATGTGTCGTTAATCTGTGCTTATACAATCTATAAACTTGTCTAATGAATAATCGCAATCCTGAATTGATCTATCGAATGTTCCGTGTAGCGCGTGGCATCTGTAAAACTGTTCAGTTCAGCAAATATAATATTCATCAGACGATTTATTGAACTCAAATCGGAAATCACACAAAAGATTTACGACCTTCAGCAATAAGCGAATGACACGATTGGGTTAAATGTAAATATAATAGAGCACGTTCTACCAGAACATGGATTATGCTGACTCAGTGGGTATTAAGTTCGGGGGGTTCAGGTTCAAATGGCGTTGGCCAGAGTCGAGTCGACTGATGGATGGATGAAACGTTTCAAAAGTGAACAACAACAGAAGTTCGCAAAATCGAAATATATTCAATTTGCGTCAATTACACGAAAAGATTAGCCTCGCCCCAGTTTCGTATTATGATGATGGGGCGCTACGTCTATATAAATCAACGTCTGATAATCCAAACAAAATGCGCTGCGGGGGGCGCTGAGCAGAGACAAAAACTGAAAGATGAAGAGAGGGGAAGAGACGGAGAGAGTGCGCATCATCCCGCAATCTGAAACTGAGTCGCCGGCTTATCAAAAGCTTAATTTTACAAGGCGCAGTTCCAAAAATAGCTCACGCGACACGTCAGTCGGCCAGTTTGCAGTCAGATGCAGGTTTTTACCGTTCAAGTGACGCAATATGGTAGTATGTTTACCGTTATGATTACCCTCAATCTTATTTTAAGGCCTCCAAGGGCTTGCTCAAGTTATATTTTTGGGCACTCAGGATTATGATGCGCATACAAGTGTAGATCAGTTGGAGTTTCCAGTTCGAACACGCTCAGATCAGCTGTTGAACGGGGCTTATCGACACACGACATCGGAGCACATAATTTTGTAACATATAGTGTATATGTACGTACATATATAAATATGTAGTATATATCATATATTCGTATGTAGGTATATCAGCCAGACAAGCGTGCGTTGTCGGGCACGTGGCTGCTAAATGAATGAAATGTTCGCGGAATACTTATTAAAATATCATTAGAGATACAAACCGTGTACATATTTGGGCAACCTTTTGCCGTGTGCCTAGCCAAAATATAATGAAAAGAAATGAAAAAACAAAAAATATAATTAATTAAAGCCATGCGAACGTCAATTCGGCGAAAATTTATGGCATTCAGTTTTTCATAGAAGCCAAATATTTGACCAAGTCGAAAGCAGAGTCTTTTGCAAATATTATCAATTCAAATATTTGCGTACACGAGCCAATAATTTTTTAGGGCACGCTTAAAAGTATGCATCACTTTTTTAAATGAAATGAAGCGATAATATAATAAGCCTGTAGTCCGATCAAATTTTCAATTATCGTTCATTAAATTGAACAGACGATTTTTGTACAAAAATATTGTTCGAAAACAAATTTTGCAAGCTGATTTAGCTTTAAAAGTGTTTTATAATAAATTGGTAATAAACACTATAACTCTATTTATGATAACTTTAAATTGTTGATTGAATATATTTAATTTCTGAATAACTTTGCTCAATTTGATCGTTTAATAATTCATGGAAGCGGCATATGCAAAATAAGTCAAACTAATAAATGCATTTCTTCCGCATTTTCGCTTGAACTTCCGGATTTCTCTCGATATCATATGTGTATATACTCGCACATGACCCCACTTCCTGCTTCTGTTTTATTCAGCCTTTGTTTGTCTTTCCTTGCTTTCTTTGATAATATTGAATAACTCAGAGCTTGGATTATAGTGTTATCTATGTATATATTTTAAAGTGATTGACAAGACCGTTAACGAGTCACCTGACCATGTCTATATCCAAATCCATATCCAATTTTAACGCCCCATTTGCGCGTGACTTTGATGTATCCATTTGGGCACTCGGCAATGACTATACGAGCTGCCCCTTATACATATATATTTTTGTATTCAATATAACCGTAGGAAGGCAGACAAAAGAGAAAGAGAGAGTATGGAAACGTGGGGTAGCATCTGAGCAACAGTTGGGACGACACGAACTGAATCTTAAAATATAATGTATTTTTTTCTCATCGGTAAGAGGAGGGGATACAATACTTATATACATTAGTTTTCTAATGTTCAATTAATTTAAATGGAATACTTTTCTGTTTTCCCCTTAATATATTATGTTGAAATTAATATTAATTTTCGTTTGTTACCTCTTTCGATCGAAATCGAGTTACTTTAAGTGACCACATAAGAGCAGAATTGATTGGAGATTATTTAAAAATATGCAGCCGGCGTTATGTAAAAGATTATGTAAACACAGATCAACATTTATAAACAAATTTATTGCGCCACAAATAGTATTTAAATAAAAGTATTACCTATGTCTTTAAATATTGATAGAATCGTGCATTGTGGCTTTGTTCGGGGGCTGGGTTGTGTGCACTGTTCAGCAAGCGTAAACTCATTAGATAAACAAAAACAATGCAGAAATTCAATGTAATATTAGCAACAATAGCAACAATTAACAATAGGAAATGAGAATGCAAACAATTATCTCATAATACTTATTTACCATGCTTATCGTGGGCTAGCCCGGACTTCCCACCTACACCCATAAACAAATGGCTAATTGTTACTTCTTCTGTTCTTTATTTTCCATATTTCAGGTGTGAAGTTAACAATAGATACGCTCTACTGATTGCGTGTGGAAGCAATATGCAATCAAACGTCGAGCAACTACATATAAACTTATTACTGATGTATCTAACAGCTAAAGGGCGTTCCGGCGTATACTTAATATTGACAGGCGCGTGGATAATTAATTTTACAGGGGCCTGACAATATCGCAGAGATTATTGCATATAAAGCATTCCCATTGGCGCCAACCAATAGAATATTTCTTGAATCGAAAGGCAATCGAGTAACTCAAGTGCTTTCAAAATTGTAATAAAAATAACATAAAATATTCATTAACGATACAATTGTTATCATCGATATCAGTGAACATTAAAGAGACAATAACTGTTGAAATATTATGTAACCTTGAATATTCATGTTTATTACATTAAGTAGAATTACACAAGTGTGATCTTGATATTTGCAATTTTTATGAAATCACCTATGAAATAAATACTATAATTATTCAATTGTAAATTCCAAATTGACTTAAAGCAGACTTAAATAAATTAAATCCCAGCACAGAAATAGTAATTTTTACTAAACGCATATATTCATATTTTTATAATTTTTTTAATTATACTTTTTAAGACGCATATTTATTTGAAATGACACGTATAAAATGTGATTTTCAATTGCAGTATTTGGATTCCATTTAATTTATAGTTTCAATAAATATAAAATCAATCATTAATTATATTAAATTAATAATTTCACCAAAAACTTTCTAATATAAAGTTGTTTTTTATTTTAACCAAGATAATTTCATATTTTTCAACAAATTCTTTTTTATTGCAACTTAACCCGTTTATAATTGGTTTATATTCTTCTATTTGTGTATTGGCAATCCGGACAGTTTTTTTTCAAATGTCTAAAGAAGAGCCGCAACAGTCCATTTATCTAATCAACTTTGAGGAGTACCTGAGGCCCAAACAACCCCACAAGTCAACGGCGCTACAATGTTTCGACAAGGCCCAGAAACCGCAAAGCAAGTTTAACAAAGTCTACAAACGTCTCAAGATCATACGATGGCAGCGAGAAATACGCGTAAAACTATCGAAAAAACTGGAGCAAGTCCCTCTGCCAAGATTCCTGAACTTTCTGCGGGAGCGTAACGATGATGGCCTCTGCAAGCCCAAGACGGGCTTCGAGATCTATTGCGAAATGTCCAGCATACACGGATTCCATTTATTCGTGGGCGCCAAGACGTGGCAGCGTGTTCTCTGGTGGATCTTCATCTGTGTGGCGGTGCTGCTCTCGCTGCTCGTACTGATTATGTCCTATGGCATGAGTGCAGATACGCCAACGATACGCTACATAGAGAGCATGATGCACCCGAGCACCGAACACCCAATTCCCTTTCCGGCAGTCACAATTTGCGACTTAAACCGCATCTCTAAGAGGCGTCTCTTGAACAAGGCTCAGGAGTGGCATGCGGCAAGTGAATCATTGCAGAAATTACCCTGGCTCACCAATCACAATTTAAGTCCAGTTACCGAGTCGGAGTTAAACACTTTGAGCTTGCTCAACTCCACTTGGTCACAGCTTTTGGAGCAATTGTCGCCGCAGCTCTGCGAATCTCAGCTCATGGGTTGCATGTGGCGGGGAAAGTCGCAACGCTGCAACGATCTGTTCACAACCACATGGAGCCACAGCGAAGGACGTTGTTGCAGCTTAAGGGAACAACCGAAGTGCTCGCTTGCCTCATGTCAATCAGCCAAAGGATTGACCGTTCGACTGGCCACAAGGCTGCAAGATTACGGAAGTTCTTTAGCTGCCACTTCTGGTTTCCAGTTGTTTGTACATGAGACAGGCACCACTGTTGGTGCAACCACGCAACGCATCTTTTTGCCTAGAGCAACGGAATCTCATTTGATGCTCAGACCTTATGCCACACATGCCACCGCCTACGTAGCTAATTTGCCCATCGAGCAGCGCCGTTGTTATTTGCCCAACGAACGCGAGATGTTTCACTTCTCCAACTACAGTCAGGACAACTGTGTGGCAGAGTGTAGAAGTGCGAGAATCCATCAGAATTGTGGATGTGTGCATCCCCATATGCCCAGCCGATGGCACTGGACCCAATGCAGGGTTAAGCAGCTCAATTGCATGCGGGAGCAGGGTGAGGACTTATTGTAAACAACCTCAATAGGAGCAAAATATGACTTTAAAATAGATAAGAGTTTGTCAGTGACTTTTAGAGTTCAAATTGACAAGTCTGCTGATAATACACTTACACAAATATTTATAACGTTCATTAATAACTAAATATTGTATCGAATGGTAGTTCCAACTCATATTAAGTATGTAAAATGTCAGAAAAGCAATTACCATTTTAATTTAAAACAAGTAAGAAAGCTACAGTCGAGAGTTTGATATCGCTGCGTCATTCACACACTTAAAAGTCCAATTGCATTAGCCACAACGTTTGTGAAAAGTAATTTAACAAATAACTTTTGTTCTATTTATTACCAAATTACAGGGTATACTAAGAGTTAACACTGATCAAGAATATATATACTTTATAGGTCGAAGATGCCTCCTTCTACCCGTTACACACTTTTTTCTGTTGGCACTAAGTTATAATACCATTCCAGCCTATGGGTAGCGGGTATAAAAAGAATACAACAATTTTAAGTGCTGCCATGTAGCTTATTTGCTCACTGCCATTTCTATTGTAGAACTCAGATGGGATGAACTTCAGTCGTATTGCAATTGTTTGCCACCTTGCCAGTTTCACCGCTATGACGTTCTCAGTGATGTGGCCAACTTGGCAGCCAACCAGACAATGACTAATGTCAATAATGATGGCTTCTTGTAAGTGAATAGCTATTATTGGCCGCCCATACTTTAACTATTAACTCGTATTAATTATTCCGCTCGCACAGCCAGAACTTTAATGCTGCCGATGAGCTGGTAGTGCACATTTACTTTGACTCGTTGAGCGCCGAACAACTGCGATTGGATGTCTACGAGAACTGGTTGACCTTCATAGGCAAGTACAGTGGTAACTGCTTTAAGAAGCACCATTTTCGAACTTATGTTGGAGTGGATGCAGCTGAATACATTAGCAATAGTCTGTGATACTAGGAAATCTATTTACCTGAAGCGAAGTGTTTGTAATTTTTGCGGCAAGAGCGGAAAGTAGGAATGACATTTAATGAAGGTGAATAAATTAAATAAGAGAAATTAATTAATTCATTTACATTGAAAGAAAATGTGCAATATTGAGAAATCACATGTATATAGATGGGAAATACTGGTTACCACAAAAAACTAATATTTTTCATACTTCATTCAGAATTCTGACTGTTGTCTGACACTAACGAGCTATTTGTCCTATCATGTATTTAATTAAGTGTATATCATTTGACCACGAGACAGGAACCTTCGGCGGCATCACGGGGTTATTTATGGGCTGCAGTTTCGTGTCGGTCTTCGAGCTGGTGTTCTTCGTGTGTGTGCGACCCACTTGCAACTGGTTGCTCCGACAGCGAGTACGCTATAGACTGCGCCGTCGTCGTCGTCAGATTGAACAGGCGGACCAGGGTAATTAGGACGAGCTGCTTAACTGGCCCAATTCGCTGGCCTCGTCCAGAGCGGTTGGCAGTGCAAAGCGGATGAAATGGCGTTCAAGAAGCGACACATCTTTGACCTGCGCGTGGTCCAATCGCAACAGCACATGGAGAAGGCTCTGGAAGGCCACAGGAGCAGCAATAGCACCGCTACCTTCTCTGTGCCCAGCCATAGTCATGGGCGCCGGCGCTGGAGACTATATCAGCTGCGACAGATTTGGAATTGGTTCACGGAAAGTCTGCGCAATTATTGCCAGACAACATCGTTGCATGGCTTCAGCTACATTACACGCCAGGACATAAGCAGGAACGAACGCTATTTCTGGCTATTCGTGGTTGTGTCTGCCATTATAGCCTCTATAACTCTGGTTCTCGTCTCGCTGTATGCGAATCGGGAGACGCCAACTGTGACGGTTATTGAGAGTTCGCATTTTCCCACCTGGAATATTCCCTTTCCAGCTGTAACCATCTGTAATTTCAACAAAATTTCGAAGAACAAAGCCTTAAACTTGATGAGAAATATGTAAGTGGACCAAATAATATCACCTTCAATATCTTCATCTCTTTGTTTCTTCAGGCAATTGCCGCCCAATGTCACTAATGAGCATTTGCAGCAACTTTTCAATCTAACGCTTCTGCCAGTGGGCAACACCATCAGTAACGATTCCCTGCAGATCTATGATAATATTTTGCACATGAATAATATTACTCTCACGGAGCTGACCAGCCAACTCTCGCCCGACTGCCTGGAGATGATCTCTCGCTGCATCTGGAAGGGCATCAACACTCGTTGTGAAAGCCTCTTTCAACGCATCATCACTTTGGAGGGCACTTGCTGTAGCTTCAACTACTTCGGCGCATTAACAAACAATTTTCCAACGTAAGTAGACGAACATTTGACTTATAGTACTTGTTTTACTTAACAACTTTAATATGTGCATCGGTTTCTATAAAAATTATAACTCGAACTACTACTTTTCAAGATTTTTCCAAATTAAATATTTGTATATTGATTTTCTAAATTTCATTGTTTGACCATAAAGTTAAAAGAACGAAAGTCTATATAGACCTTCTACGCAAAGTTTGAATTCAAGTGCATGGAGTGCGAGATAGTCGATAGCACAGGAAATGTCATAATGTATGTATATTCTTGATAAGGGTTATAAGTAGGGATGTCAAAAAATATTGATTAATCGATTAATGACATCAAATGATTATTTTCGAATTTTCGATTAATAATTGCAATTAATCAAAAAATAAGTAAAAAACCGATTAATTAATCGATTATTTTAGCCAAGTTTCTAATCTATGAAAACAGTTTGGCTGTTTAGCAATAGTTTTGTTGGTGGTCAATTCACTTTGTGCTTCAGCTTCCACTTGCATTGGGGCTGCCTAATACACAGTAAAGTTCAAATAATACTAATATGCATATGTACATATATTCAATTCAATACTTACTTTAAGGGCTTCAGCCTCCTTCCCATGCTTTAGCTGCAAGTGTTGCATTATGTTTGTTGTGTTGTTTGAACAAGTTTAACACCTTATGGCATATGTTGCATTGAACATTCGACTCGCCTTTTTTCAAAAAAATGTTTCCAGACTCCGCTGCGTAACGAAGCCATTTGATATTTTATTTTTATTTTTGTAGGTCAATTTTTTGTGACAATTTTGGCGCAGTTCACAAATTGAATGGCTTTATTCATTTGAGTTCTCTCTTCTTCTTGGTTAAGAATCGAATGAGCGAACAAGAGTGAAGTTAGTTCTTTCGGTTATTTCCTCAAATAATCGATTATAATTGCAATTAATGCAAGGGCATTAATCGATTCAATTAAATCGAAAGTTTAAGCAAAATAATCGATTATAATCTAATTTTCGATTAATCGTGACATCCCTAGTCATAAGACGACATAGACTTGAACTCTGTGGCTGTAAGAGTTTTTATAAGGAAAATGGAGGCATCCCCTCCCCATAAATTATATATATTCTTTATCAATGTTAACAGCCGAGACGAAATAGCCATGTCCGTCTGCAACATAGGTTGCTGCATTCCTTACGCAGATCAAGGCCACGCCCCCTTCGCCCACAATTTGCATAAATCTAGAACAAGTCAAGTTTATTTTTATATAAATCGCGTATAACTCCAAAAGTTCTTTGTGTAATGATGTGTTATTTGGTACGCCATCTGTGCTTAATACTCTTAATATACCCTGTAACTTTGGTAATCGGATAAGTAGAACAAGAGATATTTGTTAAATTATTTATCAAAATAGTTGTGTCCAACTCATATGGACGTTTTAAGTGTGTGAATGACCTAGAGATATTGAATTTGGTGACAGTATTTTTGTAGGTCTTACACAGATCAAGTTTGTTTTAGATTTTTGCCACGCCCCTTTTCCGCCCCCAAAAACAGAAAAA
Source organism: Drosophila immigrans (assembly GCA_963583835.1). Taxonomy (NCBI): domain Eukaryota; kingdom Metazoa; phylum Arthropoda; class Insecta; order Diptera; family Drosophilidae; genus Drosophila; species Drosophila immigrans. The sequence goes on along the minus strand of OY757143.1, from coordinate 19,533,224 downwards.
GCCATAATAATGGACCTAGCGCATTGAGCATTTTGGTATACATACTAATAATTATAGTCTCAATGACTCCTGTGAATTTGGTTGAGATCGAATGAAAAACAAGGAAGTTATTAAAGAATCCGTTTTATATGCAAAATTCACTTGCAGCTGCTGGCGCTTTGTTTTTTGTTAGTTGGCAAAGTGACCATGTCGGTATGTTATGGATTTTGCTCAAATATATACAAATGACAGATTTCAGTATATTCATTGGTATATTTTTTGTTAAAATATCATTTAAGCTTTTTGTTTTCTCTCGAAATGGGTTGCGGGTATCATACGGTCGAGCACGCGCGACTGTAGCTTTCTCACTTGTTTAGTAATTATCGCTTAGTTAAAAGCCAAAGCCACCAAATCTATTTTTCTAGCAAATTCAAGCATGAGCTAGACTTAAATGATTAAAACTCACGAGCTAGAACACATTTTAAGCTCTATTAAGATAAGAATGACAAAGACAATAGAAACAAAGTACAGATAAGATATATTTATTAGTTTATAAAAAGCTGTTTGCTGTTTTAAATCGAATTTAAAATCGCCAGTCTGCGTTTTGACGAACAATAAAGTTCAAGGGTCAAAATACTTGGGTACTGTCAGCTAAATGAAATTTTACATATTTAATTGATAAATTTTGTAATTAATTAATTGGAAAGCTTATAAAGCAACAAACTATCATCTTGGCTGTTCATATTTTTTGTTTATGGGACGCGAGTGAAGCTGATGGGCAAGCTGGTTTGGACACATAACATACAACGGATCGAAGGGTTAGAGGCATATATTGCATTAATATCAATTTGTATACTTCAAGATGAAAAATCAAATGCAAAAATTTGTTTCAGTCAGCTCTTAATTGTAGGCTTCTTATTGGTGTTATAGTAATGTAATAAAACTGCATTCTAATAGAAGCTTCGTAAGAATGCTCTGATTAAAAGTCCAACGCCGCACACATGTTACTGATGTACATACATACATATATATAATTTTCATTTCACTGTATTCTTAAAAAATGATTAACAAAGATCAGACCCGTGTGCTTTATAATGACGTATGTACAATTTCGGGTTATTTTCGGATTGTGATTGTGAGATTAGTCGTAAAAAATCGGTGCTTAACTCTGTATATAAGGGACCGATGGGCACTTGGCATTTTAGTACTTCGTGAATATTTTTGTAAAATGGGAATTGTGAATATAGTGATTCTCGCTCTCTTGGTGCGTATTCAAGTGGATATTTATTAAGAAAGGCTTGTGTTATTTATTAATTACATGAACTATTTTCAGAGCATCGTAAGTGCTGCTCCAGGAAACAAACTTGAATATGAATATGATATGAAAGAAGCTGCTATCCAGACTAAAATCCTCCTTAATAAGGCTGAGATAAGAATGCTGATTGGTTTATCTGATGCAGTTGTGGCCAATAAAATCGCTTCGAAAGAGGAAGTTGAAAAGTTTCAAGCCTATTCTGCTCTGTTGAACTCTTGGATTGTTACCATCCACACCAATTATACCGATCCGCAAGAAACTCTCCTGCCTAAGATGTCAAAGGCAGAAACTAATCTTACATTAGATAAATATACGAATGGCGCCTTTTCCAAATTGGTTTCGGATTATTATGAATGTGAAGATCAATTATATGCGACATTTAAGATCAGGGCACTGGAAATCATAGATAGAGCAAAAACTGCGGGATATAGGAATGAATTGCTATATAATAAATTTACCCGTTTTGAAAGGGCTTCTGTCAGAACACGAGAAATGTTTTTGGATGTTTTAATTTCGTATCTTAAGATTGTAACCGAATTAAATAAAAAAAATTGAATTAAAAATTGCATTACATAAAATCAAGTATCAGACTTTCAACTACTAAACCTTAAACGCACAATCACAATGTGATTACATGTTGATATCATCATACAATTGTCTTTCGCTATAAGTTCTAAAATGTAGTAACACTTATTTATCAAAATTACTGCCAAGTAGATTTACCAAAAGCATTTCTCTATCTGCCAGTTTGTTAAAGCTTGGAATTTCTTAACACATTAAAAGAATACATTAACAATATGATTATTTGTAAAAATTGTTGACGAAAAGTATGCTACTTATTTATTATTCCGCTTACTCACATCCAATATTGTAATTTCATAACTTTGTGGCATACTCTCGGATGTCTCTATTGAAATTGCCTTAAGTATACAATTTTTTAAAAATAATATTTATATCTTATAATAATAGGATTACATTTAATCTTTACTTTTTCGTTAAAAATGTTTATAAAAAATATAAAACAAAAAAATGGTAAATTTTTTTAATTTTTGGTTTCGTATATTTACATATATCGTCCTTATAATACTCCAATAATATTGACCCAGTTTCAATCATCTATTTTTTAAATTGATGAATTGGAGATATTGAGAATTTTACTCATCTTCTTAAATGCTAAAACCAATCTTACTTTAACAATATTAAATCTAAAATGGTCGTAGAATTTGGTTCTTGTTTTAATAATTTTCATTCTGGGTTCAATTTTGACAACAAAGCATGATTGAAGAATTTCTTCTTGTTTCTTGATGTGTATAGTCTCAAGTTGTCCTTTAAAAAGAATTTATATTTTTTTTAATTACAGTAAGATAGCGTACCAGGTGCCCAAGCGCCCGTATCGTGTGACTGGCTGTGGCTACCCAACTGGACTTTCCGTGCTGCTCGATCCAATGGTCGCCGATTATTATGGCACATTCTTTAGCGGCTTTGGATTTCGCCTGCTGATCCATAATGCGTACAATTTTCCCGATGAGAACTCAGAGACCAAAGTGGTCACCTCCACACGAGAAAGTTTTGTCCGCATTAATCCAGAGTCGACATATGCGACTCGGGATATCCGACGCATGGACTTAAAGTGGAGGAACTGCCTCTTTGGCAGCGAGCGTAAGCTGGATGGACTCAGGCGTTACTCGTTCATCAACTGCATGTTTGAGTGTAGAATGCGAATGACTCTGAAAAATTGCGGCTGCCTGCCCGCTTTTGTTGCCAACAATGGCACCTACCAAGTATGCGGAGTACTCCATCTGAACTGCGTCATTGAGAGCAAACGTGAGCGGGAATTGATAAATTTAATATTGATTCTTAATTTTATATATCTTGCATTACAGGTTTCTATTCGAAAGCTCTGGCAAATCTTGACTCTCCCCTCTCTATAGTTCGTCATACGATCAGTTTTCCCTGTGATTGTCTGCCAGATTGCGAGTCCAATCTGTATGTCTCCGAGAGCACCATGGGTCGACTAGATGCTAACTACTCCAGCAGTAGAGTGACCAGCAGGCAAGTGGCACAGCATTAGTAGTATTAAATGGATTTTCATTGTATTTAAATTATTGTTTTGTTTTATCTTAATTATATATTATGTTAATTCAGAAAAAAATTTAGTACCGATTGAAGTTACCAAACAATCAAACAATAAGTTTAATAATTAGTAAACTAAATCATTCTATCATTCCTAGTTCCAATCACACAGATAGCATTTTGGTTCATGTCTTCTTCAGCGACTTAATGTCCACTCGATATCGCATGGAGATATTTCAGAACTGGCTCTCGGCACTTGGTAAGTCGACTTTTATTTAATTAAATAGTTATCTTTTTTATATTGTTTAATTTTTTATCCTTAGCTTCATTTGGTGGCCTCCTGGGACTTATTCTCGGCTTCAGCATTGTAACGGCTTTCGAATTTGTATATTTCCTTACATTTCGTCCTATTTTCAACTACATCAATCGTGATAGGGACTGAATTTAAAATATTTCTATTGAATACATTTCCATGTAATATAAGAGGAGCCTTTGCTATAAATACTAATTTCAAATGCATAATCTGTAATAAATAGGTTCGTATAAAAATTGTGGTTAATTCCGGCAATTCAATGTATATTCGTCGTGAGTACAAGTTAACGATTGGAATTATGAATGAAATTGTGACTTTTCACTGAAAATCAAAGTAATCTTTGCCGCATCGCAGATACACTTTTTTGCTATTTTGATTCTTAATAGGTTCTTTTGTACGTCTTAAATTTCGATAATTGCAAATGACCACTATATATTAATCCACAATATAAAATAAAGTTGTAATACCATATTTGCCAGCAAGTCTTCGTTCAACTTGTATCATTGAAGTGCAGTCCTAGAAATTACTATTAATTTATAATAAATAAAATCCAGATTATTTTATTGAATTAATGTTTAAAACTCTGTTAGTCATTTATTTATCGAAATAGCCCAGGGCCTTGACCTCGCTAGCCAGCGGCAGGGTAGATAGCATCATAGATGTTGCCACCGGTGTACTTGGTGTTGTAACGCTGCTATATACAACTTCGGTTTTTGTCAGGTTGTGATTCCGTGATCAGACGTACAACATCTGAGGCCTCGTAAGTACATAAGTTGTGAGATGCGCATTCTAAATCTTAGTACGTTTTGAATATTTGTGGAAAATGTGTACAGCGTATATAGTGATTCTTGCACTCCTGGTGTGTATTCTTGTGGTCAATTATTAAGGAGTGCTTGTACTAACTTAACTATTTACAGAGCATCGTGATTGCTGCTCCAGTCAACAATTTTGAAGATGATTTGAGACAAGCTGGTATACAGACTAAAATCGCTATCAAAAAGGAAAGGCAAAGATTGCTGATTTATCTCAGTGATGCAATCGTAGCGAGTAACATTGCACATAAAGAGGAAATTGAAAGGTTTCAAGCATATTCTGATAAATTCAAATCTTGTAATGTTATCATCTCCAATGATTTGTTTCATATACAACACGATTTACTGCCTCCAGCGGGTTAAATTGAAGAAACCTTAGATAAATATTCGAATGGTGCCTCCTTTAAATTGGAGTCCGATTTTGGTGAACGAGAAAAACAACATTATGAGGCATTAAATTTAATTTTCCATCCATGTGTTGTTAAGGTACAGTTTATGTTTGTACAGGTTCTACACAAAAAAAAAAAAAATTTGGGGCTTCGGAAATTATAGATGTAGTAAAAAAGGAACGATGTGGAGATGGTCATCTCACCAAACTCTGCACACGCCCTGAAAATGAACAACCCACCTGCATTCACTGTGGAGGGAATCATATGGCAAGCTATCAAGGATGTCAGTGGTACCAGGATTTCCTTAAAAGATCAATGGGCTCTCCTAAAAAGCAAATGCCTAGCGGGTCGGCTATTTCTCAAAGCAAGAGAGATAATAACCCAAGAACATTGTATCGATCAGAAAAGAATCTGCAACAACATCACCCAATTCAACAAATTTGCCAGTTTAACACCCCCAGAGCTAATACTGGAGGCTTGTCTTATGCTAAAATAACTAGAAACAGAAATCTACCTGCTGAGCGTAGGCTACAGGACCTGCAAGCCCATCTCCAAACAAAGAACTCCAACAACAATGCTATGCAGCACCAGAGCTCACTTGACATTCAAACTCTGTTACAACAACAACAGCAATTTTTGAAATGGCAACAAGAGACCCAACAACAGCAATTTCTCATGTGGCTCCAAGAGCAGAAACGCGAACAACTGCAACTGAACAAGCAGATTAGCCAACGTCAAGAAAGACCTGAAAACATGGTCTACGAAATATCAAACATACTGAAGCATATGAACGGGGGTGCATTGACGCTCCAGCTTCATGATAGCGTTGCAGACCAACAATGAACCCACTCAAAGTCCTCATCTGGAATGTCAACGGCATTGCAGGAAAAACTAGAGAGGTCGAACTCTTTGCACACAACAACAGCGTTGATATCCTTCTATTAAGCGAAAATAGACTCAGCCGAGGTGACACAGTTAAAATATTTGGCTATACATTTTACCCAGCATATAAACAGGTTGCACACAATTACGGAGTTGGTGGTGCGGCGGTATTAGTGAAGAACTCTCTTCGTCATTTCCCACAGCGAGTCGTTGAAACGCAATTATTTCAAATGTCATCAGTTAAAGTCTCCACAGAACTAGGAAACATTAAATTTAGCGCCATTTACTGCCCACCAAGTAATAGAATTGAAGAAAGAAATTTCAGCGGCTTACTTGCTCAATGCGGGCACAGATATCTGATCGGTGGAGACTGGAACGCACGTCACTGGCTTTGGGGAGACATTTCTAGCTCAACCAGAGGGCACGAATTAGTCGATGCCATTACAGCCAAAGGGGCTAACATTCTTGCAACAGGATCACCAACTAGGTATCCGTATGTGCACAGTCACACTCCTTCTTGTATTGATTTCGCTGGGTACCATGGCATATCAGAGTTTAGAGTCAATATCTCTCAAAACTGGGACCTAGACTCTGATCATGTAGCTCTTGTTGCTAGCCTACAGACAGACGGCATAAATGTTAGTCGTAGCCCGCGCCTAATCACTAACCGTACTGATATAACCGCCTTCAAACAGTACCTTGAGCGCTCTTTCCCACTAAATTCAAGCCTAGACTCCGGAGAAGATATTGAACACGCAGTAGATATACTAACGGAAAACATACACAGAGCTGCTGCTGTCTCAACGCCGCCCAACCCGGTCTTACACCCCCCTAGGTATGGTATTGTTCTCACGAGAGAGGCTAAGGACCTAATTAGAACAAAGAGGCGCCTTCGTAGAAGAGCAATCCGATCTCAAGATCCCTGGGACCGTTTGATGTGGAACCGGGCTGCATCACAGCTGAGAAAACTTCTCAATGAGTTAAGAAACAACTTCTTCGAAGAAAGACTGGCTGGTATGGACTACTCTGTAGATACTAACTACTCTCTGTGGAAATGCACAAAATCATCAAAGCGTCAACCCTTCAGACAAGTACTAGTGCGCTGCCCTGGTGGCGAACTCGCTAATAACGAAGAGGAACAAGCTAATGCGTTTGGGCTCCACTTAGAGGCACGCTTTACTCCATTTAACCTTACCACGGCACAACAGATAAGCGAAACAACCCAGAATCTGCAAAGTCCACTACAAATGTCCTTGCCCATTAGGCCCATAAGGATTGAGGAAATAGCGGAAGCCATACATTTGTTGCCTAAAAATAAATCACCAGGTATTGATATGATCTGCCACAATACACTGAAAGCTCTGCCAACAAAGGCGCTTTTATATATTGCCCTAATCTTCAATGCCATCATCAGAGTCCAACTATTCCCAAGACAGTGGAAGCTGGCAGCGATTCTAATGATACATAAGCCTGGAAAACCGGAAGAAGATCCCGAGTCTTACCGCCCAATAGGCCTGTTACCATCTTTATCAAAACTCTGGGAAAGACTCCTTGCTGATCGCATAACTGCCATTGTTAAACAAAATAACATCCTGCCAGACCACCAGTTCGGATTCCGAATGGGGCATGGCACTGTTGAGCAAGTGCACAGGCTGGTCAAGCACATCCTGCAGGGCTTTGACGATCTGGAGTACTCTAATGCAGTCTTCATTGACATTCAGCAAGCGTTTGACAGAGTATGGCATGACGGTCTGTTGAACAAAATCAAGGACCTCCTACCTTCACCCTACTTTGGTATCCTGAAATCTTATCTAGAGGGAAGAGAGTTCAAGGTGAAGGTCAAAGATACATTTTCACGCAAATGTGCTATGAGAGCAGGTGTTCCGCAGGGCAGTGTGCTTGGGCCGCTGCTTTATACACTGTTCACGGCTGAGCCCCAATGCTGAGCACATGGCAGACCCCTCTAAGGCGCTAATCGCATCATACGCAGATGACATCGCCATCATCTACAATACAACCAATCGTACTGAAGCAGCTAATGGCCTGCAGAGGTACCTAAATATCCTATCGACCTGGTGCAAGCGCTTGAATTTGAGAGTGAACCCGACGAAAACAACTAATCCTTGTTTCACTCTCAAAAGACTTATATCAACAACTCCCGAAATCCAGCTCGAAGGAGTCACCCTTGAACAGCCGCTGCAAGCCAAATACCTTGGCATTATCCTAGATAAACGGCTTACCTTTACGCCACACCTCAAAGCTGCTGCGAAAAAGTGCAACCATAGATTTAACAAGTACGGTGGCTTATGAGCAAAAAAAACGCATTGCCTATGAGGTGTAAAAAAGCTGTATATGCACACTGCATTTTGCCCTTATGGCTGTACGGAGTCCAAATCTGGGGTATTGCAGCAAAATCAAACTACAAACGGATACAAGTCCTGCAAAACCGGGTCTTAAGGCAAATTACCAACTGCCCGTGGTACGTGCGAGGCTCAACATTACACAGAGACCTCCACATACACACAGTTGAGGAGCAGATCGGGAGACACACCAGCCGCTACAGCGACAGGCTAACAACACACCAAAGCCGCCTTACTAGAGGTCTACTACCTGCCCGACGTCTCAGAAGGCTTAAACGGCAAGGCTTTGCCAAAACCCTTGGCTCAACATAACATAACTAACATTCTATAATTTTATTATAATTTAACTCCCCATCAAATTGTAAATGGGGTGTGGTCCACATATTATTTGTATTCATTGTGTTGTTAAGGTACGCTGAGAAGTACTGTTTCTACACTTAATAAATAAAAGGAACTGAAATTTAAAGTAAAAAAGGAAGGTGCGAATGTAATTATACCTCAAGAATTAATCCAGTTTCAGCAGGCCGATGGCATTCCTCTATTCATCGCTTTTGAGTATTTGCTGAATTATCTCAACCATAAAGAATCCTAATATAATGACATTTAAAATAAATGAAATAAAATTTCACATTGTGTAATATATAAAATCAACTATCAGACTTTGAACTGCTCCACTTTAAGAGGAAATTGTGATGGTCGTATGTTGTAGTGCTCGCTTGGCCCAAACAATATTTTTGGGTACCCGAAAGTAGGCAACAAGTTTTGTCATTTTTTGTTGTCGCTGGCCTGATGCCATAGCAATTATGAGTTCTCGGTAAGCATTCGTCTAATTCGGACATGTCGTGCTAACTTAGTAGTTTCAACTCTCGCATCATATTTTTCAACGCAAGCACCGGACGGAAGTGCCGTACGAATTGTTGTGTTATCTTTGACACTGCTTTGCGGTGTCAGTCAATTGGTAGTCAATAACAAATAAGCAAGCAAATCAAAACAAAACAACCGTTAATCAGTTAATCAAAACATAGGAAGACAATTAAATGCCTCCCAGTCAGCAATTGAAAACAATAGATTTGCAGTATTGGCCGAGGAAGCTGAATCAATTATTGAATTATTGGATGAGCAGTACCAGCAAGAACAAGAGGTTGCGAATCATCAAAATGAAGCTGCCCCTGGAAAGCAGCAGGGATTAACACCCAAACCTCCAGCTATTTACGTGCCGAATGTTAGCAAAATTGATCAACTTGAGCGTGCATTGAATTCAGTGATGACTTTAGACGAATATGACTTCCGCACATCAAAATCGGGTGTCAAAACTTTGTCAAACCAAAACTGCGAATTCTGGTACCATCAATTGAAAGAAAATCAACCTTTTAGGGTGGTTTCAAAAGATATTCACTCAAACGTGCCCAAACAAACCATAGAAAATCCGTTCACCGAAAAGGGTTTTGTTGTGCTGAAAGTATGTTGTCCATGCAAACCAACCTGGAGAAGCATATCGGTAAACGATCAAGGCGATAAAGATTTAAGCGACGATTTGACGAGGCAGAACCTGTTTTTCGTCAACCTGCAGAATACCCCAAAGGTTGCGGAGGCCCTCAAAATAACCCAAATTGGTAGGCAAAGAGTGACGGTGGTAAAAGCCAAAAACAACAAGGATTTGGTGCAATGTTATGGGTGTCAAGATTTTAGGCACACGCGTAACTACTGCTTGAAAAAGCCTGTATGTGGCAAATCTTCGGGCGATCATGACACTGGGTCTGCTCTGTGCAAATTACGTATGTGCCAACTGCGAAGAAGATCACATCTCCAACTACAAAGGTTGTAAAATCCGTAAGGAGCTTACCAAGAAACATAAGCCAGAGGCTAGATTGCCCAAGGATGGGTTGGTGCTATGAATACTAGAGATAGGCAAAATACGTCTGCGCAATTTATACCATTTGCCTCCGTCAAAAATGGATTCTTGTATGCAGACATGGCAAGGCAAGCTAGAGACAGAAATATCAATATCCAAAAGAAACACAATTGGACGAAGTCAAATGACGCTGAGGAAGAGCTTCGGTCGAATGATAAGTTTCAATCATTAGAAAAAGCGAATATAGACTTACACTCAAGGATGGATTTGATGTTTAAAATAATGCAAGAAGCGATCGAGAGCCTTTCGCGATCTGATCCAGAAGCTTATATCAAAATGATTTATCAAAAACTGAACATCGGATTATGGAACGCGCGAAGATTAATTACACATAACGAAGAACTCAGACTCTTCCTAGGCGCGCATCAAATTGATATAATGCTGGTAACAGATACGCATATGCGTCCTGGTTAAAAAGTCTTCCTACCAGGATTTGAGCAGTATTACGCCAACCATCCCAGCGGGACTTCGAAAAGTGGAGCTGCAATCATAATTAAATCCAGCATAGCGCACGCTCAGGACGAGCATATAACAACAGAAAATACACAAGCTGCCTGTGTAAATGTATATACGAGTGCAGGACGCATCAAAATCGCTTCCCTATATACCTTCCACCAAAATTGACGTGGTCTAAGGCGGATTTTTATATACTACTTCAAACTTTGGGTAATAGATACATCGCACTGAATAATCCCTCTGCGATAGACTTTTATGTAGTGAATGGTATCTCTTGTGACAAAGTTACAATCAAAAAGCTCTATGAACTTTCCTCTGATCACTTGCCTTTGGTAGCCACATTACACCAATCAGTGCAGCGCAAACAAAAGAGACATTTTATACTCTCGCCTGGCTCTTGTGTAGAAGCATTTCAATTCGGAATGGACTGCCGAATAAACTTAAAAAATGACATATTTATGCGCAACATCACAGAAGCCTCAACTCTAGCTGCTCCCAAAAGTACACAACGTAAATGTTTTACTGTACAACTGCCACCAAAAGAATATGTGAGAACGGGAGATCCTCGAGTCCATCAAATTATCAAAAGATTATCGAACCGGGTGAAGAAAGCGCTGACAAAGCATAAACAAGATAAGATCGGTCATCTACTGGAGGAGGCCGGCCCTGATGCATCTACGAATTACTCTCCTTGGAAATTAACAAATTGCATCAAATGACAAGCCATCAGGAAGTCTCCATTTAAAAATTCGGATGACAATTGGTGCTATTCCAGCCAGGATAAAGCGGAGGTTTTTGCAGACAGCCTGGAGGAGAGATTCAACCCTTTTAACTTTACTACGGAGGTAGTGCGTCATGCTGTGAAGATGCAGATGGATATGCCTTATCAGATGGTCTTGCCAGCATAACCGGTCACTCTGCAGGAAGTAGAGCATCTGGTTAAAAAACTGCAGCCGAAGAAGTCGCCAGGACACGACAGCTTAGACAACAGATCGTTGAAACTCCTTCCAGCACGAGCGCTACTATTTATAGTATGGCTGCTCAATGCCATATTTAGATTGGGATACTTCCCTAGCATCTGGAAGACGGCGCTTATAACCATGATTTTGAAGCCTGGGAAAAAACACACCGATGTGGATGGTTATGGACTAATTAGTCTTCTACCGGCGTTGGGGAAAATGGCTGAAAGTGTGATATTGACCCGGTTACTGCAACTTGATGCTCTAACGAACAGAATTCAAAAATGGCAGTTTGGCTTTTACAAAAGTCATGAAACACCAGAGCAGCTGCACAGGAAGCAATTGAGCACAAAATGTATGCCGTGACGGTCTTCATGGATATAAGACATGCATTCGATAGCGTCTGGCACGATGGTCTACTTTTTAAATTTCGTCCTATTCTTACTCCCTAGCTAATAAGCAGCTTTCTACTTGGCAGGACCTTCAGTGTGGTCGTAGATGGCGAGCAATCCACCAAGCACTCAGTCTGCACAGGTGTCCTGCAAGGCAGTGTATATCTATATGCAATGTTCAATACTAAGTCATAAGTCGCATCATAAGTACCTTGGTGTGATATTAGATAGGAGGCTAACATTCAAGCGTCATACCACCATGATCCAGAAATCGGTCATGTGCAAAGCAGGGAAGATGTCTGCGGCGAAATTATCCTTATACAACAAAGTAAGGATATACAAATCTATAATTAGTCCCATATGGAAATACGCCTTTCAAATCTACGGCGCAGCCGCTAAATCAAATCTTTGCAAAATTAGAGTGTCCCAAAGTAAAATATTAATAAAATTATGTAACGCCCCTTGGTACATACGAAATGCAAATATTGAAAGAGATTTAAAGGTGCCAAAGGTGGGTGACGTCCTTTAATCCCTTTACGAACGACTTGACAGACACCCGAATATGCTTGCGAGATGTCTGAAAAGAAAAATAAGACTACGAAAGTTGTACCCAATAGATTTACAGACAAGAATTATAATACAATTTCAAGTTGTAATAGGTTAATTTATATATATGTACATATCACATTTAAAAAATCAAATCATAAGTTAATTTCACCTGATGTGACCTCTCCCTGTTTTTGTTAATTTTCAACTAGATTAAGCTGATATATAGACAACAGTAAAATAGTTTATTAACACTAAAAAAAATGACGCCAAGGCGAAGCCATTACAGGTTAAACGTAAGATTACAGTTATATATTTATAAGAAATTCAATTTTTTTAGTTTGTTCTAAGTAATTATCGTTGAGTTAGGCCATCAAAAAGCCACCAAATGTATTTTTCTAGCAAATTCAACCACGAGCAGGACTTAAATGATTAAAATTATCGAGCTAGAACACATTTAAAACTCTTTTAAGATAAGAAAGAATATGCGCCAGCGCGCTATGGGGAAAATGCCCACTTTATCTGGCATTTGCATTTAAAAGTTTTCGAATTAGCACGAATTTACTGTTATCGCATTATGAAAACATCAGACTGTTATGCCTCATATTTAAAATGTTAAATTTAACAGTTCCATGTGAGCATAACAGCTCCAAAGTCAGCTGTTGGAATTAAAAGCACGTGCGACAAGCTTTGTAAATTTTTTTTCAACACAATTAGAAGAAAATCAAGTCATGAACCTTGATTTGGCAGGTTTGCACTGTGTGTTCAATGTAGTTAATCGTTCAAATTGTCCGTGTGTATACTAATATTTTGTCGTTTTATAAACGCTTTTAAAGCTGGATTTTTAATAACAAATTTCAACTTTAGAGAGGATTATGTAAAAGAGTTTAGAATTGCTGTGTTTGTCCAAGTGTTCGTTGTAGCGTTGTCAATTCTGAGTTCAGAGGTATTGGCCTTATTGTCCTCTTTTTCCCTCTTTCGGCGCAATTTGCATTTTTGTTAGGTAACCTCACTTTTTCCAACGTCGATTAGTTTGCTGTGTGGAACAGCGAGAGGGGCCGACACGAACGAGAGAAGGCAATTCAGAATTATCTTGAACTGCATGAGTCCAACATTGTTGATGATAACATTTTAAAAATGAAATGCCACAAATTTTGCAATAGTTTGCATTATAATTGGATAAAATAAATTAGCAGATACCAAAATTTTGAAAAAAGGCATTCTAAATGGATAAAGGGTACTACAATTTTGCCTTTAAAAAAAAGTAGTAGACCGGTGGGACGGATAGACTTTATCACTCCAGAAAGCAGAGCCGGTTTGAATCTTTGGGCGATGTGATTAAACGAGCTTTGGATACATTAGATCCAATAATTGCATCCCTAAATTTGTCCCGACGCATAAAAAAACATAAAAATCTTTCTCTTCCCATTGAGGTAATCCAGCTTCTTTCGTGTGAACACGAAAGTTTTAATGATTTTTCAGAACAAGATGAATGTGAAGCCAATAACCTATTTTTGTTTGAAAACTTTGAGCCGGATAATGATGAAAATAAAGAAAATGAGTAAATAATTTGTTTTTCATAGTTTTGGGGGCGGAAGGGGGCGTGGCGAAACTTATATTTTCCAAAAAAAATAGCTTCTTATGGTCTATAACAGCATAATAAAAAAACCGCAGTGAAAAATCTCTTTTAGTTCACTCACAATAATAAATGCCAGATAAAGTGGTAATTTTCCCCATAGTGCAGCGTTTATATACACACACGCATACATAGAAACGAAAGCACAGTCCATCGAAATACGCTCGTATTTATCGTTCCGCAATTGATCTGCGACTGAACTAAGTCTGCGAACTTCGTATTTCGAAATGAGCCGAACGCTCTGGGGTTCCAATCAGTGTTGCCGTTTTTCCCCCCAGATTTGGGATTTTTTGATTGGCGATTGCGGGAAAAATTTTAAAACGGGGGGGAGACGCTAATTTAGCCTTATTTTAATATAATTAAGGTTTCTTTACGGCTTTTTCTGTATTAAATTATTTTTTTTTAATTTTGCATTTCTTAAGCTTTTACAGCACTAAAGCATTATCGATAATATATCGATATGAGTTCTTAGAACTCACCAAGCATTGTTCCAGTTTTGGAACAGTTTTGGAACACTTTGGAATACAAAATATTGACCAAATTGAAGTGTAGCATCAAACCGTTAACATTCCAAATTGGGAAAACAACGACGACACATTGCAGTTTTGGTAGGAAGTTTACGTACATATACCACGATTCTGGTGGAAACCTTTGCTATGCAATTACTCTCGTCGCCGTCGTCCCATGAAAATCTAGGATTTTATTTTAGCTTTTTTAGAAGGATTTTTGGGGTTTTTATACCCGCTACCCATAGGGTAGAAGGGTATTATAACTTAGTGCCAACAGAAAATGAATGTAACAAGCAGAAGGAGGCATCTCCGACCACATAAACTATATATATTCTTGATCAGTGTCAACAGCCGAGACGATATAGTCTGTATGAACACCTAGATCTCAGAGACTATAAGAGCTAGAGCTATCAAATTTGGGGACAGTACTCCTATAGGTCCTACGCAGATCAAGTTTATTTCAAAAGTTGGATGCCACGCCCCTTTCCGCCCCCAAAAGTCTGTAAAAGCCGTAATAATAGACCTAGAGCATTGAACTTTAGTGTGCATAATAATAATTATATTCTCTATGATTCCTGTGAATTTGGTTGAGATCGAATGAAAAACAAGGAAGTTATTAAAGAATCAATTTTGTATGCAAAATTCACTTGCAGCTGCCCGCGCTTTGTTTGTTTGTGGATTTTTATTCGCTATTTTCAAATATATAAAAAAAAAACAAGTTTTAGTATATTTTTTGTTAAAATATCATTTAAGTTTTTGGTTTTCTCTCGAAATGGGTTGCGGGTATCATACGGTCGAGCACACTCGACTGTAGCTTTCTTACTTGTTTTTTCTAATCTAGCGTTTTTTACGCAAACAATTATGGCAACACTAGTTCCAATCGGCTTCGCTGGGGTTGCAATAACGCTGTTGCAAATGAATAAAATTAGCTCTATGAGTTGATGTATCTAAGTATTGTATGGTTAGTGGTAATACAACTCAATTCTAATAAGAGCTTTGTTATAATGCTCTGATTAAAATTCAAACGACATGTTACAGATGTACATAAATATAATTTTCATCTCATTGTATTCTTAAAAAACGATTAACAAAGATTAGACACTTGCGCATAAATAATGACGTATGTATATACATTTTCGGGTTATTTTCGGATTGAGATTGTGAGATTAGTCGTACAAAATCGGTGCTTAACTCTGTATATAAAAGACCGTTGGGCATTTGGCATTTTAGTACTTCGTGAATTTTTTTGGAAAATGGGTATTGCGAATATAGTGATTCTCGCTCTCTTGGTGCGTATTCATGTGGATATTTATTAAGAAAGGTTTGTTTTATTTATTAATTACATGAACTATTAGAGCATCGTAAGTGCTGCTCCAGGAAACAAGCTTGAATATGAATATGATATGAAAGAAGCTGCTATCCAGACTAAAATCCTCCTCAATAAGGCTGAGATAAGAATGCTGATTGGTTTATCTGATGCAGTTGTGGCCAATAAAATCGCTTCGAAAGAGGAAGTTGAAAAGTTTCAATCCTATTCTGCTCTGTTGAACTCTTGGATTGTTACCATCTACACCAATTATACCGATCCGCAAGAAACTCTCCTGCCTAAGATGTCAAAGGCAGAAACTAATCTTACATTAGATAAATATACGAATGGCGCCTTTTCCAAATTGGTTTCGGATTATTATGAATGTGAAGATCAATTATATGCGACATTTAAGATCAGGGCACTGGAAATCATAGATAGAGCAAAAACTGCGGGATATAGGAATGAATTGCTATATAATAAATTTACCCGTTTTGAAAGCGCTTCTGTCAGAACACGAGAAATGTTTTTGGACGATTTAATTTCGTATCTTAAGATTGTAACCGAATTAAATTAAAAAAATTGAATTATAATTGCATTACACAAAATCAAGTATCAGACTTTCAACTACTAAACCTTAAACGCACAATAACAATGTGATTACATGTTGATATCATCATACAATTGTCATTCGCTATAAATTCTAAAATGTAGTAACAATTAATTATCAAAATTACTGCCAAGTAGATTTTCCAAAAGCACATTAACACATTAAAAGAATATATTAATAATATGATTATTTATAAAAATTGTTAACGAAAAGCCTGCTACTTATTTATTATTCCGCTTACTCACATCCAATATTGTAATTTCATAACTTTGTGGCATACTCTCGGATGTCTCTATTGAAATTGCCTTAAGTATACAATTTTTTAAAAATAATATTTATTTGCTATAATAATAGGATTACATTTAATCTTTATTTTTTCGTAAAAAATGTTTATAAATAATATAAAACATAAAGAATGTTAATTTTTTTTAAATTTTGGTTTCGTATATTTACATATATCGTCCTTATAATACTCCAATAATATTGACCTAGTTTCAATCATCTATTTTTATACCCGCTACCCATAGGGTAGAAGGGTATTATAACTTAGTGCCAACAGAAAATGTATGTAACAGGCAGAAGGAGGCATCTCCGACCACATAAACTATATATATTCTTGATCAGTGTCAACAGCCGAGACGATATAGCCATGTCCGTCTGTCCGTCTGTATGAACACCTAGATCTCAGAAACTAAAAGACATAGAGACTATGTACCAAATTTGGTACATAGGTTCCTGCATTGTGTACGCAGATCAAGTTTATTTAAAAAGTTGGATGGCACGCCCCCTTCGCCCACAGTATTCATAAATCTAGAACTAGTCACGTTTTTTTTATGTAAATCGCATATAACTCGAATAGTTCTTTGTGTACTGATGTGTAATTTGTTAAGCCATCTGTGATTAATACACCCTGTAATTTTGGTAGAAATCGGATAAGAAAAACAAAAGTTATTTGTTAAATTATGTATCAAAATAGTTGTGCCCAATGCAAATGGACGTTTTAAGTGTGTGAATGAACTAGAGGTATCAAATTTGGTGACAGTATTCTTGTAGGTCTTACGCAGATCAAGTTTGTTTCAGATTTTTGCCACGTCCCTTTCCGTCCCCAAAAACTGAAAACTGAACGTAATAGTGGACTTAAAGCATTGCATTTTGATATGCATAATAATAATTATAGTCTCAATGATTCTTGTCAATTTGGTTTAGATCGAATGATTTAAGAGGCAAAAATTCACTGGCAGCTGCTCGCGCCTTGTTTGTTTCGTTGACAGTATGACCATTACGGTATGTTATGGATTTTTTTCAAATATATACAAAGAACAGATTTCAGTATATTTCTTTGGTATATTTTTTTCAAATATCATTTAAGCTTTTTTGTTTCTTTTTGTCTCGAAATGGGTTGCGGCTATCTTACGGTCGAGCAATCTCGACTGTAGCTTTCTTACTTGTTTGCTATTATTATTCGTAATTATCACATTAGTTTTTTTGTACGTCTCAAATTTCGATAATTGCAAATGATTTACTCTATATATTAATCCACAACATAAAGTAAAGCCATATTTGCCAGCAAGTCCTCGTTCAATTTGTATCATTCAAGTGCAGTCCTAGCAATTACTACTAATTTATAATAAATAAAATCCAGCATATTTCATTGAATTAATGCTTAAAACTCTGACAGTCATTTATTTATCGAAATAGCCCAGTGCCTTGACCTCGGTAGCCATGGCGACAATCGAGTCCAACAGCTCCTCGCTGGCAGGTACAATCTGAGCAGCAGGCAGCTTAAAGCCAGTAAGGATGGAATTGGAGGAAGGACGCAGCTCATAGCAGAAAGCCATGCGCACATCCTGAGTGCCATAAGCCCAGTCGACGCTGGCACCAGCGGCAGGGTAGATGGCATCATAGATGTTGCCACCGGTGTACTTGGTGTTGTAACGCTGCGAAACAGCGGCAATGGAAGCATCAAACACCTGCTGGTAGTCCTTGACATTGTCGGGCAGTTCACTGGTGTGGCCATAGGGATACAGCAAATACTGAGAGTACGCATGCAGAGAGATGTACAGCTGGATCTTGTCCTTTATCGAGGCAATGTAGTTAGAGAGCGAGAGGGTCTCGATCTCAGAGAAGGCCTCGGGACCGGCATAGGTATCAGTGCAAGCGTTGCTGCTGGCGCCCACCTCGTTCCAGTGGAAGCCCCAGTTGCGGTTGGGATCAGCGCCATAGCAGCTGCCATAAGGAGTGCGAGTCTTGCGCCACATGCGATCCGTAGTATGAGTGTGGACATAGCCATCGGGATTGGCATGTGGGAACACGTACCAGTTGTAGTTGTTGGCCAACTCCTTGACAGAGTCCAGGTTTGAGGTCAACAGCTGGTTGATGATGTAGGTGGCAGCAGCGGGAGCAATCCATTCGCGAGCATGGATGCCAGCCTCTAGGAAGATGCCGGGCTTCTCGGAAAGGCTCTTGGAGATCTTGACACCCAGAATGGAACGACCCTGATAGGTCTTGCCGCCCTCGATTAGAGTGACGACATGGGGATATTGCTTGGCCAGAGTAATCATCCAGTCGTAGGTGTCATCCAGTTCATAGTACTGTTCCCAGTTGTACCCAGTGACGCGTCCCTTGATGGCCACCTTCTCGTCAACCTCATCCATAGACTTCTGGAAGTCCTTCGATTGCAGCTCGTACTTGATCTCAGCCCTGCCTAGTAGTTCCAATAGATCGGGCACCTTGTGGGGAGCAACGACCATCTGAACATCGGCACCCACAATGTGCACACCATCCAGGAAGAGGATGGAGTCAGTGGCTCCCTCCAAATCCTTCAGCACTGCGAGCTGAGCCTCGTTCTCCGCATTGGTCTTGTAGAGGCGATAGTTGTCGTAGCGGACACGTTCCGCCTGGCTGGCTCCAAGCGTGGCCAGCAGGCCCAACAGAGCGAAGAGCAGAGACTTGTTCAGCGACATGGCAGTCGTTGGTATAAGGTATTCAAGAGCGCTTAGTTGACTTATATAGACGGTTGGGCTTTTGGGACACTCGTCTCTGATAAGCGGCGATAAGAAAATTAACCAAATCTTATTTATAACCCTTGGGCTTACATTGTCAGTTTTGGGCGCATAAATAAAAAATAAATCAAAAGGAGGTAAAAACAGTTATCTGTGTTCCAAACTTATCAATACCACGATTCACTCAGCATAAATCAAAGCAATGATAAAAAAAGAAAAATATTATGTGTTATGCTTCAAATTCCCGATTTGTTGATTTTTGAAGAAACAGTTTCACTTAAGCTTGTCATAAAACAAATGGGTTTTACCATGACCGTCTATCATGTTTATTAGTGACTCGCAATCTATAATCGAATACACACTTCCAAAGGCCACAGTAAAGTTGTTTTTAGGGAATTTTCTCAAAATGTAGTATATAAAAAGATTAAAGTTTTACGAGAATTGAAAGTAAAATAAACGTTTTCCAAATTTATTAATATTGCAGTAATTGTTCTGTTCTGTTGACATGTTGTGGTGCATCGGTTTTTTCTAGGAAGTTAAGAGCAAATAATTTATGAATTATTAAAGTAACAACCTAGTATATTTTTCCTTTTTGTATCAATTGTCGGAAATAGGAAAAATTGCAACTACGCTCTCCGTTTAAAGTACTTAGATATTGTGCATATATTTAAAATTGGGCTTATATATTCTGTATCACCAAAAACAGCATCAAGAGTCAACGCACTTTTTGCATATTTTCCTGTAGGTCGGCCGTCTATAGTTTTAGTCTTTTTATACCAAACTCTTCTATAAATATCTAAAGAATAACAATTGATTCTCAAAATATCATAACGATCGATCTATATAGAACAGCAAGTTTGAAAATTATCAAAGCAAAATTTTGCTGACACACGCACTTACATGTTACATCTAATAAGTAGATGTTTGCTTTTGTGAAATTGTACAAATTTTTATACCCGCTACCCATAGGGTAGAAGGGTATTATAACTTTGTGCCAACAGAAAATGTATGTAACAGGCAGAAGGAGCCATCTCCGACCCCATAAAGTATATATATTCTTGATCAGTGTCAACAGCCGAGACGATATAGCCATGTCCGTCTGTCCGTCTGTATGAACACCTAGATCTCAGAGACTATAAGAGCTAGAGCTACCAAATTTGGGGACAGTACTCTTATAGGTCCTACGCAGATCAAGTTTATTTCAAAAGTTGGATGCCACGCCCCTTTCCACCCCCAATAGCCAGTAAAAGCCGTAATAAAAGACCTAGAGCATTGGATTTTGGTATGCATAATAATAATTAAAGTCTCAATGATTTCTGTGAATTTGGTTGAGATCGAATTTAAAACAAGAAAGTTATTAAAGAATCAATTTTGTATGCAAAATTCACTTGCAGCTGCCCGCGCTTTGTTTTAGTTGACAGTGTGACCATGTCGGTATACTATGGATTTTTATACCCATACTACAAAAAAAACAAGTTTCAGTATATTTGGTATATTTTTTGTTAAAATATCATTTAAGTTTTTTGTTTTCTCTCGAAATGGGTTGCGGGTATCATACGGTCGAGCACTCTCGACTGTACCTTTCTTACTTACTCTTAACTGCTTAATCAAGTAAGCAACTGTTTACAAAAAACACAAAATACTTAACAATTTTAATATCAACACAATTATATTAAAATTTACTCTTTTTTTTCAAATTCTTACAAAAACTTACCCCTGGCGAGGGTAAATCATATTACCATACATACATATATTGTATGAAAATCCAAATGGAATTGCAAGGAAAAGCTAGCAAGTGACTGCAAGCGAGGGTTCTATGGTCGATACTGAAATAAAACACTTGCTGGTCAATAATCAATAATCATGTCGAACGTACGCACTCACATGTGGTGGTTTTAGATATTTTTGTTTATGTTTGTTATTTTGACAACTGAGTAAAACACAACAGTTTCATGATAATATAACTAATATGCAACCCTTCGACTAGGTTATAATTTATAAAAACAAATTATAATACTCATTTTTATACCCGCTACCCATAGGGTAGAAGGGTATTATAACTTAGTGCCAACAGAAAATGTATGTAACAGGCAGAAGGAGGCATCTCCGACCACATAAAGTATATATATTCTTGATCAGCGTCAACAGCCGAGACGATATAGCCATGTCCGTCTGTATGAACACCTAGATCTCAGAGACTATAAGAGCTAGAGCTACCAAATTTAGGGACAGTACTCCTATAGGTCCTACGCAGATCAAGTTTATTTCAAAAGTTGGATGCCACGCCCCTTTCCGCCCCCAAAAGTCTGTAAAAGCCGTAATAATAGACCTAGAGCATTTTGAATTTTGGTATGCATAATAATAATTATATTCTCAAAGATTACTGTGAATTTGGTTGAGATCGAATGAAAAACAAGGAAGTTATTAAAGAATCAATTTTATATGCAAAATTCACTTGCGGCTGCCCGCGCTTTGTTTGTTTAGTTGACAGTGTGACCATAACGGTGATGTGGATTTTTATTCGCTATTTCAAATATATACAAGCTATAGTAGAGAGTGCTCGACCCTATGATACCCGCAACCCATTTAGAGAGAAAACAAAAAACTGAAATGATATTTTTAACAAAAAATATACCAAAGAATATACTGACATTTTTTTTTTATATATACATATATTTGAAAATAGCGGGTATAAAAATCCATAACATACCGACATGGTCACACTGTCAACTAAACAAACAAAGCGCGAGCAGCTGCAAGATTGATTCTTTAATAACTTCCTTGTTTTTCATTCGATCTCAACCAAATTCACAGGAGTCATTGAGACTATAATTATTATTATGCATACCAATGCTCTAGGTCCATTATTACGGCTTTTCCAGTAATCTGAAACAAACTTAATCTGCGTCAGACCTAGACGATTACTGTCACCGAATTTGATATCTCTATTCATTGGGCACATTTATTTTGATAAATAATTTAACAAATAACTTTTGTTTTACTTATCCGATTTTTTCCAAAATTACAGGGTATATTAATATTATTAAGCACAGTTAGCTTACCAAATTACATTGCACAAAGAACGTTTGGAGTTATACGCGAGTTGTTCTAGATTTATGCATATTCTGAGCGAAGGGCGCGTGGCATCCAACTTTTGAAATAAACTTGATCTGCGTACACAATGCAGGAACCTATGTACAAAATTTGGTGTCTCTATGTCTTAAAGTCTCTGAGATCTAGGTGTTCATACAGACAGACAGACAGACGGGCATGGATATATCGTCTCGGCTGTTGACGCTGATCAAGAATATATATACTTTATGGGGTCGGAGATGCCTCCTTCTGCCTGTTACATACATTTTCTGTTGGCACTAAATTATAATACCCTTCTACCCTATGGGTAGCGGGTATAAATATATAATTCTTTATAGTATTATCAGATGTTTCCAATGTTCACAAAATATTTTTGTATATATAAAGACCTCGGTGTTAAGTACGTGAGCAATGACGTACATACATACATGCATATATGTACGTATATACGACATCAACTTCTTCGGATTGTGATTGCGGGATCAGTCGCACAACATCGATGCCTGAGTATGAATATAAGCGGATTTTGAAATGCTCTTTCGTTTTGAATAGTTTTTGAAGATGCGAGTATATATAATAATTTTTGCTCTACTGGTGTGAACTTTCGTGGTTACTTATGAAGAAGGTATTAACTATTTACAGAGAATCGTTAGTGCGGATCCAGTCAAAAATCTTCAAGATGATCTGAAAGAAGCTGCTATACAGACCAAAATTCTCATCAATAAGGAAGAGATAAGAACGCTGATTAATTTATGTGATGAAATTGTGGCGAATAAGATTGCACCTAAAGAGATAATTGATAATAAATACATGTATCCCAGCTAAACTCTTGGAAAGTTAATATCTCTAACGATTATAATATTCTAAAATGCCATCGAGACCTCGTGATATAAATTTACTTCAATATTCAAATGGTGCCTACTTAAAATTGTTGTCCGATTTTAATAAACGTAAAGATCAACTATAACTATACGGCATTCAAAATTAGGGCATCGAAAATAAGGATATACTAACGATTACCTCGATAGCACATTTAGAATTTTTTATGCGGCAGATGGAAATATACAAGATTACTATTTTCTAATTTTGATTACCCATTCAGATTTACAAATTTAAATATTGTAACATAATTAAATTGTAAATAAATAATTCAATCAAATTTTGTGTTACGTTACATCAAATAAAGTATTAGACTCTTAACTGCTTAATCAAGTAAGCAACTGTTTACAAAAAACACAAAATACTTAACAATTTTAATATCAACACATTTATATTAAAATTTACTCTTTTTTTCAAATTCTTACAAAAACTTACCCCTGGCGAGGGTAAATCATATTACCATACATACATATATTGATTTAAAAAAATGGAATGAAAATCCAAAAGGAATTGCAAGGAAAAGCTAGCAAGTGACTGCAAGCGAGGGTTCTATGGTCTGAAATAAATCACTTGCTGGCCAATAATCAATAATCATGTCGAACGTACGCACTCACATGTGGTGGTTTTAGATATTTTTGTTTATGTTTGTTATTTTGACAACTGAGTAAAACACAACAGTTTCATGATAATATAACTAATATGCAACCCTTCGACTAGGTTATAATTTATAAAAACAAATTATAATACTCATTTTTATACTTTGTGAATGAAAATCAAATGTAAAAACCTGTTACAGCCAGCGCTTAACTGTATCTTTTTAAATTAATGTTTTCATATTTAAAACGTAAATTCGGTTCATCTTTAAATTAACATAAGTGCTTCGAGATAATAGGGTTACCGATGCTTTAAAAATACTAAAGTCGTAGGTAGACTCATTGAGTTCCTATGATAGAGAACAAGCTTGACACTTTTTATACCCGCTACCCATAGGGTAGAAGGGTATTATAACTTAGTGCCAACAGAAAATGTATGTAACAGGCAGAAGGAGCCATCTCCGACCCCATAAAGTATATATATTCTTGATCAGTGTCAACAGCCGAGACGATATAGCCATGTCCGTCTGTCCGTCTGGGGACAGTACTCTTATAGGTCCTACGCAGATCAAGTTTATTTCAAAAGTTGGATGCCACGCCCCTTTACGCCCCCAATAGCCAGTAAAAGCCGTAATAAAATACCTAGAGCATTGAATTTTAGTATGCATAATAATAATTATATTCTCAATGATTTCTGTGAATTTGGTTGAGATCAAATGAAAAACAAGGAAGTTATTAATGAATCAATTTTATATGCAAAATTCACTTGCAGCTGCCCGCGCTTTGTTTTAGTTGTGTGACCGTGTCGGTATGCTATGGATTTTTATACCCGCTATTTTCAAATATATGCAAAAAAACAAGTTTCAGTATATTTGGTATATTTTTTGTTAAAATATCATTTAAGTTTTTTGTTTTCTCTCGAAATGGGTTGCGGGTATCTTACGGTCGAGCACTCTCGACTGTAGCTTTCTTACTTGTTTGTTAACATAAAATGTGCTAATCTTAAAGTCTATTTAAAATTTGCTAAGAATAAGTAAGATGCAATTATATATCATATATTTTCACATGTAATAATTATTGAAATCAGTCAACATGTAATTTGAAATACATTTTTAAATTATTCAAAACATATGTTTTTCATGTTAGTGTAATCGTTTAACAGATTAACTTAGACCTAAGACACCAAAGTATTGACGTTTATTTTGATTCGGCTTTTTTTGGACTGCGTGATCAGTCGTACATCAGTGTATGCGTATGTACATACATACATATGTATATAAGTTGATAGATGAGCTATTGAAATGTCAGTGCGTTTTGAACATTTGTGGAAGATGCTTATTGAGTATACAGTGATTTTCGCTCTCTTGGTGTGTACTCTTATGGATCATTATTAAGGAGTGCCTGTATTAGCTTTACTATTTACAGAGCATCGTGAGTGCTGCTCCAGCCAACCATCTTATACATGAGTTGAGACAAGCTGCTATGCAGATTGAAATCCTTAATGATGAGGATTATGTAACATTCGAGATTGAACTATGCGACGCAATTGTGGCGAGTAACATTGCACCAAAAGAGAAAATTAAAAGTTTTAAAGATTATTCTGATCACTTAAAATTTTTGAATAATAATCAACAACTGACCAACATTCCAAGTGAAACTGAAAGTTCATTACTTCAATATTCGAATGGTGCCTTCACAAAATTGTTGTCTGATTTTTGTGATCGTCGAAATCAACGATATACAAAATTTAAGATTAGGGCATTGAAAGTTGTAGATATAGCCAAAAAAGATGGATTTACTGATGGACTCCTTAATAAGAAAATTACAGATTTTGCTGGGGCAAATGATAAAGATCTACACAATTATTTCAAAATATTATACACCTACCTCTTTATGTACTATTAAAAACTGTACTATAATTAAATTGTAAATAATAAAATTACCTTTTGAATTGCGTTACATAAATGTACCTAAGTCTGTCCGTTTTTTAGAGGTACGGAATTAAGGTTACAACTCTTAGCGTTCTGAGCAGAGCATGCTTGTTTGAATATTTCTCCACGGTCATGCCTAAAACCAGTGTTATAATGCTTCAGTCGAAGTATCAAAACTTTTGATAATGATTTGTTGCTTTAGCTTCAGAACAAAATTAAATGTGGCAGGAGAACATCATGTTTTAGTTTGTGCTTCTTACTTTCATTCATTTGCAATATTATTAATTGATATGTAAACAAAACACAAACTTAATAAAAACGTACGTTGAACGACGCACAATATCTCTTTTCATAAAGCATTCCAAAAATAATAAATTTGTAATTACTCAAGATATTTTCTTAATTTTTAACCCGCTACCCATAGAGTAGAAGGGTATTATAATTTAGTCCCAACAGAAAATGTATGTAACAGGCAGAAGGAGTCATCTCCGACCCCATAAAGTATATATATTCTTGATCAGTGTCAACAGCCGAGACGATATAGCCATGCCCGTCTGTCTGTCCGTATGAACACCTAGATCTCAGAGACTATAAGACATAGAGACACCAAATTTTGTACATAGGTTCCTGCATTGTGTACGCAGATCAAGTTTATTTCAAAAGTTGGATGCCACGCCCCCTTCACCCACAATATGCTTTAATCTAGAACCAATAACGTATAACTCCAAACGTTCTTTGTGTAATGATCTGTAATTTGGTAAGCCATCTGTGCTTAATACTATTAATATACCCTGTAATTTTGTTAAAAATCGGATAAGTAAAACAAAAGTTATTTGTTAAATTATTTATCAAAATAAATGTGCCCAATGAATAGAGATATCAAATTCGGTGACAGTAATTGTCTAGGTCTGACGCTGATCAAGTTTGTTTCAGATTACTGGGAAAGCCGTAATAATGGACCTAGAGCATTGGTATGCCTAATAATAATTATAGTCTCAATGACTCCTGTGAATTTGGTTGAGATCGAATGAAAAACAAGGAAGTTATTAAATAATCAATCTTGCAGCTGCTCGCGCTTTGTTTGTTTCGTTGACAGTGTGACCATGTCGGTATGTTATGGATTTTTATACCCGCTATTTTCAAATATATATTCTTTGGTATATTTTTTGTTAAAACATCAATTCAGTTTTTTGTTTTCTCTCGAAATGGGTTGCGAGTATCATACAGTCGAGCACTCTCGACTGTAGCTTTCTTACTTGTTTTCCGTTCACAATGTGCTGCGGGCGAGCAAACAGGTCGATGTTGATGTTTTAACTGAACATCCACACTATTAAATACAGTTCGATACTCTCTATCTAATTCAATGGACTGGGGTCCTAAACTATAAATATGCCGGAAGAACAATAGGTTCAAATTGTTTGCAGTTAATATGATTCTTTATTCCGTGGTCCAATGCTGAGGTGGAGCGACTGTTCCGCCAAATGAATTTGGCGGAAAAAAATAAAAAACAGCATAACTTTAAAAATATTAAATGCTTATTTAATCGATTTGATATTACTCACTATTCTTTCTGTATTGCCAGATGTGGATTGCGTAGACATGGCATCTTCTGTCATAATTATAATCTGCCTGCGCTACTTAAATTTAATTTCAAGCAGCGAAAAGTATACAGATGAAGGAATCGATTGTGACGATAATCACGTGTTATGCTTGCACGTACATATGTATGTAGATCAGATTTGTTCAAGAATTTAGCCACGCCCACTGCCGCCTTAAAAAATCACAAAAAAATAAGTTGAAGCCCTTGCCGTCGGTGTTCCTTTACAGCTGTATCGGTGATTCTTGGCACATATAAAATAGGTTAGCGCGGACGTTTCATGAAAATCGTGTGATAAATGTGAAGTACATATATGTATGTAAGTAAAAAATGGGGATAATTTTATTGGCATCTATATGGCACTTATTGAATATATGGCAACGTATTGTTCAACATATGGTAATCTACATATGTATATATTACGTCTGGTAGCATTACAAAGATTGTCATTGCATATCAATTATATTGCATGTGTTTCCTTCTTTTTGTTAAAAACTGGCTGGTTTGTGAAAATACAAAATAGCAATAAAAATTATAACTTTTTTTTCCTGCACAGAATTGTGAAATTCGAAAATTGAAAATGGCCGACAAGGCAAAGCGCATTGAATGTTTTAAAAGGGATTGATGAAGAAGAACCGAAAGAATTAGATGAAAACTGACAAGGCAGATCGATGTGCAAAGAGCACGCGGATTGAGTACCTCAGCGACTCGTCTCTTAGTTTCGCCATAGGCAATCAAACGGTGCGACAGTGTTTCAACTTGAAACTTTCAAGAATTTTGATGCAATATATGAGCGCAAAAGTCTAACGTCTCAACTATCTTTTATCGCTTAAGTTAATGTGTTCGCCAAGGTCGAAGAGATGGACAGGGTGTCTCATTTGTTGTTAACTCTGCCGTCTACATACATATAATGGTGTAATTACCGCAGTAGAAACCTTGTCTGAAGATAGTTAACATTTGGCATTCGTTAAATAATGAGATTAGAATTAAAAACGAAAGCATTGACACAAGAAAGAAAGTTATGAATGCAACGGTCAATAATATTCATAACAAGTAAGAAAGCTACAGTCAAGAGTGCTCGACCGTATGATACCCGCAACCCATTTCGAGAGAAAACAAAAAACTTAAATGATATTTTAACAAAAAATATACCAAATATACTAAAACTTTTTTTTTTTTTGTATATGTCGGCAGCAAGGGTATGTTTTCCATCTTGATGCTTTTATTGATTTTCGCAGCTGCACAGCGAGTTCCGTTTGGTTCGAATACTCAAGCTCAACTAACTCTTGCATACGCGCTCACGTCATAAACTCACTCAAGTCGAGCGTATACAGCCATCTCTGTCTTACTCAAGACTCTTGGCATCTTACCATCGGATCTCACTCAGCAGCAGAGCGTCTCTGCCTCTGCTGCCGTGCATTCGCTCAATATCAACGAGTAAAGCAGAAGCAGGGAATTCCCCGAATTCCCAAATTACCAGAATGCTACATTTATTGAGAATCACACCACGACACGGCCTTCCTGACCTATCACACGTCCTCGTGTGTTTAGCTTTCAATACCACGAGACTCAATTTCACTTTAAACTTTTCTTTATTTTTAAACAGATATTTTTATTTCATGTATTGGACAAAAGCTTTCAAAATAAAAATCACTTATATAAATATCAAATATTCTGTATTCATTACATTTCTTCAATTAAACATAATCTTATTAATTCATTTAGTTATTCTTTAATAACATTATTCTCTTTTGTAAAATAAGACATTTGTGCATTTCCTTTGACACATTTTAACAATTGGGTAATTCCTGTAACACATCTTACAATATAACATTAGTGTAGTTCCTTTAACACTTTTTTTTTTTTTTTTTTTATGTTTATCTTTCTTGATTGTCAGACGCATCTTCCATCGTGCCGTCTCTATCTTTGCGTATTAGCTCATTATTCGGCAAAGCTCTTAAGAATTCATGAGAATATTTGTAAGTTCGCTTACTTGTTAAGGACTTTAACAGATATCTATCTCCATCTAGTATCTTGACAATCTCAAACGGCCCTTTAAATTTAGGGTCAAGCTTAGTTTGATGACGCTCCTCATTCTTAATCAATACATGATCGCCTAAACTATGTTTAATAATTTTCGCCTTATTACTATCAAACCTGCGCTTATCATATCGTGCGCCGTCTTCTATATTTTGTTTGGCTTGTTTTCTTAGATCTTCTCTGTCTATTTTGTTATCAACTTTTTTATCTATTGGTAGTAAGCCAAAAGGTCTAGCTTCCTTACCAATTAACAATTCTAATGGGCTAAACTTAGTTACTCTATTCGCCGTACAATTCACTGCCAATTGCACCTCGGCCAACGCATACTGCCACGATCTCTGACCGGTTTCCACAGCCGTCAACATACTTTTGAGTGTACTCATTACTCGCTCGACCTGACCATTGGCCCTACTCGCACCGGTGGCAATTAAATGCAAATTAATTTTTTGAGAGGAACAAAACTCACGAAAATCTGAACTTGCAAAACAACGACCTTGATCCGCTATAATTCGGGTAGGCAAGCCAAATAAGGAAACAACTGATCTTACGGCCTTAACACAACTTTCCGTATCTATTTTCAAAGTGTGGTAAAAATAAACAAATTTTGTAAATGCGTCTATTAAGACAATAACGTATTCTTTTAAGTCATTTTTACCACTCAATTTTCCTGTTATGTCAATATGTACCGTGTGCCACGGTATATCTATTTTGGGAATAGAATGCAACTCTGCCTGCACTTTACCTACGGGTGGCTTCGATAGTTTACAAGTGATACAGTTTTCTACGAACCGACGCACATATTTTGACATGTTTTCAAACCAATAATAGCTATAAACCTTATCTAATGTCTTTTCCCATCCCAAATGCATTATTGATTCGTGGACATGATTGATAATTGCCCATCTAAATGACCTTGGAATTACCGGTAGACATTTAGTTTTACCATTTCGCTGTATTTTCTTATGCAAAATACATTTTCGTAATTCATAGGCTTTATCTAAATTATCTGGTAATTCATTATTTCTTAATTTTGTTGATATATCTAAAATCTCACTATCACGCTGTTGCTCCGAAATTAACCAGTTGTCGGTTACCTCAGTCAAATTTATTAGTTTCTCAGGTATTTTATTCTGAACACTATTTTCCTCAGGTATTTTATTCTGAACACTATTTTCCTCAGGTATTTTATTTTGAACATTATTTTTCTTAGGCACTGGATTCCGAGATAGACAATCTACGTGCGCCATTCGTTCACCCTTTCTGTACTCTAAGTCAAAGTCAAACGATTGCAAAAATGCCCACCACCTATGTACCCTCGGCGTTAAGTCGAGTTTTGTGCGACTAGCCTTCAAAGAATTGCAGTCTGTATATACGACAAATTTACGTCCCAGCAAGTAATGGCGGAAATGTCGGATACCATTAACTACCGCTAGCGTCTCTAATTCATAAGAATGATATTTTGACTCGGCAGGAGACGTGCATTTACTAAAATACTCAACGACATGGGGTTTGTTATCAATTTTGTGCAATAGTATAGCTCCATAGCCAATTGAACTGGCGTCAGTGTGCAACTCAATTGCGTATTGCGGGTCGAATATGATCAAAACGGGTGCCTGTGTCAACACAGATATGATTTTAGCTCGTATTTGCTCGTGGTCTTGTTGCCAAGTGAAAGTTGCAATTTTCTTTGACGTTAGGTGATACAAAGGCTTAAGCGTCTCCGAAAATTTTGGAACGAACTGTCTGAAATATGAAGCCAATCCAATAAATTGTCGTAACTGCGACACAGATTGTGGAGGCGGTAAATCAATCAATGCTTTTATCTTACGTGCGTTTGGCCTAATTTCCCCGTTGCTTATTTCGAACCCCAGATACTCTATACGAGTTTTAAGGAAGGAGCACTTAGTTACATTAAACGAAAATCCGGCATTACTTAATGTTTCGAGTACAGTATGCAACCGTTCCAACGCCTCTTCTTTGGTTTCGGCTATAATCAACACATCATCAATAAAAACGATAGCATATGTGTGTGCTAGAGTTCCTAATGCTCTTATTATGGCCCTCTGGAACACAGAAGGTGCATTTTTCAAGCCAAAAGGCATGGTCAAAAACTCGTACTGCCCTTCTGGCGTTACAAACGAGGTTCGCTCTATTGAATTTTCATGTACTGGAATTTGGTAGAAGCCACTGGCCATATCTAAGCACGAGAAACATTTAGCACCGCGAAGCCTGGCAATCTGGTCTGCGATAAGAGGCAACGGATACCTATCAGCAACGGTATTTTCATTTAATATCCTATAGTCCACACAAAGACGATCAGTGCCGTTTTTCTTCTTTACCAACATCATAGGGCTGGCGAAAGGTGAGCAACTTGGACGAATAATATTTGCTTTTAATAATTCATCAATTTTACAGCGCACATGGTTTTTTTCTTCCTCGCTTAGCCTGTAAGGACGTCGTTGTACAGTCTTTAGTGGGTCTATTAAATTAATTTCTAACTGCCCTGTCGAGACTCGAGTTTTTGGAATACCGCTGATAAACCAATCAGAGTAACACTTTAGGATATTTGTTAAGGCCATTTTATCGGATTCGACTAAATCAATATCAGCATTTATAATATCTCTGTAATCAGTTACAGTCAAAATATCTACCCTTTTTGTTTTATAAATTTGGAATTTGTCGGCGTCTATTGTTACTCCAAAGCCCTGGCTAAGGATTTCACGACCAACCAACACATCGTATTTCAGATACTTATCCATAATTACATGTAACAAAATTTCAAAGCAGTATTGTTCAATATTTATATTACATAATACTTGCTGAGTACTACAAATGGCATCATTACTTATACCGTTAAGTTTTACAATGTTGTTTATTCTTTTCCCTTAAATTTATCCACGGCGCTTTCCTTCACTAAAGAGCATTCAGCACCCGAATCAAAGCAAAATGGAATAGACTCACCGGATGCCCTTATTATTCCAGATGGCGGAGCTACTGTGCAGATATCTACCCGCTTCTCATACATTCGGCCTTTTGGACAAGCAGATGCAAAGTGTCCTATTTCGACACACTTGAAGCACTTAACACTTGAGCGATCCTTCGGTCCAGTCATGTTGCTGCCGCTGTGCATTTTGCCTTTGCTCTGGCCCTTCTCCAAGCGAGCACGACATTCGGCGTATTTATGGCCAGCCTTTCCACAATAATTGCGTTTCATCGGTGTCGGAAACTTGGACTTCTTGCGCTCCGAGCCTGTTGAATCGTCGTCCATACTGCGCTTTTTGAAAGAGTGTGCGTGTAACTGTTGTTGTAGCTCATTGCGAGTTTTCACGTTGTTTGTAAAAACCCAGCGCGTCAACTTGTTGTCTATTTGCGCCATGTGAGCCAGAGTCACGGATACCGCTATTTCTTCCAAATCCTTGGTTTTCCATTTTGACATAAGTAGCGTCACAATACGGCTGCCGTATTCGGCGAAGCCCTCCTCCGGCTTTGGTCGACCATTCAGAACATTTAATAGCATGGCGGCAGAAGTCTCAATTCCAACAAAGCGTTGTATAAACAGCTCCTTGAACTGCGCCCAAGTGATGCCGGCAAAGCAAATTTGGGAAAGCCACTGTGATGCGCAGCCTTCTAGTGCCTTGCTTAGGGCGATCACCAGGTTGCTACCCTCGAGCACGTTATCCGCAAAAATTAAATCAACTGTTGAACACCAAGAGGAAGCATCCGCTCCAGCGATGTCAGGATTGAATTTTGGAAGAGTCACATATGACGCTTTTCCATCGACTGGCGGTGCCCTTGGTGTCTGCATGTTCTTGATGATCTCCATTAGGTTGCGGTTTTGTAGCTCCAACGCTGACAAATACGGATCGGTGGCATGAGCAGTAGGCAAAGCAGATCCCACTTCTGATGTCGGCGGCAAAGGTATGTTTTCCATCTTGATGCTTTTATTGATTTTCGCAGCTGCACAGCGAGTTCCGTTTGGTTCGAATACTCAAGCTCAACTAACTCTTGCATACGCGCTCACATCATAAACTCACTCAAGTCGAGCGTATACAGCCATCTCTGTCTTACTCAAGACTCTTGGTATCTTACCATCGGACCTCACTCAGCAGCAGAGCGTCTCTGCCTCTGCTGCCGTGCATTCGCTCAATATCAACGAGTAAAGCAGAAGCAGGGAATTCCCCGAATTCCCAAATTACCAGAATGCTACATTTATTGAGAATCACACTACGACATATATATTTGAAAATAGCGAATAAAAATCCACAACACCGTTTTGGTCACACTGTCAACTAAACAAACAAAGCGCGGGCAGCTGCAAGTGAATTTTGCATACAAAATTGATTCTTTAATAACTTCCTTGTTATACCCGCTACCCATAGGGTAGAAGGGTATTATGACTTAGTGCCAACAGAAAATGTATGTAACAGGCAGAAGGAGGCATCTCCGACCCCATAAAGTATATATATTCTTGATCAGCGGCAACAGCCGAGACGATATAGCCATGTCCGTCTGTCTGTCCGTATGAACACCTGGATCTCAGAGACTATAAGACATAAAGACACCAAATTTGGCAAAAAGGTTCCTTCATACCCTACGCAGATCAAGTTTATTTCAAAAATTGGATGCCACGCCCCGTTCGCCCACAATAAGCATTTATCTAGAGAAAGTGAAGTTTTTTTTTATGTAAATCGCGAATAACTCCAAAAGTTCTTTGTGTAATGATGTGTAATTTTGTAACCCATCTGCGCTTGACACTCTTAATATACCCTGTAATTGGTACAAATCGGATAAGTAGAACAAAAGTTATTCGTGAAATTATTTATCAAAATTTTTGTGCCCAGTGCATATGGACGTTTTAAGTGTGTGAATGACCTAGAGATATCAAATTTGGTGACAGTATTCATGTAGCTCTTACGCAGATCAAGTTTGTTTTAGATTTTTGCCACGCCCCTTTCCGCCCCCAAAAACTGTAAAAGCCGTAATAATAGACCTAGAGCATTGAATTTTGGTATGCATAATAACAATGATAGTCTGAATGACTCCTGTGAATTTGGTTGAGATCGAATAAAAAACGAGGAAGTTATTAAAGAATCCATTTTGTATGCAAAATTCACTTGCAGCTGCTCACGCTTTGTTTGTTTTGTTGACAGTGTGGCCATGTCGGTGTTGTGGATTTTTTCCCGCTATTTTCAAATATATACAAACAAAATACAAGTTTCAGTATATTTTTGGTATATTTGTTGTTAAAATATCATTGAAATTTTTTTTTTCTCTTGAAATGGGTTGCGGGTATCATACGGTCGAGCACTCTCGACTGTAGCTTTCTTACTTGTTTTTCATTCGATCTCAACCAAATTCACAGGAATCATAGAGAATATAATTATTATTATGCACACTAAAATTCAATGCTCTAGGTATATTATTACGGCTTTTACAGACTTTTGGGGGCGGAAAGGGGCGTGGCATCCAACTTTTGAAATAAACTTGATCTGCGTAGGACCTATAGGAGTACTGTCCCCAAATTTGGTAGCTCTAGCTCTTATAGTCTCTGAGATCTAGGTGTTCATACAGACGGACATGGCTATATCGTCTCGGCTGTTGACACTGATCAATAATATATATAGTTTACTAGCTGACCCGGCCACGAGTTGCTGTGGCTAAAGTTTTTGTTATATTACATTATAGTAAACAAGTAAGAAAGCTACAGTCGAGAGTGCTCGACAGTATGATACCCGCTACCCATTTTGAGAGAATACAAAAAGCTTAAATGATATTTTAACAAAAAATATACCACAGAATATACTGAAACTTGTTTTTTTTTGTATATATTTGAAAATAGCGGGTAAAAATCCATAACACAGACATGGTCACACTGTCAACTAAACAAACAAAGCGCGAGCAGCTGCAAGTGAATTTTGCATATAAAATTGATTCATTAATAACTTCCTTGTTTTTCATTCGATCTCAACCAAATTCACAGGAGTCATTCAGACTATCATTGTTATTATGCATACCAAAATTCAATGCTCTAGGTTCATTATTACGGCTTTTACAGTTTTTGGGGGCGGAAAGGGGCGTGGCAAAAATCTAAAATAAACTTGATCTGCGTAAGATCTACACGAATACTGTCACCAAATTTGATATCTCTAGCTCAATCACACACTTAAAACGTCCATATGCAATGGGAACAACAATTTTGATAAATAATTACGCGAATAACTTTTGTTCTACTTATCCGATTTGTACCAAAATTACAGGGTATATTAAGAGTGTCAAGCGCAGATGGCTTACCAAATTACACATCATTACACAAAGAACTTTTGGAGTTATACGCGATTTACATAAAAAAAAACTTGACTTTTTCTAGATTAATGCTTATTGTGGGCGAAGGGGGCGTGGCATCCAACTTTTGAAATAAACTTGATCTGCGTAGGGTATGAAGGAACATTTTTGCCAAATTTTGTGTCTCTATGTCTTATAGTCTCTGAGATCCAGGTGTTCATACAGACAGACAGACGGACAGACGGACAGACGGACATGGCTATATCGTCTCGGCTGTTGACGCTGATTAAGAATATATATACTTTATGGGGTCGGAGATGCCTCCTTCTGCCTGTTACATACATTTCCTGTTGGCACTAAGTCATAATACCCTTCTACCCTATGGGTAGCGGGTATAACAATCTAAGAGGAACAATAAGAGAACATCAGTCACGGAGTCCACTATGCTTTTTCACACAGATGGTATTTGTAAAAAATATGGTGATCTCCTTATTTGACTTTCTACTACTATAACCCTTTAGTACAATGAAATTATTTACGAACAAAGACGAAAATGTTGATGTTGGTATACAAATTCACTGGATTGAGATTTGAAGGGGAAGTACGTTGAACACAATTAATTAAAATGTTCTTACACTTGATATTAAGCATAAATCAATAGATACAAAATAAAAATTTATCAGATTTATTATTTCCATTTAATTTTATAATAAATATAAGTATATTACAGTATAATACAGTCAATAACATGTGATGCTTAAACTCATGAATGAGGTAGGCTAGGCAGACAGTCTTAAACTTTTAAACATTAATATTTATTTTTTTGAATTATAAATACTTTCCATTTCAATTTAATTTAACACCAATCGGTGCACAATGTTTTTGGTTAACCTGTCTTTAGCTAACACAAATAGATTCGACGGTTTCCCAACACGTGAACACGCAACATATAGTTGCCCATGAGAAAAACATGGATTTTCCAAATCTAAACCACAAATGGACATTGTTTGACCTTGAGATTTATTTATAGACGTGGCGAAAGCTAAACGAATTGGAAACTGTAGCCTTTTGAAGGGTATGGTAGAATCTGATGGTATCATCGGAATACGTGGCAGCAGGACCACTTTTCCTTTAAACTTCCCAGCCAAAATGGTTGCTTCAAGAATGTTTCCGGTGATCTTTTTGATGACCAAACGCGTACCGTTACATAATTGAGGTGGATTCAAATTACGGAAGAGAATAATAGGGGAACCAATCTTTAATCGAAGATTATGTGGTGGCATTCCAGGGATATCTAATGAATTTAAAAATTCAATCGGAAAATTTACACTTTCATTTTCATCAACAACAGTATCGATTGATTTAAAAGACATCAGATCGCCTGGTAAAAACTGTTGTATCTGGAAGTTAATTTCGTCAACATCAACGTTTTTGGCTGCCAAAATCGCCCGTTGACTAAGCCATTCATGATTCAAATAATTATTCTGTATATCCGGGAAAATACTCTGAATCAATTCATTTTTTTCCTGAACAACAGTGCAAAAATTGTCTGGTAGTTTAATGCATTGCGTATTTGGTTGCAGTTCTATTTTACCGTTCCCAATATCTAGTAGTTGTTCAGAAAATATTTGTGCTGATGGATCATTTTGCAATTGTACTCGCATATTTATGGTCAATCGAAGTGTTTCAACACTTCGCCATAAGAATGATTGTTTCAAACATGCATTAATCTCATCCGCGAAAGTAGAGCGAGGTATAACCGGTAAGGTCTGCCGGAAGTCACCAGACAAAAGTAAGATAGCACCACCGAAAAGTTTATTATTGCTGTTTAAATCTTGCATAGTTCTGTTTAATGCTTCAAGTGAATATTTGTGTGCCATTGTGCACTCATCCCAAATTATTATAGAACTTTTCCGCAACACTGCAGCTATTCCACTATTCTTTTTGATGTTACACATTGAATCTGGTTTATTATGAACGTCCAATGGCAGCTTGAATGTTGAATGTGCTGTTCGCCCACCATCCAGTAAAGTAGCCGCAATGCCTGACGATGCTACTGCTAATGCGATTTTTTGTTGCGACCGTATTTTGGCAAGAATCAACGATATCAAAAATGTCTTACCGGTTCCACCGGGTGCATCCAAGAAAAAAAAACCGCCTTGTTCAGCAGCAACAGCCAGCATAATCCGATCATAAATAATTTTTTGTTCTGCTGTCAGTAATGGTTCACTGTTCATGATAATTGTTGCTAAACTTCCATGGTCATATTGATTTTCTCGTTGTAAATCGGTATTGACTAAGTCGGTGGCTGGACGATTAGGTGATGGCATACCATAATGATTAAGTGGTAAATTTGAAATAAGAACACATAAATCCTCGATCAAGACCAATGCTTCATTGTATATCTCTGGTGTATAATCTATGGTTTCGCATTGATTTGTTTGTCTAATTCGGTGCAAGATGTCTTCTGTCATACAATTTTTATATTTTTCCCACAAAGTTTGTGCTTGCTTGGGATAACATGTCGTCAAAATAATTGCAAACAACTGACGAATGTTATTCGGTGTTGATGTCAACGCAGCATCAGCAAGCGTTAAGTCCCAATGGTTATCGTCTTCTAGCAATTGCAGTTCACGACATGCATCCTGGTATGCATTGAATACTCGACCATTAACTGTTCGTAAAAATTCAAAACACGTTGGTCCGGGAACATTCACCAATAACAAACGTAAATAGAAGCACTCACGTTGCTTTGGATGTACCGTGTAAAGTCTCCCCAATGTCTTAGCTTTGAATATGCCTGTAATGGAAGGATGTGGTTTTCCTTGTTTCCGTGGCTCCCATTTTTTACTGGATTTGTTCCATGTGAAATAACGTGGAACATCACCATACACCAATGTCTTCGCGAATTGGCCAAAAACATCAGGTTTTTGACACAATGTAAAAAATGCAGTTAGAGTCGTTTTCGGAGCTTCGAACGCTCTTTGGAGAACATTTTCTTCAGTGAAGTATACACGTTGACCGTTTTCAAGATGTATTGCCAGATGTTGGACAGCAGGATCTCTTTCGTGGATGGGAAAGCTGAGAATATGCCAAATAGCTTCATTGCTGCTAATGTATCTGCCCATTTGGTATCGTGCTATTTCGTCATTTTTATTTATGTTTTGTACTTCAAATATGGCCAAATCACTGCCTTTGTTTACATATTTACAAATATACTTAATTGATTTAACAGAACTGCAAAGCTCAACATTGATATGAGCTTTGTAAGTTTTTGAAAGTAGTGGTGAGTATGGTACCACCCACTGATTATCAAACTCAACTTGATTTGGAAAGTTCGGCAGTCGCATTGTAAATGTGTGGCCACCATTCTCAGTACTTCTGCGGCGATACATTGGATAACCATCAATATCCGTGATCGTGTCATTCGTATGCGGCTTTGGGAAGTTTTTTTTACATTTTCCATTTTCCATACACGGTGACGTCATGTTGAAAGCACCGCATGGCCCATGGATCATGTGTTTGGTGACAATATCAAATAATTCTTGATCAATTAATGGGTCTGGAATTTCGGCTGAAATTATTTGATCGATTTCTTCAGGACGGATTCTATCTTTAAGCCAAAGCAAAATGTGGGCATGAGGCAAACCTCGCTTTTGCCACTCTATCGTATACATCTTGTATGTATTCCTGCATGTTCCG
Organism: Drosophila immigrans; assembly: GCA_963583835.1. NCBI lineage: Eukaryota > Metazoa > Arthropoda > Insecta > Diptera > Drosophilidae > Drosophila > Drosophila immigrans. The sequence goes on along the minus strand of OY757143.1, from coordinate 19,493,656 downwards.
TGGACTGCCGATGTAGCTTGAAGGTAAAATGAAAGCAATACCAATGTCATTGGGATTTAAATTTCCATCGATGTTTCCAGCAACAGCATCTCGTAAGTGAATATATTCTTCCGATCGTAGTTTTGCCTGGTTGAATCGAAGGAATCGCAAGCGTTCGCTTTCGACCTTAGGATACATATCAACAATGTATTGATGGAACAGCTGACGATATCGAAGGATATAATTGTCTTGATGTTGTCTAACCATTATTCGGTGTGCGTAGTAGTTCATTGAGCTAACTTTATTATTTCTGTAATCACCTAAAAAAATAAAAAATAAAATGCAATACGAAATTAAAATCTATACATACAGTAAGAAAGTAAATAGATAATTGTTAAATTTACCGGTATTTGGATCATACTGTTTGATATTAAGGTGATATTCATCTTGTCCGTGCCAAAATATCAATGGATATTGTAGTGCGTCATATGAACGGTGTAGATCCGAAATCGTACTGACAGTGTTGTCTCGCCGTGTAATTTTTATAGATCTTTTGTCAACTGGATCACCAACCATGATAACAGCAACCTCAACAGTTGGAGCGTTGAATCTACCAGCATGTTCACCTAATGGTACTTTGTCGGCTTTTATGACGATTTGATAATTGTCATTTTGCAGTCGTGGCGAAACTCTTTTGATCAATTGAATTAGTTGATTGTGATCTTCTAAAAAATATTCCAATAATATCACAATTGCTCTTTCCTCTGCTTGTTCAATAAAATTATACAGGCAGCGAGTCTTCACGCGCTCTTCACAATCGCCCATAAAATAAATTTGAAGAAATTTCGGATTGTTATCAGGCATTGGCATCAGTGATCCGATTTTATGGTACACCTGGCCTTGAATTTTGAATGTAGTTTCAAAATTACGTCCATCGGATGCACGATCGCAAATTTTAGTTGCCGCAAATGACGTCATTTGGAAGCAAGAATTAAATTTGCGTATCTTGCGCAAAAATAATTTGGAATCATCTGAATTGCCAGTAAGAAGAGATAATAAAGGCTCCGGCGGAGCGGGTAGAGGTGACAGCACAACTTTTCCTGATGCGCAGCACATGCCGGCTGCTTCATTCCGAAATTTCAATGCCTGACAATATTGACATACTTTATCCATTCCACCGATAGCAATTTTTGAATGCGCTGAGTAGTTAATATCTGGTGCATATTCAAAGGCAAGCCGAACGAATGATGCACGTGTTAATGAGCGGCTGATCCGTTGCCTTTGTCGATCTAGTACTCGTACAGTAGCTATGTTTCGTTCTCGTGCCGCTCTTGTTCTCGTAATATTCTGTTGCAGACGTTCGTCATGCTGTTCTTGAGATTCTTGTGCACGACTTTCTGCAGTCCTGATTCTTTGAGCTGCATTTCTTGTTTCGATTTGTTCTGGTAATTGCTGAGCTCTTTCAACACGTTTGCGTCGTGACCCTTTGCTGCTCGCGTTGTTGAGGTTAGATTTTTTCGGTGGCATTTGACTGAAAATAGTAATTTAATCGTTTAAATATTAGAAAGAGGAACTGAAAAACATGTTATCATAGCACATTGAAATAATAAGTGCCAAATAATTTTCAATGGAGGTTAAATAAAAATAATATAAAAATTTTTGTACAATTATTGAAAAAGTGTGGGGAGCTTTGTGCCATTTTCTCATTGATATATTAATTAACTTTTATAAAACTATGTGATATTACCACTAACCAAAGAACACATAGATGTGTCAAATGGCGAAAAAAGTGATTTCACTTGAAACAGCATTATTAGCACCCCAAGCGAATACAACAACCGCTGAGTGCACGGCTGATTTCGAATTTCGAACATCTGGAGCACTGCACAGCTAACAGCATCGAATTTACTTCAGTCGCGGATCGACTGCGGAACGATGAGCACGGGTGTATTTCGTTGCGCTGTGCTATCGTTTCTATGTATGCGTGTGTGTATGTACACGTTGGTGCATATGAGTATGCGTATACGTATGAAGTTTTGCAACTGCGCGACAAGCGGCTAGCGCAAGCCGTTTTTGTTCTTCCGAGACGAAAGTCTTGAGAACGAAGATGACTTTTGTTGCTCGTGTCATACTAGGTTGCAACTTAGCGAACTTTCTACAAGGATTGCGTTGGCTTTGATGGTAGAGTGTTGGTCTGATTTGCATTTGATTGGGGGTACGATCCCCGTTAAAGATTGTCATTATTATTATTACTACTATTCATTATATTTTTTTTATATACTATTTTTATAAATTTTGTAATATTATTTGAGCAGTAGCTCTCTTTGAATTTATATCATAACCCATTTTAATTATGATTAATATTATTATTAAATTATGTGATAATACTGACATGTACATATTTAAATTATAGAGTTTGAATAATAATTTCAATAAGAATTGAAATACTAATTTAAAGCAGCGCCATCTATTGATTACTTACTCGACCCAGTCGAAAGGTATCGACATCTCTTAGAATCATTTGGAGTTAACAGATAATTGTGACTGTCAAATAATAACAGACAAATAATTAGCAATAAATTAAAATTGCGACTATAATTTGAGATTTAAACTATCCTATCTCTCAAGTTAGATCGAACTGCACATGATGTGCGAATTTTAATATAATCGGTTAAGTGGTTTAGGAGTCCATTGAGGACAAACATTGTGACACGAGATTTATATATATTAAGAAGATGTGGTCGGAGATGCCTCCTTCTGCCTGTTACATACATTTTCTGTTGGCACTAAGTTATAATACCCTTCTACCCTATGGGTAGCGGGTATAAATACTACTAAAAATTGCAACTTCATCCTCTATTCTGGAGCTACTGATCACTTAATAAACAATGTAGAGATGTTCGCTGACTACGTTGAATTGTAATCTCCAATATGAATTGCTGTGGCGAACCATGGTCACCTATTATTTTCGCAACCAAACGAGGAATCGTTCAACTGTTTAATGGAAATTAAATCACACTTGAAGACGTTTTCTATTGCCAAGAAGTTGCTGAAAATTTGATGTCGGTTAAGCGTCTTCAAGAGTGAAGTTGACTGTTGAATTTAATGAAACTGGAATGAAAATCACCAAAATCGGAGTGATTGTGGCTGAAAGTGCAGGTATGGTCAATATACCAGTGATTAAATTTACAGCAAACACATTAAATGCACAAAATAAAAATATGTATCGTTTATGGCATGAAAGGTTGGGGCATGTTATCAAAGGGAAACTGTTAGAAATTAAAAAAAAACAAACAATTTATTCATTAATAATAGTTTTGTAGATAAAGTATACCCTGTAGATGATATTTGTGAAGCTTGTTTAAATGGAAAGCAAGCAAGACTACCTTTTAAAAAACGTAAAATAAAAAATTTCATAAGAGCATTTTTCGCAGTTCACTCAGACGTGAGTGGCCTAATAACACCAACTACTATTGATGATCAAAATTATTATGTAATTTTTGTCGATCAGTATGCACACTATTGTGTAACATATTTAATGAAAAATAAATCAGATGTATTTAATATGTTCAAAGACTAGCAAAGAGTGAGGCACATTTCAATCTCAAAATTGTTAATCTTTATATTGACAACGGTAGAGAGTATTTGTCAAATGATATGCGAGAGATATGCATTAGTTACCATTGAACAGTGCCTGTTGCACCACAATTAAATGGTGTATCTGAAAAAATGATTTGAACCATTACTGAAAATTCTCGTGCTATGGTAAACGGTGCGAAGCCTGAGAACAGGTTCTGGGGAGAAGCTGTGCTCACAGCAACATTCTTAATAAATAGAACTCCAACTAAAGCACTTGGTAATAGTACGAAACCGCCTTATGAAATGTGGTACGGTAAAAAGCCAAACCACTAACCAAAGAACACATAGTACATAGATGTGTCAAATGGCGAAAAAAGTGATTTCACTTGAAACAGCATTATTAGCACCCCAAGCGAATACAACAACCGCTGAGTGCACGGCTTATTTCGAATTTCTAACATCTCACATTGGGCGATTTTCCCAAAAAAGTGGCATAAAGTCAAAAAATGTATGATAGAATATTAAAAAAACCTTGTTATTTATTAATAGTAAACACTTCAGGAAGCTTAAAAAAAATTTTGTTTTTTGCTGGGTGGCAACTCTCTTTATGTGGCAGCCTCTTAAAGTCAGCTGATGGCAAGCAGCTTTCGATTGTAAAAGTTACCGCGAAAATTTTACTTCTGCAATTGATCAGTGTGCGTATGTTTTTATGCAGTTTAATATATATATTTAGTATGGAAAACAAAGATCAAGGTATATATAATCTGTATGTTATGGCAAAAGTACATAAATATTTGTGTTGTTGTTTTTGTCCAGGGTTGTTGTTGGTTGTATTTGAACTAAAATTTTAACAATTCTAATCGTGTTCCGTGAAGTATTTCTATATCAAGAGCAAGCCAGAGCAGGCAACTAATAATGGCAAGTTACTAACTTAAATGTCTATTTTCATTTGGTAAAAATCTCATTTCCCCGTTTTCCCCCGTTTATACAAAAAATGCACTTGTAGTTGTTGTTGCGATTACCAACAGTGAGCTTGCCGATATTTGGAACGGCAACAATCGTAACGCAAGCGCTGTAACGTCGTTTATTTTAACAAAAATAAATAAAGATGATTTGAGCATATCGCACATGAATGCAATAGAAGCCAAAGTATAAATTTTTGTAAAACATATTAAACGGTATTTACGCAAACATCACGCAGATCTGGATAAAATTAAGTCGATTTACTCAGAATGGTTTTCAAAAAGTTTTAAAATACTAATCGATATGGAGGATACCAAAAATTCATCACCTTCCAAAATAGGACGCCCAAAATTAGGGTATACAGAGGCCGGGTCAAGGCTTAGAAGGAAAATGGCTCTAGAAGTTGCCATAGAAAATGACTTGTCAACTCCTTTACTTCTGCATGCAGCCTCAACATCTGCGCGAAAAGGAAAAAATAATGAAGCAGTCGGCGTGCAGCAGGAAGTCAATATAGAAAAAAAAATTAAGAATGTGTCAAACAAAGAGCCTTTAAAAATGTCAAATAATGTAGCCTTAGCCTATATATTGGAAAATGGGCTAACAAAACAACAATATATTAATACTAAGAAACTAAATAAGGCGTACGGGAACGACATATATCCTGGTTATGATGCAATAAAACAAACGAAGATGCAGTGCAGACCAACAGGAGTACAAATTACAGAATCTGTTGCAAAGGTTTCTTTGCAGGATTTTCTAAGCCATACGGCTGAACGAATTTTAATTTTACAAAAGGAAGTTTTGGAACAAATGGAAAATGTTACAGAGTGCACACTTATTGCATGTTAGGGATTTGATGGGTCGACCGGTCAAAGTTCCTATAAACAGAAATTCGATTTTGATGAACCCGATTCTTCCGACAGTTCTCTATTCGTGGCAACTATGATTCCAATAAGATTAGTGGATTCTTTAATTTGGGTAAACAAAAGCCCCCAGTCTGTACGCTTCTGCAGGCCGATTAAAATTGAATACGCTAAAGAAAGCATGGCAAAAATCCAAGAAGAAAAGCATAATTTAGATATGCAAGTAGCAAACTTGCAAAATTTTAAATCACATAGCGCAAACATTTCGGTTAATTTTAAAACATATATGACATTGATTGACGGCAAGGTACTTAATGTTTTAACAAATACGAAATCTACGCAATGTTGTCGTATATGTGTTATAAATCCAAAAGCGCTTATGCACATTAATGATTTCAGTTCTAACATTTTTAAACCTAAACCTGACTCTTTGAAATACGGCGTTAGTCCGTTACACGCCTGGATCAGGTTTATGGAATTCGTTTTAAACATATCATATCGAATCGATATTAAAACTTGGCACGTAAAAGGAGAGAATAAAAACGAAATGATATCGCGGAAGAAGGAAATCCAACAAAGAATATGGAAGGAAATGGGATTACATATTAGCATACCAAAACAGAATGGATCTGGTAACAGCAACGATGGGAATACGGCGAGGCGAATCTTTGCAAATACCAAACTTTTTGCAGAAATCACATTGTTTGACGAGGTCCTATTAAAGAAATTCCACCATTTATTGATAGCAATTTCGTGTGAATATGCCATAAACACAGACAAATTTTGAAGTTTTTGCAACGATACATTTTTATTGTATATGCTGGCGTATCCATGGTACCCAATGTCCCCAACAGTTCACAAGATTATAGTTCACGGATCAGATATTATGGATCAGTTTGTAGTTCCTGTTGGGTGCCTGGGCGAAAATGCATCAGAGGCACGCAACAAACTCTATAAAATGGACCTACGTTCCCATGCTAGAAAAAATTGCAGGCTAAATAATATAACTGACGTTTTTACTCCATACTCCAAAACTGCTTAAAAAAAAAATCACTTCCTGCAAAAGTTATTGCGTTTTTGGAAACTCCAACCTTAAATATAAGTTCATGCTATATATCTGAAGAAAATAATAATGAAAATTTGAATTTTAATAATAATAATAACATGGATAGTGAAACAGATGACGAAGAAGATTATGATAACATCAATGAATATTCGTTCGTTTTAGATGGAAGATTTTTAACTGCTTATTTGTAAAGTTTTTAATAATATAACTACATATATGAATAAAAATTTGTAATCTTTATACCCGCTACCCATAGGGTAGAAGGGTATTATAACTTAGTGCCAACAGAAAATGTATGTAACAGGCAGAAGGAGGCATCTCCGACCACATAAACTATATATATTCTTGATCAGTGTCAACAGCTGAGACGATATAGCCATGTCCGTCTGTATGAACACCTAGATCTCAGAGACTATAAGAGCTAGAGCTACCAAATTTGGGGACGGTACTCCTATAGGTCCTACGCAGATCAAGTTTATTTCAAAAGTTGGATGCCACGCCCCTTTCCGCCCCCAAAAGTCTGTAAAATTCGTAATAATAGACCTAGAGCATTGAATTTTGGTGTGCATAATAATAATTATATTCTTTGTGATTCCTGTGAATTTGGTTGCGATCATATGAAAAACAAGGAAGTTATTAAAGAATCAATTTTATATGCAAAATTCACTTGCAGCTGCCCGCGCTTTGTTTGTTTAGTTGACAGTGTGACCATAAGGATGTTGTGGATTTTTACCCGCTATTTTCAAATATATACAAAAAAACAAGTTTTAGTATATTTGGTATATATTATGCTAAAATATTATTTAAGTTTTTTGTTTTCTCTCGAAATGGGTTGCGGGTATCATACGGTCGAGCACTCTCGACTGTAGCTTTCTTACTTGTTTTTATTTAATATTATGTCTAAGTATAATAAAATAAAGCTTTTTATTTTGTTTCTATTGGAATATTTATATTAAAACACAAGAGCTTTATATTATTAGTTTCTTTTTGTTCACTTTATTGTTACGGCTCAACACCACACCACATGTACACTCAATGAAAGTTAGCAGCAAAGGAGATCGATGTCACTTCAGTGTGACCATACATTCAGTATTTAAAATGCTTAAATATATATATAGTAATATATCCACCACCAGAATAATTTCTCGTACATGACAAACACTCATAATTATTCCTCTTCCAAATTCTTTCCCACAAATCGTATCACAAACATAAACATTTGTCGCAACGGCACCAACTGTCACAAACAAAAAGATCCTATTACATTGGCGATCGTGCCACTTCCATTAAAATTTTCCATTTGCAACTTGAGGACTCACCATTACTGCACTAACACAAACACAAAACATCACACGTATGTTAGCCCTAAGTCGTAATAAGAACTTTCATGTTAGAGCTCAGCATATTGTGAGTTTAGTTTTTAAAGACACTTTCCTCACTTAAGACGCGTAGCCCGCGAGCTTATAAATAAAAATAAAGTAGTCTATTAAGTAAAAAAAATAAATCCTTGTGTTTTATTTTTTTTTACTGTTCGTGCACCACGAATAACTAATTGGCGCAGCCGGTAGGATACGTCGTACTAGTTACTGAATCAACAAAGCTGTCGTGAACCGCTAGAAGGACTTTAACATTGTCCTGGGTGAACGCGTCCTAGTTGTGAACTATACAAAACGTATCCGCGAAAAACATCTACGTGCGTGAGTGCGTTATTAAAACGGTAATACAAAAAACCTTGTAAAAAATCCGTCATAATAAAAAACTCAAAAATGGCAACCGAACTAACAGAAGCACACTTAAACCAGTGTATAAATCAAATCAAACACGTGCCAGCGTTTGATAACGGAGCAGAAAATTTGTCGGCATTTATAAAGAGAATAGATTTTATTCTGTCTCTATACCCAACAACTGATGTACGCCAAAGCAGCGTAATCTTCGGTGCTATTGAACGACAACTGGATGGAGAAGCCTTGCGTACATCCCAGATTACGCAATCCAACAATTGGATGTCGCTGAGATCGTCCCTAATCGAGGAATTCAGGACACAGACACCTTATGAAGAGTTACTAAGAAGACTATACAACACCAACTGGAATGGAAGTCTACGTAAGTTCGTCGAAGAGCTCGAGAGGAAATCCTATATTGTTAGCAATAAGTTAGCACTAGACACTGACGGTAACACAGCAATAATATACAGAAATAACTTCAATAAGCAAACTAAAAGCCGTTGCTCAAACAGAAGGTATTTATGAGTCTTATGAGACTCAGAATAACCATAAAAGTGAAAACAATAGTCGTAGGAATCAAAATAAATCTTACGCAAACTATTCAAACAATTCTCATTCAGATGAGTCGTCCAATTCAAAACCACAAATCAATTACTCAAATTCAAATCAGAATAATCAAAATCTTCACCAAGAATTCAATAAAAAACTAAAAGAAACTCAAACCCAAAACCCTTATAACTATTCGAGGGACACCTCAACAAGCCGTGGGCCTAACCCACCGGTAAAAAGACAAAGGGAAAGCCAAAGTGGCCAGTTCAAAATGGAGCAAGGTGAAAATTTTCATCAAAGTGCCTCGGAACTAAATGCAGAGCAAACACACCATACATAAGAATCAAAATGAATGAAGTAAACCTAAAATGTATCATTGATACAGGTTCTTCAATAAACCTTTTAAAACAAAATATTTTCAGTTTTCCAATTCTTAACAAGTAAGAAAGCTACAGTCGAGAGTGCTCGACCGTATGATATCCGCAACCCATTTCGAGAGAAAAAAAAAATTTTAATGATATTTTAACAACAAATATACCAAAAATATACTGAAACTTGTGTTTTGTGTGTATATATTTGAAAATAGCGGGAAAAAATCCACAACACCGACATGGTCACACTGTCAACTAAACAAACAAAGCGTGAGCAGCTGCAAGTGAATTTTGCATACAAAATGGATTCTTTAATAACTTCCTCGTTTTTTATTCGATCTCAACCAAATTCACAGGAGTCATTCAGACTATCATTGTTATTATGCATACCAAAATTCAATGCTCTAGGTCTATTATTACGGCTTTTACAGTTTTTGGGGGCGGAAAGGGGCGTGGCAAAAATCTAAAACAAACTTGATCTGCGTAAGAGCTGCATGAATACTGTCACCAAATTTGATATCTCTAGGTCATTCACACACTTAAAACGTCCATATGCACTGGGCACAACAATTTTGATAAATAATTTCACGAATAACTTTTGTTCTACTTATCCGATTTGTACCAAAATTACAGGGTATATTAAGAGTGTCAAGCGCAGATGGGTTACCAAATTACACATCATTACACAAAGAACTTTTGTTAGTTATTCGCGATTTACATAAAAAAAAACTTGACTTTCTCTAGATAAATGCTTATTGTGGGCGAAGGGGGCGTGGCATCCAACTTTTGAAATAAACTTGACCTGCGTAGGGTATGAAGGAACCTTTTTGCCAAATTTGGTGTCTCTATGTCTTATAGTCTCTGAGATCCAGGTGTTCATACAGACGGACAGACGGACATGGCTATATCGTCTCGGCTGTTGACGCTGATTAAGAATATATATACTTTATGGGGTCGGAGATGCCTCCTTCTGCCTGTTACATACATTTCCTGTTGGCACTAAGTCATAATACCCTTCTACCCTATGGGTAGCGGGTATAAAAATCCAATCAATGTTCAAACAATTAATGGCACTACCAAATTATCAGAAAGTATACTTTTTGGTCCCAGCAGACTTTGCCCTACAAAACAAAAATTTTACATTCATAATTTCTCTGAAAATTATGATATGCTATTAGGAAGAGAATACTTAAAAGCCAGTAAATCCCAAATTGATTACGAAAATGGCACAGTTACATTTGGAGAATATAAATTTACATTTCAAAACAAAGAAGAAAATTCTGAAGAAGCTTACACAGAAGATTGTGCAAATCCACCCTTGACCGAAGATAGGCCATTCAACTTCGCAATCGAAGATGAATTAAAAGAGTGTAATGAGTTCAGACTTGAACATCTTAACAGAGAAGAGGTAGAAAAACTAAAAAAGGTTTTACATGAATTTCGTGATATTCAGTACCGGGAAGGTGAAAATTTGACTTTCACTAGTACGATTAAGCATTCGATTCAAACGAAACACGAAGACCCATTATATAAAAGACCCTATAAATACCCACAGGCTTACGATCAAGAAGTCAATAAACAAATCAACGAAATGATAGAGCAGGGCATAATTAAAAAATCAAAATCCCCTTATTGTTCACCCATCTGGATTGTTCCAAAAAAAATGGACGCTTCAGGAAAACAAAAATTCCGGTTAGTCATTGACTACCGAAACCTCAATGAAATAACCATTGACGACAAATTCCCCATACCAAATATGGATGAGATCCTAGACAAGTTAGGCAAATGCCAATACTTCACTACGATCGATCTTGCAAAAGGTTTCCATCAAATCCAAATGGATCCCGATTCAATTGCAAAAACTGCCTTTTCAACCAAGCATGGTCACTACGAATTTACTCGTATGCCCTTTGGGCTTAAAAATGCTCCAGCGACTTTCCAGCGCTGTATGAATAACCTACTTGAAGATCTGATCTTCAAGGATTGTCTAGTTTACTTAGATGATATTATTATCTACTCCACTTAATTGGAAGAGCACATATCATCCATTTCGAAAGTCTTCTCAAAACTTCGGGAAGCAAATTTGAAATTACAATTAGACAAATGTGAATTCATGAAGAAGGAAACTGATTTCCTCGGGCATGTAATCACCACGCAAGGTATAAAACCAAATCCAAACAAAATTAAGGCAATTGTTGAATTCCCAATACCAAAGACACCAAAAGAAATCAAATCATTCCTAGGTTTATGCGGATTTTATCGCAAATTTATACCCAATTTCGCAAATATTGCAAAACCCATGACAACAAAGTTGAAGAAAAACGCCACCATAAACATAAAAGATCCCACTTATGTGTCAGCATTTGAAAAATTCAAAGTTTTAATAACGTCCGATCCGATACTAGTTTATCCAAATTTCGAGAAACCATTCTCATTGACTACAGATGCTAGCAACTTCGCTATAGGCGCCGTTCTATCACAGGAACACAAACCCATTTGCTATGCAAGTCGAACTTTAAACGAACACGAATCAAACTATTCAGCTATAGAGAAAGAACTATTAGCTATCGTGTGGGCAACCAAATATTTCCGTTCTTACCTATTCGGTAGAAAATTCCAGATCTTAAGCGATCACAAACCACTAGTTTGGCTCAGTAACATTAAAGAACCAAACATGAAATTACAAAGATGGAAAATCCGATTAAACGAATACGATTATCAAATCAAGTATTTACCAGGAAAGGAAAATAACGTAGCAGATGCACTTTCACGTATAAAAATAGAAGAGAATATCTTAGGAGAAGATGCAATTAGCACAGGAGCAACTATACATAGTGCTCAAGAAGACAGTCAATATCACATACCAATAACCGAAAGACCTTTAAACTACTTTAACAGGCAAATAGAATTCATAAAAGGTGACGATAATAAAGTTGAAACAAACCACTATTTTCATAAACTTAACATAAAAATTTCTTATAAGGAAATGAATAATCAATATGCTAAAGATATGATAAAGGAATATCTTTGCTCGAAAAAGAGTATTGTCTATTTTCACAATGAAATAGATTTTCCAATTTTCCAAAGAGCTTATTTAGAAATAATAAATCCAAGTAATATAACTAAAATAATGAAAACAAGCTTAAAATTAATTGACTTACAAACTTTTGCAGAGTTTAAAGAATTAATTTTAAAAACACATAAAAAATTGTTACATCCAGGTATAGAAAAAACAATAAATTGGTTTAAGGAAAAATATTATTACCCTGATTACCAAAAACTAATACAAAATCTAATTAATGAATGTGAAATTTGCAACATAGCTAAAACCGAACATAGAGATACAAAACTCACGTTCGAGATAACACCCGAAGTACTTAATGTTAGGGATAAATATGTTATAGATTTTTATATGGTAGATAAGAAACAATTTCTTTCTTGTATAGATGTTTATTCTAAATTTACAACATTAGTTGAAGTTCAAAGTAGAGATTGGTTAGAAGCTAAAAGAGCTTTACTAAAAGTTTTCAATGAAATGGGAAAACCCATAGAGATAAAAGCAGACAAAGATTCAGCATTCATCAGTGTGGCTTTGCAAATTTGGTTACAAGAAGAAGGCATAAAAATTAACATAACAACAAGTAAAACAGGAATATCAGATATAGAAAGGTTTCATAAAACTATAAATGAAAAGTTAAGAATAATAGGAAGTGACGATAATATAGAGAATAAAATAACAAAGTTTGAAACAATATTATATACTTATAATTATAAAACAAAACATAAGGCAACTAATAGAACTCCAGCAGATATTTTTATTTATGCAGGAACCCCTGAATATAACTCACAAGAGAATAAAGTAAATCAAATAAATAACCTCAATAAAAACAGAAGTGATTTTGAAGTAGATACACGATTTAGACAAGCTCCATTGGTTAAATCAAAAACAACAAATCCTTTCAAAAAGACAGGTAATATTAAAAAACTTGATGAAAAACATTACGAAGAAACTAATAGAGGTAGAAAAGTTACACACTATAGATCGAAGTTTAAAAAGAAAAAAATAATTAACAAAAGTAAATATGTTTACTCCAGCCCGAATGATGAAACATCTTAAATTGCTGATGTTACTCATATTGTCAACTATTTGTACAACTGTAAACACTCAACAAGTCGAAGTAAATCCCATTCAAAATGATCAAGGATTCATCCTATTTGAGTCAGGAACAATTAATTTACCAATATCCTTCGAACATCATTGCTTAACTATAAACGTAACACAAATAGAGAACTCTTTTGATTTATTATTAACTCAAAGCCATATCTTTAACAAGTACCCCCAAATAAAATATTTAATGAATAAATTAGAAAAGCAAATGGCAGGTATCAGAATAACAAGTCGTACTAAACGAGGTTTATTCGATTTCATAGGATCATCACTTAAATTCCTTTTTGGCACGTTAGATGAAGAAGATAAGAAACAATTTGAAAACCAAATTAACATTATTGCCCATAATTCAATTCAGGCAAATAATCTTAATGATTTTTTAAATACATTTAATCAAGGTATTAATATTTTAAATAATCAAAGCAAAATTTTGGAAGAAGAAAAACAATTAAATTCATTAATTTTTAACATTGAACATTATACCGAATATATAGAAGACATCGAACTAAGCCTACAATTAACTCGCTTAGGAATATTTAATCCAAAATTACTTAAACACGATCAAATAGATCACATTAATCACGAAAAGTTGATGAATATTAAAACTTCTGCTTGGTTCAGTACACTTACAAATGAAATTTTCATCATGTCCCATATTCCATTGAGTAATCTTGAAACTAAAACTTTCCAAGTAATCCCTTACCCAGATAAGAATGGACAAATCATCAATGAAAGTGTTGAAGGAAAATTTTATTTACACAATAACTTTGTTTCGAATTCAATCTCTAAAAAGATCATAAATGACCAATGCATAACTAATATAATAAAACATGAAATTCCAGTTTGCACCTTTAATAAATATCGTAAACAAGAATTTATACAAATAGTAGAACCAAACATCATAATAACCTGGAACTTAACCAGAACCAAACTAAATCAAAATTGTAATGATTTAGAAATATACATCGAAAAAGATAAAATAATAAAAATATTTAATTGTACCATTGAATTAAAAAATGTTAAAATTTCAAATAGAGCGCAACAATTTACAACTATTATGTTTACAGAATACAATGTAACTAAAATAGAACCACTATCACACATTGAAATAAAAGAAATGATTATGTATAACAATAGAGAAAACAATAATTATAAATATCCAATAATTATGATTGTATTAATTTTAATCCTCATTGTTATATACAACTTAGTGAATAAGAAAATTAAAACACTATTCAACATAATAACACAAAAATTTGTAAGAACACATGACACAGACATAAGTGCTAATGCTGAAACCGATAATATTGTAATTCCAGTCCCACTTATGTACCCCGAACTAAACGCTTGAGGACAAGCTAACCTCTATAGGTTGGGGGAGTAATATATCCACCACCAGAATAATTTCTCGTACATGACAAACACTCATAATTATTCCTCTTCCAAATTCTTTCCCACAAATCGTATCACAAACATAAACATTTGTCGCAACGGCACCAACTGTCACAAACAAAAAGATCCTATTACATTGGCGATCGTGCCACTTCCAAAAAAATCCCAAGTCCATTAAAATTTTCCATTTGCAACTTGAGGACTCAGCATTACTGCACTAACACAAACACAAAACATCACACGTATGTTAGCCCTAAGTCGTAATAAGAACTTTCATGTTAGAGCTCAGCATATTGTGAGTTTAGTTTTTAAAGACACTTTCCTCACTTAAGACGCGTAGCCCGCGAGCTTATAAATAAAAATAAAGTAGTCTATTAAGTAAAAAAAATAAATCCTTGTGTTTTATTTTTTTTTACTGTTCGTGCACCACGAATAACTAATTATATATATATATTTTAGATAGATGGTATTTTTGAATGTTCAATAGGGATATTCCAACACGCCCCCTCAAAAATAACATCCATAAGTTTTCAAATTACAGTTCATTAATACTTATTCTAATGTGGTTGGTGTGAATTCTGGGAGTGCAATGTGATCCAGCATTTGCTGCAAGGATACGGGGAAACCCAGAAAAACCCGATCAGATCACTTATTAACTAATTGGTTTACAAAGTAATATTAATATTCATTACTGTTAAATTAAAAATTTACATGACGACTTCAGTGTCTAATATTTAAAAATAATATTCATATTCATTACTGTTAAATTAAAAAAATTTACATGACGACTTCAGTGTCTAATATTCAAAATAATATTCAAGGACTTATTGACATAAAGTTAAATGTATAATATTGAGAAAAAAAAAATCCATTTACAGCATCGACGTTCATTCAGATATCTGTATCTTTATGTAGTCCAAGTTTCTCTCGCATTTCCATGAATCTGGCCGCTGGCAATGGCTTCGTGAAAACATCTGCTATTTGATTATCTGACGAAATAAACTCAAGACAAATTTCATTAGATTCCACTCGCTCTCTTACAAAATGATATTTAATATCAATATGTTTTGTTCTCTTATGACATGATGGGTTATTAGCTATGCTTATACAACCTTGGTTGTCCTCATAAATTTTAATTGGTGTTTCACTTCTAATATGGACACTATTTAGAAGGGACTTCAACCATAAAGCCTCTCTTACGGCTTCATACAGAGCCATATACTCAGCTTCAGTTGATGACGCTGCTACTGAGTTTTGCCTTTTTGTATTCCAGCAAATTAAATTTGATTCAAACATATTAAATAGATAACCAGTTGTGCTTTTTCGATCAATATCATTCCCCCCCAGTCAGAATCAACATAACCAATTAATATATTTTGAAACATGTCATTTCTCTTAAAGACCAGTTTCAAATCAATGGTACCCTTCAAATATCTGAGGACCCTTTTTAAACATTGCCATAGTTCTGAATTATTTTTACTGCTATATCTGCTCAAGATATTTACTGCAGTAGTCAAGTCGGGTCGTGTACATAGCATTACGTACATTAGGCATCCAATAAGATTACGACATGGTGCGCTACAGCTTTCATTTGAGTTAAGCGCATCGTAATTTAGTTTAGATAATAGAGGGGTATTGACCGGATTACAATCGCTCATATTAAATTTATCTATAAATCGCTTAATGTAAGCGGATTGACTCAACAAAATTTTATCTTCGCATATTTCTACTCTTATGCCTATGAAATGTCGTATTTCTTTCAAATCAGTCATTCTAAACTTTTCCATTAAATATTTTTTAAAATTATTCATTCTATTTGTATCGTGTGTAGCTATGACCACATCATCAACATATAATAAAACGTATATGTTTTCTCTAATGTTCCCTTTATCAAGAATATAAATACAGCGATCAACTGGGGAGTTTACAAAATCGCATTCTTTTAGGACTTTTTCAAAAACCTCAAACCAGCATCTAGCGGCTTGTTTGAGCCCATAAATTGCTTTATTTAGCTTACACACATTATCACCGTCACACAACACACCTTGAGGAAGTTTCATGTAAATATCTTCCTTTAACACACCGTTTAAAAAGGCTGTTTTAACATCCATTTGATGGACTTTCAAATTATATTGCACTGCTAATGATAGCAAGAATCGGAAACTTGAAACTCTGGCAACAGGGGCAAATGTTTCCTCATAATCAATTTGATATTTTTGAGTAAAACCTCGAGCTACTAATCTAGCTTTGTATATATCTGGGTTTCCCATTTCGTCATGTTTGACAGAAAATACCCATTTACTATCAACAATATTTTTGTCTTTAGGCTTCTTTGTTATTGTCCAAGTATTGTTTAACTCATGAGCATTCAGTTCAGCTTTTATAGCTTCTTCCCAACAACTTTTATCGCTTCTACTTTTAATTTCATCGAAACTATGTGGGACATCATTAAATATTGCATGAGCATTTAAAACAAATTTATTTAAGTCACTTTCATCTTCTTTGTATGATATATGTGGCTTTTTCTGTAATCTTTCTCTTCTTTTTTTTTTTACAACATCATCCCTATTGTTGTCAATGCCATCAAGATCTCTCTTACTTTCATTCAGAGAATCAACTTGCTTTCTTTTCCTACTCTCATTCGGAAATTTTTCTTCTTCACATTCCTTACTCTCATTCAGGATGTTTTCACTGTCCTTACTCTCATTCAGGATATTTTCATTTTCCGTACTATCATTCGTGATATTTTCACTTTCCTTACTATCATTCGGGAAATTTTCACTTTCCTTACTATCATTCGGGAAATTTTCACTTTCCTTACTATCATTCGGGAAACTTTCATATTTGATGGCTCTAGAATTAACCATATTGGTTTCATCGACAACAACATCTCTAGCTACAATGAATTTGCTATTAATAGCATCCCATAATCTATAACCATTTGCTTCGTATCCCACAAGGATACTTTTCTTTGATTTATCATCAAATTTACCGGTTTTGTGCTTATTATGCACATATACGGTTGAACCAAATACTTTCAAGTATTTTAAATTTGGCTTTTTATTATGCCACATCTCATATGGGGTCCCCTTTTTATTTACTAGTGCTCTACTTGGAATTATATTAATTAGGTATGTTGCAGTCAACACTGCTTCACCCCAGAAGCTTTTATCTAATTTTGCACCGTTAACCATGGCACGGGCTTTCTCTGTAATGGTTCGTATCATTCGCTCAGATACACCATTTAATTGAGGTGTGTGTGGCACTGTCAGGTGGTAAGTGATTCCTTTCTTAACACAGAATTTACGCATTTCATTTGATAAATATTCTCTACCGTTATCAATATACAGATTAACTACTTTGAGATTAAAATGTGCTTCACTTTTCGCTACAAAATTTTTGAACATATTAAATACATCTGACTTATGCTGAATCAAGTATGTAACACAGTAATGTGTGAATTCATCCACAAAAATAACAAAATAGTTCTAGTATGCTTGCAATTTAATAATTGGTACGTTGTTTAACATACCTGAATCCTTTATGATTGTCATTCCATTCTTCGATATGGTGACACCATCACTGTCAAATTGGGTTGTCAAACCAGCCTCTTGTAGTCGTTTGACCGATATGAGGTTTCCAGCAGCCTCCTCGCAATATAACACATCCTCCAGTGTTATTTCATAATGATTCTTCAATCGTACAACACCACGCTTCGTGGCATAAATGAATTGGCCTTGCTTAGCCACGGCAATCTTTAATGGCGGTTTCAGGTCCATATAATCAGTGTATAGAGAATCATCATTTATTAAGTGGTCACTCGCGCCAGAATCAAGGATAAAATTGTATTTATCCGTTACACAATTGCTTAACATGAATGCCTCTCCATGTGATGTGGTGGTTTGAGCTTGTCTATTTTCGTTTTCTTTTTCATTTGTGTTATTATTTTTATTTAGATTAATAATTCTTTTAAGGTGATAACAATCTCGTTTAACATGCCCTATCCTACCACAGTGGTGACACTTAATATTGCCAAATGGCTTACGTCTACTTTCACTTACTGATTTTGTCACTCTGTTCTTAGAAAAATACTTTTGTTTATTCTTATTAAAGTTATTGTTATTACTCTGAACCAACGCTTTCATAACCTTTTTGCTTGTATCCTTTTGATCACTTCTAACTTTAATTTCATGATCTAATAGCCTATTCTTAACGAAGCTTAAAGTCAAGTTTTCCTCGGACAGCGTTTCGATTGCTGTGATGACGCCATTGTATGATGAAGGTAATGTGAGTAATAGATGTGACACTTTATCCATTTCCTCAATCTTAGCGCCTGCAGCTAATAATTCACTAATTAGTTAATCAAACACAATAAAAAAATTTAATAGTGGCATCTCGCCCGAATGTTTTAGTGTCAGGAGTCGCTTGCGCGCTGACAATTGTGAAGCTAGACTCTTTCGTTCGTATACAGCATCTAGGTTCTTAAGAATTTCACGAGCTGTGACGTCACTAGATGCGAAATTTAAGAACGAATCACTTAAGTGCTCAATGAGCACACTCTTGGCACTTCTATTAGCCTTTTCCCAATCGGCATCCTCACTATTAGGCTTTTCCTCATATACAACTTTAAGAATATCTAATTCTGCAAGTAATGAGCGAAATCGAAACTTCCATACAGAGTACTTTTCTCCGTTAAACGGTTTTATGTTTCGCTTCGATTTCTCCATTACTTCTTCTATCACCTATACACATACACACTTCTACCACTTATACACACGCACACAAGAAATTTCAAATAACCTCAAAAATGAATTTCACAACACGCTGCTGGTATACTGACTTCGCAGAAAAAAATGAATTTCACAAGAATTTTGCAATGGCATACATATATATATAAAAAGAAACTACGCATATTCATTTAACTTCTATTAGGCATGGTCTGGGCCCATAACCTATTGGAATATTTATATTAAAACACAAGAGCTTTATATTATTAGTTTCTTTTTGTTCACTTTATTGTTACGGCTCAACACCACACCACATGTACACTCTATGAAAGTTAGCAGCAAAGGAGATCGATGGCACTTCAGTGTGACCATACATTCAGTATTTAAAATGCTTAAATATATATATAGATAGATGGTATTTTTGAATGTTGAATAGGGGTATTCCAACAGTTTCAATTTTAGTTGAATATTTTTAATTTTTTCTTAAATAAATGCACTTATTATTGGCGGCCTACACATATGCGGAAAAAAAGGAGTGACCCAATTGTCGAAAAAAAAAATCCGAAATTAGAGTTAAATATAACGAACATTTAAAAAAAAAATTATGTCTCTAGCTTTATTTTTAGACTTTATGCCGTCAAAATCCACAAATCGCCCATAGTGCATCTGGAGCAGTGCACTGTGCACAGCTAACAGCATCGAATTTACTTCAGTCGCGGATCGACTGCGGAACGATGATATTTCGTTGCGCTGTGCTATCGTTTCTATGTATGCGTGTGTGTATGTACACGTTGACGCATATTAGTATGCGTGTGCATATAAAGTGTCGCAACTGCGCGGACAGTGGCCAGCGCAAGTCGTTTACATTGTTTAGCGACGAAAGTCTCGGGAACGAAGATGACTTTTGTTGCTCGTGTTATGTATGCTTGCAGCTTACCGACGTCCGCACAACAAGTGCATTGGCTCTGGTGGTAGAGTGTAGGCATGGCGTGTTTTGGCTTACAGGTTCAATCGCTGCCTTATTTAATATGTTTGTATTTTCTTTTAAAATTTTGTTGGGTGTTAATCATTTTTTTTATTTTTGTATTTTTATTTAATACAAAATAAATTATGGTTACATTTTAGTTTTTGTTTATTTCAGCTATATTTTTAATATATATATATATACATATATTAAATAAGTAAGAAAGCTATAGTCGAGAGTGCTCGACCGTATGATACCCGTAACCCATGTCGAGAGAAAACAAAAAGCTTAAATGATATTTTAACAAAAAATATACCACAGAATATACTGAAATTTGTTTTTTTTGTAAATACATATTTTTAAGAAATCCATTAAATACCGACAAGGTCACACTGTCTTCTAAACAAACAAAGCGCGAGCAGTTGCAAGTGAATTTTGCACATAAAATTGATTCATTAAAAACTTCCTTGTTTTTCATTCGATCTCAAATCCAAAGGAATCATTGAGAATATAATTATTATTATGCATACCAAAATTCAGTGCTCTAGGTCTATTATTACGGCTTTTACAGTTTTTGGGGGCGGAAAGGGGCGTGGCAAAAATCTAAAATAAACTTGATCTGCGTAAGAGCTACATGAATACTGTCACCAAATTTGATAATCTCTAGGTCATTCACACACTTAAAACGTCCATAGGCACTGTGCACAACAATTTTGATAAATAATTTAACGAATAACTTTTGTTCTACTTATCCGATTTGTACCAATATTACAGGGTATATTAAGAGTGTCAAGCGCAGATGGGTTACCAAATTACACATCATTACACAAAGAACTTTTGGAGTTATACGCAATTTACATAAAAAAAAACTTGACTTTTTCTAGATTAATGTTTATTGTGGGAGAAGGGGGCGTGGCATCCAACTTTTGAAATAAACTTGATCTGCGTAGGGAATACAAGAACCTTTGTACCAAATTTGGTGTCTCTATGTCTTTTAGTCTCTGAGATCCAGGTGTTCATACGGACAGACAGACGGACAGTCGGACAGACGGACATGGCTATATCGTCTCGGCTGTTGACGCTGATCAAGAATATATATACTTTATGGGGTCGGAGATGCCTCCTTCTGCCTGTTACATACATTTTCTGTTGGCACTAAGTTATAATACCCTTCTACCCTATGGGTAGCGGGTATAAAAATGAATAAATTAATATGTTTGCCTATTAGAATTATCTAATTAGTAATGCCAAACTGTCTACATATGTTTGGGGTGGCTTTTCGCATGTGTGTATGTGTATACACACGAAAATGTTGTTGTTTCCAATGCATGTGATTGGCACGCGCCAATCCACAGTGGTTGCGCCCATAGGCCAAAAATAAAACAAGTAAGAAAGCTACAGTCGAGAGTGCTCGACCGTAAGATACCCGCAACCCATTTCGAGAGAAAACAAAAAACTTAAATGATATTTTAACAAAAAATATACCTAATATACTAAAACTTGTTTTTTTGTATATATTTGAAAATAGCAGGTAAAAATCCACAACACCGTTATGGTCACACTGTCGACTAAACAAACAAAGCGCGGGCAGCTGCAAGTGAATTTTGCATATAAAATTGATTCTTTAATAACTTCCTTGTTTTTCATTCGATCTCAACCAAATTCACAGGAATCATTGAGAATATAATTATTGATATGCATACCAAAATTCAATGCTCTATGTCCATTATTACGGCTTTTACAGACTTTTGGGGGCGGAAAGGGGCGTGGCATCCAACTTTTGAAATAAACTTGATCTGCGTAGGACCTATAGGAGTACTGTCCCCAAATTTGGTAGCTCTAGCTCTTATAGTCTCTGAGATACCCGGTACCCATAGGGTAGAAGGGTAATATAACTTAGTGCCAACAGAAAATGTATGTAACAGGCAGAAGGAGGCATCTCCGACCATATAAACCATATATATTCTTGATCAGTGTCAACAGCCGAGACGATATACCCATGTCCGTCTGTCCGTCTGTATGAACACCTAGATCTCAGAGACTATAAGAGCTAGAGCTACAAAATTTGGGGACAGTACTCCTATAGATCCTACGCAGATCAATTTTATTTCAAAAGTTGGATGCCACGCCCCTTTCCGCCCCCAAAAGCCTGTAAAAGCCGTAATAAAAGACCTAGAGCATTGAATTTTGGTATGCATAATAACAACAAGTAAGAAAGCTAAAGTCGAGAGTGCTCGACCGTATAATACCCGCAACCCATTTCGAGAGAAAACAAAAAACTTAAATGATATTTTAACAAAAAATATACCAAATATACTGAAACTTGTTTTTTTTTATATATTTGAAAATAGCGGGTATAAAAATCCATAGCATACCGACATGGTCACACTGTCAACTAAAACAAAGCGCGGGCATTGACCGTCATCAACACGTTACTGCAGACCAATAAGGTACCAATTCCAAAAAGAAACAACCCAATTAACTTTAGATGAAGCTAAATACTTTAGAGACAACATTTCTGCGCTGGAACCATGTACATGTAAATTACTTACTAAATCTATAACAATCTCACATCGTTTGCAATTAACAATGGTTGACGGAAAACTCTGTAGTGCTTTAAGTGAAACATCTACTTGTAAATGCTACATATGTGACGCAAAGCCGAGCGAAATGAATGATTTTGAAAAATGCTTAAGAAAAAAATTCATAAAGAACAAATATTCGATTTTTTGAATATTTCTTGCATTTGGCATATTGATTGCATTTAAAAACTTAAAAAATTATTTAGGGATAGGAAAACTCAAATTCAAGCAGACTTCCGCGCCCAAATGGGAGGTTTACATGTCGACCAACCAAGGAGTGGAGGTAGTGGAACTTCTAATGATGGTAATACAGCAGGAACATTTTTTAGCGATTCGAAATTGGCTGATGATATTACAAGATTGGATGAAAATGTTTTAATTAGGTGTGCGACATTACTGCAATGCAAAACCAATTCGGAAAAATTTGGATGCTTTGCACTTGACACCGCAAAAATGCTTATTAAATTGTATCCATGGTATTACCTTCCACCATCCGTTCACAAAGTTTTAGTCCACGGTTCTGAAATTATAAGTTATGCCCTTGTTTCGATAGGAGAGTTGTCGGAAGAAGCTGCCGAATCTAAGAACAAGGATATAAAAAAATTTCGAGAGTTTCACACTAGAAAAGTGTGTCGAGTAGACACAAATAGGGATTAAATAGATTGCTGTTAACCTCAGACCCATTTATAAGTGGGGAAAGAAATTTACAATGCACAAAAAAAACAAAATTATTAAGCGGTGTGCATTTGTTGCTCGATGAATAAAATAAGTGTTGTACATATGTGAATTTATGATTGTTTTACTTTTGGGGATTACGATTTAAAAAAATTATTTTATGAAAAGTCGCGCCATCTGTTTGTATGGAAGCTATACGATACGATTTTTTTACAGTGTGTTTAGAATATTTTTATAGATTTTTAGTGAAAATTTCATTGCGATATCACCACTAGAAATATTTTTGGCCGCGGCTCCATACAAGCCCAACCACTGTGCAATCGTGTTTATCTTGACGCCGATTTTATCTCTTTTGTTTTGATTTGGCAATTTTCTTTTGCACTATTTTGCCCGCGCTTTTCTTCTATTTAATTTGGCCATAAGCTTGCAGTACTATATACATTGGGTTTTCTCCAGACTTTGGCATTTTTTATGTACGGATGAGTCCAAATTCAACATATTTGGATATGACGGGAAAGCCAAAGTCTAGAGAAATACCAACACAGCCATGGATCCCAAGCACCTAATACCAACAGTGAAGCACGGTGGTGGCAGTGTTATGGTTTGGGGAGCAGTTTCAGCGTCAGGAGTGGGAAACTTGGTTTTTATTGAGGGAAATATGGATCGCTTTCAATATGAAAGCATTTTGGACCAAAACTTGAAGCCACCCGTGGAGAAGTTGTGCCTTGGTGAGAGCTGGATCTTCCAACAAGACAATGATCCCAAGCACACGGCCCAAATAGTAAAGGATTGGCTGCTTTATTATGCTCCACGCCAATTATTTTCACCTCCCCAAAGCCCGGATTTAAATGTAACATGTGTGGGAGATATTGGAGCGAAAAATTCGAAAACACCGAATAACAAGTGCTCCAATGCTCAAATCGAAGCTGAAGGAGGAATGGGACCAAATAACAGCAGAAGAGCTGAATGATTTGGTTGCTTCAATGCCTAGACGTCTGCAAGCAGTGATTGATGCTCGTGGTGGTCCAACAAAATATTAAATTTTTTTTTTCCAATAATAATGTTTAAGTTTGAGAATCGTACGTTGACTTTTGTCAACGCCTTTTTTATGTTTTTTATGTATAACTTTGAAAGTTTTTTTTTAAAATTGTATAATTTTTTGGATATTGACATTAAATAATATTTAAAACAAAACTGCATCATTACTTTTTCAGTAAAATCTTTTCGATGGTCAACATTTGAGAAAAAGGGGTCGTACTTACAGTTTTGTCCGCGACTGTATGTATGCATAGGCATGTGTGTACTTATGGAAAGCAAGGTGATTGGCACGCGCCAATTTTTTTATTTGTTTTGTCTATTTTTCTATGCGTTATTTGACCGCGCTTTTCTTGTTCTTTTTAATTTGGCTGCGTGGAGTAAGAGTTGTGGCAATTTTAAAAAGAAGAAAACTTTGCGCTTTTTGATCATTTTCAAAATTTTTAAATGGATAACGTAATGAATATAGATTATAGGAAAAGTGGGTTGTGTTGCGCTATTGATTCATGCCTGAGATGCTACAGAGACAGCTCAGAGCACTTTCCTGTTCGCCTTTTTCGAATACCAAAAAATGAAGTTGTCCGTCGTAAATGGATTTCTAAATGTAAATTGCAAAGCGAAGTCAATATGGACCAAGTTCGAATTTGCAACTTAAATTTTGAGTCAAAGTACTTAGGTGGTAATAAATTAATTGCAGGGGCTATACCAACTCTGCGATTGTTAGATGAGCCTAAATTAGATTTAAATATGCCCGCAGAACATTCTGACGTGTTTACATTTTGCGATGAGATAACTGAAAAAATTTCAATTTTTCAAAGTGCTCGTAAGGTCTTGGAACCAACAAGCGTAGACCAATATATGAAAATGGCGACTCCTTTAACAAAGTTGATGCAGAAATCCCAACTATTAATAATAACATATTTTGTCCCAATTGCCTAAAAAAAGAGCAAAATGAAACGTACTATAGGAATGAATATTGGACTACTATTCAAAAGCTTAATAAAGAGAAAAAGAAAACTAATATGTATGTAAAAAAGATAAGGCAACTAAAAATTATATTAAGAAATGAAAGAATAAGAAAGCTCAAATATTTAAAAAATAAGAAGAATGACAGCAATCTCTTTGGAATTCTTGACATGAAAGGACTCTCTGAGAATTCAAATACGTTTTGCAAAATGCTTATTAAAAATAAAAAATCATGGCAAGAAAAAGAAAGAACAATAGCCCAAAGCATAAATTTTTATTCAGCCAAAGCCTATTCATTTATGAGGGATGATTTTGAATTGAATCTCCCATCGAAATCGTCATTAGTGAGATGGGCACCAATTAAAAATATGACTCCGGGGCTCAATGAAAATTTATTAAATACATTAAAAATAATATTTTTAAAAATGGATAACAGGAATAAGAATGCCGTTTTATTATTCTATGAAATATCAATTCGAAAAGGGCTGCAATATAATTCCCACCATGATGAAGTGGAGGGTTTTGT
The DNA here is from genome assembly GCA_963583835.1 of Drosophila immigrans. Taxonomy (NCBI): domain Eukaryota; kingdom Metazoa; phylum Arthropoda; class Insecta; order Diptera; family Drosophilidae; genus Drosophila; species Drosophila immigrans. The sequence continues at coordinate 19,467,527 of OY757143.1, read as the reverse complement.
GGACGACGGCTGTGAAAAATTAGCAGAGCTTTGCAAACAGATTTGCGTTTTTATGGTGCGAGGCCTTTATATTGGAAATTTGTGCTAAGCTATTTTGCTACATCCACTGGACTCTCAGCCTTAAAATTGAAAGAAATTATTAATAAAAATATAAGAGCAGCACAAAGTATAGGCTTAATTATAAGAGAAGTGGTATGCGATTAGGGCCCAAACAATAGAGGAGCCTTTGCCAAATACGGGGTCAATAATGAAACGCCATATTTTACTGTTGATGATCAGAAAAATTATACAATTTATGTTCCCCACTTAATTAAATCCCTTTGCAACATTTTAATGCGTAATTCGATTGAGACTCCAGATGGTAAAGTCTCTTGGCAAATTGTTTGAAATTGACACAAACAACAGTTCAGCTTGATTATGCCCAAAGCTGACAAGAAAGCGCATATGTACAGTAGCTCACAGCTTATTTCAACCAGCTAGTACAAAAAACTTTGAGCGTCTGTAACAACTAAACTAAAATTAATTTTAATAATCTGTAAATGCAGTTATTTAGTTTAATATCTTAACTTATTAAAAACAATGTTCAACAATTTTTATATTTTTTTTTAATATTTTTATTTTAATTTTTAAAGAAAAAACTCAACAATTTTGCTCACAGCTTATTTCAACCACTTATTCTAAACTTAAAAAATAAGGCAATTTATTTGATTTTTGATAAGTTTTAGTATTTGGTATGTCCACCCTTTTGGTTAATGACCATTTTAAGCCTCTTCGGCATGGAACAGACTAATTTTTTGGTTAAGTCTTGGCCTATTTTTGCCCATTCCTCAACTAAGGCCACTTTTAGATCATTTTTGTTCGAAATTTGACGTTCCCGGATCTTCGAATCCAGTATGGCCCATAAATTCTCGATTACGTTTAAGTCCGGTGACTGTGCCGGAGGTTGCATGACATGGGGACAGTTCCAGATCAGCCATGTCTGGACAATTCCCGACTTGTGTTTCGGATCATTGTCCTGATAAAATCGGAAATTATCCGAAATGCCCAATTGGTTTGCACTTTCCAGCAAATTGTTTTTGAGAATCTGTAGGTATTGTTCTTTATTCATGGTTGTCTCTATGAATTCCAGTTTTCCAACACCTGCTGCAGACATACAGGCCCAAACCATGACACTGCCTCCGCCGTGTTTCACTGTCGCTTTTAAGTTTTTTTTTTCTAGAGCCGTATTTGGCTTACGCCACACATAGGATGCACCATCCGACCCAAAAATGTTAAATTTGGACTCATCTGCAAATATAACTGTATTCCAAAATGATTCGTCCTTGTTTAAATGCTCCTGTGCGAATTTTAAGCGGCACTTTTGGTTTTTAGCACTTATAAACGGCTTCGACCGTGCAATTCGGCCATTAAAGTTATGTTCTCGCAGAACACGGCGAACAGTTTCTGTGTGGCATGATTTGTCCAACTCTTCCTTTATGCTTCCTGCAATTTTTGGTGCCGACAGCTTTGGATTTTCTCTAATTTTCCGGACAATGTAGCGCTCATCATAAGAATTAAAAATTTTGTTGGGTGCTTCTCTGCCTTTATCATGGACTCTATTTTCTCGCAAAAATCTATATATAATACTCTGAACAGTATTATCACTTAGTCCGACCATCCGACCAATTTCGCGTCGAGAATTTCCATTTTTAAAGTGAGTAAGGACAAGTTCTCTTTGCTCAATTGTAGTTCGTGGCCCCATTTCAGAAAACAAAATCTTATGCACGCTTCTCTCGCAAAAATTGTTACAAATGTGACAAAATACATTGCGAATAGTTTGACAAACGCATAGACACAAAAATTTACCGTTCATCCTGAACCTAACGGAACATATACCGCTACTTTGTTAAGTGGTTGAAATAATCTGTGAGCAAAATTGTTGAGTTTTTTCTTTAAAAATTAAAATAAAAATATTAAAAAAAAATATAAAAATTGTTGAACATTGTTTTTAATAAGTTAAGATATTAAACTAAATAACTGCATTTACAGATTATTAAAATTAATTTTAGTTTAGTTGTTACAGACGCTCAAAGTTTTTTGTACTAGCTGGTTGAAATAAGCTGTGAGCTACTGTATATCCCAATTCCTTCGAAAAAATGAAGGTAAAGTATGCCACGCAGGAATTCAGCCATACAGTAGCGTCTGCGATTTATACATTAATTGAAAATGACACATATATTGAATGCGAAGATGTTGCAATTTCCACAGCCTAGTTTATAGAAAGGGTCAATAAGCTGTTTGATTGTCTCAACAGCAACAACATATATGATAAGAACCCATACAAGTCGGCTGTTCAAAAAAATAATGACAGAAAATTATATTGTTGAAATGAAAGACTATTTAATGAAATGTCAATATTCCAACAGAGTTTATTGCATAGATGGATTAATTCTTTCGATAAATTCGATCTTGATGCTTGCGCAAGATGTTTGGTGTGAATGCGATGTATATTTTCTGATATTGCCGAGACTGAGTCAAAATGCTCTGGAACATCTTTTTTATTTAATAAGAAGGAGAGGGGCTACTAATAATAATCCAATGCTTTTTGAATTCAATGCAATAATTTCTAAGATGTTGTCAATGAAAACCATCACCTCAAAAAAAACAACTGGAAATTGTGAGCCAGATGATGATATGCTGATAAATATTATAGAGGAAACAAAGGAAGAACTGGCAAACAACGCAAATGACCAAGATCAGGTGTAATGCAACGATGTAGAGCTAAGCATTGAAACTTATATATTTTATATGGATGTACAAGAGGTTAATGAATCGAAACCCGCTCTCAGCTATGCTAATGAAAATGCACTGAGATATTTCTTCGGATTTGTTTTGTATAAATCACAATTGAAATTTAAATGTTATATTTGCCAAATAGTATTATTGAAAAACGAACTCGTAGATTTAGAGCAGTCTGAACAATTTATATTTAACAAAAATTTTAAGACTCTTAATAATAATTTAAAACTTAAAGCACCACATTACGATTTCTTTAATCTTATGAAACTACATTACAAAATTTTTCAAAAATGTTCCGTATGCCCGACAAATAAAAGAAACAATAGTTAATGAATGTATTGCGGAAGTAGAAAACATTGATAAATGCTCAAAGTGGTATTCGAAATGGCATGCCTGCAATGAGCACCGATTATATATTATTAATTATTTCATACTTGTCCTGCTAAGAAAAAATAGTATTTGGCTCACAGAAAAGCTATGTGGTGAGAAGCTGAAAAGTTCGCAAAAAATTGAAATTTTAAAATCATAAAAAATAAATTAAGAAACCTAATAAAACGCAGAGTTGTTATAACTCTTTTTTGTCTGTCCTTCTGTATGGGGTCACGTAAGAAATTTAAAATATATAGATTAGGTGGGGAACATGGAGATTTTTAATTGGTATAGATTTACATATACAATTAATAATCTCAAGTCGACTCGAAGGTCATCTCTTGATGACCCCGTTGCAGATGCAATGGCCTCCGCGTGGTGTTCCCTGTATACCGATTATATGAACTATCTTCGCCTTATAATCGGAAACTAATTCGAACGGCGACAAAATATACATACATATACATATATAGTTAGCAGCGAAAAGCCACCCCAAACATACATATGAAGACAGTTCGGCATTACTAATTAGATAATTCTAATAGGCAAACATATTAATTTATTTATTTTTTAATATAACTACATACTATATATTAAAAATTTAGCTGAAATAAACAAAAACTAAAATGTAACCATAATTTATTTTGCATTAAATAAAAATACAAAAATAAAAAATATGATTAACACCCAACAAAATTTTAAAATAAAATACAAACATATTAAATGAGGCAGCGATTGAACCTGTAAGCCAAAACACGCCATGCCGCAGAACACGGCGAACAGTTTCTGTGTGGCATGATTTGTCCAACTCTTCCTTTATGCTTCCTGCAATTTTTGGTGCCGACAGCTTTGGATTTTCTCTAATTTTCCGGACAATGTAGCGCTCATCATAAGAATTAAAAATTTTGTTGGGTGCTTCTCTGCCTTTATCATGGACTCTATTTTCTCGCAAAAATCTATATATAATACTCTGAACAGTATTATCACTTAGTCCGACCATCCGACCAATTTCGCGTCGAGAATTTCCATTTTTAAAGTGAGTAAGGACAAGTTCTCTTTGCTCAATTGTAGTTCGTGGCCCCATTTCAGAAAACAAAATCTTATGCACGCTTCTCTCGCAAAAATTGTTACAAATGTGACAAAATACATTGCGAATAGTTTGACAAACGCATAGACACAAAAATTTACCGTTCATCCTGAACCTAACGGAACATATACCGCTACTTTGTTAAGTGGTTGAAATAATCTGTGAGCAAAATTGTTGAGTTTTTTCTTTAAAAATTAAAATAAAAATATTAAAAAAAAATATAAAAATTGTTGAACATTGTTTTTAATAAGTTAAGATATTAAACTAAATAACTGCATTTACAGATTATTAAAATTAATTTTAGTTTAGTTGTTACAGACGCTCAAAGTTTTTTGTACTAGCTGGTTGAAATAAGCTGTGAGCTACTGTATATCCCAATTCCTTCGAAAAAATGAAGGTAAAGTATGCCACGCAGGAATTCAGCCATACAGTAGCGTCTGCGATTTATACATTAATTGAAAATGACACATATATTGAATGCGAAGATGTTGCAATTTCCACAGCCTAGTTTATAGAAAGGGTCAATAAGCTGTTTGATTGTCTCAACAGCAACAACATATATGATAAGAACCCATACAAGTCGGCTGTTCAAAAAAATAATGACAGAAAATTATATTGTTGAAATGAAAGACTATTTAATGAAATGTCAATATTCCAACAGAGTTTATTGCATAGATGGATTAATTCTTTCGATAAATTCGATCTTGATGCTTGCGCAAGATGTTTGGTGTGAATGCGATGTATATTTTCTGATATTGCCGAGACTGAGTCAAAATGCTCTGGAACATCTTTTTTATTTAATAAGAAGGAGAGGGGCTACTAATAATAATCCAATGCTTTTTGAATTCAATGCAATAATTTCTAAGATGTTGTCAATGAAAACCATCACCTCAAAAAAAACAACTGGAAATTGTGAGCCAGATGATGATATGCTGATAAATATTATAGAGGAAACAAAGGAAGAACTGGCAAACAACGCAAATGACCAAGATCAGGTGTAATGCAACGATGTAGAGCTAAGCATTGAAACTTATATATTTTATATGGATGTACAAGAGGTTAATGAATCGAAACCCGCTCTCAGCTATGCTAATGAAAATGCACTGAGATATTTCTTCGGATTTGTTTTGTATAAATCACAATTGAAATTTAAATGTTATATTTGCCAAATAGTATTATTGAAAAACGAACTCGTAGATTTAGAGCAGTCTGAACAATTTATATTTAACAAAAATTTTAAGACTCTTAATAATAATTTAAAACTTAAAGCACCACATTACGATTTCTTTAATCTTATGAAACTACATTACAAAATTTTTCAAAAATGTTCCGTATGCCCGACAAATAAAAGAAACAATAGTTAATGAATGTATTGCGGAAGTAGAAAACATTGATAAATGCTCAAAGTGGTATTCGAAATGGCATGCCTGCAATGAGCACCGATTATATATTATTAATTATTTCATACTTGTCCTGCTAAGAAAAAATAGTATTTGGCTCACAGAAAAGCTATGTGGTGAGAAGCTGAAAAGTTCGCAAAAAATTGAAATTTTAAAATCATAAAAAATAAATTAAGAAACCTAATAAAACGCAGAGTTGTTATAACTCTTTTTTGTCTGTCCTTCTGTATGGGGTCACGTAAGAAATTTAAAATATATAGATTAGGTGGGGAACATGGAGATTTTTAATTGGTATAGATTTACATATACAATTAATAATCTCAAGTCGACTCGAAGGTCATCTCTTGATGACCCCGTTGCAGATGCAATGGCCTCCGCGTGGTGTTCCCTGTATACCGATTATATGAACTATCTTCGCCTTATAATCGGAAACTAATTCGAACGGCGACAAAATATACATACATATACATATATAGTTAGCAGCGAAAAGCCACCCCAAACATACATATGAAGACAGTTCGGCATTACTAATTAGATAATTCTAATAGGCAAACATATTAATTTATTTATTTTTTAATATAACTACATACTATATATTAAAAATTTAGCTGAAATAAACAAAAACTAAAATGTAACCATAATTTATTTTGCATTAAATAAAAATACAAAAATAAAAAATATGATTAACACCCAACAAAATTTTAAAATAAAATACAAACATATTAAATGAGGCAGCGATTGAACCTGTAAGCCAAAACACGCCATGCCTACACTCTACCACCAGAGCCAATGCACTTGTTGTGCGGACGTCGGTAAGCTGCAAGCATACAAAACACGAGCATCAAAAGTCATCTTCGTTCCCGAGACTTTCGTCGCTAAACAATGTAAACGACTTGCGCTGGCCACTGTCCGCGCAGTTGCGACACTTCATATGCACACGCATACTAATATGCGTCAACGTGTACATACACACACGCATACATAGAAAAGACAGCACAGCGCAACGAAATACACCCGTGCTCATCGTTTCGCAGTCGATCCGCGACTGAAGTAAATTCGATGCTGTTAGCTGTGCACAGCAGTGTTGCCAGTTTAGCAATTTTATGGCTAGTTCTAGCCATTTTGAAAGGCCGAATGCTAGAAAAATTAAGAAATTGATACTAGCTATAAATCTAGCTACTTTAAAATAAACTTCAGCTATTTTCGGCAATTTTCTCGAACCCGTGATTTAGGTCTGTGAAAATTACCAGTTACAGCGAAAATACTCTAAGTGACTTGAGTGAAAATACTTATCGAACAGTGATTTCTACTTTTGACCATCACTGCTTTGTGTGTTTCATCTCTAGTTTGTGGTGTACATTAAGTGACGCAAAAAAAGTGATGCAAAAATGCCTAAAGTGCTTTATACGCAAAAGTTTCGCGATGCTTGGATGCAGGCTAGTGAGTTCAAGGCCTGGATCCGGAAGGATGAGACGGATTTGTCAAAAGCTTACTGTAGCTACTGCAAATGCAGTATTAAAGCGAAAATATTCGATTTAAGGGCTCATGCTGAGACGAAGAAGCACATTTCGGCATCGAGTTGCTTCAGTCAAACCAACAAAATTTCGTTCTCTCGGATGCCTACGAAGCAAACAGAGCAGGAAACAGCGTTGTGCCTATTTATAGCAGATCACACTGCTATTGCACAAATAGACCACCTCAGCAGATTGTGTGTGCATAATTTTGGCGCGTGTCCTTCTGCTGCAAAAATAAGGCTTGGCCGAACAAAGTGCACAAGCATTATTAACAACGTTTTGGCGCAGCACTTCGATGAAGACTTAACTGCAGACATTGGTGATTCGAATTATAGCCTGCTCCTGGATGAATCTACAGATGTCAGCGTAACAAAGCTAGTTGGTAAGCATGTTAATATGTATGCTGATTACAAGTATGGGTGACGCTCTGGTCTTCTGTATTAAAATTATCGTGTTCTTTTCTGTTTAATTGTTAATTATTGTATATTTATATTTACATAGGTGTTGCCATAAATTACTTCAGTGTAAAATGTGGCGCAATTGTATCTACTTTTTTAAGCCTTATTCCCATCGAATCCGGAGATGCTGTTTCGATAGCCGAAGGTGTTAGACATGAGCTCGTTCGATTGAAGATAAATATTAATAAAATGTTTGGAATTGGCACTGACAATGCAAGCGTTATGACTGGAGTAAAGAGAAGCGTTTATACCGAGCTCAAAAAAGATGTTCCATCGCTTATTTTGATCAAATGTGTCTGTCATTCGGTACAGCTGTCAGTCAATCATGCTTGCGACAAATGTTTGCCAGATCAGTTGGAATTTTTAATCCATAATACTTACGCTTGGTTTTCTAAAAGCTCTATGCGACAAATCAATTATAAAAAAATATATCAATGCATAAACGATGACAAGGTACTAGCCTGAATATTTTACTTTAATTTCGAATTGTGTTCGTCCAAATGTTTCGTTCTTTTGTGTCCTGCGATCGTGATTGTCCAAACTAACTTACTTAAATTTTATATCAATTTATAGCTGCTGTAACCTGTTCTTAATATGTATAAATGTTTGATTTATGTGTGATTCGATTTAAACTGTTTTCTTTATCTGAAATCTTATCCTTAGTTGCCCTTGAAAATCCCTAGAGTCTGCGAGACTAGATGGCTTTCAATTGAGCTGGCGGTGACCAGGATTGTTGATCAGTGGACTGAGCTAAAATTGCATTTTTCCATAGCTTCACTCCAGGAGAACTGTCAGAAAGCCAAAATCTTGCAGTCTCTTTGGGGTAATTTGGTTATTTTTTGGGGTAGCAAAATGTTAGCCATTTTTTCAGCCATTTTTACAAACAAATTTGCTATTTTCAGCTAGTTTTTTTCGTAAATCTGGCATTATTTTTTGTTCAAGACCTGGCAACACTGGTGCACAGTGCACTGCTCCAGATGTTCGAAATTCGAAATCAGCCGTGCACTCAGCGGTTGTTGTATTCGCTTGGGGTGCTAATAATGCTGTTTCAAGTGAAATCACTTTTTTCGCCATTTGACACATACATGTGTTCTTTGGTTAGTGGCCAAACTTAAAATATATAAGTTTTTGGTTCGGCAATAAGAATAGAAAGAGAAAATTTGATGAATAATCAATTAAAGGAATTCCTGTTGGTTTTGATAACAATGGCTAAAAATTGTGGGATGTAATTGAAGGAAAATTTTTTGTTGCTAGAGATGTAGTTATAGATGAAAGAAACACGATAAATTCAAGAGCTGAAAAATGTAATATGGATATTTTGAATGATAGTAAGGATGATAATCAAAGCCATCTTCTGAATGATTGTAAGGAGAGTGAGAAAATAAGTCTTCCGAATGAGAGTAAGAAGACTCATGAAATGAATATCCTGAATGATAGTAAGGACGAAAATCAAAGTAAACTTCTGAATGATAGTATGAAGAGTGAACAAATACATTTTCCGAATGAGAGTAAGAAAAGTAATGAACTGTCTAGTAATATCATAACAAATAGAAGCAACGAAAATCCTGTAAAGACTGGTGATTATGAAGCTACATTTGGTCACAAAATAAGCCTCAAATATGTTATAAAGAAGATGAAACAGACTTGAACTTATTTGTATTAAATGTACATACAATCCTCAATGATGTCCCAATTTCATTTGGTGAAATAGGGAACAGAACAGAAATTAACCGTTATATTTATTTTTATGTTATTTTTGATGTTGGTAGCGCAGTTTATAACGTGTTTCGGGCTACGATTACAATTGGATTGTAATTATGAATAATTTAGTAATAATTTGTGAACAAAATGAGAAAACTATCCAAAGCGATTGAAAATAAGGTTGAAATCCTGACCGAGAACGGTGGTTCTTCACGTATAACCAAGAGGCTTGGTATAATCAAATCGGTGGTGATCGCAGTCCGAAAGAGACGGAATTGACTATTAACGCGCAAGTCGCAGGACGTAAAAAATGATTGAAAGAGTCAGATACTCGACTTTTGATGTTTGAGATGAGAAGAAACAAGTTTCTAACACCAAAGGGTGCTTCTCTGGCCATTAAAAAGAATGTTAGCGAATGGACTGCTAGAAGAGCGCTGCGAGATATCGGATATATTTCAAGTGTGAAAAAAAACATGCCTGCATTATCCGATAAAAATGTTAAAGCGCGTTTGAAATTTGCAAGGGAACACACAAATTGGACCGTTGCACAGTGGATCCAATCTAAAATCTAGCAGCATAAAAGTATATTTTAAATATATATATATATAAATATAAATATTGTGTTTAGTTTTGATTTCATTTAATTAGTTACACTCTGCAAAGCTCAAAAAAGCTTTTGAATTAGCATTTGAGTACATCTCTGAAACTCTTTAAAACTTAACTAATTTGCAACACGTGTCTACACATAGATTTGCGTTCGTTTTAAATTTTGTGATTCGTTTTAAATTATGAAAACAAGTGATATATTTTAGTATATTGATATAAATAACTATTGTTTTCCTTAAAATAAGGTATGTACTAAATACAAATTGCAGTTCGTGGCCCGTCTTTTCCTGTTTAGCTTAAAAAAGTGTTATTTGTAAGTTGACTTAGCAAGAATTGTTTTTGAGCGTTTTACTGTCTTCATTGGACTGTAATTAACGTTATTCAATCGTATTCAAGCTAGTTTTAGTATTTATGTAAAGTGTGAGTTCTTGTGGTGTTAAAATGTCCAAAATGATAACCAACTATGTCTAACTCTTAAGTCTATTGCACTTTTTATGTGAAATGTCAGTCCCAAAGCGCGATGTTGTGCATGTGGCTTGGCGAAAGTGTAGTATCAAGGAAATGGTTGCTGCTAAATGAATATGTATTTGGCACAATTGTGAAGAACATAAACCTATCCGACAGCGATATTAAAGAAATTAATCAAAAATTGGCTAATTTTGTAAGTAGGCTTTCTGTGAAATGGAAGGATTGCGTTGACGATTGGAATCGTGTTGTATGGTCAGATGAGTCAAAACTTAACCGTTTTCAGTCTGACGGAAAGCAATACTGCTGGCGTAGACCCGCAGAACGAATCAAGAGACACCATGAAAATACAAACTGAAAGACTCTGGTCTTAATAGACGGTATTATGCGAAGGGAGGACTAAAAAATGTGCTTATCACCAAAATGAAATTGTTTTCCAACAAGATGGGGATCCGAAGCACACATCGAAAATTGTACAGGAATGGATTCGAAAGCAACATTTTAAATTTATGGAGTGACCAGCACAAAGTGCCGACCTCAATCCAATTGAAAATCTTTGGTCAATCGTGAAAAGACGGCTCGGGCATTACGAATCCGCTCCACCAAACATGGGCATCCTTTGGGAGCGTGTTAACACAGAATGGAGTCAAATTTCAACAGACATTACTCAAAATTTGGTAGAGAGCATGCTAAACCGCGTTAAAGAAGTCATTTCCAATAAAGGTCTTTGGACAAAATATTATTATTTTTATACCCGCTACCCATAGGGTAGAAGGGTATTATAACTTAACATCTCCGACCCCATAAAGTATATATATTCTTGATCAGTGTCAACAGCCAAAACAATATAGTTATGTCCGTCTGTCTATCCGTATGAACACCTATATCTCAGAGACTATAAGACATAGAGACATAGAAATTTGGTACATATAGGGATGTCGAAAAATATTGATTAATCGATTAATGACATCAAATGATTATTTTAGAATTTTCGATTAATGCAATTAATCAAAAAATAAGTAAAAAACCGATTAATTAATCGATTATTTTAGCCAAGTTTCTAATCTATGAAAACAATTATTTTCTTGGTTTGTTTTGATTATTATATACATATTTATTTATTTCCACTTGCATTGGGGCTGCCTAATACACAGTAAAGTTCAAATAATACTAATATGCATATGTACATATATTCAATTCAATACTTACTTTAAGGGCTTCAGCCTCCTCCCCATGCTTTAGCTTCAAGTGTTGCATCATGTTTGTTGTGTTGTTTGAACACTTTAACACCTTATGGCATATGTTGCATTGAACATTCGACTCGCCATTTTTCGAAAAATGTTTCCAGACTCCGCTGCGTAACGGAGCCATTTGATATTTTATTTTTATTTTTGTAGGTAAATTTTGTGACAATTTTGGCGCAGTTCACAAATTGAATGGCTTTATTCATTTGTGTTCTCTCTTCTTCTTGGTTCGTTCATTCAGTTCTTAAGCGTTCTTAAATAAGAATCGAATGAGCGAACAAGAGTGAAGTTTGTTCTTTCGGTTATTTCCTCAAATAATCGATTATAATTGCAATTAATGCAAGGGCATTAATCGATTCAATTAAATCGAAAGTTTAAGCAAAATAATCGATTATCAAATTTTCGATTAATCGTGACATCCCTGGGTACATAGGATCCTGCATTCTTTACGCAGATTAAGTTTATTTCAATAGTTGGATGCCACGCCCCTTCGCCAACAATATGCATAAATCTAGAACAAGTCAAGTTTTTTTTATGTAGATCGCATATAACTCCAAAGTTTTTTGTAATGTTGTGCAATTTGGTAGGCCATCTGTGCTTAATACTCTTAATATACCCTGTAATTTTAGTAAAAATGAGTAGAACAAAAGTTATTTGTTAAATTATTTATCAAAATAGTTGTGCCCAATGCATATGGACGTTCTAAGTGTATGAATGACCTAGAGATATCAAATTTGGTGACAGTATTCGTGTAGGTCTTACGCAGATCAAGTTTGTTTTAGATTTTTGCCACGCCCCTTTCCGCCCCCAAAAACTGGAAAAGTAATAAAAGAATAGAGCATTGAATTTTGGTATGCATAATAATAATTATAGTCTCAATGATTCCTGTGAATTTGGTTGAGATCGAATGAAAAACAAGGAAGTTATTAAAGAATCAATGTTATATGCAAAATATACTTGCAGCTGCTCGCGCTTTGTTTGTTTCGTTGACAGTGTGACCATGTCGGTATGTTATGGATTTTTTTTTCAAATATATACAAAAAAAGGTCAGTATGTTCTTTGGTATATCTTTTGTTAAAATATCACTTAAGTGGGTTGCGGGTATCATACGGTCGAGCACTCTCGACTGTAGCTTTCTTACTTGTTTTTATTAAAACTTTTTCAAACGAGAGAAATTGAGTTTATGCGGTTATTTTTCGTTTTTACTTTAATTCTCATCGAATTTATCTCTATCATCATTGTTTTTGCTTACAATTTATTAAGAATCAAATAATTAAAATAAATCGAAACAAAATTTTGGATTTGCTTGTATGATTATGATTTTATGGGTGAAGAAAGTCTGTGTCGTGAACATGCACTCAATTTTGCTCGCCACTGTAGATGCTCACGAATTAAATAAAACATTGACTATTGTTAAGAGGCCTAAGAATATTAATATAGTAGATAAGAAATGGGTGTTCTCTTTAAAATATGATGAATTTGGTAACATATCTATATCGCACTTTTTGTTTTCATTTTGAATTTTTTACTGCGTCGTCGCGAATATGGTTTGCAAGAGAGTGCGAGCCTGCGTCCCGATACCTCGTTAAATAGGTCACGATTCAAGTTTACTGCGCTCTGTTAAGCTCACTTGGTTTCGCAAACGCTAAATTCCTGCTAACTCAAGTGAGATGTTAACTCGCGTGCGCGATCCTAATTTGCTACTGTAAAAGACGAAATATATCCGTTTTTGATATTTTATTAGTGTGGCCAACTTTTGGTCCATCACACCCTCTCCTTTCCTCCCGGGCGGATGTGGACTCGTATCCGGCCCGTTCGGGAGCCATGGACTTGGTAGATAACGTCCACCCGCACGTGGGTAAACCGGGCGCGAGTGTTGCGACCCTCGGTCTGCCTGATCTCATCGATCAGCCCTCGCGGGAGGTCCCGGCGTCTCTATGCACCAGGATGGTGGTGCTTCCACCAGCTCGCTCTCGTGGGTGACGTCCTCCATCAGTCTCAGATCCTCCTCGCCATCGTCCTGCGGGAACTCTTGGGGCAGGATGCCCAATAGATCCAACCATGGCCTCGGGTCCTTGGGTACGGCTGTGGATGTCGGGTATTGCCGCCGGAAGCGGGGATCGTCCGTGTCGTCATCCGACGATGCCGACTTCCAATACGGACCGGTGTTAATGATCGGCCTACCTCAACCATCCCTTGAGGTTGTTGCTGTTCCTGTTCCCTCAGCATCTCACAAACCAGGGGGACGCATGGTTCGGTTCTTCGGGATGGTATGGTCCATGCGCCTCTGGCGCATATCGCCGGGCCGAGGTAGTTCCACGTCGGGGGTATCCCGAAATACGTGGGTATGGTTTATTCCGAGGGTACTATGACATTCACAGTCGTTCGCGCTACCCTCGTGAGCCGCATACCCCTTGGACAGATGGCCGGCTCGTAGGACACCGACACCAGTCGTCTCAGACCTTCTGGTCTAGGGGGGGTGGGGATGTCGTCACCGGCGAGATCGATTTGTCTCCATTATCTCTCGGTCTATGGAATAGGAAACAAAAAATACTTGGGTTAGCTGGTGCAAAGAATAAGAACGGGAGCTTTGGGCTCGGGGCGTTCGCGATGGGAACGTTCGTGACTAAATCAATTCCGATCTGGCTCATATTCTTCCTGGCTTTCACTGTCTTCTCGATCTAGGAATTCCTTCAGATCGGCAATGTTGGCGACTTGCCGTTGGATGGTCGTGGTGTTTTGCAGCCGTACAATGTTCGGAGATATGAACTTTTTGACAATGTATGGCCCGTCAAACTTTGGCGCCAGATTCGCGGCGAACCCTTCAGCGGCGTTGGAAAGGTGGTATTGTCGCAGCAAGACCTTCATTGTCATTGTCAACGGCGCAAATTGTAGGGTCGGCTTTGGTAGTGGCTAGCTTGGTCCAAGATTCCTCTGACAAGCGTGAATATCTCCCGGAGCCTTTTTGCTTTGGTGTCGGGGTCTTCGGGATCCGGATGTGATTCGGGAGACACCTCCTCATATAACCCTCCTGGGAGTCGAGGTTCCCTACCCTGTACCAGGAAAGCTGGGCTATATCCGGTTGACTCAGATGTACTGAAAAATACAAAAAATGTACCCCAAGAAAATGCGGAAAGTGCTCCACTCGGCCGTAAAAAACTAAATTTTTAAGCCAGCGCCTGTCCAGGGTTCGAAAACAAGATTTTTTATATTTGGTCAGATGGACCGTCAGATGAGAGGGATTTGCAGGGCAGACGCGATCGTCTCTACGGGGGGGGGGGGGGGGGGGGGGGGTTAGAAGGCTCTTCTCGTACTATGTGATATGACGTGGTCGTCGTATCAGCACGGTAGCAAGATCGGCAGATTTAGCGTAGTCGCTAATGGAACTAGGAAATAGGGTTACACCCGCTGAAAAGATCCCGTCCCAGAAATACGTGTGCGTGAGTTTAAAATTTATCCGCTTTCTTTTATTTAAAAATGTCTTAAATCTACGTTTAATTCTAGCCAGTGGGCGCAAATGCTTAGTCGCACTGCTCGAGATTGCAACGGGATATCGCAAGCAAGAGGGGAAGGAGTGGTCGCGGCTCGCTGTCTTATTTGTGTGTATGTGTGGTCACGGACACTCAAATTACAAAGCGTACATTGGGCCGGCACAAGTGCGTAGTCGCACTGCTAGGCTCAGTGTTGGCGTTTAGTAGACACGAGGGGAGGGGCGGTCGCGGCTCTCTGCTGGTGTTTGTACAAGTGTGTGGTCACACATACACAAACCTTGCATGCGCACGGAAACTATGCAGCTGCGTAATCGCACTGTTACAGTCCGTGCCGGCACTTCGTGGACGCGGGGGAAGGGAGTGGCTCACGGCTCTTCACGTCTGCTTGTGTGTGTGTGTCGTCACACTGACACAAGTTTAACAAGTTGCGTATAGACTCTGCGCAAGCGTGTTGTCACACTGCTAAGAACTGTAACGGCACTTTGCAGACGAGGGAGGGCAACGCGCAACTCGCAAAACGTTGGTTATGTTCGTGTGTAGTCACACGACACACGCCCGGCACGTGCAGCGATCTACGCCAGTATGTAATCACACTGCTGGATTGCTGCGCCGACACCGTTGTAGGCAAGAGGGGGGGAAAAGCAGAGTTCGAATTGTGAATTCACTCGCGTAAGTAAAGAAGAGCGCTCGAAATTGCGCTGGTCTAATTTTGTTTTATCTAACACTGTTCTAGTTGCGAGGGGGGGGCGATAAAAGTACTAATTGTACTTGCTGACATACCTGCACGACGTTTTGCTATCCTAGATACTGGGGTTAATCACTTGTGTCTTCTGTGTGTGTGTTTGGTTTACGTTGATCGCTGACCAGAGTGAGAGCCTGTCTCCTGGCCTCTCGTTAAGTAGGTCAGTTTTCTACTTAACAGAGCCCTGTTAAGCTCACTTGGGTCTGCTAGCGTTAAGCTCCTGCTGACTCAAGTGAGCTGTTAACTCGCGTGAACGATTAAAGACCGTATCTATTTACGCTGTTTCAGTATTTTTTTTAGTTTATTATTATCGATTTATTTGTGTGGCCAGATTTTTGGGCCGTCACAACGCAACGAAAACCAAACCCAAAATGTATTGCCTGCGGATCCCACAGAAGTCATTTCTCTTTTAATGGAGACCGAAATGTCCAAACACCAATATTTGTTGATTCGAAATTTTGTAAACAGCAAAATATTATTAGATTTTTTCCTAGCTATCAATGCATTTTAAGTTCTAAAAAATATAGATATCCTGACCGCATACACTCCTGCACAAAATAACAAGACACCTGTTAATTTTATGTTTCAGCCGTCGTAGGAGAATAGAAACACACAGAAAATCAAAACAAAGTATGACGAATAATAGCACAAAGAGTAATGCACAAAATGCGCTATTCTTATCTTTGTTTGGATCTCTTGTTTTCAAGTAACGGTAAAAAAGCACACTAGTTTTGATTTTAGCTACGCTGCAAGTGTATCAATATTATACGACACTTTTTAATTTTGCGGCTGTAGAGAAAGGTTTAGTGCTGATTAATTTTTTTTTTTTATAATTTTCTTAAACATTTCATACATTTTCAATAAAATGCCTCGTGGTAAATCATTAACCGAAGACGAAAAAGGAAGGATAAAGGCGTATAATGATGCTGGCTTTAATGTTAGCCAAATTTCGAGGAAGGTGGGTCGATCACGCTGTGTGATCACAAATTTTTTGTCCAATGTGGATGGGTACGGTGTCAAACACAGCCCTGGAAGAAAGCCGAAGCTATCTGATCGCGACAAACGTCGAGTACTGAAAAATGCAAGCATATTAACATACGCTTAAAGAGTATCGAAAAAAACTGCAATATATATCCAAGCTACGAAAAGGTGAGAGAAGCTAAAGAAAAGTGTCACTACAATAATTCCCCTTCAAATGGTGGATCAAAATGGGAGAATTATTTGGAGAAACATATATCCATTATCCGTTAAATATTGCAGGCCGCTAAAAATTGAGTTTGCTAAAGAAAGCCGGGATCACATTTTGAATTCCAAATTTCTTTTGGATTCGCAAATAAAAGACTTAAATCCATTTGTGTATGAGGCGGAACAAGAGTGGAAGTTCGATTCGACGTACACATGACGCTCATCGATGGAAAGGTGTTGAATACATTAACGGGCACTAATTCAACACATTCCTGTCCAATTTGTGGTGCTAGTCCAAATGTCTTTTTAAAAGAAACATAGGTTAACAGTCAAAAGTTCAAGCCTAAACCCAATTCTTATCAGTACGGAGTTAGTTAAAAATAATGATGGTACGCAAGAAGGACATTGAGCGAAAACTTTGGTCTGAAATGGGGTTACATATTAACAAACCAAGTCAGAATGGTTCTCGAAATTCCAACGATGGCAATACGGCGCGAAGAGCATTTTCGGACGTTCAATTATTTGCCTCAGTATTATAACTGGATGAAGAGCTTTTAAACAAACTACATATCATTTTAATAGTTTTATTATGCGAATATGACGTTTATATAAATAAGTTTAAGAAATTTTGTGAGAAAACGCTTCGTTTGCATTTAATTAAATATCCGTGGTATCCAATGACCGCTACGGTCCACAAATAATTGAATCATCTGTACTTCCTGTTGGTTGCTTAGACGAAAACGCATCTGAGGCTCGCAACAAATATTAAAAGCGCGATAAGATTTTGCATGCCAGGAAATATAGCCGAGTGAACAATTTAACCGACGTATTTCACCGAGCTTTGGATTCTTCTGATCCTTACTTATCAAGCATCGCTCCAAAAAAGAGTTCAAAATCATACTCATTGCCAAGTGAAGTTATAGCACTTTTAGTTAGACGTTGGACGTTGATGTGCTAACGAACAGCACCATCAAGTGGCCCAACGACACCAAGCAAGGGCTTGTTACCGCGCGGGCCGTAGGGGCGCACCACGTAGCTTGTGGCAACGGACAATCGCGAACATAAAGTAAAAATATATTTTAATTAATTTTAAAGTTACATAATTACACACTAGACAGATGACTTAATATCAAATTTCTAAGAGTGGAAAACGAAGAAACATTATTTATTATAGAATAGTACTCGTTATAGTTAGAACATAAAATACGGAAAGGATTATGTAATGCATAGTTTTCACTACAAAGTGGAAGGGAAAGAGGGAAAGAGGAACCTTAAAATTAATTTAGCTAATCAGTTCGGATGAATCGATCTCACCATTAATGAGCTTATGCAAAAAAATAACACCAAGCATGGTTCTTTTTTTTTATTCATAATAATAATAACGAAATGGTAACAAGGATATGTGTACTGTTACCTAACTGGGCAACTTAATCAAATCAGAAATAAAAAACAAACAAAATTAATTATGTAAACAGAACATAATAAATTTAAACTATGGACAAATTATTTAAATTAAGCCTAAGAATATGCTAGAGATTAAGTTTAGTATTGTTGACATTATTAGGTCAAGACCCGAGCCAGCAGATCTTGAGGATGATGTCGTTTCAGTCTTCTAGTGACCGTTGTGCGATGACTCGTCGTTAGGCGCCTAGCTAGTCTGTTTGGGTGACCTCCGAGCCTCTCCGTATATTTTTGTGCAATCGCCTGAATTTTGTCGCCAATTTTAGATACTTTGAAGTCGCGTTCAATGTCCGCCGTTCTCATATACCATGGAGCTCCTGAGATCCTCCTCAGCGTATTGGCTTGAATCACGCGTATTTTGTTAAGGTGCGTTTTAGCTGCTATACCGTACACCTGTATTGCATAGAAGAGGCTCGGAGCTAAAATGCACTTATAGATACGAACCTTGTTGTCCAGCGAAAGCTTGTTTTTAGCTGAGAGTAGCCAGGACATACGATTTAGTTTGGTTCTATAAGATTGCAGCAGCGACTTGATATGGCTTTCAAATTTGAGCCTTCTGTCTAGGATGACTCCTAGATATTTGTGTGATGGTGAGTGGGTTAACACTCTACCATTAAGCGTCACACACGGGCAGCTCCGCACCCGATTTGCGAAAGTCATGTTAGCGCATTTTTCTGCATTGCATTCTGCACACGTTCCAATTCCTAGCCCATTCCTGAAATGCATCTAGATACTCTTGAAGCCCTAATTTTGCCAGGTCTATGGAGATGTTTTTGGTGAGCACCGCGGTATCGTCAGCGTAGGTTGCGACCAGCGTATCCTTTCGAGCAAGTAAGCATGGTTCTACGATCAGAAAGTGAAGGAAGATTGATAAGTAAGAGTCTACTGCGATAGGAAGGTAAAGGAGTGTTAGCACTCCAATTAAGACCCCGAAGGGCAAACAAAAGAAATTGTTTTTGTACAGACTCTATTCTTTCCTGATGAACCTTATATTGGGGACACCAAATACAAGAGCCATATTCAAGAATAGGTCGAACAAGAGAAGTATAAAGAGTTTTAGTGATGTAGGGATCATTAAATTCTTTCGACCAACGCTTAATGAAACCAAGGACACCTATTACACGATTAGTTATATCCAAGATGTGCTTGTCAAATTTAAGTTTGGGATCGAGAAGAATACCTAGATCTTTAACAGACTCAATGCGCTCAAGAGGTTTTGCATGTAGGAAATAAGTATTGTTAAAAGGCAAACGCCTGTAAAAAGACATTACGTTACATTTATTGCAATTAAGATTTAAAAGGTTTATTTGACACCAAGATTGGAAACTATCAAGGTCAGCTTGCAGCATTTCACCAGATTGAGAATCAACTGACGTTAAACAAAGCTTGACATCATCGGCATACATTAACACACGAGAAAATTTAATAACGGATGGAAGATCATTAATAAACAATGTAAATAACAAAGGGCCAAGGTGACTCCCTTGAGGTACACCGGAAGTGACCTTAACAGACTTGGAGACTAAGCCGTTAAAATACACTTTCTGTGTTCTGAGATTTAAATAGCTAGATATCCAGATAATTAAGTTATTTGGAAATCCCAAGAGGTAAAGCTTATGTAGTAATAGTGAGTGATTAACTGAGTCAAAAGCTTTACTGAAATCAGTATAAATAACGTCCGTTTGCATTTTGTTTTGGAAACCATCAATTACCAAAGAAGTGAACTCCAGTAAGTTAGTGGTAGTAGATCTATATTTCATAAACCCATGCTGGCATGGTGATATAATAGATCTACAATAATGTTGTAACTGTGAGGTTATTAATTTCTCAAACAGTTTCGGAATAGCAGACAATTTTAATATTCCTCTATAATTCTCGGCATTCGATTTGTTTCTTTTTTTATGGAGAGGAATAATAAAAGATTCCTTCCAATAGTTTGGAAAAGAACATAAAAAGAATATATAAAGGAATTAATAAAGCCTCAGCACAATGCCTAAGCACACATGCTGGAACTCCATCTGGCCCTGGTGAAAATACAGGCTTTAGAATCTTTAAATTATTTAATAGTAAACTTTTAGTAATTAATGGTTTAAAAATGCAATGTGCGTCATTTATCTGATACGGATAAGGCAAAACCAATCGATCGATTTGAGATCTATATGTAGTTTGAAAAAAAAAGCAAACAAATCAGCAATAGACTGATTGGCTTCCGCTGTATTCTTTTCAAAAAAAACAGTCGATGGAAGCGTTGATGAACCACGCTTCATATTAACAAAGTTATAGAATCTACTCGGATCACTGCGAAACCGCATAACAAGAATAATCGAATAACAAGAGAAGTTAAAGGAAGTGTTAGATTCCTTAAACTTCTTGTAATTTCTCGCCATTTTATTTTTAAGGTATGTCAATTCCCGTGTAAACCAAACAGGCTTATTAGACCTATTTGGTTTACGTAACGGGACGCATATGTCGAATGAAGAGTTTAATGCAGTATAAAACAGTTCAGTTGCACTATCAATGTCCCTACACTCGCAAAGAGGAGACCAGTCAGTGTTCGACAGGATCCGAGAGAGTTCATTGAAATCTGTGTTACGAAAATGACGCACGTGTTGCAATCTTGTAGTAGAGTATGCTACACGGGTCTCTAGGTTCATCAACACTTCTAAAGTAGGATGATAAGGATCTTCAGGACGGGATAAAGGTTCAGATCGGGAGACAGATATAAGGGAAGGATCCTGTAACGAACCGTCACAACGCCGGGATAGCCAGCTACTGTCCAGGGTTCGAGAAACAAGAATATTTGTTTTGGTCAGATGGACCGTCGGATGTCGAGGGATGTGCGAGACAGACGCGATCGTCTCTGCGGGAATTGGAAGGCTCTTCTTGTACTATATAGTTATGACGTTGTCGTCGTAACCGCACAGTAGCAAGATCGGCAGATTTAGCGTAGTCGCTAATGGAACTAGGAATTAGGATTATACCCGCTGGAAAGATCCCGACCCAGAAACACGTGTGCGTGATTTCGAAATTTATTAGTTTTCGTTTATTTAGCAATGTCTTAAATTTAGTTGTCTATGTTTAATTCTAGAGGGGGGGCGGAAGTGCGTAGTTGCACTGCCCGAGGTTGCAACGGGGTGTCGCAAGCAAGAGGGGGGGGGAGTGGTCGCGGCTCGCTGTCTTCGTTTGTGTGTATGTGTGGTCACATACACTCAAACTACAAAGCGTACACTGGCCGGCGCAACTGCGTAGTCGCAATGATAGACTCGGTGCAGGCACTTCGTAGACACGAGGAGAGGGGGGTTTGTCGCGGCTCGTTGTCTTCGTTTGTGTGTATGTGTGGTCACATACACTCAAACTACAAAGCGTACACTGGCCGGCGCAACTGCGTAGTCGCACTGCTAAACTCGGTGCAGGCACTTTGTAGACACGAGGGGAGGGGGTGGTCGCGATTCTCTGCTTGTGTTTGTGTATGTGTGTGGTCACATATACACAAACCTTGCGTGCGCGCAGAAACTGCGCAGCTGCGTAATCGCACTGCTGGAGTCCGTGCGGCACTTCGTGGGCGCGAGGGGAGGGAGTGGCTCGCGGCTCTTTACGTCTGCTTGTGTAAGTATGTTGTCACACTAACACAAGTTTAGCAAATTGCGTACAGACTCTGCGCAAGCGTGTTGTCACACTGCTAAGAATTGTAACGGCACTTTGCAGACGAGGGAGGGCAACGCGCGACTCGCAAACGTATGTATGTGTGTAGTCACACGACACACGCCCGGCACGTGCAGCGATCTACGCGAGTATGTAGTCACACTGCTAGATTGCTGCGCCGACACCGTTGTAGGCGAGGGGGGGGGGATATGCAGAGTTCACACTGTGAATTCACTCGCGTAAGTAGGGAAGAGCGCTCGAATTTGCGCTGATCTACTTTTATTTTATTTCACACTGTTGTAGCTGCGACGGGGGGGCGATAAAAGTACTAAGTGTACTTGCTGACATACCTGCACGACGTTTTGCTATCCTAGATGCTGGGGTTAGTCGATTGTGTCTTCTGCGTGTATGTTCGGTTTACGATGATCGCTGACCAGAGAGTGCGTGCCTGTCCCCTGGCCTCTCGTTAAGTAGGTCAGTTTTCTACTTAACAGAGCCCTGTTAAGCTCACTTGGGTCTGCTAGCGTTAAGCTCCTCCTGACTCAAGTGAGCTGTTAACTCACGTGAATGATTAAGGACCGTATCTATTTACGATGTTTTCAGTATTTTCTTAGTTTATTAATATCGATTATTTTGTGTGGCCAGATTTTTGGGCCGTCACACCCCCCCCTTTCCTCCCGGGCGGATGTGGACCCGGACTCGGCCTGTTCGGGAGCGGTGGATCTGGTAGACCGTGTCCAACCAGACGTGGGTGAAGCGAGCGCGGGTGTTGCGGCCCTCGGTCTGCCGAACCTCCTCGATGAGCCCTCGCGGCAGTTGGCGTCTCGGCGTTTCCACGGCCCAGGTCGCTGGTGCCTCCACCAACTCGCTCTCGTGGGCGACGACCTCCACCAGATCGAGGTCGTCTTCCCCGACCTCTGTTGGAAATTCTGGGGCCAGGATGCCCCAGAGCTCCGACAATGACTCCGGGGTGTTATCGAAGTCATCTCCTGCGTCCTCTCCGGTCGGTTGTCCTGCTTCGGTCGGTTGTCCTACTTCCGCCGACACCTCGGCCTGAAGCACGTCTCTGTTCTCGGCTGGGTCTGGGGCTGGGGTTTCGGCTATGGTGGTCGCGTATTGACGCCGAAATCTTGGGCCCTCCATCTCGTCCTCCGACGCAGACTCCCAGAACGGCCCTGTCTCGACCGTTGGGACGTCTGGGGGTGTCTCCTCGACCCTGGCTATGGCGCATACCACGGGACTGGCGGGTTCGGTCCACTGGTGTGGGGTGGCCCATGCGCCGGTGTTGCACACGGCGGGGCCGACGTAGTTCCACGTCGGTGGGATGCCAAAGTATGTGGCGATCGATTCGCCCGCGGGGACGATGACGTCCACCGTCGTGCGCTCGACTCTTGTTAGTCGCATACCCCACGGCCGGATGGCTGGCTCATAGGAGACCGCCTGCGCCACGCCCTCCACGAAGAAGGGTTCGTCTTCCTCGCTGTCGGACGTGGGAGCAGCCTCCCAATGAGCCAACTCGTCTCCGTCCGTGGGAATGGCATGGTATATGCCGTGACCCTGGCGTGGGTCTTGACGCCTGACGTTTGGTCGGGGCGACCACGCCCCTGGGGCTGGTCCGATAGGGACATCGTCCTCTTCGTCCTCGTCGTCCTCTTCGCGATAACTCGCCGGCGAGTAGTGAGTTCCCTCACACGACTCTGGCCCGCCCGAGTATTGCCACTCATACTCGGTCGGGGAAGGGGGCCTAACCTCCCGTGGCTCTGGCACGAACGAGTATTGCCATCCCACATCCGGTGACGTGTTGCCTGGGTCCTGTGCCCGGTGTGCGTGGGTATCCCACTCGGCGTCCTCAGGCCGGACGGCGGAGTATTGAGGAGCATCGGGGTGGTAGTAGGTGGGGGACCGTGCTTCGCGGCCTGACCACTCCTCCTGCTCGGTGGTGGTGGCCATCCTCCTTACTCCTTCCCTGGGGGGTGTGGGGGTGCTGTCACCGGCGTTGTCGCGCGGTGGAGTGGTACCTGTCAGGTCTATTGGTTCCATCCTATTTGAGCTGTGGAATAGTGGAGAAAGAGAAAAGCGCCTGGGTTAGCTAATGTCACGGATGATACTGGAGCGTTTTAGTTCGGGGCGTTCGCTATGGAGGTGTTAGCGGCTACGTTAGTTTTAGTCTTGTTCGCATTCTTCTTGACTTTCACCATCGACCTCCTCTTCCCGATCAAGGAACTCCTTCAGATCGGCAATATTGGCGACTCGCCGTTGGAGGGTCGTGGTGTGTTGCAGCCGTACAATGTTCGGCGATATGAACTTCTTTACGAGGTAAGGCCCGTCGAACTTCGGAGCGAGTTTCGCGGCGAATCCTTCCGCGGCGTTGGAGAGGTGATGTTGACGCAACAAGACCTTCATTCCAAGAGCGGGTCGCCACTGTCTGCGGCGCAGGTTGTAGTGTCGGCTTTGGTCGTGGCTAGCTTGGTCTAGATTTCCTCGGACGAGCGTGAATATTTCGCGGAGTCATTTGGCCTTGGCGTCGGGATCTTCGGGGTTCGGGTGAAGTTCGGGAGACATTTCCTCGTATAGTCCTCCTGGGAGTCGGGGTTCCCTACCCTGTACCAGGAAGGCTGGGCTATATCCCGTTGACTCGGACGTGCTGGAGTTCACGGCCAACGTGATCTCTGGAAGTAGGGTATCCCAGGTGTTTTGTTGGCCGTCGACGAGTTTGGCGATCATGGTCTTCACCGTCCTGTTGGCTCGTTCCGTAGGGTTCTCGTGCGGAGCATATGGGGCAGTGTGTTGTATCTCCACACCGGCGGTTTTCAGGAACGCCTTGAAAGCCCTGCTGGTGAACTGGGTCCCATTGTCGCACACAAACAGCTTTGGGACCCCGAAGTGAGCGAGGATACGCTCCCGGAACGCCCGTTGCAGTCCAGCCGCTGTTGCGCGTCGTAAGGGGACCAATTCCACCCACTTCGAGAATAGGTCGAAGAACACGAGTAACATGGTGTTACCCTGTTTCGAGCGTGGGAGTGGTCCCACGAAATCGGCGCACACTGTGGCGAACGGCTCTTCGGCGGCTCGAGTGTGCATGTGTCCTGCCGGCTTTTGCTGTGACGTCTTGTATTTCTGGCAGCTCAGACAGTGTCGAATGTGTCGTTTTACGTCGCGGTGCATCCCCGGCCAGTAGTATCGCTGTGCGACTCGCAAGATGGTCTTCCGTACACCGAGATGCCCTGCAGACGGCTGGTCGTGGCACTCCTGGAGTACTCGCAGCCGCATCTCTCGGGGTACGCACAACTTCCAGGTCACATCGTCGAAGTCGTCGGCTCGATGCACGATGTGGCGGTATAGTTGACCCTCCCTTACTGTGTAATCCGGGTATCGCTGTGGTTCCTCGCTTACCTGTTGGATCCGTCGAGACAACCAAGGACACGAGCGTGGCTCCTCCTTTAGTCGGTCCAGACGGGTGACGGGTTGTCGAGACAGGGCATCGGCGACTACGTTCTGTTTCCCGGGACGATACCTCACGTCGTATTGGTATTGCTGCAACTCCAACGCCCAACGTGCTACTCGGCCATGTGGTGACTCCAGTGAATTCAGCCACTTAAGGGCCAGATGGTCGGTGATAACCTCGAACCGGTATCCTTCCAGGTAGCAGCGTAGTTTCCTGATGGCCCAAATCACTGCCAGACACTCCTTCTCGGTAGCCGAATAGTTTTCCTCTGCCTTGTTCAGTCGTCGACTGACGTAGGAGATTGCACGCTCCTGGCCGTCGATTTCCTGGGTTAACACGGCGCCGATTCCCACGTTGCTTGCATCCGTCTGTAGCACAAACTGAGTCGGTCCAAAACTTCCCGCAGATTTTTAGCGTGGTCTTCCAAGGAGTTCCCGACGACCACGATATCGTCCAAGTATGCGAACGCATACGACTCCATGTCCACCCCTATGACCGCGTCCAGAGCTCGTTGGAAGGTCGCCGGAGCCGAGTGGAGTTCAAAGGGCATCACCTTCCACTGGTAGAGTCCGCGTCCTGGTACCGTAAACGCAGTCGCTTCCCGGCTGCTTGGTGCCATGGGGATCTGCCAGTAGCCATTCTTTAGGTCCAGCGTTGAAATTAACTTGGCGTGCCGGAGGCGTTCCAGGATATACGTGATCCGGGGAAGAGGGTACGCATCGGGGATTGACCGTTCGTTGAGTTGCCGGTAGTCCACACACATACGCCATTGGCCGTTCTTCTTCCGAACCAACACAATAGGGGCGCTATGAGGACTATGCGATGGCTCAATTAGGCCGTCCTGCAGCAGTTGGTCGACCTGCTCGTCGATGATGCGTCGCATGGCCGGATTTTTAGGGAAGTAACGCTGTTTGATCGGCCTCTCGTCCCGAAGCGTTATATGGTGTTCCGCGATCGTTGTTACTCCGGTCATCTGGGAGAACTTTGGAATTTCTTCTTCCAGAAATTCCTGAATGGCTGGGGCGATCTCCGGTGGCCATGCGTCTGTGCTCGATGGGGTCGGATCCAGCTCGTCTTCCTGGTCTGGGAGCGAAGTCTGTAGATCCGGGGTGAGGGTGACATCGTAGGTACTGGGGCCTTCCATCTTAGAGCCCGAGTTCATCGTAGGATCCAGGGCTCGAGCGAGAGATGTACGGAGTCTCGGTGCTGGGGTTGGGATGATGGGAGTATCCCGGGTGATGATCGTCCTTGGTGCTGGCGTGGGTGGAACATGATTCCCCGGGATTGGTTCCAACCGGGAAGCCAAGTGGCGTACCGAGAGGGGTTGTGGTGTTTGTTTGTTTGCACTCCGGAGCTTGAGTTGTGCGGTACCACAACTGATGTTGGTTTCCATCGCGCACAGGAAATCTATCCCGAGTATCACAGGTTCGAGGACATTGGGGAGAACCAGAAGGGGCATTCGTACTTATCGGTCCGCCAGACGAATGCGTGCTACCAATGTCCTCGTGACCTCGCGGACAGAGCCGTCGGCCAAGCGGATCTTGGCACCTCGCTGATGGGTGTTCCGGGACGTAGCGAGTTGATTTGCCAGGTCCTCGCTGATAAAGCTCCGTGTGGCTCCGGTGTCCAGAGTTCCCTCTACCGGTATCCGCTCGACGTGGATCCTGGCTATGATCCGTCCACCGGTCACGGACAAAACCGGGACTACTGGCGGGACTGGTTGAATGGCGTCCTTGGCTCCTCCCGTCGGGGCTGAGGACGCTGGTCGTTTCCCGTCATGTTCCTGCGACAACAATTAACTGTACGGACGTCCCTTTTTCCACAGTCCCAACAGAACAGGACTTGTGGATTTTGGCACGCCGCCTGTACATGTCCTGGTTGACCACACCGTCTACACACGCGTTGCACGTCTTGGATCGCGGGCTATCCAGACAGTGCAGTTCGAGGGCGGGGTTGCGTCAGTTCCGTGTGTAAGGGGTCGGGGTCGCCTCGGAAGGGATTATGCCATGCGGGTGTGGTTGCTGCAGGTGCCACAGTTCGGCGTACAGCTGGCCGTGGAGGTACTACCACGGTAGTCGTTGCCAGGTTTGTCAACGAACTGCCGTGTATACTTTCGAACTCGGTGGCTAGCCGAATCAATTGGTTCAAGCTAGTCACCTCATGCCGTCGAGCGTAGTATTTGTATTCGGGGCGGGAGTTGTCGTAAATCCGCTCCAACTCTTGCGCCACGCTGTAGTCAGCATGATGCATGAGGAAGCGGATTTCGGTCACATACTCCTTAAACGACTCGTGGTCGAGTTGTTTTCGGTCCCGAACTACTGTCCTCGAGGCGTTCGAAATATCGCGGCGGGAGAAAATATGATAGGAATTCCCTGCGGAATTCCGACCATGTGGCTGTACCGAGTCCGCTGGTGCGGAACCAACGTGCGGCGCTGTCGATTAGGCCTTCGGTCATACTCCGCGGTAACGCGTTTACCTCAATGCCGTAGGCTTGGGCTCGTTCCTCCAGCGCTTCAATAAAAGCCAGGGGATCACCTTGACCGTCGAACTGGATCCCCCATTTCCTAATCCGGTCAAGTGTGGCCCCGCATGGCCTGGAACTAGGGATATCGTCGGACTCGGGGTAGGCATGCCTACTATTCGTCGGACCTGTCTGTGTGGGATGGCTAGTGGCCGCATGTCTGGTTGTGGGCTCGTCTGTCTTGAACACCACCGGCGATGGAGAGGTCAAGAACTTGCGAGCCTGTTCTGACGTCGAGGCTTGGACCTCGGGCTGTGGAGAACGTGGTCGCGTGAACTGTACTTCTAATTCGGCCAGACGAGCCCACGCGTTTTTGTCTAACCGGGCCTTAGACACGAGCAACGCGAATGAGCGCCTCAGGTCTTCGACCTTCCCTTCGGCCGAGAATTTGAACTCTTCGGCGAAAGCCTCGAGTTCATCTCGTCGCCGGGAATAGATCCATTTGATGCCAACGCCAGGGTTGGTCATCCCCTGTGAACACTCTTCACTGTCGCTGTCCAGATGGCTTGTCATTGCGTTCGTGAGTCTGTCCCGTTAGTGGTGCTTTAATCCACTCGAACTTGCGTTCCACCTCTAATCTGACTTTGTCCCTGCTCGGGCGCCACTTGTAACGAACCGTCACAACGCCGGGATAGCCAGCTACTGTCCAGGGTTCGAGAAACAAGAATATTTGTTTTGGTCAGATGGACCGTCGGATGTCGAGGGATGTGCGAGACAGACGCGATCGTCTCTGCGGGAATTGGAAGGCTCTTCTTGTACTATATAGTTATGACGTTGTCGTCGTAACCGCACAGTAGCAAGATCGGCAGATTTAGCGTAGTCGCTAATGGAACTAGGAATTAGGATTATACCCGCTGGAAAGATCCCGACCCAGAAACACGTGTGCGTGATTTCGAAATTTATTAGTTTTCGTTTATTTAGCAATGTCTTAAATTTAGTTGTCTATGTTTAATTCTAGAGGGGGGGCGGAAGTGCGTAGTTGCACTGCCCGAGGTTGCAACGGGGTGTCGCAAGCAAGAGGGGGGGGGGAGTGGTCGCGGCTCGCTGTCTTCGTTTGTGTGTATGTGTGGTCACATACACTCAAACTACAAAGCGTACACTGGCCGGCGCAACTGCGTAGTCGCACTGCTAAACTCGGTGCAGGCACTTTGTAGACACGAGGGGAGGGGGTGGTCGCGATTCTCTGCTTGTGTTTGTGTATGTGTGTGGTCACATATACACAAACCTTGCGTGCGCGCAGAAACTGCGCAGCTGCGTAATCGCACTGCTGGAGTCCGTGCGGCACTTCGTGGGCGCGAGGGGAGGGAGTGGCTCGCGGCTCTTTACGTCTGCTTGTGTAAGTGTGTAGTCACACTAACACAAGTTTAGCAAATTGCGTACAGACTCTGCGCAAGCGTGTTGTCACACTGCTAAGAATTGTAACGGCACTTTGCAGACGAGGGAGGGCAACGCGCGACTCGCAAACGTATGTATGTGTGTAGTCACACGACACACGCCCGGCACGTGCAGCGATCTACGCGAGTATGTAGTCACACTGCTAGATTGCTGCGCCGACACCGTTGTAGGCGAGGGGGGGGGGGGGGAAAAGCAGAGTTCACACTGTGAATTCACTCGCGTAAGTAGGGAAGAGCGCTCGAATTTGCGCTGATCTACTTTTATTTTATTTCACACTGTTGTAGCTGCGACGGGGGGGCGATAAAAGTACTAAGTGTACTTGCTGACATACCTGCACGACGTTTTGCTATCCTAGATGCTGGGGTTAGTCGATTGTGTCTTCTGCGTGTATGTTCGGTTTACGATGATCGCTGACCAGAGAGTGCGTGCCTGTCCCCTGGCCTCTCGTTAAGTAGGTCAGTTTTCTACATAACAGAGCCCTGTTAAGCTCACTTGGGTCTGCTAGCGTTAAGCTCCTCCTGACTCAAGTGAGCTGTTAACTCACGTGAATGATTAAGGACCGTATCTATTTACGATGTTTTCAGTATTTTCTTAGTTTATTAATATCGATTATTTTGTGTGGCCAGATTTTTGGGCCGTCACAATCCAAAACAAAAACTAGGTCAAGCAATCTATATAAAGAATTTGGAATATCATTGATTTGACTTAATGATAATCCAAACAAATTATCTATAAAATCATGCTGGGACGCAGAATTTAAAGCGCTGGAGTCAGAATTTGATAGCCAAGTTATTCCTGTAATATTAAAATCACCAAGAACAACAAGACTATCGCGATCAGATAGCAAAGTAGAGACAGAAAGTATAGCCGAAAAATGTGAAGAATAGACAGAAGAATCAGAAGATGGAGGAACATATGAAGAAGTTATAAAAATACAAGCACCATGAACGGACAATTTTACTGCTACGAATTCTAAATCGACAGCGCAATCAATTGTAACTACTTCAGAGGTGAAAGCAACGTCAACTGCGATTAAAACCCCACCTCCACGACGAGGAGGAGTGCGATCTCGTCTATAAATATTGTATTTATTTGAAAGGATTTCGAAGTTTAAAATGTCTGGCCTAAGCCAAGTCTCTGAAAAAGCGACATTGTATAGAAAGGACTGACTACTAAGATAGAGATTGCTAAGTTTGCTACACAGACCTCTTACGTTCTGGTAGCCAAGTGAGAAGGATGTTAGTTTTTTGTAGTTACAGAGCTTTTACTCGCAACAGTAGGAAGTTCAACAGGAGTACGAATTTTCTTTTTTGCGGTATATTCCTTTACTATTACATGATCTGGCCAGAACTTTTTACAACAAATGTTGCTAAATTGATCGGCAGGAACAGTAATTTTAAAAGACGATATTTCCCGGGAATAATTAAATTGAAATTTGTCCACTGAAACATTGGCTTTAGATTTGGCCTGAATAAAAGCCATGACTTCATCAGAAGTTTGATCAGGGGCAAGCCTGGAAACAAAAATGTGTTTCTTTGGTGGAACGCCAACAAGTGATTTGAGATTAACCACAGCCGCATCTACGGATGCAACTACAGCCTTGGATGGCTGACCAACAGAAACTGCTGGGGTGGTTAAGGATTCAGTGCATACAACAACTGAAACATTACCATCGCCGGTGTTAGTAGGAACAATATCCATGGGTAGAACATTATTCTCGTCACTACTAACTATTATTGGAGGAGCAGGAGAAGAAAGATTTATTGATGCAGGAACAGACGGAGCAGACAAATGATTTGGGTGTGGGGAAAGTTCATTAGCGCTTATGGACAACCTCGGATTGGCCTTTTTACGCTTAGGTGACTCATTCAAAAGTTTCATATTTTTGAATTCATCATCCAGCACTGAGAAACCTTCAAACAGTTTTTTAAACCGTCAAAAAATATCTCCAAAACCTTTCTTGGTTTGTCGCATAATGTCTTTCTCGACATCCCTGCATGATTCACAAGTCCACTTCAAGCCTGATTTGGACTCAATCAGGTCAATAATGCGCCCACTGAGGCCAGCGCATTTCTCGTGCGACACATTGTCGCATAGCCAGCAGCAAACAAAACCCATTCTTACGTTTGCACGAACTTGGAAATTTTTATTTGAACAGACAAACATGGTGATAAAAAAAGAAAATTTGAAACAAAAAAACAGACAGCAAAAAAGAAAATTTTTACAAAAAGGTATATTTGAAAGAAAATAAGGTTAGTGTGCAAATAAAAATAAAAGTTGTAATTTGAAATACCAAATATAAAATTTTAAATAAGAAAATGTAATCAACAAAAACGCACCCTAGGGTTAAATCTGTTGACGTTGCTTTACTTGTAAAAGCGCGGGCACGACCGAAACAAGAAACCGCAAACGGAATAACTGAGAGCAAAATAGAGCGTAACCAACACCAACAACACAAACTAATGCGCGCAAGAGAAAACTTGGGAGACGTAAAGAGTAAGTGCAAGAGTATGAAAAGCAAAAACAAATTGAACGCAGTGACAAAACAATAAGTAAACACTGTATGCCTTAGAATTTGTTTTTGCGATTTTATGTAAATCAAACAAAATGCGAAATAAATAATAGTTCACAATGTATACTGTTGATTTTGACAAAAGTTAAGCACTGAAACACAGCTAACTGCGATTACTTGCGTAAACTAAATTTGTAAAAGGTAACACTAATGAAAGTGATAGCAAAGAATGCGAAGAAAAAAAACACGTCCGTTTGCGATGCGAGGCGGCGAGTTTCTCCAAATCTGGAAGATGCAGCCCAAGTACTTAGTTTTAATTTGTCGTTAATTAAGCTATGTTGTAATATGCAAAAATATTAAAACATAAAAATTTTCTAACAATTGTGGATACAAAAATGAAGAAAAAAATATAACAACATTAACATGAATTTATTATATACTGCAGTTCTATTATGTGGGTGGCAAGGAAGGCAGTGTAAAAAAAAATTTCCTCTGCCTTGTTCAAACGCCGACTGCCGTAGGCGATCGCCCGCTCTTGACCGTCGATTTTTTGTGTCAACACTGCGCCGATTCCCTCATTGCACAGTGGACGGTCTTGTACGGAGAAGGCGGCCAAAAATACTTCCAATAGAGATATCAGCTTGAAACTTTTTCTGCAGCCAAATAATTCCATATTAATGCTATATTTATAATATTGGCACGTATGTAAGCTTTATTTTCGCACCAATTTCAAAAATCAAATTAAAGCACACCCCTAAGGTTATGCGACATTATTTTTGTAGTTATTGCCAATGTGAATTTACTAAACGCTTAACTTTAAAAAAAAAAATAATAATGCAATACAAAAAAATAAAAATTTTATATATTCAAAATATAATAATACATCATTAAATAACAAAAGAATAAAAGAATTATATATTTTAACGACAATAACAATAGTTTAATGTAATATACCATAAGTTGGTTATAAAAACAAGTAAGAAAGCTACAGTCGAGAGTGCTCGACCGTATGATACCCGCAACACATTTCGAGAGAAAACAAAAAACTTAAATGATATTTTAACAAAAAATATACAAAATATACTGAAACATGTTTTTTTTGTATATATTTGAAAATAGCGGGTAAAAATCCACAACACCGACATGGTCACACTGTCAACTAAACAAACAAAGCGCGGGCAGCTGCAAGTGAATTTTGCATATAATTCTTTAATAACATCCTTGTTTTTCATTCGATCTCAACCAAATTCGCAGGAATCATTGAGAATATAATTATTATTATGCATACCAAAATTATATAGGTCCATTATTACGGCTTTTACAGGTTTTTGGGGGCGGAAAGGGGCGTGGCAAAACTCTAAAATAAACTTGATCTGCGTAGGACCTATAAGAGTACTGTCACCAAATTTGGTAGCTGTAGCTCTTATAGTCTCTGAGATCTAGTTATTCATACAGACTGACAGACGGACATGGCTATATCGTCTCGGCTGTTGACACTGATCAAGAATATATATACTTTATGTGGTCGGAGATGCCTCCTTCTGCCTGTTACATACATTTTCTGTTGGCACTAAGTTATAACACCCTTCTACCCTATGGGTAGCGGGTAAAAAAACTGTTAACTCAAACAATGAATCATTACTCAAGCAAATCGTAAACTAATTTGTCTAAAATGGATTTTTTGCTTTTAAATATTTTTTGTCCAGATATATAGGGGTCCGAACTTAACAGTAATCTATTAAATAAATCAGTATTTGTAAGCACACGTGAAATTTTACGTGTGTGCTGGCTTCTAAATCTTTTTACATCGTTATTTTTTGACTCAGCCGCTTCCTCCGAAAGTTCGCCAATGGAAACTAAAGCGTTTTCAATTATATCAGGCCCGTGTATCAAAATTTTATGTACTGTAGCTGGAATATAGTACCACGAGTATTGTTTAGTTAATTGCTCAGCTGTATCCAATGCGTAATTTCTAAACTTTTCGGGATTAAGTCGATAGCCTGATGACAAAGCTCTCAATATTGTGCCACATCTATCTATCAAGTGGCAATCTAACCCTGTTATTTCGGCTGACAATACTCTGTTTTTAAAAAATTCCCGGGCTGTGTTTCCATCATTGGATGATCCGCATCCTCCAACTTTTGGTTTGTCAACGATGAGTCCCGCACTGTTGTTTTTCCCTTATCTGATCTTATTTGCCATTGTTTTATTGGAAGTCTGTAAGCCATATGTATGAAGTACTCAACAAAGAGAATATAAGCATGCAGCGCAGTAGACCATCATGTTTCAGTGGAAAATAATAACAGAAGTAGTATACAAATGGGGCTGCGATGGAAGCAGTGGCCACGCGACCTATCGCCAAAAGTTTCAAGATGGTGAAACAAGTATGGTCGATCAGCATTCATTTACTGTTTGCCTTGTACCATTGCAAGTTCAGCTTGGTTCGACAATATTGTGGAAGAACACGCGACCTTCATCAACCCGCTATTGTCGTCCCATAAAACTTATCTGTCAGAAAGAGACAAGTGCATTAATAACTTTGGAGACTGACAATATTAAAAGGCAAATAACGTCCATCAAGCCAACAGTGACCAGCTCTTATACTATTTTTCATGAATTTTATCTGACGATGGTGGATGGTAAAACATTTGGTGTTCTAGTAGAAGCATCCACACAGACATGTGGAATTTGTAGAGTAGTACCTAAAGACATGAACAATTTGGATGTGGTCAAGCGTTACCCGGTTGACTCTGATCTATTGAAATATGGGTTATCTAGTCTTCATGCTTGGATTAGATTTTTTGAATGTGTCTTACATTTGTCCTACAGACTTTCCATTAAAAAATGGCAAGTTCGAGGCACAGATAAGCCAGAGGTGGAAGCCAGAAAATTAAAAATACAGACAGAACTAAGGAAAGATATGGGCATCTTAGTGGACATACCAATGGCTGGTAGTGGCAATACTAACAATGGTAATACAGCTAGACGGTTTTTCAGCCAACCTAATTTGGTATCACGCATCACAGGAGTTAGCGAGGCACTCATTTATAACTTTAGTGTCATTTTACGTGCATTAACTTGTGGCTATGAAATCAATATCGATGCATTTAGTTCATATGCCATGAAATGTTTGTCGGCTTGTATCCATGGTTTTACATGCAATCATCTGTCCATAAGATATTAATTCATGGTGCAAACATCATAAAGCATGTGGGTCTTCCTATTGGCATGATGTCTGAAGAAGCCCTGGAAGCCAGGAATAAGGATTGCCGGAATATACGGGAGAATCATTGACGAAAGAACAATAGATCTAATACAATGGAAGATGTTATGCACGCATTACTCGTGTCTTCTGATCCACTTATAACGTCATTGTCTAAAATGTCAACAAATTCGGTTAAATCTATTAAATTCGATAAAGTTGTTGCTGGTCTTCTAATAAATTTCCCACATTTTAATAATGATTCTGACTCTTCAGATTCCGAATAATAGTAGCGAATAATATATAGAAAATAAAGTTATTTATTAAAATGTAAATTAAAAAACAAAAAACTTAAAAATTAAAAAAAAAAGGGAACATTTATATTGTTGAATATGGTTTTTGTAACATTTGTATGGGAGCTTTAGGAAATACTTAACGTAGGACATTGAAATTTGGAGAGTATACGTAAAATGAATTAACAACTGTAAGTACAAAGTTTCATTAAAATATCTATTAGTTTATTATTATTATTATCTATTAATTTACTAAAGTTATTAATTTATTTCTGCTAGCAGAGCAATTGGACCCACTGTGCAGCGGAGATAACCCAAAATCATAACGGTCTTTATGTACTATTTTTTCTAAGCATATTTTTATGTTATTCATTTCGGTTGGTTTGGCATCACAAATATAACATTTGGCTGACGACGATTGGGAAAGTGTGTTACAAACTTTGCCATCAACCATTGTCAACTGCAGCAAATGAGTAACATTTTTAACTTTATTCTTTAGTTTATACTGGGTTGGTAATAGATTGTCTATCTTAGTTTTAAAATATTCATATTCGTCCATTGAGATCTGAGCGGATTCTTTTATACATTGAAATCTTATGGGGCGGCAGAATCGTGTTGATGATGGGCGAGGATTTTTCCAAATAGTTTTGTTGTTGGTCGGATCCGGGCTTGTTACAAGTTGCAGTGGGACATACGATGTAACAAACAAATTTGCATCTTCCAAATTTATTATTTTCCACTTGCTGCTTATACTCGCTATGTCCCGAGCTACCGTCGAATCCCCATTTTCCAATTAATGTCAACTCATTTACTAAGTCCCCATCAAATGCCTCAATAGCTTTAGTCTGCAGCTCTAGAATTCTTGTGGCTGTATGGTTTAATAAGCTCTGGAGCTCTACTTCAGCAGCAGATTCTGTTACAATTATTTTATCGGGATAACTTTTTTTTTTTTCGTCTACAATGCTGTCATAACATGGTAAAAACTCCTCGTTTATTGTTATGTTCATAAAATTTCATATTAGAATCGTTAAATTTGCATCTGTTATAAATCTATTACAGCAGAAATTTTGGCTGGTAATATTGAAGGCTAGCGGAACGTAAGTTCGGAAGTAAGTTCGCCTGCGGTCGCATTTTGTTTTGTAATTTTTGCAATTAACTTTTGGCCGACCACGATTTTGAGATGGTGCTGCTGCTTGCAAACTTAATGAAATGTTGTCGGTTTTGGAAAGCCAATCTGAGTGTTTTCGTTTAATATAGTTTTTGTTGCTTTACCATGGTCAAATGCATAGCCGTGATTTTCGATGTAAGATTGTAGCAAATTGAAAATTTCTTGAAATTTCTTAGCGCTTGAAGCCTTGCTAGCGCAAACATCAAAAATATAATTGCGCGAAATCTGGCACTGATACGATGTTCCTATAGCAAATGATAAGTACCAGTTTAAAAAAATAAAATATTAAAACAAATGCAATACAAAAAACAAACACGGACAATAACAAGCAACGCAGATAACAAAGACACGAACAATCAGAAAGAAACGAACAAAACAATGTCACGAAAAATCAGAAAGACACGCGCAAAACAAAGACGCGCAAAATCAGAAAGAAACGCTCGAAAGAACGACGCACCAAACTGAAATTTGGAGCGAGATGGAGGTATTGAATGCATGATTACATAAGTGTAGCAAATTATAGCAGCTTATTGTCATAGCTTAGAATAACTAAATATTGAACAATTTTTAAAAAAAAAGTTTCGCTGAGTGCTGTACGTTTTCCTAACAGGCGGACAACTTAGCTTTTTGTTCATTGTATGTATTTGCCATTATATTATTTCTTAGGGTTGTTCTTGAGGGCAATTCATACCTCGAATCGAGGAGGTAATGGTTTAGATTTTCGAGTTTACCTCACTCCATTGGAGGAACGTCTAATTTCTCCTCGACTTCTATTTATGACTATTAAGTCTCTAGGTCATGAGCGTCAAAGTGCAACTAAAGGAGCTGTAGTTAATGTTCCCATACCGATCAGCAATATAGTTACATCCCTCCCACGTGCATTTCACGAAGCCGAGGTTGTACAGCTTCACCTCAAACGTAGAATGGAGTATAACCATGATTTCATGGGGGAAACCATTAGACCCTTAAAAATAGCCCACGCAATTAGGTATTTAGTCAATACAGAGCTGTACTGGAAGCATAGTGTAGTAGTTAATGAACAGTGGTTGTCTTCTTATACAACTGAGACTGTTCCATTTGTAGCATCTCAAGCAGACGCAGATCTGAGCTTCGAAATGTAGAGAGGTTGTCGAATTGACAAATTGTTACTCAACCACAAAAAGTTAGAGCTGATCCAAATTCGTAGTAGTACTATGATTTGTTTGAGGAAACATAGTGCTTCACGCGCTATTACAACCGCTAACGCTCTCAACGAAGAACATTTAGATAGTATTATTCACCACGATGAAGGCTATAAGGTCCTAAAGGGTGTTCGCACGTATGCTGCTCACTGGGAAGCAGAAAAGAAGAAAGTAATGGCAATGATTCGACAGTTCGGTCTGCCAACTTTCTTCATAACCTTGTCGGCTGCTGAGACAAGGTGGGCGGAATTATTGATTTTATTAAAAGAAAATGTAGGTAGACAACAGGTTACAGCAGAGGATGTTTCCAATTTTAGTTTTAGCGAAAAGGCGCGTTTAATCAGGTCAGATCCTGTAACTTGTGCTAGGTATTTTGATTATCGTTATCGTCAAGTTTTAGAGATCATGAGGAAGCAGGGGGGCGTTTTCGGAAATCATCCCGTTATCAAATACTATTGGCGTGTTGAATTCCAACAGCGAGGTTCTCGAGGTTCCTCATAGTCATGGCATGTTTTGGCTGAAAGATGCCCCGTCTGTGGAAAATGGATTGTCTATTGCCTCTGTCATTTCTTTTATTGACCAATACATTACCACAGATGTAACGGATACTGAGCTAGCTCAGTACATTGAATATCAGAAGCACAATCACGGACATTCATGTATGCATGAAGTGAGAGGAAACTCTATTTGTCGCTTCGGAATTCCATATTTTCCCATGCCAAAAACAGAAATTCTTCGGCCATTGGCTAAAGACTCTGAAAACGTTTCTGTTTATAGCGAAAATTTGAAAAAAATGCAAAATCTCCTTAATTTCCCTTTTGATTATGGGCATCATTGAAATTTTCTTATCCCACGATCATGTGAACCTCAGCTACGAGGACTACATATTTGCTCTTAGATCTGACTTGAAGAAGCCCCAAATATTTATGGAGAGAACATTTGCAGCTATTAAAGTTAATGCTTATAATAAGCACATCCTTTCGATGCAAAGGGCCAACATGGACATCCAGTTCATATTGGACCCTTTTGCATATTGCAGTTATATAATTAATTATATCAACAAATACCAAAGAGGAATTTCCAAGTTGTTGCGTGAAGCCGTGAACGTGATTCACAGAGGAAACTTCAGCATCTAACAAAAGCTGCAGCATATTGGCCACAAATTTATTTCCGGCACTGAGATTTCTGCTTAGGAAGCCGCCTACCGTTGTTTGGGAATGCGATTGTCTGAGGCTCGCAACGCAGAAATTTACATTAATACATCACGACCTGAGCACAGAGTTCGAATGTTCAAACCTAGACCAGCTTCTAAATATGGATCAGAATTCAACTGACATAAATGTATTAGGAATGCTGGATCACTATGTTCCGCGGCCAGATTGTCTCGAAGGACTGTGTTTAGCCGAATTTGCCGCTAATTATAACTTTTCAAAAAGCTGTCGATCAATGCGTCCGGGTGCTGATGACGATGATGATGCAGAAAACAAGGTCCTAGGGAACCCATTTCAATCTCTTCGCGATGGTAGTGGTTTTATTAGGGAACGGACCAAGCCAGCTGTTATTAGATTTAGGAAGTTCAATCTGAATGCCGACAGAGAGAACTATTTTCGGGAGCTTTTTATGCTATATTTTGCGTGGAGGGATGAAGAGGTAGATCTGCTTGGGGTTAATTGTGAAAGTGTTTATGCAGCGAACGTAGAATCGATTGGGTTTAATTATAAGAGATATAATATGCTAGAAGATTTAGAAAACGTGCTTAGGATGGCCATAGAAGCTGAAGGAGATTTTGAAGAGCGTGATCTGGGGAATAATTTGGATAATGAGTTCAGGGCTTTGGCAATCCCTGAAATAAGTTCTCAAATAAATGTTTTAAATTTGAATGCCGTTAGTGACCCTGATGATTCGGACAATGTTATCTGAATTATTAAGCACCCGCCAATTATATCGCCACAAGACTTAGCAAGCATAGTTAGATTTTTAAATTTAAAGCAAAAAACCTTTTTCTCTCACGTAATGCATAACGCAAAGCACAATAACGTTTTTTATGAATTTGTAGGTGGCGGAGCAGGTGTTGGTAAGAGTAGACTAATTTCAGCCATTTTTCAAGCCCTTTCTCAACTATATAATAGTAGGCCAGGTTGTGATCCCACCACTGCTAAAATCCTTTTGTGTACACCCACTGGTAAAGCAGCTTTTCGAATTGGAGGTTCCACACTTCATTCCATGTTATCACTTCCAGTTAATGAGTCCGGATCCTCCTTTAAAGATTTAGGTTTAGATTTGCTGAATACTCTTCGCTCAAGGTTTAAAGATCTTAAGCTTTTAATCATTGCTGAAATCGCTTTGGTCGGTGCCAAAATGTTATCCCATTCAGATACTCGTCTTAAGTAAATTTATGATTCCAGGAAAACTCCATTTGGGGGAATTTCAATTATTGTTTTTGGCGATCTCAGATAACTACGTCCCGTAGGAGATCGATGGATATTCCAATCCACCTCATCGTCGCATGACCCATATAGTGCTAAATTTGGGTCTTCTTTGTGGGATATTTTTAATTTTTTACAATTACTTAGGTCCAGAGTTTCGGTCTTAGACCAACTTGCAAATGACTCCATTCATTTGTTTTTAAGAAATGAGAATACGAATATTTTTAACACTGCTAAATTAATCTCGATTCCTACGGAACACTTTCTTTCTATTGCTATTGACTCTGTTAAAGCTGCACATCAGAGAACGGCAAGGGTACACCCAAACAACAAGTGTACCCGAATTATTTGTGCGTTTACGGCACTTAGAGTGTGATCGGCACTCTTAAATAAGGTTTGTTGCCTTGCACTGATATTTTCGGACATGCTCATACGCACACTCGCAAAACGATTTCGTGCTCTTTTCTGCATGTATACATGAGTTGTCGCCGATCAATATGCTAAAGCAAAAGGAATGAGCGAAATTGAGAGCACAACACTTGAGACAAACAATGTGTGAGAGACACGTGTGTTGTTGTTATTCTTGCATTAGCTTCATACATGCATACATATTTGTTTTTGAGTATGTACATATGCATACATATGTACGGCTGGGTCTGGGGCTGGGGTTTCGGCTGTGGTGGTCGCGTATTGACGCCGAAAACGTGGGCCCTCCATCTCGTCCTCCGACGCAGACTCCCAGAACGGCCCTATCTCGACCGTTGGGGTGTCTCCTCGACCCTGGCTATGGCACATACCACGGGACTGGCGGGTTCGGTCCATTGGTGTGGGGTGGCCCATGCGCCGGTGTTGCACACGGCGGGGCCGACGTAGTTCCACGTCGGTGGGATGCCAAAATATGTGGCGATTGTTTCGCCCGGGGGGACGATGACGTC
This sequence comes from Drosophila immigrans, assembly GCA_963583835.1. Classification (NCBI taxonomy): domain Eukaryota; kingdom Metazoa; phylum Arthropoda; class Insecta; order Diptera; family Drosophilidae; genus Drosophila; species Drosophila immigrans. The sequence continues at coordinate 19,426,306 of OY757143.1, read as the reverse complement.
CACCGTCGTGCGCTCGACTCTTGTGAGCCGTATACCCCACGGCCGGATGGCTGGCTCATAGGAGACCGCCTGCGCCACGCCCTCCACGAAGAAGGGTTCGTCTTCCTCGCTGTCGGACGTGGGAGCAGCCTCCCAATGAGCCAACTCGTCTCCGTCCGTGGGAATGGCATGATATATGCCATGACCCTGGCGTGGGTCTTCACGTCTGACGTTTGGTCGGGGCGACCGCGCCCCTGGGGCTGGTCCGATAGGTACATCGTCCTCTTCGTTATAACTCGCCGGCGAGTAGTGAGTTCCCTCACACGACTCTGGCCCGCACGAGTATTGCCACTCATACTCGGTCGGGGGAGGGGGCCTAACCTCCCGTGGCTCTGGCACGAAAGAGTATTGCCATTCAACCTCCGGTGACGTGTTGCCTGGGTCCGGTGTGCGTGGGTATCCCACTCGGCGTCCTCAGGCCGGACGGCGGAGTAGTGAGGAGCATCGGGGTGGTAGTAGGTGGGGGACCGTGCTTCGCGGCCTGACCATTCCTCCTGCTCAGTGGTGGTGGCCATCCTTCTTACTCCTTCCCTGGGGGGTGTTGTCGCGCGGTGGAGTGGTACCCGTCAGGTCTATCGGTTTCATATTATTTTGAGCTGTGGAATAGTAGAGAGAGGGAGAAGCGCATGGGTTATCTAATGTCACGGATGATACTGGAGTGTTTAGTTCGGGGCGTTCGCGATGGAGGTGTTATCGGCTACGTTAGTTTTAGTCTTGTTCACATTCTTCCTGACTTTCACCATCGACCTCCTCTTCCCGATCTAGGAACTCCTTCAGATCGGCAATATTGGCGACTCGCCGTTGGAGGGTTGTGGTGTGTTGTAGCCGCACAATGTTCGGAGATATGAACTTCTTTACGAGGTAAGGCCCGTCGAACTTCGGAGCGAGTTTCGCGGCGAATCCTTCAGCGGCATTGGAGAGGTGATGTTGACGCAACAAGACCTTCATTCCAAGGGCGGGCCGCCACTGTATGCGGCGCAGGTTTTAGTGTCGGCTTTGGTCGTGGCTAGCTTGGTCTAGGTTCCCTCGGACGAGCGTGAATATTTCGCGGAGTCGTTTGGCCTTGGCGTCGGGATCTTCGGGGTTCGGGTGAAGTTCAGGAGACATTTCCTCGTATAGTCCTCCTGGGAGTCGGGGTTCCCTACCCTGTACCAGGAAGGCTGGGCTATATCCCGTTGACTCGGACGTGCTGAAGTTCACGGCCAACGTGATCTCTGGAAGTAGGGTATCCCAGGTGTTTTGTTGGCCGTCGATGAGTTGGGCGATCATGGTCTTCACCGTCCTGTTAGCTCGTTCCGTAGGATTTTCGTGCGGAGCATATGGGGCAGTGTGTTGCAGCTCCACACCGGCGGTTTTCAGGAACGCCTTGAAAGCCCTGCTGGTGAACTGGGTCCCATTGTCGCACACAAACAGCTTTGGGACCCCGAAGTGAGCGAGGATACGCTCCCGGAACGCCCGTTGCAGTCCAGCCGCTGTTGCGCGTCGTAAGGGGACCAATTCCACCCACTTCGAGAATAGGTCGAAGAACACGAGTAACATGGTGTTACCCTGTTTCGAGCGTGGGAGTGGTCCCACGAAATCGGCGCACACTGTGGCGAACGGCTCTTCGGCGGCTCGAGTGTGCATGTGTCCTGCCGGCTTTTGCTGTGACGTCTTGTATTTCTGGCAGCTCAGACAGTGTCGAATGTGTCGTTTTACGTCGCGGTGCATCCCCGGCCAGTAGTATCGCTGTGCGACTCGCAAGATGGTCTTCCGTACACCGAGATGCCCTGCAGACGGCTGGTCGTGGCACTCCTGGAGTACTCGCAGCCGCATCTCTCGGGGTACGCACAACTTCCAGGTCACATCGTCGAAGTCGTCGGCTCGATGCACGATGTGGCGGTATAGTTGACCCTCCCTTACTGTGTAATCCGGGTATCGCTGTGGTTCCTCGCTTACCTGTTGGATCCGTCGAGACAACCAAGGACACGAGCGTGGCTCCTCCTTTAGTCGGTCCAGACGGGTGACGGGTTGTCGAGACAGGGCATCGGCGACTACGTTCTGTTTCCCGGGACGATACCTCACGTCGTATTGGTATTGCTGCAACTCCAACGCCCAACGTGCTACTCGGCCATGTGGTGACTCCAGTGAATTCAGCCACTTAAGGGCCAGATGGTCGGTGATAACCTCGAACCGGTATCCTTCCAGGTAGCAGCGTAGTTTCCTGATGGCCCAAATCACTGCCAGACACTCCTTCTCGGTAGCCGAATAGTTTTCCTCTGCCTTGTTCAGTCGTCGACTGACGTAGGAGATTGCACGCTCCTGGCCGTCGATTTCCTGGGTTAACACGGCGCCGATTCCCACGTTGCTTGCATCCGTCTGTAGCACAAACTGAGTCGGTCCAAAACTTCCCGCAGATTTTTAGCGTGGTCTTCCAAGGAGTTCCCGACGACCACGATATCGTCCAAGTATGCGAACGCATACGACTCCATGTCCACCCCTATGACCGCGTCCAGAGCTCGTTGGAAGGTCGCCGGAGCCGAGTGGAGTTCAAAGGGCATCACCTTCCACTGGTAGAGTCCGCGTCCTGGTACCGTAAACGCAGTCGCTTCCCGGCTGCTTGGTGCCATGGGGATCTGCCAGTAGCCATTCTTTAGGTCCAGCGTTGAAATTAACTTGGCGTGCCGGAGGCGTTCCAGGATATACGTGATCCGGGGAAGAGGGTACGCATCGGGGATTGACCGTTCGTTGAGTTGCCGGTAGTCCACACACATACGCCATTGGCCGTTCTTCTTCCGAACCAACACAATAGGGGCGCTATGAGGACTATGCGATGGCTCAATTAGGCCGTCCTGCAGCAGTTGGTCGACCTGCTCGTCGATGATGCGTCGCATGGCCGGATTTTTAGGGAAGTAACGCTGTTTGATCGGCCTCTCGTCCCGAAGCGTTATATGGTGTTCCGCGATCGTTGTTACTCCGGTCATCTGGGAGAACTTTGGAATTTCTTCTTCCAGAAATTCCTGAATGGCTGGGGCGATCTCCGGTGGCCATGCGTCTGTGCTCGATGGGGTCGGATCCAGCTCGTCTTCCTGGTCTGGGAGCGAAGTCTGTAGATCCGGGGTGAAGGTGACATCGTAGGTACTGGGGCCTTCCATCTTAGAGCCCGAGTTCATCGTAGGATCCAGGGCTCGAGCGAGAGATGTACGGAGTCTCGGTGCTGGGGTTGGGATGATGGGAGTATCCCGGGTGATGATCGTCCTTGGTGCTGGCGTGGGTGGAACATGATTCCCCGGGATTGGTTCCAACCGGGAAGCCAAGTGGCGTACCGAGAGGGGTTGTGGTGTTTGTTTGTTTGCACTCCGGAGCTTGAGTTGTGCGGTACCACAACTGATGTTGGTTTCCATCGCGCACAGGAAATCTATCCCGAGTATCACAGGTTCGAGGACATTGGGGAGAACCAGAAGGGGCATTCGTACTTGTCGGTCCGCCAGACGAATGCGTGCTACCAATGTCCTCGTGACCTCGCGGACAGAGCCGTCGGCCAAGCGGATCTTGGCACCTCGCTGATGGGTGTTCCGGGACATAGCGAGTTGATTTGCCAGGTCCTCGCTGATAAAACTCCGTGTGGCTCCGGTGTCCAGAGTTCCCTCTACCGGTATCCGCTCGACGTGGATCCTGGCCATGATCCGTCCACCGGTCACGGACAAAACCGGGACTACTGGCGGGATTGGTTGAATGGCGTCCTTGGCTCCTCCCGTCGGGGCTGAGAACGCTGGTCGTTTCCCGTCATGTTCCTGCGACAACAATTAACTGTACGGACGAACCTTTTTCCGCAGTCCCAACAGAACAGAACTTGTGGATTTTGGCACGCCGCCTGTACATGTCCTGATTGCCCACACCGTCTACACACGCGTTGCACGTCTTGGATCGCGGGCTGTCCAGACAGTGCAGTTCGAGGGCGGGGTTGCGTCAGTTCCGTGTGTAAGGGGTCGGGGTCGCCTCGGAAGGGATTATGCCATGCGGGTGTGGTTGCTGCAGGTGCCACAGTTCGGCGTTCAGCTGGCCGTGGAGGTACTACCACGGTAGTCGTTGCCAGGTTTGTCAACGAACTGCCCTGTATACTTTCGAACTCGGTGGCTAGCCGAATCAATTGGTTCAAGCTAGTCACCTCATGCCGTCGAGCGTAGTATTTGTATTCGGGCCGGGAGTTGTCGTAAATCCGCTCCAACTCTTGCGCCACGCTGTAGTCAGCATGATGCATGAGGAAGCGGATTTCGGTCACATACTCCTTAAACGACTCGTGGTCGAGTTGTTTTCGGTCCCGAACTACTGTCCTCGAGGCGTTCGAAATATCGCGGCGGGAGAAAATATGATAGGAATTCCCTGCGGAATTCCGACCATGTGGCTGTACCGAGTCCGCTGGTGCGGAACCAACGTGCGGCGCTGTCGATTAGGCCTTCGGTCATACTCCGCGGTAACGCGTTTACCTCAATGCCGTAGGCTTGGGCTCGTTCCTCCAGCGCTTCAATAAAAGCCAGGGGATCACCTTGACCGTCGAACTGGATCCCCCATTTCCTAATCCGGTCAAGTGTGGCCCCGCATGGCCTGGAACTAGGGATATCGTCGGACTCGGGGTAGGCATGCCTACTATTAGTCGGACCTGTCTGTGTGGGGTGGCTAGTGGCCGCATGTCTGGTTGGGGGCTCGTCGGTCTTGAACACCACCGGCGATGGAGCGGTCAAGAACTTGCGAGCCTGTTCTGACGTTGAGGCTTGGACCTCGGGCTGTGGAGTACGTGGTCGTGTGAACTGTACTTCTAATTCGGCCAGACGAGCCCACTCGTTTTTGTCTAACCGGGCCTTAGACACGAGCAACGCGAATGATCGCCTCAGGTCTTCGACCTTCCCTTCTGCTGAGAATTTGAACTCTTCGGCGAAAGCCTCGAGTTCATCTCGTCGCCGGGAATAGATCCATTTGATGCCAACGCCAGGGTTGGTCATCCCCTGTGAACACCCTTCACTGTCGCTGTCCAAATGGCTTGTCATTGCGTTCGTGAGTCTGTCCCGTTAGTGGTGCTTTAATCCACTCGAACTTGTGTTCCACCTCTAATCTGACTGAGTCCCTGCTCGGGCGCCACTTGTAACGAACCGTCACAATGCCGAGATAGCCAGTTACTGTCCAGGGTTCGAAAAACAAGAATATTTGTATTTGGTTAGATGGACCGTCAGATGTCGAGGGATTTGCGAGACAGACGCGATCGTCTCTGCGGGAATTGGAAGGCTCTTCTTGTACTATGTAGTATGACGTTGTCGTCGTAACCGCACAGTAGCAAGATCGGCAGATTTAGCGTAGTCGCTAATGGAACTAGGAAATAGGATTATACCCGCTGAAAAGATCCCGTCCCAGAAACACGTGTGCGTGATTTCGAAATTATTCGTTTTCTTTTATTTAGAAATGTCTTAAATTTAGTTGTCTACGTTTAATTCTAGAAGGTGGGCGCAAGTGCGTAGTTGCACTGCTCGAGGTTGCAACGGGGTGTCGCAAGCGAGAGGGGGGGGGGAGTGGTCGCGGCTCGCTGTCTTCGTTTGTGTGTATGTGTGGTCACATACACTCCAACTACAAAGCGTACACTGGCCGGCGCAACTGCGTAGTCGCACTGCTAAACTCGGTGCAGGCACTTTGTAGACACGAGGGGAGGGGGTGGTCGCGATTCTCTGCTTGTGTTTGTGTATGTGTGTGGTCACATATACACAAACCTTGCGTGCGCGCAGAAACTACGCAGCTGCGTAATCGCACTGCTAGAGTCCGTGCGGCACTTCGTGGGCGCGAGGGGAGGGAGTGGCTCGCGGCTCTTTACGTCTGCTTGTGTAAGTGTGTAGTCACACTAACACAAGTTTAGCAAATTGCGTACAGACTCTGCGCAATCGTGTTGTCACACTGCTAAGAACTGTAACGGCACTTTGCAGACGAGGGAGGGCAACGCGCGACTCGCAAACGTATGTATGTGTGTAGTCACACGACACACGCCCGGCACGTGCAGCGATCTACGCCAGTATGTAATCACACTGCTGGATTGCTGCGCCGACACCGTTGTAGGCGAGAGGGGGGGGAAGCAGAGTTCGAATTGTGAAATCACTCGCGTAAGCAAAGAAAAGCGCTCGAAGTTGCGTTGATCTGTTTTTTTTTAACACTGTTTTAGTTGTGACGGGGGGTTATTTTGGCACGAGTTGTACTTGTTAACATACCTGTGCCTCTTCTCCTTGTACTGCGCACTTGGTTGTTGTCTTTGGCTTTTGCTGTTGTTTGACTTGTCACGACTTGTTGTTCAAGAAGTGAGAGCCTGTGTCGCGGCATCTCATTAAGTAGGTCAGTTTTCTACCTAACATAGCTCTGTTAAGCTCACTTGGGTCTGCTAGCGTTAAGCTCCTGCTGACTCAAGTGAGCTGTTAACTCGCGTGAGCGATCCTAGTTCTTAAAGACCAAATTTTACGATATTTACGATGTTTTTAGTATTTTTTTTATTTATTTCTATTGGCTTTGAAATGTGTGGCCAGATTTTTGGGCCGTCACATCGTTGACAAAAGTCAACGTACGATTCTCAAACTTAAGTAATATTATTGGAAAAAATAAAAAAATTTAATATTTTGTTGGACCACCACGAGCATCAATCACTGCTTGCAGACGTCTAGGCATTGAAGCAACCAAATTATTCGGCTCTTCTGTTGTTATTTGGCCCCATTCCTCCTTCAGCTTCGATTTGAGCATTGGAGCACTTGTTATACGGTGTTTTCGAATTTTTCGCTCCAATATCTCCCACACATGTTCTATAACATTTAAATCCGGGCTTTGGGGAGGTGAAAATAATTGCCATGGAGCATAATAAAGCAGCCAATCCTTTACTATTTGGGCCGTGTGCTTGGGATCATTGTCTTGTTGGAAGATCCAGCTCTCACCAACTCTCTCGCACAACTTCTCCACGGATGGCTTCAAGTTATGGTCCAAAATGCTATTATATTGGAAGCGATCCATATTTCCCTCAATAAAAACCAAGTTTCCCACTCCTGACGCTGCAACCGCTCCCCAAACCATAACACTGCCACCACCGTGCTTCACTGTTTGTATTAGGTGCTTGGGATCCATGGCTGTGTTGGGATTTCTCCAGTTCCAGTTCTCCAAATTCAACATATTTGGATATGACGGTAGGTGAGATGAAAATAAAAGCGTGTATTTAATTTTAATGTTTTCAAGAAAATCACACAATTTTAACATTTCTAAAACACACAGCTGCGTAATGTCGGCCAGGTCTGTATTCTGCGTATGTGCAGCCGGGGGATACAAAAAAAACGCCACCTTGTGCCATAAGGTCAAATTTGCTGTCCATATGTCAACAACTTTTGTTTTTATTGTTTCTTTTAATGTTGCAATTGATGAGATGTCTGATATATTCAGCTCGCATAGCACACAAATTTTTGTAATTGAAGGCAGCACAAAACAAATGGAAGGCGAGCTGCAAGTTTGAAGTTCTTTAAAAATCCTTTCGAAGGATTCCAGCAACCCAACTAATATTTTAATGTTGACCTATTGACATCCATCAATCTTTCGGCCCTTTTCTCGCTTAATATATTGTAGACAGCCACCCAATTATCGTCGATAGATTTCAGCATTGCGTAGTTTGAGTTCCACCTTGTTGGGCATGAACTCTTTAGAGATGTGTTTAACTTATGCTGAAAATTGGCTTTTTGAAGTACCTAACAATTGTTTAAAAGATGACTGCTGCAGTTAAGCCTGATGTTGTTTTCTAATGCTTTTATCATGTTGCTGCCCCTATCTGTTACAAATATGATCTCGTCAATGTTTTCAATATTAAATTTGAGAAGACTTTTTTAATTTTAGTTAAAATGTTTTCTTCGCTGCTTTTCTCTAATTCCATTGACTTAAGGCCCAAAATTAAATGACAAAGAACATTGTTTTTAAGATAATGAATTGTGATGCCCAAGAAGTTTCGCTGTAGATATTGGTCAGACCACATATCAACGGTGGCAGCTAATCCTGCAGTATCTGCTGCAATTTGAATTTCCGATGATATCAACCCTTTTTTTTCTTCAGCGTCTTTGTAGACCTTTCGACTTAACGTTGATGGACTAGGCAGCAAGTCATCCACATCTATGTGATCCCCATAGGCGGCACCAATTTTGATAAAAAAAAACTGCACTATGCTTTTATATCCGGGCCCGGCTACTGATGAAAACGGCTGACAATCTTGGACAATCCATTGACTGGATTTTTCAATAGCTTCTGCTTTGTCTGTTGCCGACACTTTCGTCACTTCCCTTGATTGCCTTAATGTCATACAACATTTATGCCGAGACAAATTTGATGTGTGGCCAGCCACAAATTTTAGAACTTTAGGACAGGTGCTGCAAAATAGCCACCCTACCACGGCACTTTCGTCTTCTTTAAGAATAGAATGTAAAATGTTCCACATAACACTTCTTCCTTTATGATTTTGTGTTAAAGTGTACGTTCCACAATCAATTTTACTTTTTATAGAGTCCGGCGTTTCAGTCATTTTGCTTATTCCTTCTAAGGCTTCAAGCGACCAAAAAACAAACCAGCGCACAGTGGTTCCGCCAGAGGCCAAAAATCAAAAAGAGTGATAACAACGAATAGAAAAAAATTGCAAGCAAATTATCTCTAAAATGTTCAAACTTTTTGATGGCAAACCGGTTTTGTCTGGAAATGTAACGGGACTTTCTAAAAATAGAATGCAAAGCGTGAACACGAGTTCAGTTTTGCAGCACAGCTGTACTTAGCAAGAATTTTTACAAAACAAAATTGCACTTCAAAGTGGTCAAACGTTTGATATAGTGATCCGATTTTCATTATTCAAAATGCATTTTGAAGTTGAAGGTATTTACTTTAAATGAATATATTAAGAATTAAATAAATCCAACAAATTTTTTTTGTGAATTTAACAAAATCGATTTAATATTTTTTGTGTATTTTGTGAACGTCTTTTTTACGTTTACCTAAAGTTTTTGCTGGGTTCCCCCCCGATTCCCCCATAGATATTATATTCATTGTATTAATCAGATTTTTTACTTAATAAAAGTGTTTAGTCAGCTGCAGAAACTTGCAGATAAGTGTGAAACAATCAATAATCTAACGCATCTTTTTATTTCTTCAAGGTCAAACTTGTCCAGCAGAACCATTGTGTTTGTCTTCGTCTTTACTTGTGGTTTACGTTGTGTTTAAAAACTTCGTAGTAATTAAAAATTATTGTTTTTAACTTTTAATTTCATAGGCAACAAAAGTCAGTGTGTGTTCACACGCCTACATATTTTTAATATATGGTGCTCCAAAAAAGGCACACACGTTGGAAAATTACGACAAGTAATTGCTGATGTCCAACAAAATTTGATAAACAACGGCTTTAGAGATGAACTGAATGCGTGTATTCAACCAATGGAGTACATTTGTAAAAAAAATTTTGATTTTTGGATTCGTTATAAACGTAAGAAATCTTCTATTTTACAATATAAGTCTGATTGGCTGGCCATAACGGAGTCAATTTTATTAACAAATACAAAAAATGTACCCCAAGAAAATGCTGAAAGTGCTCCGCGCGGCCGTAAAAAACTAAATTTTATGGAATCTTCAACGAGGACTAAGCGACGGCGTATAGCTCAGCTGGTCGAAATTGATGAGTCCGCTGTCTCTACATTACGCAACGAAAACCAAACTCAAAATGTATTGCCAGCGGATCCCACAGAAGTCATTTCTCTTTTAATGGAGACCGGAATGACCAAACACCAATATATGTTGATTCGGAATTTTGTAAACAGCAATGCATTTTAAGCTCTAAAAAAGATAGATATCCTGACAACATATCTGTAGAGGAATCCTACGCAGAAGTCGAACTTCAAAGCTTGTTAAATAACACAGCCTCGAGCATAGTTGAGCTTCAATCTAATGTTATTGAAACAATTGCAGATGATTCTGTTGCTCATCTGTTATTAATTGGAAAATGGGGGTTTGATGGAAGCACGGGCCATAGCGAGTACAAGCAAACGTTTTCCAATAATGATGTAGACGACAAAAGTTTATTCGTTACATCTTACGTGCCTATTCAACTTATTTCAAAAACTGATCAAAAAGTAATTTGGAAAAACCCTCGGCCTTCGTCAACTCGTTATTGCAGACCAATTCGATTCCAGTTTAAACAAGTAAGAAAGCTACAGTCGAGAGTGCTCGACCGTATGATACCCGCAACCCATTTCGAGAGAAAACAAAAAACTTAAATGATATTTTAACAAAAAATATACCAAATATACTAAAACTTGTTTTTTTTGTATATATTTGAAAATAGCGAATAAAAATCCACAACACCGTTATGGTCACACTGTCAACTAAACAAACAAAGCGCGGGCAGCTGCAAGTGAATTTTGCATATAAAATTGATTCTTTAATAACTTCCTTGTTTTTCATTCGATCTCAACCAAATTCACAGGAATCATTGAGAATATAATTATTATTATGCACACTAAAATTCAATGCTCTAGGTCTATTATTACGGCTTTTACAGACTTTTGGGGGCGGAAAGGGGCGTGGCATCCAACTTTTGAAATAAACTTGATCTGCGTAGGACCTATAGGAGTACTGTCTCCAATTTTGGTAGCTCTAGCTCTTATAGTCTCTGAGATCTAGGTGTTCATACAGACGGACATGGCTATATCGTCTCGGCTTTTGACACTGACCAAGAATATATATAGTTTATGTGGTCGGAGATGCCTCCTTCTGCCTGTTACATACATTTTATGTTGGCACTAAGTTATAATACCCTTCTACCCTATGTGGTATAAAAAGAGACGACCGAAGTATCAAAATCAGAGGAGAACAAGTCAGAAAGCTACAGTCGAGATTGCTCGACCGTATGATACCCGCAACCCATTTCGAGAAAAAACAAAAAAAATTAAATTATATTTAAACAAAAAACATACCAAATATACTAAAACTTAATTTTTGTATATATTTGAAAATAGCGGGTAAAATACACAACACCGCTATGGTCACACTGTCAACTTAACAAACAAAGCGCGGGCAGCTGCAAGTGAATTTTGCATATAAAATTGATTCATTAATAACTTCCTTGTTTTTCATTCGATTTCAACCAAATTCATTCAGACTATCATTGTTATTATGCATACCAAAATTCAATGCTCTAGGTCTATTATTACGGCTTTTACAGTTTTTGGGGGCGGAAAGGGGCGTGGCAAAATTCTAAAATAAACTTGATCTGCGTAAGACCTACACGAATACTGTCACCAAATTTGATATCTCTAGGTCAATCAGACACTTAAAACGTCCATATGCATTGGGAACAACAATTTTGATAAATAATTACGCGAATAACTTTTGTTCTACTTATCCGATTTTTACCAAAATTACAGGGTATATTAAGAGTGTCAAGCGCAGATGGGTTACCAGATTACACATCATTACACAAAGAACTTTTGGAGTTATACGCAATTTACATAAAAAAAAACTTGACTTTTTCTAGATTAATGCTTATTGTGGGCGAAGGGGGCGTGGCATCCAACTTTTGAAATAAACTTGATCTGCGTAGGGTATGAAGGAACATTTTTGCCAAATTTGGTGTCTCTATGTCTTATAGTCTCTGAGATCCAGGTGTTCATACAGACAGACAGACGGACAGACGGACAGACGGACATGGCTATATCGTCTCGGCTGTTGACGCTGATTAAGAATATATATACTTTATGGGGTCGGAGATGCCTCCTTCTGCCTGTTACATACATTTCCTGTTGGCACTAAGTCATAATACCCTTCTACCCTATGGGTAGCGGGTATAAATACTTTAAGGAGAAAATAAATTTTCTAATACCTACAGAACTATGTGTCCAAAAGAGAAAAATATTGGTTGAGCATAGCTTACAATTAACTATGGTAGATGGAAAAGTTTGTAACGCGTTAAGTGAATCGCACTCCACTAAATGTTATATTTGCGAAGCAAAGCCAACGGAGATAAACAATTTGAATGAATGTTTGGACAAAAAGGTATCAACAAAATATTTCGAGTTTGGCTTATCTCCACTGCATGCAAAAATAAGATTCTTTGAATACTTTCTTCACCTTTCTTATAAGTCAGTCATAAAAATGTGGCAGGCCAGAGGGCCCCAACAAAAACAAAAAGTTTTATAAAGAAAGAGAGAAGTTCAACGGGATTTTCGAGATAAAATGGGCTTAATAGTGGACCAGCCTAGAGATGGTTGCAAAGGAACATCCAACGATGGCAATGTAGCGAGAAAATTTTTCTCGAATCCTCGGATGTCTGCAGAAATTACAGGCCTTAATGAAAATTTGATTCATCGTTGTTCCACCTTACTGCAAGCTTTGGCATCGGGACACAAAATCAACGTACACAAATTTAATGAATATGCCCTCGATACTGCCAAAGGGTTAATCAAGGAGTATCCCTGGTACTATTTGCCTGCAACGGTTCACAAGGTGCTTATTCACGGATCTGCTATTATAGAGCACGCAATTGTTTCAATTTGAGAGCTCTCGGAGGAAGCTGCAGAGGCGAACAACAAAGAAATAAAGAAATGCAGACTGAATCATACCCGCAAAATGTCACGAATAATTACAAATACCGACATATTGAATTATTTGCTTTTACGGTCCGACCCATATATTACTGGCAGCGAAATATTGAAAAAAATTACAATTTAAAATTATTTCCCTCAGTTAATATCTTGCTTGAGGATACATCTTAAATTTTTTGTATAATTTTGAAGTTACAACCATTGTAAATTTTGTTTAGTACTTAAATGGCTCATAAATTGTTATTGTTTAATTATTTGTTAAATTTAATTGTTTGGTGTTCATTGGTTGGCGGATTTTCTCAACTACAAACACAAATTACGAAGCTCGGTAAAACTTTCAGCCCTCTAACCCCTCTGGCCGCGCTTCCATACAAGCGGAACCACTGTGCAGCGATCATTCATACATACAAGTTAAAGACACTCAAAATCATAACTGTAAAACATGAGTGTTTTGCTCACAGCACACTATTGCGCATTGCTTTTTGTGATATACCGTCGCTTTTGGTACATTTGCTTTGAGTGCACAGTGCAGTTCACTTATCTGCGCAAAATTGTTGAGTGTCTGGTGAAATAGAATCTACGCTTACTGTTGGAGTGAGAGACGAAATGCAAAAACACGGAAAGCGATTTGTGCGTTTAGGTGTGTTATTCTATTCTTGTTGTTTGTGAATGCGACAAGCACTCCAAACTTATAAGTGTGATTCGGGTGCCAAAAAGTGGCACCCTTGACGTTCTCTGCTGCACATCTAAGTTTAGAAGCTAAGTCCAAATCTGTAAATGATTTCACGACATCTCAAACCCAAGGGCTTTGCACAACCCTTATTTTGAAATCCACTGTAAAATACATGATGACGGTCAATATAGATACAGCAGATGGTCTTGTCAATGGAGCGTCAGGCATCCTTATGGAAATAGGTTTCAATGCATCCAATTCGCCTCACGTTCTTTGGATCAAATTCTTAGACGACAGTGTTGGAACTAATGCTCGAATTAAATGCACCCATCGTACCGAACCTTGTCGGACCCCTGTTCTTAAAACTGTAAAAAATTTTCAATTTCATTCTAATGAGCAAGTTTCTATAGACCGCAAACAATTTACAGTTGTACCTGTAGAAGGAATAACTATTCACAAAAGTCAGGGAGCTACATATACCAAAGTGGTTGTCCATACAACTCCTGGTATGCGAAGGGAAGCTTTGTATGTAGCATGTAGTAGTAGCAAGTGCGGGTGGCCTATTTATTGTTGGACAATTTGTGCCACCTAGATCTGATCGTCAGTCAGTTGTAGAGCAAGAGCTCGCTAGCTTAAGATCCACAAAATTAATAAATTCACACTTCAGCTGTTTCTTTGACAGTTCTCAAGTTAATGTTGTGTTCCATAATACACAAAGTCTACGTTGCCACATTGCTCATATTTGCTCCGATCAGTTAATGCTTCATTCTTCTTTCCCTATTCTTCGTTGAGTCTTCTACTTGTCCTGATGAAATTTACGACATTCCCGGCTTCCGTTGTGCTATTCGTCTTGATTGCCAGTCGACTTCAAATGGATCTCGTCCAAAGAGAGGCATTCTTATATTTGCCAAAAATTATGTTTTTGAGGATGTTAGTCTCTGCTCAAGTGGGCGATTTTACTCCGATTCCAATAATTTGTGCAATTTTTGCCAGAAATGATAAAAAAAAACGGGAATTCCACAAATTTGGCGTCGCACTTAAAAAATAAGCACTATGATGCTTTCTTAAAGAGTAGTCAAAAAAAGTAATGTACTACATACTTATGCGCATGAAGTGGCGTCTATTTTCGCTGTGTGCGTGTGTGTGTACATATGTACATATGCATACAGATATTTGGCGCCGATATGCCTTTTTCATGGAATAACGACGCCAAATTTTTGTATGCTTGTCTCATACCAGCGAGTATATACAGTGGTTCACATCTTATTTCAACCAGGGCTCAATCAAAAGTTTATAGCGCTGTGTCTGCCAAACTAAAAAAAAGATATTTAAATATTTTAAACGCAGATTTGTAGGTATGGATTTAAACTTTTATTTCATAAGCTATCACATTTTTAAAAATTTTTTTTATATTTATTTTGATTTAAAAACTAAAATAACTAACAAAATGAATGCCACAGCTTATTTCAACCAGCTATTAAAATAATATTTTTTTTAAAGTGTATGAACTTAAAATTACATATTAATATTTTGTGTGACCACCCTTCTGGTCAGGTATCATTTTAAGTCTTTTTGGGACTGAGTCGACCAATTTTTGAGTCACTAGGGGACTAATATTGGCCATTCTTCGACTAATGCCGTTTTCAGATCCGTCTTATTAGAAATTTGGCGCTTCCGAACTTCACGGTCCAATATATATAGGTCCACAAATTCTCGATTACATAAGTCTGGAGACTGTGCAGGTGGTTTTATGACATGCGGGCAATTCCATATAAGCCATGTCTGCACGATTTCCGATGTGTGCTTGGGATCATTGTCCTGGTAAAATCTAAAGGTGTCACGTATACCCAGATTTTCGGCACTTTGAAGCAAGTTTGATTTCAAAATGTTTAGATAGTGTGTTTTGCCCATAGTTGTTTCCACAAACTCCAAGCTCCCAACTCCAGCTGCCGACATACAGGCTCAAACCATGACGCTCCCTCCACCATGCTTGACCGTTGCTTTCAAATTTTTTGTTTGTAGCTCAGTGTTGGGTTTTCGCCAAACATAAGAGGCCCCATCCGATCCAAAAATGTTAAACTTGGACTCGTCGCAAAATATGACAGAGTTCCAGAAGCTGGAATCCTTGTTTAAACGGCTCTTCTGATTTTTTGCGCTAATGAACGGCTTCTTACGAGCTATTCTCCCATTAAAATCATGCTCTCGCAGCACACGCCGGATAGTTTCCGGGTTACAAGTTTTACCCAACTCTTTCTCCACCTCGCTGGCAACTTTTGGGGCTGATAATGCCGGATTTTGCCTTACTATTCTCACAATATGGCGCTCATCGGTAGAGTTGAAAATTTTGTTGGGAGCGCTTCTGCCCTTATCGTGCGTTCTGTTTTCTTTAACAAATCGTGAAATAATACTTTACACTGTGCTATCACTTAAATTAACTTTTTTTGCAATTGTTCTACGCGAATCTCCTTTTTTAAAGTGGATAAGAACCAGCTCACGCATTTCAATGCTCGTACGTTTGCCCATTTTGCAAAATTAATAAATGTGCAAGACTTACAGCCGGAATGTGAAACAAATTTACACACTAAGCATTGCGAATATAAGTACAAAGAAGAAAATAGAAAAAGAACCGTTATATTGCCGTCTAACGGATCACAACTCTACTACAATGCAGCTGGTTGAAATAAGCTGTGGCATTCGTTTTGTTAGTTATTTTAGTTTTTAAATCAAAATAAATATAAAAAATTTTTTTAAAAATGTGATAGCTTATGAAATAAAAGTTAAAATCCATACCTACAAATCTGCGTTTAAAATATTTAAATATCTGTTTTAGTTTGGCAGACACAGCGCTATAAACTTTTGATTGAGCCTTGGTTGAAATAAGGTGTGAACCACTGTACATGTGTTCATTATTGGAAAACGCGTGCGATGAATTTAATATCGATCGGTCTAAGTGGACAACATTAACCACTGATAACGCAAACAACATGAAAGCCGCATCCAAATGTTTTCTTGGAAGTGTGAAACATGTTCCTTGCTTTGCTCACACAATCCACTTAGTTGTTGATGACACGGTGAAGGAGATTACATCATTTTCCAACATTTTGGACAAAGGGAAAAAAGTCGAGATGCATTTTAAACACAGCCCTGCACTAATGGACCAGCTGCGAAAATACCAGGCCGATGAAGGCATTCCGGAAGGTTGTATTAAGACGTTGCAGCAAAATGTTGACACCCGATGAAACTCGTGCCTCGATATGCTGACGTCCTTTATCAGTCTTGCGAATAAAGTCGCAATAATTCTCATAAACCGATCGGAATACATAAAAGGATTACCAGAAACATTTTGAGCCCATTTAAAGATGCGATTGAAAAAATAAGTGGCGAAACGTATGTCACTGTTAGCATGGTGATCCCCTTAATTTCATTACTATTAAAAAAAGTATAGAATGTAAAAGTTGAATCCAATGAGGGAATCCTTACAACAGAGTCGCTTTGAAACTTATGCAGGAAAGATTTAACCCACTCGAGTTAAATAAAATACTTGTTAAATCGTCATTTCTTGATCCCAGGTTTAAGAAAATGTACCTCTCGCCAATCGCGATACATGAGGCGACCAATGATATATTAAAAGAATTGTTAACATATACCCAAGAAAACCGGGTATGTTGTAAAATTTACAGTTTGTAATTAATAACTAATAAATAAAAATAAATATGAAATTTAATAACAACTAACAGTAACCAGTTTAATATTGTAATATTTTAATTCTTAGTTTTATTTATTCTTCTACACCTTTCAGATGACGAAAATTACGATTCAGACGCATGTGATGACTTTGGTGGGAGCCCATAACAAGTCGATCTTAAAAGGCCTAGCAGTTCATGAGTCTGAAAATAGGGAGTTGAAGCTGAACCTCAGCTTGCCGCAAACAACATGGGAAAGTAATCCATTATTGTTTTGGAGTTCCCATAAGGCGTCCATGCCGGGATTGTCAAAAGTCGCATTTAAGTATCTCATTACCCCCGGTAGCTCAGTGCCTTCGGGACGACTTATGACGGACTTACATATTACTCAACGCGAATTT
The DNA here is from genome assembly GCA_963583835.1 of Drosophila immigrans. Classification (NCBI taxonomy): domain Eukaryota; kingdom Metazoa; phylum Arthropoda; class Insecta; order Diptera; family Drosophilidae; genus Drosophila; species Drosophila immigrans. Next base: position 19,408,905 of record OY757143.1, on the reverse strand, counting down.
TTAAAATCCATTGGTCTAAAATATTGGTGTTAAACATGAACATTTTTGTATATGAAATAATAAGAAAAATATAAAATAAATTGTGTTGTATAGATTTGTTCTTATAGATTTTGTTCTTATTAAAATAAAAATGTTCTTATAAAAATATCAAATATATCGATATTTTAAAAGTGATATATCAAATATCCTTTTGATATTTTTTCAAAACAGAATTTATCATCGATACGATACTTTAAGAATATTCAACAACCCTAGTGTAAATGAGTTGACTGTTTATGGACTATAACCTGAAAACTTCGTCTGCCTAATGTTTATAAAATATTTATTTTGTATACCTATTTTTATAAGGAAAATAAATACAAAAATTGCATAAGAAACTACCATTTATACAGACATCCATTTGGGCATAAATAAAATGTAAATATTCAACGTTAATATATTATAATAATTTTAATGTTTTTAAAATAATTGAAATAAAATATAGTTATGATAAATTCGAAATTATTTTAAGATTCTAGATAGAATAAATAACTCTTTTAGAAGTATCGCTTGTTTAAGCGGGTGAGTGCGTGTGGTTAACGTTCATTGAAGCGGCTAACGATTACAAGCCCCATTCTATCTACACTGTGTTCAACTATGGGCTATACCGTTCGAGTAAATGAGTTGACTATTTATGGACTATAAAATTCGTCTGCCTAATGTTTACAAAATATTTGATTTATACCTATTTTTATATGGAAAATAAATACAAAAATCGCATAAGAAAATATCATTTATATAAAATATCAATATTCGACGTTAATATATTATAATAATTTTAATGTTTTTAAAATAATTGAAATAAAATATAGTTATGATAAATTCGAAATTATTTTAAGATTCTAGAATAAATAACTCAACATTAATTTAAGCGGCAGACGATTACAAGTCGCATTCTATCCACACTGTGTTCAGCTACGGGCTATACCGTTCGTGTAAATGAGTTGACTGTTTATGGACAATAACCTGAAAATTTCGTCTGCCTAATGTTTACAAAATATTTGATTTTACCAATTTTTATATGGAAAGTAAATAAAAAAATCGCATAACAAACTATAATTTACACAGACATCCATTTGGGCATAAATAAAATATCAATATTCAACGTTAATATATTATAATATAATAATTTTAATGTTTTTAAAATAATTGAAATAAAATATAGTTATGATATATTCGAAATTATTTTTAGATTCTATAATAAATAACTCTTTTAGAAGTATCGCTTGTTTATGCGGATGCGTTCGTGTGGTTAACGTTCATTGAAGCGGCTAACTATTACAAGCCCCATTCTATCTACACTGTGTTCAGCTACGGGCTATACCGTTCGTGGTAAATGTTCAGTGAGTGGGGAGACTGTTAATGGACTATAACCTGAAACTATCGTCTGCCTAAATTTTACAAAATATTTTATATATACCTATTTTTATATGGAAAGTAAATACAAAAATTGCATTAGTAAACTACATTTAGTCCTCCATTTGGGCACTCAATAAATATCTATATTCAACGAAAATTTATTCGATTAATTTGAATACTAAAATAATTGCAACAAATTGTAATTATAATAAATTTGAAATAATTTTTAAATTCAAGAATAGATAACTATTCCTGTATTTCTATCACTTGAATACGCGTGAGCGTGCGAGTGGTTAACATTCATTGAAGCTGCGGACGATTACAAGCCCCATTCTATCTACACTGTGTTCAACTACGGGCTAAACCGTTCGTGGTGCGTATTCAGTTAATGACTGTAACCTGTCTGTTAATGGACTATAACCTGAAAACTTTGTCTGCCTATTGTTCACAAAATATTTAATTTATACCAATTTGTATTTGGAAAGTAAATACAAAAATTGCATAGCAAACATCATCCATTTGGGCACACATATTAAATATCAATATTCAATGTTAATTTATTAGAATAATTTTAATGTTTTTAAAATAATTGAAATAAAATATAGTTATAATAAATTCGAAATAATTTTTAGATTCTAGAATAAATAAATCTTTTAGAAGTATCGCTTGTTTATGCGGATGCGTTCGTGTGGTTAACGTTCATTGAAGCGGCTAACTATTACAAGCCCCATTCTATCTACACTGTGTTCAGCTACGGGCTATACCGTTCGTGGTAATTGTTCAGTGAGTGGGGAGACTGTTAATGGACTATAACCTGAAACTATCGTCTGCCTAAAGTTTACAAAATATTTTATATATACCTATTTTTATATGGAAAGTAAATACAAAAATTGCATTAGTAAACTACATTCAGTCCTCCATTTGGGCACTCAATAAATATCTATATTCAACGTAAATTTATTCGATTAATTTGAATACTAAAATAATTGCAACAAATTGTAATTATAATAAATTTGAAATAATTTTTAAATTCAAGAATAGATAACTATTCCTGTATTTCTATCACAGCAAATTGTAATTATAATAAATTTGAAATAATTTTTAAATTCAAGAAAAGATTCCTGTATTTCTATCACTTGAATACGCGTGAGCGTGCGAGTGGTTAACATTCATTGAAGCTGCGGACGATTACAAGCCCCATTCTATCTACACTGTGTTCAACTACGGGCTAAACCGTTCGTGGTGCGTATTCAGTTAATGACTGTAAATTGTCAGTTAATGGACTATAACCTGAAAACTTTGTCTGCCTATTGTTCACAAAATATTTAATTTATACCAATTTGTATTTGGAAAGTAAATACAAAAATTGCATAACAAACTATCACTTATACAGACATCCATTTGGGCATATATAAAATATAAATATTCAACGTTAATAAATTAGAATAATTATTATTTCAAAATTATTGAAATAAAATATGGTTTTTATAAATTCAACAACAAATAACTCTTCTTTTAGAAGTATCGCTTGTTTAAGCGGGTGGTTAACATTCATTTAAGCGGCTGACGATTACAAGCCCCATTCTATCTACACTGTGTTCAGCTACGGGCTATACCGTTCGTGGTGCGTATTCAGTTAATGACTATTTCTTGCCTGTTTATTTACTATGACCTGAAATCTTCGTTTGCCTAATGTTTATAAAATATTTATTTTGTATACCTATTTTGATATGGAAAATAAATACAAAAATTGCATAACAAACTATCACTTATACAGACATCCATTTGGGAATATATAACATATAAATATTCAACGTTAATTAATTAAAATAATTATTATTTCAAAATTATTAGGGATGTCGGAAATATATCAAAACATCGATATATCGATATTTTACCTCTTAAAAAAAATATTATCGCGATATTTTTTGGGCAAAAATAGGCGATAATGATATTTTATGTTTGGTCACTCTTAAGCCAGAAAGCCATGAAGGTACATAGATTGCAAAAATGATTGCGGCAAAATTATTTTACACAGACATTAAAGACAATTCAGCAAAATGCACATTGTGCTTAAATGTGATAAAGACCAGTGGGAACACAACCAATTTGTTATCCCACATTAAAAATAAAATAAAATAATAAAATAAAACCATGCCCATGCTAGCGAAGGTGGCATTAAGTTGCCTGATCACGCTTGGTAGTTTGGTTTCATCTGAAAGGTTGGCTTCTGCCATAAAGTGTGTCGTTTGTGACTCCCGTAGTTGTATGACTGACCAACATATAACCGAAAGAGTTTTTTTAAAATCAATAAATACAAAATTTTTTTCTGATTAATGAAATCAAACATAAAATTTTTTTTAATTATTCATATTCCTTAGGCCTATAAAAGACCCAAACTTACAGAAATAGGAAACCTTTATTCAAATTTAGCTGAACAATAAAAAATATCAAAAACACTCGATATATCGATATTTTTTACAGTATTTTGATATATTATCGAGTGATATTTTGTATACAGAAAATATCATCGATACGATATTTTTTCAAAATCCAACAACCCTAAAAATTATTGAATTAAAATATGGTTTTAATAAATTCAACAATTCAACAACAAATAACTCTACTTTTAGAAGTATCGCTTGTTTAAGCGGTTGCGTGCGAGTGGTCAACATTAATTTAAGCGGCAGACGATTACAAGTCGCATTCTATCTACACTGTGTTCATCTACGGGCTATACCGTTCGAGTAAATGAGTTGACTGTTTATGGACTATAAAATTCGTCTGCCTAATGTTTACAAAATATTTGATTTATACCTATTTTGATATGGAAAATAAATACAAAAATCGCATAAGAAAATATCATTTATACAGACATCCATTTGGGCATAAATAAAATATAAATATTCAACGTTAATTAATTAGAATTATTATTATTTAAAAATTATTGAAATAAAATATGGTTTTAATAAATTCAACAATTCAACAACAAATAACTCTTCTTTTAGAAATATCGCATGTTTATGCGGGTGCGTGCGAGTGGTTAACATTCATTGAAGCGGCTGACGATTACAAGCCCCATTCTATCTACACTGTGTTCAGCTACTGGCTATACCGTTCGTGGTGCATATTTTTATATGGGAAATAAATACAAAAATTGCATAACAAACTATCACTTATACAGACATCCTTTTGGGCATAAATAAAATATAAATATTCAACGTTAATTAATTAGAATTATTATTATTTAAAAATTATTGAAATAAAATATGGTTTTAATAAATTCAACAATTCAACAACAAATAACTCTTCTTTTAGAAATATCGCATGTTTATGCGGGTGCGTGCGAGTGGTTAACATTCATTGAAGCGGCTGACGATTACAAGCCCCATTCTATCTACACTGTGTTCAGCTACTGGCTATACCGTTCGTGGTGCGTATTCAGTTAATGACTATAACCTGTCTGTTAATGAACTATAACCTGAAAACTTCATCTGCCTATTGTTTACAAAATATTTAATTTACACCTATTTTTATATGGAAAGTAAATACTTAAATTGCATAAAAACCATTTATATATTTAGTCATCTATTTGGGCACACATTAAATATCCATATTCAACGTTAATATACTAGAATAATTATAATGGTGTTGAAATAATTGAAATAAATTTGAAATTATTTTTATATTTAAGATTACATAACTATTCTTTTAGAACTATCGTTTGCTTACGCGGGTGTGTGCGGGTTGGTAACATTGACGTTCTATTTAAATCGTGTTCAGCTACGGGCTATACCGTTCGTGGTGAGTGTTCAGTATGTGGGGAGACTGTTAATGGACTATAACCTGAAACTATCGTCTGCCTAAAGAAAGTAAATAAAAAAAAATTGCATAGCAAACTATCATTTACACAGTCATCCATTTGGGCACACATATTAAATATCAATATTCAACGTTAATTTATTAGAATAATTTTAATGTTTTTAAAATAATTGAAATAAAATATAGTTATAATAAATTCGAAATAATTTTTAGATTCTAGAATAAATAACTCTTTTAGAAGTATCGCTTGTTTATGCGGATGCGTTCGTGTGGTTAACGTTCATTGAAGCGGCTAACTATTACAAGCCCCATTCTATCTACACTGTGTTCAGCTACGGGCTATACCGTTCGTGGTAAATGTTCAGTGAGTGGGGAGACTGTTAATGGACTATAACCTGAAACTATCGTCTGCCTAAAGTTTACAAAATATTTTATATATACCTATTTTTATATGGAAAGTAAATACAAAAATTGCATTAGTAAACTACATTCAGTCCTCCGTTTGGGCACTCAATAAATATCTATATTCAACGAAAATTTATTCGATTAATTTGAATACTAAAATAATTGCAACAAATTGTAATTATAATAAATTTGAAATAATTTTTAAATTCAAGAATAGATAACTATTCCTGTATTTCTATCACTTGAATACGCGTGAGCGTGCGAGTGGTTAACATTCATTGAAGCTGCGGACGATTACAAGCCCCATTCTATCTACACTGTGTTCAACTACGGGCTAAACCGTTCGTGGTGCGTATTCAGTTAATGACTGTAAATTGTCAGTTAATGGACTATAACCTGAAAACTTTGTCTGCTTATTGTTCACAAAATATTTAATTTATACCAATTTGTATTTGGAAAGTAAATACAAAAATTGCATAACAAACTATCACTTATACAGACATCCATTTGGGCATATATAAAATATAAATATTCAACGTTAATAAATTAGAATAATTATTATTTCAAAATTATTGAAATAAAATATGGTTTTAATAAATTCAACAACAAATAACTCTTCTTTTAGAAGTATCGCTGGTTTAAGCGGGTGGTTAACATTCATTTAAGCGGCTGACGATTACAAGCCCCATTCTATCTACACTGTGTTCAGCTACTGGCTATACCGTTCGTGGTGCATATTTTTATATGGAAAATAAATACAAAAATTGCATAACAAACTATCACTTATACAGACATCCATTTGGGCATAAAAAAATATAAATATTCAACGTTAATTAATTAGAATAATTATTATTTAAAAATTATTGAAATAAAATATGGTTTTAATAAATTCAACAATTCAAAAACAAATAACTCTTCTTTTAGAAGTATCGCTTGTTTAAGCGGGTGGTTAACATTAATTTAAGCTTGCGCCATACTCTGGTTGGTCCGTCGTTGGAATACAGCATAATTTGGGTTTCGTTACAGAATATGACGTCATCCCAATAGTTATCAATCAAATGTTAAGCGCTTTTCAACATTAACTTTTAACAGCAACGGCTTTTTGCGCGCAACTCTTGAAGAGTATTTGTTCTTCAGAATGAGTTGGCGGACGGTTTCATGCAGAGCTCGCAAATAACAGTTGACCGTTTTTCGTGTTGCGGTCTGTTTCGTAACACAACCGAAAAATACGATGCTTGTGTGCTCTCGCTCTGAACAGAACTTTTCGTTGCTCTTTGTTTTGGTTTTCGGTTAACCGCTCTCAGTTTCGGGGTTCTTGTTATGCTCACTCAACAAGAACTGAGAGAGAGCGATTCAAAAGAACGCTCGCTCATTGAGAGTCAGCAGATGAGCGAAAAAACGAAATGCTTATCGTAAATGGTCTTTGTCTGCCTATTGTTCACAAAATATTTAATTTATACCAATTTGTATTTGGAAAGTAAATACAAAAATTGCATAGCAAACACACAGTCATCCATTTGGGCACACATATTAAATATCAATATTCAATGTTAATTTATTTAAATAATTTTAATGTTTTTAAAATAATTGAAATAATATATAGTTATAATAAATCTATCTATCTATCTATATATATAAAAATGAATCGCTGTTCGTTAGTCTCACTAAAACTCGAGAACGGCTGAACGGATTTATCTTATCTTAGTCTTGAAATGTTCGTGGATGTCTAGGGAAGGTTTAAAAGCCGAGAAAAAATCGAATAATTTCCGGGAAAACCCTAAAAATAGACAACGTTTTCTAAATAATATGTAGAGTCAATTTGAACTTTATTGCTATTCAATAAAGTTCATATTCAATTATAATCACTCATCACTGTTGTCTAAGCAATTTAGGTGTGTTCCTAACGTCAACGAGTCAATTTGTAATTTATTACCGCTGCATAAAGTTCAAATTCAATCATATCTATCAAAATAGTCTTCGCGTGCGCTTTGAAGGATCTAATGTCGCGTTCCGAAAATAAACAAAAGTGAATCGCGAACGCGACAAAAAATGTAATAAACCATTAGTAGTACTGATTTTCAATTAATTTGGTCGGCTTTGCGAAACTTAATTTTAGCTAACTTCAGTTGTAACTGTATCAGATTATTTTTTTAAGTTCGATAAATCTTAAGTTTTGTCACAAATTTCTGAACACAACCATAATATTTGACATTAGATTTGAATATTGACAACCAACTAATATGTCAATCATTCTGTCGCACTTCAGAACACGGAGATTTATGGCTTAAAGGTAAACTCCAAAAAAATAAATAGAAAAATCATAACACGGAAAAAAAGTATTACGATTGACGATATTGTGTTACGATCATAGTTACGATATTCTATGAGTGCATCCTTCTATCTTTGTGAGTGACGATTACCGTTAAGTGCGCGAGAACTTTCTTTACTTTTGTGATAGTGACATTCCAAGTAGTGTGCTCTTTTTTTGTTGATATTTTGTGATAGTGACACTTTACTGTTATGTTACTGTTAAGTGAGCGAGAAATTTTCTCACTTTGATTAATTACGTTACGATGCCGAGGAGAAGACGACCTGACTTAGGTCGTCGCAGTCAATCAAATGTGCGAAGAGCTACCTCACGTGCTAACCGCACTGATGACCAGAGAGAGACAGATCAAGAAAATAGTCGTATTGCTATGTCAGAATTGCGTTATTTATTTAGTGACAATGAAGTGGATAGGCTTAGAATGCAACGAGTTCGTGCACATCAAACACAACAACAGCGAGCACGACATAATGAAATTGAGCGAATCCGCAGACGCAGTACTCCTGTGATTCTTGAACGAGCTGCATTCCACTATGATCCGGCAATTGATTATTGTGCCGACAAATCGGTAACAATTGGGGAAATGAAAATAGTTTGTAAATATTGTAAGGCGTTAAAATACACTGGTGAATCTACTGGATTATGTTGTGCTGGAGGCAAAGTAAAATTGCCACAATTGGTCCCACCACCAGATCCTTTACGCTCTTTAGTTTCTGGGATTGGAAATGATTCTAAGCACTTCTTGGCCAACATTCAGAAATATAACAACTGTTTCCAGATGACATCATTTGGCGCTACACATATTATGCAAGACAATTTCATGCCCACTTTCAAGGTATTATATATTAATGTAATTAATTAAATAATTAACAAAATTAAAAATTTTATAGATACAAGGACAAATTTATCACTTACTGGGGGCACTGTTACCACTACCTGATGCAGATCATCAATTTTTACAAATTTATTTTATGGGCAATTCAGATGCGGAAGTTGATAATCGTTGTGCTCACAATCCAACAGTGAAGAGAACCATTGTCCAAGAATTACAAATGTTTCTTCATCAGAATAACAATTTAGTAAACATGTTCAAAATAGCATTGGATCGGATGCCATCTGATAGCCATAATATTATCATTCGAGCTGACAAAACACCTGCCGGTGAACACACAAGGAGGTTTAATTCACCTACCATTGATGAAGTGGCTGTTGTCATTGTGGGAGAAAATTTACAATCTAGAGATATTGTGCTTCATCGTCGGAATAGTGACTTAAAACGTGTATCTGAAACACATAGGAGCTATGATGGATTACAATATCCTTTGATCTTCTGGCAGGGGGAAGATGGATACCATTTTAATATCAAAATGGTAAATCCAGTAACAGGTAAATAAATTGAGCAGGATTAAATAATATTTTTAAATTCAATTCATCTAAGAAACATTTATTGTTTTTGATTGCAGGTGCTGAAATCAACAAAAAAGTTAGTGCTATGAATTTCTATTCATACAGATTCATGATCCGTCAAGGTGAAATAAATCATATTTTGATGTGTCAACGACTTTTTCATCAGTTTGCAGTTGACATGTATGTCAAAATTGAGACTGAACGATTAACATACATCCGTTTGAACCAACGACAGCTACGATCAGAGGAATACATTCATCTCCGCGACGCTATAAATGCTGATGGCAATGTGAATAATGTAGGAAGAATGACAATTTTGCCAGCCACTTATATAGGAAGCCCACGCCACATGCACGAATATGCTCAGGATGCTATGTCATATGTTAGGCATTATGGCCGCCCAGACTTATTTGTTACATTCACATGTAACCCAAATTGGTCCGAAATCAAGAGGGAATTGCTACATAGCCAAACACCAGTTGTTAGACATGACATAATTGCCAGAGTTTTTAAACAAAAATTAAAATCTCTGATGAATTTCTTAATAAAGCATTGTGTGTATGGCCGAGTCCGTTGTTGGATGTACTCTGTAGAATGGCAAAAGCGTGGATTGCCACATGCGCATATTTTACTCTGGTTAGTTGACAAAATAAGGCCAGATGAGATTGATTCCATAATTTCAGCTGAAATTCCAGATGAAACAGTCGACCCAAAATTGCATGCAGTAGTTACCAAACACATGGTACATGGACCTTGCGGACTTTTCAACTACAATTCACCCTGTATGGTTGACGGCAAGTGTTCCAAGCGATACCCAAGAGACCTGCTTGCTGAAACCATAACGGGAAATGATGGATACCCATTGTATCGTCGGAGATCAGTTGCGGACAATGGGCGATCAGTAGTTGTGAAGGTAAAAGGACAAAATGTTGATGTAGACAATCGTTGGATTGTGCCATACTCGCCAATATTGTCCAAAGCTTTTGAGACTCACATCAATGTGGAATATTGTAACTCTGTAAAGTCGATAAAGTACATATGTAAATATGTTAACAAAGGCAGCGATATGGCTGTCTTCGCTGTAACCAATGCAAATGATGAAATATCACAGTACCAGATGGGGCGCTATGTAAGTAGCAACGAAGCAATTTGGCGTATATTTTCATTTGCGATCCATGAAAGATACCCTACAGTAGTCCATTTGGCGGTCCATTTAGAAAATGGTCAACGAGTTTATTTTAATGAATCGAACGCGGCAGACAGAGCGGCACGTCCGCCATCGACAACATTAACAAGTTTCTTCACAGTCTGTCAAACTGATGATTTTGCTCGCACTTTGCTGTATGCTGAAATGCCACGCTATTACATATGGAATGCATCATCGAAATCATTTCAGCGTCGAAAACAAGGAACACCAGTTGAAGGACATCCAAATGTATTTGCTTCAGACGCTCTGGGTCGCATCTACACAGTACATCCAAATAACGATGAATGTTATTATTTGCGATTGTTGTTGGTGAATGTTCGTGGTCCGACATCGTTTAAACAACTGAGAACAGTTAATGGACAGCTGTGTGCGACTTACCGTTAGGCTTGCCAACTATTACATTTACTTGAGAACGATTCGCACTGGGATGATACGCTCAAGGATTCCGTAATATCTTCATCGCCGCATCAAATTCGTACATTATTTGGGATTATCATATCGACATGTTTCCCCTCGAATCCAAAAGATTTGTGGGTTAAGTATAGAGATGACATGTCTGAGGATGTTTTGCATCGTGTGCGCCGTGAAACTTTGAATCCTATACTACAAATGACTGAAGAAATTTACAATGAGACATTGATCATGATAGAAGATATGTGTTTATTGATAGCAAATAAAGTATTGTCGTGTTTGGGAATGACAGCACCCAATCGTCATATGCACGATGCATTAAACCACGAGTTGCAAAGGGAACAACAGTACGACATTGAAGCATTGGCCGAAACAGTTCGTACAAATGTTCCACAATTAAATCAACAACAAAGAATTGCGTACGACACTTTGATAGAAGCTGTGAACAGTGGATCTGGTGGAATTTATTTCCTTGATGCTCCCGGAGGAACCGGAAAAACGTTCTTAATTTCATTGCTTTTGGCGAGGATCCGATCGCGAAATGATGTTGCTCTAGCGTTGGCTTCATCTGGAATAGCTGCGACTCTGCTAGAAGGCGGACGAACTGCGCATTCTGCCTTGAAATTACCATTAAACATGCAAATCACCGAAACACCAATTTGCAACATCGCCAAAAATAGCGCAATGGCCAAGATCCTACAGGTATGCAAATTAATTGTGTGGGATGAATGCACAATGGCCCATAAGAGGTCACTGGAGGCGCTAGACAGAACATTGAAAGATCTTCGTGACAACCACAATATATTTGGTGGGGCCATGATTCTGTTGTCAGGTGATTTTCGTCAGACTCTTCCAGTTATACCCCGATCAACTGTTGCTGATGAACTAAATGCATGCCTAAAATCATCGAATTTGTGGCAGTACGTAAAGACACTCCAATTAACAACTAACATGCGAGTATTTTTGCAACATGATGAAACTGCAAATGTGTTTGCGAAGCAGTTGTTAGATATTGGAAATAATAAAGTTGCAATGGACACCTCGACCGGATTCATCACATTACCCACAGATTTCTGTCAGATCACAGATTCAAAAGAGGAGCTTATTCAGCGTGTTTTCCCAGATATAGCGCAAAATTTCAATAACCATAATTGGCTGGGTGAACGAGCAATATTGGCAGCGAAAAATAAAGATGTCGAGGATCTCAATGCGACCATTCTGAATTTTCTTCCAGGACAGTTGATTTCCTTTAAATCAGTCGACACCATTATGAACCAGGATGACGTAGTTAACTATCCCACAGAGTTTTTAAATTCACTGGAATTACCTGGATAACCACCTCACAATTTGCAGTTAAAAGTAGGATCAGTTGTCATCATGCTGCGTAACATTAATCAACCTCGACTATGCAATGGAACAAGACTGGCTGTGAAAAAACTGATGAATAACGTCATTGAGGCAACAATCATGAAAGGAAAATACAAAGGAGAGGATGTCTTGATCCCGCGAATACCGATGATTCCAACGGATTTACCATTCGATTTTAAACGCTTACAATTTCCAGTACGTCTGGCCTTTGCGATGACAATAAATAAATCGCAAGGACAATCTTTAGAAGTTTGCGGAATCAACTTGGAGTTTCCCTGTTTCGCGCATGGACAGTTATACGTCGCGTGTTCGCGCGTCGGAAAACCGTCCTCTTTGTTTATTTACGCACCACAAAACAAAACAAAAAATATAGTTTATGAGAAAGCTTTAAATTGATTAACAAACTGTATCATAATCGTGTGTGTCTGTTAATAAAAATTTAAACCTTATAAATAGCCGGTATTTCAGGAAAACTCTGTTTTTTTAAGTAAGCATCATGGTGTTTCGAAAATAATAATAAAACTTCATACTTAATTAAAAAAATGCTTTTTTATTCAATACGTTTTGTTTGTTTTGAAATTAATTTATACCAAAGTTTAGGTCTTTTATTTATCGATTGAGGCAGTACGAAGTCTGCCGGGTCAGCTAGTTAGAAATAATTTTTAGATTCTAGTAAGTTAGGAGTATCGCTTGTTTAAGCGGGTGCGTGCGTGTGGTTAACATTCATTGAAGAAGCTAACGATTACAAGCCCCATTCTATCTACACTGTGTTCAGCTACGGGCTATACAGTTCGTGGTGCGTATTCAGTTAATGACTATAACCTGTCTGTTAATGGACTTTAACCTGAAATCTTCGTCTACCTAATGTTTATAAAATATTTATTTTGTATACCTATTTTTATATGGAAAATAAATACAAAAATTGCATAACAAACTATCACTTATACAGACATCCATTTGGGCACAAATAATATATAAATATTCAACGTTAATTAATTAGAATAATTTTTATTTCAAAATTATTGAAATAAAATATGGTTTTAATAAATTCAACAATTCAACAACAAATAACTCTTCTTTTAGAAGTATCGCTTGTTTAAGCGGGTGCGTGCGAGTGGTCAACATTAATTTAAGCGGCAGACGATTATAAGTCGCACTCTATCTACACTGTGTTCAGCTACTGGCTATACCGTTCGTGGTGCATATTTTTATATGGGAAATAAATACAAAAATTGCATAACAAACTATCACTTATACAGACATCCTTTTGGGCATAAATAAAATATAAATATTCAACGTTAATTAATTAGAATTATTATTATTTAAAAATTATTGAAATAAATATGGTTTTAATAAATTCAACAATTCAACAACAAATAACTCTTCTTTTAGAAATATCGCATGTTTATGCGGGTGCGTGCGAGTGGTTAACATTCATTGAAGCGGCTGACGATTACAAGCCCCATTCTATCTACACTGTGTTCAGCTACTGGCTATACCGTTCGTGGTGCGTATTCAGTTAATGACTATAACCTGTCTGTTAATGAACTATAACCTGAAAACTTCATCTGCCTATTGTTTACAAAATATTTAATTTACACCTATTTTTATATGGAAAGTAAATACTTAAATTACATAAAAACCATTTATATATTTAGTCATCTATTTGGGCACACATTAAATATCCATATTCAACGTTAATATACTAGAATAATTATAATGGTGTTGAAATAATTGAAATAAATTTGAAATTATTTTTATATTTAAGATTACATAACTATTCTTTTAGAACTATCGTTTGCTTACGCGGGTGTGTGCGGGTTGGTAACATTGACGTTCTATTTAAATCGTGTTCAGCTACGGGCTATACCGTTCGTGGTGAGTGTTCAGTATGTGGGGAGACTGTTAATGGACTATAACCTGAAACTATCGTCTGCCTAAAGAAAGTAAATAAAAAAAAATTGCATAGCAAACTATCATTTACACAGTCATCCATTTGGGCACACATATTAAATATCAATATTCAACGTTAATTTATTAGAATAATTTTAATGTTTTTAAAATAATTGAAATAAAATATAGTTATAATAAATTCGAAATAATTTTTAGATTCTAGAATAAATAACTCTTTTAGAAGTATCGCTTGTTTATGCGGATGCGTTCGTGTGGTTAACGTTCATTGAAGCGGCTAACTATTACAAGCCCCATTCTATCTACACTGTGTTCAGCTACGGGCTATACCGTTCGTGGTAAATGTTCAGTGAGTGGGGAGACTGTTAATGGACTATAACCTGAAACTATCGTCTGCCTAAAGTTTACAAAATATTTTATATATACCTATTTTTATATGGAAAGTAAATACAAAAATTGCATTAGTAAACTACATTCAGTCCTCCGTTTGGGCACTCAATAAATATCTATATTCAACGAAAATTTATTCGATTAATTTGAATACTAAAATAATTGCAACAAATTGTAATTATAATAAATTTGAAATAATTTTTAAATTCAAGAATAGATTCCTGTATTTCTATCACTTGAATACGCGTGAGCGTGCGAGTGGTTAACATTCATTGAAGCTGCGGACGATTACAAGCCCCATTCTATCTACACTGTGTTCAACTACGGGCTAAACCGTTCGTGGTGCGTATTCAGTTAATGACTGTAAATTGTCAGTTAATGGACTATAACCTGAAAACTTTGTCTGCTTATTGTTCACAAAATATTTAATTTATACCAATTTGTATTTGGAAAGTAAATACAAAAATTGCATAACAAACTATCACTTATACAGACATCCATTTGGGCATATATAAAATATAAATATTCAACGTTAATAAATTAGAATAATTATTATTTCAAAATTATTGAAATAAAATATGGTTTTAATAAATTCAACAACAAATAACTCTTCTTTTAGAAGTATCGCTGGTTTAAGCGGGTGGTTAACAGTCATTCAAGCCCCATTCTATCTACACTGTGTTCAGCTACTGGCTATACCGTTCGTGGTGCATATTTTTATATGGAAAATAAATACAAAAATTGCATAACAAACTATCACTTATACAGACATCCATTTGGGCATAAAAAAATATAAATATTCAACGTTAATTAATTAGAATAATTATTATTTAAAAATTATTGAAATAAAATATGGTTTTAATAAATTCAACAATTCAAAAACAAATAACTCTTCTTTTAGAAGTATCGCTTGTTTAAGCGGGTGGTTAACATTAATTTAAGCGGCTGACGATTACAAGCCCCATTCTATCTACACTGTGTTCAGCTACGGGCTATGCCGTTCGTGGTGCGTATTCAGTTAATGACTATAACCTGTCTGTTAATGAACTATAACCTGAAAACTTCATCTGCCTATTGTTTACAAAATATTTAATTTACA
This sequence comes from Drosophila immigrans, assembly GCA_963583835.1. NCBI lineage: Eukaryota > Metazoa > Arthropoda > Insecta > Diptera > Drosophilidae > Drosophila > Drosophila immigrans. The sequence continues at coordinate 19,393,161 of OY757143.1, read as the reverse complement.
CCTATTTTTATATGGAAAGTAAATACTTAAATTGCATAAAAACCATTTATATATTTAGTCATCTATTTGGGCACACATATTAAATATCCATATTCAACGTTAATATACTAGAATAATTATAATGGTGTTGAAATAATTAAAATAAAATATAATTAAAGTAAATTTCAAATTATTTTTATATTTAAGAATACATAACTATTCTTTTAGAACTATCGTTTGTTTACGCGGGTGTGTGCGGGTTGGTATCATTGACGTTCTATTTAAATCGTGTTCAGCTACGGTTTCTACCGTTCGTGGTGAGTGTGCAGTATGTGGGCAGACGGTTAATAAACTATAACCTGAAACTATCGTCTGCCCAAAGTTTACAAAATATTTAATTTATACCTAATTTTATTTGGAAAGTAAATACAAAAATTGCATTAGTAAACTACATTCAGTCCTCCATTTGGGCACTCAATAAATATCTATATTCAACGTTAATTTATTCGAATAAGTTGAATACTAAAATAATTGAAACAAATTGTAATTATAATAAATTTTAAATAATTTTTAAATTCAAAAATAGATAACTTATCTTGTATTTCTATCACTTGAATACGCGTGAGCGTGCGAGTGGTTCACATTGAAAATTAAATTTTAAAAGAATTTTTAGATTGACGAATATACAGTATGTCAAGAAACTGTTAACACCCTGAAAAAAAACATATTTTTTTACTTTGCATGCAAAAATAACGCCTTTAGTTAAGTTTTTTTCAAATTTTGTTTAATGCCGAACTATTATATAGACTTTTTTAATAAGGAAGCTCAAAAACAAAAAGAAAATAACGCAAAGAAAACTTTTTAAAAATAAAAATATAAGTTTACACATTTTTACACTGTCAAGAAACTCTTTGCACCAAGTACTTAAGCTACAGTTAAATGAATATAGTTAACAACTTATACTATCTTAAACTAATTTTAATATTTAGTATGACCCTTAGCCTCAACTACGAGCCTAGTTCGATTTTTTATCGAACTGACCAGCTTTTGAAGGTCATAATCCATCGGAATTTTATGCCACTCTTCCAGTACTGCCGCTTTTAAGGCGACGCGGTTTGCGGGCTGCCTTTTTGCCACCTTCTTCTTAAGGTAAACCCATAAATTTTCAATGGGTTTCATGTCGGGGCTCTGAGGAGGTGTATCTATCACGTTTTGGCAATTGTAAAGGAGCCAAGTACGCACAGTGAGCTCCTTATGTTTGGGGTCATTGTCCTGATAAAATTTGAATTTTGGCTTATTATCAACAATAAAGCCAAATTTATCCGCACTTTGCCCCAAATTTGTTTTTTGGATGGAGAGATATTGCATAGCATCCATTGTATTTTCAATAAACGCAATCTCTCCCACTCCCTTGCTGCTAATGCATCCCCAAACCATCACCGACAATTTGCCAAACTTTACTGTCGGAATAATGTCGCTGATGTAAAGCTCTTAACGGCTTGCGCCATACTCTGGTTGGTCCGTCGTTGGAATACAGCATAATTTGGGTTTCGTTACAGAATATGACGTCATCCCAATAGTTATCAATCAAATGTTAAGCGCTTTTCAACATTAACTTTTAACAGCAACGGCTTTTTGCGCGCAACTCTTGAAGAGTATTTGTTCTTCAGAATGAGTTGGCGGACGGTTTCATGCAGAGCTCGCAAATAACAGTTGACCGTTTTTCGTGTTGCGGTCTGTTTCGTAACACAACCGAAAAATACGATGCTTGTGTGCTCTCGCTCTGAACAGAACTTTTCGTTGCTCTTTGTTTTGGTTTTCGGTTAACCGCTCTCAGTTTCGGGGTTCTTGTTATGCTCACTCAACAAGAACTGAGAGAGAGCGATTCAAAAGAACGCTCGCTCATTGAGAGTCAGCAGATGAGCGAAAAAACGAAATGCTTATCGTAAATGGTCTTTTGTCTTCAGTACCTATTTAATAGCGTTTAACAACAACTTTACCATATTTATTAGATGTTAACATTATATTTATTATTTATTCAGTGTTAAGCTTAACAATAAGTAGAGAATTTAAAGTTTCTGCACTTAAAGAGCTTCGTCGCTCGCTTAAAATGTTGTGAAGTGCTGAAAATGCCCTCTCAACAGTCACCTGAGTCGCCGGTGTAGCCAGTACTACGTGTGCGAGCGCACACAGATGGGGCGACTGCAGCTTTATGTCTGTAAAAAACTGCAAAATGATCGCATTCAATGGCAAACGTCCATGTGTAAGGTCGAAATTTTTTATGTCAGCATAGATTTGGACCAGTTTCTTAGATGCAGGGTCTTCTTTCATTTCGGATATTGTCTGTACGCCATCCAAATAGGCGGACAACAGAGACTCTTCTTTGTCAGCACATTTATCACCGTCGGATGTGAGCTCCTTCTTCTGGTCCTGGACATCAACCTCCTATGATGGCGCATTTTGAGTTGGGGAATGCACCTTAAATAAAAACTAAATTAGAACATATTTTTTGCAATGTTAGTTTCGTACAAGTGTGAGTTTTTTGACATGGACAATATACTTTGTTAAAACATTTAATAGCAATAAACAACAATAAAACAGGACCTAAATTTCAATTTCACACGTAGCCTTACTTTCATTAGCTCCAATAAACGGTATGCTATTTTTTTTAGATTTAGCTTTGCTAAGCATTTTTGCTGGGCATTCAAGATGCAATTAACGCGTGGATCAATGTAGATTGCAGCTAGCATTGCATCATTTTCAAGTAACTTACATTCTCGAATTTTGCTTTGTTGTAGTAATTTTTTTTTTATATAATTTAGGCTGTTCTCGCACTTTAGCTTAAGCTCCATCCATATTATAAAGAATTCGCTGTATACTAATTTTTCATTCTGCAACTTTAAGGTCGCTTCGTATATGTCCTTGAATGCATCAATATACATCTCCATCCAATCCCAGTCCGCATCAATACTAATGCTAGGGTGTACAGCAAGGAACTCTTTTAAATCAAACAATTTTAGTATCATTAAATACGTAGAGTTCCATCTCGTAACAATATCGAGACATGGTACGTTTTTTTTGCCCTCGTTCAACCAACGTCTGCTCAAGTTGAATGTTTTTAAACATTTAAAAGAATAATAAAAAATCTTAAGTTTTCTCTTACCTATTCGTTTCTGTACGCAATAATTTAAAAATTTTTCGACATGATGAAACTTTTTCGCTGATCTCATCTAGCTTTTGACGTCGAATACGCACAGTTGAAGCGAGTGCGCAGCACACCTTACAAGGTGAATATTCGCCAGCTGTATTGAATCGAGTTTTTCCATCACTTCTTCCCCGTTAATGTCATCGTGTGTATCGTCAAAAAGAGACTTGATCGAGGGTGATTCCATAGTCATTTATGATCTCCATAATTTTTTCCTTTATGTACATTCCAGTGTGCGAATGACGAAGGTGTATCATGCCTAAAGTCTTGATAACGATATCAGTTTTAGACATACTAAAATATATCATTTGTAAATTTACGCCCAAAATAGCCTTGTCCATTCTAGTGGTAACATCTATTTTCAGTGATACAATCTTTCCCGTTACAAGCGCTTTTATATTTTCTTTAATGGTCTGCTCTTTGACAGTCACATATTCCATAACATTTCGAGAAGTTATGGGATTCATCGAAAGCGCGTTATAAATTGGGTTTAATATCTCTCAAAACCCTTCGCATTCAAGAAATATAAAAGGATTTCCATCGGCGGTCACAATTTTTATAATCGAAGAGACGATTGATGCTTCACTCGTTTCATATGAAATTTTTCTTTTTTTTCATATTTTGTTGCACTTTGTCGTCGTCACCGTCGAATTCATTATATAATACTGCATGTTTTGCAATTAAATGTCGTTTTAAATTTGTTATGTGAGAGCCTGATAACTTCACATCGCAAACATTGCACTTAGACTTATTATCTTCGGCATTAAATTTAAAAAAATAGTTCACTTTTTTGTTGTAATCGCGACCCATCTTGACACAAGAATTAGAACAATCCAAACGCACCGAATACACAAAAGCACGTGTGGTTTACAAGCAGACTGTTCATTCGCATATACACCCATACCAACGCAAGACTTTTATTCTCGTTGCAAAGTGGTCAGCGAATGGGCAGAGCAAAAAGGAAGCACGAAATTGGTTTTCGGTTGAGCACAGACCGTTCGTTCAAGAGACACTCGTGAACGGTTCGTGTCTGACTTTTTCCACAAGTGATGCGCAAAGAACTGTTATTTGGTGACTGCAATAAACGGTCAACTGTTATTTGCGAGGTCTGGTTTCATGTGAAACGACCGTGCCACACTCTTCTTCCAACTCCTTAGCAAGGGTTCTGGTCGAAATTTGGCGATTTTGTCGGTTCTTACGCATGATAAGGCGGTCTCCCCGCTCGTCAATCTTATTTTTCCGACCACCTCCACTGAATGCTTCCAGTCCATCTTCATTTTTGGCTCTATTTAAAACATTATAAACAGTTTTTCGCGATACACAAAACATGTCCACCAATTCAGCTATAGATTTCCCCATTTGGTGATTATAATAAATCAGTTGAGTTACGTCAAAGGTCAATCTTGCTCCAGGCATGTTAGGGGCTATACCATTCGTGATGTGTTCAGGTCATTATGTAACTGTGACTATGACCTGAAACAAATGTTGATTTAATTATTTAATTTAATTTTTTTTTTACAATTTGAAAACGCAAAAATCGTATAAACAGACTATCATGTACATCGTGTAATTCATTATTCTTATTTGAACACAATTAAATTTCATTTTGATTTCAAGAATACATTACTTTTCTTGTAGAACTATCGCGTGTTCAGCACATTACGGTTATGGACTACAAGTTATCAAATTTTTAATATATATTATTTTGTATATAAATGCAAAAATTGCATAAATAAACTATCATTTATACATTCAGTCATTCATTTGGGAACACATTAAATATGTATGTATATTCAACGTTAATTTATTATAAATTATTTTTAATGATATTCAAATAATTTACAAATATTTGTTTTTATTTTTACTTTGTTTATTTTATATGTTGATATTCTCTTTTAAGACTAACAAAAAGTGTTAAAATCTTAAAAATACTACATTATTCTAACAGTTTGTTAAACTTTATTTATGTTAGACGATCATAATAACTATCGCTGGATGGGACGGTCGTTACGACGAAGGCGGGAACGCCTATTAATTGTAATTATTATAAATTTGAAATAATTTGTATATTTAAGAATACATACATAATTATTCTTGTAGAGCTATCGCATCTGTATGCAACCAAGCAGTCACGTTCTATCTTTATACAGCTACGGGGTATTCTATTCGTGGTGCGTGTTTGTTATATGAGGGGAGCGTTTATGGATTATAAGCCGAAGCAATCGTTAATTTAATTTTTATTTTTTTATTTAAAACAAACACAATAATTGGATAAGCAGACTATCATGTAAACATTCAGTCATGCATTTAGGCATAATTATCAAATAATTATAATTATAATACATTTGAAATATTTTTTAGATTCTGGAAAATAACTATTCTTGTAGAACTATCGCAGGTGTGTGTGTGTGGTTAACATTAGCATGACGATTACAATCCTCGGCCTGTCGACGAGCCTTACCGTTCGTGATGTGTGTTCAGCATACACTCCTGCCCTAAATAATACGACTCTTATAGAAGTTACGTATCAGCCCTCCCAGGAGAATAGGAAAACATAATAGATGAAAATAAAGTGTGTCGAAAGATAGCACAGAGTTATATAAAAAACGCTCTTTTCTTATCTCTGTTTACTTCTCTCGTTTTCAGGTAATGTAAAAAAGTACACTTGTTTTGATTCTGGCTTGACTGCATGTAGTGGACCAAAGCTTCGGAAAAAGAGACTCGCGCGAAGGCTTTGCGGACAAAAACTATCGTATAAGATGAAAAAACGATAGATGATCATCCACAAAACATTCGCTTACGAATCATTTTTCATATTTTTTTCGGGTCGAAAAAATTATTTCTTGAGAGTGTATGTAAAAGAATCAATTTTACTTGTGCTACGATTCGCATGTAATATTAAGAGATTCATATGAAATGTTAAAATAAAATCGATGGTGTTGGCTTTAGTGATACGTATGCGATTTCAACAATAAGTCGCTGCCGTTGATCCAAATATAAATTGCTAGCGCTCCATACCCATATACGAAAGCGAATATTAAATGAGTAGTTTCATTATCTATATATAAAGTAGTTCGTAGACACTGACCAGATATAGTACTATTAACGCCCAAAAGCTATGATGCTGCAATTTTCACACAACCTAGATATGATCATATAGGAGCCCACTAACGAGCGATTTTCCGAAATAATCACAGTTTGAAAATGCAATGTAAGCCGAGCAGCCCACTTCAGTGACGGTAGTGGCGTGGCTCTTGGGCTAGAGTTGCAAGCTCTTAGTCGACCAAGTTCATCTCCCACTCCATTGTGTCGCAATTTAAAAAAAAATATGTCAATTTAATTACGTTGCAGAATGAAATGTATTGTTCAAATTTTGCTAATAGACTTCAGCATGAATGCATCCAAAACGTCAAATGAATCACTTATTCTAGAAGTGAGCACACTTTTGATTCACTGTCACTCTTTGTAGCAGACATGTTTTTTTTGTGCGCTCCGGAGCAGAGCCATAGCAGAACAACGAAAATTTTTCGTAGCAATAGTTTTATGAATCTCGCTGCTACGGAGTAGTAATTGCAAACCCTGCTTCAAAACATTCTTTAAATCATGATACGATAACACATGGTAGTCTCGTCGGCTGTCCAAACGTTCCGGTTTTGGTCAGTGGGTGTTCGTTTTTTGACGCAAGAGGTTGTGTGGGGACAAATTTTTTTCGACATTAACCCTTATGCAAAATTACTTTTTGCAATGTGTGCTAAAGACATGTGGATTTATCTATTTTTTATACCCGCTACCCATAGGGTAGAAGGGTATTATGACTTAGTGCCAACAGAAAATGTATGTAACAGGCAGAAGGAGGCATCTCCGACCCCATAAAGTATATATATTCTTGATCAGCGTCAACAGCCGAGACGATATAGCCATGTCCGTCTGTCTGTCTGTATGAACACCTGGATCTCAGAGACTATAAGACATAGAGACACCAAATTTGGCAAAAAGGTTCCTTCATACCCTACGCAGGTCAAGTTTATTTCAAAAGTTGGATGCCACGCCCCCTTCGCCCACAATAAGCATTTATCTAGAGAAAGTCAAGTTTTTTTATGTAAATCGCATATAACTCCAAAAGTTCTTTGTGTAATGATGTGTAATTTGGTAACCCATCTGCGCTTGACACTCTTAATATACCCTGTAATTTTGGTACAAATCGGATAAGTAGAACAAAAGTTATTCGTGAAATTATTTATCAAAATTTTTGTGCCCAGTGCATATGGACGTTTTAAGTGTGTGAATGACCTAGAGATATCAAATTTGGTGACAGTATTCATGTAGCTCTTACGCAGATCGAGTTTGTTTTAGATTTTTGCCACGCCCTTTTCCGCCCCCAAAAACTGTAAAAGCCGTAATAATAGACCTAGAGCATTGAATTTTGGTATGCATAATAACAATGATAGTCTGAATGACTCCTGTGAATTTGGTTGAGATCGAATAAAAAACGAGGAAGTTATTAAAGAATCCATTTTGTATGCAAAATTCACTTGCAGCTGCTCACGCTTTGTTTGTTTAGTTGACAGTGTGACCATGTCGGTGTTGTGGATTTTTTCCCGCTATTTTCAAATATATACACACAAAACACAAGTTTCAGTATATTTTTGGTATATTTGCTGTTAAAATATCATTAAAAATTTTTTTTTTCTCTCGAAATGGGTTGCGGGTATCATACGGTCGAGCACTCTCGACTGTAGCTTTCTTACTTGTTTTATATTAAGATTAGAATAATTTAAAATTAAGAGTCTTAACAAAAGATTGTCTTTAAAAATAAAACAGAAACAACGATTAATTTCTAATTGAAAACTATTAAAAATTTAATTAAAACTGATAATTGGCTTAATATAGACTCTTTAAAATTAGACGACAATGATAAAGAAAACCAGCCAGACGATTTTTTAATTGGCAAAGAAAATATCAAAGATGCGAACTTGGAAGATATCAACATGGACGAGTTAACAGAGGATGCGGTGGAGTATATAGCAGGCTATATTATAAAAAAAATGCATCTTTCAAATGAGTTGGCCGAAAATGGGACATTCACTTATGTGGATGAAGTCTCTCACGGAGAACTTATGAAACCATCTGTCCAGTTCGTGCGGAAAATTAAAGAATTAGAAGTGGTATTTTTAAATAATAAATAAATAACGATAGTTTTACGATAACAAAAAACGTCAAAGAAACGTTAATAATACAACTTTTTTTGTTAAGATAAGAATATATTTTAGAATTAAGAACCTTAACAAAAAAGATTGCCATAAAAAAAACAGAAGCAACGATTAATTTCAAATTCAAAATTATTAAAAATTAAATTATGAAAACAAGATAACTCTTTTTATTATTAAAGGCAAATTAAAACCTCTCGAACCATTTAAGGATAAATCCACACATTCTATTGCCGTTTCGTTCGCACTTACTAGGATGAACCCATTTCACTCGCTCTCATTGTTATGATTGCAGAGGTACCAGATATTTCGCGTTTGTATCCTGTGATAGTGCACGATTTTAGCTTCTTATACCAAACAGTGGCTTTTATTTTTTTTGCTTATTATCGCTCTGTTTATGTTTACATAAACTGAGTTCAAAGTTTCGTTGTTGTGGTAAGCAATAGATTTTTCGTGTCCCCTTTTTCTTCTTTTCTTTCCGCTCGCAGTATGACGGATTCTCTCTCAACAACTCTCTCAGTTGTCTGTCAACTGAGAGAGTTGCTCAGAAAGAATCAGTCATAATAAACTTTGAATTCCGTTAGTGGCGTTGTTTGCTTTCACTGCTTGCTCTATTAGTTTGTTGTTGTTTTGTTTCTGTCAATAGTTTAAAACTTATGGCTGAGTCTCCATAGCGGAAAAAATCAACCGCAGTAAATCTCTCTGCAAAGCATTCCAATTAGGGAATATCCACTGATATTAGTTAACGCTGAAGTTGTGTCTGAATTTTCTACGGTACCTCCTCCAACCGTTCTAACTGTCAGATAACCGACTTTGATGTTTCGCTGATGTAAAGCTCTTAACAGCTTGCGCCATACTCTGGTTGGTCCGTCGTTGGAATACAGCATAATTTGGGTTTCGTTACAGAATATGACGTCATCCCAATAGTTATCAATCAAATGTTAAGCGCTTTTCAACATTAACTTTTAACAGCAACGGCTTTTTGCGCGCAACTCTTGAAGAGTATTTGTTCTTCAGAATGAGTTGGCGGACGGTTTCATGCAGAGCTCGCAAATAACAGTTGACCGTTTTTCGTGTTGCGGTCTGTTTCGCAACACAACCGAAAAATAGGATGCTTGTGTGCTCTCGCTCTGAACAGAACTTTTCGTTGCTCTTTGTTTTGGTTTTCGGTTAACCGCTCTCAGTTTCGGTGTTCTTGTTATGCTCACTCAACAAGAACTGAGAGAGAGCGATTCAAAAGAACGCTCGCTCATTGAGAGTCAGCAGATGAGCGAAAAAACGAAATGCTTATCGTAAATGGTCTTTTGTCTTCAGTACCTATTTAATAGCGTTTAACAACAACTTTACCATATTTATTAGATGTTAACATTATATTTATTATTTATTCAGTGTTAAGCTTAACAATAAGTAGAGAATTTAAAGTTTCTGCACTTAAAGAGCTTCGTCGCTCGCTTAAAATGTTGTGAAGTGCTGAAAATGCCCTCTCAACAGTCACCTGAGTCGCCGGTGTAGCCAGTACTACGTGTGCGAGCGCACACAGATGGGGCGACTGCAGCTTTATGTTTGTAAAAAACTGCAAAATGATCGCATTCAATGGCAAACGTCCATGCGTAAGGTCGAAATTTTTTATGTCAGCATAGATTTGGACCAGTTTCTTAGATGCAGGGTCTTCTTTCATTTCGGATATTGTCTGTACGCCATCCAAATAGGCGGACAACAGAGACTCTTCTTTGTCAGCACATTTATCACCGTCGGATGTGAGCTCCTTCTTCTGGTCCTGGACATCAACCTCCTATGATGGCGCATTTTGAGTTGGGGAATGCACCTTAAATAAAAACTAAATTAGAACATATTTTTTGCAATGTTAGTTTCGTACAAGTGTGAGTTTTTTGACATGGACAATATACTTTGTTAAAACATTTAATAGCAATAAACAACAATAAAACAGGACCTAAATTTCAATTTCACACGTAGCCTTACTTTCATTAGCTCCAATAAACGGTATGCTATTTTTTTTAGATTTAGCTTTGCTAAGCATTTTTGCTGGGCATTCAAGATGCAATTAACGCGTGGATCAATGTAGATTGCAGCTAGCATTGCATCATTTTCAAGTAACTTACATTCTCGAATTTTGCTTTGTTGTAGTAATTTTTTTTTTATATAATTTAGGCTGTTCTCGCACTTTAGCTTAAGCTCCATCCATATTATAAAGAATTCGCTGTATACTAATTTTTCATTCTGCAACTTTAAGGTCGCTTCGTATATGTCCTTGAATGCATCAATATACATCTCCATCCAATCCCAGTCCGCATCAATACTAATGCTAGGGTGTACAGCAAGGAACTCTTTTCAATCTAACAATTTTAGTATCATTAAATACGTAGAGTTCCATCTCGTAACAATATCGAGACATGGTACGTTTTTTTTGCCCTCGTTCAACCAACGTCTGCTCAAGTTGAATGTTTTTAAACATTTAAAATAATAATAAAAAATCTTAAGTTTTCTCTTACCTATTCGTTTCTGTACGCAATAATTTAAAAATTTTTCGACATGATGAAACTTTTTCGCTGATCTCATCTAGCTTGTTGACGTCGAATACGCACAGTTGAAGCGAGTGCGCAGCACACTTTACAAGGTGAATATTCGCCAGCTGTATTGAATCGAGTTTTTCCATCACTTCTTCCCCGTTAATGTCATCGTGTGTATCGTCAAAAAGAGACTTGATCGAGGGTGATTCTATAGTCATTTATGATCTCCATAATTTTTTCCTTTATGTACATTCCAGTGTGCGAATGACGAAGGTGTATCATGCCTAAAGTCTTGATAACGATATCAGTTTTAGACATACTAAAATATATCATTTGTAAATTTACGCCCAAAATAGCCTTGTCCATTCTAGTGGTAACATCTATTTTCAGTGATACAATCTTTCCCGTTACAAGCGCTTTTATATTTTCTTTAATGGTCTGCTCTTTGACATATTCCATAACATTTCGAGAAGTTATGGGATTCATCGAAAGCGCGTTATAAATTGGGTTTAATATCTCTCAAAACCCTTCGCATTCAAGAAATATAAAAGGATTTCCATCGGCGGTCACAATTTTTATAATCGAAGAGACGATTGATGCTTCACTCGTTTCATATGAAATTTTTCTTTTTTTTCATATTTTGTTGCACTTTGTCGTCGTCACCGTCGAATTCATTATATAATACTGCATGTTTTGCAATTAAATGTCGTTTTAAATTTGTTATGTGAGAGCCTGATAACTTCACATCGCAAACATTGCACTTAGACTTATTATCTTCGGCATTAAATTTAAAAAAATAGTTCACTTTTTTGTTGTAATCGCGACCCATCTTGACACAAGAATTAGAACAATCCAAACGCACCGAATACACAAAAGCACGTGTGGTTTACAAGCAGACTGTTCATTCGCATATACACCCATACCAACGCAAGACTTTTATTCTCGTTGCAAAGTGGTCAGCGAATGGGCAGAGCAAAAAGGAAGCACGAAATTGGTTTTCGGTTGAGCACAGACCGTTCGTTCAAGAGACACTCGTGAACGGTTCGTGTCTGACTTTTTCCACAAGTGATGCGCAAAGAACTGTTATTTGGTGACTGCAATAAACGGTCAACTGTTATTTGCGAGGTCTGGTTTCATGTGAAACGACCGTGCCACACTCTTCTTCCAACTCCTTAGCAAGGGTTCTGGTCGAAATTTGGCGATTTTGTCGGTTCTTACGCATGATAAGGCGGTCTCCCCGCTCGTCAATCTTATTTTTCCGACCACCTCCACTGAATGCTTCCAGTCCATCTTCATTTTTGGCTCTATTTAAAACATTATAAACAGTTTTTCGCGATACACAAAACATGTCCACCAATTCAGCTATAGATTTCCCCATTTGGTGATTATAATAAATCAGTTGAGTTACGTCAAAGGTCAATCTTGCTCCAGGCATGTTAGGGGCTATACCATTCGTGATGTGTTCAGGTCATTATGTAACTGTGACTATGACCTGAAACAAATGTTGATTTAATTATTTAATTTAATTTTTTTTTTACAATTTGAAAACGCAAAAATCGTATAAACAGACTATCATGTACATCGTGTAATTCATTATTCTTATTTGAACACAATTAAATTTCATTTTGATTTCAAGAATACATTACTTTTCTTGTAGAACTATCGCGTGTTCAGCACATTACGGTTATGGACTACAAGTTATCAAATTTTTAATATATATTATTTTGTATATAAATGCAAAAATTGCATAAATAAACTATCATTTATACATTCAGTCATTCATTTGGGAACACATTAAATATGTATGTATATTCAACGTTAATTTATTATAAATTATTTTTAATGATATTCAAATAATTTACAAATATTTGTTTTTATTTTTACTTTGTTTATTTTATATGTTGATATTCTCTTTTAAGACTAACAAAAAGTGTTAAAATCTTAAAAATACTACATTATTCTAACAGTTTGTTAAACTTTATTTATGTTAGACGATCATAATAACTATCGCTGGATGGGACGGTCGTTACGACGAAGGCGGGAACGCCTATTAATTGTAATTATTATAAATTTGAAATAATTTGTATATTTAAGAATACATACATAATTATTCTTGTAGAGCTATCGCATCTGTATGCAACCAAGCAGTCACGTTCTATCTTTATACAGCTACGGGGTATTCTATTCGTGGTGCGTGTTTGTTATATGAGGGGAGCGTTTATGGATTATAAGCCGAAGCAATCGTTAATTTAATTTTTATTTTTTTATTTAAAACAAACACAATAATTGGATAAGCAGACTATCATGTAAACATTCAGTCATGCATTTAGGCATAATTATCAAATAATTATAATTATAATACATTTGAAATATTTTTTAGATTCTGGAAAATAACTATTCTTGTAGAACTATCGCAGGTGTGTGTGTGTGGTTAACATTAGCATGACGATTACAATCCTCGGCCTGTCGACGAGCCTTACCGTTCGTGATGTGTGTTCAGCATACACTCCTGCCCTAAATAATACGACTCTTATAGAAGTTACGTATCAGCCCTCCCAGGAGAATAGGAAAACATAATAGATGAAAATAAAGTGTGTCGAAAGATAGCACAGAGTTATATAAAAAACGCTCTTTTCTTATCTCTGTTTACTTCTCTCGTTTTCAGGTAATGTAAAAAAGTACACTTGTTTTGATTCTGGCTTGACTGCATGTAGTGGACCAAAGCTTCGTAAAAAGTTTCGGAAAAAGAGACTCGCGCGAAGGCTTTGCGGACAAAAACTATCGTATAAGATGAAAAAACGATAGAAGATCATCTACAAAACATTCGCTTACGAATCATTTTTCATATTTTTTTCGGGTCGAAAAAATTATTTCTTGAGAGTGTATGTAAAAGAATCAATTTTACTTGTGCTACGATTCGCATGTAATATTAAGAGATTCATATGAAATGTTAAAATAAAATCGATGGTGTTGGCTTTAGTGATACGTATGCGATTTCAACAATAAGTCGCTGCCGTTGATCCAAATATAAATTGCTAGCGCTCCATACCCATATACGAAAGCGAATATTAAATGAGTAGTTTCATTATCTATATATAAAGTAGTTCGTAGACACTGACCAGATATAGTACTATTAACGCCCAAAAGCTATGATGCTGCAATTTTCACACAACCTAGATATGATCATATAGGAGCCCGAGCGATTTTCCGAAATAATCACAGATTGAAAATGCAATGTAAGCCGAGCAGCCCACTTCAGTGACGGTAGTGGCGTGGCTCTTGGGCTAGAGTTGCAAGCTCTTAGTCGACCAAGTTCATCTCCCACTCCATTGTGTCGCAATTTAAAAAAAAATATGTCAATTTAATTACGTTGCAGAATGAAATGTATTGTTCAAATTTTGCTAATAGACTTCAGCATGAATGCATCCAAAACGTCAAATGAATCACTTATTCTAGAAGTGAGCACACTTTTGATTCACTGTCACTCTTTGTAGCAGACATGTTTTTTTTGTGCGCTCCGGAGCAGAGCCATAGCAGAACAACGAAAATTTTTCGTAGCAATAGTTTTATGAATCTCGCTGCTACGGAGTAGTAATTGCAAACCCTGCTTCAAAACATTCTTTAAATCATGATACGATAACACATGGTAGTCTCGTCGGCTGTCCAAACGTTCCGGTTTTGGTCAGTGGGTGTTCGTTTTTTGACGCAAGAGGTTGTGTGGGGACAAATTTTTTTCGACATTAACCCTTATGCAAAATTACTTTTTGCAATGTGTGCTAAAGACATGTGGATTTATCTATTTTTTATACCCGCTACCCATAGGGTAGAAGGGTATTATGACTTAGTGCCAACAGAAAATGTATGTAACAGGCAGAAGGAGGCATCTCCGACCCCATAAAGTATATATATTCTTGATCAGCGTCAACAGCCGAGACGATATAGCCATGTCCGTCTGTCTGTCTGTATGAACACCTGGATCTCAGAGACTATAAGACATAGAGACACCAAATTTGGCAAAAAGGTTCCTTCATACCCTACGCAGGTCAAGTTTATTTCAAAAGTTGGATGCCACGCCCCCTTCGCCCACAATAAGCATTTATCTAGAGAAAGTCAAGTTTTTTTATGTAAATCGCATATAACTCCAAAAGTTCTTTGTGTAATGATGTGTAATTTGGTAACCCATCTGCGCTTGACACTCTTAATATACCCTGTAATTTTGGTACAAATCGGATAAGTAGAACAAAAGTTATTCGTGAAATTATTTATCAACATTTTTGTGCCCTGTGCATATGGACGTTTTAAGTGTGTGAATGACCTAGAGATATCAAATTTGGTGACAGTATTCATGTAGCTCTTACGCAGATCGAGTTTGTTTTAGATTTTTGCCACGCCCTTTTCCGCCCCCAAAAACTGTAAAAGCCGTAATAATAGACCTAGAGCATTGAATTTTGGTATGCATAATAACAATGATAGTCTGAATGACTCCTGTGAATTTGGTTGAGATCGAATAAAAAACGAGGAAGTTATTAAAGAATCCATTTTGTATGCAAAATTCACTTGCAGCTGCTCACGCTTTGTTTGTTTAGTTGACAGTGTGACCATGTCGGTGTTGTGGATTTTTTCCCGCTATTTTCAAATATATACACACAAAACACAAGTTTCAGTATATTTTTGGTATATTTGCTGTTAAAATATCATTTAAAATTTTTTTTTTTCTCTCGAAATGGGTTGCGGGTATCATACGGTCGAGCACTCTCGACTGTAGCTTTCTTACTTGTTATATATTAAGATTAGAATAATTTAAAATTAAGAGTCTTAACAAAAGATTGTCTTTAAAAATAAAACAGAAACAACGATTAATTTCTAATTGAAAACTATTAAAAATTTAATTAAAACTGATAATTGGCTTAATATAGACTCTTTAAAATTAGACGACAATGATAAAGAAAACCAGCCAGACGATTTTTTAATTGGCAAAGAAAATATCAAAGATGCGAACTTGGAAGATATCAACATGGACGAGTTAACAGAGGATGCGGTGGAGTATATAGCAGGCTATATTATAAAAAAAATGCATCTTTCAAATGAGTTGGCCGAAAATGGGACATTCACTTATGTGGATGAAGTCTCTCACGGAGAACTTATGAAACCATCTGTCCAGTTCGTGCGGAAAATTAAAGAATTAGAAGTGGTATTTTTAAATAATAAATAAATAACGATAGTTTTACGATAACAAAAAACGTCAAAGAAACGTTAATAATAAAACTTTTTTTGTTAAGATAAGAATATATTTTAGAATTAAGAACCTTAACAAAAAAGATTGCCATAAAAAAAACAGAAGCAACGATTAATTTCAAATTCAAAATTATTAAAAATTAAATTATGAAAACAAGATAACTCTTTTTATTATTAAAGGCAAATTAAAACCTCTCGAACCATTTAAGGATAAATCCACACATTCTATTGCCGTTTCGTTCGCACTTACTAGGATGAACCCATTTCACTCGCTCTCATTGTTATGATTGCAGAGGTACCAGATATTTCGCGTTTGTATCCTGTGATAGTGCACGATTTTAGCTTCTTATACCAAACAGTGGCTTTTATTTTTTTTGCTTATTATCGCTCTGTTTATGTTTACATAAACTGAGTTCAAAGTTTCGTTGTTGTGGTAAGCAATAGATTTTTCGTGTCCCCTTTTTCTTCTTTTCTTTCCGCTCGCAGTATGACGGATTCTCTCTCAACAACTCTCTCAGTTGTCTGTCAACTGAGAGAGTTGCTCAGAAAGAATCAGTCATAATAAACTTTGAATTCCGTTAGTGGCGTTGTTTGCTTTCACTGCTTGCTCTATTAGTTTGTTGTTGTTTTGTTTCTGTCAATAGTTTAAAACTTATGGCTGAGTCTCCATAGCGGAAAAAATCAACTTCTTGGCACTTACCCACTACTCCGTTGCTTCCGCAGTAAATCTCTCTGCAAAGCATTCCAATTAGGGAATATCCACTTATATTAGTCAACGCTGAAGTTGTGTCTGAATTTTCTACGGTACCTCCTCCAACCGTTCTAACTGTCAGATAACCGACTTTATTGGGTTCCAAAGATAATATACCAAATATTACTCATTTGGCTCCTAAACCACTTGTGGGGGTTCCACCAAAGAAACATATTTTTGTTTCAAGGCTTGCCCATGATCTCGCGTCGATGCTGTGCTGCCAGATTTTGAGAGAAAAAATAAGCTAGATTGAAGAAAAAAATTAGCTAGAATAAGCTAAAATTTAAAAAAAAAGCTAAGAATAATCTAACCATGGAAAACAATAAAATAGTTGATTTTTTACTTTTATTGTTACGATATTGATATGATATTTATATAACTAGTATAGTAAAGAAATAATTTCAACATCTTCATCATTAGATTCTATATATTTGGCGGATGATTGAACTAAAGCGAGGTATTTTGTTGGAAGTTGGTAGTCATGGCAACATTTGCCATGACGTCGCAGTCCATATCTATAACATTAAAAAAAAAATACCTTGTATATTTTAAATAATTTAAAATTTCAAAAACAAACCTTATTCTTAATATTGTGTTTAAGGTTTTTAAACACATTTTGTTGCGCAACTTTGTTTTCACTATGTTCATTTGGCTGAATACCCTCCCAACCGCAGCATTCGACCATGGCAGTGAAAGTGTATGCAAAGCAAATAACGCCAGTTGCTCGAAAGCTTTGTTTTGGCCAGCATCCTTGTACATCAAAACTTCTGACCAAAACTCTATAGTCTGCATATAACGGCAAAAATGTAAATTTTGTTTAGAACTTCAATGTTATGAGGAAGTCTGAAATTACGCTGCAGATTTATACATATCATTTTATTAAAATCCAATTAAAGCTTGCCTCTCCCTTAGTTGAATAATTAAAGCATCGATGAAGTTTTTACAAAAGTTTAATAATTTAAATTTACTTATGATAGACAAATTTCATCTTTCGAGGTCAATGTGTCACCTTCACTTTTTGAAAACATATACTTGCCCAGTTCTTGGAGAGAAGTATTTAGTGGTCAACGATTTCAAAGCCAAAGTTAACAAGAAAGAAAGCTGAAGTATTAAGAAAACTTGTTAAAATTGCAAAAAGCTGTAGGGGGCGTCACAAAATTCTAAAACAAACATGCTTGCAGTTAAAACTAGAAAAAACAATTCTTAGCTCTAGCTCTTACAGTCTCTGAGATCTAGATGTGTATATGTATAGATCAGGAATATATATACTTTATGGGGTCGGAAATGCCTCCTTCTGCCTGTTACATATATTTTCTGTTGGCACTAAGTTATAATCCCCTTCAACCCTATGGGTATCAGGTATAAAAATCGGACACCGATTGGGCTTTTACCGAATGAACCTTCCGCAAACTTCTTCAAAAAACTAGTTTCATCATTTCTTATAACCTGTAAAAATGTGCGTGGTTTGCGTAGTAAAATTAGTAAGCTATACGTCGACAGTTTCACTTTTTCTTCTGATGTAGTGTGTTTTCGGAAACATGGTTTAGTTCAAATATCTGAGATTCCGAACTCTTTTCGGCAAAGTACATAATTTACAGTCAAGATCGTTCTTTCCACAGAGGCGGTGGTGTTCTATTTGCCGTTGACTCTAACCTCTCATCGGAGCCATTACATATTAATAACCCTAATAATATTGAGTTTCTATCTATAAAAGAATGTTTTCATTGAATTGAATTCCATTCAGCGGTGGCATAAACAATTCCTCTGTCAAATTTTGGGAGGAATGATTCTGCTCTAAATAAGCTAGCATTCCGTTAGAACTCGATGCTGTTAGTTTCCCTCTGATTTTCGAACTTAGGGTCGCCGATGCCAATTTTTTTGAAGTAAAAGTACCGAACAAGGATTTTATTTGTATTTAATTAAATTAGTCATTAAAAAAATCCTTTTTTTGTGGTACAACATGTTATACTGCAAAAATCATTTATTTATGGTGCAATTTGTGAAAAGATTTATGGGCACTTGTCCTTTTGCCAGGTGGCATTGTAAGTTTTGAAAAGAGGAAGAACCAAAATAAATCATTGAAGAAGAAGAAAAGAAACCCAACATGTGAGTCAAATTTTTAATAATTTATTTTACTTTGTTTTAATAGTTTTTTTTTTTTTTAATTGCGCCGTAATCGTTTAATGTCATTTGTACATAGCCGGACGTAGGTTATTTGTTTAAGCAACAAATAAAAAATTTAACTCCTTTCTAAAGAAGCTGTTATGCCGTCTCGAAATTCGGATGTTTCTTCAGGCAGATCATCAGAAATTAACTTGTTCCAAAACACCAAAATCATCATCCTTATGTCTGCGACATAAATTTATTTTGCACGAAACCATCGCATTAATGCTAAAATATCCCTTTCTATTAAAGTAAAGGTGGTCGGCACTGCCGGGCTTCATGATTTTAATGTGGGTTCCGTCTTCGCAGCAAATTACTCCTGGAATATTTCTTCGGATCTTTTCAAATTTATATGTAAAGCGGAGCCCAAACTTCCTTTCCAGCAACGGAAGTATTTTCCAAAGAATTTGCACTCTGCTTGTCTCGACATCGACAAATCTGCATCTTTCCCTACTGCTCTTTGGAAAGATCCAATGCTTAACAAGTAAGAAAGCTACAGTCGAGAGTGCTCGACCGTATGATACCCGCAACCCATTTCGAGAGAAAAAAAAAATTTTAATGATATTTTAACAACAAATATACCAAAAATATACTGAAACTTGTGTTTTGTGTGTATATATTTGAAAATAGCGGGAAAAAATCCACAACACCGACATGGTCACACTGTCAACTAAACAAACAAAGCGTGAGCAGCTGCAAGTGAATTTTGCATACAAAATGGATTCTTTAATAACTTCCTCGTTTTTTATTCGATCTCAACCAAATTCACAGGAGTCATTCAGACTATCATTGTTATTATGCATACCAAAATTCAATGCTCTAGGTCTATTATTACGGCTTTTACAGTTTTTGGGGGCGGAAAGGGGCGTGGCAAAAATCTAAAACAAACTTGATCTGCGTAAGAGCTGCATGAATACTGTCACCAAATTTGATATCTCTAGGTCATTCACACACTTAAAACGTCCATATGCACTGGGCACAACAATTTTGATAAATAATTTCACGAATAACTTTTGTTCTACTTATCCGATTTGTACCAAAATTACAGGGTATATTAAGAGTGTCAAGCGCAGATGGGTTACCAAATTACACATCATTACACAAAGAACTTTTGGAGTTATTCGCGATTTACATAACAAAAAATTGACTTTCTCTAGATAAATGCTTATTGTGGGCGAAGGGGGCGTGGCATTCAACTTTTGAAATAAACTTGACCTGCGTAGGGTATGAAGGAACCTTTTTGCCAAATTTGGTGTCTATGTCTTATAGTCTCTGAGATCCAGGTGTTCATACGGACAGACAGACGGACATGGCTATATCGTCTCGGCTGTTGACGCTGATTAAGAATATATATACTTTATGGGGTCGGAGATGCCTCCTTCTGCCTGTTACATACATTTCCTGTTGGCACTAAGTCATAATACCCTTCTACCCTATGGGTAGCGGGTATAAAAAGCGCAATGTAGACGCTAAATGCAAAACAGGTGATATTCTGGAAGATGGCATGTCATACGATAATATTAAAGACCATGTCGGAAGTCCTTCTCGATACACGATAATTATAACGAAACCTAATTTTTTAATGAAATTCGTTTAATTGTGGGTTATGCAGAACATGAAAATCACATACGTATCGTCTGTTTGAGAAAATGGATAAGATGCGCATCTAAGAATCCTGTTTTTTGCACCAACAATTTAAATGTTTTTTTTTTATAAGAAATCAAATATTTTAATATTTGAATGCAATTGACTACATTAAAGAAAACAAAATTGAGTACTTATCGTTCTTTAACGAAATGAATAGAAAATTAGCAAATTTAACACTTGGGAAATTTAATCTGCCAAGGTGTCAACCGCGGAAACTTTCCAGCGGAATTGCTCTCAGCGGAATCGATTCCGCTAGTGATTTCTGTGTCACCCCTGATAAGTTAATTTCTTACTTGCTTATACAGTGGCTCACACCTTATTTCGTGCACAGGAAATGTCAATTTTCAAAGTCGAATATCTTTTGAGCCAGGAGGAATTTGATAAAAATTGAAATGCAGTTTTGTTTAGCAGATATTTAGTATATATGTAGGTACTTCATTGTTTTTCCTTTTTTCTAAATAACCCTTAAAACTTAAAATAACATAAAATATTTGCATATTTAAAGTCACAGCTTATTTCGTGCAAGATTTTAGGATGCACTTTATTTTTGGAATTGGGGTTTAAAAATGGAAATTTCTTAATGAATACTATTGGTTATATTGTTTGTCAATATTTTCTGATATTTAATTATAACTGGTCACACTACAAATACATTATCAGGGGTGACACAGAAATCGCAAGGATTTTATTTGTATATACATATGTGAAACAAAATTTGTTTCATTTAAATAAACATTAAAAAAATCATTTTTTTGTGGTACAACAAGTTGTACTTCAAAAATCATTTATTTATGGCGCAATTTGTGAAAACATTTGTGGGCACTTGTCCTTTTGCCATGTGGCATTGTAAGTTGAGAAAAGAGGAAGAATTAAAATAAACGTCTGATTGGGAAAATGGATCAGATGCGCATCTAAGAATCCTACGATGTATGGTTTCTTTTTTATTTTCCGTCGCCGGAGCTCTTCACTCTTGCTAAAGGCATTTTTATAAAAATTTAAATA
Source organism: Drosophila immigrans (assembly GCA_963583835.1). Classification (NCBI taxonomy): domain Eukaryota; kingdom Metazoa; phylum Arthropoda; class Insecta; order Diptera; family Drosophilidae; genus Drosophila; species Drosophila immigrans. Next base: position 19,371,444 of record OY757143.1, on the reverse strand, counting down.
CTTTTTGTTGATTCAATTTAATTGTGTTGCCAGAAACAAAGAGTTACCAGACAATAAGAGATTAATCTGGCAAGAGCTACCAGACAACTACTAGAGTTGTCGAGTAACGTTAACTGTTTTTTTGCGCCAACAATTTAAATGTTTTTTTTCCTATATTACGTCTAAGAAACCAAATATTTCAATGAAATTGATAACATTAAAGAAAATCAAATTGAAAACTTATCGTTCTGCAACGAAATGAATAGAAAATTAGTAAATTAAATACTTGGGAAATTTAATCTGGCAAGGTGTCAGCCCTGAACAGCCAAGTTAGAAAGGGTTTAGGAAACTGCTAAAAACCTTAAATTTTTCGAAGCGTTGTGTCACCGCGGAAATTTTCCAGCGGACAACAGTTAACGTTACTCGACAACTCTAGTAGTTGTCTGGTAGCTCTTGCCAGATTAATCTCTTATTGTCTGGTAGCTCTTTGTTTCTGGCAACACTATTAAATTGAATCAACAAAAAGTTTTTAAATTTTTATAAAAATGCCTTTAGCGAGAGTGAAGAGCTCCGGCGACGGAAAATAAAAAAGAAACCATACATCGTAGGATTCTTAGATGCGCATCTGATCCATTTTCCCAATCAGATGTTTATTTCAATTCTTCCTCATTTCTCAACTTACAATGCCACAGGGCAAAAGGACAAGTGCCCACAAATGTTTTCACAAATTGCGCCATAAATACATGATTTTTGAAGTACAACTTGTACCACAAAAAAATGATTTTTTTAATGTTTATTTAAATGAAACAAAAGTTGCTTCACATATATACAAATAAAATCCTTGTTCGGTACTTTTACTTTAAAATAATTTGCATTGCTGACCCTAAGTTCGAAAATCAGATTCAACCTAGGTGGCAGCATCAAGTTTTAGCGGAATGCCAGCTGATTAAGAGCGGAATCATTCCGCCCAAAATTTGACAGCTGAATTGTCTATGTCACCGTGGAATGGAATTCAAGGGTTTTTAGAGCGGAAGCGATTTATGTGTCACCCCTGTATATCACTAAACTTTTTGTCAGGGAAAATCGGGTGGCAGATAAGGGCCGAAACGCTCCGAACAAAATCTTCAATGAGACCGAGGAAAGACGAATCGTCCGCAAAATTAAAGTCAACCCCAAATAATCGGCTCCAAAATTGACATCCGCAGTGGAGAATGAAATGGGGAAGAAATGTTCTGTAGAAACTGTCCGCCGTATACTTCGGGATCAGAACTTTAATGGTCGAGTAACTCGGAAGAAGCCATTTATAAATAAGAAAAACCAGCTATGCAGACTTAAATTCGCCAAGGATTACGTAACTCGTCCTATGAACTACTGGAACGAAGTTATTTTTGCAGATTAGTCCAAATTTAATATATCTGGGTCGGATGGGATGCAGTATGTTTGGAGACAACCAAATACAGAGCTCCAAAACAAACATTTAAGACCAACGGTAAAACACGGAGGTGGGAGTGTGATGGTTTGGGCTTGCATGGCGGCTTCAGGTGTTGGAAATTTAGTTTTCATCGATGGGAACATTGACAAAATGATGTATCTTCAAATATTGAAGGAAATTCTCATTCACAGTGCGGGCAATCTGGGCTTGGAAGGGCGTCTTAGCTATTACCAGGATAATGACCCAAAACTCAAATCGGCTATTGTATTTTATGTTATTTTAAGTTTTAAGTGTTATTTAGAGAAAAGGAAAAACAATGAAGTACCTACATATATAATAAATATCTGCTAAACAAAACTGCATTTAAATTTTTATCAAATTCCTTCTGGCTCAAAAGATATTTGACTTTGAAAATTGACATTTCTTCTGCACGAAATAAGGTCTGAGCCACTGTATATGTATACCTTCGTCGTGCTGGAAGCAATCAAATTTGCGTTGTTGTCCAACAAAGACCATATTGTTGTTCTAGGTGACTTTAACCTTCCTGGAACAACTTGGTATCCTTGTGCTAACTTTGGTTTTCTTCAAACAATATACGAAATCTCTTCGCTGGCAAAAATATCTGTGCATTGTCTCTGAATCTACCAGCGTAGTTCTATCTAGATCGGAACCACTTACATCTCCTGAAGACCCTTATCATCCAACTCTGGGTATTAGGATCGAACTTAGCAGATCTGCACTCACTAATTCTAATAGACCCGCTGATCGAGTTCGTTGCTTTCAAAAGGCAAACTTTCCCACATTAATCCAACTTCTTAATCGAATTGATTGGTCTAATTTGTATTCTTGCACTGACATAAGTGTCGCCGTCAATTTGTTCTATAATGAATTAAATCTTTGTTTTGTAAACAACTTTCTAATCATAAGAACCTGAAGTCTAGACTTAACAAAAAGTTAAAAATTCCAGGCTCTACCTTCACTTTTTCGCAATATATAATTGCTCGGTCTAATTTATAAAAATGACTTAACTCGCTGTCTGGTTAGTTTCTCTAAAACCCAAGAAAGTTTTTTAATTTTGTAAACACTCTAAGCGTAAGTCTTCCTTTTATCCATCTCGTCCATCTTAAAATTCGAAAGCAAATTCTTGTCAGGCGATCGCCGATCTATTTGCGTCGTTTTTTCAAACCACCTATTCTTCTTCTTCCTACTCTAACGCTCCAGTCACTTAATAAGTGAGGAGTCCCTGATTCTATATCTTTAAATGGTTGAGCTGGTGTTTTCGCACGGTCCAGACTGAGTTCCCGTCTGTGTTCTCCGGTACGGAGCCGATGCTTTATACAGACCGTTGCTGAAATAATTTGATTTATCGCTTGAGTCATCGACTTTTCCCTCTTTATGGAAGAAGTCTTTCATTATTCCTCTCCATAAGAAGGGAATTCTGACGCCAAAAACTATGGAGGGATATGTAAATTGTCTGCTATAACAAAAGTTTTTGACAAGATATTAACATTCACAACATTTGTGTAGTTCTATTATTTCCCCCTACCAGCACGGTATGGCCATGCCATATCAAGTTGCAGATAGATTCTTGACTCTTTTCAGTCATGGTGCAAAGTGAACTTGTTAAATTTAAACTGCTCTAAATGTGTTGTGATGTCCTTCTATATAGTTATTCCTCATTTGGCCTCTTACTTACTGAACGGTAACGATCTAAAAAGAATTACTGCTGTTGATGATCTGGGTATTCTCTTAGATCATAAACTTAAATTTTCTGACCACATTTCTGGAACGGTCATTAAAGCTATGTTTGTTCTCAGTTTTATTAAGAGGTTGTTAAAGGAATTTGATGACCATTATATAACTAAGACCCTTTATACTTCACTTGTTCGTCCGATTCTGGAATATGGATCGTGCGTATGATCTCCACAGTATTCTGTGCACCAGGATTGCATTAAATCTGTTTAGAAACAATTCCTGTCATTTGCTTTGCGTGGCTTGAACTGGAATGCTAAAGTGAGACTGCCGTCATATAGCATTAGACTTCTTTTAAGAAACCTAACTTCTTTAGCTAACCGTAGAATAATGCTTAGCATTTTATATATTTTTAATCTTATTAATGGTGATATTGATTCTTCACAATTAATATCGCATTTCGCGGCTAACCAGATCCGTTCCATCTAGACTAACCCGCTGTTACATTCCGCTTGCTCTCCCCCATGTAGATCTAATTTTGCTTTGCATGCCCCTTTTAGAGTTTTATGTTATAATTATTATAAATTTCATCATGTATTTTCCAGTGCTAACACTGCTTTCCGTCGTAAAACTTTAATACTAACCTATTTAATCAATAATTAGACTGATTTAAACTTATAGTAATAAATTTAAGTGTTTTCATTCTAGCCGTTTATTTTGTATGTCCGATCTTAAGATATTTTCTATTTTATGCTATCCGCGTTTTTTTTGCATACCCGAATCTATAAAGTTCGTCCTGCGACTGCGCCTCTCGGTGGGTTGGGCGGGAGAATGGTTTTTTTGGGATCCGCGCGTAACAAGCTTTGGTTTGGTATGGCATGGGCCACTTGAATGTGCATTCTCTGTACGTCAACCTTCAAGAAAAAGTATATTTGGGTGTGACTGATTAGGGTAGTATTGTCTGTTTTGATTGACAGTGCTCTCACTCATTCTATAGTTGTACAGCTGTTGATGAGTACAGGAAAATTGGTGTGCAGTAGTCAACGCACAGTAGTGTTTTGGTGTGCAGTTGACTAACTGCACAGGGAGTGAAATTTTATGACGGGTACTTACAGTCGCTGACAAAACTCTACGTACGACCCCTTTTTCTAAAATGTTGACCATCCAAAAGCTTTTACTGTAAAAGTAATGATGAAGTTTTGTTTTATGTATTATTTAATGTCAATATCCAAAAAATTATACATTTTTAACACAAACCTTCAAAGTTATACATAAACAAGTAAGAAAGCTACAGTCGAGAGTGCTCGACCGTATGATACCCGCAACCCATTTCGAGAAAAAACAAAAAAATTAAATTATATTTAAACAAAAAACATACCAAATATACTAAAACTTGTTTTTATACCCGCTACCCATAGGGTAGAAGGGTATTATGACTTAGTGCCAACAGAAAATGTATGTAACAGGCAGAAGGAGGCATCACCGACCACATAAAGTATATATATTCTTGATCAGTGTCAACAGCCGAGACGATATAGCCATGTCCGTCTGTCCGTCTGTATGAACACCTAGATCTCAGAGACTATAAGAGCTAGAGCTACCAAATTTGGGGACAATACTCTCCATATTAATCGTAGCTTTAAACCGTAGCTTCGAAGCTATATCCCTGATTTTTGGCACACATACAAAATAACTTATCGCGGACGCACCGTAAAAATTCCAATTGGATCCTAAATATATTAGTTATTATATAATAGAGGTGCAACTGTTGAGGGCATTTATTAGACGGAGCTACGAATGTGAAGCAACATTCTAGGTCTAGAATTCGATTCGGCCACAGACTAATATTTTTTGTTTTATATCATTTGTGTGCATATGCATTTTTTATATTTTTTTTTATTGTTATTAATAATAATACAACATTTTTAAAATGTCTGTTTTAAAATTTTAATAAGAAAACATACAATTAGATAAAAATTTAATTAGCACTAAACATGTGTGAGAACATCACATGTATACACATTCATATGCACATACATATGTATACATAAACACATATAAACACAATATTAATTGTATGTATTTTGTTGAACAAATAATATGTAATGCGATGGCTTCGCTGATACTACTTTTGCCTCCCGATCTCAAGGTCCTGGGTTCGAGTCCAGCTTCTGTTTACTTTTTCTAATTTTCTTTCTTTGTCTATTTTGCCGCTCGCTTTACACAATCTACATGTGTGAGTGTGTTTACATACATGGACAATACATAACGAATGAATTAATAAAATAAAAATACTTATGTACATTTGTAGTACATAATATTTACATACATACAAAAAATTTTTATTCTAAACAATTTGTTTGTTTATTTTGTCGCTCGCTTTACATGATTCATTCACATATGTATGTATTCGAGTGTGTAGGCCCGCATCGATAAAGCTGAGCGCCATAAGTGTTGAATAGGAAGGACAGCAATATTGCAAATTACAAATCAATTAAAATGAAAACACATAAATGGATTTTTGTGTCCGCAAGGAATGTAGGGCAATGGCTCCGCGTAGGTGCTTTTTGCCTCACGATCACAATTTACACGTGTGAGTGTGTTTACATACATGGACAATACATAACGACACGATTGAAAGAGATAGAATACAAAATTGACATTTGCGAATTAATAAAATAAAAATACCACTGTACATTTGTAGTACATAATATTTACATACATAAAAAAAAAATTTTTATTCTAAACAATTTGTTTGCTTATTTTGTCGCTCGCATAACATAACTCACATATGCGAGTGTGTACGTAATACGTACTACGTATCGATAATACGGAACGACAAGAGTAAAGGATAGTGAAAGCAATATTGCAAATTGCAAAACAATATAAATATAAATTAAAATTCTATCTATCTCAATAAATGGAATTTGACCAATCCTAAAAGAGTGAGGCAGTGGCTCTGCGGAGGTCACCATGTCTCGTGATCAGTGGGCCGTGTGTTCAAATCCCGCTTCTAATAATCTACTTTTTTAAAATTTTTTTTTTTTTTTTTAATTTTGTCGCTCTCTTAGTTGAGTGTGTGCATAGAAAATGCAAGACGATAAGAGTAAAAGAGAAGGAAAGGTACGCGGCATTGTCTTACTTTTGGCACGCGCTATTTCGCTATTTGCATTTGCTTATTATGTTAATTCGTTTAGCGTGGTTGATCGAAGTGGCGTAATTAGTGAATATTTTCGATTATTATTAATAAATATATTTGAAATAAAAACGTAATTTTCATTACGAGTGCGAAATTTAAACGTTAAAATATATTTAACTTCGTGTTAGTTCTGAAAATTAAAGAAGCATTAAAGTAGCATTATTTTCGTTGTCGCGACCGGGTGCTTCTGTGGACATATGTACATATGTATGTACATACAAACATACACATATGTATATCTGTATGTATTGTGAGTGTATGTAAGAAAATAAAAGAGACAATAACACTGTAAAGTGTATGTATGTATATGTGACATTTAAATTAAACTCCTTCTGAGCAAAAATAATTGAATATTTTTTTACGAGTGTATGTATCTTTATTGAGTGTTGCGCGTTTCAATTTTAGTTTGTTTATGTACATATGTATGTTGAAGTGTTGCTGATTTTTTTGTGCAATTTAAATTCAAACATATGTATGTAAATACAGATTTATATATTGTAATTCTAATTAACATTTTTTCGAGTGTGTGAGTGCTTTTGCGTAACATTTTAACAATTATTTTATTTAAATAGTTTCTAATAAATATTAATATACTACTTAATACAATTATTAATCTATAAAATTTCTTTAATTGATAATTTAAATTACAAATTTTAAAATTAAAATTGAAAAATATATTTTGTTTAATTGGGTGCAACTATTTTATAAAAAATTTAAAATGCCACGGCTTAACCGACAGACTGTTTCTCAGTGGTCTCGTACTAGAAAGTTGAGAAACAGATTAAATAGGGAAAATGTAGAGTATGTGCAGGAAGAAAGGGCTAGAAATGTAAGTTCACAGAGAGTTAGGAGGGGCAATCAAGAATTAAGAGAAAGTGAACAGGTAATTAATAGTCAAAGGCGAGCAGAAAGAAGACAGTCAACGCGAATTAGGCAACGGGAGCAGACGGAAGATACAGAAAATAGGAGACTGAGACGCGCAGATGCAGAGTATCGGCAGCCGGAGCAGGAATCTGATACTCTGCGTCGATCAAACCGTAGATTAGATTCTGACTATCGTCGGAGCGAACAAATGGATAACTCTGACTTTAGAAGACAACGACGAACGAACATAGCGTTTAGACAGCATGAACAGCAGGCTGATACATCACGTAGGTCGAACCGAAAGCAGGCGACGGTATACAGGACAAACGAACAGAGAGCTAATAGTGACTTTAGAAGACAACGACGAACGGACAAAGCTTTTAGGCAGCCTGAACAGCAGGCTGATACATTACGTAGGTCGAACCGAAAGCAGGAGACGGTATACAGGACAAACGAACAGAGAGCTAATAGTGACTTTAGAAGACAACGACGAACGGACAAAGCTTTTAGGCAGCCTGAACAGCAGGCTGATACATTAAGAAGACGAAGACGTAGACGGAATACGCAGTACAGGACCAACGAACAAAGACAGAACTCGGCATTTAGGGCAGCTAGACGGACAGATCTTGAAAGGCGTATTTTAGAAAGAGAGCTAGATCGGGTTAATAGGTCGCAGGCTAGGAATAATCTCACAAGGATTATTGAACAGGTGCGAAATACTGGTGCACGGCGAAGTGCCCGGCTTTTAGCAAGACAAGCAGCTTTTGACGCCTCAAGACGACTTAGCCAAAGAGTTAGCCAGTATAGATCAAATATTGAAAATAGGAGGTTAGAGAACCGTCGAAATGCTTCCCATAATAGAGAGGAACGTGCGAATAGCTTTCAGGAAGAGAATTCACCCAGACCCACCATTTTAGAACCTCTTATCGCAAATTTTAATAGAGTTGTTCAGCTGGGCCCCAATAAAATTTGCCTTTCATGTAAAGGTCTGTGGTTTCCCCACCAAGTAGCTAGGTTACCTCGTATTTTAATTGAAAATAGTTACGAGTTTAGTGCGGATATCTTAGATGTTGAGCGTCAGTTCCCTTCATCTGACGGTTCCTTAACTTTTTGCAAAACATGTTGCCGCAAAGTAAAATCTGGTGTTAAGCCAAAAGGTTCCATTTCAAATGGTTTAGATTTTCCGAGTTTACCCGATTGCCTTAAAGGCCTTACTCCATTAGAGGAACGTCTAATTTCTCCTCGACTTCCATTTATGATTATAAAGTCTCTAGGTCATGAACGTCAAAGTGCAATTAAAGGAGCTGTAGTCAATGTTCCTATACCGATCAGCAATATAGTTACGTCCCTCCCACGTGCATTTCACGAAGCCGAGGTTGTACAGCTTCACCTCAAACGTAGAATGGAGTATAACCATGATTTCATGGCGGAAACCATTAGACCCTTAAAAATAGCCGACGCAATTAGATATTTAGTCAATACAGAACTGTATAGGAAGCATAGTGTAGTTGTTAATGAACAGTGGTTGTCTTCTTATACAACTGAGACTGTTCCATTTGTAGCATCTCAAGCAGACGCAGAATTTGTGGAGGGACTTGAGCAAACAATTCGCGATCCAGCACATCAGGATGATGCTGAGTTGGAGGAGCTCAACCCTGGGGGTCAAGAAACCCTGCTTGAGAATAACCAGGTAGACACCGATGCCATGCAGAGAATCACCCTTGCTCCTGGCGAAGGCCACAGACCCCTACACATGATTCTCGATGCTGATTCGGAAGAGTTAGCATTTCCAACAATTTATGCTGGCAAAAAAAGACTTTCTCCCCATTCGTTTTCCACAATTGATAGATCTGAGCTTCGAAATGTAGATAGGAGATGTCGAATTGAGAAATTATTATTCAACTACAAAAAGTTAGAGCTGATCCAAATTCGTAGTAATACCATGATTTGTTTGAGGAAACATAGTGCTTCACGCGCTATTACAGCCGCTAACGCTCTCAACGAAGAACATTTAGATAGTATTATTCGCCACGATGAAGGCTATAGGGTCCTAAAGGGTGTTCGCACGTCTCCTACTCACTGGGAAGCAGAAAAAAAAAAGTAATGGCAATGATTCGACAGCTCGGTCTACCAACTTTCTTCATAACCTTGTCGGCTGCTGAGACAAGGTGGGCGGAATTGTTAGTTTTATTAAAAGAAAATGTAGATAGACAAGAGGTTACAGCAGACGATATTTCCAATTTTAGTTTTAGCGAAAAGGCGCGTTTAATTAGGTCAGATCCTGTAACTTGTGCTAGGTATTTTGATTATCGTTATCGACAAATTTTAAAGATCATGAAGAAGCAGGGGGGCGTTTTCGGAAATCATCCCGTTATCAAATACTATTGGCGTGTTGAATTCCAACAGCGAGGTTCGCCTCATATTCATGGCATGTTTTGGCTGAAAGATGCCCCGTCTGTGGACTTCGAAAATGAATTGTCTATTGCCTCTGTCATTACTTTTATTGACCAATTCATTACCACAGATGTAACGGATACTGAGCTAGCTCAGTACATTGAATATCAAAAGCACAATCACGGACATTCATGCATGCGTGAAGTGAGAGGAAACTCTATTTGTCGCTTCGGAATTCCAAATTTTCCCATGCCAAAAACAAATTCTTCGGCCATTGGCTGAAGACTCTGATAACTTTTATCTTCATCGCGAAAACTTGAAAAAAATTCAAAATGTCATTAATTTCCCTTTTGATTCTGACCTTATAAGTCAATTGAGCATCTTTGAAAATTTCTTATCTCACGATCATGTGAACCTCAGCTACGAGGACTACATATTTGCTCTTAGATCTGGCTTGAAGAAGCCCCATATATTTCTGGAGAGAACATTTGCAGCTATTAAAGTTAATGCTTATAATAAGCACATCCTTTCGATGCAAAGGGCCAACATGGACATCCAGTTCATATTGGACCCTTTTGCATGTTGTAGTTATATAATTAATTATATCAACAAATCCCAAAGAGGAATTTCCAAGTTGATGCGTGAAGCCGTGAACGAGCTTCTCAGAGGAAACTTCAGCATCAAACAAAAGCTGCAACATATTGGCCACAAGTTTATTTCCGGCACTGAGATTTCTGCTCAGGAAGCCGCCTACTGTTGTTTGGGAATGCATTTGTCTGAGGCTAGCAACGCAGAAATTTACATCAATACATCACGACCTGAGCACAGAGTTCGAATGCTCAAACCTAGACAACAGCTTCAAAATATGGATCAGGATTCAACTGACATATATGTATTAGGAATGCTGGATCACTATGTTCAGCGGCCAGATAGTCTCGAGGGCCTGTGCTTAGCCGATTTTGCTGCTAATTATAACTTTTCAAAAAGCTGTCGATCAATGCGTCCGGGTGCTGATGACGATGATGATGAAGAAAACGAGGTCCTAGGGAACACATTTCAATCTCTTCGCGATGGTAGTGGTTTTATTAGGGAACGGACCAAGCCAGCTGTTATTAGATTTAGGAAGTTCAATCTGAATGCCGACAGAGAGAACTATTTTCGGGAGCTTTTAATGCTATATTTTGCGTGGAGGGATGAAGAGGTAGATTTGCTTGGGGTTAATTGTGAAAGTGTTTATGCAGTAAATGTAGAATCGATTGGGTTTAATTATAAGAGATATAATATGCTAGAAGATTTAGAAGACGTGCTTAGGAGGGCCATAGAACCTGAGGGAGATTTTGAAGAGCGTGATCTGGGGAATAATTTGGATAATGAGTTCAGGGCTTTGGCAATCCCTGAAATAAGTTCTCAAATAAATGTTTTAAATTTGAATGCCGTTAGTGACCCTGATGATTCGGACAATGTCATCCGAATTATTAAGCTCCCGCCAATTACATCGCCACAAGACTTTACAAGCATAGTTAGATCTTTAAATTTAAAGCAAAAAACCTTTTTCTCTCACGTAATGCATAACGCAAAGCACATAAACGTTTTTTATGAATTTGTAGGTGGCGGAGCAGGTGTTGGCAAGAGTAGACTAATTTCAGCCATTTGTCAAGCCCTTTCTCAACTATATAATAGTAGGCCAGGTTTTGATCCCACCACTGCTAAAATACTTTTGTGTGCACCCACCGGTAAAGCAGCTTTTGGAATTGGAGGTTCCACACTTCATTCCATGTTTTCACTTCCAGTTAATCAGTCCGGATCCTCCTTCAAAGATTTAGGTTCAGATTTGCTGAATACTCTTCGCTCAAGGTTTATAGATCTTAAGCTTTTAATCATTGATGAAATCTCTATGGTCGGTGCCAAAATGTTATCTCATTTAGATGCTCGTCTTAAGCAAATTTTTGATTCCAGGAAAACTCCATTTGGGGGAATTTCAATTATTGTTTTTGGCGATCTCAGACAACTACGTCCCGTAGGAGATCGATGGATATTCCAATCAACCTCATCGTCGCATGACCCATATAGTGCTATATTTGGGTCTTCTTTGTGGGATATTTTTAAGTTTTTTGAGCTCACAGAGATAATGCGTCAACGAGACGACCAAGCATTTGCGTTAGCGCTTAATAACATGGCATCAGGTCATATGACTTTTGAAGACATACAATTACTTAGGTCCAGAGTTTCGGTCTTAGACCAACTTCCAAATGACTCCATTCATTTGTTTTTAAGAAATGAGGATACAAATATTTTGAACACTGCTAAATTAAACTCGATTCCTACGGAACAATTCCTTTCTATTGCTATTGACTCTGTTAAAGCTGCACATCTAAGTTTAGAAGCTAAGTCCAGATGCTTGGAATCTGTAAAGGATTTCAAGACATCTCAAACCCAAGGGCTTTGCACAACCCTTATTTTGAAATCCACTGCAAAATACATGATGACGGTCAATATAGATACAGCAGATGGTCTTGTCAATGGAGCGTCAGGCATCCTTATGGAAATAGGTTTCAATGCATCCAATTCGCCTCACGTTCTTTGGATCAAATTCTTAGACGACAGTGTTGGAACTAATGCTCGAATTAAATGCACCCATCGTACCGAATCTTCTTGGACCCCTGTTCTTAAAACTATAAAAAATTTTCAATTTCATTCTAATGAGCAAGTTTCTATAGACCGCAAACAATTTCCAGTTGTACCTGCAGAAGGTATAACTATTCACAAAAGTCAGGGAGCTACATATACCAAAGTGGTGGTCCACACAACTCCTGGTATGCAAAGGGAAGCTTTGTATGTAGCATGTAGTAGAGCCACAAGTGCGGCTGGCCTTTTTATTGTTGGGCAATTTGTGCCACATAGATCTGATCGTCAGTCAGTTGTAGAGCAAGAGCTTGCTAGCTTAAGATCCACTAAATTATTAAATTCACACTTCAGCTGTCTCTTTGACAGTTCTAAAATTAATGTTGTGTTTCATAATACACAAAGTTTACGTTGCCACATTGCTGATATTTGCTCCGATCAGTTAATGCTTCATTCTTCTTTTCTATTCTTCGTTGAGTCTTCTACTTATTCAAATGAAATTTACGACATTCCCGGCTTCAGTTGTGCTATTCGTCTTGATTGCCAGTCGACTTCAAATGGATCTCGTCCAAAGAGAGTCATTCTTATATTTGCCAAAAACGAAATTTTTCAGGATGTTAGTCTCTGCTCAAGTGGGCGATTTTACTCAGATTCCAATAATTTAACTTCCGCAGTGTTCGAGTATGCAGTGTTTAAATATAGGTCTTTAGGTTTCCTCATTATTTATAGAAGTCCAACATACCCTTTGCATAAATTTGAAACGGAATTTGAGAATTTATTTCAGGGATTTCCATTTTTGGATAGAAATAGCCTAGTATTGGGAGATTTAATTTGTGTTTGCGGGGTTTAACAGGTAGTTGTAGAAGGGTTTTCAATTTCTTGGGTTCTAATAGTTATAGGTCTTTGTTAGATTTGAACACGTACACAACCAATTGTGATACACCTATTGATTGGGCGTGTTCAAATATTAGGGAAAGCAGAGCCACAGCACGCACATATGAGACAGTTTATAGTTACCACAGTGGTATTTTAGTTAGCATAGATAACGGGTTGTAATAGATTTTCTTTTGGGTATTTTTAAAGTAGTTGCACTTTTCTTTTAAATTTAAAGATTAAAAATCTCTTTGAATTTTGAACATACAATTTTTTAAGTTGTTTACGGATATTGATTAATAATATTATTTTATTAAGTATGTATATAAATATGTATATATTTATTAGTATATTTTAAGTAAGCCTATCTCCGCTAGAGACAATTTCGGAGCTATAGCATTTTTTGGGGAACCATGGTGTTGGTCGGTTTCATGCAGCACAAGTCGACTCGTAGATCTGCAAAGATACCATTATTTATAATGGCCTCCTCGTGGTGTTCCCTGGGTCTTGAATGAAATGTATTAAATCAGGAGCAAATTCGAGCGGCGATTTTTTTGTATTTTTATAATATAATTTTATTATTTATACAAAAAACAAAATTGGTAAACTATTTACATATATTTCCATTTTATTCTACCCACGTATCTTTGGGTACCGGGTATCTTACAGTCGAGCACACTCGACTGTAGCTTTCTTACTTGTTTTTTAAGTGGGACGCCAAATTTGTTGTATTTCCACTTGTTTTAATTGATTTTAAACACAAATTACATTTGGCTATGCCACCTTTCAATATTTCATAATTTCCTTTAATTGTCTTTGAATCCATTTTTTCACTTCACCACCACTTCAAAACCAATCCCGCTTTCTCAAAAGTAGATCAACGAGTAACCAAAGTAAAAATATCAAAAAAAATATATCGACGATATTTGGCAAAAAAATATCCCGATATAAATATATCATTTTTAGAAAAAAATATCGATATATTGATATATTATCAACAACCTAACTGTTGCTAACGCTAAGTTAAAGGAGGAACAGAACGTGGAAAATCCTTTGGGTCTAATCCAAGAAGTGGCCACTAGATGGAACAGCGCCTTTTTAATGATTGAAAGAATAATTCAATAAAATTTGTTCAAAGGAAAAGTGCTCCTTAATTCGCCCAAAGCTCCAAGTCCTTTGTCAGTCGACGAAATTCTAACAATATCCGAGATAGTTCAGTTGCTTAAACCATTTTATGACGCTACTCACCAAATTTCAGCAAACAAAACCGTAACAATATCATTAATTATTCCTACTATATGCGAGATGCATAAAAAAATTAGCAAGTTACGGAGTGAAATTAAAAGCGAAAATGTTTTGGAAGCGTTAAACATGATTGCATTAAGAATGCAGGAGAGATTTGGAGCATATGAGAAGAGGACAATCCCAAGAATCGCCACTTCAATGGATCCACGTTTCAAAAAAGATGGCTTTTTGCATAATTTCAATTCTGACGAAGCAGCAAAAGCTTTGGAAAACGAAATCGTACTGCATTTGTCCTCAAAAGCTTCGAAAAAACCAGAGACTCCACCAGAACCACAAAAAAAAACGAATTCGATTTGAATTTTTGAACAATAAAATTGCGGCCAAGGCAACTTCAAATAAATCCTATTCAATTATAATACTAAGGCAGTATTTGTTGAAGGCGAATGCGGACGAGGATGTGGATCCCTTAATATATTGGAAGGTAATATTTTGACAATTGAATATAAATGCAACAACTAATTGTATTTTTGTTTTTTTTTTTTTTGAATTCAGACGAAGATGCATTGAGACATCTATCCAAAAGATATATGTGCGTTCCGGCTACTTCCTGCGACTCCGAACGAATGTTCAGCAAGGCAGGACAAGTCATATCAAACTTACGGTGCTCATTAAAGCCGTCTGCAGTAAACCAAATTCTATTCCTAAATCGTAACTATGATCTCCTTTGTAAATATACATTTTAATTTAAGAACTATTTTAAGTTTAAGAACTTGATGAAATGTTAATTAATGAAGAACTTTTTTAATTTTAATGATGAAACTACTTTGAAATTGTCCGGAACAATAAAAAATGCAATTTTGTTTTATATACATAGATACAAATGTCTTTTAAAATGGGCGGGTAAAATTTTCCTTTTCAAGCTTCGATGTATCGATGCATCGATGTATTTTTGTTTATAACATCGGATATATCGATGGTACCAGCATCGATGTTTCAAACATCGATGTTTGAAAAATTCGATGTTTTCCAAGCTCTACTATCCAGGGGAGGACGATCGAGTCCGAGTGGTCGACGTCCAGACGTCACACGGTGTCATCAAGCGCCCAGTAGTAAAGTTATTACTACTTCCTATCGGTCTTTCCAATCCCGACCGTTCCTAGTCGTCCAGTATGTAGTTGTCCAGTCCTCCGATCTGTGTTTCATGTCATGGCGTGTCATAAGGACGTTATTAACCGGTAGTTTCCATTTCCGACTAGTTTCGTTCCAGATTTATATTCCCTCCTGATCATGGCACCAAGGAGCGCAAGTGCGCTGGAAAGCAGACGTTCGCGAGGAACGCAATCCCCCTGAAACGTTCTTCACGTTTCCAGCGCCTGAGTGCTGAGAAGCGTCTGCGTGCAGTACTCATTAACAAGTACTGTGCAAACTGCTTGGCGCATTAGCACTCAGGGCAGTCCTGCGCCAGCGGCGACCGGTGTCGCCTGTGCCAACAGGCGCACCACACCCTGCTCCATATGCACGAGCCAGTGCGCATGCGATCAGCGACAAAAGGTCGCCATCGAGCACCGGCTCGTGCCCCGTCCGCATCATCCGATGCCTCCGCGCAGCACCCAACACCACTACGGCGACAGGCGCACGCTACAACGGCTGCTCCACCATCCGTCCTGTCCGACCCCAGAACAGGAGCACCAACTTGCTTCCAACGGCGACTGTGCAAATCAGGGGCACGGGGAAATCTTTCAGACGAGGGCGCTCATTGATCCCGGTGCCTCTCTTAGTGCCATTGACGCCTCATTTGCAGCCGCCATGCAAGTGGCGTCCATCACAGTGGGTGAAGGAAGGGTAGGCTGCGTGAGCGTGGGAACAGGACCATGGTTTGAGGTCCTGCTCCAAATTAAAGATGAGCTCAGGTTCTCAACGCCAATTCGGGCGGTTGACTCAAGCGTACGCGAGCACTTTGCAGACATCCACTTAGCCGATGAGTATTAAGGAGGGCATCATTACCAACCAGCGTGGGCTCCCAGTGGCACAGAGTACCATTTTCGGGTGGACCCTCTCTGGTTCATGCGCTTTGTAAGCGCTAACGCTCCCCCCTCCCACTATCTCCTTGCCCTTTCAGGCAAAGGGGGGGAGAATGTTCAGGCCACACAGCCAGCGCCCCTGCTCGGGCGCCACTTGTAACGAACCGTCACAATGCCGGGATAGCCAGCGACTGTCCAAGGTTCGAAAACAAGAATATTTCTTATTGGTCAGATGGACCGTCAGCTGTTGAGGGATTCGCGGGGCAGACGCGATTGTTTCTACAGGAGTTGGAAGGCTCTTCTCGTACTATGAGTTATGACGTTGTCGTCGTAACAGCATGGTAGCGAGATCGGCTGATTTAGCGTAGTCGCTAATGAAGTTAGGAAGTAGGGTTTCGCCCGCTGGAAGATCCCGCCCCAGAAACACGTGCGCGTGAGTTCGCAAATATTAGTTTTATTTAAAAATGTTTTAAATTTAGTTGCATAAGTTTAATTCTAGATGGGGTTGGGAAATCGTCTATGGACGTTGATTATATGGAACCGAATGGGCGCCCATACATATATAGAGGCCCTAGTTTTACTTGCACGTGTGTGTGATTACACACGCCGCTAGCCTAAGAAAACGTGTAGAGTGCAACGAGGTGTCGTAGGCACGAGGGGGTGAGCGGACAATCTCTGCCCTCAGCTTGCACTGGTGTAGGTATGTAGTCACACTAACACCACTTGCGTACCGTACAAGATCTGCGCAAATGCGTAGTCGCACTGCTAGACTCAGTGCTGGCACTTCGTAGACACGAGGGGAGGGGGGCGGTCGCGGCTCTCTACGTCTACTTGTGTGTGTGGGTAGTCACACCAACATAAGGTTAAAAAAATGCGCACATAATCTGCGCAAGTGTGTAGTCCCACTGCTAAGATCTGTAGCGGCACTTTGTAGACGAGGAAGGGAAACGAGCAACTCGCAAAACTTATGCACGTGTGTAGTCACACGACATACGCCCGGCACGTGCAGCGATCTACGCAAGTATGTAGTCACACTGCTGGATTACTGCGACGGCACCGTTATAGGCGAGAGGGGGGAAGGCAGAGCTCGATGTAACAAAGTGACTCGCGTATGCACAGAAGAGCGCCCGAAGTTGCGCTGATCTATTTTAGTTTCACTTGACACAGTTTTAGTTGCGACGAATTTCCAATTGTACTTATTGACATATGTACCTGTACGACGTTTCTATTTGTCCTGCGCACTTGTGTTGTTTACTTTTGTCTTGTGTTTTACTTTGCGTGTTTGGTATGCGTTGATCGCTTACCAGAGAGTGAGAGCCTGCGTCGCGGCATCTCATTAAGTAGGTCATTTTTTTTACTTAACACAACTCTGTTAAGCTCACTTGGGTCTGCTAGCGTTAAGCTCCTGCTGACTCAAGTGAGCTGTTAACTGAGCGATCCTAGTTCTAAAAGACCGTATATTTACGCTGTTTAGTATTTTTTTTATTGCTATCGGGTTTTTGATTGTGTGGCTAGATTTTGGGCCGTCACACCCCCCCCCCCCCCCCCTTTCCGCCCGGGCGGATGTGGACCCGGACTCGGCCTGTTCGGGAGCGATGGACCTGGTATACCGTGTCCAACCCTCGGTCTGCCGAATCTCCTCAATTAGCCCTCGCGGCAGTTGACGTCTCGGCGTCTCCACGGCCTAGGACGGAGGTGCCTCCACCAATTCGCTCTCGTGAGCGACGACTTCTACCAGTTCGAGGTCGTCTTCCCCGACGTCTGCTGGGAACTTCTGGGGCAGAATGCCCCAGAGCTCTGACAACGACTCCGTGGTGGTGTCGGGGTCGTCTCCTGCGCCCTCTCCTGCAGCTTGTCCTGCGTCTTCTGACGCCTCGGCCTGGAGCACGCCTCGGTCCTCGGCTGGGTCTGGGACTGGGGGTGATAGGTACTGGCGCCAAAAGCGCGGGCCCTCCATGTCGTCATCTGACGCCAACTCCCAGAATGGCCCAGTTTCGATCGTTGAGAAGTCTTGGGGTGTCTGCTCGACCCTGGCTACGGCACACACCAAGGGGATGGCTGGTTCGGCCCGCCGGGGTGGGGTGGTCCATGCGCCGGTATTGCACACGGCGGGGCCAACGTAGTTCCATGTCGGTGGTACTCGGAAGTACTTGGCGATCGTTTCGCCCGGGGGGACGATGACGTCCACCGTCGTGCGCTCGTCTCCGTCCGTAGGGACGGCATGGTAAATGCCATGACCCTGGCGTGGGTCCTGCCGTCTGGCGTTTGGTTGGGGCGACCACGCCCCTGGGGCTGGTCCAATTAGCACTTCGTTATCGTCCTCTCCTCCCCGTCCGTCGTAGCTCGTCGGCGAGTATTGGCTTTCTTCGTAGGACTCTGGCCCGCACGAGTATTGCCACTCGTTCTCCGTCGGGGGAGGGTGCCTATCCTCGCGTGGCTCTGGCACGAATGAGTACTGCCATTTGCACTCCGGTGGCATGAGCCCTGTGCCCTGCGTACGTTTGCATACCACTCGGCGTCCTCCGGCCGAACGGCGGAGTAGTGGGGAGCGTCGGGGTGAAAGTACGTGGCGGACGGTACATCGTGGCCTGACCGTTCCATTGGCGGTGGCCATTCTTCTCACTTCTTCTCTGGGGGGTGTGGGGGTGTTGTCACCGGCGTTGTCGCGCGGTGGTGTAGTGCCCGTCAGATCTATGGACTCCATGTTAGTTTGACCTGGGTCGGTATGAATCCCTTCCTCACTTATGACATGTCCCAGGTAATGGATTCGTCGCAGGAAGAAGCCACTCTTCTCGTGGTTAATCCTGAGGTTGGCTCGGCGGAGTTGGTCCAACACTTCCCGCAGATTTTTTGCGTGTTCTTCCATGGAATTCCCGACAACTACGATATCGTCCAAGTATGCGAACGCATGCGATTCCATGTCCACCCCTATGACCGCGTCCAGAGCTCGTTGGAAGGTCGCCGGAGCCGAGTGTAGTCCAAATGGCATCACCTTCAACTGGTAGAGACCGCGTCCTGGTACCGTAAATTCAGTCGCTTCCCGACTGCTTGGTGCCATGGGGATCTGCCAATAGCCATTCTTTAGGTCCTTGGCGTGGCGGAGGCGTTCCAGAATATACGTAATCCGGGGAAGAGGGTACGCATTTGGGATTGACCGTTCGTTGAGTTGCCGGTAGTCCACACACATGCGCCATTGGCCGTTCTTTTTCCGAACCAACACAATAGGGGCGCTATGAGGACTATGCGACGCCTCAATAAGGCCTGGGAGAATCTGGGAGAACTTCGGGATTTCTTCTTCCAGAAATGCCTGAATAGCTGGGGCGATCTCCGGCGGCCATGCGTCTGTGTTCGGTGGGGTCGGATCCAACTCGTCTTCCTGATCTGGAAGCGAAGTCAGTAGATCCGGGATGAGTGTGACATCGTAGGTACAGGGGCCTTCCGTCTTAGAATCTGAGTTCATCGTAGGCTCCAAGGCTCGAGCGAGAGGTTTTCGGAGTCTCGGTGCAGGGATTGGGATAATGGGAGTATCCCGAGCGATGGTCGTCCTCGGTGCTGGCTTGGGTGGAGTATGATTCACCGAAATTGGTTCCAACCGGGAAGCCTGGTGGGGTACCGAGATGAGCTGTGGTGTTTGTGCACTACGGAGTTTGAGTTGCGCGGTACCACAACTGATGTTGGTCTCCATCGCGCACAGGAAATCTATCACGAGGATCACAGGCTCCAGGACATTGGGAAGAACCAAAGGGGCATTCGTACTTGTCGGTCAGCCAGACGAATGCGTGCTACCAATGTCCTCGTGACCTCGCGGACAGAACCTTCGGCCAAGCGGATCTTGGCACCTCTCTTTTGGGTGTTCCGGGACGTAGCGAGTCGATTTGCCAAGTCTTCGCTGATAAAGCTCCGTGTGGCTCCGGTGTCCAGAGTTCCCTCTACCGGTGTCTGTTCGACGTGGATCCTGGCCATGATCCGTCCACCGGTCACGGACAAGACCGGGACAACTGGCGGGACTGGTTGAGTGGCGTACTTGGCTCCTCCAGCCGGGGCTGAGGACGTCTCTTTTTCCGCAGTCCCAACAGAACAGGCCTTGTGGATTTTGGCACGCCGCCTGTACGTGTCCTGATTGACCACACCGTCTACACACGCGTTGCACGTCTTGGATCGCGGGCTGTCCAGACTGTGCAGTTCGGGGGCGAGGTTGCGTCAGTTCAGTGTGTAAGGGGTCGGGGTCGCCTCGGAAGGGGTTATGCCATGCGGGTGTGGTTGGTGTAGGCGCCACAGTTCGGCGTTCAGCTGGTCGTGGCGGTACTACAACGGTAGTCGTTGCCAGGTTTGTCACTGAACTTCCCTGAATCGAACTCGGTGGCTAGCCGAATCAACTGGTTCAGACTAGTCACTTCGTGCCGTCGAGCGTAGTACTTGTATTCGGACCGGGAGTTGTAAATCCGCTCCAACTCTTGCGCCATGCTGTAGTCAGCATAATGCATGAGGAAGCGGATTTCGGTCACATACTCCTTAAACGACTCGTAATCGAGTTGCTTTCGGTCCCGAATACGGTTCTCCAGGCGTTCGAAGTATCGCGGCGGGAGAAAGTATGACAGGAATTCCCTGCGGAATTCTGACCATGTGGCGGTACCGAGTCCGCTGGTGCGGAACCAACGTGCGGCGCCATCGGTTAGGCCTTCGGCCATACTCCGAGGTAACGCGTTTACCCCAATGCCGTAGTCTTGGGCTCGTTCTTCCGGAGCTTCAATAAAAGCCAGTGGATCACCTTGACCGTCGAACTGGATTCCCCATTTCCTAATCCGGTCAAGTGTGACTCCGCACGGTCTGAAGCTAGGAATCTCGTAAGGCTCGGGGTAGGCATGCCTACTATTAGGAGCTGTCTGTGTGGGGTGGCTAGTGGCCGTATGTCTGGTTGTGGGCTCGTCTGTCTTGAACACCACCGGCGATGGAGCGATCAAGAACTTACGAGCCTGTTCTGTCGTTGAGGCTTGGACCTCGGGCTGTGGAGTACGTGGTCGCGTAAATTGTACTTCTAGTTCGGCCAAACGAGCCCACGCGCTTTTGCCTAACCGGGCCTTAGACACGAGCAACGCGAATGATCGCCTCAAGTCTTCGACCTTCCCTTCCGCCGAGAATTTGAACTCTTCAGCGAAAGCCTCGAGCTCATCTCGTCGGCGGGAATAGATCCACTTCATGCCAACGCCAGGGTTGGTCATCCCCTGTGAACACCCTTCACTATCGCTGTCCAAATGGCTCGTTATTGCGTTCGTAAGTCTGTCCCGTTAGTGGTGCTTTAATCCACTCGAACTCGCGTTCCACCTCTAATCTGACTAGTCCCTGCCCGGGCGCCATCTTGTGCTAGAAATGGCGCGCAATTGACTCCAAATGTGACAGTGCTGAGATCGTAGTCACAGATGTCAACTTTAGGGTCACGGAATAGAGTTCTTTGGGACGGAGTGTCCTTTGGGTGAACCAGGATTTGCCGGTACATCTTGGTGATGTCGGCATTAAAGACATATTGGAAAAGACGCCATTTCAAGATCTGAATGGTCAGGTCAGACTGTAGGATCGGACCAGGATGAAGGACGTCGTTGAGACTGAGTCCATTCGTGGATTTGCAGGAAACATTAAAGACAACACGAACCTTTGTCGTCGTGCTGTCAGGTTTAATGATTGCATGGTGTGGCAAGTAGAAGTTTTTGCCCGTAGCATGGGGTGATACTAGCTTCATGTGGCCTAAGTCCAAGTATTCTTGGATAACGGAATCGTACTCGTTTTTTAGCTCTGGCGTACGGCGTAAGCGGATCTCATTCTTGAGATACTGCGCTAAAGCAATTGACCTTGAATGACCCAATTGAATGCTATTGGGATCTCGGAATGGAAGTGTGACCGTGTATCTACCGTCTTCTTGTCTGACGGTAGTTTGCACAAAATTCTGCCCACAAATACTGACGGCTTCGTCCGGCACTCTTGACGGCAGATCCTCCACCTCCCAGAACTTTGTGAGCAGTTCATCCAGTGCTAGAACCTCTTTTTGTGCCAAGCGTGTAGTGAAAGACGCAATGGATTTTTTCGCACGGGCCGGAACAGGGCCGGTTAGGATCCAGCCGAAAATTGTCTCCTGCCCAATTAGCGTCCCACAAATGTGAGGTTTAACGCCATTCAGCAAGATCGACGGAAGGACGTCCGCTCCGATCAGCACGTCGATCTGGGAGCTCTTTGAAATTGATGGATCTGCTAACTGAATGTTTGGCAGATCTTGCAGGACACAATCGCCAATAGAGCAGGATGGAAGGTTACCAGCTAACTTTGGTAACACATAGGCGGAAGTCTCAATCTGCATCCTCGGCCGACTCATCGGCGCTATGTAGAAATGACACAATTTACGTGGCTGAGACGGCCTGGTTCAAACCGGATACTTCAGCTTGGACATTTTTGAATGCCAGCTTGATTCTGTCAAACAGACGTTTGGAAATGAACGTTGCTTCGGAACCAGAATCGATCAATGCACGGGCAGGATAGTTAACCCCCAAATGCGCTATGTTGATCATCGCCGTGCCTAACAACATCCCTTGAGTGTTAGTGGCGAAGAAATTCTATACGTTCGCTTGTTGCAGAGATGGAGTGGACTGTATTGGAAGCTGCGAGTTGGGACTGGCAGCTGTCGAAATGGCGTCACTGCGATGAAGCAGCGTATTATGACGCGCCTTGAAGGTGTAGCAGCTATGAGTGCTAGGACACTCGCGAAGCTGGTGCCCTCTTGCAAAGCAATTAAGGCACAACTTTTTCTGCTTGATGTAGTTCGACCTTTCGGGAACTGACATCTGTAAGAAACGGGGACACAACCGTATAGGGTGATTCTCTTTGGAGCAGAGATCACAGGTCCTACCCCTCGGAGTCACTTTTGCTTCGAAAGAGTGAACTTTCTTTTGAGTGGTCGGATGACTCTTGACGGCAGATGGTCTCGTAGAGATTCCAGCTTGAGAAGCTGGCTTCACATCTTCGATGGCCTCTAAGGTACGGTACCTTTCGCTAAGGAAGAGATTCATCTCGCACCGAAGCGGAATCTCGGACTTGTTGGTGAGCGACTGCTCCCACAGTGCCAACGTCAAACGCGGCAATTTGGAAGAGCACAAGAAAATCAATAGGCAATCCCAATTCTCGATCGAAATATTCGAGTGCTCTAGAGCTGTTAGGCAGCCTTGGATGGTGCTTTGCAACTCTTTAAGAGCAGCTCCAGGCTCGGACTGAATTTCAGACAGGCTGAACAGGATTTTCAGCTGACTATTGACTAGGAGCCTCTTGTTTTCAAATCTCTCGCTTAAAGCCGCCCAGGCAGATGCGAAACCATCATTGCACTATAGGCAAAAAGACCGTTTTTTTGGCATCATTACCAATTTTGAAGATAGAAACATGAAACTTTGTACATATACTTAAAAAATAAAGGTAGAATTTCGGATTTATTTAATTAACCTTACCATAAGGTTAAAATTTTCAAATTTTTGTCTACAATTATGTTTTTAAATATTTTAATGTAATATATTTTGGAAATATGCAATTAATGTATTTTAGTAAATGCATTTTTAGCAATTTACATTTTAGAGTTGATTTGGATCCCTGCAAAATTAAATCAAACATTAGTTAGAGCACAATATTAAGTTTTGTGACACCATACCTTGATACCCAGTTCATAACTTATTCGTCCCAAAACTCTTCCTCCAACTCCAGGGTATCCAACCCGAAAATTTCGATTTCATCATCTCCGCCTTCCTCCGCCTGATTATTATTATTGTCTTCCCATGCCCCTGTTCTTGAAAGCTCAATATCCGGAGATTCCAAAAGAGTTATAACTTCTGTCGGTAGCCGTTTTTTATGGCTTAATCCTTGGCGTTCCTTCAGATTTATAGAAGAAAGCAGTGGGTCAGAAGAATCTAATGCTCTGTTAAACACGTCTGACATAGTATTTAGGCGGCTGCTTTTCCTTGCATGAGATAGCCTATCGCGTTTGTATAATTTATTGCGCGCTTCTGACGCATTTTCTCCGAGAGCTCCTAGAGGAAGAACGGAGGTTTCCATAATTTGGTGCCCATGTACCAATACCTTGTGCACAGTTGGAGACATTGGATACCACTCATAAGTTTTAACGTATAAGTTAAACGTTTTTGTACATAGGTCTTTAAATTTTGCTGGGCATACCTTATACTCACAAGATATGGCAATTAAAATGAAATAACAATTTTTCAAAATGGTCTCGCTAAAATTTAAAATTGTTGATAAAGTTTTGACATCTGAAAAGGCTCTTCTGGCGGTATTTCCATCGTTGCTATTGCCACTTCCATTTTGCTTGGGATTGTCTACGTTCAGACCCATTTCATCCCACAATCTCCGTTGAATAGTTTGTTTCCGTAATGAAACCTCACTTTTGTCAGAACCTGTGACTCGCCATTTCTTTAGGTGAATTCTGTACGATACTTTTAACACAAACTCGAAGAATCGTATCCATGCATGCAGAGGGCTTACTCCATATTTAATACTATCAGTATAGATCTGAAAGTTTATTGAATCAATATTTTTTTTCTTCAAAAGTTGATTTGGCCTAGCACCACATAATGGGCAGGATTTGCATGAGTTGGTACCAGTTATCACATTTAAAACTTCGCCATCGATTAAAGTCAAATGTGCTTCATATTTCACTACTATTTTTTGGTTTCTGCAATTGTATGTGTGCTCTTCAAGGTTTTTTATTTGCTCATCCAAGTACCTTTTTTCATTTTTTATGAGTTCAGCAGATTCCCTAATAAATTCCATTTTGAGGGGCCGGCAGAATCTGACTGATTGTGGAGAAGGATTTAACCAAATAACTTGGTTTTGGCAATCTATTAATTTTAAGGGAATTATTGTTGTAACAAATAGTGATTGATCCAATCCAACAGGCTTCTCCGTGTGAAATCGCTGTTTATATATACTTTGCCCTGTTGACCCATCGAACCCATAGCTGACAATTAATTTGCAATGCGTTGCATTCGAATGAGCAATTACATCTTTCTGCATTTCAAATATGCGGTCAGCAGAATGGTTTAATAAACTCTGCAGCGATACTTCAACCTTCGTTTCAGAATAAGTTATTTTGTCTTGTTCTGGTCTGCATTTCAATTTCATCTTTGTAAGTTCCGAATACGGCGGATAAATATCGCATCCATGCAGCTTATTTATGGCTTTCATATTAAAAATGCTAAAGCCTTTTCAGGACTTATTTTGATGATCTCATTCTGATCAAATTGGTTCGCTATGCCAGCTATGTTTTCGCTATTCAATGCTTTTTGCAATAAAAGAGAAGTGTCGTCCTTTTTTAATTTTTTTGCAGATACAGAAGCCGCATGCAACAACAGTGGCATTGAATTTTCTGTTTCATTGGCCAGTTCAGAAGCTAATTTTCGCTGTAACCTTGGTCCTGCCTCAGTATAAGTCAAGCGTTTGCGACCAGGCTTTTCGCGTGAAATATCAACTTTAAGAAACTCAATTTTTAACGAGGATGCAAGCCATTGCGCATGCTTTTCCTTAAAGCGGTCGAGCATTCTGTTGCATTTTGGCATATTAGTGTTAATGAATCCGAAAAACTGCTTAAGCTTATTTTTTATTAAGTTTTGCTGAACATCACTTAATTCAGTTTCATCGATATTTTGCAAAACAAACTGCTTCACAGCAGCTTGTTGGCGGTTGTTGTCGCTCCAAACATCAAGTAACGTTGAATGGCAAAACGTAAATGCAACTGCAATATTAAGTATTGCCGTAAATCGGGCAAAAACGTTATCCACTATTTGATTGTTAACAGTTTAATTAGTTACATTCAGTTTTTGAATTGGCTCAACTGCCCTCAACTCACAAGTTACACTCCACAGAAACACAAAGACATTTGTTAGCAGCGACCTAAAAACATACTGACAACACATTGAACAATTGGACAATATACCACATGTACTAAACATTTAGAGTTTATAATTTATTTTACATACCTTGACGATTGAATTCCATGTTAAAGCTTTTTTGTTTTGTTTACAATTTCAATATAAATCTCACAGCAAAAATCACAAGCTTTCGCGCCTTTTTTTTTTTTAGGGTGTAGCCAGATCATAGTCTGTTAATTTTGACAAATAACAAAATACCACAAAATTCCAAAAAATATTAAATACATGTTTTACTGTTCTTAAAGTATACTAATTCAGAAAATAAGGTCAATTTGATAATACGGAATAAAAAAAAAAATGTAAAAATGACAAAAAAAACAGACTTTTTGCCTATAGTGCATTGGTAAGAGGAGACTTTGCAACAATTGCTTTCGCATCGCCATCGGTTTTAGCGTTGAGATGAAACAATTTCTCAACAGGAGTCAGTCTTGGATTGTTGATATATATTGCCGTAAACAAATCGCGAAAGGTCGGCCACCGTAAGTAATCGCCGTGGAACACTTCGGTGTCGCAGGGAGGCAACCGGCACCCTCCAAATGAAACGTTGGCCATAGCCTGCTGAGTAGCAGCAGCTGCTGGACTGGCTCGCTCAATTTGTTCGTTGAGACGAGCTGCACAGCGTTCATAGACTGAGTAGCAAGTGTCATACTTGGCTTGCATTACCTCTTTGTCCTGGAAGTTAGCTTCACCTTAACAAAGAGCCTTAGTGCATCGTTCACACTCAGACTCGACCTTTGCCCACAGCGAGCAAACTTGATCGAGTCGCACTTTAAGAGTGAAAAGCGATGTGTCAGGAGCAGACTGAATTCTCGTCTGAAATTGACACAGCTTGTCGGAAACGGCGAGGAATTCTTGTAGAGCCATCTGTGCAGTTTTGGTGATCTGTTGACCTACTGCTCTTGTCCGTTTAGGACTACTCAGCTGAATTAATGGCGACTTGCGGCTGGTGGTCGCGGAGGGAAGCGGCGAGCTGCCTTTTTTACAGTCGCAGGAACGCTTCCACGAGAAAGTGAGGTGGTTGGTGACCCTGCCTTGGATTGCGTAGGGTTAACAAGGAGATGTTTTTTCTCTTTGTCGCTTCCGATTGGCATGCTAGGCTCTTACAGAGCCGAAGTAAAACCGAAAATACCAAAAAATACCGCAGCACGAATTTTGTGAAGTGATACTTGGAATTGAAGCACAGCGGAAGCGTATTAGGAGATTTAAAAAATATACCGCAGAATGAATTTGAATGTGAACTGGTACTTGGAATTAAAGTACCGCGGAAGCGTATTTGGTTATTAACAAAAAATACCAACACGGAAAGGTGTTTTCGATATGTTGTTCCTTTGGATGAACAGGTGAAAGTTGAACGTATGTAGGAGGCTGTGCAGAGTACTATGCACTAAGCAATAACGGACAGGAAAACACTTGGGATGCTCTTTTATTACAAAATATATTTTGGCGGACTCCACACAAGTGTTAGTAATTTTAGTATCGAAGGATCAATGAAAATGTAGGGGGCCGTCAAAGTCTTCTCGTCTATTAACTTCTTCGTGGTTGTTGTTGTTGTTCGCCGTTATTCGAATAAAAACGCGGACTTCTCTTCACTTCACTTGTATATTTTCAACTGACTTTAAATTCACAAAGAATCTCACCTTAAGCCTAGCTTAACCTACACGGCCTCTCTTCACCATAGTGGTGGATTAAGAGGCGTGGTGGAGAGCACGCACGCCAGGGATGCGCGCCTAGCCGGAAGATGGCTGTGTGACCTGAACAATTTGCGGAAAATGCTTCTACATTTTTCAAAATTTCAAAATTATTCGGCAGTCTGAAATTAAAATTATTAGATTTTTATCTTAAATATTTTGCAACAATTCTCATACCTCTCCGTCAATTGAGTAATTAATTCAATGGCAAAGTCTGTACAATGCTGACGAATACTTGACTCCATTATATTATCAATTTTTGTTTTGTAGTAGTCCAAGCACAAATCTCTTTTTATATGTTCTTCGAAATCTTCCTCAAGAACATTTATTTTATCGCCGTGTGGAATTATAAAAGTTCGTAAAAAATGTATTCCGTATGATAAATCTCCCAATAACTTCGTTGGGTTGGATTTATTTGATTGTAAGTTCTTGTTGATGCGTTGCATGACTTCCAAAACAGGTTTTAAAAAGATTAAATAAAGTTGATTGACCTCAGAGTAGAGGTCGCTTAAAATTGATGCCTTGTGGCACTTTTCGGTCAATGCCGCGCTATTGAAATGCAACTTCAATTCGATCCATTGGTCTAGAATCCGTTTTACTGCATGCTCAATAGACAGCCACCTAGTGTCGCATACTCTTGTTATTTTAAGAGGTTCCTTTATGAAAAACATACTTAATATCAAATTAGCATAATTCTTTTAAAATGAGAAACATAATTTATAAACAGGTGGGACAAGCATAAAGACAAAATAATTGTTAGTAAATAGTTAGTATAGAATACAAACACACATGTATAATTAACATAACCTGCATAAAATTAAATGACTGCTAGAACACATAAGGTATATGTACAAACACAAAAATGGGGAATGTCATTATTTATGGCTTGATATAGCATTTTATAGCCACTCTGTCTGCTTGAGCTTTTGGAAAACCACGTGAGTGAAACATCGAAAAAAGAAAATGCAAAAAGAACAGAAACTGTACAAACAGTAACATGAGATTTATTTGAGATCATTTAAAGTGTATTTTTGTTTAGGAACAGAAGTTGATCAACAACTTCAGGTTTAAGCCTTGTTCTGCGATCAGATATAGTTTGTCCAGCTTTGCTGAATACTCTTTCAGACTCACAGGACGAGGCTTGTACACAGAAATATTTTTTTGCAACCAATTTCAGTTCGTTGTCATCAGTCATCTGTAAAATATATTTCTTATTTAACATGTTTGTCATAATTATTTGAAAATCATACCTCCCAATACTTCAAGGAGTGATGAGCGACACAGAAACTTTTGTGTTAGCCGAAAGAGTCGCTTCCTGAAAAGGTGACAGCAAATCCGACAAGTCATTCAAGACGTCGAGTTCTTCATTTGTGATCGGTGAAGGGCCATTTCGCAATTTTAGCAATGTCAATGTAACATACTCATTTATTAGTAGAATTTTTTTTACCACGGCGTACTGTTCCACCTAGTGCTCACTTCCTGAATTAAGAGAAGTAGCTCATTTGTATTTTGCTACTTTATTTTAAGGCTTGCGCCAAATTTTTGCGGCATTAGTTATTTTTCGCCAATTTATGAATGTGTGGCTCACAGCTTAAAGTATGCACTTCAAACCCCTAACTTCAAACTTTCATAGTGTTAAAACTATTAGGCGTACTGCAACAAATTTGGTGTCAAATTAAAGATTATATTGTTTAGATTAAATAATTGACTTCATTTATTGTCAACTTTTTCATTTTATTAACAAAACATACCAAAATAAAAAAATACTGCATATTTCTACCTCACAGCTTATTTTATGCAGTTACTTTGAATTACAGTTTCTGATGAATTTGTCAGATTTCTAACGGTACTTTTTTGTGCGTATGCTTTGGGCGTCATTTTCCTAATAAGGTTTACTTGCTATTTAGTTGCATTTTGTGTTGGAAGAGTTAGCACTGAATATTTTTAAAATAAGTCCACGTACAACTTTGGCGCAGCGAGAATTGGTGATACACCATTTTAAAAACGGTCTCTCGCAGCGGAATATTGCTGAAGTCGTTAATATAAAGGTCCCGACTGTACAAAAAATTATCGAGCGCTTCGTTCATGAAAATCGTTTGGCAAATAAAGGGCGCCAAGCACCAAACAAAATTTTCAATGAGGCTGATGAGCGCTATATAGTACGGAAGATAAAGGCGAACCCGAGACTATCCGTTCCAAAACTGGCATCTGAAGTTACAGCTGGTCTGCGCAAGAATTGCTGTGATGAAACAGTTCGCCGTATCTTACGTGCACATGATTTAAATGGCAGAGTTGCTCGTAACAAGCCATTTATTAGCCACAAAAATAAGCTGTCCCGGCTAACATATGCTAAAGCTCACCAATCGATGACACCAGACTTTTGGAACACTGTAATTTTTGCAGATGAATCAAAATTTAATATTTTTGGATCGGACGGAAATGCTTATGTTTGGCGAAAAGCTAATACGGAGCTACAGAAGCAGAACTTAAAGGCCACAGTAAAGCACGGTGGTGGGCACGTGATGGTTTGAGCCTGTATGTCCGCTGCAGGTCCGGGAAAACTGGCCTTTATTGAGTCTACAATGGACAAGATGAAATATCTCAATATTCTCAAGGAAAATTTGTTGCAAAGTGCGGAGGATCTGGGATTAAGGACAAATTTCCGATTTTATCAGGACAATGATCCAAAGCACAAGGCGGGTATTGTGCAGTCTTGGCTAATTTACAACTGCCCCCATGTGATGATTCCGCCGGCCCAATCTCCAGACCTAAACGTCATCGAAAATTTGTGGTCGATTTTGGAAAATAATATTCTAAAATACTCAATTTCGAACAAAAACCAGCTGAAGGATGCTCTTATCAAAGAGTGGAGCATTATATCAGCCGATCTGACGAAAAAATATGTTGATTCGATGCCAAAAAGGCTTCAAGCGGTAATAGACAATAAGGGCTACCACACTAAATATTAAAAAAACAAAAAAAAAGAAAAAATTTCCAAATATTTTGATATTTTTGGTGCTGCATAAAATAAGCTGTGGGGTTGAAAAAAGCAGTATTTATTTTATTTTGTTATGTTTTAGTTATAAAATGAAAAAGTAGACAATAAATATAGTCACTAGTTTAATCTAAACAATATAATCTTTAATTTGACACCAAATTTGTTGCAGTAATAGTTTTAACACTATGAAAGTTTGAAGTTAGGGGTTTGAAGTGCATACTTTAAGCTGTGAGCCATAGTATGTGTGTACATTCACATACATGCACACATATCTAAAGGAAGCGTGGGCTTGTAAAGAAGATATACATATAACTTACTTTTCAGCTAATTCTCCATCTTGCCTTCGTCATCCATCAACGTCCACCAACACCATCAACTAGAAATCCTAAATATTATCAACAATTTTGTTAGTTTTTAGAAAAAAATAAAGAAATTTATTTACTTACAATTTGTTCTCACCGAGCGCAGAGTTGTTTGTGAAAACATCGATGGTGGTCACGAACCATCGATGCTTCCGATGTTTTGAAAACATCGCTGTTATCGATGTTTCTGCACCTCTAGTTCGGACCCCTGCACTCTCTCCAAGAACTTGCTCTAACTCCTCCTTGAGCTTTCCTGTGCTGTCCAGGCCTGCGCCTTTCAGCTCCATGAGCAAGTCGCCCTTAGCCGTTCGCCGAGCTGAAGCGACGCTCTCAAACACTTTATTCAACTTCCTCCTGGTCACCATTATAAGAACGTCGCTATAACTTAACTGGCCTCTGGCAGAGATGACTAGCGCGTCTGGACGAGTCCTGCGTGGCTTGGCTTCTGTCTTCGTGTTCCTCCGTGACTCATAACAGTCCACTCCTTGCCCTTCGACGGCTCGGCCTTGGTACGTTTGGGGGTGTAGGTAGGGATGTCAAAAAATATAGATTAATCGATTAATGACATCAAATGATTATTTTCGAATTTTCAATTAATAATTGCAATTAATCAAAAAATAAGTAAAAAACCGATTAATTAATCGATTATTTTAGTCAAGTTTCTAATCTATGAAAACAATTATTTTCTTGGATTGTTTTGATTATTATATACATATTTATTTGTTAAGAATAGAGTTTAAAAATAGTTGTTTTGATAAATGTTTCGTCGTCAATCTGTTCCTGTTTTCGGTAGCTGTTGCTCCTGCCTTCGAAAATAGCCTCTCAGATGGAACTGATGTTCCTATCAAGAAACAATACTTTTTTGAAATAGTGTACAGCTTGGGGTAAACTGATTTCATCTCTGTTCTGTTGTCTGTTTCATCATGTTTGTTGTGTTGTTTGAACACTTTAACACCTTATGGCATATGTTGCATTGAACATTCGACTCGCCATTTTTCGAAAAATGTTTCCAGACTCCGCTGCGTAACGGAGCCATTTGATATTTTATTTTTATTTTTGTTGGTCAATTTTGTGACAATTTTGGAGCAGTTCACAAATTGAATGGCTTTATTCATTTGAGTTCCCTCTTCTTCTTGGTTCGTTCATTCAGTTCTTAAGCGTTCTTAAATAAGAATCGATTGAGCGAACAAGAGTTAAGTTAGTTCTTTCGGTTATTTCCTCAAATAATCGATTATAATTGCAATTAATGCAAGGGCATTAATCGATTCAATTAAATCGAAAGTTTAAGCAAAATAATCGATTATAATCGAATTTTCGATTAATCGTGACATCCCTAGGTGTAGGTCGCTGGCTGGCTTTCTTGTCTCTTCTTCTCTTAGGAGTCCCATCTCTAGCGATCTTCTCTCCGCCTTTATCCGTTTTAAGCAGCCTGCGTGTATCGGCCACTTGCTCTTTTACCTCCTTGGACGGAGACACTTGAGTAGACTTGTCCTCTTGCAAGCAATAGCTGGATACAAAACTTTGGACCTTTGCTAGCTTGGCTAACGTGTTTGGTTAAATGCAAAATGACAAATGAGAATCTTCCTTTAGATAATCATGGCCCGTACCATCGGCATGCACGCTTCGAAGACAACGTCAACGCATACTTATTTAACACACCCCACACGCTACACACCACATTCCCCGCGGGAGCACCGCAAAGAATTACTTTGCGGGGATGGGTTGCCTACTTTAGGCACTCTCCCTTACACGGCGCTCTATTTCGCATTTTCTCAGATTACTCTGGATGCCTGTAATAAACGGACACGTGTTTCTCTAGTTTTCCTCCGTTTCCAACATGTATTCGATGATATCCTCCAGCGGTCGTGGATGTTGAAACATCCAGATGTACCTGGGACAGTGGAATAGGATATGCTCCCGTCCTCATCCGAGTTTGTGCACTCGCGGCGGTCATAGTCCCGATTCTTGAAAAGGTATTTCCTCTATCCTCCTGTTCTGCAATAAATTGGGTAATGTGAAAGTTAATTTTCCGTCCGCTCATCGTCCTTTGGTTGTTGCATCCCAGCGAGCCTGCAACACTTGTAGTGATGTCCGCCTCTTTTCTTGCCTTACAACTTCTACTGATTCTTCTCTGCTCATCTTCTTGCGAACCACATATACCTCTCGCATTTCTATTGCTAGGATGTCCATTGGAATCATACCAGTCAATGCAAGAGCTGCTTCATTGGATACTGTTCTGAATCCAGAGATGACTCGTAGAGGGCCAAGTCTGTGCGGCGCCGCTATCTTCCGCTGCAGACTCTTGTTTTGCGTACAACTGCAATCGCCATCCTGCCTTCGGTCCTCCAATGTTCGGCAATATTCTGGATATAGCTCCTTGTGTTCTACTTTTTTTGACTGGCATGCTCAGAGTGGGCACGGAAACTCAGGCGATTAAAACCCCGATATATTTAATAGATTCCTTCGACCAGATTATCGAGTCGCCGACAGACACATGAAGACGCTCAACCATCTTTCTGCTTGAAATAAGCACGGCTTTCGTCTTGTGACCCGCAAGATCGTGGCCTGCTGGCTCCATCCATCCTGAAATGCGTCTTTTGGCTTAATTTGCTGCTCCTTCCACTTGCTGTACCTTCTTTGCTACAACCACAAGAGCGAGGTCTTCGGCGAACCCAATGAGCTTACATCCGGAGGGAAGCTGAATATGAAGGACTCCATCGTACATGATGTTCCAGAGTAGGGGACCCAAAACAGAGCATTGGGGGACCCCAGCTGTCACTTCCTAACGTTTGCTTTCTTCGTCTGTGTCGAACTCAAGTAATCATTCTGACATGAAGTTAGCTAATAGTTAGTTAGGAAAGAGCTCTTCTTATGGTGGTCCAGCTCGCGGAGTTAAAGACGTTGCGAATATCCAGGATTATCATCCCATCGCCAGCGACTTCCCTCTATTGCCTTGGATGCTATGTCCACTACAGCCTGAATCGCCACCTTTATTCTAGAGGTGCAGAAACATCGATGTGCGTGCCCATCGATGTTTTCGATGTTTTCAAAAAAAAACATCGAGGGAAACATCGATGTTTTAAAAAAAAAAAAGAAAGAAAATGCAAAAAGAACAGAAACAGTACAAACAGTAACATAAGATTTATTTGAGATCATTCATTTAAAGTGACTATTTTTGTTCAGGAACAGAAGTTGATCAACAACTTCAGGTTTAAGCCTTGTTCTGCGATCAGATATTGTTTGTCCAGCCTTGCTGAATACTATTTCAGACTCACAGGACGAGGCTTGTATACAAAAATATTTTTTTGCAACCAATTTGAGATCGTTGTCATCAGTCATCTGTAAAAAATATTTCTTATTTAACATGTTTGTCATAATTATTTGAAAATCATACCTCCCAATACTTCAAGGGGTCACAAGTGTCAGGAGTGTTTTCCTTTTCCATAAATTGCCTTGTGGCAATAATGGCATCGGCTCGTGTGGACTTAACTTTTGATTTGTTTTGCAAAAATGAAAATTTGCATTTCGGCTCGTTTGACGATGATTCTGGTGGCGTTGGTGGACGTCGTGGAGTTGTGGGCTTCAACGAGAGCAATTCCAGCTTCAATGCTTTGGCTGCTTGATCTGCATTTGAAGGTCTGAGAAAGCCATCTTTTTTGAAGCGAGGATCAACGAGAGTAGCGATGCGAGGAATTGCGCGCGTTTCAAAAGAATCCAGTCTTTCGACTAAGCATTTCTGAACCAGGTCATATACATCTTATCCTTCCTGTGTTCTTAGCTTTGAATTTAACTGATTCATTTTATGATGAATCTCGGCAATGACGGGAATGATGAGCGACACAGAAACTTGTGTGTTAGTCGACACCGAAAGAGTGACAGCACATCCGACAGGTCATTCAAGACGTCGAGTTCGTTATTTGTGATCGGTGAAGGGCCATTTCGCAATTTTAGCCATGTCTATGTTACATACTCATTTATTAAAAGAATTATTTTTACCATGGCGTATGCACTGTTCCACCTAGTACTCACTTCCTGAATTAATAGAAGCGGCTGATTTGTATTTTGTGCTTCTCTTAATTTAGCTGTGGCTATAGTGCTTTGCTTGAAGTAAGTCACAATTCGTTTGCATTTTGAGATGATCACATTTACTGCTGCCAGTTTTAAAATGTCCTGAGCAAGCAGATTTATTGTGTGTGCCAAACAGGGTAAATGCTTGAACTCTAAAATATCGCACGCTTTTTTCATTGTAGAATCATTATCCGTTGTAACGGTGACAACTTTCGACAAAAGACTCCACTTAGCCAACATTAACCTTATTGAGTCTGCGATGTTTTGGGCGTTATGATTTGTGGGGGTCATCAATGGTGCTGTCGATAGCAGTGCAGACGTCAATTTAAAGTTTTCTGTTATAAAATGACAAGTGATTGTGATGTAGCAGCTAACGAAGCTGCAGATGTCCAAAGATCGGTTGTCAACCCAACATGCTTAACGGTCTCCAAAGCTGCACGCAACTTAAGGCTTAGCTGATCATATTCCGTTGGAAGCGAAAATACGTTCTGCTCGGCAACTTGTAGCGTGGGACCGCCTCTTGCATGAGTTCGACAAATCCTTCGTCATGGACGCAACTAAATGGACGCACGTCTTTCGCAATCATATCAATCACTTTTTTATCCAGTCTTTTTTTTATATTTGAGTCACTGCCATAAAACGGCTCCTTGTTCAAAAAATTTGCCATCGTTTTAGGCATTGGTTCCTTGTCAGCGGTCATGCGACTCGGATGCAAGCGCTTAAGATGGTCAAGTAAGTTTGAGGTATTGCCAGCTGTCTTAAGATGTTTTCCACAGTAGCTGCAAATGCCATACGCTTTGTCACTGCTCTTTTTGAAGTGGTCCCAAACAACCGATCGCTCCCTTTTACGTTTTTGTCCTGACTCCGTCTCCACTTGCTCTGTCGGTTCCGCTCCTATTACACCAATAAATAAAATAAGATGTTACTAAACTGTATGTAATTTACAATATTCACTTAACAACATAATCAAACAAGAGCTACTTTATTTTAAGGTTTGCGCCAAATTTTTGCGGCATTTCCGCCAATTTATGAATGTACAGTGGCGTGCAAGTTCGAGTACATGTTTGCAACTATTGACTGTTTATCAGCGTAAAAAGTTATTAGTAAAGCAAATGAACCCAAATTTTTTATGTTTATTCTTTGAATGTTTATTAACAAATTTATACAAATAAACAAATTTAAATAATATAATTCTTCTCGTAAAGAAATAAAAAACAAAAACAACTCGCATCTACTCAGTTATGCTCATTTTGAACTTTCTTCAAAAGCTTAACAGCTGATTGGGTATGAAAGCTTAATTTTAGAATTTACCGTTTGTTTTTAAGAAGCTTTTAGTGTAAAGTATAAATATGAAAGCTTTTCTTTAAAAACGTTCGCAATAACACGTGTATTTTGCTCTTTTTCACAATTATGAAGAAACTATCAAAAAATATTGAAGACTCCGTAATAAATCTAACTCAAAATGGTTGTTCGACCCGGATAATAGCTGAAAAGCTAAATATCAGCCAATCTGTAGTGATACGTGTGCAGAAAAGGCGAAATGTTGCACCCAAACAGCAAAGGAGTGGTCCACATCGTATTTTAACTGATGCTGAATGGATCACAAAACAAAATTTTAAGTTAATGGAGTGGCCAGCACAGAGTCCTGATCTCAATCCAATCGAAAATTTGTGGTCGATTGTGAAAAGACGATTGGGACTCTGCGAATCGGTTCCAGCGAATCAGCAAGAGTTGTGGCAACGAATCCAGCAAGAATGGAAAGCTATTCCAAAGGAAATTATTGAAAACTTGGTGGAAAGTATGCCAGATAGAATTTAAAGTGTAATTAGTAATAAGGGTCTTTGGACAAAGTATTAAAAATTAAGCTTTCGAAGAAAGCTTTAAGCTTTCATACCCAATCAGCTGTTAAGCTTTTGAAGAAAGTTCAAAATGAGCATAACTGAGTAGATGCGAGTTGTTTTTTGTATTTTATTTCTTTACGAGAAGAATTATATTATTTAAATTTGTTTTTTTGTATAAATTTGTTAATAAACATTCAAAGAATAAACATAAAAAATTTGGGTTCATTTGCTTTACTAATAACTTTTTTACGCTGATCAACAGCCAATAGTTTCAAACATGTACTCGAACTTGCACGCCACTGTATGTGTGTACACACACATACATGCACACATATCTAAAGGAAGCGTGGGTTTGTAAAGAAGATATATAACTTACTTTTCAGGTAATTCTCCATCTTGCCTTCGTCATCCATCAACGTCCACCAACACCATCAACTAGAAATCCTAAATATTATCAACAATTTTGTTAGTTTTTAGAAAAAAATTAAGAAATTCATTTACTTACAATTTGTTCTCACCGAGCGCAGAGTTGTTTGTGAAAACATCGATGGTGGTCACGAACCATCGTCTTGCAGCTCGCAGCTCTTCCAGCTTCTGGTCAAAGTCAGGTCGACCCCTCGCCCTCTGACTGATCCGAATCGCTTGCAGGCAGGCATTCCTTAGCTGCTCAATGTTGCGGTTCCACCAGTTGGCAGGGTGCTCCGCGCCTACTTGGTTTCCTCTTCGGCATCGACGCTGGTAGTTGGTTTGCCATGCTATCAGCTGATGTAGGTATCCAGTCGTGTCGACTAAAGACCAACGAAAATGCAACCTTATCCAGGCAGCTGACCTATCATATGGGTCCTGCCGCAATCCTCTTCTGTCGCAGATATCGAAGTGTATCGTCTGATGTTCGCTGAAAGTAAATTCATCGCTGACTCTCACTTGGTATTTCTGCAGAGCGAGCTACTGGAAAAACTCAGAACAATGAGCGAGCCCCGGCCAGTTTTGCAGAATGTCTGCTTCTTTCCATCTTGGCTAAACCAAGATCCAGCGGCGCGAGTATCTCCAGTAGTGCGGTTCCTCTTGCTGTTGTTTCTTTACTTCCCTGTTGCACAGCCCAGGCGTTGAAATCACCGGCTATTACGACTGGTGTTCTTCCTCGTGAATCCTCCACTAGTTCCTCCAGCATCCTTACAAAACGATGTATTTCCCAGCTGGGCGGCGCATAACAGCTGTAAAAAGTTATCCCTTCAATCTTTGCTCTTACAAATCCTGCGCTGCTCGTGTTGACGTCCCTTGACGGCCCTTACATGGCTGCCTTGTTACAGCGGCTACTTGCCCATCCGCTACCTGGCACTGGTTTGAAGGATTCCAACAATGGGTATCTACTAATTCCCGCGACGTGCTTCCAGTCGGTCTCCTTGTCTTTGCAGAACATGCACATTGCCTCTCCAGTGCAATCCTTTGCCAAGTGTCGTGCTTCCCCTCATCTACGACACAAGCATTTAGTGAGGCTGACACGTTCCCGAAGCCTGCATCTCACCCATCCCACTTTCAGCCATCAGCCTTAAGTAGGCATTAGGTCGTGCCTTCTTACTGCCTGTCTTTCTTGTTTAGGATTTGTGACTTTCTTCCACGGATTCGCTGCCTCCTTCTCCTCTTGCGTATTCCTCTTCCTATTCACTTCAGGTATCCCAGCTTCAGGCGTTGCAATATACTCAGTTTTCAATTCGCTTGCGACCTATCCAGCGTTCCATGCCCTCTTGAGAGACGGACGTTCTTGCTCCGACTTGTTGCTTCCACTTTGTTTCCCTAGTAGTCCGGAAAAACGGTTTCTAATCGCTGCCTTTGCTCCATCGTCGTGCATCTGGATGGCCACCAACTCGTAGAGCGCCCGGATAGTCTCAATCGCGTCGTGCATAGGTCGATGTATGCTGCTCCTTTTGCCATCTTCCAGCATTTCCACCAGATCCATTATTACGGCTCCCAGGTCTCGCAAAGCCGTCCTACTTGACAGCTGTCTACTCTTGTCACTACGTTTAGCCACCGTTTTTGTTGTGCCTACATCCAATCCATGCGTGGACCTCGCCATCTTCGTGCTTTTACTAAAATCTTATAATAATCATACTACGTTAAGAGGTTTGGTCCACTATAAATTTCCATCCATATCTTGTTGAGCTACAGTATATGTTAGTACAGGTTCTACACTAAAAAAATAATATTTAAATTACTTAAATTACAGGTTTTACACTTAATAAATAATATGAAAAAAAAAATCTAAAAGCGTGCTCCAGCTCCTTCTGGGGTGGGGGATCCTATGAGTAGTGATGGGGAAAAAAGTTTATTAATCGATTCATGAGTTATATGATTATTTAAGTCCATGCGATTATTAATTGCAATTAATCGCTAAAAAATGAAAATAATCGATTAATCATTTATTTTAATTTTTTCTTTTAGTATTACCATCAATAATAAACACAAAAATTCATTTTAAATAGTTTGTTTATTTATTTAGAATTGAGTTTAAAAATAGTAATTTGTTTAGGCGTGAAGTAGTCATCCTATTGCGCTTCTGTGTGGCGGTTTCACCCGCCTTGGAGAAAAGGCGCTCCGCCGGCACTGAAGTGCCAATTAGGAAACAATATTGTCGCGCAGTTGTGTACAATTTTGGGTATAACACATGGGCTGAAAAGTCCCGGGCCTAACAAAGAAAACACAGTTTTTTTGGTTCAAAATTAGTTTTATTCATCAACGTAATCTCCATTTAGAGCAACGCAATCATTCCAGCGCCGCTCTAACATTTCAATACCACTTTTGTAGAACGATTTATCTTTTGCCTCAAAATAGGCTTCAGTTTCAGCGATGACCTTTTCATTGGTCCGAAATTTCTTACCCGCGAGTATTTTTTTTAGGTCTGCGAACAGCCAGTAGTCGCTGGGAGCCAAAACTGGCGAATACGGTGGATGTGGAAGCAATTCGAAGTTTAATTCATGTAGTTTTGTCATTGTTTTGATTGGCTTGTGACACGGTGCGTTGTCTTGACAACAAAACAAAAATGTTCGCCCTTTAAACGTTCCAATAAAGCTATATAATATTCACTGTTGATGGTATGTCCTTTCTCAAGATATTCGATGAATATTATGCCACGCACATCCCAAAATACCGAGGCCGTAACGTTTCCTTTGCGCTTTTGGGCGAGGTTAACTAGTTGCTGTCCACTTAGATGACGATCGTTTTGATTCCGGAGTGAAGTGATGGATCCATGTTTTATCCATTGTCACATATCGTCGCAAAAATACCGGTTTGTTACGTTTAAACATGGCCACACACTGCTCAGAATCATCAAAACGTTCTTGTTT
The DNA here is from genome assembly GCA_963583835.1 of Drosophila immigrans. NCBI lineage: Eukaryota > Metazoa > Arthropoda > Insecta > Diptera > Drosophilidae > Drosophila > Drosophila immigrans. Next base: position 19,330,857 of record OY757143.1, on the reverse strand, counting down.
TTGGTCAACAGTAAGCAATTTAAAGCCAACACGTTCTTTTGATATCTTCACGATGTCAGCTAACTCACGCAACTTCACTTTTCGATCATTCAAAACGATTTTGTGGATTTTTTTTATGTTTTCTGGTGTTACCGCCATATTTGGACGTCCACTGGTTCTGCATCATCGGTGTCCCTACGACCTCGTTTGAAGTCAGCAAACCAACGTTTTATTGTTGTCTTTGATGGAGCGGAGTCCCCATAGCACTTTTGAAGCCATTGCACAGTGGCCATAAATACTTTGCGTTGAGATATCAATATGAAAATTTTCCAAAAAATCTAAAAAAAAAAAAATTGAATATGTATTAAAAAAATTGGCTACATCGGATGACTGTATCTTATAGCTCACATAGCACCGTAGTAAGGTTTATATGGCAATGGTGCGCAAAAATACTTGCTTTCTTACCAGTGCACAGTGGTCGGGCTTGTATGGAACCGCGGCCATAAATACTTCTAGATGTGCTATCGCTATGAAACTTTCACCAAAAATCTAGAAAAATATTATAAATATATAATGCAAAAATTTACCGGATCGTACCACTATATCCTATAGCTTCCATAGAAACGATTGCATCAGTGGTGGCGCTTTCATGAGAGAGCTGTCATAAAATCACTTCTTATGGTCAGATCAGGCTAATATTTCTACTGTAAGTTATTTACAAGCATAGAACTATAATACAAAAATATTGGAGTGATTTCTTAACTCCACTCCCACGCCAACCTCCTCAAAAAAGTTATGATAACAAAGAAATAGTTTAATATATTTAAGTAGAAAACGAACAATATTATAAAATCATATATAATACATAATTGTTAAATTGTTTCATTTAATAAAGAAATGGTTGTCTCTAGTAGCGTTGATTTTTGGATATAAGTAATTTTTCTTTGCCCACAAATAAGGGGGTCAGAGCTTAAAAGCAATGTTGAATAAATCTGTATTTGAGGCGACTCGTGAAATTTTGCGCGTATGTTGCAATCGAAATTTTTTAATATCTTTAATTCTCGCCTCAGCAGCTTCTTCAGAAAGCTCGATAATAAAGAATATTTTATAATATCAGGAGCATGAAGTAAAACTTTATGAACCGATGGAGGGAGATAAAACCAGGGATAGTTTTCAATCAGCTGCTTTGCGGTTTCTAGAGCATAGTCGCCAAATTTTTCTGAATTTATTTTGTAGCCCGAAGATAGCGCTTGCAACAAAGTTGCGACTCTAGTTATTAAATTCTTATCAATTTTAGTTATGTCGGCAGATATTTCAGGATTATTGAAGAATTTTCTGGCTGTGTTGCCATCATTGGGTGTACCGCTTCCTCCAGTTCTAGGTTGATCTACTATTAGACCCATTTTAGCCCTGAACTCATCTTGAATAAATTTTTTTTTCAATGAAATCTTATTTTTAGCCTCTTGTGATCGAATTTGCCATACTTTTTCGTCCAATCTGTACGATAAGTGAAGAAAATATTCAAAAAATCGAATATACGCATGAAGCGGTGACAGTCCAAACTCAAATCGCTCTTCATGAACTTCTTTTTTTAAACAAACTTCCAGGTTGTTCATTTCTGTTGGCTTGGCATTACATATGTAGCATTTTGTGGATGTTGTTTCACTTAATGCATTACAAACTTTACCATCAACCATGGTAAGTTGCAAAGAATGATCGATATTAATTTTTCGATTTTGTATTTCAACTTTGCTAGTTTTAAGGTTATCAATCTTGTATTCGAAATACGCTTCTTCATCTAGGCAAAGCTGAGTCGTCTCCTTTTTAAATTGGAACCGGATTGGTCTGCAATATCGAGTCGATGATGGCCTTGGATTCTTCCAAATAATCTTGGAATGGTCCGACTTTGTAACCATTCTACGGGGCACATATGATGTAACAAACATACTGCTGTCTGCTAAATCGCTATCCATCATCGTCTGTTTATATTCAGCATGACCAGTACTACCATCGAATACCCATTTTCCGAATAAAATCAGATGGTCAACATTGACATCGTATATAACTTCTTTTTGAAGTTGCAATATGCATTCAGCAGTGTGATTCAATAAACTTTGAAGTTCAACTTCTGCTTGAGAATCGGTGACAGTAATATTATTCGGATAGCTTTTTTTTTAACACACAAAACTTCATCATAAATTGATTTATTCCCTTGGAAATCAGACATCCTTACAACAGATGCAGCAGACTCATCTCGAATCGCAACCTCTGCTATGCGTCGGCGTTTCGTCCTATTTGAAACCTCAGTGAAATCCTTCTTTGGACGTCCACGATGCAAATTAGAAGTTTTTGGTTTCGAACAGCATTTTAAAATAATAATTTCTTTGCACTCAAGCCAATCAGAATATTTTTTCAAAAATATTGCTTGTTTCCGCTTGACGATTTGCCAAAATGATGCAAGCTTCTTACAAACATAGTTTATTTGTTTTTGCAATTCTTCGAAATCCGGTTCGTATCCCTTATTTTTTATGTCCTTAATTAAGGCATATAACAAATTTTTAGTTCTTGGGGCAAGTGTACCGAATTCTTTAAGCTAAATGTTAAAAATATGCTTTCGAGAATACTCGCATTGACTAAGGGTACTTTGGAAAAGAATTAACTAATTAACAAAAAAAAAAATAATCTTAGAAACTTAAATGACAACAACAACATAACAGACACAGAACAAACACGTGCGTCCCTCCTAGATAGAGCTACTCGAAAATGAGGTTAGCTTGAATTTTGTAATGGCAAATTTGCATCTGCAGGCTTCCGCAGCTGAAGTAAACATTTTTATAATCTTTAAATATTAGTAAATAACGGCACATACATTTCATTTGGGGGCAACCGGGGGAAAATACTTAAAACTTTACATAAACATTGTAACGCACAACATATACGAACTAAAAAGGCGCACATTTTTAACAAAGATTTAGACGAAACACAGCACAAATTATTTATATATTTATCTGTACAAATAAAGTATATACCATTATGTACAATATCCATTCCAATCGATTTTGGTTTAATAGCGTTTTATAATATAATTAAGATTTTTTAATTTTATGTGTGCACTCCACTGCGGACAAATTGAAAGTGCATAAAAAATTTGGATTTGTCTCTTTTTGGTAGTTTCCTTTGACTTGTTATAAAAGGGTCTGAACGCAAAAGAAGTGTATTAATTATATCTGTATTTTTCAATTTGCGAGACATCTTCCGAGTATGTTGCAGCCGGCATTTTTTTTATTTCTTTGTTGCTGGACATAGTTTTCGAATTTTTTAGCATTAATAGAACATCCAGATGCTAAGGCTTGCGATATCGTTACGCATCGGGTTATGACTTCTTCATCAATGCCTGTAATATCAGATGCCAAGCTCGGGTTACATAAAAATTTCCTGGTCGTATTTCCATCGTTGGAAGTTCCTCTGCCTCCGTTTTTAGGCTTATCAACAATTATTCTCATTTTATCGCGCAACTCCGCTTGTTCTTTTCTTTGCAGTACATTAAGCTTTTGTTCTTCTGATCTCGCTTGCCACATTTTTGTTTCCAATTTGTATGAAATGCGCAAAAAATACTCAAAAAAGCGTATGTAGACATGAAGTGGTGATAAGCCAAATTCGTAATACTTTTTGTCAACTTTTTTTATAAGACAGTTAAGTACAGTTCTTCTTCAACGGATAGTGCGGCTGTCTTTTTAAATTTAAGTCTGACTGGCCTACAATAGCGTGTAGATGATGGTCTAGGATTTTTCTATATTATTTTGGAGGTTCTTTCAGTTATAAGCTGAAGGGGGACGTACGATGTTACAAATATACATCTATCAGTTTCAAAACTTTTGCTTATATTCACTGAGCCCAGTACTGCCATCAAAACCATATTTTCCAATTAATGTTAGTGTGTTCTCCGTGCCATCAAGACAATTTTCAATTTCAGTTTTTTGGAGCTCTAAAATACTTAAGCTGTGTTGTCTAGTAGACTCTGCAGCTCAACTTCTGCATATGTTTCAGCTACTGTTATATTTTCTGGATAGCTTGAAGTCTTAAATTTGAGAATTTTTTCATAGCTTGGCAATATATTGCATAAAGCTTTACTATTTATGAATTCACGAATAAGCAAATATTGGTGTTTCGTGATTACAGTGTCCATTAAAAGCGATACGACTTTTTCCATATTTGGTGCGGATGACTTAAGGATCGGTGGAACATCAGATTCATCATGTTTTTCTAGCAGAGCTATCCAACGACGTTTTGTCCTTATTGAGGACTTAGCAAAATAAATTTTGGGTCGTCCACGCTCAGCACTTGCAATCCTTTGTTGAGGTGGCTTAATTATAATTGTTTCAATAGTGTTCAGCCAATTAGATTGATGTTTAACATGTGAACTCTTGAAACGATTGTAACGATTGATTGCCCAAAAACCAATAATTTTTTTACAAATGTAACTAATGCAATTATTAAGTTTTGTCATTTGAACTGAGTAGCCTTTGTTTTTAATTCTTTCTTGTATTAAATTTGTAACTCGCCGAGTTTTCTCAGCAGTTATGCCCTCTTCTGTGCACCAAATATCAAAGATGTACATGCGTGAAAATTTGCACTTACAAAAAACACCTATTAAAAATGAAAGCTTAAAAATGAGAAGAAAAAAATAATATGCGAAATTGTCGACAAAGACAAATTAAAACAAAAGGAACATCACAAAAGCAAATGAAGAGCAGCAGATTGCGTCGCAAATTTGACCTTGAATACAGTAAGACATCTTGAGTTTATTAATGAGTATTGTGGGAACCGGCGGCGAAGAGCGAGGGCGATGGCGGTAGCAGCGACGTCAGCGCCGACGTCAACGACTGATTCATTTACTCTCCTAATTATGTGCTAGTTAGTTTAACACGTACGGCCAATGGACCAGCATCGCCGGTCCGAGAATAAAGTGTGAAACAAAGAAATAAATAATACATATATTCATTGTGAACGGGAGTGACTTCTGGGTTAATACATTGGCGACGAGATAAAACTAAAAAAAAAAAAAACAAAAGCAATAGCCAATATTTAAATTAAATACATATGTATGCAAGACGAAATTTCGTGATATTGCGGTACTTGGTACAAATGCATGTGTCGTTTTCCTTTTCTTTCTTTCTCTCTCTTCTTGTGTTCTACTTGTTCTTCTGCTCTTATGGTGCCCTACCACTGCCAGCATACGGTAAATGCTCACATTAAGAATGGTAAGCTAAACGAGGATGTATAAAAAAAATGATAGTGAGCGGACCACCAACATCTAATGAAGAGAGAGTGCAAAGAAAGAGTTGATCACAATTCAAAATAACATAAGCCTAATTAAGAGAGTGACTGAGTAACAGTTGGTTGCAAGTCAAGAGAAAAAAAAAGGACAGAGACACAAGCGTAATGAAAAGAGTGACTGAGTAACGGTTGGTTGCAAGTCAAAAGAAAAATGATGAAATAAATAAAATTCTTAACTGAGCAACAGTACGTTGTAAGTTGGAAAAAAAAAACATTTAAACAGAGAAATAATCTGTTTGTATAAAGGCAGTTAGCCTTGTAATATGCTGACATAGTCAGAGGCAGTTTGCCGCGAAAAATGAATAAATGAAATTTTGGTTTTCGTTTCATTTGCAGAATTCGCAGAAAAAGGGAAATGAGTGAAAATATAATCAAAACTTTCCTGTGTGAAACCATTGAAAAATCACTGTTACGAAACGAGTGGGAAAAATGGTTTCGCCCATTTCAAATATATATCGATGCTGAAGAGATTGAAACACCTACCAGGAAACGAAATAAATTGCTTCACTTGGGAGGCGTGCAATTGCAAACGGTTGCTTTCTCCTTACCAGATGCTCTGGTAGACCCGGATAATAACAAAGAAGTCGACGTATTCTTGGTGCTGGTGAAAAAGCTAAATGATTATTTCTCACCGAAACAAAATTCAACCTTCGAACGGCATATGTTTAGGAACCTTTCACCTTTTGAAAGTGAGAGTTTTGCAAAATTTTCGATTCGGCTACGTCAGCAAATGCAGAAATGCAATTTCGGCTCCACTAAGGCCCAAATTGAAGAGATCTGTTTAAAAGATAAAATCATGGACTCCTGGACTTCGCTGGAACTGAAGAAAAAGCTACTGGAGAAAGAGCATACCTTGACTGAAGTGATCGAAGCTTGTAGAGTAGAGGAAGAAATTATTAAGCAATCGCAATCGATGATTTCTAAGGGGGAAAAAGAAACAATAAATAAAATATCTTTCCGGAAACCAAGCAAGGGTACAGAATGCGGTAGATGTGGTCGAATGGGTCACTCTGACGATAACTTGACCTGCCCGGCGCGACAAGTTAAATGCAACAAATGCTTGCGGTTTGGTCATTTCGCCCGCAAGTGCAGAACGAATCTCAAACGCCAGTCCACACAGCCAAACAACGGTGGCATAAAGCGATCACGGATAGATGTGCGGCAAGTGCAAGATGAATGCGCTCCTTCCGGAACGAAACCGACCAAGGAAGAATGTTTCCGGATTTGCAGCGATGATGATGAAAGTGATGAACTCATAGAGTGTTCAATAGGAGGGCAGATTGTTCCCCTTATCATCGACTCAGGCTCGCGTTTTAATCTGATTAGCCAAGCTGACTGGTTATCAATGGAAGCAAACAAAGCCGTAGTCTTTAACATCAGATCCAACTCGAAGAGGCAATTTCGGGGTTATGCTTCAAACCAATTGCTTAATGTAATTTGTGTATTTGAGGCTCCCATATCAACAGGCTCAGATAAAGAGATCATTGCTTCATTTTACGTGATTGAAAATGGAAAACAATCGTTACTGGGCCGAGAAACAGCAATCAAATTGAACGTCTTAGCATTGGAACTACAGGTCAGCCGAGCTGAATGCATTACCCCATTTCCTAAGTGGAAAGGAATAACAGTCAAGTTATTAATTGACCCCAATATTAGGCCCATACAACAGCCAATGCGACGTATACCGGTTGCCATCGAAGCTAAGGTACTGTCCAATTTAGAGGAAGCTCTAAGCAGTGACATAATAGAACCAGTTGTCGGTCACAGCCCTTGGATCTCGCCTATCGTAATAGCTTTCAAGGAAAATGGCGACATCCGGTTGTGTTTGGATATGCGGATGGCCAATCGAGCGGTGATGAGGGAACACTACCCACTGCCTACTTTTGATTCGTTCATGACTAAGTTGAAAGATGCTACATACTTTTCAAGGCTCGATTTGAAAGATGCATATCACCAATTAGAACTGGATGAGGCAAGCCGACAGATAACAACATTTATAACCCCAAGAGGTCTGTTCCGCTACAAATGATTAATGTTTGGAATAAATTCAGCCCCCGAGATATTCCAACGACGGCTTGAAGAGTTATTGTCACCATGCCCCAACGTTCTTAATTATATAGATGATGTCATCATTTTTGGATCAAATGAAGATGATCATGACGAGACGATGTGTTTGGAAAACACACCGGTTAAGATTTCTAGGCCATATTCTATCAGACAAGGGAATCAGTGTCGATCCTGAGAAAGTAGATGTCATCCCTTCATTCCGAGACCCGAGAAATAAGGAGACGAGAAGCTTCCTAAGACTGGTCACTTACGTCGGGAAGTTTATTCCGGAATTAGCCGATCGCACAGAACCGTTGAGGAAATTGTTTGGAAAAGACACCAAATTTGTCTGGGGCCCCAAAGAGAAAGAAGCGTTCAACGATTTGAAAACTCGGTTGGCTGAAATACCCAGACTTTCATACTTCAATATAAAACATCGAACACGTCTGATTGCTGATGCAAGCCCGGTGGCGCTGGGGGCAGTACTGCTACAATTCACAGAAGCAAGCGAACCCCAGATCATTTCTTTTGCCAGCCGAAGTTTGTCTGATGTGGAGAAGCGGTACTTACAAACCGAAAAAGAAAGCTTGGCACTGGTATGGGCGGTAGAAAAATTTCATTACTACTTAGCCGGCTTAGAGTTTGAGTTGGTTACCGACCACAAGCCGCTCGAGACAATATTTAAGCCATCATCAAAACCACCAGCTCGCATCGAAAGGTGGCTTCTGCGACTACAGACTTATAAATTCAAAGTTATTTATAAAGCTGGGAAGGAAAACATCTCAGACACTTTGTCTCGGTGGTGTATTATATCATCGACAAAGGATTTCGAGCCAAGAGCCGAATATAGCATTTTACGTATACTGGAGAGCTCAATCCCTATGTCAATGATATGTCATATCGGAGATAGCAGAGAAAAGCATCCTTGATGAAGAAATTGTAGATGCCATTACTTGCTTGCAAGATGATTCATGGACTTCCGCCGCATCAAATAACCTCTACCCGTTCCGATTCGAGCTTTCCACAATCGGGAACATCCTACTGAGAGGAAATCGTTTAACCATTCCGACTTCTCTGCGGGAAAAGGTGCTAGAGCTAGCCCATGAAGGCCATCCAGGCGAATCCGCAATGAAGCGTCGGCTACGCTCCAAGGTTTGGTGGCCTGGCATAGATCGTGCGGCTGAAAAGTTTGTGAAATCCTGCAGAGATTGCCTTCTAGTCTCGCAAGCAAACAATCCAGCACCGATGAGTAGAACACCGTTTCCAACGTGTCCTTGGATATGCGTGGCTTCCGATTTGTTGGGTCCCTTGCCAAATAGCGAATTCGTACTCGTTTTCATTGATGAAAACGTTCGTTCGTTGCGTTCGATAACATCAACGACCATTATCGAGGTAATGAAAGAAATTTTCTGCAGACTTGGTTTTCCGAAATACTTACGGACGGACAACGGACGGCAGTACATCAGTAGTGAGTTTAAAGAATATTGCAAGGTAAGTGGCATAGAGCAGATTAGAACTCCGCCTTACTGGCCTCAGGCAAATGGTGAGGTTGAAAATATAAACAGATCGCTAGTGAAGCGATTAAAGATCGCATATCAACACAAAAATAACTATAAAGAGGAGATACAAAAATTTATGTCGATGTACAATGTAACCCCACATAGGTACTGCTCCTACGCAGTTAATGTTTAACAGGCTGATCCGTGATAAGATGCCGGGGATTCAGGATTTGGGCGCGAAAGTATTAGACTCAGCAGAACGAGACCAAGACTGTGTTGCAAAACAGAAGGGGAAAGAATCAGCTGATAAAAAGAGAGGGGCGAAGGAAATTGATATAGGAGTAGGTGACAAGGTCCTAATAAAAAATGTTGTGTTCCCACATAAGCTAACACCAAACTTCGACAAAAAAACACTAAAAACGAATATATTTGTTAACATATTACCTTCCACATGCGAAATGGCAAGTTGTCCATATTTGTCATATCAACGATGCACTTGGTGATCTTGCTATGCTTGGAGATACCTGATGCGTAGCTTTGTGCGTTGAAAAATGCCGTATCAATATTTGGCTGGCTCTGGCTGTTTTGGTGCCGGTTAGTGTCTAAAATAGTGAACATTTTAACATACTAATGTTGTTAATGCAAATTGAAATACAAACCACCTTGAGAGATGCAAACTCTTTGACATGCTTCAACTTTAAGTGCTGAAGAAGCAAGTTGATACCGATCGATTAGTTTCATATTAATTTCCAATTTATTTCAGATTTATACTTTTTAATTAAATTAGCATACTGCTACCAGTATTGAAGCTTAACCTAATTATATATTAAACATTTTAAAGGTACTGACTATATTATGATAGTGGGAGATCAGGACCAAGTAGGTAAAAAAATAAAGAACAATTATATATGTACATATGTACATTAACAGTCAACAACGACACAGATCAGGATATGAGCCCGGTCGGCAGATCCTGCGAGTGAATCCTTTTTAGCCGTCTCTAACCCCTTATCTCATTAGGCGTCTAGCAAGCATATTTGGATGTAAAGGCAATCTATTAGAGTATTTTTATACCCGCTACCCATAGGGTAGAAGGGTATTATAACTTAGTGCCAACAGAAAATGTATGTAACAGGCAGAAGGAGGCATCTCCGACCCCATAAAGTATATATATTCTTGATCAGCGTCAACAGCCGAGACGATATAGCCATGTCCGTCTGTCTGTCCGTCTGTCTCAGAGACTATAAGACACAGAGATACCAAATTTGGCAAAAAGGTTCCTTCATACCCTACGCAGATCAAGTTTATTTCAAAAGTTGGATGCCACGCCCCCTTCGCCCACAATAAGCATTAATCTAGAAGAAGTCAAGTTTTTTTTTATGTAAATCGCGTATAACTCGAAAAGTTCTTTGTGTAATGATGTGTAATTTGGTAACCCATCTGCGTTTGACACTCTTAATATACCCTGTAATTTTGGTACAAATCGGATAAGTAGAACAAAAGTTATTTGTTAAGTTATTTATTAAAATTGTTGTGCCCAGTGCATATGGACGCTTTAAGTGTGTGAATGACCTAGAGATATCAAATTTGGTGACAGTATTCGTGTAGGTCTTACGCAGATCAAATTTGTTTTAGATTTTTGCCACGCCCCTTTCCGCCCCCAAAACCTGTAAAAGCCGTAATAATAGACCTAGAGCATTGAATTTTGGTATGCATATTAACAATGATAGTCTGAATGACTCCTGTGAATTTGGTTGAGATCGAATAAAAAACGAGGAAGTTATTAAAGAATCAATTTTATATGTGAAATTCACTTGCAGCTGCTCGCGCTTTGTTTGTTTAGTTGACAGTGTGACCATGTCGGTGTTGTGGATTTTTACCCGCTATTTTCAAATATATACAAACAAAACATAAGTTTCAGTATATTTTTGGTATATTTGTTGTTAAAATATCATTAAATTTTTTTTTCTCTCGAGATGGGTTGCGGGTATCATACGGTCGAGCACTCTCGACTGTAGCTTTCTTACTTGTTTGATCTGCAGATGCATTATATCTCCAACCTACGGGACCTCTAAATCTCTTTCAATATCTCGTGTCCTCATATACCATGGGGCGTTGCACATTCTCCTCAAGGTGGGTCTTCGCCGCGACGCCATACTCCTGCGCTCCGTATTTCCACATAGGGCTTAGGTACATATATCATAACTTTGTTATGCAAAGAGAGTTTGTTGAGTGGGGGACATCCACGACATCTTCGCAGCTTTGCTCTCCACCACGCCTCTCAATCCACCACTATGGTGAAGAGTGGCCGTGGAGGATAAGCTAGGCTTAAGTTGACATTGTTTTTATACCTGCTACCCATAGGGTAGAAGGGTATTATAACTTAGTGCCAACAGAAAATGTATGTAACAGGCAGAAGGAGGCATCTCCGACCCCATAAAGTATATATATTCTTGATCAGCGTCAACAGCCGAGGCGATATAGCCATGTCCGTCTGTCTGTCCGTATGAACACCTGGATCTCAGAGACTATAAGACATAGAGACACCAAATTTGGCAAAAAGGTTCCTTCATACCCTACGCAGATCAAGTTTAAACAAGTAAGAAAGATACAGTCGAGAGTGCTCGACCGTATGATACCCGCAACACATTTCGAGAGAAAACAAAAAACTTAAATGATATTTTAACAAAAAATATACCAAATATACTAAAACTTTTTTTTTTTGTATATATTTGAAAATAGCGAATAAAAATCCACAACACCGATATGGTCACACTGTCAACTAAACAAACAAAGCGCGGGCAGCTGCAAGTGAATTTTGCATACAAAATTGATTCTTTAATAACTTCCTTGTTTTTCATTCGATCTCAACCAAATTCACAGGAATCATAGAGAATATAATTATTATTATGCACACTAAAATTCAATGCTCTAGGTATATTATTACGGCTTTTACAGACTTTTGGGGGCGGAAAGGGGCGTGGCATCCAACTTTTGAAATAAACTTGATCTGCGTAGGACCTATAGGAGTACTGTCCCCAAATTTGGTGTCTCTATGTCTTATAGTCTCTGAGATCCAGGTGTTCATACGGACAGACAGACGTTGACGTTGTTGACGCTGATCAAGAATATATATACTTTATGGGGTCGGAGATGCCTCCTTCTGCCTGTTACATACATTTTCTGTTGGCACTAAGTTATAATACCCTTCTACCTTATGGGTAGCGGGTATAAAAATGGCAAAAATCTAAAACAAACTTGATCTGCGTCAGACCTACACGAATACTGTCACCAAATTTGATATCTCTAGGTCATTCACACACTTAAAACGTCCATATGCATTTGGCACAACAATTTTGATAAATAATTTAACTAATAACTTTTGTTCTACTTATCCGATTTGTACCAATATTGCAGGGTATATTAAGAGTGTCAAGCGCAGATAGGTTACCAAATTACACATCATTACACAAAGAACTTTTGGAGTTATACGCAATTTACATAAAAAAAAACGTTTTCTAGATTAATGATTATTGTGGGCGAAGGGGGCGTGGCATCCAACTTTTGGAATAAACTTGATCTGCGTAGGGAATACAGGAACCTTTGTACCAAATTTGGTGTCTCTATGTCTTATAGTCTCTGAGATCCAGGTGTTCATACGGACAGACAGACGGACAGTCGGACAGACGGACATGGCTATATCGTCTCGGTTGTTGACGCTGATCAAGAATATATATACTTTATGGGGTCGGAGATGCCTCCTTCTGCCTGTTACATACATTTTCTGTTGGCACTAAGTTATAATACCCTTCTACCCTATGGGTAGCGGGTATAATTATTAGCTGGTGAGCTTAAGCCTGCTGATTTACGTGGTCGGAGCAAAGTCTGGGACACCTTTTCACGACTGGCTAATGCAAACGGCATAGTGATTACTGATGCAGTAGTGTGTAACATATGCAAAAACATTTATTAATTTGAAAAAAGCACATCAAATTTAGTCAAACACAAATGTTACATTATGGCCAATAGCCGAAAGCGCACATGCACCAATCTGACAACTGAGTGGACAATAAAGAATGGTCGATCGTTTAATCTAATTGCGGACACTGGTTTAAAAAACTTAGCACAGTTTTTTATTTCTGTCGGTGCGAAACTGGGGGAAAACGTCAATATTGACTCTTTACTGCCGCATCCCACAACTATATCGCGAAACATCGTTGCGCTCTATGATTTTATTTTAATGAAGTAAAAATCGAAATTAAAGAGCAGAAACAAAACGGATATAGTATAACTTCAGATATCTGGACATATGATTTCTTCAAAGAATTTTATATTTCACTGACTATGCATTACGTCAAAGAAGGCACCCTGTTAGCAGTGAAATCAATGGGTGGAGCCTCCTGTACCGGTAAGAAGTATAAAATGTTATTGGAATATATAATAAAATATGTACATATATTATCAAAAATTTTTAGGTAATGAAATAAAAAACAAAATAGAGCGAATCTTACGTGACTTTGGATGTTATTTATTGATGGACGATCCAATAATTGTTACCGACCGAGGATCCAATATGAAAGCAGCATTCAACGGACTGAGCACAATACACTGTGCAAATTACTTGATCCACAATGTTATTGGCAAAGTTGTGAATGAAGTACCAAATTTGCTGGATTTGGTTAATCGCTGCAGCAAGCTTGTAAAGTATTTTAAAAAATCTGGACAAAACTTGAACTTAACAAGCACCCTAAAAAGCTACTGTCCAACTCGTTGGAACACTATATTTTACCTCTTGAAGTCGGTTGAGCTAAATTGGATGGAAAATTCGCAGATTTTAGTGGAGAAAAATGAACTAGCATGAATTACAGACATAAATTTAACATAATTAATATTAGCGGAATGGTGAACCTTCTTGCACCTTTTGAATGTTGCTCCAAAAAGCTGGAGGGTAGTAATTATCCAACATTGCACTTGACTGTTTCACATATAAATAACTTAAAAAAAATATCATCAGCAAATGAAAATGACATTGAAATAGTTAAAAAATCTAAACTTGCGCTTTTACAGTACTTAGATTAAATAGTTACACAAAATTTGAAAAAATATCACATTTCCCTGTTTTTGTTTCCACCCACTAATAAATTAACTAAATTCTCAGAATTAGAAAAGGAACAAACTTTTAAAGACGTCGAAGATATGATGATTAGTATTCATATAAATAGCAAAAATGATGATATAGAAAAATTAATTAAACCTACACAAGACTTAGATAACATATTTGCAGATTATTCGCAACCTGTTGAGAGCACAAATATTTTGACATATATTCAGGACGAACTTCAAACATATAAAAATATAAATAAAGCGTAAAGTGAAGATTTTGATGTTCTGCAGTGGTGGTCAATTAATAAAGACCGTTTTCCTCTACTGTATAAAATTAGTTGCAAGTTACTATCAGCTCCCGCGAGCAGTGCAGCATCGGAAAGGGCATTTTCTGTTGCCAAAAATTTAATTTGCGAAAAACGTTCAAAAATTGCCACCACAGAAGACATGGTACATAAAATAATGTTTCTCCATTCTAATATTAATAATTTAAATATAAATTCTTTAATAAAATAATATTCTTTCTAAGAAATACATAGTACACACGAGAACTCTATAAGTGTGCATGTACCAGTCATGAAGTTTCACTCACTGTACAGTAAGTCAACTGCACACCAAAACACTGTACAGTGCCTTGACTACTGCACACCAATTTTGCTGTACTCATAAACAGCTGTACAACTATGGAATGAGTGAGAACACTGTCTGTCAAAGCAGACAATACTACCCCACTCACTCACACCCAAATGTACTGTGCAGAAGTCTATTGCACACTTGCTTCTGTTAATGCCAAAATTCCAGTTATTGGCCTAAGTACGAACCTCCGCACGTACTGTTGCAAAGCCTGCGTTGCAATGCCAAGAGATTGGTTGCTGGTGAGGACAGTAGTGTCATCGGTCTCAGTCGACCACTTGAACAGCATATCGCTCGTATATAAAGTAGGCCGGAGTATAAAGTAGGCCCAAGAACACAACCTCGTGGAACTTCAGCGGCTATCCATCTTATGGACGACTTATCACCTTCCACTCTAACACAAAACGATCGGTCTGGCAAAAAGCTGTTTACAAGCTGGTATACCTGTCAACAGCTCTTTCAGTTTGCAACAGAGACCTCTGTGCCAAACTCTGTCGAAAGCTTGTTGAATATCCATGAACACTGTCACAGCATATTGTTTGTGCTCCATAGCTTTCAGTACGAAGTTGATGACTCTATGAAGTTGTTCTGGGGTGCCGTGACTTTTACGAAAACCAAACTGCCACTTTGGTATCGCCTGGGCTACGGTCTCCAGATTATGTACTCTGCTGAGTATCACCCTTTCCAACATTTTGACTAGTGCTGGAAGAAGGCTAATGGGCCGGAAAGAGTTCACCTCCGTTAGCTGTTTTCCAGGTTTGGCAATCATCATGATCACAGCAGACTTTCATATTTTCGGGAAGTGTTCCAATCTTAGGACACAGTTAAAGAGCAGGACTATAAAAAGTACTGCCTTAGGCGGGAGAAGTTTTATAGTCCTGTAGTCAAGGCAATCGTCACCAGGATATTTTTTTGATTTTAATTGCTTTATTAGCAATTATACCTCTTGGAAGGTTACATGTGCAACCGGCAGAGCCATTTGAAATGGAGTTGCAAGCGATGCTTCTATGTTGCATTGCATATTGTCAGGCGACATATTTAGTGGCTTTAATCTATAATTTAATGAATCCGCAAAACTTTTTCTGCCTTCTTTATCCTAGAATAGCACAAACCACCCGAAGGATTTTTTAGGGGAATCTTGGGAGTAACTTGCCTCTTAAACCTCCTTGTGAGTCAACGCACCACTCAACGACTCGTCCGTTTGTGTTTGACTCGATTTCATCAGCACTTTTTGTAATCGATTTGCTATTCTCTTATAGATTGGGGCAAGTCTCTCGTCACCAGTCCTGACATATTACTTCCGGATTCTTCATTTGAGGTTGAGTAGTGCTGCAGCTTGGGGTGACAGATCAACAGTGCGCTGATGGCAAACATTTCGTTCAGGTGTGGATGCAGTTAAAGGTGCTGTCTTGAGGTGCTCCATAAAACGTTCCAACGTTTGGTCAAACTTCAGCCTATATCACTTGTTCGTACATCCCACCTCAATCTGATATTTCTGTTTATTTTCAACACATCAATTTTAAAGTCTATATCCTCTAAACTACTAGATAGCGAATCTTTGTTTGTGCTTGGTGATTTTTATTTACCAAATATATCTTGGTCTGCTGAAAATAATACTCTAGTTCCTTCTTTTCCGCATGAATTTCTAAATGGCCTTCTTGATCTTTCTCTATCACAAATTAACCATATTTTTAACTGCAATAACCGACTTCTTGACTTAGTATTTGTATCAGATCCTGCTTATGCCTCCGTACGTAGAATTGACCCTCTTGTAGTTCCTGATGATTCTTATCATCCAACTTTAGAGTTGTCAATTGAACTACCGGTTTCTGAGCACATTGACATACCTAAGCCAGTAAATAGACCACTGTGTTTTAAAAAGGCAAATTTTTATAAATTAAATGACCTCATCTTAAATTATGATTGGTCTCTTTTTCATGATTCCATTAATTTAGAAGGTGCTTTGACTATTTTTTATAATACGCTACAAAATTTGTTTGTCCAGTGTGTTCCTCGTAGATATCAATTGAAATCTAATAGGCCACTTTGGTTTTCTCGGGAATTAAGTGGATTAAAAATCCTAAAGTCACGATATTTCAAAAAATATCAACGCACAGGAAATTCTTCTGATTTCGCGCGATATGCTATTGCTAAATCGAATTTCGTTGCACTTAACACCCAACTTTACAATATTTATCTGCGTCGGTGTCGGTTACAGTTTGCTCAGAATCCTAGACAGTTCTATAATTTTGTTATCTCTATACGAAAATGTTCTTCACTACCTTTCTCAATTTCATTTCAAAATAAGACTGCATGCAGTGATCAGGCAGCTGCCGATCTGTTTGCAGACTTCTTTCAATCTACTTACTCAATTGACAGCTACTCACCCCATATATCTTATCCCTATAACTTGCAAAAGTCTAACTTTATTCCTGAGCCGGTGATCACTGAATGCTCCGTTTTAAGCGAACTCAATCAAATAAAACCTGTATTTTCACCCGGTCCAGATGGTATTCCAGGCTGTGTCCTTAGGTATTGTGCGGAATCATTGCATTTACTTTTACATAAACTATTTATTGTGTCTGTTGAGTCTGCCTCTTTCCCGGCTATATGGAAGGATTCATTCATAATCCCCTTGCATAAAAATGGTTCGAAACATAACGTTAATAATTATAGAGGTATTTCCAAATTGTCCGCTATACCGAAACTATTTGAGAAAATTATTACATCTCAACTTAGTCATTTTTGTAGATCTATTGTCTCTCCCTTACAGCATGGTTTTGTGAAACAGAGATCTACGACTACCAACCTATTAGAGTTTTCTTCTCTAGTGATCAAAGGTTTTCAGAATAAGTTGCAGACTGATGTTATTTATACTGACTTTAGTAAAGCTTTTGACTCTGTTAACCATTTCCTTTTAGTTAAAAAATTAAACTTGATTGGATTTCCATATAATTTTCTGTTATGGGTATCTGACTATCTTAATAATATAACTGAAACAGTAATATTTAAATCCGCAACTTCTAAACCTGTCTTTGTAACCTCAGGTGTTCCTCAGGGTAGTCATCTCGGTCCTCTTCTTTTTAACCTTTTCATTAACGATCTTCCCAATGTTATTTTAAATTCTAATATTTTAATGTATGCTGATGATGTCAAGATTTGCCTAACTTATAATAATATAGCTTCTAACTCTTTATTGCAAGCTGATCTTGATCGTTTTTATTCCTGGAGTAAAAGTAAGTATATTGTTCAAAATGTAAGGTTATGTCGTTTTACAGAAACTCCGCTAACATCAGTAATTATACTCTTAATATGGTACCTCTTATCAGAGTAGACGATGTGAATGATTTAGGAGTTCTTCTAGATCATAGGCTAAAGTTTGACAAACACATTTCAATTACTGTCAACAAAGCGACTCAAGTTCTTGGGTTCATCAAGCGATGGGCAAAGGAATTTGATGACCCTTATACGACAAAGCTTCTTTTTGTTTCGCTTGTCCGTCCCATTCTGGAATACGGTTCTTGTATTTGGTCACCACAATACTTAAATCATAAAAATCTTATCGAGTCTGTACAAAAGAAATTTCTGCTTTTTGCGTTGAGAGGCTTTAACTGGGTTTCAGGTATTGACTTACCCTCTTATTATAGTAGACTTATTTTTCTTAATCTTCCCTCATTAACGAATCGTCGTAGCATGCTTGGGGTTATATTTATAGTCAAACTACTAAAGGGTGAAATTGATTCTCCCTACCTGCTTTGGCATATAAACCTTTCTGTCCCAGTTAGACATACACGTAACTTCACACCTTTATCTCTTAACCTATGTACAACTTACTATTCTAAGCATGAACCTTTTCGAGTTCTCTGTGCTGACTACAACAGACTCTACCGTGTTTTCACCGCCGATGCATCTCTTATAAATATTAAAAATTTTATTCTATCATTCTTAGCTAACAATAATTAGCAACTAACATGGTGTTGGAAATTAAAACAAAAATTTAATACTAGCTAACTAACCTACCATCTGACCTGATTGGGGTTTTCCTGGGTTTTCCCCAATCCATGCAGTGAATGCTGGGTTAGATTAATATTGCTTAAACACCCCCAGAGATTTCAAATTTTAATTTTAATTGAATTATTTTTTTTTCTATTTTAAGCTATGAAAATATTTTTAATCATTATGTTACTCTTTTAGTCATAATTATATAATAATTTCTTCAATGTCGACTGTTCATAGTCGACTTTAAATAAATAAAATAAAAGAACCTCTTGCTGTATCTAATTCCTTCGGCTTGTTGGTCATCAAATTTAGGTTGATTCTTCTTTCAAGTTCGGGTTTGAACGTGCTCATGCAGCATCCGGGAGGAAGTAGCCGTTGCCTTCAAACCTTCATTTGTGGTAGATGATGAAGTGTAGCAACAATTTGCAGATGATCCGAAGAGAGTTCGTACCGTCTTTCCACAGTGAGCATGTTGTTCGCAATCCCGTTGTAAATAAAGAAGTCCAGCGCAGAAGGAGTTAGTTCCGAGACCGATCGATTAGTGATTCAATTATTCTCAACTCATAAATCGATACAATTCAATCGTTAAATTAAACGAAATAATCGATTATTAGATATAATATGATTAATCGTGCTTTGTTCAGGTTGGTACAGTTTCACCAAACAATCTGGAGTTGCTTTACAATTGCTTATTTACTTGTAAATAAGATCAATTGTAATTATGGATGGACCCTCATCACTGGAGTCGTTGCCTAGCTATAGGCAAACTAACTGGAAGAGATGAGGAAGTGTTGGCTCAAGCCGTAGATCCTTACGCACCCAAATTTACGCTGATTACCATAACAAATCAGAAAGATTTGCAACCTCGTCTCTGACAATTACAATTATCAGTGATACAAGCGTTACCTGCACAATATCTTTATCCCAAAGCAGTTTGTAGAAGCAGATAACATATACTGTGGCTTCTACAGTGGGCCCCAATCTTTCCTCGGCTATGGCTACATCTCGAAAGAAAAAAATTTTCATTTCAATCCCGTGAGCAGCATGTAAGCAAGAAGCTTAAAGTTTCTGCAAGCCCACCCAGAACTATCACTAAAGCTAAGCCGAAGGTCGCGAAAAGTTCAAGGGAGAGACTTGATCATTCGGCATCCACCTTCAAGGCAATAAGTAATAACCGTTTTGCAGCTCTGGACGAAGAAGCTAGCTATGTCATTTAGATGGACTTACAAGAAATTGGTTCCGACGACGAGCCAGAAACTCCTGTAGATGCCAATGAGAATGAACATACCCAAAACACGCTCGCTAAGCAGGCTGGCAGACTGAGATTAACGCAGAAGATGATGAAGCGACGGTCAACTCCAAGACTCGGCAAAACCTATTTTTGTCAATCTTAAACAAGGGCCACAAGCGCCGGAGCCGAAATCCGCTTTCTCATGCATCATGCTGACTACAGTATGGCACAAGAGTTGGAGCGGATTTACGACAATGCCCGGCCCGAATACCAATACTATGCTCGACGGCATGAGGTGACCAGCCTCAAACTCAAACATTGATTCGGCTAGCCAACATATTTGAGAGTATTCAAGACAGGTCAGTGTCACACCTAGCAACGACTACCGTTGTAGCGCCTCCACGGCCAACCGAACGCAGAACTGTGGCGTCTGCTCCAACCACGCCAGCATGGCATAACCCCTTCCGAGGCGATCCTGACCCAATACACACTGAACGGACGCAACATTGCAACAGACCGTACAGTCTGGACAGCCCGTGATCCTGGACGTACAGCGCGTGTGTAGACGGTGTGCTTAACTAGGTCATGTACAGGCGGCGTGTCAAAATTCACAAGTCCTTTCCTGTTGGGACTGTGGAAAAAGAGACGTCCGTACAGTGAATTGTTGCCGTAGGAACATGACGGAAAACGACCAGCGTCCTCAACCCCGGCGGGAGGAGCCGAGTACGCCGCTCAACCAGTCCCGCGAGTAGTCCCGGTCTTGTCCGTGGCCGTTGGACGAGTCATAGCCAAGAGCCACGTCGAGCGGACACCAGTGGAAGGAACTCTGGACACCGGGGCCACACGGAGTTTCATCAGTGAGGACTTGGCCACTCGACTCGCTACTCAAGGAAAAATCCAAAAGAGAGGTGCAAAGATACGCTTGAATGACGGTTCCGACCTCGAGGTCACAAGGACGTTGATAGCACTCATCCGCTTGGCTGAACGCGAAGTTCAAATGCCACTTCTGGTTTCCAACGTCCTGGAACCCGTCATCCTCGGGATAGATTTCCTGTGTGCTATGGAGACTAACATCAGTTGTGGTACCGCACATATTAAGCTCCGTAGTCCAGCTCTACTACGGCGATGTATCGATACATCGATGTTTTCCAAAACTCGGGAAACATCGAAACATCTTCAAACATCGATGTTCGATGTCTCCTCATTACCAATCACTACTTGGCAGGAAAAAATCTTGGTAAACTAAACACGTTTTTCATAAGTAAAAGAAACTAAAATATACGATAAAATTATTATTGATTTTTTTCCGATTCTGATCATTGGTGTTGGCGGCACTTAGAAATAAAAAATGCTTTGAAAGAGCAGAACAGCAATGGTAATTAGAGTAATTAATAACAATCACATGATTAAATCATGTGGTAATGTCGAAAATATATCAAAATATCGATATATTTGCGAAAAAATAAATATTTTTATCATGATATTTTTAAGCCGTAATATCGATATATAAATATTTTTTTTTTATATTTTCCGATATTTTGTTTTTGGTCACACTATTCATGTTTAATAAGTGAGACGCAAGTTAATCAAAATGAGTTCCGCAAAATCGTATTACGAATTAAGTGACAAAACCGGAAAGTGTACTTTATGTTCTAAAATCATCAAAACAAGTGGAAATACTTCCAATTTACTGTCACACCTTAAAAATAGGCACCAGGCTGCATACACAAAATGTGTAAGCAAGGTATGTATGCATGTCTAAAAAGAGGTTGTGTGATTTTTATACCCGCTACCCATAGGGTAGAAGGGTATTATGACTTAGTGCCAACAGAAAATGTATGTAACAGGCAGAAGGAGGCATCTCCGACCCCATAAAGTATATATATTCTTGATCAGCGTCAACAGCCGAGACGATATAGCCATGTCCGTCTGTCCGTCTGTCCGTCTGTCTGTCTGTATGAACACCTGGATCTCAAAGACTATAAGACATAGAGACACCAAATTTGGCAAAAAGGTTCCTTCATACCCTACGCAGGTCAAGTTTATTTCAAAAGTTGGATGCCACGCCCCCTTCGCCCACAATAAGCATTTATCTAGAGAAAGTCAAGTTTTTTTTTATGTAAATCGCGAATAACTCCAAAAGTTCTTTGTGTATCGATGTGTAATTTGGTAACCCATCTGCGCTTGACACTCTTAATATACCCTGTAATTTTTGTACAAATCGGATAAGTAGAACAAAAGTTATTCGTGAAATTATTTATCAAAATTTTTGTGCCCAGTGCATATGGACGTTTTAAGTGTGTGGATGACCTAGAGATATAAAATTTGGTGGCAGTATTCATGTAGCTCTAACGCAGATCAAGTTTGTTTTAGATTTTTGCCACGCCCCTTTCCGCCCCCAAAAACTGTAAAAGCCGTAATAATAGACCTAGAGCATTGAATTTTGGTATGCATAATAACAATGATAGTCTGAATGACTCCTGTGAATTTGGTTGAGATCGAATAAAAAACGAGGAAGTTATTAAAGAATCCATTTTGTATGCAAAATTCACTTGCAGCTGCTCACGCTTTGTTTGTTTAGTTGACAGTGTGACCATGTCCGTGTTGTGGATTTTTTCCCGCTATTTTCAAATATATACACACAAAACACAAGTTTCAGTATATTTTTGGTATATTTGTTGTTAAAATATCATTAAAATATTTTTTTTTCTCTCGAAATGGGTTGCGGGTATCATACGGTCGAGCACTCTCGACTGTAGCTTTCTTACTTGTTCATTTTCAAAGTGACGCTGTGTTTTGGCGCCAACGCCAATGATACTTACGAATTTGGCGCAATTTTTTTTAGAAGCTTGTGTTTTTTATGTAACTAATATATAACTTTTTTTTAATACAGCTCCTCAAAAGAAGACGAAGATTCTATTCAACCAACGATTTCAAAATCGTTCATGAATACGGAAAACTGCAAAGGTATGGTATTTATTATTCGTTATTACAATGGTTAGTTAATTGTTGCTATATTTTCAGACAAAACTAAGCAAGTTACTGAATCATTGATATACATGATTTGCAAAGATAATTTGCCTGTGCGTTGCGTTGACAAGGAGGGTCTCTCAAATTTCTTAAAAACATGTGTACCCAAATATGAGCTTCCAAGTCGTACAAAGGCAAGTGTTCGCTGTACAAATTTTTGAAAATCGTTTGAAAATTTTATTTTCCATAGGTAACGAGTTTGATTGAAGAAAAATACACCTTATGCGCCGATCAGATGAAAAGAACATTTAAAGAAATAGACAACTTTTCCCTCACGTGCGATGGGGTTACTTTAACAAATTCGACCAGAGCTTTTTTAACAGTCACTGTTCATTTTTTGAAAGACCAAATTCTTCAATCGATCTGTTTGCAGGCTGTGAGAATGAATGAGGTATGTCATTAAATGAAATTCTTTCTTTTAGTAGCACATAGTTCTATTGTTTGTGTTCTATCTGTGTGCGTTTCATCTGTGTGCTTTACCTTAAATGCTTCGTACCACGTCCAATTTATAATAACACTAATTTATTATATGTCTTTTGCAGATCCAGTTTATTTCGTGTATTTATTATATCCGGTATTTGTAATTACCATCAACATTCGTATGTCTGTCTGTTTTGTAGACTTTGTTTCATACATTCTGTTTTACACAATCAATATTATAAAATATTTGTTTATGGTTCTCAATGAATACCGGGTATCTATATAGTCGACACGCTCGACTATCACTGTTTATACTTGTTTTAACATGAATTTTCCTTACTTAATCCAGGCTCATACTGGCGAGTATATCTGCACGCTTCTGCAGAATACTTGTAAAGAGTTCGGCATCGAGGAGTTTAAGCTAGAAACTCTAACAACTGACAATGCCAAAAACATGAAGGCAGCTTCAAATTTATTTCTCGGTGTTGGCCACCATGTGCCTTGTTTTGCACATACTATTAATTTAGTAGTAGATAATACGGTGAAGGATATTAAGTGCTTCTCGACGATTTTAGATAAAGTAAAGCGTATTGTCACCTATTTTAATCACAGCCCAGCAGCCATGGATGTTTTAAGAAAGCTGCAATCTGATGAAGGCGTTCCAGAAGGATGCATTAGAACTTTAACTCAAAACATAGACACCAGGTGGAATTCTTGTCTAGATATGCTGATTTCATTTATAGATTTGGAGAATACGGTTGCCATCGCACTTATAAACCGATCTAAGTCCACCAAAATCCTGCCAGAAATGCTATCGTCAACAGAGCTTGACATATGCCGTGATTTTTGCGACCTTTTAAAACCTTTCAAAGAGGCGACTGAAAGAGTTAGTGGCGAATCCTACGTCACGGTCAGCTTAGTCGTTCCGATGATCTCAATGTCGCTAGCAAAAATACGAAAGATATTAGTGCAGTCGGCAGACGGCATGTTTATGAAGGATGTTCTCATACAAAGAGCAGATGATTATTTAACCGGTTTGAGCAAAAACAAGATTTTGATTAAAGCTTCGCTATTGGATCCGCGCTTCAAAAAAATGTACATTCCTCCCATAATGGTGTTGGAAGCCTCAAAGGACATTCTAGAGGAGATGCATCTTAATAGCGAAGGAAAGAGAGTACGTAATTTACTATTATTAGCTAAGATCTTTTAAATATACTAATTCATTTTTAATAAATAAATACAGCGCTCGTCAAACTTGCAACCGCCGGAAGAAGTGGATACTACACAAGACAATCGCGAAGAAAGTTTTTTTGAGGCTCACAATCGGAGCATTCAGCAAACCCAAAGTTCGGACAGCCCCTATGAAAAGGAGTTCCACTTGTATATTTCTTTGCCAAATAGTCATTGGGATGTTGACCCAATACAGTTTTGGACTTCGCAACAGCAGACCATGCCACATTTGTCTAAGTTGGCACTACGCTATCTGATAATACCAGGTAGCTCGGTATCCTCCGAAAGGATGGCTTCGGCAGTTAAATGTGTGGTTTGCGACTCACGTAGCCGCATGACTGATCGGCACGTGACACAGCGTGTATTTTTAAAGTCACTGGCGAATCAATATTGGAAATAACTTTAACTTAAACTTACAGTATCTTCCATTGCTTTAAGTAATAAAAGCTTAATATGAAGTATTTGTGTTTTTAGTTTTGCTTGAATGATTTCATGTGGGTCATTAGGATCAATAGAGAGCTAATGTATACGAATAATGAGATAGAGAAAAAGAGATTTCTAATTGCTTTCTGATCCTAAAATAAAAAAAAAATTTTTTTTGTATATATCATAAATACTTGATATATCGATAATTTTTCTTGATATTTAAAAAAATCATTTTGATATTTTTGAAAAATTACAATATCGTTGATACGATATTTTTTAAATATCATGCAACCCTAATTTACACGAACGGTATAGCCCGTAGCTGAACACAGTGTAGATAGAATGCGACTTGTAATCGTCTGCCGCTTAAATTAATGTTGACCACTCGCACGCAACCGCTTAAACAAGCGATACTTCTAAAAGAAGAGTTATTTGTTGTTGAATTGTTGAATTTATTAAAACCATATTTTAATTCAATAATTTTTAGGGTTGTTGGATTTTGAAAAAATATCGTATCGATGATATTTTCTGTATACAAAATATCACTCGATAATATTTCAAAATACTGTCAAAAATATCGATATATCGAGTGTTTTTGATATTTTTTATTGTTCAGCTAAATTTGAATAAAGGTTTCCTATTTCTGTAAGTTTGGGTCTTTTATAGGCCTAAAGAATATGAATAATTAAAAAAAATTTTATATTTGATTTCATTAATCAGAAAACAATTTTGTATTTATTGATTTTAAAAAAACTCTTTCGGTTATATGTTGGTCAGTCATACGACTACGGGAGTCACAAACGACACACTTTATGGCAGAAGCCAACCTTTCAGATGAAACCGAACTACCAAGCGTGATCAGGCAACTTAATGCCACCTTCGCTAGCATGGGCATGGTTTTATTTTATTATTTTATTTTATTTTTAATGTGGGATAACAAATTGGTTGTGTTCCCACTGGTCTTTATCACATTTAAGCACAATGTGCATTTTGCTGAATTGTCTTTAATGTCTGTGTAAAATAATTTTGCCGCACTCATTTTTGCAATCTATGTACCTTCATGGCTTTCTGGCTTAAGAGTGACCAAACATAAAATATCATTATCGCCTACTTTTGCCCAAAAATATCGCGATAATAATATTTTTTTTAAGAGGTAAAATATCGATATATCGATGTTTTGATATATTTCCGACATCCCTAATAATTTTGAAATAATAATTATTTTAATTAATTAACGTTGAATATTTATATGTTATATATGCCCAAATGGATGTCTGTATAAGTGATAGTTTGTTATGCAATTTTTGTATTTATTTTGCATATCAAAATAGGTATACAAAATAAATATTTTATAAACATTAGGCAAACGAAGATTTCAGGTCATAGTAAATAAACAGGCAAGAAATAGTCATTAAATGAATACGCACCACGAACGGTATAGCCCGTAGCTGAACACAGTGTAGATAGAATGGGGCTTGTAATCGTCAGCCGCTTAAATGAATGTTAACCACACGCACTCACCCCCTTAAGCAAGCGATACTTCTAAAAGAGTTATTTATTCTAGAATCTTAAAATAATTTCGAATTTATCATAACTATTGTTTATTTCAATTATTTTAAAAACATTAAAATTATTATAATATATTAACGTTAAAAATTGATATTTTATTTATGCCCAAATGGATGTCGGTGTAAATGATAGTTTGTTTTGCAATTTTTTTATTTACTTTCCATATAAAAATTGGTATGTATTAAATATTTTCTAAACTTTAGGCAGACGATAGTTTCAGGTTATAGTCCATTAACAGTCTCCCCACATACTGAACACTCACCACGAACGGTAGAGCCCGTAGCTGAACACGGTTTATATAGAACGTCAAACGATAGTTCTGTAGTTATGTATTCTTAAATATAAAAATAATTTCAAATTTATTTTAACTATATTTTATTTGAATTATTTCAACACTATTAAAATTATTCCAGACAGACACCTCATTTACACGAACGGTATAGCCCGTAGCTGAACACAGTGTAGATAGAATGGGGCTTGTAATCGTCAGCCGCTTAAATGAATGTTAACCACCCGCTTAAACAAGCGATACTTCTAAAAGAAGAGTTATTTGTTGTTGAATTGTTGAATTTATTAAAACCATATTTTATTTCAATAATTTTGAAATAATAATTATTCTAATTAATTAACGTTGAATATTTACATTTTATTTATGCCCAAATGGATGTCTATATAAGTGATAGTTTGTTATGCAATTTTTGTATTTATTTTCCATATAAAAATAGGTATACAAAATAAATATTTTATAAACATTAGGTAGACGAAGATTTCAGTTTAAAGTCCATTAACAGACAGGTTATAGTCATTAACTGAATACGCACCACGAACGGTATAGCCCGTAGCTGAACACAGTTTAGATAGAATGGGGCTTGTAATCGTTAGCCGCTTCAATGAACGTTAACCACACGCACTCACCCCCTTAAGCAAGCGATACTTCTAAAAGAGTTATTTATTCTAGAATCTTAAAATAATTTCGAAATTATCATAACTATATTTTATTTCAATTATTTTAAAAACATTAAAATTATTCTAATAAATTAACGTTGAATATTGATATTTAATATGTGTGCGCAAATGGATGACTGTGTAAATGATAGTTTGCTATGCAATTTTTGTATTTACTTTCCAATTACAAATTGGTATAAATTAAATATTTTGTAAACTTTAGGCAGACGATAGTTTCAGGTTATAGTCCATTAACAGTCTCCACACATACTGAACACTCACCACGAACGGTAGAGCCCGTAGCTGAACACGATTTAAATAGAACGTCAATGTTACCAACCCGCACACACCCGCGTAAGCAAACGATAGTTCTAAAAGAATAGTTTTGTAATCTTAAATATAAAAATAATTTCAAATTTATTTTAATTAATGGATATTTAATATGTGTGCCCAAATAGATGACTAAATATATAAATGGTTTTTATGCAATTTAAGTATTTACTTTCCATATAAAAATAGGTGTAAATTACATATTTTGTAAACAATAGGCAGATGAAGTTTACAGGTTATAGTTCATTAACAGACAGGTTATAGTCATTAACTGAATACCCACCACGAACCGGTAGCCGGTAGCTGAACACAGTGTAGATAGAATGGGGCTTGTAATCATCAGCCGCTTCAATGAATGTTAACCACTCGCACGCACCCGCATAAACAAGCGATAGTTCTAAAAGAAGTTATTTGTTGTTAAATTGTTGAATTCATTAAAACCATATTTTATTTTAATAATTTTGAAATAATATTTATTCTAATTAATTAACATTGAATATTTACATTTTATTTATGCCCAAATGGATGTCTGTATAAATCGTAGTTTCTTATGCAATTTTTGTATTTATTTTCCTTATAAAAATAGGTATACAAAATAAATATTTTATAAACATTAGGCAGACGAAGTTTTCAGGTTATAGTCCATAAACAGTCAACTCATTTACACGAACGGAATAGCCCGTAGCTGAACACAGTGTAGATAGAATGGGGCTTGTAATCGTCAGCCGCTTAAATGAATGTTAACCACCCGCTTAAACAAGCGATACTTCTAAAAGAAGAGTTATTTGTTGTTGAATTGTTGAATTTATTAAAACCATATTTTATTTCAATAATTTTGAAATAATAATTATTCTAATTAATTAACGTTGAATATTTACATTTTATTTATGCCCAAATGGATGTCTATATAAGTGATAGTTTGTTATGCAATTTTTGTATTTATTTTCCATATAAAAATAGGTATACAAAATAAATATTTTATAAACATTAGGTAGACGAAGATTTCAGGTTAAAGTCCATTAACAGACAGGTTATAGTCATTAACTGAATACGCACCACGAACGGTATAGCCCGTAGCTGAACACAGTTTAGATAGAATGGGGCTTGTAATCGTTAGCCGCTTCAATGAACGTTAACCACACGCACTCACCCCCTTAAACAAGCGATACTTCTAAAAGAGTTATTTATTCTAGAATCTTAAAATAATTTCGAATTTATCATAACTATTGTTTATTTCAATTATTTTAAAAACATTAAAATTATTATAATATATTAACGTTAAAAATTGATATTTTATTTATGCCCAAATGGATGTCTGTGTAAATGATAGTTTGTTTTGCAATTTTTTTATTTACTTTCCATCTAAAAATTGGTATATATTAAATATTTTCAGTTATAGTCCATAAGTTTTCAGGTTATAGTCCATAAACAGTCAACTCATTTACACGAACGGTATAGCCCGTAGCTGAACACAGTGTAGATAGAATGCGACTTGTAATCGTCTGCCGCTTAAATTAATGTTGACCGCTCGCACGCACCCGCTTAAACAAGCGATACTTCTAAAAGAAAAGTTATTTGTTGTTGAATTGTTGAATTTATTAAAACCATATTTTATTTCAATAATTTTGAAATAATAATTATTCTAATTAATTAACGTTGAATATTTATATTTTATTTATGCCCAAATGGATGTCTGTATAAGTGATAGTTTGTTATGTAATTTTTGTATTTATTTTCCATATAAAAATAGGTATACAAAATAAATATTTTATAAACATTAGACAAACGAATATTTCAGGTTATAGTAAATAAACAGGCAAGAAATAGTCATTAAATGAATACGCACCACGAACGGTATAGCCCGTAGCTGAACACAGTGTAGATAGAATGGGGCTTGTAATCGTCAGCCGCTTAAATGAATGTTAACCACCCGCTTAAACAAGCGATACTTCTAAAAGAAAAGTTATTTGTTGTTGAATTGTTGAATTTATTAAAACCATTTTTTATTTCAATAATTTTGAAATAATAATTATTCTAATTAATTAACGTTGAATATTTATATTTTATTTGTGCCCAAATGGATGTCTGTATAAGTGATAGTTTGTTATGTAATTTTTGTATTTATTTTCCATATAAAAATAGGTATACAAAATATATATTTTATAAACATTAGGCAAACGAAGATTTCAGGTCATAGTAATTAACAGGCAGGAAATAGTCATTAACTGAATACGCACCACGAACGGTATAGCCCGTAGCTGAACACAGTGTAGATAGAATGGGGCTTTTAATCGTCAGCCGCTTAAATGAATGTTCACCACCCGCTTAAACAAGCGATACTTCTAAAAGAAGAGTTATATGTTGTTGAATTGTTGAATTCATTAAAACCATATTTTATTTAAATAATTATGAAATAATAATTATTATAATTAATTAACGTTGAATATTGATATTTTATTTATGCCCAAATGGATGTCTGTATAAATGATAGTTTGTTATGCAATTTTTGTATTTATTTTCCATATAAAAATAGGTTTACAAAATAAATATTTTATAAACATTAGACAAACGAATATTTCAGGTTATAGTAAATCAACAGGCAAGATATAGTAATTAACTGAATACGCACCACGAACGGTTTAGCCCGTAGTTGAACACAGTGTAGATAGAATGGGGTTTGTAATCGTCCGCAGCTTCAAAGAATGTTAACCACTCGCACGCTCACGCGTATTCAAGTGATAGAAATACAGGAATAGTTATCTATTCTTGAATTTAAAAATTATTTCAAATTTATTATAATTACAATTTGTTGCAATTATTTTAGTATTCAAATTAATCGAATAAATTTACGTTGAATATAGATATTTATTGAGTGCCCAAATGGAGGACTGAATGTAGTTTACTAATGCAATTTTTGTATTTACTTTCCATATAAAAATAGGTATATATAAAATATTTTGTAAACTTTAGGCAGACGATAGTTTCAGGTTATAGTCCATTAACAGTCTCCCCACTCACTGAACACTTACCACGAACGGTATAGCCCGTAGCTGAACACAGTGTAGATAGAATGGGGCTTGTAATCGTTAGCCGCTTCAATGAACGTTAACCACACGCACGCACCCGCTTAAACAAGCGATACTTCTAAAAGAGTTATTTATTCTAGAATCTAAAAATAATTTCGAAATTATCATAACTATATTTTATTTCAATTATTTTAAAAACATTAAAATTATTCTAATAAATTAACGTTGAATATTGATATTTAATATGTGTGCGCAAATGGATGACTGTGTAAATGATAGTTTGCTATGCAATTTTTGTATTTACTTTCCAATTACAAATTGGTATAAATTAAATATTTTGTAAACTTTAGGCAGACGATAGTTTCAGGTTATAGTCCATTAACAGTCTCCACACATACTGAACACTCACCACGAACGGTAGAGCCCGTAGCTGAACACGATTTAAATAGAACGTCAATGTTACCAACCCGCACACACCCGCGTAAGCAAACGATAGTTCTAAAAGAATAGTTTTGTAATCTTAAATATAAAAATAATTTCAAATTTATTTTAATTAATGGATATTTAATATGTGTGCCCAAATAGATGACTAAATATATAAATGGTTTTTATGCAATTTAAGTATTTACTTTCCATATAAAAATAGGTGTAAATTACATATTTTGTAAACAATAGGCAGATGAAGTTTACAGGTTATAGTTCATTAACAGACAGGTTATAGTCATTAACTGAATACCCACCACGAACCGGTAGCCGGTAGCTGAACACAGTGTAGATAGAATGGGGCTTGTAATCATCAGCCGCTTCAATGAATGTTAACCACTCGCACGCACCCGCATAAACAAGCGATAGTTCTAAAAGAAGTTATTTGTTGTTAAATTGTTGAATTCATTAAAACCATATTTTATTTTAATAATTTTGAAATAATATTTATTCTAATTAATTAACATTGAATATTTACATTTTATTTATGCCCAAATGGATGTCTGTATAAATCGTAGTTTCTTATGCAATTTTTGTATTTATTTTCCTTATAAAAATAGGTATACAAAATAAATATTTTATAAACATTAGGCAGACGAAGTTTTCAGGTTATAGTCCATAAACAGTCAACTCATTTACACGAACGGAATAGCCCGTAGCTGAACACAGTGTAGATAGAATGGGGCTTGTAATCGTCAGCCGCTTAAATAAATGTTAACCACCCGCTTAAACAAGCGATACTTCTAAAAGAAAAGTTATTTGTTGTTGAATTGTTGAATTTATTAAAACCATATTTTATTTCAATAATTTTGAAATAATAATTATTCTAATTAATTAACGTTGAATATTTACATTTTATTTATGCCCAAATGGATGTCTATATAAGTGATAGTTTGTTATGCAATTTTTGTATTTATTTTCCATATAAAAATAGGTATACAAAATAAATATTTTATAAACATTAGGTAGACGAAGATTTCAGGTTAAAGTCCATTAACAGACAGGTTATAGTCATTAACTGAATACGCACCACGAACGGTATAGCCCGTAGCTGAACACAGTTTAGATAGAATGGGGCTTGTAATCGTTAGCCGCTTCAATGAACGTTAACCACACGCACTCACCCCCTTAAACAAGCGATACTTCTAAAAGAGTTATTTATTCTAGAATCTTAAAATAATTTCGAATTTATCATAACTATTGTTTATTTCAATTATTTTAAAAACATTAAAATTATTATAATATATTAACGT
Organism: Drosophila immigrans; assembly: GCA_963583835.1. Classification (NCBI taxonomy): domain Eukaryota; kingdom Metazoa; phylum Arthropoda; class Insecta; order Diptera; family Drosophilidae; genus Drosophila; species Drosophila immigrans. Next base: position 19,298,318 of record OY757143.1, on the reverse strand, counting down.
TAAAAATTGATATTTTATTTATGCCCAAATGAATGTCGGTGTAAATGATAGTTTGTTTTGCAATTTTTTTATTTACTTTCCATATAAAAATTGGTATGTATTAAATATTTTCTAAACTTTAGGCAGACGATAGTTTCAGGTTATAGTCCATTAACAGTCTCCCCACATACTGAACACTCACCACGAACGGTAGAGCCCGTAGCTGAACACGGTTTATATAGAACGTCAAACGATAGTTCTGTAGTTATGTATTCTTAAATATAAAAATAATTTCAAATTTATTTTAACTATATTTTATTTGAATTATTTCAACACTATTAAAATTATTCCAGACAGACACCTCATTTACACGAACGGTATAGCCCGTAGCTGAACACAGTGTAGATAGAATGGGGCTTGTAATGTCAGCCGCTTAAATGAATGTTAACCACCCGCTTAAACAAGCGATACTTCTAAAAGAGTTATTTATTCTAGAATCTAAAAACTATTTCGAATTTATTATAACTATATTTTATTTCAATTATTTTAAAAACATTAAAATTATTCTAATAAATTAACGTTGAATATTGATATTTAATATGTGTGCCCAAATGGATGACTGTGTAAATGATAGTTTGCTATGCAATTTTTGTATTTACTTTCCAATTACAAATTGGTATAAATTAAATATTTTGTAAACTTTAGGCAGACGATAGTTTCAGGTTATAGTCCATTAACAGTCTCCACACATACTGAACACTCACCACGATCGGTAGAGCCCGTAGCTGAACACGATTTAAATAGAACGTCAATGTTACCAACCCGCACACACCCACGTAAGCAAACGATAGTTCTAAAAGAATAGTTATGTAATCTTAAATATAAAAATAATTTCAAATTTATTTTAATTATTTCAACACCATTATAATTATTCTAGTATATTAACGTTGAATATGGATATTTAATGTGTGCCCAAATAGATGACTAAATATATAAATGGTTTTTATGCAATTTAAGTATTTACTTTCCATATAAAAATAGGTGTAAATTACATATTTTGTAAACAATAGGCAGATGAAGTTTTCAGGTTATAGTTCATTAACAGACAGGTTATAGTCATTAACTGAATACGCACCACGAACGGTATAGCCAGTAGCTGAACACAGTGTAGATAGAATGGGGCTTGTAATCGTCAGCCGCTGCAATGAATGTTAACCACTCGCATGCACCCGCATAAACAAGCGATAGTTCTAAAAGAAGAGTTTTTTGTTGTTAAATTGTTGAATTCATTAAAACCATATTTTATTTTAATAATTTTGAAATAATATTTATTCTAATTAATTAACATTGAATATTTACATTTTATTTATGCCCAAATGGATGTCTGTATAAATGGTAGTTTCTTATGCAATTTTTGTATTTATTTTCCTTAGAAAAATAGGTATACAAAATAAATATTTTATAAACATTAGGCAGACGAAGTTTTCAGGTTATAGTCCATAAACAGTCAACTCATTTACACGAACGGTATAGCCCGTAGCTGAACACAGTGTAGATAGAATGGGGCTTGTAATCGTCCGCAGCTTCAAAGAATGTTAACCACTCGCACGCTCACGCGTATTCAAGTGATAGAAATACAGGAATAGTTATCTATTCTTGAATTTAAAAATTATTTCAAATTTATTATAATTACAATTTGTTGCAATTATTTTAGTATTCAAATTAATCGAATAAATTAACGTTGAATATAGATATTTATTGAGTGCCCAAATGGAGGACTGAATGTAGTTTACTAATGCAATTTTTGTATTTACTTTCCATATAAAAATAGGTATATATAAAATATTTTGTAAACTTTAGGCAGACGATAGTTTCAGGTTATAGTCCATTAACAGTCTCCACACATACTGAACACTCACCACGAACGGTAGAGCCCGTAGCTGAACACGATTTAAATAGAACGTCAATGTTACCAACCCGCACACACCCGCGTAAGCAAACGATAGTTCTAAAAGAATAGTTTTGTAATCTTAAATATAAAAATAATTTCAAATTTATTTTAATTAATGGATATTTAATATGTGTGCCCAAATAGATGACTAAATATATAAATGGTTTTTATGCAATTTAAGTATTTACTTTCCATATAAAAATAGGTGTAAATTACATATTTTGTAAACAATAGGCAGATGAAGTTTACAGGTTATAGTTCATTAACAGACAGGTTATAGTCATTAACTGAATACCCACCACGAACCGGTAGCCGGTAGCTGAACACAGTGTAGATAGAATGGGGCTTGTAATCATCAGCCGCTTCAATGAATGTTAACCACTCGCACGCACCCGCATAAACAAGCGATAGTTCTAAAAGAAGTTATTTGTTGTTAAATTGTTGAATTCATTAAAACCATATTTTATTTTAATAATTTTGAAATAATATTTATTCTAATTAATTAACATTGAATATTTACATTTTATTTATGCCCAAATGGATGTCTGTATAAATCGTAGTTTCTTATGCAATTTTTGTATTTATTTTCCTTATAAAAATAGGTATACAAAATAAATATTTTATAAACATTAGGCAGACGAAGTTTTCAGGTTATAGTCCATAAACAGTCAACTCATTTACACGAACGGAATAGCCCGTAGCTGAACACAGTGTAGATAGAATGGGGCTTGTAATCGTCAGCCGCTTAAATGAATGTTAACCACCCGCTTAAACAAGCGATACTTCTAAAAGAAGAGTTATTTGTTGTTGAATTGTTGAATTTATTAAAACCATATTTTATTTCAATAATTTTGAAATAATAATTATTCTAATTAATTAACGTTGAATATTTACATTTTATTTATGCCCAAATGGATGTCTATATAAGTGATAGTTTGTTATGCAATTTTTGTATTTATTTTCCATATAAAAATAGGTATACAAAATAAATATTTTATAAACATTAGGTAGACGAAGATTTCAGGTTAAAGTCCATTAACAGACAGGTTATAGTCATTAACTGAATACGCACCACGAACGGTATAGCCCGTAGCTGAACACAGTTTAGATAGAATGGGGCTTGTAATCGTTAGCCGCTTCAATGAACGTTAACCACACGCACTCACCCCCTTAAACAAGCGATACTTCTAAAAGAGTTATTTATTCTAGAATCTTAAAATAATTTCGAATTTATCATAACTATTGTTTATTTCAATTATTTTAAAAACATTAAAATTATTATAATATATTAACGTTAAAAATTGATATTTTATTTATGCCCAAATGGATGTCTGTGTAAATGATAGTTTGTTTTGCAATTTTTTTATTTACTTTCCATATAAAAATTGGTATATATTAAATATTTTCAGTTATAGTCCATAAGTTTTCAGGTTATAGTCCATAAACAGTCAACTCATTTACACGAACGGTATAGCCCGTAGCTGAACACAGTGTAGATAGAATGCGACTTGTAATCGTCTGCCGCTTAAATTAATGTTGACCGCTCGCACGCACCCGCTTAAACAAGCGATACTTCTAAAAGAAAAGTTATTTGTTGTTGAATTGTTGAATTTATTAAAACCATATTTTATTTCAATAATTTTGAAATAATAATTATTCTAATTAATTAACGTTGAATATTTACATTTTATTTATGCCCAAATGGATGTCTATATAAGTGATAGTTTGTTATGCAATTTTTGTATTTATTTTCCATATAAAAATAGGTATACAAAATAAATATTTTATAAACATTAGGTAGACGAAGATTTCAGGTTAAAGTCCATTAACAGACAGGTTATAGTCATTAACTGAATACGCACCACGAACGGTATAGCCCGTAGCTGAACACAGTTTAGATAGAATGGGGCTTGTAATCGTTAGCCGCTTCAATGAACGTTAACCACACGCACTCACCCCCTTAAACAAGCGATACTTCTAAAAGAGTTATTTATTCTAGAATCTTAAAATAATTTCGAATTTATCATAACTATTGTTTATTTCAATTATTTTAAAAACATTAAAATTATTATAATATATTAACGTTAAAAATTGATATTTTATTTATGCCCAAATGGATGTCGGTGTAAATGATAGTTTGTTTTGCAATTTTTTTATTTACTTTCCATATAAAAATTGGTATGTATTAAATATTTTCTAAACTTTAGGCAGACGATAGTTTCAGGTTATAGTCCATTAACAGTCTCCCCACATACTGAACACTCACCACGAACGGTAGAGCCCGTAGCTGAACACGGTTTATATAGAACGTCAAACGATAGTTCTGTAGTTATGTATTCTTAAATATAAAAATAATTTCAAATTTATTTTAACTATATTTTATTTGAATTATTTCAACACTATTAAAATTATTCCAGACAGACACCTCATTTACACGAACGGTATAGCCCGTAGCTGAACACAGTGTAGATAGAATGGGGCTTGTAATGTCAGCCGCTTAAATGAATGTTAACCACCCGCTTAAACAAGCGATACTTCTAAAAGAGTTATTTATTCTAGAATCTAAAAACTATTTCGAATTTATTATAACTATATTTTATTTCAATTATTTTAAAAACATTAAAATTATTCTAATAAATTAACGTTGAATATTGATATTTAATATGTGTGCCCAAATGGATGACTGTGTAAATGATAGTTTGCTATGCAATTTTTGTATTTACTTTCCAATTACAAATTGGTATAAATTAAATATTTTGTAAACTTTAGGCAGACGATAGTTTCAGGTTATAGTCCATTAACAGTCTCCACACATACTGAACACTCACCACGATCGGTAGAGCCCGTAGCTGAACACGATTTAAATAGAACGTCAATGTTACCAACCCGCACACACCCACGTAAGCAAACGATAGTTCTAAAAGAATAGTTATGTAATCTTAAATATAAAAATAATTTCAAATTTATTTTAATTATTTCAACACCATTATAATTATTCTAGTATATTAACGTTGAATATGGATATTTAATGTGTGCCCAAATAGATGACTAAATATATAAATGGTTTTTATGCAATTTAAGTATTTACTTTCCATATAAAAATAGGTGTAAATTACATATTTTGTAAACAATAGGCAGATGAAGTTTTCAGGTTATAGTTCATTAACAGACAGGTTATAGTCATTAACTGAATACGCACCACGAACGGTATAGCCAGTAGCTGAACACAGTGTAGATAGAATGGGGCTTGTAATCGTCAGCCGCTTCAATGAATGTTAACCACTCGCATGCACCCGCATAAACAAGCGATAGTTCTAAAAGAAGAGTTTTTTGTTGTTAAATTGTTGAATTCATTAAAACCATATTTTATTTTAATAATTTTGAAATAATATTTATTCTAATTAATTAACATTGAATATTTACATTTTATTTATGCCCAAATGGATGTCTGTATAAATGGTAGTTTCTTATGCAATTTTTGTATTTATTTTCCTTAGAAAAATAGGTATACAAAATAAATATTTTATAAACATTAGGCAGACGAAGTTTTCAGGTTATAGTCCATAAACAGTCAACTCATTTACACGAACGGTATAGCCCGTAGCTGAACACAGTGTAGATAGAATGGGGCTTGTAATCGTCCGCAGCTTCAAAGAATGTTAACCACTCGCACGCTCACGCGTATTCAAGTGATAGAAATACAGGAATAGTTATCTATTCTTGAATTTAAAAATTATTTCAAATTTATTATAATTACAATTTGTTGCAATTATTTTAGTATTCAAATTAATCGAATAAATTAACGTTGAATATAGATATTTATTGAGTGCCCAAATGGAGGACTGAATGTAGTTTACTAATGCAATTTTTGTATTTACTTTCCATATAAAAATAGGTATATATAAAATATTTTGTAAACTTTAGGCAGACGATAGTTTCAGGTTATAGTCCATTAACAGTCTCCCCACTCACTGAACAATTACCACGAACGGTATAGCCCGTAGCTGAACACAGTGTAGATAGAATGGGGCTTGTAATAGTTAGCCGCTTCAATGAACGTTAACCACACGAACGCATCCGCATAAACAAGCGATACTTCTAAAAGAGCTATTTATTCTAGAATCTAAAAATAATTTCGAATATATCATAACTATATTTTATTTCAATTATTTTAAAAACATTAAAATTATTATAATATATTAACGTTGAATATTGATATTTAATATGTGTGCGCAAATGGATGTCTGTGTAAATGATAGTTTGTTTTGCAATTTTTTTATTTACTTTCCATATAAAAATTGGTATATATTAAATATTTTCTAAACTTTAGGCAGACGATAGTTTCAGGTTATAGTCCATTAACAGTCTCCCCACATACTGAACACTCACCACGAACGGTAGAGCCCGTAGCTGAACACGGTTTATATAGAACGTTAATGAATCCAACCCGCACACACCCACGTAAGCAAACGATAGTTCTAAAAGAATAGTTATGTAATCTTAAATATAAAAATAATTTCAAATTTATTTTAATTATTTCAACACCATTATAATTATTCTAGTATATTAACGTTGAATATGGATATTTAATGTGTGCCCAAATAGATGACTAAATATATAAATGGTTTTTATGCAATTTAAGTATTTACTTTCCATATAAAAATAGGTGTAAATTACATATTTTGTAAACAATTGTCAGATGAAGTTTTCAGGTTATAGTTCATTAACAGACAGGTTATAGTCATTAACTGAATACGCACCACGAACGGTATAGCCCGTAGCTGAACACAGTGTAGATAGAATGGGGCTTGTAATCGTCAGCCGCTTAAATGAATGTTCACCACCCGCTTAAACAAGCGATACTTCTAAAAGAAGAGTTATTTGTTGTTGAATTGTTGAATTCATTAAAACCATTTTTTATTTAAATAATTATGAAATAATAATTATTATAATTTATTAACGTTGAATATTGATATTTTATTTATGCCCAAATGGATGTCTGTATAAATGATAGTTTGTTATGCAATTTTTTTATTTATTTTCCATATAAAAATAGGTTTACAAAATAAATATTTTATAAACATTAGACAAACGAATATTTCAGGTTATAGTAAATCAACAGGCAGGATATAGTAATTAACTGAATACGCACCACGAACGGTTTAGCCCGTAGTTGAACACAGTGTAGATAGAATGGGGTTTGTAATCGTCCGCAGCTTCAAAGAATGTTAACCACTCGCACGCTCACGCGTATTCAAGTGATAGAAATACAGGAATAGTTATCTATTCTTGAATTTAAAAATTATTTCAAATTTATTATAATTACAATTTGTTGCAATTATTTTAGTATTCAAATTAATCGAATAAATTTACGTTGAATATAGATATTTATTGAGTGCCCAAATGGAGGACTGAATGTAGTTTACTAATGCAATATAAAATATTTTGTAAACTTTAGGCAGACGATAGTTTCAGGTTATAGTCCATTAACAGTCTCCCCACTCACTGAACACTTACCACGAACGGTATAGCCCGTAGCTGAACACAGTGTAGATAGAATGGGGCTTGTAATCGTCAGCCGCTTAAATGAATGTTAACCACCCGCTTAAACAAGCGATACTTCTAAAAGAAGAGTTATTTGTTGTTGAATTGTTGAATTTATTAAAACCATATTTTATTTCAATAATTTTGAAATAATAATTATTCTAATTAATTAACGTTGAATATTTACATTTTATTTATGCCCAAATGGATGTCTATATAAGTGATAGTTTGTTATGCAATTTTTGTATTTATTTTCCATATAAAAATAGGTATACAAAATAAATATTTTATAAACATTAGGTAGACGAAGATTTCAGTTTAAAGTCCATTAACAGACAGGTTATAGTCATTAACTGAATACGCACCACGAACGGTATAGCCCGTAGCTGAACACAGTTTAGATAGAATGGGGCTTGTAATCGTTAGCCGCTTCAATGAACGTTAACCACACGCACTCACCCCCTTAAGCAAGCGATACTTCTAAAAGAGTTATTTATTCTAGAATCTTAAAATAATTTCGAATTTATCATAACTATTGTTTATTTCAATTATTTTAAAAACATTAAAATTATTATAATATATTAACGTTAAAAATTGATATTTTATTTATGCCCAAATGGATGTCTGTGTAAATGATAGTTTGTTTTGCAATTTTTTTATTTACTTTCCATATAAAAATTGGTATATATTAAATATTTTCTAAACTTTAGGCAGACGATAGTTTCAGGTTATAGTCCATTAACAGTCTCCCCACATACTGAACAGTCACCACGAACGGTAAAGCCCGTAGCTGAACACGGTTTATATAGAACGTCAAACGATAGTTCTGTAGTTATGTATTCTTAAATATAAAAATAATTTCAAATTTATTTTAACTATATTTTATTTGAATTATTTCAACACTATTAAAATTATTCCAGACAGACACCTCATTTACACGAACGGTATAGCCCGTAGCTGAACACAGTGTAGATAGAATGGGGCTTGTAATGTCAGCGCTTAAATGAATGTTAACCACCCGCTTAAACAAGCGATACTTCTAAAAGAGTTATTTATTCTAGAATCTAAAAATTATTTCGAATTTATTATAACTATATTTTATTTCAATTATTTTAAAAACATTAAAATTATTCTAATAAATTAACGTTGAATATTGATATTTAATATGTGTGCCCAAATGGATGACTGTGTAAATGATAGTTTGCTATGCAATTTTTGTATTTACTTTCCAATTACAAATTGGTATAAATTAAATATTTTGTAAACTTTAGGCAGACGATAGTTTCAGGTTATAGTCCATTAACAGTCTCCACACATACTGAACACTCACCACGATCGGTAGAGCCCGTAGCTGAACACGATTTAAATAGAACGTCAATGTTACCAACCCGCACACACCCACGTAAGCAAACGATAGTTCTTAAAGAATAGTTATGTAATCTTAAATATAAAAATAATTTCAAATTTATTTTAATTATTTCAACACCATTATAATTATTCTAGTATATTAACGTTGAATATGGATATTTAATGTGTGCCCAAATAGATGACTAAATATATAAATGGTTTTTATGCAATTTAAGTATTTACTTTCCATATAAAAATAGGTGTAAATTACATATTTTGTAAACAATAGGCAGATGAAGTTTTCAGGTTATAGTTCAGTAACAGACAGGTTATAGTCATTAACTGAATACGCACCACGAACGGTACAGCCAGTAGCTGAACACAGTGTAGATAGAATGGGGCTTGTAATCGTCAGCCGCTTCAATGAATGTTAACCACTCGCATGCACCCGCATAAACAAGCGATAGTTCTAAAAGAAGAGTTTTTTGTTGTTAAATTGTTGAATTCATTCAAACCATATTTTATTTTAATAATTTTGAAATAATATTTATTCTAATTAATTAACATTGAATATTTACATTTTATTTATGCCCAAATGGATGTCTGTATAAATGGTAGTTTCTTATGCAATTTTTGTATTTATTTTCCTTATAAAAATAGGTATACAAAATAAATATTTTATAAACATTAGGCAGACGAAGTTTTCAGGTTATAGTCCATAAACAGTCAACTCATTTACACGAACGGTTTAGCCCGTAGTTGAACACAGTGTAGATAGAATGGGGTTTGTAATCGTCCGCAGCTTCAAAGAATGTTAACCACTCGCACGCTCACGCGTATTCAAGTGATAGAAATACAGGAATAGTTATCTATTCTTGAATTTAAAAATTATTTCAAATTTATTATAATTACAATTTGTTGCAATTATTTTAGTATTCAAATTAATCGAATAAATTTACGTTGAATATAGATATTTATTGAGTGCCCAAATGGAGGACTGAATGTAGTTTACTAATGCAATATAAAATATTTTGTAAACTTTAGGCAGACGATAGTTTCAGGTTATAGTCCATTAACAGTCTCCCCACTCACTGAACACTTACCACGAACGGTATAGCCCGTAGCTGAACACAGTGTAGATAGAATGGGGCTTGTAATCGTTAGCCGCTTCAATGAACGTTAACCACACGCACGCACCCGCTTAAACAAGCGATACTTCTAAAAGAGCTATTTATTCTAGAATCTTAAAATAATTTCGAATTTATCATAACTATTGTTTATTTCAATTATTTTAAAAACATTAAAATTATTATAATATATTAACGTTGAATATTGATATTTAATATGTGTGCGCAAATGGATGTCTGTGTAAATGATAGTTTGTTTTGCAATTTTTTTATTTACTTTCCATATAAAAATTGGTATATATTAAATATTTTCTAAACTTTAGGCAGACGATAGTTTCAGGTTATAGTCCATTAACAGTCTCCCCACATACTGAACACTCACCACGAACGGTAGAGCCCGTAGCTGAACACGGTTTATATAGAACGTTAATGAATCCAACCCGCACACACCCACGTAAGCAAACGATAGTTCTAAAAGAATAGTTATGTAATCTTAAATATAAAAATAATTTCAAATTTATTTTAATTATTTCAACACCATTATAATTATTCTAGTATATTAACGTTGAATATGGATATTTAATGTGTGCCCAAATAGATGACTAAATATATAAATGGTTTTTATGCAATTTAAGTATTTACTTTCCATATAAAAATAGGTGTAAATTACATATTTTGTAAACAATTGTCAGATGAAGTTTTCAGGTTATAGTTCATTAACAGACAGGTTATAGTCATTAACTGAATACGCACCACGAACGGTATAGCCCGTAGCTGAACACAGTGTAGATAGAATGGGGCTTGTAATCGTCAGCCGCTTCAATGAATGTTAACCACTCGCATGCACCCGCATAAACAAGCGATAGTTCTAAAAGAAGAGTTTTTTGTTGTTAAATTGTTGAATTCATTAAAACCATATTTTATTTTAATAATTTTGAAATAATATTTATTCTAATTAATTAACATTGAATATTTACATTTTATTTATGCCCAAATGGATGTCTGTATAAATGGTAGTTTCTTATGCAATTTTTGTATTTATTTTCCTTATAAAAATAGGTATACAAAATAAATATTTTATTAACATTAGGCAGACGAAGTTTTCAGGTTATAGTCCATAAACAGTCAACTCATTTACACGAACGGTATAGCCCGTAGCTGAACACAGTGTAGATAGAATGGGGCTTGTAATCGTCCGCAGCGTCAAAGAATGTTAACCACTCGCACGCTCACGCGTATTCAAGTGATAGAAATACAGGAATAGTTATCTATTCTTGAATTTAAAAATTATTTCAAATTTATTATAATTACAATTTGTTGCAATTATTTTAGTATTTAAATTAATCGAATAAATTTACGTTGAATATAGATATTTATTGAGTGCGCAAATGGAGGACTGAATGTAGTTTAGTAATGCAATTTTTTGTATTTACTTTCCATATAAAAATAGGTATATATAAAATATTTTGTAAACTTTAGGCAGACGATAGTTTCAGGTTATAGTCCATTAACAGTCTCCCCACTCACTGAACAATTACCACGAACGGTATAGCCCGTAGCTGAACACAGTGTAGATAGAATGGGGCTTGTAATAGTTAGCCGCTTCAATGAACGTTAACCACACGAACGCATCCGCATAAACAAGCGATACTTCTAAAAGAGTTGTTTATTATAGAATCTAAAAATAATTTCGAATATATCATAACTATATTTTATTTCAATTATTTTAAAAACATTAAAATTATTATAATATATTAACGTTGAATATTGATATTTTATTTATGCCCAAATAGATGACTGTGTAAATGATAGTTTGTTTTGCAATTTTTTTTATTTACTTTCCATATAAAAATTGGTATATATTAAATATTTTCTAAACTTTAGGCAGACGATAGTTTCAGGTTATAGTCCATTAACAGTCTCCCCACATACTGAACACTCACCACGAACGGTATAGCCCGTAGCTGAACACGATTTAAATAGAACGTCAATGTTACCAACCCGCACACACCCGCGTAAGCAAACGATAGTTTTAAAAGAATAGTTATGTAATCTTAAATATAAAAATAATTTCAAATTTATTTTAATTATTTCAACACCATTATAATTATTCTAGTATATTAACGTTGAATATGGATATTTAATGTGTGCCCAAATAGATGACTAAATATATAAATGGTTTTTATGCAATTTAAGTATTTACTTTCCATATAAAAATAGGTGTAAATTACATAGTTTGTAAACAATAGGCAGATGAAGTTTTCAGGTTATAGTTCATTAACAGACAGGTTATAGTCATTAACTGAATACGCACCACGAACGGTATAGCCCGTAGCTGAACACAGTGTAGATAGAATGGGGCTTTTAATCGTCAGCCGCTTAAATGAATGTTCACCACCCGCTTAAACAAGCGATACTTCTAAAAGAAGAGTTATTTGTTGTTGAATTGTTGAATTCATTAAAACCATTTTTTATTTAAATAATTATGAAATAATAATTATTATAATTTATTAACGTTGAATATTGATATTTTATTTATGCCCAAATGGATGTCTGTATAAATGATAGTTTGTTATGCAATTTTTTTATTTATTTTCCATATAAAAATAGGTTTACAAAATAAATATTTTATAAACATTAGACAAACGAATATTTCAGGTTATAGTAAAACAACAGGCAGGATATAGTAATTAACTGAATACGCACCACGAACGGTTTAGCCCGTAGTTGAACACAGTGTAGATAGAATGGGGTTTGTAATCGTCCGCAGCTTCAAAGAATGTTAACCACTCGCACGCTCACGCGTATTCAAGTGATAGAAATACAGGAATAGTTATCTATTCTTGAATTTAAAAATTATTTCAAATTTATTATAATTACAATTTGTTGCAATTATTTTAGTATTCAAATTAATCGAATAAATTTACGTTGAATATAGATATTTATTGAGTGCCCAAATGGAGGACTGAATGTAGTTTACTAATGCAATTTTTGTATTTACTTTCCATATAAAAATAGGTATATATAAAATATTTTGTAAACTTTAGGCAGACGATAGTTTCAGGTTATAGTCCATTAACAGTCTCCCCACTCACTGAACACTTACCACGAACGGTATAGCCCGTAGCTGAACACAGTGTAGATAGAATGGGGCTTGTAATCGTTAGCCGCTTCAATGAACGTTAACCACACGCACGCACCCGCTTAAACAAGCGATACTTCTAAAAGAGTTATTTATTCTAGAATCTAAAAATAATTTCGAAATTATCATAACTATATTTTATTTCAATTATTTTAAAAACATTAAAATTATTCTAATAAATTAACGTTGAATATTGATATTTAATATGTGTGCGCAAATGGATGACTGTGTAAATGATAGTTTGCTATGCAATTTTTGTATTTACTTTCCAATTACAAATTTGTATAAATTAAATATTTTGTAAACTTTAGGCAGACGATAGTTTCAGGTTATAGTCCATTAACAGTCTCCACACATACTGAACACTCAACACGAACGGTAGAACCCGTAGCTGAACACGATTTAAATAGAACGTCAATGTTACCAACCCGCACACACCCGCGTAAGCAAACGATAGTTCTAAAAGAATAGTTATGTAATCTTAAATATAAAAATAATTTCAAATTTATTTTAATTAATGGATATTTAATATGTGTGCCCAAATAGATGACTAAATATATAAATGGTTTTTTTGCAATTTAAGTATTTACTTTCCATATAAAAATAGGTGTAAATTACATATTTTGTAAACAATAGGCAGATGAAGTTTACAGGTTATAGTTCATTAACAGACAGGTTATAGTCATTAACTGAATACGCACCACGAACCGGTAGCCGGTAGCTGAACACAGTGTAGATAGAATGGGGCTTGTAATCATCAGCCGCTTCAATGAATGTTAACCACTCGCACGCAACCGCATAAACAAGCGATAGTTCTAAAAGAAGTTATTTGTTGTTAAATTGTTGAATTCATTAAAACCATATTTTATTTTAATAATTTTGAAATAATATTTATTCTAATTAATTAACATTGAATATTTACATTTTATTTATGCCCAAATGGATGTCTGTATAAATGGTAGTTTCTTATGCAATTTTTGTATTTATTTTCCTTATAAAATAGGTATACAAAATAAATATTTTATAAACATTAGGCAGACGAAGTTTTCAGGTTATAGTCCATAAACAGTCAACTCATTTACACGAACGGAATAGCCCGTAGCTGAACACAGTGTAGATAGAATGGGGCTTGTAATCGTCAGTCGCTTAAATGAATGTTAACCACCCGCTTAAACAAGCGATACTTCTAAAAGAAGAGTTATTTGTTGTTGAATTGTTGAATTTATTAAAACCATATTTTATTTCAATAATTTTGAAATAATAATTATTCTAATTAATTAACGTTGAATATTTACATTTTATTTATGCCCAAATGGATGTCCATATAAGTGATAGTTTGTTATGCAATTTTTGTATTTATTTTCCATATAAAAATAGGTATACAAAATAAATATTTTATAAACATTAGGTAGACGAAGATTTCAGGTTAAAGTCCATTAACAGACAGGTTATAGTCATTAACTGAATACGATCACGAACGGTATAGCCAGAAGCTGAACACAGTGTAGATAGAATGCGACTTGTAATCGTCTGCCGCTTAAATTAATGTTGACCACTCGCACGCACCCGCTTAAACAAGCGATACTTCTAAAAGAAGAGTTATTTGTTGTTGAATTGTTGAATTTATTATAACTATATTATATTTCAATAGTTTTGAAACAATAATTATTATAATTAATAACGTTGAATATTGATATTTTATTTATGCACAAATGGATGTCTGTACAAGTGATAGATTGGTATATCTATTATGTAAACATAAGGCAGACGAAATTTTCAGGTTATAGTCCATTAACAGACACCTCATTAACTGAATACGCACCACGAACGGTTTAGCCCGTAGTTGAACACAGTGCAGATAGAATAGGGCTTGTAATCGTCCGCAGCTTCAAATAATGTTAACCACTCACACGCTCACGCGTATTCAAGTGATAGAAATACAGGAATAGTTATCTATTCTTGAATTTAAAAATTATTTTAAATTTATTATAATTACAATTTGTTGCAATTATTTTAGTATTCAAATTAATCGAATAAATTTACTTTGAATATAGATATTTATTGAGTGCCCAAATGGAGGACTGAATGTAGTTTACTAATGCAATTTTTGTATTTACTTTCCATATAAAAATAGGTATATATAAAATATTTTGTAAACTTTAGGCAGACGATAGTTTCAGGTTATAGTCCATTAACAGTCTCCCCACTCACTGAACACTTACCACGAACGGTATAGCCCGTAGCTGAACACAGTGTAGATAGAATGGGGCTTGTAATCGTTAGCCGTTTCAATGAACGTTAACCACACGCACTCACCCCCTTAAACAAGCGATACTTCTAAAAGAGTTATTTATTCTAGAATCTTAAAATAATTTCGAATTTATCATAACTATTGTTTATTTCAATTATTTTAAAAACATTAAAATTATTATAATATATTAACGTTAAAAATTGATATTTTATTTATGCCCAAATGGATGTCTGTGTAAATGATAGTTTGTTTTGCAATTTTTTTATTTACTTTCCATATAAAAATTGGTATATATTAAATATTTTCTAAACTTTAGGCAGACGATAGTTTCAGGTTATAGTCCATTAACAGTCTCCCCACATACTGAACACTCACCACGAACGGTATAGCCCGTAGCTGAACACGGTTTATATAGAACGTTAATGAATCCAACCCGCACACACCCACGTAAGCAAACGATAGTTCTAAAAGAATAGTTATGTAATCTTAAATATAAAAATAATTTCAAATTTATTTTAATTATTTCAACACCATTATAATTATTCTAGTATATTAACGTTGAATATGGATATTTAATGTGTGCCCAAATAGATGACTAAATATATAAATGGTTTTTATGCAATTTAAGTATTTACTTTCCATATAAAAATAGGTGTAAATTACATATTTTGTAAACAATAGGCAGATGAAGTTTTCAGGTTATAGTTCATTAACAGACAGGTTATAGTCATTAACTGAATACGCACCACGAACGGTATAGCCCGTAGCTGAACACAGTGTAGATAGAATGGGGCTTGTAATCGTCAGCCGCTTCAATGAATGTTAACCACTCGCATGCACCCGCATAAACAAGCGATAGTTCTAAAAGAAGAGTTTTTTGTTGTTAAATTGTTGAATTCATTAAAACCATATTTTATTTTAATAATTTTGAAATAATATTTATTCTAATTAATTAACATTGAATATTTACATTTTATTTATGCCCAAATGGATGTCTGTATAAATGGTAGTTTCTTATGCAATTTTTGTATTTATTTTCCTTATAAAAATAGGTATACAAAATAAATATTTTATAAACATTAGGCAGACGAAGTTTTCAGGTTATAGTCCATAAACAGTCAACTCATTTACACGAACGGTATAGCCCGTAGCTGAACACAGTGTAGATAGAATGGGGCTTGTAATCGTCCGCAGCGTCAAAGAATGTTAACCACTCGCACGCTCACGCGTATTCAAGTGATAGAAATACAGGAATAGTTATCTATTCTTGAATTTAAAAATTATTTCAAATTTATTATAATTACAATTTGTTGCAATTATTTTAGTATTTAAATTAATCGAATAAATTTACGTTGCATATAGATATTTATTAAGTGCGCAAATGGAGGACTGAATGTAGTTTACTAATGCAATTTTTTGTATTTACTTTCCATATAAAAATAGGTATATATAAAATATTTTGTAAACTTTAGGCAGACGATAGTTTCTGGTTATAGTCCATTAACAGTCTCCCCACTCACTGAACAATTACCACGAACGGTATAGCCCGTAGCTGAACACAGTGTAGATAGAATGGGGCTTGTAATAGTTAGCCGCTTCAATGAACGTTAACCACACGAACGCATCCGCATAAACAAGCGATACTTCTAAAAGAGTTGTTTATTATAGAATCTAAAAATAATTTCGAATATATCATAACTATATTTTATTTCAATTATTTTAAAAACATTAAAATTATTATAATATATTAACGTTGAATATTGATATTTTATTTATGCCCAAATAGATGTCTGTGTAAATGATAGTTTGTTTTGCAATTTTTTTTATTTACTTTCCATATAAAAATTGGTATATATTAAATATTTTCTAAACTTTAGGCAGACGATAGTTTCAGGTTATAGTCCATTAACAGTCTCCCCACATACTGAACACTCACCACGAACGGTATAGCCCGTAGCTGAACACGGTTTATATAGAACGTTAATGAATCCAACCCGCACACACCCACGTAAGCAAACGATAGTTCTAAAAGAATAGTTATGTAATCTTAAATATAAAAATAATTTCAAATTTATTTTAATTATTTCAACACCATTATAATTATTCTAGTATATTAACGTTGAATATGGATATTTAATGTGTGCCCAAATAGATGACTAAATATATAAATGGTTTTTATGCAATTTAAGTATTTACTTTCCATATAAAAATAGGTGTAAATTACATATTTTGTAAACAATTGTCAGATGAAGTTTTCAGGTTATAGTTCATTAACAGACAGGTTATAGTCATTAACTGAATACGCACCACGAACGGTATAGCCCGTAGCTGAACACAGTGTAGATAGAATGGGGCTTGTAATCGTCAGCCGCTTCAATGAATGTTAACCACTCGCATGCACCCGCATAAACAAGCGATAGTTCTAAAAGAAGAGTTTTTGTTGTTAAATTGTTGAATTCATTAAAACCATATTTTATTTTAATAATTTTAAAATAATATTTATTCTAATTAATTAACATTGAATATTTACATTTTATTTATGCCCAAATGGATGTCTGTATAAATGGTAGTTTCTTATGCAATTTTTGTATTTATTTTCCTTATAAAAATAGGTATACAAAATAAATATTTTATAAACATTAGGCAGACGAAGTTTTCAGGTTATAGTCCATAAACAGTCAACTCATTTACACGAACGGTATAGCCCGTAGCTGAACACAGTGTAGATAGAATGGGGCTTGTAATCGTCCGCAGCGTCAAAGAATGTTAACCACTCGCACGCTCACGCGTATTCAAGTGATAGAAATACAGGAATAGTTATCTATTCTTGAATTTAAAAATTATTTCAAATTTATTATAATTACAATTTGTTGCAATTATTTTAGTATTTAAATTAATCGAATAAATTTACGTTGAATATAGATATTTATTAAGTGCGCAAATGGAGGACTGAATGTAGTTTACTAATGCAATTTTTTGTATTTACTTTCCATATAAAAATAGGTATATATAAAATATTTTGTAAACTTTAGGCAGACGATAGTTTCAGGTTATAGTCCATTAACAGTCTCCCCACTCACTGAACAATTACCACGAACGGTATAGCCCGTAGCTGAACACAGTGTAGATAGAATGGGGCTTGTAATAGTTAGCCGCTTCAATGAACGTTAACCACACGAACGCATCCGCATAAACAAGCGATACTTCTAAAAGAGTTGTTTATTATAGAATCTAAAAATAATTTCGAATATATCATAACTATATTTTATTTCAATTATTTTAAAAACATTAAAATTATTATAATATATTAACGTTGAATATTGATATTTTATTTATGCCCAAATAGATGTCTGTGTAAATGATAGTTTGTTTTGCAATTTTTTTTATTTACTTTCCATATAAAAATTGGTATATATTAAATATTTTCTAAACTTTAGGCAGACGATAGTTTCAGGTTATAGTCCATTAACAGTCTCCCCACATACTGAACACTCACCACGAACGGTATAGCCCGTAGCTGAACACGATTTAAATAGAACGTCAATGTTACCAACCCGCACACACCCGCGTAAGCAAACGATAGTTCTAAAAGAATAGTTATGTAATCTTAAATATAAAAATAATTTCAAATTTATTTTAATTATTTCAACACCATTATAATTATTCTAGTATATTAACGTTGAATATGGATATTTAATGTGTGCCCAAATAGATGACTAAATATATAAATGGTTTTTATGCAATTTAAGTATATACTTTCCATATAAAAATAGGTGTAAATTACATATTTTGTAAACAATAGGCAGATGAAGTTTTCAGGTTATAGTTCATTAACAGACAGGTTATAGTCATTAACTGAATACGCACCACGAACGGTATAGCCCGTAGCTGAACACAGTGTAGATAAAATGGGGCTTGTAATAGTTAGCCGCTTCAATGAACGTTAACCACACGAACGCATCCGCATAAACAAGCGATACTTCTAAAAGAGTTGTTTATTATAGAATCTAAAAATTATTTCGAATTTATTATAACTATATTTTATTTCAATTATTTTAAAACCATTAAAATTATTCTAATAAATTAACGTTGAATATTGATATTTAATATGTGTGCCCAAATGGATGACTGTGTAAATGATAGTTTGCTATGCAATTTTTGTATTTACTTTCCAATTACAAATTGGTATAAATTAAATATTTTGTAAACTTTAGGCAGACGATAGTTTCAGGTTATAGTCCATTAACAGTCTCCACACATACTGAACACTCACCACGATCGGTAGAGCCCGTAGCTGAACACGATTTAAATAGAACGTCAATGTTACCAACCCGCACACACCCACGTAAGCAAACGATAGTTCTAAAAGAATAGTTATGTAATCTTAAATATAAAAATAATTTCAAATTTATTTTAATTATTTCAACACCATTATAATTATTCTAGTATATTAACGTTGAATATGGATATTTAATGTGTGCCCAAATAGATGACTAAATATATAAATGGTTTTTATGCAATTTAAGTATTTACTTTCCATATAAAAATAGGTGTAAATTACATATTTTGTAAACAATAGGCAGATGAAGTTTTCAGGTTATAGTTCAGTAACAGACAGGTTATAGTCATTAACTGAATACGCACCACGAACGGTATAGCCAGTAGCTGAACACAGTGTAGATAGAATGGGGCTTGTAATCGTCAGCCGCTTCAATGAATGTTAACCACTCGCATGCACCCGCATAAACAAGCGATAGTTCTAAAAGAAGAGTTTTTTGTTGTTAAATTGTTGAATTCATTCAAACCATATTTTATTTTAATAATTTTGAAATAATATTTATTCTAATTAATTAACATTGAATATTTACATTTTATTTATGCCCAAATGGATGTCTGTATAAATGGTAGTTTCTTATGCAATTTTTGTATTTATTTTCCTTATAAAAATAGGTATACAAAATAAATATTTTATAAACATTAGGCAGACGAAGTTTTCAGGTTATAGTCCATAAACAGTCAACTCATTTACACGAACGGTTTAGCCCGTAGTTGAACACAGTGTAGATAGAATGGGGTTTGTAATCGTCCGCAGCTTCAAAGAATGTTAACCACTCGCACGCTCACGCGTATTCAAGTGATAGAAATACAGGAATAGTTATCTATTCTTGAATTTAAAAATTATTTCAAATTTATTATAATTACAATTTGTTGCAATTATTTTAGTATTCAAATTAATCGAATAAATTTACGTTGAATATAGATATTTATTGAGTGCCCAAATGGAGGACTGAATGTAGTTTACTAATGCAATTTTTGTATTTACTTTCCATATAAAAATAGGTATATATAAAATATTTTGTAAACTTTAGGCAGACGATAGTTTCAGGTTATAGTCCATTAACAGTCTCCACACATACTGAACACTCAACACGAACGGTAGAACCCGTAGCTGAACACGATTTAAATAGAACGTCAATGTTACCAACCCGCACACACCCGCGTAAGCAAACGATAGTTCTAAAAGAATAGTTATGTAATCTTAAATATAAAAATAATTTCAAATTTATTTTAATTAATGGATATTTAATATGTGTGCCCAAATAGATGACTAAATATATAAATGGTTTTTTTGCAATTTAAGTATTTACTTTCCATATAAAAATAGGTGTAAATTACATATTTTGTAAACAATAGGCAGATTAAGTTTACAGGTTATAGTTCATTAACAGACAGGTTATAGTCATTAACTGAATACGCACCACGAACCGGTAGCCGGTAGCTGAACACAGTGTAGATAGAATGGGGCTTGTAATCATCAGCCGCTTCAATGAATGTTAACCACTCGCACGCTCACGCGTATTCAAGTGATAGAAATACAGGAATAGTTATCTATTCTTGAATTTAAAAATTATTTCAAATTTATTATAATTACAATTTGTTGCAATTATTTTAGTATTTAAATTAATCGAATAAATTTACGTTGAATATAGATATTTATTAAGTGCGCAAATGGAGGACTGAATGTAGTTTACTAATGCAATTTTTTGTATTTACTTTCCATATAAAAATAGGTATATATAAAATATTTTGTAAACTTTAGGCAGACGATAGTTTCAGGTTATAGTCCATTAACAGTCTCCCCACTCACTGAACAATTACCACGAACGGTATAGCCCGTAGCTGAACACAGTGTAGATAGAATGGGGCTTGTAATAGTTAGCCGCTTCAATGAACGTTAACCACACGAACGCATCCGCATAAACAAGCGATACTTCTAAAAGAGTTGTTTATTATAGAATCTAAAAATAATTTCGAATATATCATAACTATATTTTATTTCAATTATTTTAAAACCATTAAAATTATTCTAATAAATTAACGTTGAATATTGATATTTAATATGTGTGCCCAAATGGATGACTGTGTAAATGATAGTTTGCTATGCAATTTTTGTATTTACTTTCCAATTACAAATTGGTATATATTAAATATTTTCTAAACTTTAGGCAGACGATAGTTTCAGGTTATAGTCCATTAACAGTCTCCCCACATACTGAACACTCACCACGAACGGTATAGCCCGTAGCTGAACACGGTTTATATAGAACGTTAATGAATCCAACCCGCACACACCCACGTAAGCAAACGATAGTTCTAAAAGAATAGTTATGTAATCTTAAATATAAAAATAATTTCAAATTTATTTTAATTATTTCAACACCATTATAATTATTCTAGTATATTAACGTTGAATATGGATATTTAATGTGTGCCCAAATAGATGACTAAATATATAAATGGTTTTTATGCAATTTAAGTATTTACTTTCCATATAAAAATAGGTGTAAATTACATATTTTGTAAACAATTGTCAGATGAAGTTTTCAGGTTATAGTTCATTAACAGACAGGTTATAGTCATTAACTGAATACGCACCACGAACGGTATAGCCCGTAGCTGAACACAGTGTAGATAGAATGGGGCTTGTAATCGTCCGCAGCGTCAAAGAATGTTAACCACTCGCACGCTCACGCGTATTCAAGTGAAAGAAATACAGGAATAGTTATCTATTCTTGAATTTAAAAATTATTTCAAATTTATTATAATTACAATTTGTTGCAATTATTTTAGTATTTAAATTAATCGAATAAATTTACGTTGAATATAGATATTTATTGAGTGCGCAAATGGAGGACTGAATGTAGTTTAGTAATGCAATTTTTTGTATTTACTTTCCATATAAAAATAGGTATATATAAAATATTTTGTAAACTTTAGGCAGACGATAGTTTCAGGTTATAGTCCATTAACAGTCTCCCCACTCACTGAACAATTACCACGAACGGTATAGCCCGTAGCTGAACACAGTGTAGATAGAATGGGGCTTGTAATCGTCCGCAGCTTCAAAGAATGTTAACCACTCGCACGCTCACGCGTATTCAAGTGATAGAAATACAGGAATAGTTATCTATTCTTGAATTTAAAAATTATTTCAAATTTATTATAATTACAATTTGTTGCAATTATTTTAGTATTTAAATTAATCGAATAAATTTACGTTGAATATAGATATTTATTGAGTGCGCAAATGGAGGACTGAATGTAGTTTACTAATGCAATTTTTTGTATTTACTTTCCATATAAAAATAGGTATATATAAAATATTTTGTAAACTTTAGGCAGACGATAGCTTCAGGTTATAGTCCATTAACAGTCTCCCCACTCACTGAACAATTACCACGAACGGTATAGCCCGTAGCTGAACACAGTGTAGATAGAATGGGGCTTGTAATAGTTAGCCGCTTCAATGAACGTTAACCACACGAACGCATCCGCATAAACAAGCGATACTTCTAAAAGAGTTGTTTATTATAGAATCTAAAAATAATTTCGAATATATCATAACTATATTTTATTGCAATTATTTTAAAAACATTAAAATTATTATAATATATTAACGTTGAATATTGATATTTTATTTATGCCCAAATAGATGTCTGTGTAAATGATAGTTTGTTTTGCAATTTTTTTTATTTACTTTCCATATAAAAATTGGTATATATTAAATATTTTCTAAACTTTAGGCAGACGATAGTTTCAGGTTATAGTCCATTAACAGTCTCCCCACATACTGAACACTCACCACGAACGGTATAGCCCGTAGCTGAACACGATTTAAATAGAACGTCAATGTTACCAACCCGCACACACCCGCGTAAGCAAACGATAGTTCTAAAAGAATAGTTATGTAATCTTAAATATAAAAATAATTTCAAATTTATTTTAATTATTTCAACACCATTATAATTATTCTAGTATATTAACGTTGAATATGGATATTTAATGTGTGCCCAAATAGATGACTAAATATATAAATGGTTTTTATGCAATTTAAGTATTTACTTTCCATATAAAAATAGGTGTAAATTACATATTTTGTAAACAATAGGCAGATGAAGTTTTCAGGTTATAGTTCATTAACAGACAGGTTATAGTCATTAACTGAATACGCACCACGAACGGTATAGCCCGTAGCTGAACACAGTGTAGATAGAATGGGGCTTGTAATCGTCAGCCGCTTCAATGAATGTTCACCACTCGCATGCACCCGCATAAACAAGCGATAGTTCTAAAAGAAGAGTTTTTTGTTGTTAAATTGTTGAATTCATTAAAACCATATTTTATTTTAATAATTTTGAAATAATATTTATTCTAATTAATTAACATTGAATATTTACATTTTATTTATGCCCAAATGGATGTCTGTATAAATGGTAGTTTCTTATGCAATTTTTGTATTTATTTTCCTTATAAAAATAGGTATACAAAATAAATATTTTATAAACATTAGGCAGACGAAGTTTTCAGGTTATAGTCCATAAACAGTCAACTCATTTACACGAACGGTATAGCCCGTAGCTGAACACAGTGTAGATAGAATGGGGCTTGTAATCGTCCGCAGCGTCAAAGAATGTTAACCACTCGCACGCTCACGCGTATTCAAGTGATAGAAATACAGGAATAGTTATCTATTCTTGAATTTAAAAATTATTTCAAATTTATTATAATTACAATTTGTTGCAATTATTTTAGTATTTAAATTAATCGAATAAATTTACGTTGAATATAGATATTTATTGAGTGCGCAAATGGAGGACTGAATGTAGTTTACTAATGCAATTTTTTGTATTTACTTTCCATATAAAAATAGGTATATATAAAATATTTTGTAAACTTTAGGCAGACGATAGCTTCAGGTTATAGTCCATTAACAGTCTCCCCACTCACTGAACAATTACCACGAACGGTATAGCCCGTAGCTGAACACAGTGTAGATAGAATGGGGCTTGTAATAGTTAGCCGCTTCAATGAACGTTAACCACACGAACGCATCCGCATAAACAAGCGATACTTCTAAAAGAGTTGTTTATTATAGAATCTAAAAATAATTTCGAATATATCATAACTATATTTTATTGCAATTATTTTAAAAACATTAAAATTATTATAATATATTAACGTTGAATATTGATATTTTATTTATGCCCAAATAGATGTCTGTGTAAATGATAGTTTGTTTTGCAATTTTTTTTATTTACTTTCCATATAAAAATTGGTATATATTAAATATTTTCTAAACTTTAGGCAGACGATAGTTTCAGGTTATAGTCCATTAACAGTCTCCCCACATACTGAACACTCACCACGAACGGTATAGCCCGTAGCTGAACACGATTTAAATAGAACGTCAATGTTACCAACCCGCACACACCCGCGTAAGCAAACGATAGTTCTAAAAGAATAGTTATGTAATCTTAAATATAAAAATAATTTCAAATTTATTTTAATTATTTCAACACCATTATAATTATTCTAGTATATTAACGTTGAATATGGATATTTAATGTGTGCCCAAATAGATGACTAAATATATAAATGGTTTTTATGCAATTTAAGTATTTACTTTCCATATAAAAATAGGTGTAAATTACATATTTTGTAAACAATAGGCAGATGAAGTTTTCAGGTTATAGTTCATTAACAGACAGGTTATAGTCATTAACTGAATACGCACCACGAACGGTATAGCCCGTAGCTGAACACAGTGTAGATAGAATGGGGCTTTTAATCGTCAGCCGCTTAAATGAATGTTCACCACCCGCTTAAACAAGCGATACTTCTAAAAGAAGAGTTATTTGTTGTTGAATTGTTGAATTCATTAAAACCATTTTTTATTTAAATAATTATGAAATAATAATTATTATAATTTATTAACGTTGAATATTGATATTTTATTTATGCCCAAATGGATGTCTGTATAAATGATAGTTTGTTATGCAATTTTTTTATTTATTTTCCATATAAAAATAGGTTTACAAAATAAATATTTTATAAACATTAGACAAACGAATATTTCAGGTTATAGTAAATCAACAGGCAGGATATAGTAATTAACTGAATACGCACCACGAACGGTTTAGCCCGTAGTTGAACACAGTGTAGATAGAATGGGGTTTGTAATCGTCCGCAGCTTCAAAGAATGTTAACCACTCGCACGCTCACGCGTATTCAAGTGATAGAAATACAGGAATAGTTATCTATTCTTGAATTTAAAAATTATTTCAAATTTATTATAATTACAATTTGTTGCAATTATTTTAGTATTCAAATTAATCGAATAAATTTACGTTGAATATAGATATTTATTGAGTGCCCAAATGGAGGACTGAATGTAGTTTACTAATGCAATATAAAATATTTTGTAAACTTTAGGCAGACGATAGTTTCAGGTTATAGTCCATTAACAGTCTCCCCACTCACTGAACACTTACCACGAACGGTATAGCCCGTAGCTGAACACAGTGTAGATAGAATGGGGCTTGTAATCGTCAGCCGCTTAAATGAATGTTAACCACCCGCTTAAACAAGCGATACTTCTAAAAGAAGAGTTATTTGTTGTTGAATTGTTGAATTTATTAAAACCATATTTTATTTCAATAATTTTGAAATAATAATTATTCTAATTAATTAACGTTGAATATTTACATTTTATTTATGCCCAAATGGATGTCTATATAAGTGATAGTTTGTTATGCAATTTTTGTATTTATTTTCCATATAAAAATAGGTATACAAAATAAATATTTTATAAACATTAGGTAGACGAAGATTTCAGTTTAAAGTCCATTAACAGACAGGTTATAGTCATTAACTGAATACGCACCACGAACGGTATAGCCCGTAGCTGAACACAGTTTAGATAGAATGGGGCTTGTAATCGTTAGCCGCTTCAATGAACGTTAACCACACGCACTCACCCCCTTAAGCAAGCGATACTTCTAAAAGAGTTATTTATTCTAGAATCTTAAAATAATTTCGAATTTATCATAACTATTGTTTATTTCAATTATTTTAAAAACATTAAAATTATTATAATATATTAACGTTAAAAATTGATATTTTATTTATGCCCAAATGGATGTCTGTGTAAATGATAGTTTGTTTTGCAATTTTTTTATTTACTTTCCATATAAAAATTGGTATATATTAAATATTTTCTAAACTTTAGGCAGACGATAGTTTCAGGTTATAGTCCATTAACAGTCTCCCCACATACTGAACAGTCACCACGAACGGTAAAGCCCGTAGCTGAACACGGTTTATATAGAACGTCAAACGATAGTTCTGTAGTTATGTATTCTTAAATATAAAAATAATTTCAAATTTATTTTAACTATATTTTATTTGAATTATTTCAACACTATTAAAATTATTCCAGACAGACACCTCATTTACACGAACGGTATAGCCCGTAGCTGAACACAGTGTAGATAGAATGGGGCTTGTAATGTCAGCGCTTAAATGAATGTTAACCACCCGCTTAAACAAGCGATACTTCTAAAAGAGTTATTTATTCTAGAATCTAAAAATTATTTCGAATTTATTATAACTATATTTTATTTCAATTATTTTAAAAACATTAAAATTATTCTAATAAATTAACGTTGAATATTGATATTTAATATGTGTGCCCAAATGGATGACTGTGTAAATGATAGTTTGCTATGCAATTTTTGTATTTACTTTCCAATTACAAATTGGTATAAATTAAATATTTTGTAAACTTTAGGCAGACGATAGTTTCAGGTTATAGTCCATTAACAGTCTCCACACATACTGAACACTCACCACGATCGGTAGAGCCCGTAGCTGAACACGATTTAAATAGAACGTCAATGTTACCAACCCGCACACACCCACGTAAGCAAACGATAGTTCTTAAAGAATAGTTATGTAATCTTAAATATAAAAATAATTTCAAATTTATTTTAATTATTTCAACACCATTATAATTATTCTAGTATATTAACGTTGAATATGGATATTTAATGTGTGCCCAAATAGATGACTAAATATATAAATGGTTTTTATGCAATTTAAGTATTTACTTTCCATATAAAAATAGGTGTAAATTACATATTTTGTAAACAATAGGCAGATGAAGTTTTCAGGTTATAGTTCAGTAACAGACAGGTTATAGTCATTAACTGAATACGCACCACGAACGGTACAGCCAGTAGCTGAACACAGTGTAGATAGAATGGGGCTTGTAATCGTCAGCCGCTTCAATGAATGTTAACCACTCGCATGCACCCGCATAAACAAGCGATAGTTCTAAAAGAAGAGTTTTTTGTTGTTAAATTGTTGAATTCATTCAAACCATATTTTATTTTAATAATTTTGAAATAATATTTATTCTAATTAATTAACATTGAATATTTACATTTTATTTATGCCCAAATGGATGTCTGTATAAATGGTAGTTTCTTATGCAATTTTTGTATTTATTTTCCTTATAAAAATAGGTATACAAAATAAATATTTTATAAACATTAGGCAGACGAAGTTTTCAGGTTATAGTCCATAAACAGTCAACTCATTTACACGAACGGTTTAGCCCGTAGTTGAACACAGTGTAGATAGAATGGGGTTTGTAATCGTCCGCAGCTTCAAAGAATGTTAACCACTCGCACGCTCACGCGTATTCAAGTGATAGAAATACAGGAATAGTTATCTATTCTTGAATTTAAAAATTATTTCAAATTTATTATAATTACAATTTGTTGCAATTATTTTAGTATTCAAATTAATCGAATAAATTTACGTTGAATATAGATATTTATTGAGTGCCCAAATGGAGGACTGAATGTAGTTTACTAATGCAATATAAAATATTTTGTAAACTTTAGGCAGACGATAGTTTCAGGTTATAGTCCATTAACAGTCTCCCCACTCACTGAACACTTACCACGAACGGTATAGCCCGTAGCTGAACACAGTGTAGATAGAATGGGGCTTGTAATCGTTAGCCGCTTCAATGAACGTTAACCACACGCACGCACCCGCTTAAACAAGCGATACTTCTAAAAGAGCTATTTATTCTAGAATCTTAAAATAATTTCGAATTTATCATAACTATTGTTTATTTCAATTATTTTAAAAACATTAAAATTATTATAATATATTAACGTTGAATATTGATATTTAATATGTGTGCGCAAATGGATGTCTGTGTAAATGATAGTTTGTTTTGCAATTTTTTTATTTACTTTCCATATAAAAATTGGTATATATTAAATATTTTCTAAACTTTAGGCAGACGATAGTTTCAGGTTATAGTCCATTAACAGTCTCCCCACATACTGAACACTCACCACGAACGGTAGAGCCCGTAGCTGAACACGGTTTATATAGAACGTTAATGAATCCAACCCGCACACACCCACGTAAGCAAACGATAGTTCTAAAAGAATAGTTATGTAATCTTAAATATAAAAATAATTTCAAATTTATTTTAATTATTTCAACACCATTATAATTATTCTAGTATATTAACGTTGAATATGGATATTTAATGTGTGCCCAAATAGATGACTAAATATATAAATGGTTTTTATGCAATTTAAGTATTTACTTTCCATATAAAAATAGGTGTAAATTACATATTTTGTAAACAATTGTCAGATGAAGTTTTCAGGTTATAGTTCATTAACAGACAGGTTATAGTCATTAACTGAATACGCACCACGAACGGTATAGCCCGTAGCTGAACACAGTGTAGATAGAATGGGGCTTGTAATCGTCAGCCGCTTCAATGAATGTTAACCACTCGCATGCACCCGCATAAACAAGCGATAGTTCTAAAAGAAGAGTTTTTTGTTGTTAAATTGTTGAATTCATTAAAACCATATTTTATTTTAATAATTTTGAAATAATATTTATTCTAATTAATTAACATTGAATATTTACATTTTATTTATGCCCAAATGGATGTCTGTATAAATGGTAGTTTCTTATGCAATTTTTGTATTTATTTTCCTTATAAAAATAGGTATACAAAATAAATATTTTATTAACATTAGGCAGACGAAGTTTTCAGGTTATAGTCCATAAACAGTCAACTCATTTACACGAACGGTATAGCCCGTAGCTGAACACAGTGTAGATAGAATGGGGCTTGTAATCGTCCGCAGCGTCAAAGAATGTTAACCACTCGCACGCTCACGCGTATTCAAGTGATAGAAATACAGGAATAGTTATCTATTCTTGAATTTAAAAATTATTTCAAATTTATTATAATTACAATTTGTTGCAATTATTTTAGTATTTAAATTAATCGAATAAATTTACGTTGAATATAGATATTTATTGAGTGCGCAAATGGAGGACTGAATGTAGTTTAGTAATGCAATTTTTTGTATTTACTTTCCATATAAAAATAGGTATATATAAAATATTTTGTAAACTTTAGGCAGACGATAGTTTCAGGTTATAGTCCATTAACAGTCTCCCCACTCACTGAACAATTACCACGAACGGTATAGCCCGTAGCTGAACACAGTGTAGATAGAATGGGGCTTGTAATAGTTAGCCGCTTCAATGAACGTTAACCACACGAACGCATCCGCATAAACAAGCGATACTTCTAAAAGAGTTGTTTATTATAGAATCTAAAAATAATTTCGAATATATCATAACTATATTTTATTTCAATTATTTTAAAAACATTAAAATTATTATAATATATTAACGTTGAATATTGATATTTTATTTATGCCCAAATAGATGACTGTGTAAATGATAGTTTGTTTTGCAATTTTTTTTATTTACTTTCCATATAAAAATTGGTATATATTAAATATTTTCTAAACTTTAGGCAGACGATAGTTTCAGGTTATAGTCCATTAACAGTCTCCCCACATACTGAACACTCACCACGAACGGTATAGCCCGTAGCTGAACACGATTTAAATAGAACGTCAATGTTACCAACCCGCACACACCCGCGTAAGCAAACGATAGTTTTAAAAGAATAGTTATGTAATCTTAAATATAAAAATAATTTCAAATTTATTTTAATTATTTCAACACCATTATAATTATTCTAGTATATTAACGTTGAATATGGATATTTAATGTGTGCCCAAATAGATGACTAAATATATAAATGGTTTTTATGCAATTTAAGTATTTACTTTCCATATAAAAATAGGTGTAAATTACATATTTTGTAAACAATAGGCAGATGAAGTTTTCAGGTTATAGTTCATTAACAGACAGGTTATAGTCATTAACTGAATACGCACCACGAACGGTATAGCCCGTAGCTGAACACAGTGTAGATAGAATGGGGCTTTTAATCGTCAGCCGCTTAAATGAATGTTCACCACCCGCTTAAACAAGCGATACTTCTAAAAGAAGAGTTATTTGTTGTTGAATTGTTGAATTCATTAAAACCATTTTTTATTTAAATAATTATGAAATAATAATTATTATAATTTATTAACGTTGAATATTGATATTTTATTTATGCCCAAATGGATGTCTGTATAAATGATAGTTTGTTATGCAATTTTTTTATTTATTTTCCATATAAAAATAGGTTTACAAAATAAATATTTTATAAACATTAGACAAACGAATATTTCAGGTTATAGTAAATCAACAGGCAGGATATAGTAATTAACTGAATACGCACCACGAACGGTTTAGCCCGTAGTTGAACACAGTGTAGATAGAATGGGGTTTGTAATCGTCCGCAGCTTCAAAGAATGTTAACCACTCGCACGCTCACGCGTATTCAAGTGATAGAAATACAGGAATAGTTATCTATTCTTGAATTTAAAAATTATTTCAAATTTATTATAATTACAATTTGTTGCAATTATTTTAGTATTCAAATTAATCGAATAAATTTACGTTGAATATAGATATTTATTGAGTGCCCAAATGGAGGACTGAATGTAGTTTACTAATGCAATTTTTGTATTTACTTTCCATATAAAAATAGGTATATATAAAATATTTTGTAAACTTTAGGCAGACGATAGTTTCAGGTTATAGTCCATTAACAGTCTCCCCACTCACTGAACACTTACCACGAACGGTATAGCCCGTAGCTGAACACAGTGTAGATAGAATGGGGCTTGTAATCGTTAGCCGCTTCAATGAACGTTAACCACACGCACGCACCCGCTTAAACAAGCGATACTTCTAAAAGAGTTATTTATTCTAGAATCTAAAAATAATTTCGAAATTATCATAACTATATTTTATTTCAATTATTTTAAAAACATTAAAATTATTCTAATAAATTAACGTTGAATATTGATATTTAATATGTGTGCGCAAATGGATGACTGTGTAAATGATAGTTTGCTATGCAATTTTTGTATTTACTTTCCAATTACAAATTTGTATAAATTAAATATTTTGTAAACTTTAGGCAGACGATAGTTTCAGGTTATAGTCCATTAACAGTCTCCACACATACTGAACACTCAACACGAACGGTAGAACCCGTAGCTGAACACGATTTAAATAGAACGTCAATGTTACCAACCCGCACACACCCGCGTAAGCAAACGATAGTTCTAAAAGAATAGTTATGTAATCTTAAATATAAAAATAATTTCAAATTTATTTTAATTAATGGATATTTAATATGTGTGCCCAAATAGATGACTAAATATATAAATGGTTTTTTTGCAATTTAAGTATTTACTTTCCATATAAAAATAGGTGTAAATTACATATTTTGTAAACAATAGGCAGATGAAGTTTACAGGTTATAGTTCATTAACAGACAGGTTATAGTCATTAACTGAATACGCACCACGAACCGGTAGCCGGTAGCTGAACACAGTGTAGATAGAATGGGGCTTGTAATCATCAGCCGCTTCAATGAATGTTAACCACTCGCACGCAACCGCATAAACAAGCGATAGTTCTAAAAGAAGTTATTTGTTGTTAAATTGTTGAATTCATTAAAACCATATTTTATTTTAATAATTTTGAAATAATATTTATTCTAATTAATTAACATTGAATATTTACATTTTATTTATGCCCAAATGGATGTCTGTATAAATGGTAGTTTCTTATGCAATTTTTGTATTTATTTTCCTTATAAAATAGGTATACAAAATAAATATTTTATAAACATTAGGCAGACGAAGTTTTCAGGTTATAGTCCATAAACAGTCAACTCATTTACACGAACGGAATAGCCCGTAGCTGAACACAGTGTAGATAGAATGGGGCTTGTAATCGTCAGTCGCTTAAATGAATGTTAACCACCCGCTTAAACAAGCGATACTTCTAAAAGAAGAGTTATTTGTTGTTGAATTGTTGAATTTATTAAAACCATATTTTATTTCAATAATTTTGAAATAATAATTATTCTAATTAATTAACGTTGAATATTTACATTTTATTTATGCCCAAATGGATGTCCATATAAGTGATAGTTTGTTATGCAATTTTTGTATTTATTTTCCATATAAAAATAGGTATACAAAATAAATATTTTATAAACATTAGGTAGACGAAGATTTCAGGTTAAAGTCCATTAACAGACAGGTTATAGTCATTAACTGAATACGATCACGAACGGTATAGCCAGAAGCTGAACACAGTGTAGATAGAATGCGACTTGTAATCGTCTGCCGCTTAAATTAATGTTGACCACTCGCACGCACCCGCTTAAACAAGCGATACTTCTAAAAGAAGAGTTATTTGTTGTTGAATTGTTGAATTTATTATAACTATATTATATTTCAATAGTTTTGAAACAATAATTATTATAATTAATAACGTTGAATATTGATATTTTATTTATGCACAAATGGATGTCTGTACAAGTGATAGATTGGTATATCTATTATGTAAACATAAGGCAGACGAAATTTTCAGGTTATAGTCCATTAACAGACACCTCATTAACTGAATACGCACCACGAACGGTTTAGCCCGTAGTTGAACACAGTGCAGATAGAATAGGGCTTGTAATCGTCCGCAGCTTCAAATAATGTTAACCACTCACACGCTCACGCGTATTCAAGTGATAGAAATACAGGAATAGTTATCTATTCTTGAATTTAAAAATTATTTTAAATTTATTATAATTACAATTTGTTGCAATTATTTTAGTATTCAAATTAATCGAATAAATTTACTTTGAATATAGATATTTATTGAGTGCCCAAATGGAGGACTGAATGTAGTTTACTAATGCAATTTTTGTATTTACTTTCCATATAAAAATAGGTATATATAAAATATTTTGTAAACTTTAGGCAGACGATAGTTTCAGGTTATAGTCCATTAACAGTCTCCCCACTCACTGAACACTTACCACGAACGGTATAGCCCGTAGCTGAACACAGTGTAGATAGAATGGGGCTTGTAATCGTTAGCCGTTTCAATGAACGTTAACCACACGCACTCACCCCCTTAAACAAGCGATACTTCTAAAAGAGTTATTTATTCTAGAATTTTAAAATAATTTCGAATTTATCATAACTATTGTTTATTTCAATTATTTTAAAAACATTAAAATTATTATAATATATTAACGTTAAAAATTGATATTTTATTTATGCCCAAATGGATGTCTGTGTAAATGATAGTTTGTTTTGCAATTTTTTTATTTACTTTCCATATAAAAATTGGTATATATTAAATATTTTCTAAACTTTAGGCAGACGATAGTTTCAGGTTATAGTCCATTAACAGTCTCCCCACATACTGAACACTCACCACGAACGGTATAGCCCGTAGCTGAACACGGTTTATATAGAACGTTAATGAATCCAACCCGCACACACCCACGTAAGCAAACGATAGTTCTAAAAGAATAGTTATGTAATCTTAAATATAAAAATAATTTCAAATTTATTTTAATTATTTCAACACCATTATAATTATTCTAGTATATTAACGTTGAATATGGATATTTAATGTGTGCCCAAATAGATGACTAAATATATAAATGGTTTTTATGCAATTTAAGTATTTACTTTCCATATAAAAATAGGTGTAAATTACATATTTTGTAAACAATAGGCAGATGAAGTTTTCAGGTTATAGTTCATTAACAGACAGGTTATAGTCATTAACTGAATACGCACCACGAACGGTATAGCCCGTAGCTGAACACAGTGTAGATAGAATGGGGCTTGTAATCGTCAGCCGCTTCAATGAATGTTAACCACTCGCATGCACCCGCATAAACAAGCGATAGTTCTAAAAGAAGAGTTTTTTGTTGTTAAATTGTTGAATTCATTAAAACCATATTTTATTTTAATAATTTTGAAATAATATTTATTCTAATTAATTAACATTGAATATTTACATTTTATTTATGCCCAAATGGATGTCTGTATAAATGGTAGTTTCTTATGCAATTTTTGTATTTATTTTCCTTATAAAAATAGGTATACAAAATAAATATTTTATAAACATTAGGCAGACGAAGTTTTCAGGTTATAGTCCATAAACAGTCAACTCATTTACACGAACGGTATAGCCCGTAGCTGAACACAGTGTAGATAGAATGGGGCTTGTAATCGTCCGCAGCGTCAAAGAATGTTAACCACTCGCACGCTCACGCGTATTCAAGTGATAGAAATACAGGAATAGTTATCTATTCTTGAATTTAAAAATTATTTCAAATTTATTATAATTACAATTTGTTGCAATTATTTTAGTATTTAAATTAATCGAATAAATTTACGTTGCATATAGATATTTATTAAGTGCGCAAATGGAGGACTGAATGTAGTTTACTAATGCAATTTTTTGTATTTACTTTCCATATAAAAATAGGTATATATAAAATATTTTGTAAACTTTAGGCAGACGATAGTTTCTGGTTATAGTCCATTAACAGTCTCCCCACTCACTGAACAATTACCACGAACGGTATAGCCCGTAGCTGAACACAGTGTAGATAGAATGGGGCTTGTAATAGTTAGCCGCTTCAATGAACGTTAACCACACGAACGCATCCGCATAAACAAGCGATACTTCTAAAAGAGTTGTTTATTATAGAATCTAAAAATAATTTCGAATATATCATAACTATATTTTATTTCAATTATTTTAAAAACATTAAAATTATTATAATATATTAACGTTGAATATTGATATTTTATTTATGCCCAAATAGATGTCTGTGTAAATGATAGTTTGTTTTGCAATTTTTTTTATTTACTTTCCATATAAAAATTGGTATATATTAAATATTTTCTAAACTTTAGGCAGACGATAGTTTCAGGTTATAGTCCATTAACAGTCTCCCCACATACTGAACACTCACCACGAACGGTATAGCCCGTAGCTGAACACGGTTTATATAGAACGTTAATGAATCCAACCCGCACACACCCACGTAAGCAAACGATAGTTCTAAAAGAATAGTTATGTAATCTTAAATATAAAAATAATTTCAAATTTATTTTAATTATTTCAACACCATTATAATTATTCTAGTATATTAACGTTGAATATGGATATTTAATGTGTGCCCAAATAGATGACTAAATATATAAATGGTTTTTATGCAATTTAAGTATTTACTTTCCATATAAAAATAGGTGTAAATTACATATTTTGTAAACAATTGTCAGATGAAGTTTTCAGGTTATAGTTCATTAACAGACAGGTTATAGTCATTAACTGAATACGCACCACGAACGGTATAGCCCGTAGCTGAACACAGTGTAGATAGAATGGGGCTTGTAATCGTCAGCCGCTTCAATGAATGTTAACCACTCGCATGCACCCGCATAAACAAGCGATAGTTCTAAAAGAAGAGTTTTTGTTGTTAAATTGTTGAATTCATTAAAACCATATTTTATTTTAATAATTTTAAAATAATATTTATTCTAATTAATTAACATTGAATATTTACATTTTATTTATGCCCAAATGGATGTCTGTATAAATGGTAGTTTCTTATGCAATTTTTGTATTTATTTTCCTTATAAAAATAGGTATACAAAATAAATATTTTATAAACATTAGGCAGACGAAGTTTTCAGGTTATAGTCCATAAACAGTCAACTCATTTACACGAACGGTATAGCCCGTAGCTGAACACAGTGTAGATAGAATGGGGCTTGTAATCGTCCGCAGCGTCAAAGAATGTTAACCACTCGCACGCTCACGCGTATTCAAGTGATAGAAATACAGGAATAGTTATCTATTCTTGAATTTAAAAATTATTTCAAATTTATTATAATTACAATTTGTTGCAATTATTTTAGTATTTAAATTAATCGAATAAATTTACGTTGAATATAGATATTTATTAAGTGCGCAAATGGAGGACTGAATGTAGTTTACTAATGCAATTTTTTGTATTTACTTTCCATATAAAAATAGGTATATATAAAATATTTTGTAAACTTTAGGCAGACGATAGTTTCAGGTTATAGTCCATTAACAGTCTCCCCACTCACTGAACAATTACCACGAACGGTATAGCCCGTAGCTGAACACAGTGTAGATAGAATGGGGCTTGTAATAGTTAGCCGCTTCAATGAACGTTAACCACACGAACGCATCCGCATAAACAAGCGATACTTCTAAAAGAGTTGTTTATTATAGAATCTAAAAATAATTTCGAATATATCATAACTATATTTTATTTCAATTATTTTAAAAACATTAAAATTATTATAATATATTAACGTTGAATATTGATATTTTATTTATGCCCAAATAGATGTCTGTGTAAATGATAGTTTGTTTTGCAATTTTTTTTATTTACTTTCCATATAAAAATTGGTATATATTAAATATTTTCTAAACTTTAGGCAGACGATAGTTTCAGGTTATAGTCCATTAACAGTCTCCCCACATACTGAACACTCACCACGAACGGTATAGCCCGTAGCTGAACACGATTTAAATAGAACGTCAATGTTACCAACCCGCACACACCCGCGTAAGCAAACGATAGTTCTAAAAGAATAGTTATGTAATCTTAAATATAAAAATAATTTCAAATTTATTTTAATTATTTCAACACCATTATAATTATTCTAGTATATTAACGTTGAATATGGATATTTAATGTGTGCCCAAATAGATGACTAAATATATAAATGGTTTTTATGCAATTTAAGTATATACTTTCCATATAAAAATAGGTGTAAATTACATATTTTGTAAACAATAGGCAGATGAAGTTTTCAGGTTATAGTTCATTAACAGACAGGTTATAGTCATTAACTGAATACGCACCACGAACGGTATAGCCCGTAGCTGAACACAGTGTAGATAAAATGGGGCTTGTAATAGTTAGCCGCTTCAATGAACGTTAACCACACGAACGCATCCGCATAAACAAGCGATACTTCTAAAAGAGTTGTTTATTATAGAATCTAA
Organism: Drosophila immigrans; assembly: GCA_963583835.1. Taxonomy (NCBI): domain Eukaryota; kingdom Metazoa; phylum Arthropoda; class Insecta; order Diptera; family Drosophilidae; genus Drosophila; species Drosophila immigrans. Next base: position 19,260,240 of record OY757143.1, on the reverse strand, counting down.
AAATTATTTCGAATTTATTATAACTATATTTTATTTCAATTATTTTAAAACCATTAAAATTATTCTAATAAATTAACGTTGAATATTGATATTTAATATGTGTGCCCAAATGGATGACTGTGTAAATGATAGTTTGCTATGCAATTTTTGTATTTACTTTCCAATTACAAATTGGTATAAATTAAATATTTTGTAAACTTTAGGCAGACGATAGTTTCAGGTTATAGTCCATTAACAGTCTCCACACATACTGAACACTCACCACGATCGGTAGAGCCCGTAGCTGAACACGATTTAAATAGAACGTCAATGTTACCAACCCGCACACACCCACGTAAGCAAACGATAGTTCTAAAAGAATAGTTATGTAATCTTAAATATAAAAATAATTTCAAATTTATTTTAATTATTTCAACACCATTATAATTATTCTAGTATATTAACGTTGAATATGGATATTTAATGTGTGCCCAAATAGATGACTAAATATATAAATGGTTTTTATGCAATTTAAGTATTTACTTTCCATATAAAAATAGGTGTAAATTACATATTTTGTAAACAATAGGCAGATGAAGTTTTCAGGTTATAGTTCAGTAACAGACAGGTTATAGTCATTAACTGAATACGCACCACGAACGGTATAGCCAGTAGCTGAACACAGTGTAGATAGAATGGGGCTTGTAATCGTCAGCCGCTTCAATGAATGTTAACCACTCGCATGCACCCGCATAAACAAGCGATAGTTCTAAAAGAAGAGTTTTTTGTTGTTAAATTGTTGAATTCATTCAAACCATATTTTATTTTAATAATTTTGAAATAATATTTATTCTAATTAATTAACATTGAATATTTACATTTTATTTATGCCCAAATGGATGTCTGTATAAATGGTAGTTTCTTATGCAATTTTTGTATTTATTTTCCTTATAAAAATAGGTATACAAAATAAATATTTTATAAACATTAGGCAGACGAAGTTTTCAGGTTATAGTCCATAAACAGTCAACTCATTTACACGAACGGTTTAGCCCGTAGTTGAACACAGTGTAGATAGAATGGGGTTTGTAATCGTCCGCAGCTTCAAAGAATGTTAACCACTCGCACGCTCACGCGTATTCAAGTGATAGAAATACAGGAATAGTTATCTATTCTTGAATTTAAAAATTATTTCAAATTTATTATAATTACAATTTGTTGCAATTATTTTAGTATTCAAATTAATCGAATAAATTTACGTTGAATATAGATATTTATTGAGTGCCCAAATGGAGGACTGAATGTAGTTTACTAATGCAATTTTTGTATTTACTTTCCATATAAAAATAGGTATATATAAAATATTTTGTAAACTTTAGGCAGACGATAGTTTCAGGTTATAGTCCATTAACAGTCTCCACACATACTGAACACTCAACACGAACGGTAGAACCCGTAGCTGAACACGATTTAAATAGAACGTCAATGTTACCAACCCGCACACACCCGCGTAAGCAAACGATAGTTCTAAAAGAATAGTTATGTAATCTTAAATATAAAAATAATTTCAAATTTATTTTAATTAATGGATATTTAATATGTGTGCCCAAATAGATGACTAAATATATAAATGGTTTTTTTGCAATTTAAGTATTTACTTTCCATATAAAAATAGGTGTAAATTACATATTTTGTAAACAATAGGCAGATTAAGTTTACAGGTTATAGTTCATTAACAGACAGGTTATAGTCATTAACTGAATACGCACCACGAACCGGTAGCCGGTAGCTGAACACAGTGTAGATAGAATGGGGCTTGTAATCATCAGCCGCTTCAATGAATGTTAACCACTCGCACGCTCACGCGTATTCAAGTGATAGAAATACAGGAATAGTTATCTATTCTTGAATTTAAAAATTATTTCAAATTTATTATAATTACAATTTGTTGCAATTATTTTAGTATTTAAATTAATCGAATAAATTTACGTTGAATATAGATATTTATTAAGTGCGCAAATGGAGGACTGAATGTAGTTTACTAATGCAATTTTTTGTATTTACTTTCCATATAAAAATAGGTATATATAAAATATTTTGTAAACTTTAGGCAGACGATAGTTTCAGGTTATAGTCCATTAACAGTCTCCCCACTCACTGAACAATTACCACGAACGGTATAGCCCGTAGCTGAACACAGTGTAGATAGAATGGGGCTTGTAATAGTTAGCCGCTTCAATGAACGTTAACCACACGAACGCATCCGCATAAACAAGCGATACTTCTAAAAGAGTTGTTTATTATAGAATCTAAAAATAATTTCGAATATATCATAACTATATTTTATTTCAATTATTTTAAAACCATTAAAATTATTCTAATAAATTAACGTTGAATATTGATATTTAATATGTGTGCCCAAATGGATGACTGTGTAAATGATAGTTTGCTATGCAATTTTTGTATTTACTTTCCAATTACAAATTGGTATATATTAAATATTTTCTAAACTTTAGGCAGACGATAGTTTCAGGTTATAGTCCATTAACAGTCTCCCCACATACTGAACACTCACCACGAACGGTATAGCCCGTAGCTGAACACGGTTTATATAGAACGTTAATGAATCCAACCCGCACACACCCACGTAAGCAAACGATAGTTCTAAAAGAATAGTTATGTAATCTTAAATATAAAAATAATTTCAAATTTATTTTAATTATTTCAACACCATTATAATTATTCTAGTATATTAACGTTGAATATGGATATTTAATGTGTGCCCAAATAGATGACTAAATATATAAATGGTTTTTATGCAATTTAAGTATTTACTTTCCATATAAAAATAGGTGTAAATTACATATTTTGTAAACAATTGTCAGATGAAGTTTTCAGGTTATAGTTCATTAACAGACAGGTTATAGTCATTAACTGAATACGCACCACGAACGGTATAGCCCGTAGCTGAACACAGTGTAGATAGAATGGGGCTTGTAATCGTCCGCAGCGTCAAAGAATGTTAACCACTCGCACGCTCACGCGTATTCAAGTGAAAGAAATACAGGAATAGTTATCTATTCTTGAATTTAAAAATTATTTCAAATTTATTATAATTACAATTTGTTGCAATTATTTTAGTATTTAAATTAATCGAATAAATTTACGTTGAATATAGATATTTATTGAGTGCGCAAATGGAGGACTGAATGTAGTTTAGTAATGCAATTTTTTGTATTTACTTTCCATATAAAAATAGGTATATATAAAATATTTTGTAAACTTTAGGCAGACGATAGTTTCAGGTTATAGTCCATTAACAGTCTCCCCACTCACTGAACAATTACCACGAACGGTATAGCCCGTAGCTGAACACAGTGTAGATAGAATGGGGCTTGTAATAGTTAGCCGCTTCAATGAACGTTAACCACACGAACGCATCCGCATAAACAAGCGATACTTCTAAAAGAGTTGTTTATTATAGAATCTAAAAATAATTTCGAATATATCATAACTATATTTTATTTCAATTATTTTAAAAACATTAAAATTATTATAATATATTAACGTTGAATATTGATATTTTATTTATGCCCAAATAGATGTCTGTGTAAATGATAGTTTGTTTTGCAATTTTTTTTATTTACTTTCCATATAAAAATTGGTATATATTAAATATTTTCTAAACTTTAGGCAGACGATAGTTTCAGGTTATAGTCCATTAACAGTCTCCCCACATACTGAACACTCACCACGAACGGTATAGCCCGTAGCTGAACACGATTTAAATAGAACGTCAATGTTACCAACCCGCACACACCCGCGTAAGCAAACGATAGTTCTAAAAGAATAGTTATGTAATCTTAAATATAAAAATAATTTCAAATTTATTTTAATTATTTCAACACCATTATAATTATTCTAGTATATTAACGTTGAATATGGATATTTAATGTGTGCCCAAATAGATGACTAAATATATAAATGGTTTTTATGCAATTTAAGTATTTACTTTCCATATAAAAATAGGTGTAAATTACATATTTTGTAAACAATAGGCAGATGAAGTTTTCAGGTTATAGTTCATTAACAGACAGGTTATAGTCATTAACTGAATACGCACCACGAACGGTATAGCCCGTAGCTGAACACAGTGTAGATAGAATGGGGCTTTTAATCGTCAGCCGCTTAAATGAATGTTCACCACCCGCTTAAACAAGCGATACTTCTAAAAGAAGAGTTATTTGTTGTTGAATTGTTGAATTCATTAAAACCATTTTTTATTTAAATAATTATGAAATAATAATTATTATAATTTATTAACGTTGAATATTGATATTTTATTTTTGCCCAAATGGATGTCTGTATAAATGATAGTTTGTTATGCAATTTTTGTATTTATTTTCCATATAAAAATAGGTTTACAAAATAAATATTTTATAAACATTAGGCAAACGAATATTTCAGGTTATAGTAAATCAACAGGCAGGATATAGTAATTAACTGAATACGCACCACGAACGGTTTAGCCCGTAGTTGAACACAGTGTAGATAGAATGGGGTTTGTAATCGTCCGCAGCTTCAAAGAATGTTAACCACTCGCACGCTTACGCGTATTCAAGTGATAGAAATACAGGAATAGTTATTTATTCTTGAATTTAAAAATTATTTCAAATTTATTATAATTACAATTTGTTGCAATTATTTTAGTATTCAAATTAATCGAATAAATTTACGTTGAAAATAGATATTTATTGAGTGCCCAAATGGAGGACTGAATGTAGTTTACTAATGCAATTTTTGTATTTACTTTCCATATAAAAATAGGTATATATAAAATATTTTGTAAACTTTAGGCAGACGATAGTTTCAGGTTATAGTCCATTAACAGTCTCCCCACTCACTGAACACTTACCACGAACGGTATAGCCCGTAGCTGAACACAGTGTAGATAGAATGGGGCTTGTAATCGTTAGCCGCTTCAATGAACGTTAACCACACGCACGCACCCGCATAAACAAGCGATACTTCTAAAAGAGCTATTTATTCTAGAATCTAAAAATAATTTCGAATATATCATAACTATATTTTATTTCAATTATTTTAAAAACATTAAAATTATTTTAATAAACTAACATTGAATATTGATATTTAATATGTGTGCCCAAACGGATGGCTGTGTAAATGATAGTTTGCTATGCAATTTTTGTATTTACTTTCCAAATACAAATTGGTATATATTAAATATTTTGTGAACAATAGGCAGACAAAGTTTTCAGGTTATAGTCCATTATCAGTCTCCACACATACTGAACACTCACCACGAACGGTAGAGCCCGTAGCTGAACACGATTAAAATATAACGTCAATGTTACCAACCCGCACACACCCGCGTAGTTATGTAATCTTAAATATAAAAATAATTTCAATTTTATTTTAATTAATGGATATTTGAATATGGATATTTAATATGTGTGCCCAAATAGATGACTAAATATATAAATGGTTTTTATGCAATTTAAGTATTTACTTTCCATATAAAAATAGGTGTAAATTACATATTTTGTAAACAATTGTCAGATGAAGTTTTCAGGTTATAGTTCATTAACAGACAGGTTATAGTCATTAACTGAATACGCACCACGAACGGTATAGCCCGTAGCTGAACACAGTGTAGATAGAATGGGGCTTGTAATCGTCAGCCGCTTCAATGAATGTTAACCACTCGCATGCACCCGCATAAACAAGCGATAGTTCTAAAAGAAGAGTTTTTTGTTGTTAAATTGTTGAATTCATTAAAACCATATTTTATTTTAATAATTTTGAAATAATATTTATTCTAATTAATTAACATTGAATATTTACATTTTATTTATGCCCAAATGGATGTCTGTATAAATGGTAGTTTCTTATGCAATTTTTGTATTTATTTTCCTTATAAAAATAGGTATACAAAATAAATATTTTATAAACATTAGGCAGACGAAGTTTTCAGGTTATAGTCCATAAACAGTCAACTCATTTACACGAACGGTATAGCCCGTAGCTGAACACAGTGTAGATAGAATGGGGCTTGTAATCGTCCGCAGCGTCAAAGAATGTTAACCACTCGCACGCTCACGCGTATTCAAGTGATAGAAATACAGGAATAGTTATCTATTCTTGAATTTAAAAATTATTTCAAATTTATTATAATTACAATTTGTTGCAATTATTTTAGTATTTAAATTAATCGAATAAATTTACGTTGCATATAGATATTTATTAAGTGCGCAAATGGAGGACTGAATGTAGTTTACTAATGCAATTTTTTGTATTTACTTTCCATATAAAAATAGGTATATATAAAATATTTTGTAAACTTTAGGCAGACGATAGTTTCTGGTTATAGTCCATTAACAGTCTCCCCACTCACTGAACAATTACCACGAACGGTATAGCCCGTAGCTGAACACAGTGTAGATAGAATGGGGCTTGTAATAGTTAGCCGCTTCAATGAACGTTAACCACACGAACGCATCCGCATAAACAAGCGATACTTCTAAAAGAGTTGTTTATTATAGAATCTAAAAATAATTTCGAATATATCATAACTATATTTTATTTCAATTATTTTAAAAACATTAAAATTATTATAATATATTAACGTTGAATATTGATATTTTATTTATGCCCAAATAGATGTCTGTGTAAATGATAGTTTGTTTTGCAATTTTTTTTATTTACTTTCCATATAAAAATTGGTATATATTAAATATTTTCTAAACTTTAGGCAGACGATAGTTTCAGGTTATAGTCCATTAACAGTCTCCCCACATACTGAACACTCACCACGAACGGTATAGCCCGTAGCTGAACACGGTTTATATAGAACGTTAATGAATCCAACCCGCACACACCCACGTAAGCAAACGATAGTTCTAAAAGAATAGTTATGTAATCTTAAATATAAAAATAATTTCAAATTTATTTTAATTATTTCAACACCATTATAATTATTCTAGTATATTAACGTTGAATATGGATATTTAATGTGTGCCCAAATAGATGACTAAATATATAAATGGTTTTTATGCAATTTAAGTATTTACTTTCCATATAAAAATAGGTGTAAATTACATATTTTGTAAACAATTGTCAGATGAAGTTTTCAGGTTATAGTTCATTAACAGACAGGTTATAGTCATTAACTGAATACGCACCACGAACGGTATAGCCCGTAGCTGAACACAGTGTAGATAGAATGGGGCTTGTAATCGTCAGCCGCTTCAATGAATGTTAACCACTCGCATGCACCCGCATAAACAAGCGATAGTTCTAAAAGAAGAGTTTTTGTTGTTAAATTGTTGAATTCATTAAAACCATATTTTATTTTAATAATTTTAAAATAATATTTATTCTAATTAATTAACATTGAATATTTACATTTTATTTATGCCCAAATGGATGTCTGTATAAATGGTAGTTTCTTATGCAATTTTTGTATTTATTTTCCTTATAAAAATAGGTATACAAAATAAATATTTTATAAACATTAGGCAGACGAAGTTTTCAGGTTATAGTCCATAAACAGTCAACTCATTTACACGAACGGTATAGCCCGTAGCTGAACACAGTGTAGATAGAATGGGGCTTGTAATCGTCCGCAGCGTCAAAGAATGTTAACCACTCGCACGCTCACGCGTATTCAAGTGATAGAAATACAGGAATAGTTATCTATTCTTGAATTTAAAAATTATTTCAAATTTATTATAATTACAATTTGTTGCAATTATTTTAGTATTTAAATTAATCGAATAAATTTACGTTGAATATAGATATTTATTAAGTGCGCAAATGGAGGACTGAATGTAGTTTACTAATGCAATTTTTTGTATTTACTTTCCATATAAAAATAGGTATATATAAAATATTTTGTAAACTTTAGGCAGACGATAGTTTCAGGTTATAGTCCATTAACAGTCTCCCCACTCACTGAACAATTACCACGAACGGTATAGCCCGTAGCTGAACACAGTGTAGATAGAATGGGGCTTGTAATAGTTAGCCGCTTCAATGAACGTTAACCACACGAACGCATCCGCATAAACAAGCGATACTTCTAAAAGAGTTGTTTATTATAGAATCTAAAAATAATTTCGAATATATCATAACTATATTTTATTTCAATTATTTTAAAAACATTAAAATTATTATAATATATTAACGTTGAATATTGATATTTTATTTATGCCCAAATAGATGTCTGTGTAAATGATAGTTTGTTTTGCAATTTTTTTTATTTACTTTCCATATAAAAATTGGTATATATTAAATATTTTCTAAACTTTAGGCAGACGATAGTTTCAGGTTATAGTCCATTAACAGTCTCCCCACATACTGAACACTCACCACGAACGGTATAGCCCGTAGCTGAACACAGTGTAGATAGAATGGGGCTTGTAATAGTTAGCCGCTTCAATGAACGTTAACCACACGAACGCATCCGCATAAACAAGCGATACTTCTAAAAGAGTTGTTTATTATAGAATCTAAAAATTATTTCGAATTTATTATAACTATATTTTATTTCAATTATTTTAAAACCATTAAAATTATTCTAATAAATTAACGTTGAATATTGATATTTAATATGTGTGCCCAAATGGATGACTGTGTAAATGATAGTTTGCTATGCAATTTTTGTATTTACTTTCCAATTACAAATTGGTATAAATTAAATATTTTGTAAACTTTAGGCAGACGATAGTTTCAGGTTATAGTCCATTAACAGTCTCCACACATACTGAACACTCACCACGATCGGTAGAGCCCGTAGCTGAACACGATTTAAATAGAACGTCAATGTTACCAACCCGCACACACCCACGTAAGCAAACGATAGTTCTAAAAGAATAGTTATGTAATCTTAAATATAAAAATAATTTCAAATTTATTTTAATTATTTCAACACCATTATAATTATTCTAGTATATTAACGTTGAATATGGATATTTAATGTGTGCCCAAATAGATGACTAAATATATAAATGGTTTTTATGCAATTTAAGTATTTACTTTCCATATAAAAATAGGTGTAAATTACATATTTTGTAAACAATAGGCAGATGAAGTTTTCAGGTTATAGTTCAGTAACAGACAGGTTATAGTCATTAACTGAATACGCACCACGAACGGTATAGCCAGTAGCTGAACACAGTGTAGATAGAATGGGGCTTGTAATCGTCAGCCGCTTCAATGAATGTTAACCACTCGCATGCACCCGCATAAACAAGCGATAGTTCTAAAAGAAGAGTTTTTTGTTGTTAAATTGTTGAATTCATTCAAACCATATTTTATTTTAATAATTTTGAAATAATATTTATTCTAATTAATTAACATTGAATATTTACATTTTATTTATGCCCAAATGGATGTCTGTATAAATGGTAGTTTCTTATGCAATTTTTGTATTTATTTTCCTTATAAAAATAGGTATACAAAATAAATATTTTATAAACATTAGGCAGACGAAGTTTTCAGGTTATAGTCCATAAACAGTCAACTCATTTACACGAACGGTTTAGCCCGTAGTTGAACACAGTGTAGATAGAATGGGGTTTGTAATCGTCCGCAGCTTCAAAGAATGTTAACCACTCGCACGCTCACGCGTATTCAAGTGATAGAAATACAGGAATAGTTATCTATTCTTGAATTTAAAAATTATTTCAAATTTATTATAATTACAATTTGTTGCAATTATTTTAGTATTCAAATTAATCGAATAAATTTACGTTGAATATAGATATTTATTGAGTGCCCAAATGGAGGACTGAATGTAGTTTACTAATGCAATTTTTGTATTTACTTTCCATATAAAAATAGGTATATATAAAATATTTTGTAAACTTTAGGCAGACGATAGTTTCAGGTTATAGTCCATTAACAGTCTCCACACATACTGAACACTCAACACGAACGGTAGAACCCGTAGCTGAACACGATTTAAATAGAACGTCAATGTTACCAACCCGCACACACCCGCGTAAGCAAACGATAGTTCTAAAAGAATAGTTATGTAATCTTAAATATAAAAATAATTTCAAATTTATTTTAATTAATGGATATTTAATATGTGTGCCCAAATAGATGACTAAATATATAAATGGTTTTTTTGCAATTTAAGTATTTACTTTCCATATAAAAATAGGTGTAAATTACATATTTTGTAAACAATAGGCAGATTAAGTTTACAGGTTATAGTTCATTAACAGACAGGTTATAGTCATTAACTGAATACGCACCACGAACCGGTAGCCGGTAGCTGAACACAGTGTAGATAGAATGGGGCTTGTAATCATCAGCCGCTTCAATGAATGTTAACCACTCGCACGCTCACGCGTATTCAAGTGATAGAAATACAGGAATAGTTATCTATTCTTGAATTTAAAAATTATTTCAAATTTATTATAATTACAATTTGTTGCAATTATTTTAGTATTTAAATTAATCGAATAAATTTACGTTGAATATAGATATTTATTAAGTGCGCAAATGGAGGACTGAATGTAGTTTACTAATGCAATTTTTTGTATTTACTTTCCATATAAAAATAGGTATATATAAAATATTTTGTAAACTTTAGGCAGACGATAGTTTCAGGTTATAGTCCATTAACAGTCTCCCCACTCACTGAACAATTACCACGAACGGTATAGCCCGTAGCTGAACACAGTGTAGATAGAATGGGGCTTGTAATAGTTAGCCGCTTCAATGAACGTTAACCACACGAACGCATCCGCATAAACAAGCGATACTTCTAAAAGAGTTGTTTATTATAGAATCTAAAAATAATTTCGAATATATCATAACTATATTTTATTTCAATTATTTTAAAACCATTAAAATTATTCTAATAAATTAACGTTGAATATTGATATTTAATATGTGTGCCCAAATGGATGACTGTGTAAATGATAGTTTGCTATGCAATTTTTGTATTTACTTTCCAATTACAAATTGGTATATATTAAATATTTTCTAAACTTTAGGCAGACGATAGTTTCAGGTTATAGTCCATTAACAGTCTCCCCACATACTGAACACTCACCACGAACGGTATAGCCCGTAGCTGAACACGGTTTATATAGAACGTTAATGAATCCAACCCGCACACACCCACGTAAGCAAACGATAGTTCTAAAAGAATAGTTATGTAATCTTAAATATAAAAATAATTTCAAATTTATTTTAATTATTTCAACACCATTATAATTATTCTAGTATATTAACGTTGAATATGGATATTTAATGTGTGCCCAAATAGATGACTAAATATATAAATGGTTTTTATGCAATTTAAGTATTTACTTTCCATATAAAAATAGGTGTAAATTACATATTTTGTAAACAATTGTCAGATGAAGTTTTCAGGTTATAGTTCATTAACAGACAGGTTATAGTCATTAACTGAATACGCACCACGAACGGTATAGCCCGTAGCTGAACACAGTGTAGATAGAATGGGGCTTGTAATCGTCCGCAGCGTCAAAGAATGTTAACCACTCGCACGCTCACGCGTATTCAAGTGAAAGAAATACAGGAATAGTTATCTATTCTTGAATTTAAAAATTATTTCAAATTTATTATAATTACAATTTGTTGCAATTATTTTAGTATTTAAATTAATCGAATAAATTTACGTTGAATATAGATATTTATTGAGTGCGCAAATGGAGGACTGAATGTAGTTTAGTAATGCAATTTTTTGTATTTACTTTCCATATAAAAATAGGTATATATAAAATATTTTGTAAACTTTAGGCAGACGATAGTTTCAGGTTATAGTCCATTAACAGTCTCCCCACTCACTGAACAATTACCACGAACGGTATAGCCCGTAGCTGAACACAGTGTAGATAGAATGGGGCTTGTAATAGTTAGCCGCTTCAATGAACGTTAACCACACGAACGCATCCGCATAAACAAGCGATACTTCTAAAAGAGTTGTTTATTATAGAATCTAAAAATAATTTCGAATATATCATAACTATATTTTATTTCAATTATTTTAAAAACATTAAAATTATTATAATATATTAACGTTGAATATTGATATTTTATTTATGCCCAAATAGATGTCTGTGTAAATGATAGTTTGTTTTGCAATTTTTTTTATTTACTTTCCATATAAAAATTGGTATATATTAAATATTTTCTAAACTTTAGGCAGACGATAGTTTCAGGTTATAGTCCATTAACAGTCTCCCCACATACTGAACACTCACCACGAACGGTATAGCCCGTAGCTGAACACGATTTAAATAGAACCTCAATGTTACCAACCCGCACACACCCGCGTAAGCAAACGATAGTTCTAAAAGAATAGTTATGTAATCTTAAATATAAAAATAATTTCAAATTTATTTTAATTATTTCAACACCATTATAATTATTCTAGTATATTAACGTTGAATATGGATATTTAATGTGTGCCCAAATAGATGACTAAATATATAAATGGTTTTTATGCAATTTAAGTATTTACTTTCCATATAAAAATAGGTGTAAATTACATATTTTGTAAACAATAGGCAGATGAAGTTTTCAGGTTATAGTTCATTAACAGACAGGTTATAGTCATTAACTGAATACGCACCACGAACGGTATAGCCCGTAGCTGAACACAGTGTAGATAGAATGGGGCTTTTAATCGTCAGCCGCTTAAATGAATGTTCACCACCCGCTTAAACAAGCGATACTTCTAAAAGAAGAGTTATTTGTTGTTGAATTGTTGAATTCATTAAAACCATTTTTTATTTAAATAATTATGAAATAATAATTATTATAATTTATTAACGTTGAATATTGATATTTTATTTTTGCCCAAATGGATGTCTGTATAAATGATAGTTTGTTATGCAATTTTTGTATTTATTTTCCATATAAAAATAGGTTTACAAAATAAATATTTTATAAACATTAGGCAAACGAATATTTCAGGTTATAGTAAATCAACAGGCAGGATATAGTAATTAACTGAATACGCACCACGAACGGTTTAGCCCGTAGTTGAACACAGTGTAGATAGAATGGGGTTTGTAATCGTCCGCAGCTTCAAAGAATGTTAACCACTCGCACGCTTACGCGTATTCAAGTGATAGAAATACAGGAATAGTTATCTATTCTTGAATTTAAAAATTATTTCAAATTTATTATAATTACAATTTGTTGCAATTATTTTAGTATTCAAATTAATCGAATAAATTTACGTTGAAAATAGATATTTATTGAGTGCCCAAATGGAGGACTGAATGTAGTTTACTAATGCAATTTTTGTATTTACTTTCCATATAAAAATAGGTATATATAAAATATTTTGTAAACTTTAGGCAGACGATAGTTTCAGGTTATAGTCCATTAACAGTCTCCCCACTCACTGAACACTTACCACGAACGGTATAGCCCGTAGCTGAACACAGTGTAGATAGAATGGGGCTTGTAATCGTTAGCCGCTTCAATGAACGTTAACCACACGCACGCACCCGCATAAACAAGCGATACTTCTAAAAGAGCTATTTATTCTAGAATCTAAAAATAATTTCGAATATATCATAACTATATTTTATTTCAATTATTTTAAAAACATTAAAATTATTTTAATAAACTAACATTGAATATTGATATTTAATATGTGTGCCCAAACGGATGGCTGTGTAAATGATAGTTTGCTATGCAATTTTTGTATTTACTTTCCAAATACAAATTGGTATATATTAAATATTTTGTGAACAATAGGCAGACAAAGTTTTCAGGTTATAGTCCATTATCAGTCTCCACACATACTGAACACTCACCACGAACGGTAGAGCCCGTAGCTGAACACGATTAAAATATAACGTCAATGTTACCAACCCGCACACACCCGCGTAAGCAAACGAGAGTTCTAAAAGAATAGTTATGTAATCTTAAATATAAAAATAATTTCAATTTTATTTTAATTAATGGATATTTGAATATGGATATTTAATATGTGTGCCCAAATAGATGACTAAATATATAAATGGTTTTTATGCAATTTAAGTATTTACTTTCCATATAAAAATAGGTGTAAATTACATATTTTGTAAACAATAGGCAGATGAAGTTTTCAGGTTATAGTTCATTAACAGACAGGTTATAGTCATTAACTGAATACGCACCACGAACGGTATAGCCAGTAGCTGAACACAGTGTAGATAGAATGGGGCTTGTAATCGTCAGCCGCTTCAATGAATGTTAACCACTCGCACGCACCCGCATAAGCAAGCGATAGTTCTAAAAGAAGAGTCATTTGTTGTTAAATTGTTGAATTCATTAAAACCATATTTTATTTCAATAATTTTGAAATAATATTTATTCTAATTAATTAACATTGAATATTTACATTTTATTTATGCCCAAATGGATGTCTGTATAAATGGTAGTTTCTTATGCAATTTTTGTATTTATTTTCCTTATAAAAATATGTATACAAAATAAATATTTTATAAACATTAGGCAGACGAAGTTTTCAGGTTATAGTCCATAAACAGTCAACTCATTTACACGAACGGTATAGCCCGTAGCTGAACATAGTGTAGATAGAATGCGACTTGTAATCGTCTGCCGCTTAAATTAATGTTGACCACTCGCACGCACCCGCTTAAACAAGCGATACTTCTAAAAGAAGAGTTATTTGTTGTTGAATTGTTGTATTTATTAAAACCATATTTTATTTCAATAATTTTGAAATAATAATTATTCTAATTAATTAACGTTAAATATTGATATTTTATTTATGCCCAAATGGATGTCTGTATAAGTGATAGTTTGTTATGTAATTTATGTATTTATTTTCCATATAAAAATAGGTATACAAAATAAATATTTTATAAACATTAGGCAAACGAAGAGATCAGGTCATAGTAAATAAACAGGCAGGAAATAGTCATTAACTGAATACTCACCACGAACGGTATAGCCCGTAGCTGAACACAGTGTAGATAGAATGGGGCTTTTAATCGTCAGCCGCTTAAATGAATGTTAACCACCCGCTTAAACAAGCGATACTTCTAAAAGAAGAGTTATTTGTTGTTGAATTCATTAAAACCATATTTTATTTAAATAATTTTGAAATAATAATTATTCTAATTTATTAACGTTGAATATTGATATTTTATTTATGCCCAAATGGATGTCTGTATAAATGATAGTTTGTTATGCAATTTTTTATTTATTTTCCATAAAAAAATAGGTATACAAAATAAATATTTTATAAACATTAGACAAACGAATATTTCAGGTTATAGTAAATCAACAGGCAGGAAATAGTCATTAGCTGAATACGCACCACGAACGGTATAGCCCGTAACTGAACACAGTGTAGATAGAATGGGGCTTGTAATCGTCCGCAGCGTCAAAGAATGTTAACCACTCGCACGCTCACGCGTATTCAAGTGATAGAAATACAAGAAAAGTTATCTATTATTGACTTTAAAAATTATTTCAAATTTATTATAATTACAATTTGTTGCAATTATTTTAGTATTCAAATTAATCGAATAAATTTACGTTGAATATAGATATTTATTGAGTGCCCAAATGGAGGACTGAATGTAGTTTACTAATGCAATTTTTGTATTTACTTTCCATAAAAAAATAGATATAAATTAAATATTTTGTAAACTTTAGGCAGACGATAGTTTCAGGTTATAGTCCATTAACAGTCTGCACACTCACTGAACACTTACCACGAACGGTATAGCCCGTAGCTGAACACAGTGTAGATAGAATGGGGCTTGTAATGTCAGCCGCTTAAATGAATGTTAACCACCCGCTTAAACAAGCGATACTTCTAAAAGAGTTATTTATTCTAGAATCTAAAAATTATTTCGAATTTATTATAACTATATTTTATTTCAATTATTTTAAAAACATTAAAATTATTCTAATAAATTAACGTTGAATATTGATATTTAATATGTGTGCCCAAATGGATGACTGTGTAAATGATAGTTTGCTATGCAATTTTTGTATTTACTTTCCAATTACAAATTGGTATAAATTAAATATTTTGTAAACTTTAGGCAGACGATAGTTTCAGGTTATAGTCCATTAACAGTCTCCACACATACTGAACACTCACCACGAACGGTAGAGCCCGTAGCTGAACACGATTTAAATAGAACGTCAATGTTACCAACCCACGTAAGCAAACGATAGTTCTAAAAAAATAGTTATGTAATCTTAAATATAAAAATAATTTCAAATTTATTTTAATTATTTCAACACCATTATAATTATTCTAGTATATTAACGTTGAATATGGATATTTAAAGTGTGCCCAAATAGATGACTAAATATATAAATGGTTTTTATGCAATTTAAGTATTTACTTTCCATATAAAAATAGGTGTAAATTACATATTTTGTAAACAATAGGCAGATGAAGTTTTCAGGTTATAGTTCATTAACAGACAGGTTATAGTCATTAACTGAATACGCACCACGAACGGTATAGCCAGTAGCTGAACACAGTGTAAATAGAATGGGGCTTGTAATCGTCAGCCGCTTCAATGAATGTTAACCACTCGCATGCACCCGCATAAACAAGCGATAGTTCTAAAACAAGAGTTATTTGTTGTTGAATTTATTAAAACCATATTTTATTTCAATAATTTTTAAATAATAATTATTCTAATTAATTGACGTTGAATATTTATATTTTATTTATGCCCAAATGGATGTCTGTATAAATGGTAGTTTCTTATGCAATTTTTGTATTTATTTTCCTTATAAAAATAGGTATACAAAATAAATATTTTATAAACATTAGGCAGACGCAGTTTTCAGGTTATAGTCCATAAACAGTCAACTCATTTACACGAACGGTATAGCCCGTAGCTGAACACAGAGTAGATAGAATGGGGCTTGTAATCGTCCGCAGCGTTAAAGAATGTTAACCACTCGCACGCTCACGCGTATTCAAGTAATAGAAATACAAGAAAAGTTATCTATTATTGACTTTAAAAATTATTTCAAATTTATTATAATTACAATTTGTTGCAATTATTTTAGTATTCAAATTAATCGAATAAATTTACGTTGAATATAGATATTTATTGAGTGCCCAAATGGAGGACTGAATGTAGTTTACTAATGCAATTTTTGTATTTACTTTCCATATAAAAATAGGTATATATAAAATATTTTTTAAACTTTAGGCAGACGATAGTTTCAGGTTATAGTCCATTAACAGTCTCCCCACTCACTGAACACTTACCACGAACGGTATAGCCCGTAGCTGAACACAGTGTAGATAGAATGGGGCTTGTAATCGTTAGCCTCTTCAATGAACGTTAACCACACGCACGCATTTATTCTAGAATCTAAAAATAATTTCGAAATTATCATAACTATATTTTATTTCAATTATTTTAAAAACATTAAAATTATTCTACTAAATTAACGTTGACTATTGATATTTAATATGAGTGCCCAAATGGATGACTTTGTAAATGATAGTTTGCTATGCAATTTTTGTATTTACTTTCCAATTACAAATTGGTATAAATTAAATATTTTGTAAACTTTAGGCAGACGATAGTTTCAGGTTATAGTCCATTATCAGTCTCCACACATACTGAACACTCACCACGAACGGTAGAGCCCGTAGCTGAACACGATTAAAATATAACGTCAATGTTACCAACCCGCACACACCCGCGTAAGCAAACGAGAGTTCTAAAAGAATAGTTATGTAATCTTAAATATAAAAATAATTTCAATTTTATTTTAATTAATGGATATTTTAATATGGATATTTAATATGTGTGCCCAAATAGATGACTAAATATATAAATGGTTTTTATGCAATTTAAGTATTTACTTTCCATATAAAAATAGGTGTAAATTACATATTTTGTAAACAATAGGCAGATGAAGTTTTCAGGTTATAGTTCATTAACAGACAGGTTATAGTCATTAACTGAATACGCACCACGAACGGTATAGCCAGTAGCTGAACACAGTGTAGATAGAATGGGGCTTGTAATCGTCAGCCGCTTCAATGAATGTTAACCACTCGCACGCACCCGCTTAAACAAGCGATACTTCTAAAAGAAGAGTTATTTGTTGTTGAATTGTTGTATTTATTAAAACCATATTTTATTTCAATAATTTTGAAATAATAATTATTCTAATTAATTAACGTTAAATATTGATATTTTATTTATGCCCAAATGGATGTCTGTATAAATTGTAGTTTCTTATGCAATTTTTGTATTTATTTTCCTTATAAAAATATGTATACAAAATAAATATTTTATAAACATTAGACAAACGAATATTTCAGGTTATAGTAAATCAACAGGCAGGAAATAGTCATTAGCTGAATACGCACCACGAACGGTATAGCCCGTAGCTGAACACAGTGTAGATAGAATGGGGCTTGTAATCGTCCGCAGCGTCAAAGAATGTTAACCACTCGCACGCTTACGCGTATTCAAGTGATAGAAATACAGGAATAGTTATCTATTCTTGAATTTAAAAATTATTTCAAATTTATTATAATTACAATTTGTTGCAATTATTTTAGTATTCAAATTAATCGAATAAATTTACGTTGAAAATAGATATTTATTGAGTGCCCAAATGGAGGACTGAATGTAGTTTACTAATGCAATTTTTGTATTTACTTTCCATATAAAAATAGGTAAATATAAAATATTTTGTAAACTTTAGGCAGACGATAGTTTCAGGTTATAGTCCATTAACAGTCTCCCCACTCACTGAACACTTACCACGAACGGTATAGCCCGTAGCTGAACACAGTGTAGATAGAATGGGGCTTGTAATCGTTAGCCGCTTCAATGAACGTTAACCACACGCACGCACCCGCTTAAACAAGCGATACTTCTAAAAGAGTTATTTATTCTAGAATCTAAAAATAATTTCGAAATTATCATAACTATATTTTATTTCAATTATTTTAAAAACATTAAAATTATTCTACTAAATTAACGTTGACTATTGATATTTAATATGAGTGCCCAAATGGATGACTTTGTAAATGATAGTTTGCTATGCAATTTTTGTATTTACTTTCCAATTACAAATTGGTATAAATTAAATATTTTGTAAACTTTAGGCAGACGATAGTTTCAGGTTATAGTCCATTATCAGTCTCCACACATACTGAACACTCACCACGAACGGTATAGCCCGTAGCTGAACACGGTTTATATAGAACGTTAATGAATCCAACCCGCACACACCCACGTAAGCAAACGATAGTTCTAAAAGAATAGTTATGTAATCTTAAATATAAAAATAATTTCAAATTTATTTTAATTATTTCAACACCATTATAATTATTCTAGTATATTAACGTTGAATATGGATATTTAATGTGTGCCCAAATAGATGACTAAATATATAAATGGTTTTTATGCAATTTAAGTATTTACTTTCCATATAAAAATAGGTGTAAATTACATATTTTGTAAACAATAGGCAGATGAAGTTTACAGGTTATAGTTCATTAACAGACAGGTTATAGTCATTAACTGAATACCCACCACGAACCGGTAGCCGGTAGCTGAACACAGTGTAGATAGAATGGGGCTTGTAATCATCAGCCGCTTCAATGAATGTTAACCACTCGCACGCACCCGCATAAACAAGCGATAGTTCTAATAGAAGAGTTATTTGTTGTTAAATTGTTGAATTCATTAAAACCATATTTTATTTCAATAATTTTGAAATAATATTTATTCTAATTAATTAACATTGAATATTTACATTTTATTTATGCCCAAATGGATGTCTGTATAAATGGTAGTTTCTTATGCAATTTTTGTATTTATTTTCCTTATAAAAATATGTATACAAAATAAATATTTTATAAACATTAGGCAGACGAAGTTTTCAGGTTATAGTCCATAAACAGTCAACTCATTTACACGAACGGTATAGCCCGTAGCTGAACATAGTGTAGATAGAATGCGACTTGTAATCGTCTGCCGCTTAAATTAATGTTGACCACTCGCACGCACCCGCTTAAACAAGCGATACTTCTAAAAGAAGAGTTATTTGTTGTTGAATTGTTGTATTTATTAAAACCATATTTTATTTCAATAATTTTGAAATAATAATTATTCTAATTAATTAACGTTAAATATTGATATTTTATTTATGCCCAAATGGATGTCTGTATAAGTGATAGTTTGTTATGTAATTTATGTATTTATTTTCCATATAAAAATAGGTATACAAAATAAATATTTTATAAACATTAGGCAAACGAAGAGATCAGGTCATAGTAAATAAACAGGCAGGAAATAGTCATTAACTGAATACTCACCACGAACGGTATAGCCCGTAACTGAACACAGTGTAGATAGAATGGGGCTTTTAATCGTCAGCCGCTTAAATGAATGTTAACCACCCGCTTAAACAAGCGATACTTCTAAAAGAAGAGTTATTTGTTGTTGAATTCATTAAAACCATATTTTATTTAAATAATTTTGAAATAATAATTATTCTAATTTATTAACGTTGAATATTGATATTTTATTTATGCCCAAATGGATGTCTGTATAAATGATAGTTTGTTATGCAATTTTTTATTTATTTTCCATAAAAAAATAGGTATACAAAATAAATATTTTATAAACATTAGACAAACGAATATTTCAGATTATAGTAAATCAACAGGCAGGAAATAGTCATTAGCTGAATACGCACCACGAACGGTATAGCCCGTAGCTGAACACAGTGTAGATAGAATGGGGCTTGTAATCGTCCGCAGCGTTAAAGAATGTTAACCACTCGCACGCTCACGCGTATTCAAGTGATAGAAATACAAGAAAAGTTATCTATTATTGACTTAAAAAATTATTTCAAATTTATTATAATTACAATTTGTTGCAATTATTTTAGTATTCAAATTAATCGAATAAATTTACGTTGAATATAGATATTTATTGAGTGCCCAAATGGAGGACTGAATGTAGTTTACTAATGCAATTTTTGTATTTACTTTCCATATAAAAATAGGTATATATAAAATATTTTTTAAACTTTAGGCAGACGATAGTTTCAGGTTATAGTCCATTAACAGTCTCCCCACTCACTGAACACTTACCACGAACGGTATAGCCCGTAGCTGAACACAGTGTAGATAGAATGGGGCTTGTAATCGTTAGCCTCTTCAATGAACGTTAACCACACGCACGCATTTATTCTAGAATCTAAAAATAATTTCGAAATTATCTTAACTATATTTTATTTCAATTATTTTAAAAACATTAAAATTATTCTACTAAATTAACGTTGACTATTGATATTTAATATGAGTGCCCAAATGGATGACTTTGTAAATGATAGTTCGCTATGCAATTTTTGTATTTACTTTCCAATTACAAATTGGTATAAATTAAATATTTTGTAAACTTTAGGCAGACGATAGTTTCAGGTTATAGTCCATTATCAGTCTCCACACATACTGAACACTCACCACGAACGGTAGAGCCCGTAGCTGAACACGATTAAAATATAACGTCAATGTTACCAACCCGCACACACCCGCGTAAGCAAACGAGAGTTCTAAAAGAATAGTTATGTAATCTTAAATATAAAAATAATTTCAATTTTATTTTAATTAATGGATATTTTAATATGGATATTTAATATGTGTGCCCAAATAGATGACTAAATATATAAATGGTTTTTATGCAATTTAAGTATTTACTTTCCATATAAAAATAGGTGTAAATTACATATTTTGTAAACAATAGGCAGATGAAGTTTTCAGGTTATAGTTCATTAACAGACAGGTTATAGTCATTAACTGAATACGCACCACGAACGGTATAGCCAGTAGCTGAACACAGTGTAGATAGAATGGGGCTTGTAATCGTCAGCCGCTTCAATGAATGTTAACCACTCGCACGCACCCGCATAAGCAAGCGATAGTTCTAAAAGAAGAGTCATTTGTTGTTAAATTGTTGAATTCATTAAAACCATATTTTATTTCAATAATTTTGAAATAATATTTATTCTAATTAATTAACATTGAATATTTACATTTTATTTATGCCCAAATGGATGTCTGTATAAATGGTAGTTTCTTATGCAATTTTTGTATTTATTTTCCTTATAAAAATATGTATACAAAATAAATATTTTATAAACATTAGGCAGACGAAGTTTTCAGGTTATAGTCCATAAACAGTCAACTCATTTACACGAACGGTATAGCCCGTAGCTGAACATAGTGTAGATAGAATGCGACTTGTAATCGTCTGCCGCTTAAATTAATGTTGACCACTCGCACGCACCCGCTTAAACAAGCGATACTTCTAAAAGAAGAGTTATTTGTTGTTGAATTGTTGTATTTATTAAAACCATATTTTATTTCAATAATTTTGAAATAATAATTATTCTAATTAATTAACGTTAAATATTGATATTTTATTTATGCCCAAATGGATGTCTGTATAAGTGATAGTTTGTTATGTAATTTATGTATTTATTTTCCATATAAAAATAGGTATACAAAATAAATATTTTATAAACATTAGGCAAACGAAGAGATCAGGTCATAGTAAATAAACAGGCAGGAAATAGTCATTAACTGAATACTCACCACGAACGGTATAGCCCGTAGCTGAACACAGTGTAGATAGAATGGGGCTTTTAATCGTCAGCCGCTTAAATGAATGTTAACCACCCGCTTAAACAAGCGATACTTCTAAAAGAAGAGTTATTTGTTGTTGAATTCATTAAAACCATATTTTATTTAAATAATTTTGAAATAATAATTATTCTAATTTATTAACGTTGAATATTGATATTTTATTTATGCCCAAATGGATGTCTGTATAAATGATAGTTTGTTATGCAATTTTTTATTTATTTTCCATAAAAAAATAGGTATACAAAATAAATATTTTATAAACATTAGACAAACGAATATTTCAGGTTATAGTAAATCAACAGGCAGGAAATAGTCATTAGCTGAATACGCACCACGAACGGTATAGCCCGTAGCTGAACACAGTGTAGATAGAATGGGGCTTGTAATCGTCCGCAGCGTCAAAGAATGTTAACCACTCGCACGCTCACGCGTATTCAAGTGATAGAAATACAAGAAAAGTTATCTATTATTGACTTTAAAAATTATTTCAAATTTATTATAATTACAATTTGTTGCAATTATTTTAGTATTCAAATTAATCGAATAAATTTACGTTGAATATAGATATTTATTGAGTGCCCAAATGGAGGACTGAATGTAGTTTACTAATGCAATTTTTGTATTTACTTTCCATAAAAAAATAGATATAAATTAAATATTTTGTAAACTTTAGGCAGACGATAGTTTCAGGTTATAGTCCATTAACAGTCTGCACACTCACTGAACACTTACCACGAACGGTATAGCCCGTAGCTGAACACAGTGTAGATAGAATGGGGCTTGTAATGTCAGCCGCTTAAATGAATGTTAACCACCCGCTTAAACAAGCGATACTTCTAAAAGAGTTATTTATTCTAGAATCTAAAAATTATTTCGAATTTATTATAACTATATTTTATTTCAATTATTTTAAAAACATTAAAATTATTCTAATAAATTAACGTTGAATATTGATATTTAATATGTGTGCCCAAATGGATGACTGTGTAAATGATAGTTTGCTATGCAATTTTTGTATTTACTTTCCAATTACAAATTGGTATAAATTAAATATTTTGTAAACTTTAGGCAGACGATAGTTTCAGGTTATAGTCCATTAACAGTCTCCACACATACTGAACACTCACCACGAACGGTATAGCCCGTAGCTGAACACAGTGTAGATAGAATGGGGCTTGTAATCGTCCGCAGCGTCAAAGAATGTTAACCACTCGCACGCTCACGCGTATTCAAGTGATAGAAATACAAGAAAAGTTATTTATTATTGAATTTAAAAATTATTTCAAATTTATTATAATTACAATTTGTTGCAATTATTTTAGTATTCAAATTAATCGAATAAATTTACGTTGAATATAGATATTTATTGAGTGCGCAAATGGAGGACTGAATGTAGTTTACTAATGCAATTTTTGTATTTACTTTCCATATAAAAATAGGTATATATAAAATATTTTGTAAGCTTTAGGCAGACGATAGTTTCAGGTTATAGTCCATTAACAGTCTCCCCACTCACTGAACAATTACCACGAACGGTATAGCCCGTAGCTGAACACAGTGTAGATAGAATGGGGCTTGTAATAGTTAGCCGCTTCAATGAACGTTAACCACACGAACGCATCCGCATAAACAAGCGATACTTCTAAAAGAGTTGTTTATTATAGAATCTACAAATTATTTCGAATATATCATAACTATATTTTATTTCAATTATTTTAAAAACATTAAAATTATTATAATATATTAACGTTGAATATTTATATTTTATTTATGCCCAAATGGATGTCTGTGTAAATGATAGTTTGTTTTGCAATTTTTTTTATTTACTTTCCATAAAAAAATTGGTATATATTAAATATTTTCTAAACTTTAGGCAGACGATAGTTTCAGGTTATAGTAAATCAACAGGCAGGATATAGTAATTAACTGAATACGCAATACGAACGGTATAACCCGTAGCTGAACACAGTGTAGATAGAATGCGACTTGTAATCGTCTGCCGCTTAAATTAATGTTAACCACACGCACGCACCCGCATAAACAAACGATATTTCTAAAAGAAGTGTTATTTGTTGTTGAATTTTTGAATTTATTAAAACCATATTTTATTTCAAAAATTTTTAAATAATAATTATTCTAATTTATTAACGTTGAATATTGATATTTTATTTATGCCCAAATGGATGTCTGTATAAATTATAGTTTGTTATGCAATTTTTGTATTTATTTTCCATATCAAAATAGGTATACAAAATTAATATGTAAAAAAAAAAAACGGCAAACGAAGATTTCAGGTTATAGTAAATCAACAGGCAGGATATAGTCATTAACTGAGTACGCACCACGAACGGTATAGCCCGTAGCTGAACACAGTGTAGATAGAATGGGGCTTGTAATCGTCTGCCGCTTAAATTAATGTTAACCACACGCACGCACCCGCATAAACAAGCGATAGTTCTAAAAGAAGAGTTATTTGTTGTTAAATTGTTGAATTCATTAAAACCATATTTTATTTCAATAATTTTGAAATAATATTTATTCTAATTAATTAACATTGAATATTTACATTTTATTTATGCCCAAATGGATGTCTGTATAAATGGAAGTTTTTATTCAATTTTTGTATTTATTTTCCTTATAAAAATATGTATACAAAATAAATATTTTATAAACATTAGGCAGACGAAGTTTTCAGGTTATAGTCCATAAACAGTCAACTCATTTACACGAACGGTATAGCCCGTAGCTGAACACAGTGTAGATAGAATGGGGCTTGTAATCGTCCGCAGCGTCAAAGAATGTTAACCACTCGCACGCTCACGCGTATTCAAGAAAAGTTATCTATTATTGAATTTAAAAATTATTTCAAATTTATTATAATTACAATTTGTTGCAATTATGGGGCTTGTAATCGTCCGCAGCGTCAAAGAATGTTAACCACTCGCACGCTCACGCGAAATACAAGAAAAGTTATCTATTATTGAATTTAAAAATTATTTCAAATTTATTATAATTACAATTTGTTGCAATTATTTTAGTATTCAAATTAATCGAATAAATTTACGTTGAATATAGATATTTATTGAGTGCCCAAATGGAGGACTGAATGTAGTTTACTAATGCAATTTTTGTATTTACTTTCTATATAAAAATAGGTATAAATTAAATATTTTGTAAACTTTAGGCAGACGATAGTTTCAGGTTATAGTCCATTAACAGTCTGCCCACTCACTGAACACTTACCACGAACGGTATAGCCCGTAGCTGAACACAGTGTAGATAGAATGGGGCTTGTAATCGTTAGCCGCTTCAATGAACGTTAACCACACGCACGCACCCGCATAAACAAGCGATACTTCTAAAAGAGCTATTTATTCTAGAATCTAAAAATAATTTCGAATATTTCATAACTATATTTTATTTCAATTATTTTAAAAACATTTAAATTATTTTAATAAACTAACATTGAATATTGATATTTAATATGTGTGCCCAAACGGATGGCTGTGTAAATGATAGTTTGCTATGCAATTTTTGTATTTACTTTCCAAATACAAATTGGTATATATTAAATATTTTGTGAACAATAGGCAGACAAAGTTTTCAGGTTATAGTCTATAAACAGTAACCTCATTAAACAAACAATAATTATTATATGTCTGTATAAATGATAAGTTTGTTATGCAATTTTTTTTATTTACTTTACATATAAAAATTGGTATACATATTATGTAAGCAATAGGAAGACGAAATTTTCAGGTTATAGTCCATGAACAGTCACCTTATTTACACGAACGGTATAGCCCGTAGCTTACGGTGTAAATTGAACGTGGTTTGTAATTGTCAGCAGCTTCAATTAGTGTTAATCAACCGCTCTCGCGAGTACTTGAAGATGTCAATGCAACACAAAAACGAAGCCGTCGATAACTGCGCAATATGAAGAATATTGAAGACCGTTCTCCGCAATCAATGGATCCAGCTTCATGTATGTTATAAGTATGGTGCATTTTGTTATTAAAATGTGAGCTACATATGGGTGATGTCGAGGAAAAGGGAAAACATGATCAAAACATCGGAGGATTTTGATGAACTGAACTGCAATAGCCAATAAGTTTCAAATGTGCTGAAAAAATCATTGGCTTCTAATGAATTCCTAGTTGACTTGATGGACTCGTCCAACTACTTTAGTACTTTAAAACAAGTAAGAAAGCTTCAGTCGAGAGTGCTCGACCGTATGATACCAGCAACCCATTTCGAGAGAAAACAAAAAACTTAAATGATATATTAACAAAAAATATACCAAAGAATATACTGAAATTTGTTTTTTGTATATATTTGAAAAAAATCCATAACATACCGACATGGTCAAACTGTATGTGAATATTGCCTATAAAATTGATTCTTAAATAACTTCCTTAATTTTCATTTGATCACAACCAAATTTACAGGACTTATTAAGACTATAATTGTTATTACGCATATCAAAATTTAATGCTCTAGGTTCATTATTACGGCTTTTCCAGTTCATGGAGGCGGAAGGGGCGTGGCAAAAATCTAAAACAAGCTTGATCTGCGTAAGACCTACACGAACACTGTCACCAAATTTGATATCTCTAGGTCATTCACGCACTTAAAACGTCCATATGCATTGGGCACAACTATTTTGATAAATAATTTTTGTTCTACTTATCCGATCCAAAATTACTGGGTATATTAAGAGTGTTAAGCGCAGATGGGTTACCAAATTACACATCATTACACAAAGAACTTTCGGAGTTATACGCGAGTTGTTCTAGATTTATGCATATTGTGGGCGAAGGGGACGTGGCATCCAACTTTCGAAATAAACTTGATCTGCGTAAGGAATGAAGGAACCTACATATGTACCAAATTTGGTGTCTATGTGTTATAGTCTCTGAGATCTAGGTGTTCATACGGACAGACAGACGGACAGGCGGACATGGCTATATCGTCTCGGCTGTTGACACTGATCAAGAATATATATATACTTTATGGGGTCGGAGATGGCTCCTTCTGCCTGCTACATACATTTTCTGTTGGCACTAAGATATAATACCCTTCTACCCTATGGGTAGCGGGTATAAAAACCAACTTGCACATCTTCTGCCTAAGGCATTAAAAGAGCAGTGTCCAACTCGATGGATCTAGCATTATCGGATGATTTTGTCGATTCAGGATAATTGGGTAGAAATCAATCAATTATTTTGATTAGATGGGAAAAGAGTAGTCGCTTAATCAGTGTGGACTTGGATGTCATCAAATCATATGTGGCACTGTGCGAAAAATTTCAAATAATTTTGTAATAAACTGAAATAGTGTATTTCGTCATCACTTTGCTATGTGGTTCCACTAGTGTTGTGTAAACAATGCTCATTTAGATGAACATGTTCACTTGTTCTTTTTTTTCAAAAGAGTCAACTCACTCATTTTGCTCACTTGTTCACTACTCATTGCTCACTTGTTCACTACTCATTGCTCAGTTGCTCACTACTCAATTCCAACCATTCAAACAAAAATACAATACGTTACATTTGAGTTTTAATTTGTAATTTTTTTATTCATGTTTGTAATATTGGTAACTCAGAATGGTAAAAGAACAAAATTAATGAAATTGTCAAATTAAAGTTTTTTTTGTTCTATTTAGAACTCTGCCAAACTTTGGGATTTGGGCTTGCTCAAAAATATCCTTGCGTGCGCAATCTTCGCAGTTGAAACAGCGCATCTGCATGGGACCTCAGGTGCTGCGACTTTGAAAATCAAAAATTTCTTGAAGGCAGTAAGCAGGATTCGTCCTTGTTGGTTCTAGAAGTGACCTTACACCAGCGCCAATTATGCTGCAAACATGAAAAAGAAATAGAGCAATTTAATATTACACATTCTTGTTCAACTTTATAATATAACTCACCGATATTTTCGCAAAAAAATTACCTTGATTGGTATCATTAGAAAAAAATAATTTAAATCCTTCATGGATGGTTTAGTTAGCGCTATAATAGGGAGAAATACAATATTAATGTAAACTTTTCGGAAACTAATTATACGTACTTTATAATTATAAATTGGTGTGCAAAAACATTAGATTTTCCACATTTTCAGATTTTAGGAGTGTGCGCCTATTGCGTACGGTTTCACCAGCTCCTGAAAATATGCGCTCGCATGGGACTGAAGTTGCTACTATGCAAAGGCGCCTAAGCATGTACTTGTACAGAAGTGGATATTGCGTTTTGCGCCGATTCCACCACACCAATGGGTCATCTTTTCGACTTATATATTCTTCGGATATATATTTGTCAATTTCCCTAATGGCTGCAGCTGTGCTGTTTGTGGGTTTGCTGACTTGCTTGAATGCGTTTTCGAACTCCATCCAAATATCATGTTCATCCTCATTTACTGGGTTTGATGGGGAGACATCCGTCAGTTCAGGATGGGCAGTGGCGGTACGCATTGCCATTAATTTTTTTTTAATTTCGCATACTGCTCCTCTGTATGCCTCTTCAGATTTAAATACCCGGCCTTTAAATCTGGTATCTAAAATTGTGCTTTCAGCATACAAAGTATTGGTTTCATAACCATGAAAGCGCTCATTCATCTCGGCTTGTACGACGGAAATAAAAGTCAAAATTTTTGGATGCCTGTCTAACAGTGACATGCTTGCTATCCTTCTTTGGAGTATGCCAGATAGCACAATTACCTTTGATAAGGTCACATTTTTTTCCGCTGATATTTCCTTTGTGATTTGGAAAAATGGCTGCAGTATTGGTATCACTCCCTCAATTATGTGCTAATCCACGGATGTTAATAGCAGGTCAATCCGCAAGGTTGATAGCGTGGCCATCACTGCTTCTTTCACAACTACCAGACGCGCAAACAATTTAAAAGTTGAGTCCCACCTTGTTGGAACATCCTGCTTTATTTTATGTTCTGGCAACTTCAGCAACACCTGCATTTCTTCCTATTTCTTCAAGCCGGCTGAGCTGCTTTTAAAATATTGTGCTATTGCCTTGGCTTTTGTGCGCACAATGCCAACTTCATCGAGTGCCTTCTGCACAATCAAGTTTAATGTGTGCGCGAAGCAACTAATATGGCGCCAATTGCCAATTTGAATGGCTTTGACTATGTTGGCAGCGTTGTCTGAAGCTACTGCCGCCACTTTGTTTTCTATATCCCATTCCATCAATATCTTCTTTAAAAATTGACATAGATTTTCGGAAGTGTGCCTAAGTGGGAAGGATCGGCATGCAAGCATAAATGAGTTGAGGCTGGTTGACTCCTTTTCAATGAAATGAGCCGTGACGGCCATATAGCATTCATTGGTCATCGACGTCCAACCATCTGTCGTTAAACAAACCGCTGTGGCTTCACGAAGCTTTCCAATAATATCTCCTCTGCATTCATCGCGAATTTTCGGGATCAACATATTTTTTAAAGTTTTGCGCGTTGGAAGTTTATATCCAGGGCAGTTAGAAACATCGCTAATGTGTTGTCTAAACTCGGGTTCATCCACCATTCGCAAAGAGTGTTGACCTTTCGCTATCATTCGCACCACTTGCTTATCGATGCACTGCAATTTGCTTTGCGAAACAGGTCTATGAGCATATGATGTTATCTTTTGC
This sequence comes from Drosophila immigrans, assembly GCA_963583835.1. Lineage (NCBI taxonomy): Eukaryota > Metazoa > Arthropoda > Insecta > Diptera > Drosophilidae > Drosophila > Drosophila immigrans. The sequence continues at coordinate 19,229,928 of OY757143.1, read as the reverse complement.
TGCGCGGTGGAGGTGGTTGGTTCCTCGTCATTTTGCCGGACAACGGGCTCCAATGCTGCCGGATGCTTGCTTCTGAGGTGCCGGCTCAGATTGCTCTGCGATTTGCAGCTTAGTACTGATTTGCAAAATTTGCATTTGGCTTGTTGGTTTCCCAAATTTTTAAATTGGTTCCAAATATCACTAAATTTTCTGATGCACGACATAGTTAAAAGCACAACAAAATTTCGCGGCAAATCAGAAGAAAGAATTTGAATCAAAACAAACGCAGAGTTGAGCAAAAACGCAAAATGATCTATGCAAAATGCCCTCAAAAAAACTCATTTGTGCGTTGATCCACCTTCTCATTTTTGCGCACTCTGAAAACAGTGAACCACGGAGTAACTGAACAAAAATGCGCAGAAAAGAGTAATTGAGCAAAAGTGAGGCAAATGGAACAACTGAACAAAAATGAACAAGTCAGCGAAAATGAGCAAGTGAGCAAAAGTGAGCAAGTGAACAAAAGTGAGCAAGTGAGCAAAAGTGAGCAAGTGCACAAAAGTGAGCAAGTGAACAAAAGTGAGCAAGTGAACAAGAGTGATCAAGTGAGCAAAAGTGAGCAAGTGAACAATTAAGAACAAATGGGAAAGAACATGTTCACTCACTCAGTTTAGTGAACAACTCTTTTTTGTTCACTCACTCATGGGCAACCCAACACTAGGTTCCACAAAATAAACCATATAAAATCAATAAGCTCCAATGCAGAGGATGTTCCTTATGCGAAACTTGGAAAATGACCAAAAGCCTTAATTTAATAAATTGATAGAAGTATCCCCATTTATTCAAATTGGCCATTAGCATTCGCCTATTGTCAGCTGATAGCCGAAAGGTCAATCTCATTAGCTTGTTAATTCATGACCGAGAAGAGAAATAGGCTGGCGACAGGATCAGTGGACAGCTTTGCCTTTCTAAATTTTATTTATCGAAGCGAAAAGATCTTAACATGATTGTTTCAGTTGCCTGGCAGCTGTATAACCAAAGCTTCGCCAATTTTCCTGGTTGGCTGCAAGACAAGTATGCCGCAGGACCAAATCGCAGCTTTGCCTGAAGTGATTTGGACCAGGGTTTACAATAACTACTCCGTAGCAACGAGATTCATAAAACTATTGCTATGCTATTGCTACCGCTCTCACTTTGGCTCTGCTAAGCAGAAAAAAAAATTGTGGTCTCCTATGCTCGGATGTGGAACCAATGTTTATTAATGATTTTGTAACGTATTTGAGCCTTTAATTAATTAAATTTGAATGCAATCTGAAAGTAAATTTAATTATATTTCTATTAAAATCATGATTGTCTAATTATTTGCACTATTTATACCATAATTTCGCATTTGAAAAATATAAGGTTATACATTTTTGCCAATATCTCGGGTCTGGGGCTTTGTCGCCCAAATCGATTAATGACAAGTTGTAGAGTGTAGTTTTAAGAATGTATCCCCAGAATATCAAAGATTTTGCTAGAGCCGTTTTCGAGATATTTAGGAATAAGTTCACCATCTAGCCCCATACAAAATGAGCGAAAAACGTCAATATTGCCGATTAATGGCCATAACTCTTTTCAACCTTCTTGTCGGCATATGCACGCAATGCCTATTCCTAGATTCATATTTAAGGAACCTACACACCTATTTTGGTTAAATTTCTTAGAGCCGTTTTTTTTAGAAAATTGACCTTTTATCTACCCACCTAAACTAGTTCATTTTACAGGTGAATCCACTAGGTGGAACCAGTCCGTAACCACTTCGGAACTTTTACAGTGTTAGATAACATATATTGACTTTGGCGGGAAATGTGCCTACTTTAAATATTTGCAGAATCGAAAGCAATAAGTAAATTAAATAATAAAGCTATATTTATAAAATTGTACTCCAGTTTTATTATTTGATTTATTAATATATTTTTTAACTTATATATGTAATTGTAAACTGTTTTTGAGCTCATTTGACAGGAGTTACCGACAGATCATTAAGTGAACAGTGTTCACACATTATTTTCCATATTACGCCAACTTGTCGGCCATGTCGCACTATATTCAAATTAAATAGACAATCATTTCGCTTTTTGTTTTATCAAAATCGCTAGAGTCGTTTTTGAGAAAATCCAATTTTTGTGTTGATTTTTTAAATTAATAACCAACTTACATTTAGCATGGTGGCAACACTTAATGTCGCGGTGCTAGCAAAAAATTTGCGTCGAATTTTTCAATTACAGATTTTTTAACATTTCGACTATGCAGATAAATGCAAAATATCTTAAAAGGTAGATAATTAATATATGTATCATTTCACAAATGATATTATATAAGAAATAATCATAGTTTTCAAGAAAATCCAGTATATATCTGATTATTTCATATGCGCACTTTTTTAGACTTTGTCAGGATAAACGCGCTGTATCACAAGATAAACATTAAAAATACAAATATTTTGACATTTGTTTTATTAAAATCGCTAGAACCGTTTTTGAGAAAAAAGCATTTTAGTAGTGAATAAACAAATTTTAAAATAATTTGCCAGTGTTCAATGTAGCCAAATTGTTTTTTGCAAGCCAAACCAACATTGCCAACTCTTCCGAAATGGCGATCAAGCTGAAAGTTTTTCATCATTTTGATTTTTCCAATTTTCCCCAACTTGTCGGCCATATCGCACTATATCAACATATTCAAGTTAAATAGACAATCATTTCGCTATTTGTTTTATCAAAATCGCTAGAGCCGTTTTTGGGAAAATTCAATTTTAGTAAAGCATACCGATATGTATTATGACCTGATTTTAACATGATGGCGGCACATATAACTGCCAAAAGTTGGGTAGCGCTCTAAAAGAGCATCTGTGGCAACTCCGGCAAATAACGGAATATTATATATTATGCGAAATTGCTGCAAGTGATTGAGCTGTGATTTTAATTGCTTTAAAATTCATTTTATTATATTCATATTTATATATAATTTAACAAAAATTTTACAATGTAACGTCAATTGGAATCCACCAAATCGTAAGTCTATTAAATATAGTGAATGCATTAATATATATGCATACAATCATAAGTATACATATACATATATGTACATATATGCATGAACATAAGTGATTTACACGTTGTGGCGCTGTAACAGAAGCGCAGTGAAATTCCAGGAAAAAAAATGGCTTGAAAGTAATGTTAATAAATAAATGTGTTATTCATTTATTGGAATACAATACTTATCATCTTTCCCCGAGTTTATTGTTTTATTTAAAAGTCTTGTGTGTATTATTATTATTATTATATATATATTTTAATTTTTTTTTTTTTTTTAAATACTTTACTGCGTTTGAAAAGCTACGCTACTCCCGTAGTATTTCGTTTTGCCATTGCTACCGCTCTCGATTTGACGAGAGCCGTAGCAGAGCCATAGCAGAACAACGAAAAAGTTTCTGCTCTGCTATGCTCTTAGTTTCGTCGCACGATCAACGTAGCGGTAGTAAAAAATAGAGAGCGAGTTGAGAGCAGAGCATATGATATATTTTTGTATGCTACGGCTCTCGCATGTGTTTGATTTTTCGCTTTCTGTTTTTGATATTTTCTCCTTCTAATGTTTCTTATGCACCATTACTTGTGAAATGCGTTGTTAGAATGCGTTTTATGCAAATTGTTTTGGCATTTGTGAGTATTGATTCATCGTAATAACATGTCACCGTCAAATAAATCTTTCAACCATCTTAAATATTTTGATCAAATTGATAACGACCACGTAAAATGCAAAACATGTTCGCGAATTAAAAAAAACGATCGTGTTTTCAATTTAAAAAAAACATTTAATGTTACATGACATTCGACCTGAACTGCAAGAACTTGAAAATCGTTAAGAAATCGTTAAGCATCAACAAATAAAAGATCAAATTAATAAAAAAAATGTTAATCCGGTCGTAAGTAAGTACCTCCAATGCTGGCAAAAATCCTCTGACTGAACCCTCCACTAGGGTGCCGGCTGGGCAATGGATACTGCATCGTCTCGGGCGACCGAGAGATGTCAGCATCACTTGATCGCTTATGAGACCTTGCAGTTTCTAGCTAAGGGACTGGGCCCAAGCTTTTTAGATTTATTCCGGAAAGCTGAGGTCCAGGACCATGGCCAGAGGTACTTGGCAGTAAGTATAAAATGCATCATGAATCCATGGATTCAGCATGGAGGAATATATAGAGGCGTCAACTCGGGCTAGGATGTCAGCCCAAACGTGGGTGGGAAGTGTGACCGCTACCACCGGCGGGCACGGGGAGGAGAAATCCTCTCTGCGTGTCGCCAGTCGTCACGACTGGAGTCCGAACTAGCGCTTGCGCTAGCGAGTATGCCGTTGGATGAGTCATCGAGCACGGATGAAGACGAAGTAACAGTAGTCCAGGGACCATCCAACAAGGAAGGCGCTAACCTCAAGCGCAAACAACGCTCAGGGTATAAGAGCTCTCTCAAGTTCCTTAAGGGACTGGAAGGCCGCAATCTAGAGTCGTTGAACGAGCGTGAGAGGAAATTGCGCAAAGCACACAAGCAAAGGATGGACTTTACGTTAGCGGCATTTCTCGACATAGAGGGTGCCTTTAACAATGTCAGGATCGAGTCTATAACGGCAGGACTTGTCAACATAGGCTCACACCCGACAATCACTCGTTGGAATAGCAACATGCTTCGCCAAAGAATAATAAACGCCCAACTCTGCGCTTCGACTATCAGGAGAAGGGCAACCAGGGACACCCCGCAAGGGGGTGTGATATCCCCCTTGTTATGGAACATTGTCCTAAAGGACCTTCTTCTCAAACTGAAGTTTAAGGGCTGCAGAGTGACTGCTTATGCGGAGGACCTGGTTCTAATGGTAACTGGCAGATTCCTGCCAAACGTCAGTGAGCTACTGAATGCCGCATTGAGCGAAACTCTGCGATGGGCGGAACAAAACGGTCTTGGGGCCAACCCACAAAAGACCGAACTAGTTCTGTTCACTCGAAGATATAAGATACCGAGCTTCAAGCCTCCGTCACTGGGAGGAACAGAGCTCAAGTTATCAAAGGAAGCAAAATTCCTTGGAGTAATCCTGGACTCCAAACTCTCCTGGAGGAGAAACTCGGAGGATAGGATGAAGAAAGCGTTACAAGCCTTCTTTGTGTGCAAAAAGACCTTTGGTAAAAGATGGGGATTGCAACCGTACATCCTTCACTGGTTCTACACTGCAATTGTCAGACCTATACTGACGTACGGGGCTCTTGTATCTCCGCAAAGTTCAGAGACTAGCATGCTTGGGAATAACAGGATGTATTCGTTCTACCCCCCAAGCAGCGCTGGATGTAATGTTAAATCTGGAACCCATCGGAGTCTTCCTCAAGCACGCGGCAGCAAGGAGTACGGTCAGGCTTCACGTCCAGTGCCTTCTTAAGCCTGGTGCAGGTCACAACTCCATTCTACGTACAGTAGAATTGACTGTGGCTGAGAACGACTACGGGGTATCAGAACATAAGTGGGATGACAGGTTTACAGCATAATTCCCTGACAGATCCGATTGGCAACAAGAATCTCCTTTGAGGCAGAATGAGTTGTCAATCTACACAGACGGATCAAAGACGATAGAAGGCACTGGATCGGGGGTCTTATCCGAAGACCTTGCAACCAAGCTTTCCTTTCGTCTTCCTGACTGGTGTAGTGTGTTCCAAGCGGAGATTTACGCTGTTTGGCAAGCGACCAAGTTGATACGGACACTGGGCGGAAGCCCGAGGGACGTGTCCATCTACGTGGACAGCCAATCAGCGATAAAAGCACTCGCATCGAACACCATTAAGAGTAAACTAACCCGAGACACAGTGATGTCACTGAACCTATGCCAACCACACTCTATCAGACTTGTCTGGGTACCTGGGCACATGGGAGTACCAGGTAACGAGGCGGCTGATGAGTGTGCTCGGCTGGGGTCAGCGTCATCAGAAACTCTCGCGGCGAACGATATAAAGAGACCTATTCAGCACGTGCTATCGGAACTTAATTGTTCCATGAGAACGGCGGCTGAGAGACACTGGGCAGCATCATCGGGCTGCGAGGTGTTAAAAGCACTCTGGCCAAGATGGTCACCAGGTGCTCTCGACTCCGGTCGAGCCGTCTGTTCAACCTAACCTAAGTACCTCCAAGCCATTTTATTTGTTGGAATTTAAATGCTCGCTGAGGAGGCAATTTCCGAAAGATTACTTTCCGGAAGCTCACTTTCTTCGTCGGTTTATAGTTTATTGCTGGATAAGATGAATGCGAATCGACAACTTAAGAAGCAAGTGACTCGAGTGGGTAATAGCTCGAAGACTCGATATGCTTTGCTAAAGTGTTTTAAACGTGTAAGTTAAAAGGTTAAAGAGTCTCAACTTAATGTCTATTAACAAATTAATTTTTCTAACTCAAATTTTAATATTATTTTGTTTACAGTTTCAGGCAAAAACTAATGACGTCGAAAAGGATCTGGTAGCTATGAACTTAATTCTAATTTTAAGCTAAATTCAAGTCTATGTTCAACTGACATTTCTATTGAGCCGGCTAGTTTATAATGTTTTCGAAAAAAGTGCCACAATGGAAATGAAAGTTTGAATCGAACAGTCCTTTTAGTAGATAAATAAAATAGCCCTCGTGCAATGTTTTCAAATTGCATCTATGAAGATTGTACATTTAATATTATTGATTTTGAAAATATTGTTAATTTACTGACTTACAAATTCTCTGCTGCAAAAAGTATAGAACACATAATTAGAGAAGCGTACACCTCTCACAATAATGCATACATCCTTTATTTCAAGAAGCTTAGAATTAATAAGTTAAGTTTTGTTGCATACGGTTGTTGCAAGAATCCATCTTGCAACTCCTTTAAAATTAATGGGACATTTAAGGGTAATATTTATGTATTGACAAGTAGCAATCAAATCACACATACTATGTATCTTAAAAAACAAACGCAGTGCAGGGCGGTTAACCGATTTATGGAAAGAGCTTCCATTAGAAACAGTACGGCATTTGAGTATAGACTTAAAAACATTAACAATTTATGTATTACTCGAGCTTTGGTTGGTAATGACCAGATGACCAATGAGAAATTGCCTTTTTATAGAAATTTAATATCGGAAGACAACAGCAATTGTTGATGCTTTCGGTGTGATTTCTAGAGGGCATTCTTATTTTATTCAGTACTTGTTAATAATGAACAATGTCAATTATGGAATAATGAACATATTAATGTGTTATTATCCCATATTAAACAAGACACTTTACATATGGATGCCACAGGAAATGTAGTGCAACCTTTGCACTTTGTAAAGAAAAGAATATTTTTGTATTCATAAGTAGCACATATCCCTAAGCTTCATATTGTATTTCCCGTAGCACATGCAATACTTTCGAATCATACATCGTATGACATTGGAAGATTTTTGTGTGAGTTGCGGGAGTCTTGTTTAAAAAATCGATTCAAATGGCCCATTTGCAAACGAATTATAACGGATGTCAGCTTCGCAATTATTGAGGCAATTTTAAAAGAGATAAATAATGTAGATATTTCAACTTACAACGAAATTTGTTTTTATTATGTCTATAATATTAGTTCAAATTTTCCTAAAGTCTGCGTTCAATTTTGTACGAACCATTACTGTAAAATTATGTGTCGGAATATCGATGAGACAGTTGGTTTGCACAACATTGAGCTAAGAACATTTGTAAGAAATTGATTAACAACGTGTTAGAATTGGAAAAATGGTTCAAGAATCTTGCATTCTTCTTTCTCCGCAGGTTAGTAAAATAACATATTTTATTACGTGTTCTAATAATCAAAATTCTTTCAATTTTAATGATAACTTCGACACTCAAACAGCATATAACAAAAATATAATATCCGACCTAACAATTAATTCAATTATTGAAGTAAGTCCGTTCCGTAACAAAAATTTTAAAACCATATATTTGGAATTATCTAATATTTAAGGCGGATTTTGCAATAAACCGTATGCTTCCAATATTTATTATTGTCCGAAAATGCTTGTGCTTATTTTAAAAAAATATATGGTTTGTCTTCCATTTTGGACTAATATTATAGGCAAATATATTGATTCTTCTAGTAAACGGCCAAGCAATGGGCCTATTGAATCGTTTTTTAAAATAGTAAAGCATAGTATTATTAAAGCTAATAATAAAAAGTGATTAAAATTGGACCGTTTTATTCGTCAAATAGAGGGCTGCTCTTATTTCGTATTGAAGCAAGTCCAACTTGCACTCCCTTCATTCGACCAATTAAATGATTAAATAATTTCGTTAAATGATCAGCGTTGGCTAACAAACTTTATTGTTGATGTTGGCCTCACACTTATTTTATACGAGAATAAGAACGAATCCTTCATAAATTTACCATGCCATGTTTTAATAATCATAAATTATTTGACCGTTACAAAGAATCGCACAAATTTAAATTGTTAATAGTTCCCCATTGCTTTGAAAATAATTTTTATATTTTATTTGTAAATAAGTCGAGTAAAGAAATAATAATTTAGACCCCTTTGGAAATTCGGTTAAAACTTCAATTTTTGAACATTATTATATAAAATTACTAAAACGCATAGAGCCTAAAGTAACTTATACCATAACTAAAGTACCCTAAGATACGCAATTTGATAGCTACAATTGTGGCATTTTTATTTTGCAATACGTAGAAAGATTTTTATGAACCAGTTCGTTAACAAATTTAAAATCTCATGTTGTATTTAAAAGCGAACTATTTGATAAACTTCTTAACTATGGAGATTCCCTAGAAGATTTTTGCTTACACTGCTGTGATAAGTCTGAACCATTTTCCGAGTCTCGGAGTATTTTTTGTGATCGTTTTATATGCAAATCTTGCGAAAAATCGTATTACAGCAATACACAAAAGTACATTATTTGCAAATTATGTCAACTCTCTGACGCGTAAAACCATTTAGTCTTTCTTCTTGTGTTTAACGTTCATCCGTGCTTCTGATTATTAATTGTCAAATAGTTTATCATTAGTATTGAATTTAAAGTACGTTTGTAATTAAATATTTTATTGTCTTTTTAGATTCTGGTGACTTAATGTTCATGTGGACCACTTGAACGTACTGGGTACGTCAATGTCCAATCTTTCCTCTTAGGCGTAACAAGATCGACTTGGTGCTCGTGTAGACCACTTGAACGTACTGTGTACGTCAACGTCTAATATTGCGGAATAGACAGGAGAGTTGAAACAAATCCGTTTTTAAGTAGTCTTCTAATTCTCGATCCTGAATGCTACACATTTCGTTAAACGTATAAAGGTTCAAGGCATTACGAGTGACACCGTCCTTTATTGTTGTTCACGAATGGACCGTTTTGCTGCGCGGGAATCCTGCTGATAATGCTATTGATGTGATGATAAACAATCTATATATAAAGGCAGATTTGTTTAAATTAAAAATATTGTTGTTTACTTATTGTCTTTTTTTTAAATATTTTTTTAGTATGTAGTTCTTGTGACATTAAAAGCATATATAAAAAAACAACAAAAAATTCTTTATTCGATATTTTTATTTTTTTCACAAAAAGGGCTAGTCTCCATAATAAGAAAACCCAATCTATAGTAAGTAACAAAACAAGGGTTGGCAAAAATCCTCAGACTGAACCCTCCACGAGGGTGCCGGCTGGGCAATGGATACTGCATTGTCTCGGGCGACCGAGAGATGTCAGCATCACTTGCTCGCTTATGAGACCTTGCAGTTTCTAGCTAAGGGACTGGGCCCAAGCTTTTTAGATTTATTCCGGAAAGCTGAGGTCCAGGACCATGGCCAGAGGTACTTGGCAGTAAGTATAAAATGCATCATGAATCCTTGGATTCAGCATGGAGGAATATATAGAGGCGTCAACTCGGGCTAGGATGTCAGCCCAAACGTGGGTGGGAAGTGAGACCGCTACCACCGGCGGGCACGGGGAGGAGAAATCCTCTCTGCGTGTCGCCAGTCGTCACGACTGGAGTCCGAACTAGCGCTTGCGCTAGCGAGTATGCCGTTGGATGAGTCATCGAGCACGGATGAAGACGAAGTAACAGTAGTCCAGGGACCATCCATCAAGGAAGGCGCTAACCTCAAGCGCAAACAACGCTCAGGGTATAAGAGCTCTCTCAAGTTCCTTAAGGGACTGGAAGGCCGCAATCTAGAGTCGTTGAACGAGCGTGAGAGGAAATTGCGCAAAGCACACAAGCAAAGGATGGAGTTTACGTTAGCGGCATTTCTCGACATAGAGGGTGCCTTTAACAATGTCAGGATCGAGTCTATAACGGCAGGACTTGTCAACATAGGCTCACACCCGACAATCACTCGTTGGAATAGCAACATGCTTCGCCAAAGAATAATAAACGCCCAACTCTGCGCTTCGACTATCAGGAGAAGGGCAACCAGGGACACCCCGCAAGGGGGTGTGATATCCCCCTTGTTATGGAACATTGTCCTAAAGGACCTTCTTCTGAAACTGAAGTTTAAGGGCTGCAGAGTGACTGCTTATGCGGAGGACCTGGTTCTAATGGTAACTGGCAGATTCCTGCCAAACGTCAGTGAGCTACTGAATGCCGCATTGAGCGAAACTCTGCGATGGGCGGAACAAAACGGTCTTGGGGCCAACCCACAAAAAACCGAACTAGTTCTGTTCACTCGAAGATATAAGATACCGAGCTTCAAGCCTCCGTCACTGGGAGGAACAGAGCTCAAGTTATCAAAGGAAGCAAAATTCCTTGGAGTAATCCTGGACTCCAAACTCTCCTGGAGGAGAAACTCGGAGGATAGGATGAAGAAAGCGTTACAAGCCTTCTTTGTGAGCAAAAAGACCTTTGGTAAAGGATGGGGATTGCAACCGTACATCCTTCACTGGTTCTACACTGCAATTGTCAGACCTATACTGACGTACGGGGCTCTTGTATGGTGGGAGGCGGGACACACCGACTAATATCTAAACAATCTCCGCAAAGTTCAGAGACTAGCATGCTTGGGAATAACAGGATGTATTCGTTCTACCCCCCAAGCAGCGCTGGATGTAATGTTAAATCTGGAACCCATCGGAGTCTTCCTCAAGCACGCGGCAGCAAGGAGTACGGTCAGGCTTCACGTCCAGTGCCTTCTTAAGCCTGGTGCAGGTCACAACTCCATTCTACGTACAGTAGAATTGACTGTGGCTGAGAACGACTACGGGGTATCAGAACATAAGTGGGATGACAGGTTTACAGCATAATTCCCTGACAGATCCGATTGGCAACAAGAATCTCCTTTGAGGCAGAATGAGTTGTCAATCTACACAGACGGATCAAAGACGATAGAAGGCACTGGATCGGGGGTCTTATCCGAAGACCTTGCAACCAAGCTTTCCTTTCGTCTTCCTGACTGGTGTAGTGTGTTCCAAGCGGAGATTTACGCTGTTTGGCAAGCGACCAAGTTGATACGGACACTGGGCGGAAGCCCGAGGGACGTGTCCATCTACGTGGACAGCCAATCAGCGATAAAAGCACTCGCATCGAACACCATTAAGAGTAAACTAACCCGAGACACAGTGATGTCACTGAACCTATGCCAACCACACTCTATCAGACTTGTCTGGGTACCTGGGCACATGGGAGTACCAGGTAACGAGGCGGCTGATGAGTGTGCTCGGCTGGGGTCAGCGTCATCAGAAACTCTCGCGGCGAACGATATAAAGAGACCTATTCAGCACGTGCTATCGGAACTTAATTGTTCCATGAGAACGGCGGCTGAGAGACACTGGGCAGCATCATCGGGCTGCGAGGTGTTAAAAGCACTCTGGCCAAGATGGTCACCAGGTGCTCTCGACTCCGGTCGAGCCGTCTGTTCAACCTAACCTAAGTACCTCCAAGCCATTTTATTTGTTGGAATTTAAATGCTCGCTGAGGAGCCAATTTCCGAAAGATTACTTTCCGGAAGCTCACTTTCTTCGTCGGTTTATAGTTTATTGCTGGATAAGATGAATGCGAATCGACAACTTAAGAAGCAAGTGACTCGAGTGGGTAATAGCTCGAAGACTCGATATGCTTTGCTAAAGTGTTTTAAACGTGTAAGTTAAAAGGTTAAAGAGTCTCAACTTAATGTCTATTAACAAATTAATTTTTCTAACTCAAATTTTAATATTATTTTGTTTACAGTTTCAGGCAAAAACTAATGACGTCGAAAAGGATCTGGTAGCTATGAACTTAATTCTAATTTTAAGCTAAATTCAAGTCTATGTTCAACTGACATTTCTATTGAGCCGGCTAGTTTATAATGTTTTCGAAAAAAGTGCCACAATGGAAATGAAAGTTTGAATCGAACAGTCCTTTTAGTAGATAAATAAAATAGCCCTCGTGCAATGTTTTCAAATTGCATCTATGAAGATTGTACATTTAATATTATTGATTTTGAAAATATTGTTAATTTACTGACTTACAAATTCTCTGCTGCAAAAAGTATAGAACACATAATTAGAGAAGCGTACACCTCTCACAATAATGCATACATCCTTTATTTCAAGAAGCTTAGAATTAATAAGTTAAGTTTTGTTGCATACGGTTGTTGCAAGAATCCATCTTGCAACTCCTTTAAAATTAATGGGACATTTAAGGGTAATATTTATGTATTGACAAGTAGCAATCAAATCACACATACTATGTATCTTAAAAAACAAACGCAGTGCAGGGCGGTTAACCGATTTATGGAAAGAGCTTCCATTAGAAACAGTACGGCATTTGAGTATAGACTTAAAAACATTAACAATTTATGTATTACTCGAGCTTTGGTTGGTAATGACCAGATGACCAATGAGAAATTGCCTTTTTATAGAAATTTAATATCGGAAGACAACAGCAATTGTTGATGCTTTCGGTGTGATTTCTAGAGGGCATTCTTATTTTATTCAGTACTTGTTAATAATGAACAATGTCAATTATGAAATAATGAACATATTAATGTGTTATTATCCCATATTAAACAAGACACTTTACATATGGATGCCACAGGAAATGTAGTGCAACCTTTGCACTTTGTAAAGAAAAGAATATTTTTGTATTCATAAGTAGCACATATCCCTAAGCTTCATATTGTATTTCCCGTAGCACATGCAATACTTTCGAATCATACATCGTATGACATTGGAAGATTTTTGTGTGAGTTGCGGGAGTCTTGTTTAAAAAATCGATTCAAATGGCCCATTTGCAAACGAATTATAACGGATGTCAGCTTCGCAATTATTGAGGCAATTTTAAAAGAGATAAATAATGTAGATATTTCAACTTACAACGAAATTTGTTTTTATTATGTCTATAATATTAGTTCAAATTTTCCTAAAGTCTGCGTTCAATTTTGTACGAACCATTACTGTAAAATTATGTGTCGGAATATCGATGAGACAGTTGGTTTGCACAACATTGAGCTAAGAACATTTGTAAGAAATTGATTAACAACGTGTTAGAATTGGAAAAATGGTTCAAGAATCTTGCATTCTTCTTTCTCCGCAGGTTAGTAAAATAACATATTTTATTACGTGTTCTAATAATCAAAATTCTTTCAATTTTAATGATAACTTCGACACTCAAACAGCATATAACAAAAATATAATATCCGACCTAACAATTAATTCAATTATTGAAGTAAGTCCGTTCCGTAACAAAAATTTTAAAACCATATATTTGAAATTATCTAATATTTAAGGCGGATTTTGCAATAAACCGTATGCTTCCAATATTTATTATTGTCCGAAAATGCTTGTGCTTATTTTAAAAAAATATATGGTTTGTCTTCCATTTTGGACTAATATTATAGGCAAATATATTGATTCTTCTAGTAAACGGCCAAGCAATGGGCCTATTGAATCGTTTTTTAAAATAGTAAAGCATAGTATTATTAAAGCTAATAATAAAAAGTGATTAAAATTGGGCCGTTTTATTCGTCAAATAGAGGGCTGCTCTTATTTCGTATTGAAGCAAGTCCAACTTGCACTCCCTTCATTCGACCAATTAAATGATTAAATAATTTCGTTAAATGATCAGCGTTGGCTAACAAACTTTATTGTTGATGTTGGCCTCACACTTATTTTATACGAGAATAAGAACGAATCCTTCATAAATTTACCATGCCAGATAGGCAATTTTTGTTTTAATAATCATAAATTATTTGACCGTTACAAAGAATCGCACAAATTTAAATTGTTAATAGTTCCCCATTGCTTTGAAAATAATTTTTATATTTTATTTGTAAATAAGTCGAGTAAAGAAATAATAATTTAGACCCCTTTGGAAATTCGGTTAAAACTTCAATTTTTGAACATTATTATATAAAATTACTAAAACGCATAGAGCCTAAAGTAACTTATACCATAACTAAAGTACCCTAAGATACGCAATTTGATAGCTACAATTGTGGCATTTTTATTTTGCAATACGTAGAAAGATTTTTATGAACCAGTTCGTTAACAAATTTAAAATCTCATGTTGTATTTAAAAGCGAACTATTTGATAAACTTCTTAACTATGGAGATTCCCTAGAAGATTTTTGCTTACACTGCTGTGATAAGTCTGAACCATTTTCCGAGTCTCGGAGTATTTTTTGTGATCGTTTTATATGCAAATCTTGCGAAAAATCGTATTACAGCAATACACAAAAGTACATTATTTGCAAATTATGTCAACTCTCTGACGCGTAAAACCATTTAGTCTTTCTTCTTGTGTTTAACGTTCATCCGTGCTTCTGATTATTAATTGTCAAATAGTTTATCATTAGTATTGAATTTAAAGTACGTTTGTAATTAAATATTTTATTGTCTTTTTAGATTCTGGTGACTTAATGTTCATGTGGACCACTTGAACGTACTGGGTACGTCAATGTCCAATCTTTCCTCTTAGGCGTAACAAGATCGACTTGGTGCTCGTGTAGACCACTTGAACGTACTGTGTACGTCAACGTCTAATATTGCGGAATAGACAGGAGAGTTGAAACAAATCCGTTTTTAAGTAGTCCTCTAATTCTCGATCCTGAATGCTACACATTTCGTTAAACGTATAAAGGTTCAAGGCATTACGAGTGACACCGTCCTTTATTGTTGTTCACGAATGGACCGTTTTGCTGCGCGGGAATCCTGCTGATAATGCTATTGATGTGATGATAAACAATCTATATATAAAGGCAGATTTGTTTAAATTAAAAATATTGTTGTTTACTTATTGTCTTTTTTTTTTAATATTTTTTTAGTATGTAGTTCTTGTGACATTAAAAGCATATATAAAAAAACAACAAAAAATTCTTTATTCGATATTTTTATTTTTTTCACAAAAAGGGCTAGTCTCCATAATAAGAAAACCCAATCTATAGTAAGTAACAAAACAAGGGTTGGCAAAAATCCTCAGACTGAACCCTCCACGAGGGTGCCGGCTGGGCAATGGATACTGCATTGTCTCGGGCGACCGAGAGATGTCAGCATCACTTGCTCGCTTATGAGACCTTGCAGTTTCTAGCTAAGGGACTGGGCCCAAGCTTTTTAGATTTATTCCGGAAAGCTGAGGTCCAGGACCATGGCCAGAGGTACTTGGCAGTAAGTATAAAATGCATCATGAATCCTTGGATTCAGCATGGAGGAATATATAGAGGCGTCAACTCGGGCTAGGATGTCAGCCCAAACGTGGGTGGGAAGTGAGACCGCTACCACCGGCGGGCACGGGGAGGAGAAATCCTCTCTGCGTGTCGCCAGTCGTCACGACTGGAGTCCGAACTAGCGCTTGCGCTAGCGAGTATGCCGTTGGATGAGTCATCGAGCACGGATGAAGACGAAGTAACAGTAGTCCAGGGACCATCCATCAAGGAAGGCGCTAACCTCAAGCGCAAACAACGCTCAGGGTATAAGAGCTCTCTCAAGTTCCTTAAGGGACTGGAAGGCCGCAATCTAGAGTCGTTGAACGAGCGTGAGAGGAAATTGCGCAAAGCACACAAGCAAAGGATGGAGTTTACGTTAGCGGCATTTCTCGACATAGAGGGTGCCTTTAACAATGTCAGGATCGAGTCTATAACGGCAGGACTTGTCAACATAGGCTCACACCCGACAATCACTCGTTGGAATAGCAACATGCTTCGCCAAAGAATAATAAACGCCCAACTCTGCGCTTCGACTATCAGGAGAAGGGCAACCAGGGACACCCCGCAAGGGGGTGTGATATCCCCCTTGTTATGGAACATTGTCCTAAAGGACCTTCTTCTCAAACTGAAGTTTAAGGGCTGCAGAGTGACTGCTTATGCGGAGGACCTGGTTCTAATGGTAACTGGCAGATTCCTGCCAAACGTCAGTGAGCTACTGAATGCCGCATTGAGCGAAACTCTGCGATGGGCGGAACAAAACGGTCTTGGGGCCAACCCACAAAAGACCGAACTAGTTCTGTTCACTCGAAGATATAAGATACCGAGCTTCAAGCCTCCGTCACTGGGAGGAACAGAGCTCAAGTTATCAAAGGAAGCAAAATTCCTTGGAGTAATCCTGGACTCCAAACTCTCCTGGAGGAGAAACTCGGAGGATAGGATGAAGAAAGCGTTACAAGCCTTCTTTGTGTGCAAAAAGACCTTTGGTAAAGGATGGGGATTGCAACCGTACATCCTTCACTGGTTCTACACTGCAATTGTCAGACCTATACTGACGTACGGGGCTCTTGTATGGTGGGAGGCGGGACACACCGACTAATATCTAAACAATCTCCGCAAAGTTCAGAGACTAGCATGCTTGGGAATAACAGGATGTATTCGTTCTACCCCCCAAGCAGCGCTGGATGTAATGTTAAATCTGGAACCCATCGGAGTCTTCCTCAAGCACGCGGCAGCAAGGAGTACGGTCAGGCTTCACGTCCAGTGCCTTCTTAAGCCTGGTGCAGGTCACAACTCCATTCTACGTACAGTAGAATTGACTGTGGCTGAGAACGACTACGGGGTATCAGAACATAAGTGGGATGACAGGTTTACAGCATAATTCCCTGACAGATCCGATTGGCAACAAGAATCTCCTTTGAGGCAGAATGAGTTGTCAATCTACACAGACGGATCAAAGACGATAGAAGGCACTGGATCGGGGGTCTTATCCGAAGACCTTGCAACCAAGCTTTCCTTTCGTCTTCCTGACTGGTGTAGTGTGTTCCAAGCGGAGATTTACGCTGTTTGGCAAGCGACCAAGTTGATACGGACACTGGGCGGAAGCCCGAGGGACGTGTCCATCTACGTGGACAGCCAATCAGCGATAAAAGCACTCGCATCGAACACCATTAAGAGTAAACTAACCCGAGACACAGTGATGTCACTGAACCTATGCCAACCACACTCTATCAGACTTGTCTGGGTACCTGGGCACATGGGAGTACCAGGTAACGAGGCGGGTGATGAGTGTGCTCGGCTGGGGTCAGCGTCATCAGAAACTCTCGCGGCGAACGATATAAAGAGACCTATTCAGCACGTGCTATCGGAACTTAATTGTTCCATGAGAACGGCGGCTGAGAGACACTGGGCAGCATCATCGGGCTGCGAGGTGTCAAAAGCACTCTGGCCAAGATACAGCCCCAACCGAACAACCCAGCTGTTAAACTTTAAAAAGAACAAGATAAGGTTACTGACAGGAGTCTTAACGGGACACTGCTACATTGGCCGTACGGCTCAACGGTACGTACGACCCCAACAGGACTTCTGTCGCAGCTGCGGGGACGAAGAGGAAACCGAGAGTATCCAGCAACTTCTCTGCGACTGCAATGCACTTCTTAGAAAGAGGACCCAATTTCTGGGCAAGCCTTTCTTCGTTGAACTGGGCAGTCTTGGGAATATTCGGCTAGAGAACATGGTGCTTTTCCTCGACTCTGCTGGCTGGTTCCAGAGGCTATCGCAGCCCAACAGAACTGGCCAGTAGCACGTAGACGTAATAATACAATCAGAGTTTTCCTCCAATATCATATACAATGGACCATATGGTCTCCGGGTGCTTTTGACTCCGGTCGAGCTGTCTGTTCAACCTAACCTAACCTAACAAAACAATTTATTTTATATTTTCAAATATACGCATTAATAAAATGAACATGTTTAACACCAATATTTTAGGTCAATGGACTTTAAAAATACGCGTTGATCCGTACAGTTGTACAGTGGGGAGCAAAAGTGATTCCACGTATATAACAAAATAGTAAAGAAATAAATGGAACAGTTATACTTTAAAAACAAAAACAAACGGCATGTACTCAGTTTTGCATATACATATATGAAAAAGTACATCAAAAATTCATTATTAATATTTTGTCTACAGACCTCTATTTTCTATGATTTTTTTTATACGTTTTGGCATACTTTCAACTAATTTTAACATTCATACCTTTTTTTGACTGCAGTTCAGGAAAGCATCATCACAAATTGCACTTTGCCGTTCTATTTTTAATTTCGCAATAATTCGCTTTAATGTCCATAGCTCTTACTTTTACTTTTCGCGCTCGCCACACAGATAAAGAGTGACCTGCAAATCAAAATATCTTAAAGTATCCCAACAAAATTTCGCATATTCGATATTTGGCCATAAAAAATATCCCGTTATAAATATATCGTTTTTTAGAAAAATATCGATATATTGATAATTTCCGTACGCTGATTTGGACCCAAAAGCCATCATCGGGTGATATGTAAGGCACGCTGATAATCGAAACTTCCTGCGACAAGATGTGGATTCCCATTCTATATTTCGATTCAGTGCAGCATTCGCGGATTAGTGCGGGTGTGTGTACAGTGGTTCACACCTTATTTCAACCAGTGCTCAATCAAAAGTTTATAGCGCTGTCTTCCAAACAAAAACAGATATTTAAATATTTTGAATGCAGATTTATAGGTATGTATTTTAACTTTTATTCGAAAAGTTATCACATTTTTAGAAATTTTTTTAATATTTATTTTGATTTAACAACTAAAATAACTTAGAAAATGAATGCCACAGCTTATTTCAACCAGCTATTAAAATATTAAAAATGATATATTAATATTTTGTGTGGCCATTCTTCTGGTCAGCAATCATTTTAATTCTTTTTGGGACTGAGTCGACCAATTTTTGAGTCTCGGGGGGACTAATATTGGCCATTCTTCGGCTAATGCCGTTTTCAGGTCCGTATTATTGGAAATTTTGCGCTTCCGAACTCCACGGTCCAATATAGCCCACAAATTTTCGATAACATTTATATCTGGAGACTGTGCAGGTGGTTTTGCACCATGCGGGCAATTCCATATAAGCCGTGTCTGCTCGATTCCCGATGTGAGCCTGGGATCTTTGTCCTGATAAACTTCAGATGCCGACATACAGGTCCAAACCATGACGCTCCCACCACCATGCTTGACCGTTGCTTTTAAATTTTGTATTTGCAGCTCAGTGTTGGGTTTTCTCTAAATACAGGGTGGCCCATCTAGCGTTTGCTTTTTGAACTATCAATAATTTTGACATTGACATATCGAATGCCATTGTCAATGTGTCCGATATTTAGTAGAAGGTTTGCGGTTTACGAAATGGTTAAGTTTACGCTCGAAGAAAATTGGGAAGTATTGAAAATTTTCTTCCAAAGTGGAGAGTCATCAACCGAAACTGCAAAAAAATTGGGGTCAAAAAATCGTGTTTTCTGATGAGGCCCATTTCCACCTCTGTGGTTATGTAAATAAGCAAAACTGTCGCATTTGGGGTACAGAAAATCCAAACGTCATCTTGGAGAAGCCAATGCATCCGAAACGAATGACTGTTTGGTGCGGTATGTGGTCGGTGGCATCATTGGGCCGTTTTTCTTTGAAAACGAGGAAGGAGCCGCCGTAACCGTTAATGGTGTCCGCTATCGCGGCACGTTGGAAGACTTTTTCTTTCCCCGAATGGAAGAGGAAGACATATACGACATATGGTTCCAGCAGGACGGAGCTACGTGCCACACAGCTAACGTCACAATCGATCTTTTGCGCGTAACGTTCGAAAATCGCATAATCAGCCGAAACGGCGATGTCATATGGCCGCCTTGCAGCTATGATTTGACCCCGTTGGACTATTTTTTGTGGGGTGCCGTCAAGGATAAGTGTTACGCCAAACACCCAGAGACGATTGACGACCTTAAGCACAAGATTGAAGTCGCCATCAGGACCATTGAGGGCCATACCGTCGAAAATGTGTGTAAAAATTGGTTCGACCGAATTAGCTACTCTAAAGCCAGCCGAGGCGGCCATATGAACAAAGTGGTGGTTCATACATAAACCGCAATGTTGAAACTATCCAATAAAAAAAAATTTTTTGAAAAATATATACTCGTATTTTTATAGCGATTTTAAAACGCAAATTTTTCGTGGGCCACCCTGTATAAGAAAGGCATAGGACATTGTCTTACTTTTTGCATGCGCTTTTTCGCGGAATTTCATAAAAAAAATTGGAAGTGTTGCTCTATCAAATTTACATTTGCTTATTAAGTTATTTCGTTTAGTGTGGTGGCACGAAGTGTCGATGCGTGATTATTGATTATTTTTGATTACTATTAATTAATATCTTTGAAATAAAAACGTTATTTTTATTACGAGATCGAAGTTTAAACGTTAAACTTCGTGTTAGTTCGGGAAATTTAATAATAAATAAAGTAGCATTATTCTAGTTGTTGTCGCGACCGGCTTCTGTGTACATTATATGTACATCTGTACATATGTATGTACTAAGAGACAATAAAACTCTAAAGTGTATTCATATGTGTACGTCAATGATATTTAAATAAACAATACACGTCTTATTAACTAATTCGGAGCAAAAATACATACATATGTAAATAAATATTTTTAACGAGTGTGTGTGTCTTCCCTTCAGTACGCTAGAGTACTCGCGCACTACCGAATTCGCTATACCCAATGGCACCACCAGCACCTACTTTGCTATCCCA
Source organism: Drosophila immigrans (assembly GCA_963583835.1). Taxonomy (NCBI): domain Eukaryota; kingdom Metazoa; phylum Arthropoda; class Insecta; order Diptera; family Drosophilidae; genus Drosophila; species Drosophila immigrans. The sequence continues at coordinate 19,208,957 of OY757143.1, read as the reverse complement.
TCTAACATGCGTTTGCCTATGGAGAATTTACATTGCATGTCATTGGAAGGGGACAATCGACACGACGTCGTTTACCATTGTATTACCTACTTCGGTTCTCTAATTCGAGTACCTGTTTGGGTACACCAAACAAACCACAAAACAAACAAAACCAAAGTATGTAACTTTGGTGTACCAATTCGGGTTATACTCTGGTATATCTGTAGACTGCCTAATTCGGTATTATTATTAAGGTACCGTTTCCATACTCCTATTTAAAATAAAATTAAGTAAAAATAAATATGCCAACTGTATTTATTATAATTTATTAATTTTCTTTTTTTTTTGATTATTTTTTTTTTTTGTAGCTGAAGAGCTTTTCTAAGTTGGTTTTCAGCGCTGCCGTTGCCCCCTTCTAAAGCAATTGAATCTGCAATAACTAAAATTGAAATAATACAAAATAATTAATAGAAAACACATAAATAATGAATGCCAAATTAATTTAAAAGCTTACCTTTGAACATTTTATAAATTTTTGTATAAGATTTGAGTGCATTCTTGCCCTGAACGCCATCAACCATTAAAACCCAAAGCGATTTCGTAGAACGATACGTTCTTCAATTTTTTTTGTAGTCCTTCCGGGCGGAGAAACGACCTAATTGCTTGGAGCTGTTGAAATACAAACAAATGTATGACTTTAATCTTTCTATATAGCAATCCAATTTACTCGCATAATTTGATTCATTGAGAGACGTAATGTCCTCTTCTAATTCCTGAAGCGCTTGAGAATTCTTAACAGGAAATATTGTTATTGATTGAATCTCTGAGCTTTGTTGCTTTGTCAAGTTGACAATTGCTGCCGTCTGCTCGCTAATGGCGTTTACAACAACTTCAAATTATAAGAAAAATAAATTTCAGTAAATTTCCGTATGATACCCGCAACCCACTTGCAGCTGCCCGCGCTTTGTTTGTTTAGTTGACAGTGTGACCATAACGGTGTTGTGGATTTTTACTCGCTATTTTCAAATATATACAAAAAAACAAGTTTTAGTATATTTGGTATATTTTTTGTATAAATATCATTTAAGTTTTTTGTTTTCGCTCGAAATGGGTTTTCGCTCGAAATGGGTATCTTACGGTCGAGCACTTTCGGCTGTAGCTTTCTTACTTGTTTTGTTTATGAGGATAATCGAGCCACCTCTTTTGCAGTTTGATGGTTGGTTAGCATTATAACTAAAGGATCCCTTGATTTGGATGGGATCGTCATTCGTTGTGAGATGGCTTTCTGAGATGAGTGCCACATCAATTTTATGGGTAAGGTTGTGATCTTCGAGTTCTGCAAGCTTGCCAATTAATCCGGCTGCTTTCCAGACCAGGATCCTTATTTTAATGGGTACAGTTGTTCCGGACATGGGTGAGTCTATGATGTTGAGAGAAGTAAAATCAGATGATTACCGAGACTGGGTTAGGCCCTTGTTGGGTAAAAGTAAGTGGGAGGGTGGTATTGTTGGCATCTTTTAAGGTGGGGTAGAGTTCCTGTCATTGTCAGGTTGAGATTTACCCTTCTTTGGAAGGAGCAGGGTAAAGAGGTAGCGATACTGACAGCCTAGAGTGTGACAAGACCCCTTTCTTGTCTTTAATTAGTGGATATGTACTTGGATAGTTTTAATTGTAATAAGGGGGTGGAGTCAAAGAACTAGTGCTGCAAAAACATCGAGGTTTGGCACCATCGAGGTTTCCGATGTTTAAAAAAAAAAACATCGATAGTATCGATGTTTAGAACAATTTTTTTGTAATTATTTGATATACAAGTTTAAAATCTTAAATAAAAGCGAGTTTTTTTTCTAAACCAAAACAAATAATAAATTTAATTCAATGAATAGTAAGCAAATCAAAAATAACAAATCAACAAAATAATAATAACAGCCTTCAAGGCCAAAAGCTCTGCTTTGAGATCTGTTGAGATCGTTAGACTTATAATAAATGTTAATAGTAATAATAATTATTCGTTTATCCATTGATTTTTGCTAAGAAACACTATTTTATCCACATTTGAGGGCTTAAGGGATGCCCTTTTATTTGAAATTATAATTCCAGCTTTGCTGAAAATCCTCTCGCTCTCAATTGACGTTGCTGGAACACACAAAATTCTCTTGGCATACAATTGGAGAGCTGTGTCGTTGATGGCTCGCTGCATGAGATAAAATTACAATTAAATAATGCATTAACTAATAAATAATTTTTACCCTACTTTCCAATACTTCAACGGATCTCGATTTTCGTCAATGTTGGCACTTTGGTAGTACTGTCGCAGGGTTATAATAGAATCACTTCGACAATTTTTTATCTTTTGCGCGATGTTTCTTTTTAAAAATTTAAGCAGTGGTTGGCTTGATTCTATTGGTGTTGGCGGTTCTGAAGTTTCCTGCGTTATATCCAGACTCCTGTTTATATTAGATATTTCATTCTCTAATAATTTTGTGGCTTCATGAACATTCAAAGGCGATAAAAATGCTTCCTTTTTGAAACGAGGATCGAGCAGAGTTCCAATCCTAGTTGGTGTGCGTTTTTCGTATTCTAAAAGTCGTTTTTTTATATTTGCCACGAGAAGCTCACGCATTTTAAAGCCTTCATCCGTTCGAAGAGTTGTTTTGATATCCTCCATATTTTCTAATAGTCCGCAGACAAATGGTATGATTAGAGAAATCGTCACAGTTGCTCCAGCCTATATTTTTTGGGTAGCGTCATTAAACGGTGCGAGCAGCTTTACAATGTCCATTATTACATTTACTTCTTCCGCAGTTAGAGGTGGCGGTGACTTGGGAGTGGTCAGCAGAACTTGTCCAAGTGCTTCTCTGGTCGCAAGTATTCTCTCTAACATGGCATAGGCGCTGTTCCACCTGGTAGGCACTTCTTGCTTTAAGCCATATGTTTTGTTTGGCAACTGTGCCGCTTTGAATTTCGCATATGCGATGTTGCTTTGTTTAATATATGTGACAATTTTTTTGCATTTGATTATTACAATTTGAATGTTGTCTACTGAAAGACATTCTCTTACTATAAGATTAAGAGTGTGGGCAAAACAAGGCAGATGTCGTTTTTTTAAATTTTCACACATTTTGATCATAGATCTGTCATTGTCAGTCACAATTGTGGAAACCTTGTCCAATATGTTCCACTTTTGAAGCACATCACTTAATGTGTCACCAATATTATTGGCGGAGTGGTTTATTTCATCTTTTAAAGACATTGTGGATAGAACAGCACAACGCAAAATATAATTGTCGTCAACAAAATGGCATGTTATAGTAATGTATGACATATTTGCTACTGACGTCCACAAGTCAGTGGTGATAGCTACAGTTTCAATATCCTGTAATATTGACATCAACTTTGCAGTCATTTCCTTGTAGCGCATTTCCATGTTAACATTTTTTAAAGTTGTTCTTGATGGTAACTCGTAGTGGGATCAAGAACAGCAACAAATTTTCGAAAAGAACTTTCCTCAACGAGACTGAAAGGTTGAATGCTACAAGCGACAAACTCGGACAGTGCATTGTCGATTTTACTTTTGCGTTCAGAAGACTTGTCATATTTTTTATTTATGAATGGCAAAATGGTATTTGATGATTTCGGCAGGTCACTCACTTTAAGAGATGGGTGCAAACGTCTAAAATGATCTCTTAAGTTGGTAGTATTACCACTAGTCTTATATATTTTTGCGCACGACTTACATTTCGCAAATTTGCCATCCTTCGACTTTTCAAAAAATTGCCAAACTTTTGACTTGCCAGGCATAGCTGCTGCATTGCTGCTCAGAATACAGCTACTATTCTCCTCATCTGAATCATTTATTTCGCAATTGCTTGCCGCATTGTCGTTGCCTGTTGTGATAGTTGCCTTGCCTGAAAACACACAAGCCATGAATTAATCACCTTCAAACAGATTAGAAACATGTACTTACGCTTTCTATTTACAGGACTAGCCATCGTACGACCGCCAACACCAATTTAAGCCAAGCTTTTAAAATAATCTGTAATTTATAATGTTACCCAAACCTGCTTCGTGCGCTTTTAGTAAATTTTGTGATGGTAATCCATTCAAACAAAACATCGATAGCGCAAAAAAAACATCGATGTTTTCTTTAAAAAATAAAAACATCGATAGTATCGATAGTGTGCCGATGTTTTTGCAGCACTACAAAGAACTAAATGGGGTAAATGCGCTTCTTGAGGTAAATGTGCTTCTTGTAGTAAATGTGAGCAGTCCTTTTAACTTAAAATGTTTTTATTGTGAATACACGCGCTTCCTGCACAAGAGAGATTTATAACATATCTAACGTAGAGTAAATAGGGAATTCATTTCCGTATATATTTTTTTTCTCCCTTCATTTCCCCGCCCTCCTCCCCCTCGTATCCCTTCCCTCAACCAGCATTTAATGGTCGTACGCGCGATCTTAAGGGCCTCATCTTGAGACTGAGCAATCTGCTGGTGACTGGCTTCCTTATAGGCTTGACATCCCCTGAATGTCGCAATGTGGTTGCCACCGCAGTTTGCGCGTTGACCGTCAACCTCATGCGACGTACATCCGGGCCGGACAATCCTCAAAGCGATGATTGAATTTTTGGCATTTATGGCATAAGTATATACGTCTGGCTTGGATGTGAGCTCAATATTGACGTTGTAGATGCCAATTTTTTTGATTTTTAGGGCTTCTGCGTTATTGAATCTTGAATGAGTTGGTTGCCATTTTAGTGTTAACCCCTATGATATTTGCAATATGGCATGGCATGTCTCCAGCAAGCTTAAGGTTGTCCGAGATCCACTCGGGGCCGTGGATGAGTGAAGGCCTTTTATGATGATTCTCTACCTTGTTGATTCTTTGTCTCCCTGGATCCGGGAGATCAATTTCAGTAGAGGTGTCCGAGTTTTCGGAGATATTGGTTTGAGGTAGGCCAAGAGTGGCCGGCGCTCTCTTAACCACTGCGGGCTTGGATGGACGCTCCCTATAGACCTTGTTTTCATTGAACAAGATATTCTCTTGTTCCATGTAACGGATGGCCTGATCCTTAACCTCTTTTAGGACTTCTGCGCTGTTGGTGGATTTGCTTTTTGGCGCAATTAGAATGTTGGAAAGAATTCTTGGTTTTACAGATGGCTTTGGCATGTTAAGCTATATGTGGATGACGAAAAGGGATCAAATACCAATATTAATTTGTGGAGCAAAGACAGGCAAACAGGCGAAAATTAGTGAGTCGTATAACAGGGGTATCGATATTTTTATGCGAGCGTTTTCATGCTGTAGTGCGTATAGGAAGAGGGAGAGCGGGCAGAGAGGATTTGTCAAACATATAAATGATAGAGGTGCCACAATCTAAGCGAAACGACAGTGATGCTACATTCTGGCTCATTTTTTTTGTTAGCTATTTTCTTCTTGTTTATACGATGAATTCAGGCGCCACTGAACTTTTTAATTGTATATGCTTATTTAGTTATATTATTCAATTATTTATTTATTTATATTGGCTAGATGGTGGACGGAAGCATCAACAGTAAAGGCTTTGATTTGTTGTAAATTTGTAAATTTTATTTTTGGCCGAAAATTGCGGCGGTCGACCTTGAAGAAAAAAAAAAACGATGTTAGTGCATTGTTGATTATGCACTCATCGGTAAAAATCGGCAGCTAGCTTTAACTTTTGTTATATTAACTGAACACTGAATAAAAAATAAATCGATTTCTTGGGGGATCACAGCTAAAACTTTAAGTAAACATAAAATATATACAAAAGATACTAAAGATTTAATTGGGGTTGTTGAAAATTTAAAAAAATTTCGTGTCGATATTTTTTTATAAAAAAAAATTTATAATATATAAAAAATCGCATAAGCATATCAATATATTTGATATTATTGTGTTAAATAAAACAATTTCCCGCCCACAATAAAAAGAAAATACATTTATTTTTTAAAACAATAGTATTATTATTATATTTGTTATGACCAGTATTCAGATTTTAGGGATTTTAATAACACCCTTTGCATTATGTGTGCGTCCAGGCAAACGCCGTTCTCTTGGGCAACCCGCAACCCATTTCGAGAGAAAACAAAAAGCTTAAATGATATTTTAACATAGAATATACTGAAATTTGTTTTTTTTGTATATACATATTTTTAAAAATCCATTAAATACCGACATGGTCACACTGTCAACTAAACAAACAAAGCGCGACCAGCATATAAAATTGATTCTTTAATAACTTCCTTGTTTTTCATTCGATGTCAACCAAATTCACTGGAATCATTGAGAATATAATTATTATTATGCATACCAAAATTCAGTGCTAACTTTAGTTTCTTGCAAGGAATAAGCAGTCCTCGCTGCTTTTACCTCGTTATAAGTCGATGAAAAAAAGTGGAACTTAGATATACCCGGTATACTTTCTACCTCTTTCCATTTTTCGTCGTAAGTTATATTTTAAAATATATTTGTCAGTTTCATCTTTTGACAAATATAATAGTTTTACACCCTAAACATATTGGTGTGCACACTGATAAAAAGAGTATGCATCAGGTAAAACCACACTTCTTGATTTTGTCATCTGCCAAACTTTTCGTTTTATTATTGCGCCAACACCATCAATAGCTCCTTTCCCATGTGAGCTAGCAAAAAAATTCCACTCCAATGTGGGACATTCTATTAATTCTGCTATATCAGCTAGGCTTGACAGTATGAATTTATTTTTGAACTGCGAACAGCAGCCATCAGAAAAATATGATATGATGTCTTTATATTTTTCAAAATCTCCAGCAAAAAACAAAATCATCGTGCTTATTGTGCGTTAACTTGTCACTTATAACAGCAAACGACTTTTTAACACCTAGCAGCAAAGCTACACAAGTAAAAATGGATACCTGTCGATAACTAAAATGAGCACTTTGTATCTCATTTTGATTTGTGAGTCTATAATTTTCGACAAAATCAATTTGAATCACCAATTCAGTTGATTTCAAATTTTCTTTGGTTTCGTCCAAATATTTTTGTTGGGCTCTTTTGACAAAAAATGCGTTTTAAAAGAGGGCAATGCCATTTCCAACTCAGCAATAAGATCCGATAGAGTTGCATCGGTTGTGGAAAGGGCCATGGTGTTATTAATTTTGCGCCAATGCTGCCAACTAACTTCATCATTCATATTGTATAAATATGAGAGAGGAATTAGTTGGTATCTCAAATCGTTTAAGCACTTCTTACAATTGCTTGTCATGCAGTTTTCACTAAGAATGTTGCAGCAAACAGTTGTAAGAAAGCTTTCGAAATTGCTAGGAAAAAATGACATCATTTTTGCCCAGCTTTCCAGCAAATAACCAAAGTTAGCATGGTACATGCAAACACACATATTGTGGGGCGTTTTACTTATTAATTGCACATGACGTGGCCGCATCTTAAAACAAGTAAAAAAGCTACAGTCGAGAGTGCTTGACCGTATGATACCCGCAACCCATTTCGAGCGAAAACCAAATGCTTAAATTATATTTTAACAAAAAATATACCAAAGAATATACTGAAACTTGTTATTTATTGTATATATTTGAAAATAGCGGGTAAAAATCTATAACACCGACATGGTCACAATGTCAACTAAACAAACAAAGCGTGAGCAACTGCAAGTGAATTTTGCATGTAAAATTGATTGATTGCTAACTTGTTTTTCATTAGATCTCAACCAAATGCACAGGACAATAAGACATTAAGACAATAATTCTTATTATGCATACCAAAATTCAATGCTCTATGTCCATTATTACGGCTTTTCAAGTTTTTGGGGGCGGAAAGGGGCGTGGCAAAAATCTAAAACAAACTTGATCTGCGTAAGACCTACACGAATACTGTCACCAAATCTTAAATCTCTAGGTCATTCACACACTTAAAACACACATGGCAGGAACTTATGTACCAATTTTGGTGTCTGTCTTATAGTCTCTGAGATCTAGGTGTTCATACGGACAGACAGACTGACAGACGGACATGGCTATATCGTCTCGGCTGTTGACACTGATCAAGAATATATATACTTTATGGGGTCGGAGATGGCTCCTTCTACCTGTTACATACATTTTCTGTTGGCGGGTATACCAAAAAATAAAAATGAAACTTGAAAAATTTGACAACATTGTGAAATTCATTTTGAGCTTAGTCGAATTCTGAAAATTGAGCAACATTGTGAAATTCGTTTGAAGTGTGTGAGTGTGTGTGTGAAATACAATGGAAAAGGCTAAGCGTAATATGAAGCCGTTTGATGGCGAGAAGTATTCAATTTGGAAATTTCGAATTAGAGCCCTTTTTGCAGAAATGAATGTTTTAAAAGTTATTGATGAAAAGGTTCCGGAGACAATTGACGATGCTTGGAAAAGTGCAGAGCGAAGCGCAAATAGCACGCTTATAGAATATTTGAGTGACTCGTTTTTAAATTTCGCCACAAGCGACTCCTCGGCGCGCCAAATTCTTATGAATTTGGACGCCATTTATGAGCGCAAAAGTTTAGCGTCGCAGTTAATGGTGCGCAAAAGGCTTCATTGTTGAGTCATTTCAATGTATTTGATGAATTAGTGAGTGAGCTTTTGGCTGCTGGTGCTAGAATTGATGAAATGGACAAAGTATCGCATTTGTTGCTGACTTATCCATCATCTTACAATGGAATGATCACAGCAATTGGAACATTGACTGAGGAAAATTTAACTTTGGCTTTTGTTAAAAATAAATTGTTAGATCATGAAATAAAAATAAAAAGTGAAAGTAACGATACTAGCAGAAAAGTTATGAAGGTAGTCGCCCAAAATAATAAATATACAAATCTGTAGTTTAAGAAAAATATAAATAAACCAAAAGATAAATTTAAGGGAAAACCTAAGTCTAGTATTAAATGTCATCACTATTTCAAAGAGGGGCATATTAAACAAGTAAGAAAGCTACAGTCGAGAGTGCTCGACCGTATGATACCCGCAACCCATTTCGACAGAAAAAAAAAAACATATATGATATTTTAACAAAAAATATACCAAATATACTAAAACTTGTTATACCCGCTACCCATAGGGTAGAAGGGTATTATGACTTAGTGCCAACAGAAAATGTATGTAACAGGCAGAAGGAGGCATCTCCGACCACATAAACTATATATATTCTTGATCAGTGTCAACAGCCGAGACGATATAGCCATGTCCGTCTGTCCGTCTGTATGAACACCTAGATCTCAGAGACTATAAGAGCTAGAGCTACCAAATTTGGGGACAGTACTCCTATAGGTCCTACGCTGATCAAGTTTATTTCAAAAGTTGGATGCCACGCCCCTTTCCGCCCCCAAATGCCAGTAAAAGCCGTAATAATAGACCTAGAGCAATTTTGGAATGCATAATAATAATTATATTCTCAATGATTCCTGTGAATTTGGTTGAGATCGAATGAAAAACAAGGAAGTTATTAAAGAATCAATGTTATATGCAAAATTCACTTGCAGCTGCCCGCGCTTTGTTTGTTTAGTTGACAGTGTGACCATAACGGTGTTGTGATTTTTACCCGCTATTTTCAAATATATACAAAAAAAATAGTTTTAGTATATTTGGTATATTTTTTGTTAAAATATTATTAAGTTTTTTGTTTTCTCTCGAAATGGGTTGCGGGTATCATACGGTCGAGCACTCTCGACTGTAGCTTTCTTACTTGTTTTTTAATATACCCGCTACCCATAGGGTAGAAGGGTATTATTACTTAGTGCCAACAGAAAATGTATGTTAAAAAATTCACTTGCAGCTGCCCGCGCTTTGTTTGTTTAGTTGACAGTGTGACCATAACGGTGTTGTGATTTTTACCCGCTATTTTCAAATATATACAAAAAAAATAGTTTTAGTATATTTGGTATATTTTTTGTTAAAATATTATTAAGTTTTTTGTTTTCTCTCGAAATGGGTTGCGGATATCGTACGGTCGAGCACTCTCGACTGTAGCTTTCTTACTTGTTTAAATATGTTAAGTTGCTGATATTATTATTATGTTATGTTAAACTAAGAACTTGTTTTGAAAACATAATTTAAAGTTAATATTTAATGAAGTCAAAAGATTTATAAGTTAAGATATGAAGTGATCTAATCGGGTTTTCTGGGTTTTCCCCGATTCTTGCAGTAAATACTGGATCACATTGTACACCCCAGAATATGCACACTAGCCACGTTAGATTAAGTCAATCAAGAATGAATATAATCCTTAAGTTTTATTTAATAATTGAAATGTTATTTTTGAGGAGGTGTGTTGAATATGCCCATTCTGTTAAGTCAAAAAGAACATTCTACAACACTAAATTATGTATTTAAGTTTGCATACAATCTGGTCACACTTTTATTTGCCTCTTTCATTCTGATCCTGCTGTGCTGTGGTATAGTGTTGCAACGAAAACAATAAATTAAGTAAATAATATAAATTCATAAATATTAACAAGTGTCTTTTACTATTTCATAGATTTCAATAGTTTAGTATATCTAGTCTTAATTTACAACACCTGTGAATTTGATCGCGCTTTTTTTAGTTGACAGTGTGACCATGTCGGTATATTATGGATTTTTTTCAAATACACTTTTACTATATACAAAAAAATAAATTTCAGTGTATTTCTTTGGTATATTTGTTGTTGAAATATGATTTAAGTTTTTTGTTTCCTCTCGAAATGGGTTGCGGGTATCTTACGGTCTAGCACTCTCGACTGTAGATTTCTTTCTTGATAGTTTAAAATTTATTATTTCCTTTCAATTCTGTTTTTTTCCTTCTTGACGAAAAAGCGGTACTGTATGTCGGTACATGTGAAACAAATCGCAAAACACAAAAGCAACAAATGAGTTTTTCATGCGGCAGTCAAGCACTAACAACACAATATCATTTTTGGGCTTGTTTTACTACACACACTTTCTGTGCGGTGCCAGCTTGTTTCTACTCATTCAAGTTCCGACAAGTATTTCAGGCACCGCATACGAAGAAATAGATAAAAAGCCGATTAAAAAGTCATCGCAAAAAATGTTTTATGCGGTTTTCAAATACTCTTGTGCACTATGGTCCAGACGACCCCTTTTTATGCGCCAAAAAATATTTTTGTTATTTAACAAATAACATAATAAATTGCTATCCACAAAGAAAACATAATTTTTCTAGAGGGGATCTGAAATATAGAAGATTGAAATTTAGCCTGAATCTACTGTATTTTTTTTTTTTTTACCATATTCAACACACTTTAATGTTTTCAATCCTCTTGCTCTTAATTTTCCAAAGCAGCTCCAAAGAGCTGCCTTCGCATTAAAGCATTTTTAAGACTTCCTTCGGTAGATTTTTTTTTTTTGCCTTTGAATCCGTCTGTTAAGATTTAGTGAGATGATAGGATTGGAAGTATTCATTGCGAATGCTTTTGCTTGCATGATGTAACCCATCTGATTTGTACAATTTGTTTCTCGCTTCGGCACCCTCCACTCCAAAATATCCTATTGGAAGAACCGTGCTTTCGATGATGTCACTGGAATGTACCAGTATTTTGTGCGCGATTGGGGTCATTGGTAGCCAATTATATTTTTCAATAATCAACTCCACCGTTTTGTAGCAGAAATTCATAAATTTTGCGATATTAATTGGTAATTGGCATGAAATGCATACCAGCACCATCCTCAAATTACTTATTATCTGTTCGTTTATGCCAGTAATGTTTGCAAATAATGTTGGCTTATTAAAAGCACGGCGAGCTGTTTTGCCATCATTTGTACTTCCAAATCTATCTACTTTGAGGGACAGTTGTTGCCAAAACAAGTTTTAAATAAGCCTCTTTCTTTCTAGTACTTCTTTATCATTGTCATCGCTAATTCTCCACTTTCTAATCTGGCGTGCAGAATAAATTTAAACATGCGAATCCAACAATGTAAAGGACTCTGTCCATATTTAAATGCATGGTTGCAAGTATTTTATTTGTTGCTTCTAGTCCGAGTTTTCCTTTAATATTACCGCTGTTGTCTCTTTAATAAAGGCTAGCTTTAAAGGCCGACAAAGCCGAATGGATTGAGAAGTTCTATTGTTCCATAGTATGTTTTCGGTGGCATCTACAAGCCTTAATGGTGTTCCGGTTGTGCCAACAAGAGTGGAATCCTTATCATATGATTGCTCACCAGAAAAAAATTGATTGCAATTTGTCCGGAGCTTCCATCAAAACCATAGCTACAAACTAATTTGGCAGACAAAAAATTCACTCCTTGATCGTCCATAACATTTACAATAACGTCTTCTTGGAAGCTAATTATTCGACTGGCTTTAGGAGACTTTGAAGACGGACTTCTGTCTTTGTTTGAGAAACTGAAATGTTATTCGGTCGACTCTCTTTCTTCCCATCCACAATTTTATTATAAACAGTGTATATGCCAATATTTCTAGTGCCCAAATTTTCTTAAAAAAAAAAAAAATTATTTTTGGATTCAGTATGTATTAAAAGTGAATGTTTGTTTTAAAAAAAATTTATTTTTGCTCGGATCGAGTTTTATATGACTATATCCTTGGACCGCGTAGAGGCGGCTTTAGGAAGATAGGCCAACAAAAAATTAGGTAATCAATTCTTTTGTTTACATGTTTTATTATAAATGATATAAAGATGAGCACCAAAATCAAATAAAATAACAATTAAAACTAAAGTTACTTAAATTCACAAAGCTTCAAATATTTGTGAACAAAAAGTTCGTTTACTTATTTGTGATGAAAATCATAGAAACAGTCTTTTTTCTGGGAAAAGCACAGGTTTATATTGCACTTACGGCAGACAATTTGAGCTTCGGACGTACAACCAGGAAGCTTACAAGTTTTTTTGTCAGCGCGTGATAAAAATATTGGAAAATGCTCGACGGTATCATAACGTACATCATTAATCGGTAGGAAAGTTTTCCTCCCCGTGCATTTATTTTCCTGGACTGACATCCTTTTGGGCAGCATACAAATTTGTTAGCTGGGTGATATGTTCAATAATAGTATCATTCAAAAACAAGTAAGAAAGCTACATTCGAGAGTGCTCGACCGTATGATACCCGCAACCCATTTCGAGAGAAAACAAAAAGCTTAAATGATATTTTAATAAAAAATATACCACAGAATATACTGAAATTTGTTTTTTTTGTGCATATACATATTTTTTAAAAATCCATTAAATACCGGCATGGTCACACTGTCAACTAAACAAACAAATCGCGAGCAGCTGCAAGTGAATTTTGCATATACAATTGATTCATTAATAACTTCCTCCTTTTTCATTCGATCTCAACCAAATTCACAGGAATCATAGAGAATATAATTATTATTTTGCATACCAAAATTCTAGTGCTCTAGGTCTATTATTACGGCTTTTCCAGTTTTTGGGGGCCGAAAGGGGCGTAGCAAAAGTCTAAAACAAACTTGATCTGCGTAAGAGCTACACGAATGCTATCACCAAATTTTATATCTCTGGGTCATTCACACACTTAAAACGTCTATATGCATTGGGCACAACAATTTTGAATGGAATGCAGGAACCTTCATATATACCAAGTTTAGTGTCTCTGAGTCTTATAGTCTCTGAGATCTAGGTGTTCATACAGACGGATAGACGGACATGGCTATATCGTCTCGGCTGTTGACACTGATCAAGAATATATATAGTTTATGTGGTCGGAGATGCCTCCTTCTGCCTGTTACATACATTTTCTGTTGGCACTAAGTCATAATACCCTTCTACCCTATGGGTAAAAATAATAAATCACTTTTCTTTTTATTCTTTTTATACCCGCTACCCATAGGGTAGAAGGGTATTATAACTTAGTGCCAACAGGAAATGTATGTAACAGGCAGAAGGAGGCATCTCCGACCCCATAAAGTATATATATTCTTGATCAGCATCAACAGCCGAGACGATATAGCCATGTCCGTCTGTCCGTCTGTCTGTCTGTATGAACACCTGGATCTCAGAGACTATAAGACATAGAGACACCAAATTTGGCAAAAATGTTCCTTCATACCCTACGCAGATCAAGTTTATTTCAAAAGTTGGATGCCACGCCCCCTTCGCCCACAATAAGCATTTATCTAGAAAAAGTCAAGTTTTTTTTATGTAAATCGCGTATAACTCCAAAAGTTCTTTGTGTAATGATGTGTAATTTGGTAAGCCATCTGCGCTTGACACTCTTAATATACCCTGTAATTTTGGTAAAAAACGGATAAGTAGAACAAAAGTTATTCGCGAAATTATTTATCAAAATTGTTGTGCCCAATGCATATGGACGTTTTAAGTGTGTGATTGACCTAGAGATATCAAATTTGGTGACAGTATTCGTGTAGGTCTTACGCAGATCGAGTTTGTTTTAGATTTTTTCCACGCCCCTTTCCGCCCCCAAAAACTGTAAAAGCCGTAATAATGAACCTAGAGCATTGAATTTTGGTATGCATAATAATAATTATATTCTCAATGATTCCTTTGAATTTGGTTGAGATCGAGTGAAAAACAAGGAAGTTATTAATGAATCAATTTTATATGCAAAATTCACTTGAAGCTGCTCGCGCTTTGTTTGTTTAGTTGACGGTGTGACCATGTCGGTGTTGTGGATTTCTTCCCGCTATTTTCAAATATATACAAAACACAAGTTTCAGTATATTTTTGGTATATTTGTTGTTAAAATATCATTAAATTTTTTTTTTTCTCTCGAAATGGGTTGCGGGTATCATACGGTCGAGCACTCTCGACTGTAGCTTTCTTACTTGTTCTTATTAGCAAAATTGAATTCAATTCGAAATGGCAGAAAATCATTTAAAACCATTTTTATGTGAAGCCATTGAAAAGTTGGTACTCCGAAATCAATGGGAAAAATGGTTCAGAGCATTTACAATATATTTGGAAACTGAGCACAACGTGTCACCGAAAACTAAGAAGACCACACTTCTACACTTAGGTGGGGTACAACTACAGACCGTTGCATTCTCACTACCAGGAGCACTAATAGAGCATGACGAAAAGCAGAGAAACGATGTTTTCGCCATCTTGGTCGAGAAACTAGATGCTTATTTTTCGCCTAAGCAAAACTCGACGTTTAAAAGGCACTTACTTCGCAACTCGACACCAGCAGACGATGAGAACTTTTCTAAATTTGATCTACGTTTGCGACAACAGATGTACAAGTGTTCGTTTGGCAAATCCAAAGCAAAGATTGAACAAATTTGTCTAAAGGACAAAATCATTGATTCTTGGGCTCCACTGGAACTTAAGAAGAAGCGTTTAGGTAAAGAACACTGTTTAGACGAGATAATCGAAGCGTGCCAAGTCGAGGAACTGATAAATAAACAATCTGAAGCCATGTTGATTAAGCCTACCATTGCAAAATCACAGCTCGAAAAACGAAGCCGGAATTTGAGTGTTCGAGATGCGGTCGAACAGGTCATGTTACTAACGATATTTCGTACCGTGCGCGTGAAATATAATATAATAATATATTCAGCCTAAAAGTGGAAATATAAAATGGCGGCAATTTGATGTGCGTTCCGTAGAGGATGGGTGCCCCGATCTCAAACGTAAAAAAAAATGCCTATTGTTTTAAGATGGAGTGACGAAGAAGATGAACTTATTAACTGCCGAATAGGGGTCCATGACATTTCCCCTTTTATTGATTCGGGGTCCTGATTCAACCTTATTAGTCACACAGATTGGGAGATGCTTAAAAAGAAAAACGCAGAAAAACGGTGTTTAAGGCCAGATCACACTCACAAAAACAATTCCGCGGATATGCCTCTGACCAATTACTTGAAGTAATTTCCGCTTTTGAAGCTCCAATATTGGCTGTTCCAGATTTTGAGGTGATTGCTACATTTTTTGTCATAAAAAATGGACGGCAGTCATTACTAGTTCATTTTACAGGTGAATCCACTAGGTGGAGCCAGTCCGGAACCACTTCGGAACTTTTACAGAGTGCCTACTTTAAATATTTGCAGAATCGGGAGCAAAAAGTAAATTAACCATAAAGCTATATTTTTAAAGTTTTATTTAACATATATTTGTAATTGTATATTTTTAATAAAAAACAAGTAAGAAAGCTACAGTCGAGAGTGCTCGACCGTATGATACCCGCAACCCATTTCGAGAGAAAACAAAAAACATAAATGATATTTTAACAAAAAATATACCAAATATACTAAAACTTAATTTTTGTATATATTTGAAAATAGCGGGTAAAATACACAACACCGCTATGGTCACACTGTCAACTTAACAAACAAAGCGCGGGCAGCTGCAAGTGAATTTTGCATATAAAATTGATTCATTAATAACTTCCTTGTTTTTCATTCGATTTCAACCAAATTCACAGGAGTCATTCAGACTATCATTGTTATTATGCATACCAAAATTCAATGCTCTAGGTTCATTATTACGGCTTTTACAGTTTTTGGGGGCGGAAAGGGGCGTGGCAAAAATCTAAAATAAACTTGATCTGCGTAAGACCTACACGAATACTGTCACCAAATTTGATATCTCTAGGTCAATCAGACACTTAAAACGTCCATATGCATTGGGAACAACAATTTTGATAAATAATTACGCGAATAACTTTTGTTCTACTAATCCGATTTTTACCAAAATTACAGGGTATATTAAGAGTGTCAAGCGCAGATGGGTTACCAGATTACACATCATTACACAAAGAACTTTTGGAGTTATACGCAATTTACATAAAAAAAACTTGACTTTTTCTAGATTAATGCTTATTGTGGGCGAAGGGGGCGTGGCATCCAACTTTTGAAATAAACTTGATCTGCGTAGGGTATGAAGGAACATTTTTGCCAAATTTGGTGTCTCTATGTCTTATAGTCTCTGAGATCCAGGTGTTCATACAGACAGACAGACGGACAGACGGACAGACGGACATGGCTATATCGTCTCGGCTGTTGACGCTGATTAAGAATATATATACTTTATGGGGTCGGAGATGCCTCCTTCTGCCTGTTACATACATTTCCTGTTGGCACTAAGTCATAATACCCTTCTACCCTATGGGTAGCGGGTATAAAAACTGTTTTTGAGTTCATTTGACCGGAGTTACCGACAGATCATTAAGTAAACGGTGTTCTCAAATTATTTTCCATATTACGCCAACTTGTCGGCCATATCGCACTATATCAACATATTCAAATTAAATAGACAATCATTTTGCGTTTTGTTTTATCAAAATCGCTAGAGCCGTTTTAGAGAAAATCCAATTTTTGTGATGATTTCCAAAATTAATAAGCAACTGACATTTAGCATGGTGGCAACACTTAATGTCGCGGTGCTATCGAAAATTTACACATTTATTACCTTTAGAGCCAGGCTAACACATTGCTATACAACTTAATTGTGGATTTTTGTGGGGTCACTACTAAAACTTTAGCCAAACATAAAAAAGACGTTCAAAATATAGACAAAAAACATGTATTATTTCAAATTAATTTAACAAGAACAGTTTAACAAGTACGTTTTTTTATAATATCTCAAATTTAAAAAATACCTTTAACTTCAAAATCCATAACAAATATTTTAAATTTGGATACGTAATAAATGAACTGATCACTTCAAAGTCCGGTTTTGTTGTGAAATATTCGCGATGCGCGAGTTATCCCTCGGAGCTTAAAAGGACGTCGTCGTGACCAAGGTTTTCCAGTTATACATATGTATGTATGTATTTGTTGAAATAATAAGGCTTGTTTTAAGGCGTTTTATTAAAGCCTGTGCTCTCCATCTTAGTCAAATCAGAAGTGAGTTTTATTTCAAGCAACTCCAGCTACCATGTATAGTAGTGCAAAAATGTATATACATATAAGTATTTCTTAATGTGCTGACGCTTACTCTAAGAGCTAACATTGCTGTGCAAAATGTATATGTACATACATATTTCTTGATATGCTGACGTCTACTCTAAGACCACCAAAGTGCTGGCTCAGCAGCAAGCCGGATGCATGTGTAGCATGGTTTCTTGCAACATCGTTGTCATTGCCCTCCTGGTATTGTAATGTTGATCGCTCTAGTTGTAGGTGCGGGGTGGCTTGGCTGGAGGGGTGGTGTATGATACCGATGGGTCGGTAACTTGCGCAAGCTGCGCTGTGCAAATGAACACCTGCTCACAGCTTCAATTCTATTTATACCCGCTACCCATAGGGTAGAAGGGTATTATGACTTAGTGCCAACAGAAAATGTATGTAACAGGCAGAAGGAGGCATCTCCGACCCCATAAAGTATATAAATTCTTGATCAGCGTCAACAGCCGAGACGATATAGCCATGTCCGTCTGTCTGTCCGTATGAACACCTGGATCTCAGAGACTATAAGACATAGAGACACCAAAAAGGTTCCTTTATACCCTACGCAGATCAAGTTTATTTCAAAAGTTGGATGCCACGCCCCCTTCGCCCACAATAAGCATTATTCTAGAAAAAGTCAAGTTTTTTTTTATGCAAATCGCGTGTAACTCCAAAAGTTCTTTGTGTAATGATGTGTAATTTAGTAACCCATCTGCGCTTGGCAGTCTTAATATACCCTGTAATTTTGGTA
The DNA here is from genome assembly GCA_963583835.1 of Drosophila immigrans. NCBI lineage: Eukaryota > Metazoa > Arthropoda > Insecta > Diptera > Drosophilidae > Drosophila > Drosophila immigrans. Next base: position 19,190,376 of record OY757143.1, on the reverse strand, counting down.
CAAATCGGATATGTAAAACAAAATTTATTCGTGAAATTATTTATCAAAATTGTTGTGCCCAGTGCATATGGACGTTTTAAGTGTGTGAATGACCTAGAGATATCAAATTTGGTGACAGTATTCATGTAGCTCTTACGCAGATCAAGTTTGTTTTAGATTTTTGCCACGCCCCTTTCCGCCTCCCAAAACTGTAAAAGCCGTAATAATGGACCTAGAGCATTGAATTTTGGTATGAAAAGCAAGGAAGTTATTAAAGAATCAATTTTATATGCAAAATTCACTTGCAGCTGCTCGCGCTTTGTTTGTTTAGTTGACAGTGTGACCATGTCGGTATGTCATGGATTTGAGGGCATTTATTAGACGGAGCAACGGCTTTTTTTTATTATTCTTATTATCTTATTACAATTTTTGTCTATTTTGTCGCTCGCATAACATAACTCACATATGCGAGTGTGTATGTATCGATGCGGAGCGACAAGAGTAAAGGAGACTGCAAGAAATATTGCAAATTGTTTTTTCATTTTAATGAACAAATATTAATTGTATGTATTTAGTTGGGAAAAAATATATGATGCGATGGCTTCGCTGATACTACTTTTGCCTCACGATCTCAAGGTTCTGTGTTCGAATCCAGCCAGCTTCTGTTTACTTTTCCTAATTTTTTTTTTTTTGTCCATTTTGCTGCTCGTTTTACACAATTTACATGTGCATATGTGTTCACATACATGGACAATGCATGACAACAAGAATGAAAGAGATAGAATACAAAGTTGACATTCGCGAATTAATACAATAAAAATACTTATGTATGTACATTTGTAGTACATAATATTTACATACATCAAAAAAAACTTTTTTTGAAAACAAAAAATAAATGCATTTTGTTGATTGCAAAAGATGTGAAGCAATTGCTTTGCGAAGATGCTTTTTGCCTTGCAATCAATAACTCGTGTATGCGAATCCCACTTAAGACTTATTCTAAATAATTTGTTTGCCCATTTTGTCGCTCGCTTTACATGATTCACATATGCGAGTGTGTATGTATCGATGCGGAACGACAAGAGTAAAGGAGAATTGCAAATCGTAAAAAAATATAAATTAAAGTTAAGTTAAAGTTTAAGTTTTTTGTTGGTTTTGTCGCTCTCTTAGTTGAATGTGTGCATAGAAAATGCAAGAAAACAAGAGTAAAAGAGAAGGAAAGGTACGCGACATTGTCTTACTTTTGGCACGCGCTATTTCGCTATTTGCATTTGCTTATTATGTTAATTCGTTTAGCGTGGTTCGCAAGTGTCGAGGCGTATTTAGTGAATATTTTTGATTATTATTAATAAATATATGTGATATAAAAACGTAATTTTCATTACGAGTGCAAAATTTAAACGTTAAAGTCTATTTACATATGTTCGCGTTAGTTCTGAAAATTAAAGAATAATTAAAGTAGCATTATTTTAGTTGTTGTCGCGACCGGGTGCTTCTGTGGACGTGATATGTACATACAAACATACACATCTATTTGTGTGTGTTGTTAGTGTATGTAAGAAAATGTAAGAGACAATAACACTGTAAAGTGTATGTATATGTGACATTTAAAAAAACAATAAACTCCTTCTGAGCAAAAATAACTAAATATTTTTTACGAGTGTATGTGTCTTTATTGTGTGTTGCGCGTTTCAATTTTAGTTTGCGTATATATGTATGTATGTACATATATATGTTGTAGTGTTGCTGAATTTTTTGTGCAATTTAAATACACACATATGTATGTAAATACGGGTTTTTATATTTTAATTCAAATATAACATTTTTTCGAGTGTGTGAGCTTTGCGTAACATTTTAACAATTATTTTATTTAAATAGTTTCTAATAAATATTAATATAATACTTACTAAAATTATTTCTCTACAAAATTTCTTTAATTGATAATTTAAATTCCAAATTTAAAAATTAAAATTGAAAAATATATTTTATTTTATTCGTGAACTATTTGAAAACAATTTTAAATGCCACGGCTTAACCGACAGACTGTTTCTCAACGGTCTCGTACTAGACAATTGAGAAACAGATTCAATAGGGATAATGTAGAGTATGTGCAGGAAGAAAGGGCTAGAAATGTAAGTTCACAGAGAGTTAGGAGGGGCAATCAAGAATTAAGAGAAAGTGAACAGGTAATTAATAGTCAAAGGCGAGCAGAAAGAAGACAGTCAACGCGAATTAGGCAACGGGAGCAGACGGAAGATACAGAAAATAGGAGACTGAGACGCGCAGATGCAGAGTATCGGCAGCCGGAGCAGGAATCTGATACTCTGCGTCGATCAAACCGTAGATTAGATTCTGACTATTGTCGGAGCGAACAAATGGATAACTCTGACTTTAGAAGACAACGACGAACGAACATAGCGTTTAGACAGCATGAACAGCAGGCTGATACATCACGTAGGTCGAACCGAAAGCAGGCGACGGTATACAGGACAAACGAACAGAGAGCTAATAGTGACTTTAGAAGACAACGACGAACGGACAAAACTTTTAGGCAGCCTGAACAGCAGGCTGATACATTAAGAAGACGAAGACGTAGACGGAATACGCAGTACAGGACCAACGAACAAAGACAGAACTCGGCATTTAGGGCAGCTAGACGGACAGATCTTGAAAGGCGTATTTTAGAAAGAGCTAGATCGGGTTAATAGGTCGCAGGTTAGGAATAATCTCACAAGGAGGATTATTGAACAGGTGCGAAATACTGGTGCACGGCGAAGTGCCCGGCTTTTAGCAAGACAAGCAGCTTTTGACGCCTCAAGACGACTTAGCCAAAGAGAGCCAGTATAGATCAAATATTGAAAATAGGAGGTTTAACCGTCGAAATGCTTCCCATTATAGAGAGGAACGTGCTAATAGCTTTCAGGAAGAGAATTCACCCAGACCCACCATTTTAGAAGCTCTTATCGCAAATTTTAATAGAGTTGTTCAGCTGGGCCCCAATAAAATTTGCCTTTCATGTAAAGGTCTGTGGTTTCCCCACCAAGTAGCTAGGTTACCTCGTATTTTAATTGAAAATAGTTACGAGCTTAGTGCAGATATCTTAGATGTTGAGTCCAGTTCCCTTCATATGACGGTTCCTTAACTTTTTGCAAAACACAAAATAAAATCTGGTGTTAAGCCAAAAAGTTCCTTTTCAAATGGTTTAGATTTTCCGAGTTTACCCGAATGCCTTAAAGGGCTTACTCCAATAGAGGAACGTCTAATTTCTCCTCGACTTCCATATATGATTACTAGCTGACCCGGCCACGCGTTGCTGTGGCTAAAGTTTTTGTTATATTACATTATAGTAAACAATCTAAGAGGAACAATAAGAGAACATCAGTCACGGAGTCCACTATGCTTTTTCACACAGATGGTATTTGTAAAAAAATATGGTGATCTCCTTATTTGACTTTCTACTACTATAACCCTTTAGTACAATGAAATTATTTACGAACAAAGACGAAAATGTTGATGTTGGTATACAAAGTCACTGGATTGAGATTTGAAGGGGAAGTACGTTGAACACAATTAAAATGTTCTTACACTTGATATTAAGCATAAATCAATAGATACAAAATAAAAATTTATCAGATTTATTATTTCCATTTAATTTTATAACAAATATAAGTATATTACAGTATAATACAGTCAATAACATGTGACGCTTAAACTCATGAATGAGGTAGGCTAGGCAGACAGTCTTAAACTTTTAATCATTAATATTTATTTTTTTGAATTATAAATACTTTCAATTTCAATTTAATTTAACACCAATCGGTGCACAATGTTTTTGGTTAACCTGTCTTTAGCTAACACAAATAGATTCGACGGTTTCCCAACACGTGAACACGCAACATATAGTTGCCCATGAGAAAAACATGGATTTTCCAAATCTAAACCACAAATGGACATTGTTTGACCTTGAGATTTATTTATAGACATGGCGAAAGCTAAACGAATTGGAAACTGTAGCCTTTTGAAGGGTATGGTAGAATCTGATGGTATCATCGGAATACGTGGCAGCAGGACCACTTTTCCTTTAAACTTCCCAGCCAAAATGGTTGCTTCAAGAATGTTTCCGGTGATCTTTTTGATGACCAAACGCGTACCGTTACATAATTGAGGTGGATTCAAATTACGGAGGAGAATAATAGGGGAACCAATCTTTAATCGAAGATTATGTGGTGGCATTCCAGGGATATCTAATGAACTTAAAAATTCAATCGGAAAATTTACACTTTCATTTTCATCAACAACAGTATCGATTGATTTAAAGGACATCAGATCGCCTGGTAAAAACTGTTGTATCTGGAAGTTAATTTCGTCAACATCAACGTTTTTGGCTGCCAAAATCGCCCGTTGACTAAGCCATTCATGATTCAAATAATTATTCTGTATATCCGGGAAAATACTCTGAATCAATTCATTTTTATCCTGAACAACAGTGCAAAAATTGTCTGGTAGTTTATTGCATGGCGTATTTGGTTGCAGTTTTACAAAAAACGATCAAGTGACTGTTTTTGTTTTTTCTTTTTTTTACTAAAATATAGTAAATACCGTTAGCACAACAACAATACGTGTGTTTCCATGTCGGCTTTCCTCTCGTCCGTGTCTGTGTTTGTGTGAGTGAGAGTGTCTATCTCTTCAGTATGTGTGTGTATGGGGGGAGCTAATATTCCGATTGCAGTTTATCGATTAATAGCAAGCTTCAATCGAGCGTGCTGCCAACCTTTGTCAAATAATAACAGACAAATAATTAGCAATAAATTAAAATTGCGACTATAATTTTAGATTTAAACTATCCTATCTCTCAAGTTAGATCGAACTGCACATGATGTGCGAATTTTAATATAATCGGTTAAGTGGTTTAGGAGTCCATTGAGGACAAACATTGTGACACGAGATTTATATATATTAAGATTAAGTCTCTAGGTCATGAGCGTCAAAGTGCAATTAAAGAAGCTGTAGTTAATGTTCCCATACCGATTAGCAATACCCTCCCACGTGCATTTCACGAAGCCGAGGTTGTACAGCTTCACCTCAAACGTAGAATGGAGTATAACCATGATTTCATGGGGGAAACCATTAGACCCTTAAAAATAGCCCACGCAATTAGGTATTTAGTCAATACAGAACTGTATAGGAAGCATAGTGTAGTTGTTAATGAACAGTGGTTGTCTTCTTATACAACTGAGACTGTTCCATTTGTAGCATCTCAAGCAGATGCAGATCTGAGCTTCGAAATGTAGATAGGAGAGGTCGAATTGACAAATTATTATTCAACTACAAAAAGTTAGACCTGATCGAAATTCGTAGTAGTACTATGATTTGTTTGAGGAAACATAGTGCTTCACGCGCTATTACAGCCGCTAACGCTCTCAACGAAGAACATGTAGATAGTATTATTCACCACGATGAAGGCTATAAGGTCCTAAAGGGTGTTCGCACGTATGCTGCTCACTGGGAAGCAGAAAAGAAGAAAGTAATGGCAATGATTCGACAGTTCGGTCTGCCAACTTTCTTCATAACCTTGTCGGCTGCTAAGACAAGGTGGGCGGAATTATTGATTTTATTAAAAGAAAATGTAGATAGACAACAGCTTACAGCAGAGGATGTTTCCAAATTTAGTTTTAGCGAAAAGGCGCGTTTAATCAGGTCAGATCCTGTAACTTGTGCTAGGTATTTTGATTATCGTTATCGTTAAGTTTTAAAGATCATGAGGAAGCAGGGGGGCGTTTTCGGAAATCATCCCGTTATCAAATAATATTGGCGTGTTGAATTCCAACAGCGAGGTTCTCGAGGTTCCTCATACTCATGGCATGTTTTGGCTGAAAGATGCCCCGTCTGTGGACTTCGAAAATGGATTGTCTATTGCCTTCGTCATTTCTTTTATTGACCAATACATTACCACAGATGTAACGGATACTGAGTTAGCTCAGTACATTGAATATCAGAAGCACAATCACGGACATTCATGTATGCGTGAAGTGAGAGGAAACTCTATTTGTCGCTTCGGAATTCCATATTTTCCCATGCCAAAAACAAATTCTTTGGCCATTGGCTGAAGACTCTGATAACTTTTCTCTTCATCGCGAAAACTTGAAAAAAATTCAAAATATCATTAATTTCCCTTTTGATTCTGACCTTATAAGTCAATTGAGCATCTTTGAAAATTTCTGATCTCACGATCATGTGAACCTCAGCTACGAGGACTACATATTTGCTCTTAGATCTGGCTTGTAGAAGCCCAATATATTTCTGGAGAGAACATTTGCAGCTATTAAAGTTAATGCTTATAATAAGCACATCCTTTCGATGCAAAGGGCCAACATGGACATCCAGTTCATATTGGACCCTTTTGCATGTTGCAGTTATATAATTAATTATATCAACAAATCCCAAAGAGGAATTTTCAAGTGGTTGCGTGAAGCCGTGAACGTGATTCACAGAGGAAACTTCAGCATCAAACAAAAGCTGCAGCATATTGGCCACAAATTTATTTCCGGCACTGAGATTTCTGCTTAGGAAGCCGCCTACCGTTGTTTGGGAATGCGATTGTCTGAGGCTAGCAACGCAGAAATTTACATTAATACATCACGACCTGAGCACAGAGTTCGAATGCTCAAACCTAGACAACAGCTTCAAAATATGGATCAGGATTCAACTGACATATATGTATTAGGAATGCTGGATCACTATGTTCAGCGGCCAGATAGTCTCGAGGGCCTGTGCTTAGCCGATTTTGCTGCTAATTATAACTTTTCAAAAAGCTGTCGATCAATGCGTCCGGGTGCTGATGACGATGATGATGAAGAAAACGAGGTCCTAGGGAACACATTTCAATCTCTTCGCGATGGTAGTGGTTTTATTAGGGAACGGACCAAGCCAGCTGTTATTAGATTTAGGAAGTTCAATCTGAATGCCGACAGAGAGAACTATTTTCGGGAGCTTTTTACGCTATATTTTGCGTGGAGGGATGAAGAAGTAGATTTGCTTGGGGTTAATTGTGAAAGTGTTTATGCAGCGAACGTAGAATCGATTGGGTTTAATTATAAGAGATATAATATGCTAGAAGATTTAGAAGACGCGCTTAGGAGGGCCATAGAAGCTGAGGGAGATTTTGAAGAGCGTGATCTGGGGAATAATTTGGATAATGAGTTCAGGGCTTTGGCAATCCCTGAAATAAGTTCTCAAATAAATGATTTAAATTTGAATGCCGTTAGTGACCATGATGATTCTGACAATGTCATCCGAATTATTAAGCTCCCGCCAATTACATCGCCACAAGACTTTACAAGCATAGTTAGATCTTTAAATTTAAAGCAAAAAACCTTTTTCTCTCACGTAATGCATAACGCAAAGCACATAAACGTTTTTTATGAATTTGTAGGTGGCGGAGCAGGTGTTGGCAAGAGTAGACTAATTTCAGCCATTTGTCAAGCCCTTTCTCAACTATATAATAGTAGGCCAGGTTTTGATCCCACCACTGCTAAAATACTTTTGTGTGCACCCACCGGTAAAGCAGCTTTTGGAATTGGAGGTTCCACACTTCATTCCATGTTTTCACTTCCAGTTAATCAGTCCGGATCCTCCTTCAAAGATTTAGGTTCAGATTTGCTGAATACTCTTCGCTCAAGGTTTATAGATCTTAAGCTTTTAATCATTGATGAAATCTCTATGGTCGGTGCCAAAATGTTATCTCATTTAGATGCTCGTCTTAAGCAAATTTATGATTCAAGGAAAACTCCATTTGGGGGAATTTCAATTATTGTTTTTGGCAATCTCAGAAAACTACGTCCCATAGGAGATCGATGGATATTCCAATCCACCTCATCGTCGCATGACCCATATAGTGCTATATTTGGATCTTCTTTGTGGGATATTTTTAAGTTTTTTGAGCTCACAGAGATAATGCGTCAACGAGACGACCAAGCATTTGCGTTATCGCTTAATAACATGGCATCAGGTCATATGACTTTTGAAGACATACAATTACTTAGGTCCAGAGTTTCGGTCTTAGACCAACTTCCAAATGACTCCATTCATTTGTTTTTAAGAAATGAGGATACAAATATTTTGAACACTGCTAAATTAAACTCGATTCCTACGGAACAATTCCTTTCTATTGCTATTGACTCTGTTAAAGCTGCACATCTAAGTTTAGAAGCTAAGTCCAGATGCTTGGAATCTGTAAAGGATTTCAAGACATCTCAAACCCAAGGGCTTTGCACAACCCTTATTTTGAAATCCACTGCAAAATACATGATGACGGTCAATATAGATACAGCAGATGGTCTTGTCAATGGAGCGTCAGGCATCCTTATGGAAATAGGTTTCAATGCATCCAATTCGCCTCACGTTCTTTGGATCAAATTCTTAGACGACAGTGTTGGAACTAATGCTCGAATTAAATGCACCCATCGTACCGAACCTTCTTGGACCCCTGTTCTTAAAACTATACAAAATTTTTAATTTCATTCTAATGAGCAAGTTTCTATAGACCGCAAACAATTTCCAGTTGTACCTGCAGAAGGTATAACTATTCACAAAAGTCAGGGAGCTACATATACCAAAGTGGTGGTCCACACAACTCCTGGTATGCAAAGGGAAGCTTTGTATGTAGCATGTAGTAGAGCCACAAGTGCGGCTGGCCTTTTTATTGTTGGGCAATTTGTGCCACATAGATCTGATCGTCAGTCAGTTGTAGAGCAAGAGCTTGCTAGCTTAAGATCCACTAAATTATTAAATTCACACTTCAGCTGTCTCTTTGACAGTTCTAAAATTAATGTTGTGTTTCATAATACACAAAGTTTACGTTGCCAAATTGCTGATATTTGCTCCGATCAGTTAATGCTTCATTCTTCTTTTCTATTCTTCTGAGTCTTCTACTTATTCTAATGAAATTTACGACATTCCCGGCTTCAGTTGTGCTATTCGTCTTGATTGCCAGTCGACTTCAAATGGATCTCGTCCAAAGAGAGGCATTCTTATATTTGCCAAAAATTATGTTTTTGAGGATGTTAGTCTCTGCTCAAGTGGGCGATTTTACTCCGATTCCAATAATTTAGCTTCCGCAGTGTTCGAGTATGCAGTGTTTAAATATATGTCTTTAGGTTTCCTCATTATTTATAGAAGTCCAACATACCCTTTGCATAAATTTGAAACGGAATTTGAGAATTTATTTCAGGGATTTCCATTTTTGGATAGAAATAGCCTAGTATTGGGAGATTTTAATTTGTGTTTGCGGGGTTTATCAGGTAGTTGTAGAAGGGTTTTCGATTTCTTGGGTTCTAATAGCTAAAGTTCTTTGTTAGATTTGAACACGTCCACAACCAATACACACATTGATTGGGCGTGTTCAAATATTAGGGAAAGCAGAGCCACAGCACGCACATATGAGACAGTTTGTAGTTACCACAGTGGTATTTTAGTTAGCATAGAAAACGGGTTGTAGTAGATTTTCTTCTGGGTATTTTTTTTGAAGTAGTTGCTCTTTTTTTTTTTTTTTTTTTTTCAAATTTTCAATAATTTTGTTTAATGCCGAATTTTAAGTTTTAAAAATTAAAAATCGTTTGAATTTTGATTATAAATATTTTTGAGTTTTTTTCGGATATTGAATAATAATATTATTTTATTAAGTATGTAAATTAATAAGTTTATCTTTATTAGTATATTTTAAGTAAGTCTATCTCCGCTAGAGACAATTTCGGAGCTTATACATTTTTTGGGGAACAATGGTGTTGGTCTGTTTTATGCAGCACAAGTCGACTCGTAGATCTGCAAAGATCCCATTATTTATAATGGCCTCCCCGTGGTGTTCCCTGGGTCCTGATTTAATATACAGAATTAAATGTATTAAATCAGGAGCAAATTCGAGCGGCGATTTATTTTTTTACCCGCTACCCTACGCTAAAATTTGACGAAATCGGGTTAAAAACATAGTGTCTGAGTTCGAATCGCGCTTGTGAAAATATTTCTTAATATTTCAAAAATATTTTCGTGCTCTACAAAACTGGGTAGCGGGTATTTTACAGTCGAGCACACTCGACTGTAGCTTTCTTATTTTTTTTTTTTGCGGCTTGTAAAAACTAAGATTACGCAGCCGCTTAAAGTATTTTTCTCTTTCGACTTGTATTTTATACACGGTCGTTTAATTGTTTCACTTGCGCAAGTCGAAACTCATTCGCTCAGTGTTTCTATGTATGCGTCTTTACACGACCACACTTTATATTTGGGCTTGCAAAAAATTGAACTTATTCTTCGATTTGAGGTTCAAACTTATTATTGCGAGAGAAATACAGTACAAATTATAAAACAAAAAATTATCCATCCCAATTTTTAGGTAAACAAAGTGGTTATATTTGAAAAGTCAACCATATGCATGCATTACAGAGTGGCTCATTTTATTCGGAATTCAAACAGAAAAATGCTTTTACATTGCGTGTTCCATAACGCAAAACGATGGCTGCCAAGTTTTGCGAATCTATCGATGACTTCTTCGGCGGTGATTTCGATGTCATGATGCGTATGAAGCAACGCTACTCCAACTAGTCTTTCTTGAAGCATGGTCGTCCTAAGCCATGTTTTGATGCGGCGAAGATAAGAGAAAGAACGTTCAGAGCTCGCGTTTGTTACGGGAAGTGTACAGAATACTCGGAGATAGGTGTGGATTGTTGGGAATATGTCGACATCACATTTTCTTAGTGTTTCCAGTACAGAAGTTGGAATTTCGTTGCCTTCAATTTTTTGTTGCTGCTGCCAGTGACATTGCCAGTAACTCAATTCACCTTTGAATTTCAATTTTTGTACGCTCTTGTCATCATCCAGAAGATTCCCGAATCTTTCTATCAAGCATCCGATTAGATCATCGATTTCGTTTTCCTTTAAAAGACTCGCTTTTTCAGGGAGCAACACACTCAATTGGTAACCATCCAAAACTTCTTGTGAAAAGCGAGCTTCCAAATCTTCTTTGATGGTATCCAGCAGAGGTATGTAGACAGAGACCCTGTAGTAATCTTCGCAAGTTTGTGTCTTCAACATCGAGTTTTTCCGCCATTTTCTTGGCATCTGAATAAATCAGTCGGAATATTTCATCAACTTTTTCCCTCTTTTTTTTCAACGTGGTAAGCAACGTCCCAATCATTTTTGATGCCTTCGCCAAATCAATTGCTTCCTTCTGAAGAACTACGCTGAGCGAATGGGTGAGCGAAAGAATGTCGCTGAGACAGAAGAGCCCGACGATAAATTCGAACTTGCACAAAGCCGATAGGAGAATTGTTGCTTTGCCTGCTGTTTCTTTGTTCTTCCACTCACTGATTTTTGACAGAGCTTCGATGATCAACGGTAACTTCGCAACAAATTGAAGGACAGCATCGTGTCTCTCTACCCATCTTGTTTCACACAACTGGACAATTTTTTCACCAAGTATCTTTGCTAATACAGTCACACGTTTTGGAAATGAGTTCTTGAAGAATTTAAAATTAGGGAAAGTGGATCCGCAACTGCTTTATTCACCTGCTTCGTACGGTTACTAATCGTCAACTAACTCGCTCTGCGTTTCCGTCTCCTCTGTGATGCTCTCACCGACGTCGTCACAGAGCTCTTTTTGGTGACGTGGGTGGTCCTTGCCGGCTCCCACAGCATCAAAGGATCGTTCAATAAGTTTAACTCGAACGTTTCCAAGAAGCTCGATATTTTCGGAGTGTTGCATGGCGACGCGTCGGCTGCCATGATGCGCTCATATTTGCTTACTCCTAATTGGCCAGATATAAACGGCGGAATATTGCTATTTTGTTTTTAATGTGTACATTGTGTGCTGCAATTTTTATGGTGCACGAAAAGAGCAAGGAACAACCACTGCCCTGTCAAAGGAAACAACGAAAAGACACCGCACTATGGTCCAGACGACAACTTTTTGTGCCAAAAAGGCAATTTTCAAAAGTTAAAGTATTACCTCGATTTTGATGGCGTTGCATCAGAAACAGAGTGACCTGTAATGTTGCATATCAGATAAAGTGCAGATTGCATTACAATTTGAATTTCAAAAAAATTAATAAAGAATATGGGCATTTCCAAAATCGCGCACGGGACATTCGTACGCGTTCAAAGAAAAAAAACGGTAGAAAGGAAACCATTTTTTTTTCAAATCAAACGCTTAATGTATAGCATTTTATTATCTCTTTCATTAGTTCAAAGATTGATTTTGGGTATTTTTTAATTTAGAAGATAATTGCAGAATTCAAGTTATTCGCACGGGACACAAAACGGAAGTGGCTTGAGAGGTCAAGCAATTCAAACGACAATTTCAGCGAATCCAGAGGCAATATTTTAATGCAACTAATTTTAAACTTTTGTGCATTGATGCCTATTCAAAAAGGTTAAAAAATTTTTCAAATATAACTTGTATTTTTTTGTAAACTTAATTTGAAGTAAATTCACACGGGACATTTTTTACCGCCACTACTTTTATCTTATTGTCATTGCTGTTGTTGGGAAATATTTAATAAACACATCGAAACAATATTTTTAAATTAACAAAAATAGTGAATTCATTTATTTTTACATAAAAGAAAACTCAATAAATACAAATTTACAAATTGTTTTTGTTAAATCGACACTAATATTGTCGTTAATATAAAACTCCTTAATTTTGTATTCTAAACTCTCTGGTAGGGTAACTTCAGATGTAGTTTTTGCAATATTTTTTTGGGGAATTTCTTTAAATTTGTTTAACAAAATTTCAAGTACTTTTACTTTCTTTTCTAAGTCTCTTGGCAGAGCATTTTCAACTTTTCTTACAGCTTTCCCTAAGGTTTGCTTGGGATCACTTTTCTTTTTTGTAGCATCTAGTTTTTCCGCATCTCTCTTTTCTGCAAGCTTTTGTCGGTATTGGCGCTTACGTATGCGCTCAAGCTGCCGCTTACTTCCGCTTTGCAGTTTAGTCTAGTGTTCCGCATTCTTTCCTTGTTTTTTAATTTATAGTTTTCCCATTTTATTGGGTCTTCCTTCAACTTATCTCTCCACCGTTTTCAAATTTCTCTTCTTTTTTGGCAACTCTTTACGCTCATCTACATTTAAATAATTTAAAATGTTATAAAGATAACAAAAAAATACAAAATTTATTTGTATCATTTTGTTATGTACTTACGGTCGCGCACGGGACAAACTTCAAATGATCACCAAAATACAAATTTTTTTTTTCTAAAATTTTTTTTTCTGTATTTACTTGCACACATAAACTCTGTTTGCAAAAAAAATTTGATGGAATTCGAGCAAGTGCTTTGGATCTAGTAATAAGAAATGTTCTTTTTCGGTCGCGCACGGGACATTAAAATAAGCGATAATGTAAACCTAAATTTTTACCGTTATTGGTGATCGCACGTTACTTTTTGCGTTCTCTTTAGATTCTTAGAATGTCGAAGTGATTTAAGAAAGCAAAAGACCAAGCATAATGCGTATATTTTAGAAGTTATAATCAAAACAAAATACACCATACAAACATCATAGTGACTAAAGGTGCGTTTGCGCGACTTTGCATTCGAATATTTTAAAATCTGTAAAAGATAAATGCAAAATTCTTTCAAGTTTAAAAAACTTGAACATTTCTTAATGCAACCATGTTGAAAAAAATCATTTTCAAGAACTTTTAATTTTTTGGCCGCGGTGGACCTTTTTGTGGAAATGCCCATATATAATTCTGTTAAAATCTTTATAATGACTTTTAAGCAGTGTGGTTTGTACTACGTGTTTCGTGTCCTGAAATGTATTTTGAAATTGTGATGTCTTTGTTATTATATGCTAAAGTGAGTCGTCCAACATGTACGTTTAAGTAAACAAATCTAGTTTTTGAAAAGGTGTACAAAATGAGTCCACCCTTTAAACCAATTTTATGTTGTAGACTAATCCATTCCTGTTCAATTGCATATAGTGAGAATTTCCACTTTTGACCACATTTCTTTGAATTTGCATTTTTAGATCATAACCTCAAATTCAACAACTCTGAGTTGTATTCCTTGTGGAAATCGCAAAAGTCCCAATTATGCAAGGAGAATGCGTTGCTTAATTTTTTACATCTGCACTTGTTGGTAATATTTCGGATGAAATATCGAAAGCTCTTAAGATCGCGAGCATGATACAATAAGACAAGGTAGTCTCGTCGGCTGTCAAAACGTTCGGGTTTTCATCAGTACGTTTTCGTTTTTTGACGCAAGAGGTTGTCTGCGGACAAAATTTTCTCGACATTAACCCTTACGCAAAATGACTCTTGTGTGGTTGGGTTTCTTTTTTTTTACTGATATTCTTAATTTCTTAATCAGCCAAGAATACCGAATTGCTGTCAAGCAATGGTAACGTGGAAGAAGATAACACGGATAATTGTCTTAATATAGATTTTTCAAAAATAAATCATAAATAAAAATGTTTTATTTCAAGATTAGAATATATTTTAGAATTAGGAATCTCAACTAAATATTGTCTTTAAAAGAAAAAAGAAACAACTATTCATTTCGAATTCAAAACTATTTAAAAGTAAATTATGAAAACAAATATAACTCCTGTTATTATTAAAGGAAAATTAAACCCCCTAGAACCATCTAAGGGTTAATCCACACATTCTATTGCCGTTTCGCTCGCACTTACTAAGCTGCGCCCCTTTCACTCGCACTCATTGTTATGATTGTAGAGGGACCAGAATTTGCCGACGAGACTACCTTGTCTTATTGTATCATGATCGCGAGTAAGAATATTTGTCACCATTTGGCGGCAAAATTGAAGACTTGCAGGTCAAATTCAAAGATCTTTGAGAGAAAGCATAAGAATTGGCTTAAAAAATTAAAAATGATTGGACGCACGGCATTAGCATACACAAACAAAAAACGTAGTGCTAGAAGAAAGCAGGTGACCGATCTTGTAGTATCTGAAGGAGGCAATATAAGCTTATTGATTCAAGCGGCAAGCATGGCTGCACGAAAACAGATGAACACGATTTCGCATTTGTTTTAAAACTTTTATCCATATTCCCTGAAAAGCCCAAACAAATACGCAAGGCCATGAAGGACCCGATTTGAAAGCCTAATCCGATATTTCCCAGTGAAGCGTTGGCCTTTCTGGTGGACAGAAATCACAGCAAAGTTCAACTTTGCGCAAGAAGGGAGCAAACAAAACTTAAATAGTCTTTCATTTCAACAATATATTTTTCCGTTCCATTAATTTTTTGTTTTTCTCATATATGTTGCTGCTGTTGAGACAATTAAACTGCTTAGTAACCCTTTCTTAAACATGGCTGTGAAATTGCTACATCTTCACATTCACTAAATGTTCCCCTTTTAATTAATGTATACATCACATCATCCTTAATTTTTTCGAAGGAATTGGGATATACATATATGCTTTCTCGTTAGCTTTGGGTATAATCGAGCTGAACTGTTGTCTGTGTCAATATTAAACAATTTTACAACAATTTGGTATGAGACCTTGCCATCTGAAGTCACATCACAAATTGAATAGAATTCCTGATCATCAACAGTAAAATATGGCGTTTCATTATACTAGATGGGCTGAAAAGTAAGCTCCTTGGAAATGAAAAAAATTGTTTTTTTTTTTTTTTCCTTCTTTTATATTCAATGTAGTCTCCTTTTAGGTCGATACACTTATTTCAGCGATTTTCTAACTTTTTTTTCACATCTGAAAAGTAATTCTCCGGAAGGTCTAAAATACTCCTATGCAGCATCGATAATTTCCTCTCGCGCGCTGAATTTTTATACCCGCTACCCATAGGGTAGAAGGGTATTATAACTTAGTGCCAACAGAAAATGTATGTAACAGGCAGAAGGAAGCATCTCCGACCCCATAAAGTATATATATTCTTGATCAGTGTCAACAGCCGAGACGATATAGCCATGTCCGTCTGTCCGTCTGTCCGTCTGTATGAACACCTAGATCTCAGAGACTATAAGAGCTAGAGCTACCAAATTTGGGGACAGTACTCTTATAGGTCCTACGCAGATCAAGTTTATTTCAAAAGTTGGATGCCACGCCCCTTTCCGCCCCCAATAGCCAGTAAAAGCCGTAATAAAAGACCTAGAGCATTGAATTTTGGTATGCATAATTATAATTATATTCTGAATGATTTCAGTGGAAAACAAGGAAGTTATTAAAGAATCAATTTCGTATGCAAAATTCACTTGCAGCTGCCCGCGCTTTGTTTGTTTAGTTGACAGTGTGACCATAACGGTGTTGTGGATTTTTATTCGCTATTTTCAAATATATACAAAAAAAACAAGTTTTAGTATATTTGGTATATTTTTTGTTAAAATATCATTTAAGTTTTTTGTTTTCTCTCGAAATGGGTTGCGGGTATCATACGGTCGAGCACTCTCGACTGTAGCTTTCTTACTTGTGTTTTATTGCGGCCTCTGCTAGCTCGCGGACTTTCACTTTCCGATCAGCCAACACCATTTCATATATTTTTTGGACAATTTCCTGTGTAACTGCATCGGAGGTCCTGCCACTAAGGACTTCATCGGTAATGGAGTTTCGGCCACCACGAAACTCTCGATACCAATATTTCACGGTGTAATCTGAAGGAGCATGAGCCGCATAGTATTTATCCAACTTTTGTTTAGTTTTCGTCGCTGTTTTGCCACTCAAAAAATAATATTTTATGAGGGAACGAAAATCGTTTTTTTCCATGGTCAAAATTATGTCAAACACGTCAACAAATATCAGCTGTCAAAACAAAACTAAGGGCTGTATCGCGCTGAATTTTAACATGGATACCTAAATATGAATGGACTATAAGGAACGACAAACATTTTTGCGATAGCAGCTCATTTTGGTGGTCAAGGAGGTTACTTTTCAGCCCACCTAGTATATTTGGCAAAGGCTCATCTATTGTTCGGGCCCTGGTCACATACCATTGCTCAAATAATTAAGCCTATACTTTGTGCTGCTCTTATATGTTTATGAATAATTTCTTTTAATTTTAAGACTGAGAGTCCAGTGGATGTAGCAAAATAGCTTAGCACAAATTTCCAAATGGCATATAGGCAAATATGTTTGCATAGCTCTGCTGATTATACTCGGTACCCAAAGAGTACAGGGGTATAATAACTTAGTGACAAAAAAAATGTATGTAACAGGCAGAAGGAGGCATCTCCGAACACATACATATAGTATACATACAGTGGGGAGCAAAAGTGATTCCATGTTCAGCATATGCTTGTTCAACCGCTTATAAAACGGAAACCAATGAACCAAATGAAACAAACTTTTTTTCTTGATAACTTATTCAATTTGTGAGAAATAGACTTAAATACTACAATAACACAACAAAATGTAAGAGATAGAAAAAAAACAAAAACAGAAGGCATGTACTCAGTTTTGCACCTTTTATGAAAAAATCTAAAGAAATACTAAATTAATATTTTGTTCAAAGACCCTGTCTATTAAATTTTTTTTGCGCTTCGGCATACTCTTAACTAAGTTCTCAATAATTTCTTTCGGAATTTGGTTCCATTCAATCTCCACGCTTCTCCAGAGATCGTCAAGGTTGCTTGGGGCCAATTGATATTGCCCGAGCCGTCGCTTCACAATTGACCATAAGTTTTCGATTGGATTGAGGTCGGGACTTTGAGCTGGCCACTCCATGACCTTAAAATTTTGTTTTGCCAACCATTCTTTAACAATTTTCACAGTGTGCTTAGGATCCCCATCCTGTTGGAAAGTGATTTCTCTTTCAGGATAGGCACACTTATCGAGAAAATTGTGAAGACGGGTCTTTAAAATGTTTAAATAGTCCTCTTTTCGCATTATTCCATTAATTTTGTGCAACGGCTCAACGTGCCACCATGTGAAGCAGCCCCAATCCATTACATTTCCTCCTCCATGCTTTACGGTTTGCATTACATGATGTCTCTGAAGCTTGTCACCGGGCCTATGCCAATAATACTGCTTGCCATCTGACTGAAAGCGGTTAAACTTGGATTCGTCCGACCAGATAACACGTTTCCAGTCTTCTATAGTCCAGTTTTTATGTGTCTTTGCAAATCGTAACCGACCCTTAACATTTTTCTTGGATAGAGCTGGTTTATTTTTTTTAACAGAGGCGACGTATCCAATTCTAGACAGTGCTCTTCAAGCTGACCATCGACTTACGGTTTTATTTAACTCCGTGGAAGCATTTTTTGGTGTTAAAAGCTTATCCTTCCTTATGTTGGACATCTTAAGTCGAGCGTCAGAGTCCGTTAGTAGACGGGGCGACCATTCAACACACTTTCGGAACAAACATTTTGTCTTTTTTTCACCTTGGCCACCACTGACTAATTTTCAGCTTTTCAGCCAAAACCTGAAATTTTAGAATGTGCAGTTGGCTCCTATCTCAATGTCGGGTTTAGTAATCTCCTAGTTAAAATTTCAAAATACATTAAATTGGAAAATTTTTGGGAAAGCCAAGCCAAATAGCTGCGATAAGTTTTTAAACAAATTTATTTCGGAGTTAAGCCACCTTTTCGAATCAGGGCTTCAATTGTCCGATGGTTTTGTTTCTGTTAAATTGAGCCATTGTCTGCGATGCCCCCGCAAGAGCTTTTATGTCTGGCACTTCTGGCCACAACAAGCTCATAAAGTTGACGGTGTTCTAAATACAGTAGTCAAATTGGTGACTTCATTTCTGACACTGATTTTAAGAACCGAAAATATCCTAATCATTTATCCCAATTTTTGACTACTAAGACACCGTTTGAAAAAATTTATGGGTATGATAACTCAGGTACCCTTGGACTGTATGCATTTAATTGATTTGGGAGTTATGCGAAAAATGTTACTTAGATTTTCCACAAACAAAGTAACACATAAATTGGCAAAATTAAATAAAAGCAATATTTCCCAAAAATTATTGGCTATGCGGAAAAAGAAGTTTTAAAGAAAAAGAATTTTTAAGAAAATCAATATTATGAATTTGTACTTTTACATTGTGCATACAGAATGTTGTGTTGCCCAAAGCAACGAAAGTCCAATATTGGAAATTGCCAACAAATGCTCAATCTTTTCGTGGAAAATTTGTCTATAATTTTGGGTTCAAATAGCATTTCCTATAATGTACACAAATTACTTCACGTAAAAGAGACTATAGAGCAAGTAGTTGATCCGGTTTAAGAAACTAACTCTTTTGAGAACTATTTGCAAACTCCCAAAAATGTGTCAGAAAGACAACACAAATATTGCAACAAAAACACAGAAAAATAAGTGAAGAGAACAACTGTACATTTTCTGATAAAATCCCTACACTTGTAGGAAAAGTGATTTTATTTCAAGGTAGTGAACTCTCGGCAGAAATGCCAAATAATTGTTATGTTTGGGGTACTATTCCTATTAATATACTCTCAATTAATGCAGACAACAGTGGGCCAATTATTGCTCAACGATTCACAATCATTGGTAATTTGTATGTCGAGTCAATTCGATAAATAAAGCTATTTGTTTACCTCATAATAATAATTTTCTTCTTTTATATAAATAGATAATTTTATAAATAATAATATAATATATAATAATAATAATATAATGTGTAAAATAATAGTTACATACATTTAAAATAATCAAATTTTTTTTGGAAATTAACTTGAATTAAGAATGTCGGACAAACCATCAAAAACAAGGCGCATTGCTTTTGACGACAACCGTAAGTATGTTTATTTATATGATTTATTAACAAACTAAAATAATTCACATTTATTTCTGAGCCAACAAACTGTGAATGCCATGAACGCATTTTGACCGCGCTCGAGGAGATAAGTAAGTATTTAAAAGCAACGGACTAAATTTTAACAAGTAAGAAAGCTACAGTCGAGAATGCTCGACCGTATGATACCCGCAACCCATTTCGAGAAAAAAAAAATGTTAATGATATTTTAACAAGAAATATACCAAAAATATACTGAAACTTATGTTTTGTTTGTATATATTTGAAAATAGCGGGAAAAAATCCACAACACCGACATGGTCACACTGTCAACTAAACAAACAAAGCGCGAGCAGCTGCAAGTGAATTTTGCATATAACATTGATTCTTTAATAACTTCCTTGTTTTTTATTCGATCTCAACCAAATTCATAGGAGTCATTCAGACTATCATTGTTATTATGCATACCAAAATTCAATGCTCTAGGTATATTATTACGGCTTTTACAGTTTTTAGGGGCGGAAAGGGGCGTGGCAAAAATCTAAAACAAACTTGATCTGCGAAAGACCTACACGAATACTGTCACCAAATTTGATATCTCTAGGTCATTCACACACTTAAAACGTCCATATGCACTGGGCACTAAAATTTTGTTAAATAATTTCACGAATAACTTTTGTTCTACTTATCCGATTTGTACCAAAATTACAGGGTATATTAAGTAAGCATATTTATTTTTCATTTATTTCATTTTAAATAGGGATATGAAAACGGTACCTAAATAGTAGTACCGAATTAGACAGTCTAATAGATATACCAGAGTGTATACCCGAATTGGTCCACCAAAGTATGTACACCAATTGGTGTACCCATACAGGTACTCGAATTAGATTATCAAAAAAGGTACTCAATTTAAAGTATCGAAACAGTTACTCGATTTAGAGTACCGAAACAGGTACTCGAATTAGAGTACCGAAGTAGGTATGGTAAATGACGTCGTGTCGATTGTTCCCTTCCAATGACATGCAATTTAAATTCTCCATAGGTGAAAGCATGTTAGACGGGATGGCAAAGTAGGTGTTGGTGGTGTCATTGCACAGAGGTTGCGCCCATAGGCCAAAAATAAAAAGTCATAACAACAAAAATGTACGAAAAGTAAACAAATCGTTTCTAAAATGTCATGGCAAACTAGATTTTTCTGGAAATCTAACGGTTCTTTCTAAAAATAGAATTGAAGCTGTGAGCAGGTGTTCATTTGCACAGCGCAGCTTAAAATGAACGGTAAAGCATGGTGGTGGGAGCGTCATGGTTTGGGCCTGTATGTCTGCAGCTGGAGTTGGGAGCTTGGAGTTTGTGAAGACAACTATGGACAAAACACATCACCTAAACGTTTTGAAGCCAATCTTGCTCCAAAGTGCAGAAAATCCGGTGATTCGTGACAACTTCAGATTTTGTCAGGACAATGATCCCAAGCACACATTGGGATTCTTGCGGACATGGTTCATATGGAATTGCCCGCATGGCGCAAAACCACCTGCACAGTCTCCAGATATAAATGTTATCGAAAATTTGTGGGCGATATTGGACCGTGGAGTTCGAAAGCGCAAAATTTCCAATAATACGGACCTGATAACGGCATTGGCCGAAGAATGGCCAATATTAGTCCCCCAGAGACTCAAAAATTGGTCGACTCAGTCCCAAAAAGACTTAAAATGATTGCTGACCAGAAGAAATATTAATATATCATTTTTGGTTCATACACTTTAAAGAAAAGTATTATTTTAATAGCTGGTTGAAATAACCTGTGGAACTCATTTTCTTGGCTATTTTAGTTTTTAAATCAAAATAAATATTAAAAAAATTTCTAAAAATGTGATAACTTTTCAAATAAAAGTTAAAATACATACCTATAAATCTGCGTTTAAAATATTTAAATATCTGTTTTTGTTTGGAAGACAGCGCTATAAACTTTTGATTGAGCACTGGTTGAAATAAGGTGTGAACCACTGTATGTTTGAGTGAATTTGAAACACATATGATATTACTTTTGCCTCACGATCTCAAGGTCCTGGGTTCGAATCCAGCTTCTATTTACTTTTTCTAATTTTCTTTCTTTGTCCATTTTGCCACTCGCTTTACACAATTTATATGTGTGAGTGTGTTTACATACAGTATGTCAAGAAACTGTTTACACACTGAAAAAAAAACATATTTTTTTAATTTGCACGCAAAAATAACGCCTTTAGTTAAGTTTTTTCAACATTTTTTTAATGCATAATTATTATATAGAATATTTTTAATAAGGAGCTCAAAAACAAAACGAAAATAACGCAAAGAAAACTTTTTAAAAATCAAAATATAGTATAAGTTTACACATTTTTGACACTGTTAAGAAACTCTTTACACACTTTAGTTTTCGATTCTGTTTTGTTCTTCTTGGAAAAAAACGGTACTTTACCGTTATCTATTCTGCATTATGCGGTATGTTTGCAATTCTTTTCATTTAAGTGCGAAATCTGTCTGCACACGCATCAAAAAGCAAATTTTAAATTTCTTTAACATGCCTGGAGCAAGATTGACCTTTGACGTTACCCAACTGATTTATTATAATCACCAAATAGGGAAATCTGTAGTTGAATTGATGGACATGTTTTGTGTATCGCGTTTGTAGTACATAATATTTACATATGGAAAAAAATTTTTTTGACCACAAAAAATAAATGCATTTTCTTGACAGCAAAAGATGTGAAGCAATGGCTTCGCGAAGATGCTTTTTGCCTTGCAATCAATAACTATATAACTCGTCTATACGAATCCCATTTTAGACTTATTCTAAACAATTTGTGTGCCTCACTCAATTTGTTTGTTTCACTCGCATAACATAACTCACATTTGCGAGTGTGTACGTAATACGTCCTACGTGTCGATAATACGGAACAAGAGTAAAAATATTGCAAATTGCAAAACTATATACATATGTAAATATAAATTACAATTCTATCTATCTCAATAAATGGAATTTGACCAGTCCCAAAAAAGTGAGGCAATGGCTTTCGCAGTGGGTCGAGCGTTCAAATCCCGCTTCTAATAATCTACTTTGTTAAAATTCAATTTTTTATTGATTTTGTCGCTCTCTTAGTTGAGTGTGTGCATAGAAAATGCAAGACGACAAGAGTAAAAGAGAAGGAAAGGAACGCGGCATTGTCTTACTTTTGGCACGCGCTTTTTCGCGGAATTTCATAAAAAAATTGGAAGGTTTGCTCTATCAAATTTGCATTTGCTTATTATGTTATTTCGTTTAGTGTGGTGGAACGAAGTGTCGAAGCGTGATTATTGATTATATTTGATTACTATTAATTAATATCTTTGAAATAAAAACGTAATTTTCATTACGAGAGCGAAGTTTAAACGCAAAAATATGTTTAACTTCGTGTTAGTTCGGGAAATTAAATAATAAATAAAGTAGCATTATTCTAGTTGTTGTCGCGACCGGGTGCTTCTGTGTACATTACCAATATTTGGCCACACAAATAAATATTCCAAAGCACGTAAAGATACTGAATTTTACAATTAGCCAATTCGGATCACTCACGAAAGCTAACAGCTCACTTGAGCTAACAGAAACCTAGCGTTAGCCGTCCCAAGTGAGTTAACAGCGCGCTGTAAATCGTGAGCTACTTAAGATGCCGGGACGCAGGCTCGCGGTCTCTCAAGCACACGTCGCGACGACGCAGAAGTTATAATCCAAAGTGAAAAGCAAAAGTGCAAGTGCACACTTCATCGATAGCAACGTACAAGTATGTCGATAGTGGTAGCTAGCAATCACTAGAACCCCTCTCTCATTACCGACCCTAGTTTAAACAACAGCTAGGCCAAGTGGTTAAAGTAAATAACAAAAGTAAGTCAGCGCAATTCCGGGCGCTCTTCCATGCACACACGAGTGAAATATTTAAACAAAGCTCTTCCCCCCTCTCGCCCTCGAAGTGTCGCTACAGTTTTCTGGCAGTGTGACTACACACTAGCGCAGACTCAGCACGCGTTTTAGTTTGGGCTTGTGTGACTACACATACACACAAGCGACCGTAGACAGCAGAGCCTTTTCCCCCCTCTCGCCTACGAGGTACCGCTGCAGTTCTAGCAGTGTGACGACACACTTGCGTAGATTCTACACGTGCCCACCTCGTGTTTGTGTGATTAGCAAACAGAGCTTCCCCCTCTCGTCCAGCAGGTATCCCGTCATCCTGACAGTGTGACGACACATTTTCACAGGTTCGACAGGTACCCAAACTTTATGTCGGTGTACGAATACACACACCAATCTACGTCCGCACAACAAGCGTTATCCGCCGAGATACTCGTCGACCCCCTAGATTTAAAACTTATTTTTACTACGAAACTAAAAAAATCCCAATAAAGACACAATCAACAATTAAAGAACATTTATTTCTGGGACGGGATATTTTGCGGGTGAACCTTAATCCCTCTTATATTCGTTAGCAGTGCTGCCAACTTTTGACCAGCAAAAAAGCTGTTTTTGACGTGAAGAATGGAGAAAAAAGCTATACAAAAATGGTAAGAAATCCAATAAAAAGCTAAAAACAAATGTTAAAGAAAAAGCGAAATAATGTAAAAAAAAAACCATTTATTTAGTTAATTTTTGCAATAGTTGCAATAAACCCTCTGCAGGTCTGTGTCATCCTTTCGAATCCATGCCTTGAACTCATCACTTTAAGCCACACATCGCGGCATTTTTGCTTATATTCTTTCGGCATTTCACAACTTCCTAAGAACTTTTTATATAGAGATGGAAACACTAAGCGAGTGATGACATTAGCGTATATCGAGAAAAACAATCGATACGCCACCGCATTTTCTGGTTTGTTTGTAAGTGACTATCGTAAAGCTGCGACTTTTCCATATTTTGTATTAAAGTGTTAACATGACAAAAAAGAGTCGGAAAAAAGCCAACTAAATTTAAAAAAAGCCAGAATTCCTGCTTTTCACAATTCCCGCAATTTACAAATTTTTCCCTTAAAAATTTTAGCTTTAAAAAAAACAGTTTTGACGGCAAAAATCCCAATTGGCAGCACTGTTCGTTAGCGACTACGCTAAACTCGCCTATCTCGCTGCAGTGGGGTTGTTAATAACTCCTTCTGAGAAAAAATAAATAAATATTTTTTACAAGTGTGTGAGTCGTTATTGTGTTGCACGTTTTAATTTTAGTGTGCTTACATACATATATATGTACATATGTACATACAGATGTTGCAGTGTTGCTGAATTTTTGTGCAATTTAAATATATAATTTTTACGAGTGTATGAACCTTTGCGTAACATTTCAACAATTATTTTATTTAAATAATTTCTAATAAATATAAATATAATACTAAATAAAATTATTACTCTACAAAATTTCTTTAATTGATAATTTAAATTATTAAATTAAAACTAAAAAATATATTTTGTTTTATTGGGTACAGGTGCAACTATTTGAAACAAAATTTAAAATGCCACGGCTTAAACGACAGATTCTTTCTCAAATGTTTCGTACTAGCACTAACCATACAAAAATGGATACAAAAATTTCTTAGCGACAGGTCACCGGGCTGTTAGCGGCGAGCCCCGAGGCTTCGTGTGCGCTCGGATTCGGGCTGTTAGCGGTGGGCCCCATAGCTTCGTGTGCGCTCGGATTTTTCGCTCTCATTCTTATGCTCGCACACTGATTGCGAGAGTTCAGTCGCAGAGTGGCGCATCTTGAGAAGGTTGCTCTGCGCTTGAATTCTTTTTTGTATGTATGCGTGTTCATGCATTCACGTTAACGGGTGCATGTGTGCGATCATCATTTCGGCCCAGCAAGAATATTTGGTCTTTTGCTACTTTTCATACTAGGTACCCTAACAATATGGGCATATTCACTATTGGGTTAATGATAAAAAATAAGAGTGTTATACGTTATAATATATTTCTTAATGTTTCAGCATACATTTCATATTTGTTTACAAATTCAAATCAGTGGCAGCAGTGAAATGTTTTGCATATGTGTATGTATTCGAATGAATAAAAGTCCATCTACTGAGATAGGAGCAAGGCATATTGCAGTCGGTGTCACTTAAAACACCGACTGCTCTTATGGGGTTGAGAAATCAAATCAGCTGGTATTGTTGTTCTGCGAGCGGATGGTGCCTGCATAGCTATGCGCATAGTATGCACTGCATTCCCTACCGACGATTGCTTTTTAGGGGAGCGGGCAGAAACAAAAATAGCTGTTTGGCTTTGTTTTGTTTACATTTTTTAGGACACTGGTTTTGAAAGTTATATTTTTATGATCTTTGGTTGATTTTTTTTCTTTATGATTCGCAGTGTAATTTTAATTGTCTTTTGCCTTTGGTATTTCTATAAGATGTTGTTTTTGGCAATGCAAGCAATATGCCGACTGATAACATGCGCGCCAATTATATTGTTTTTGTTAAGTTTGTTTTGATTAAAAACTTGGCGTGCGTTAAGCATTCATTTCTACGCGCGTAAAAGGTTGCCATTCGATAGAAAAATTAAATTATTTAGAATATAGCGTGTTTTTTTTTTAAAACGCCTGTGTTGCTGTTCCGTGGTGGATTCATCAGGCTCCTTGCCAATTAAGTTGTTAGCATTTCCATCAGATGATAATAGACTCAAGAAATGGGTTGAATTATGCCATTTGGATGACAATTTTAATAAACGAACTGTGCGAATTTGTAATAGACATTTCGAAAGTAAACATATTGGGCTAAATAGGCTAAAAAGCAATACCGTACCCACTTTAAATTTAACTGAAAATTTCCTTTTGCGTCCGGTCAGTACTGTTCCTTGTGAACAATTTGAATTCAATGATGATGGAGCGGCAAAACCAATTGGCATTTATGTGAACCCAACTAGATTAACTAATTTTTCTAATAGTTTAGATGTTATCCCTTCAAATTTAGTAGCTCCTAGTGCACCGCAGTTAGAAAATTGTTCTTATTGTCATAAAAGGGAAGAAATTGAGACGTTTTATAGAAACAAAAATTACGAGATGTTTCTTGCAATAAAGACTTATAAAGAAAAAATAGAGAAATTGAAAAGAGCAAATATTTTAATGAAAAATGCGATGAACCGCAAGAGTAAGAGAAATAGCAATAAAAAGTGCATAAATATATTTAATATTATAAATAAAATGCCTTATGTTTCTGAAGAGGCAAAAACTATATGCAAAATGCTACTCAAAAAATCAAAATCTTACAACAGCGCAGAAAAAGTGATAGCCCAAAATATAAACTTTTATTCATCCCGAACATTTGAATATATGCGGGATGTTTTAAATTTACAACTTCCGTCGAAAAGTACGTTGTCTCGGTGGGCTTTGTTCAAAAATATGACGCCAGGATTTCAACCTGATTTACTAGAAATGAGTGAGAAAGGTAAAGAAGCAGTTATCCTTTGTGATGAAATAAAATTAAAAAAGGGACTGCAATATAATACCGCACTCGATGAAATTCAAGGATTTGAAAACGATGGCGACAAAAGAACACGTTTCTTTGGGCACAAAGTTTGCGTTTTTATGGCTACAGGATTATTTGAAAATTGGAAGTGCATACGTTATAAGTTATACTGTTTCGGCTAACGGTATTAAACATGAAGCCCTCATGAGAAAAGTTGAAGCAAACATGAGAGTTTCGCAAACTTTGGGGCTTAACGTACAAGCTATAATAAGCGATCAAGGCTCAAATAATAGAGCAGCTTTCCAAATATGAGGAGTTAACATAAACAAGCCGAGTTTTAATGTTGATGGAAAAGAAATATTTACAATATTTGATGCCCACCATCTTATAAAATCATTAAGAAATATTATAATGAAGAACAATTTAATTACGCCTGATGGGGAAGTATCTTGGGATTTAATAATGAAATTGTACCAGATTGACTCAAGAAACTCAACACGACTTTGTCCCAAATTAACTGACAAGCATGGATTAATCCAAATTCATTTGAAAAAATGAAAGTTAAATATGCTTCACAAATATTTAGCCACACTGTTTCGGTCGCAATACGAACAGTGATTGATTCTGGCGGATTTGTGGAAAGCCGAAATAGCGCAGAAGCTACGGGAAATTTTATAGAAAAAATAAATAAGCTCTTTAAGCTCAATAGCCACGTTTTATATGAAAGAAATCCATATACATAGATGTGCAGTGCAGAATAATAAAAACGTGCACAAGTACCTCGTTGAAATGAGGAAGTATTTTGAAGAACTTAAATATCTACAAGCAGTGCATTGCATTGACGGAATGATTTTGACCATATCATCTGTACTTGCACTAGCTGAAAGTGTGTGGAGCAAAGAAATATTTTATATATCAACCGCTAAAGAGCCCTTAGAAAACCTATTTTATTTAATAAAGGCTCGCGGAGCAACAAATAATAATCCAACGATGTATGAATTAAACATCATAATGTGCGTATATATATGTACATATGTATGTTGCAGTGTTGCTGAATTTTTTGTGCAATTTACAAACATACAAACATATGTATGTAAATACAGATTTATATATTGTAATTCAAATATAACATTTTTTCGAGTGTGTGAGTGCTTTTGCGTAACATTTTAACAATTATTTTATTTAAATAGTTTCTAATAAATATTAATATACTACTAAATAAAATTATTACTCTACAAAATATCTTTTATTGTTTATTTAAATTACAAATTTTTAATTTTAAATTAAAATTGAAAAATATATTTTGTTTTATTCGTGAAGGGTGCAACTATTTAAACAAAAATTAAAATGCCACGGCTTAACCGACAGACTGTTTCTCAACGGTCTCGTACTAGACAGTTAAGAAACAGATTAAAGTAAGTTGTAAGTTCACAGAGAGTTAGAAGGGGAAATCAAGAATTTAGAGAAAGTGAACAGGAGAATGATACGTAACAAAGGTCGAACCGTAGGCGGAATTTACATTACAGGGCAGACGAACAGGCAGAAAACTCTGACTTTAGAAGACAACGACGAACGAACCTAACTTTTAGAGATCATGAACAGGGGGCTGATACATTACGTAGGTCGAACCCAAGGCAGGAGACGGAATACAGGACGAACGAACAGATAGCTAATAGTGACTTCAGAAGACAACGACGAACTGACGAAGCTTTTAGGCAGCCTGACACATTACGAAATCGTAGACGGGATATGCGGTACAAATACGGAACTCGGCATTTAGGGCAGCTAGACGTACAGGTCTTGAGAGGCGTATTTTAGAAAGAGAGCTAGATCGGGTAAATAGGTCGCAGGTTAGGAATAATCTCACAAGGAGGATTATTGAACGGCGAAGTGCCTCAAGACGACTTAGCCAGTATAGATCAAATATTGAAAATAGGAGGTTAGAGAACCGTCGAAATGCTTCCCAAAATACAGAGGAACGTGCGAATAGCTTTTAGAAGCTCTTATCGCAAATTTTAATAGAGGCCTTTCATGTAAAGGCCTGTGATTTCCCCACCAAGTAGCTGGGTTACCTCGTATTTTAATTGAAAATACGGATATCTGCGGATGTCTTAGATGTTGAGCGTCAGTTCCCTTCATCTGACGGTTCCTTAACTTTTTGCAAAACATGTTGCCGCACAATAAAATCTGGTGTTAAGCCAAAAGGTTCCATTTCAATTGTTTTAGATTTTCGAAGTTTATCCGATGCCCTTAAAGGCCTTACTCCTTCCATATATGATTATAGAGTCTCTAGGTCGTGAGCGTCAAAGTGCAATTAAAGAAGCTGTAGTTAATGTTCCCATACCGATTAGCAATATAGTTACGTCCCTCCATGTACATTTCACGAAGCCGAGGTCGTACAGCTTCACCTCAAACGTAGAATTGAGTATAACCATGATTTCATGGCGGAAACCATTAGACCCTTAAAAATAGCCGACGCAATTTTATTTAGTAAATACAGAACTGTACTGGAAGCATAGTGTAGTAGTTAATGAACAGTGGTTGTCTTCTTATACAACTGAGACTGTTCCATTTGTAGCATCTCAAGCAGACGCAAAATTTATGGAGGGACTTGAGCAAAGGATTCGCGATCCAGTTGGAGGAGCTAAACCCTGGGGGTCAAGAGACCCTGCTTGAGAATGTCCAGGTAGACACCGCTGCCATGCAGAGAATCACCATTGCTTCAGGCGAAGGCCAACGACCTCTAGACATGAATCTCGATGCTCGGAATAGTTAGCATTTCCAACAATTTATGCTGGCAAAAAAAGACTCTTCCCATTCGTTTTCCACAATTGTTAGATCTGAGCTTCGAAATGTAGAGAGGTTGTCGAATTGACAAATTGTTACTCAACTACAAAAAGTTAGATCTGATCCAAATTCGTAGCAATAAAATGATTTGTTTGAGGAAACAGAGTGCTTCATGCGCCATCAGTAAAAATGTTGGTGAAAATATTATAGACGACGTCAACGTCGCCCGTTCTCGTTATCGGCTTTCGTATTGTGTGTGTGTGTGCATTTTTTTTTTATTATTGTGTTGCGGTATTTTCTCTCAACTTGTTTTTTTCTTCTGTTAACTGAATTTTACTGCATAAAAAGAGTTAAAATAGAAATTAACGAATTTCATCGTTTTCTTTTTTTTTCGCTCTTCTCTCCGCCTTCGTCTCGTCTTCGCCGCTGTTTTTTTGGCCGCAGCAGCGTCGCCGACGCCTTTCCTGTGTGTGTGTGCGACAGCATTTTCTTTTTTTTTTTTTTTGTATTGTATTGTGTGTGCTAAAGTTTCGCTCTCACTCGCTCCCTCTGCTAGCCTGCCTGCCAACAACAACAAATACATACATACATATTTTTTTTTTTTATATAGAGGGGAAAGCATATAAAGCCTGAGTTTGGGACATGCACCCAGTAAAAACCCGCCTACTCTCCGTGTCCCATCTGGGACACCACCGCTAGATATTACTTCGCGAGGGGGAGAAGGCATGAAAGCCGTCACTAGGTTCTATCTAGGATTTGAACTTCGGTTTCGTTGCTTTCAGCGTGACGCAGAAATTTGCCGATATCTGCTGCCATTGTGGACAATGCGTTCCAATTCGGTTCTGAGCTTATTAGAATATTTAAACAGTCATCGACTGTGAACGAGCCCCTGAATTTTTACCCGGAGCTGCTCTTCACGTTTAGCAGAGAATCTTGGACAGAAAAAAGACATCCTCAGCGTCTTCAGTGGACCGCGCACAGTGTGTGCAAAATGGGTCCGTCCCGTGCTTAAATATATACAAGTATAATTTAAAGCAGCCATGTCCCGTGAGTAGCTGTGCCATGTACACTCCTGCACAAAATTATAAGACACCTGTTAATTTTATGTTTCAACCGTCGTAGGAGAATAGAAACACAGAAAATCAAAACAAATTATTACGAATAATAGCACAAAGAGTAATGCACAAAATGCGATATTCTTATCTTTGTTTGGATCTCTCGTTATATAGTAACGGTAAAAAAAACACACTAGCTTGGATTTTGGCTACGCTGCAAGTGTATCAATATTATACGACACATTTCAATATTTTTCTTTTTAGTCGATATTTTATTTCTTTTATTATTAATATGAGATTATTAATAGTTAATAACAGCGCCTTGTGCCTTTCCTACTTCAAAAATTCGTTTAGGCATTGAATTTATTAAATTTTTTAGAATATTTTGGTCCAATAGAGACCATTTCCTTAAAATTTCATTTTTGAGGATTTCAACAGTCTCAAATTTATTGTTGTTGGCATAAACCCGCCTGGCTAAGATACCCAAGATGTTTTCTATTGGGTTGAGGGCAGGAGAGCAGGCCGGCCAATCAAAAACATTTACATTGTGGTCCTCGAGGAACTGTCGCGTTCTTTACTTTTATGTATAGACGCATTGTCCTGCATAAAAATATAATTTGTCTCCTTATTTGTATCCAAAAATGGCAGAAGATGATCTTGCAATACATTTTTGTAGTTTGCGTTTTTCATTTTTGAACTTGTAAAGCACAGCTCAAGCGTTCCAGACGCATGAAAGGCTCCCCAAGCCATAGCCGATCCGCCTCCAAAATCGCGTCTTGCAGTAATCCGACTGTCCGTGACGCCTGTTCAACCATTTTCGTACGTCCGGTATGATCGTACGCGTCCAACGCCCGTTTGTAGCGATCCTCAAACGTTGTTGCCACTGCTCCATCGTTTGGGCGCGATTGGGTCCGTTGTTCCCGTCCGCCTGTGCAAGTCGAGCGGTGGCATCCCTGCAAGCACTAGGGATGCGTCTTCTGACACCACTGTTGCCAGAATTGCATGTGCTGAAATAGCTAAATTGATAGAAAACAAGTAAGAAAGCTACAGTCGCGTGGGCTCGGCTGTAAGATACCCGGTACCCAAAGATACGTGGGTAGAATAAAAAGGAAATACATATATGTAAATCGTTTAAAAAAACTTTTTTGTTTTTTATATAAATAATACTAAATTAATAAAAATAAATAAAATAAAAAAACAGGGAACACCACGGGGAGGCCATTTAAAATATGGGATCTTTGCAGATCTACGAATCAACTTGTGCTGCATAAAACGGACCAACACCATCGTTCCCCAAAAAATGTTTAAGCTCCGAAATTGTCTCTAGCGGAGATAGACTTACTTAAAACTTACTAATAAAGATTTACATATTTATATAGATACTTAATAAAATAAAATAATCAATATCCGAAAAAAACTCAATATTTATATTCAAAATTCAAAAGATTTTTAATTTGTGAAACTTAAAATTCGGCATTATATAAAATTATTTTAAATTAAAATAAAAAATTCCACTACTTTTAAAAATACCCAAAAGAAAATCTACAACCCGGTCTCATATGTGCGTGCTGTTGCTCTGCTTTTCCTAAT
Source organism: Drosophila immigrans (assembly GCA_963583835.1). Lineage (NCBI taxonomy): Eukaryota > Metazoa > Arthropoda > Insecta > Diptera > Drosophilidae > Drosophila > Drosophila immigrans. The sequence goes on along the minus strand of OY757143.1, from coordinate 19,157,791 downwards.
ATTTGAACACGCCCAATCAATGTGTGTATTGGTTGTGGACGTGTTCAAATCTAACAAAGAACTTTAGCTATTAGAACCCAAGAAATCGAAAACCCTTCTACAACTACCTGATAAACCCCGCAAACACAAATTAAAATCTCCCAATACTAGGCTATTTCTATCCAAAAATGGAAATCCCTGAAATAAATTCTCAAATTCCGTTTCAAATTTATGCAAAGGGTATGTTGGACTTCTATAAATAATGAGGAAACCTAAAGACATATATTTAAACACTGCATACTCGAACACTGCGGAAGCTAAATTATTGGAATCGGAGTAAAATCGCCCACTTGAGCAGAGACTAACATCCTCAAAAACATAATTTTTGGCAAATATAAGAATGCCTCTCTTTGGACGAGATCCATTTGAAGTCGACTGGCAATCGAGACGAATAGCACAACGGAAGCCGGGAATGTCGTAAATTTCATTAGAATAAGTAGAAGACTCAACGAAGAATAGGAAAGAAGAATGAAGCATTAACTGTTCGGAGCAAATATCAGCAACGTAAACTTTGTGTATTATGGAACACAACATTAATTTTGTCAAAGAGACAGCTGAAATGTGAATTTAATAATTTAGTGGATCTTAAGCTAGCAAGCTCTTGCTCTACAACTGACTGACGATCAGATCTGGGTGGCACAAATTGCCCCACAATAAAAAGGCCAGCCGCACTTGTGGCTCTACTACAAGCTACATACAAAGCTTCCCTTTGCATACCAGGAGTTGTGTGGACCACCACTTTGGTATATGTAGCTCCCTGACTTTTGTGAATAGTTATACCTTCTGCAGGTACAACTGGAAATTGTTTGCTTGCTCATTTGAATGAAATTAAAATTTTTTACAGTTTTAAGAACAGGGGTCCAAGAAGGTTCGGTACGATGTGTGCATTGAATTCGAGCATTAGTTCCAACACAGTCGTCTAAGAATTTGATCCAAAGAACGTGAGGCGAATTGGATGCATTGAAACCTATTTCCATAAGGATGCCTGACGCTCCATTGAGAAGACCATCTGATGTATCTATATTGACCGTCATCATGTATTTTGCTGTGGATTTCGAAATAAGGGTTGTACAAAGCACTTGGGTTTGAGATGTCGTGAAATCATTTACAGATTCCAAGCATCTGGACTTAGCTTCTAAACTTAGATGTGCAGCTTTAACAGAGTCAATAGAAATAGAAAGGAATTGTTCCGTAGGAATCGAGTTTAATTTAGCAGTATTAAAAATATTCGTATCCTCATTTCTTAAAAGCAAATGAATGGAGTCTTTTGGAAGTTGGTCTAAGACCGAAACTCTGGACCTTAGTAATTGTATGTCTTCAAAAGTCATATGACCTGATGCCATGTTATTAAGCGCTAACGCAAATGCTTGGTCGCCTCGTTGACGCATTATCTCTGTGAGCTCAAAAAAAATATCCCTCAAAGAAGACCCATATATGGGTCATGCGACGATGAGGTGGATTGGAATATCCATCGATCTCCTATGGGACGTAGTTTTCTGAGATTGCCAAAAACAATAATTGAAATTCCCCCAAATGGAGTTTTCCTTGAATCATAAATTTGCTTAAGACCAGCATCTAAATGCGATAACATTTTGGCACCGACCATAGAGATTTCATCAATGATTAAAAGCTTAAGATCTATAAACCTTGAGCGAAGAGTATTCAGCAAATCTGAACCTAAATCTTTGAAGGAGGATCCGGACTGATTAACTGGAAGTGAAAACATGGAATGAAGTGTGGAACCTCCAATTCCAAAAGCTGCTTTACCGGTGGGTGCACACAAAAGGATTTTAGCAGTGGTGGGATCACAACCTGGCCTACTATTATATAGTTGAGAAAGGGCTTGAAAAATGGCTGAAATTAGTCTACTCTTGCCAACACCTGCTCCGCCACCTACAAATTCATAAAAAACGTTATTGTGCTTTGCGTTATGCATTACGTGAGAAAAAAAGGTTTTTTGCTTTAAATTTAAAGATCTAACTATGCTTGCTAAGTCTTGTGGCGATGTAATTGGCGGGAGCTTAATGATTCGGATGACATTGTCCGAATCATCAGGGTCACTAACGGCATTCAAATTTAAAACATTTATTTGAGAACTTATTTCAGGGATTGCCAAAGCCCTGAACTCATTATCCAAATTATTCCCCAGATCACGCTCTTCAAAATCTCCTTCAGCTTCTATGGCCCTCCTAAGCACGTTTTCTAAATCTTCAAGCATATTATATCTCTTATAATTAAACCCAATCGATTCTACGTTCGCTGCATAAACACTTTCACAATTAACCCCAAGCAAATCTACTTCTTCATCCCTCCACGCAAAATATAGCGTAAAAAGCTCCCGAAAATAGTTCTCTCTGTCGGCATTCAGATTGAACTTCCTAAATCTAATAACAGCTGGCTTGGTCCGTTCCCTAATAAAACCACTACCATCGCGAGGAGATTGAAATGTGTTCCCTAGGACCTCGTTTTCTTCATCATCATCGTCATCAGCACCCGGACGCATTGATCGACAGCTTTTTGAAAAGTTATAATTAGCAGCAAAATCGGCTAAGCACAGGCCTTTGAGACTATCTGGCCGCTGAACATAGTGATCCAGCATTCCTAATACATTTATGTCAGTTGAATCCTGATCCATATTTTGAAGCTGCTGTCTACATACAGTTTGTCAAGAAACTGTTTACACACTGAAAAAAAAACATATTTTTTTAATTTGCACGCAAAAATAACGCCTTTAGTTAAGTTTTTTCAACATTTTTTTAATGCATAATTATTATATAGAATATTTTTAATAAGGAGCTCAAAAACAAAACGAAAATAACGCAAAGAAAACTTTTTAAAAATCAAAATATAGTATAAGTTTACACATTTTTGACACTGTTAAGAAACTCTTTACACACTTTAGTTTTCGATTCTGTTTTGTTCTTCTTGGAAAAAAACGGTACTTTACCGTTATCTATTCTGCATTATGCGGTATGTTTGCAATTCTTTTCATTTAAGTGCGAAATCTGTCTGCACACGCATCAAAAAGCAAATTTTAAATTTCTTTAACATGCCTGGAGCAAGATTGACCTTTGACGTTACCCAACTGATTTATTATAATCACCAAATAGGGAAATCTGTAGTTGAATTGATGGACATGTTTTGTGTATCGCGTTTGTAGTACATAATATTTACATATGGAAAAAAATTTTTTTGACCACAAAAAATAAATGCATTTTCTTGACAGCAAAAGATGTGAAGCAATGGCTTCGCGAAGATGCTTTTTGCCTTGCAATCAATAACTATATAACTCGTCTATACGAATCCCATTTTAGACTTATTCTAAACAATTTGTGTGCCTCACTCAATTTGTTTGTTTCACTCGCATAACATAACTCACATTTGCGAGTGTGTACGTAATACGTCCTACGTGTCGATAATACGGAACAAGAGTAAAAATATTGCAAATTGCAAAACTATATACATATGTAAATATAAATTACAATTCTATCTATCTCAATAAATGGAATTTGACCAGTCCCAAAAAAGTGAGGCAATGGCTTTCGCAGTGGGTCGAGCGTTCAAATCCCGCTTCTAATAATCTACTTTGTTAAAATTCAATTTTTTATTGATTTTGTCGCTCTCTTAGTTGAGTGTGTGCATAGAAAATGCAAGACGACAAGAGTAAAAGAGAAGGAAAGGAACGCGGCATTGTCTTACTTTTGGCACGCGCTTTTTCGCGGAATTTCATAAAAAAATTGGAAGGTTTGCTCTATCAAATTTGCATTTGCTTATTATGTTATTTCGTTTAGTGTGGTGGAACGAAGTGTCGAAGCGTGATTATTGATTATATTTGATTACTATTAATTAATATCTTTGAAATAAAAACGTAATTTTCATTACGAGAGCGAAGTTTAAACGCAAAAATATGTTTAACTTCGTGTTAGTTCGGGAAATTAAATAATAAATAAAGTAGCATTATTCTAGTTGTTGTCGCGACCGGGTGCTTCTGTGTACATTACCAATATTTGGCCACACAAATAAATATTCCAAAGCACGTAAAGATACTGAATTTTACAATTAGCCAATTCGGATCACTCACGAAAGCTAACAGCTCACTTGAGCTAACAGAAACCTAGCGTTAGCCGTCCCAAGTGAGTTAACAGCGCGCTGTAAATCGTGAGCTACTTAAGATGCCGGGACGCAGGCTCGCGGTCTCTCAAGCACACGTCGCGACGACGCAGAAGTTATAATCCAAAGTGAAAAGCAAAAGTGCAAGTGCACACTTCATCGATAGCAACGTACAAGTATGTCGATAGTGGTAGCTAGCAATCACTAGAACCCCTCTCTCATTACCGACCCTAGTTTAAACAACAGCTAGGCCAAGTGGTTAAAGTAAATAACAAAAGTAAGTCAGCGCAATTCCGGGCGCTCTTCCATGCACACACGAGTGAAATATTTAAACAAAGCTCTTCCCCCCTCTCGCCCTCGAAGTGTCGCTACAGTTTTCTGGCAGTGTGACTACACACTAGCGCAGACTCAGCACGCGTTTTAGTTTGGGCTTGTGTGACTACACATACACACAAGCGACCGTAGACAGCAGAGCCTTTTCCCCCCTCTCGCCTACGAGGTACCGCTGCAGTTCTAGCAGTGTGACGACACACTTGCGTAGATTCTACACGTGCCCACCTCGTGTTTGTGTGATTAGCAAACAGAGCTTCCCCCTCTCGTCCAGCAGGTATCCCGTCATCCTGACAGTGTGACGACACATTTTCACAGGTTCGACAGGTACCCAAACTTTATGTCGGTGTACGAATACACACACCAATCTACGTCCGCACAACAAGCGTTATCCGCCGAGATACTCGTCGACCCCCTAGATTTAAAACTTATTTTTACTACGAAACTAAAAAAATCCCAATAAAGACACAATCAACAATTAAAGAACATTTATTTCTGGGACGGGATATTTTGCGGGTGAACCTTAATCCCTCTTATATTCGTTAGCAGTGCTGCCAACTTTTGACCAGCAAAAAAGCTGTTTTTGACGTGAAGAATGGAGAAAAAAGCTATACAAAAATGGTAAGAAATCCAATAAAAAGCTAAAAACAAATGTTAAAGAAAAAGCGAAATAATGTAAAAAAAAAACCATTTATTTAGTTAATTTTTGCAATAGTTGCAATAAACCCTCTGCAGGTCTGTGTCATCCTTTCGAATCCATGCCTTGAACTCATCACTTTAAGCCACACATCGCGGCATTTTTGCTTATATTCTTTCGGCATTTCACAACTTCCTAAGAACTTTTTATATAGAGATGGAAACACTAAGCGAGTGATGACATTAGCGTATATCGAGAAAAACAATCGATACGCCACCGCATTTTCTGGTTTGTTTGTAAGTGACTATCGTAAAGCTGCGACTTTTCCATATTTTGTATTAAAGTGTTAACATGACAAAAAAGAGTCGGAAAAAAGCCAACTAAATTTAAAAAAAGCCAGAATTCCTGCTTTTCACAATTCCCGCAATTTACAAATTTTTCCCTTAAAAATTTTAGCTTTAAAAAAAACAGTTTTGACGGCAAAAATCCCAATTGGCAGCACTGTTCGTTAGCGACTACGCTAAACTCGCCTATCTCGCTGCAGTGGGGTTGTTAATAACTCCTTCTGAGAAAAAATAAATAAATATTTTTTACAAGTGTGTGAGTCGTTATTGTGTTGCACGTTTTAATTTTAGTGTGCTTACATACATATATATGTACATATGTACATACAGATGTTGCAGTGTTGCTGAATTTTTGTGCAATTTAAATATATAATTTTTACGAGTGTATGAACCTTTGCGTAACATTTCAACAATTATTTTATTTAAATAATTTCTAATAAATATAAATATAATACTAAATAAAATTATTACTCTACAAAATTTCTTTAATTGATAATTTAAATTATTAAATTAAAACTAAAAAATATATTTTGTTTTATTGGGTACAGGTGCAACTATTTGAAACAAAATTTAAAATGCCACGGCTTAAACGACAGATTCTTTCTCAAATGTTTCGTACTAGCACTAACCATACAAAAATGGATACAAAAATTTCTTAGCGACAGGTCACCGGGCTGTTAGCGGCGAGCCCCGAGGCTTCGTGTGCGCTCGGATTCGGGCTGTTAGCGGTGGGCCCCATAGCTTCGTGTGCGCTCGGATTTTTCGCTCTCATTCTTATGCTCGCACACTGATTGCGAGAGTTCAGTCGCAGAGTGGCGCATCTTGAGAAGGTTGCTCTGCGCTTGAATTCTTTTTTGTATGTATGCGTGTTCATGCATTCACGTTAACGGGTGCATGTGTGCGATCATCATTTCGGCCCAGCAAGAATATTTGGTCTTTTGCTACTTTTCATACTAGGTACCCTAACAATATGGGCATATTCACTATTGGGTTAATGATAAAAAATAAGAGTGTTATACGTTATAATATATTTCTTAATGTTTCAGCATACATTTCATATTTGTTTACAAATTCAAATCAGTGGCAGCAGTGAAATGTTTTGCATATGTGTATGTATTCGAATGAATAAAAGTCCATCTACTGAGATAGGAGCAAGGCATATTGCAGTCGGTGTCACTTAAAACACCGACTGCTCTTATGGGGTTGAGAAATCAAATCAGCTGGTATTGTTGTTCTGCGAGCGGATGGTGCCTGCATAGCTATGCGCATAGTATGCACTGCATTCCCTACCGACGATTGCTTTTTAGGGGAGCGGGCAGAAACAAAAATAGCTGTTTGGCTTTGTTTTGTTTACATTTTTTAGGACACTGGTTTTGAAAGTTATATTTTTATGATCTTTGGTTGATTTTTTTTCTTTATGATTCGCAGTGTAATTTTAATTGTCTTTTGCCTTTGGTATTTCTATAAGATGTTGTTTTTGGCAATGCAAGCAATATGCCGACTGATAACATGCGCGCCAATTATATTGTTTTTGTTAAGTTTGTTTTGATTAAAAACTTGGCGTGCGTTAAGCATTCATTTCTACGCGCGTAAAAGGTTGCCATTCGATAGAAAAATTAAATTATTTAGAATATAGCGTGTTTTTTTTTTAAAACGCCTGTGTTGCTGTTCCGTGGTGGATTCATCAGGCTCCTTGCCAATTAAGTTGTTAGCATTTCCATCAGATGATAATAGACTCAAGAAATGGGTTGAATTATGCCATTTGGATGACAATTTTAATAAACGAACTGTGCGAATTTGTAATAGACATTTCGAAAGTAAACATATTGGGCTAAATAGGCTAAAAAGCAATACCGTACCCACTTTAAATTTAACTGAAAATTTCCTTTTGCGTCCGGTCAGTACTGTTCCTTGTGAACAATTTGAATTCAATGATGATGGAGCGGCAAAACCAATTGGCATTTATGTGAACCCAACTAGATTAACTAATTTTTCTAATAGTTTAGATGTTATCCCTTCAAATTTAGTAGCTCCTAGTGCACCGCAGTTAGAAAATTGTTCTTATTGTCATAAAAGGGAAGAAATTGAGACGTTTTATAGAAACAAAAATTACGAGATGTTTCTTGCAATAAAGACTTATAAAGAAAAAATAGAGAAATTGAAAAGAGCAAATATTTTAATGAAAAATGCGATGAACCGCAAGAGTAAGAGAAATAGCAATAAAAAGTGCATAAATATATTTAATATTATAAATAAAATGCCTTATGTTTCTGAAGAGGCAAAAACTATATGCAAAATGCTACTCAAAAAATCAAAATCTTACAACAGCGCAGAAAAAGTGATAGCCCAAAATATAAACTTTTATTCATCCCGAACATTTGAATATATGCGGGATGTTTTAAATTTACAACTTCCGTCGAAAAGTACGTTGTCTCGGTGGGCTTTGTTCAAAAATATGACGCCAGGATTTCAACCTGATTTACTAGAAATGAGTGAGAAAGGTAAAGAAGCAGTTATCCTTTGTGATGAAATAAAATTAAAAAAGGGACTGCAATATAATACCGCACTCGATGAAATTCAAGGATTTGAAAACGATGGCGACAAAAGAACACGTTTCTTTGGGCACAAAGTTTGCGTTTTTATGGCTACAGGATTATTTGAAAATTGGAAGTGCATACGTTATAAGTTATACTGTTTCGGCTAACGGTATTAAACATGAAGCCCTCATGAGAAAAGTTGAAGCAAACATGAGAGTTTCGCAAACTTTGGGGCTTAACGTACAAGCTATAATAAGCGATCAAGGCTCAAATAATAGAGCAGCTTTCCAAATATGAGGAGTTAACATAAACAAGCCGAGTTTTAATGTTGATGGAAAAGAAATATTTACAATATTTGATGCCCACCATCTTATAAAATCATTAAGAAATATTATAATGAAGAACAATTTAATTACGCCTGATGGGGAAGTATCTTGGGATTTAATAATGAAATTGTACCAGATTGACTCAAGAAACTCAACACGACTTTGTCCCAAATTAACTGACAAGCATGGATTAATCCAAATTCATTTGAAAAAATGAAAGTTAAATATGCTTCACAAATATTTAGCCACACTGTTTCGGTCGCAATACGAACAGTGATTGATTCTGGCGGATTTGTGGAAAGCCGAAATAGCGCAGAAGCTACGGGAAATTTTATAGAAAAAATAAATAAGCTCTTTAAGCTCAATAGCCACGTTTTATATGAAAGAAATCCATATACATAGATGTGCAGTGCAGAATAATAAAAACGTGCACAAGTACCTCGTTGAAATGAGGAAGTATTTTGAAGAACTTAAATATCTACAAGCAGTGCATTGCATTGACGGAATGATTTTGACCATATCATCTGTACTTGCACTAGCTGAAAGTGTGTGGAGCAAAGAAATATTTTATATATCAACCGCTAAAGAGCCCTTAGAAAACCTATTTTATTTAATAAAGGCTCGCGGAGCAACAAATAATAATCCAACGATGTATGAATTAAACATCATAATGTGCGTATATATATGTACATATGTATGTTGCAGTGTTGCTGAATTTTTTGTGCAATTTACAAACATACAAACATATGTATGTAAATACAGATTTATATATTGTAATTCAAATATAACATTTTTTCGAGTGTGTGAGTGCTTTTGCGTAACATTTTAACAATTATTTTATTTAAATAGTTTCTAATAAATATTAATATACTACTAAATAAAATTATTACTCTACAAAATATCTTTTATTGTTTATTTAAATTACAAATTTTTAATTTTAAATTAAAATTGAAAAATATATTTTGTTTTATTCGTGAAGGGTGCAACTATTTAAACAAAAATTAAAATGCCACGGCTTAACCGACAGACTGTTTCTCAACGGTCTCGTACTAGACAGTTAAGAAACAGATTAAAGTAAGTTGTAAGTTCACAGAGAGTTAGAAGGGGAAATCAAGAATTTAGAGAAAGTGAACAGGAGAATGATACGTAACAAAGGTCGAACCGTAGGCGGAATTTACATTACAGGGCAGACGAACAGGCAGAAAACTCTGACTTTAGAAGACAACGACGAACGAACCTAACTTTTAGAGATCATGAACAGGGGGCTGATACATTACGTAGGTCGAACCCAAGGCAGGAGACGGAATACAGGACGAACGAACAGATAGCTAATAGTGACTTCAGAAGACAACGACGAACTGACGAAGCTTTTAGGCAGCCTGACACATTACGAAATCGTAGACGGGATATGCGGTACAAATACGGAACTCGGCATTTAGGGCAGCTAGACGTACAGGTCTTGAGAGGCGTATTTTAGAAAGAGAGCTAGATCGGGTAAATAGGTCGCAGGTTAGGAATAATCTCACAAGGAGGATTATTGAACGGCGAAGTGCCTCAAGACGACTTAGCCAGTATAGATCAAATATTGAAAATAGGAGGTTAGAGAACCGTCGAAATGCTTCCCAAAATACAGAGGAACGTGCGAATAGCTTTTAGAAGCTCTTATCGCAAATTTTAATAGAGGCCTTTCATGTAAAGGCCTGTGATTTCCCCACCAAGTAGCTGGGTTACCTCGTATTTTAATTGAAAATACGGATATCTGCGGATGTCTTAGATGTTGAGCGTCAGTTCCCTTCATCTGACGGTTCCTTAACTTTTTGCAAAACATGTTGCCGCACAATAAAATCTGGTGTTAAGCCAAAAGGTTCCATTTCAATTGTTTTAGATTTTCGAAGTTTATCCGATGCCCTTAAAGGCCTTACTCCTTCCATATATGATTATAGAGTCTCTAGGTCGTGAGCGTCAAAGTGCAATTAAAGAAGCTGTAGTTAATGTTCCCATACCGATTAGCAATATAGTTACGTCCCTCCATGTACATTTCACGAAGCCGAGGTCGTACAGCTTCACCTCAAACGTAGAATTGAGTATAACCATGATTTCATGGCGGAAACCATTAGACCCTTAAAAATAGCCGACGCAATTTTATTTAGTAAATACAGAACTGTACTGGAAGCATAGTGTAGTAGTTAATGAACAGTGGTTGTCTTCTTATACAACTGAGACTGTTCCATTTGTAGCATCTCAAGCAGACGCAAAATTTATGGAGGGACTTGAGCAAAGGATTCGCGATCCAGTTGGAGGAGCTAAACCCTGGGGGTCAAGAGACCCTGCTTGAGAATGTCCAGGTAGACACCGCTGCCATGCAGAGAATCACCATTGCTTCAGGCGAAGGCCAACGACCTCTAGACATGAATCTCGATGCTCGGAATAGTTAGCATTTCCAACAATTTATGCTGGCAAAAAAAGACTCTTCCCATTCGTTTTCCACAATTGTTAGATCTGAGCTTCGAAATGTAGAGAGGTTGTCGAATTGACAAATTGTTACTCAACTACAAAAAGTTAGATCTGATCCAAATTCGTAGCAATAAAATGATTTGTTTGAGGAAACAGAGTGCTTCATGCGCCATCAGTAAAAATGTTGGTGAAAATATTATAGACGACGTCAACGTCGCCCGTTCTCGTTATCGGCTTTCGTATTGTGTGTGTGTGTGCATTTTTTTTTTATTATTGTGTTGCGGTATTTTCTCTCAACTTGTTTTTTTCTTCTGTTAACTGAATTTTACTGCATAAAAAGAGTTAAAATAGAAATTAACGAATTTCATCGTTTTCTTTTTTTTTCGCTCTTCTCTCCGCCTTCGTCTCGTCTTCGCCGCTGTTTTTTTGGCCGCAGCAGCGTCGCCGACGCCTTTCCTGTGTGTGTGTGCGACAGCATTTTCTTTTTTTTTTTTTTTGTATTGTATTGTGTGTGCTAAAGTTTCGCTCTCACTCGCTCCCTCTGCTAGCCTGCCTGCCAACAACAACAAATACATACATACATATTTTTTTTTTTTATATAGAGGGGAAAGCATATAAAGCCTGAGTTTGGGACATGCACCCAGTAAAAACCCGCCTACTCTCCGTGTCCCATCTGGGACACCACCGCTAGATATTACTTCGCGAGGGGGAGAAGGCATGAAAGCCGTCACTAGGTTCTATCTAGGATTTGAACTTCGGTTTCGTTGCTTTCAGCGTGACGCAGAAATTTGCCGATATCTGCTGCCATTGTGGACAATGCGTTCCAATTCGGTTCTGAGCTTATTAGAATATTTAAACAGTCATCGACTGTGAACGAGCCCCTGAATTTTTACCCGGAGCTGCTCTTCACGTTTAGCAGAGAATCTTGGACAGAAAAAAGACATCCTCAGCGTCTTCAGTGGACCGCGCACAGTGTGTGCAAAATGGGTCCGTCCCGTGCTTAAATATATACAAGTATAATTTAAAGCAGCCATGTCCCGTGAGTAGCTGTGCCATGTACACTCCTGCACAAAATTATAAGACACCTGTTAATTTTATGTTTCAACCGTCGTAGGAGAATAGAAACACAGAAAATCAAAACAAATTATTACGAATAATAGCACAAAGAGTAATGCACAAAATGCGATATTCTTATCTTTGTTTGGATCTCTCGTTATATAGTAACGGTAAAAAAAACACACTAGCTTGGATTTTGGCTACGCTGCAAGTGTATCAATATTATACGACACATTTCAATATTTTTCTTTTTAGTCGATATTTTATTTCTTTTATTATTAATATGAGATTATTAATAGTTAATAACAGCGCCTTGTGCCTTTCCTACTTCAAAAATTCGTTTAGGCATTGAATTTATTAAATTTTTTAGAATATTTTGGTCCAATAGAGACCATTTCCTTAAAATTTCATTTTTGAGGATTTCAACAGTCTCAAATTTATTGTTGTTGGCATAAACCCGCCTGGCTAAGATACCCAAGATGTTTTCTATTGGGTTGAGGGCAGGAGAGCAGGCCGGCCAATCAAAAACATTTACATTGTGGTCCTCGAGGAACTGTCGCGTTCTTTACTTTTATGTATAGACGCATTGTCCTGCATAAAAATATAATTTGTCTCCTTATTTGTATCCAAAAATGGCAGAAGATGATCTTGCAATACATTTTTGTAGTTTGCGTTTTTCATTTTTGAACTTGTAAAGCACAGCTCAAGCGTTCCAGACGCATGAAAGGCTCCCCAAGCCATAGCCGATCCGCCTCCAAAATCGCGTCTTGCAGTAATCCGACTGTCCGTGACGCCTGTTCAACCATTTTCGTACGTCCGGTATGATCGTACGCGTCCAACGCCCGTTTGTAGCGATCCTCAAACGTTGTTGCCACTGCTCCATCGTTTGGGCGCGATTGGGTCCGTTGTTCCCGTCCGCCTGTGCAAGTCGAGCGGTGGCATCCCTGCAAGCACTAGGGATGCGTCTTCTGACACCACTGTTGCCAGAATTGCATGTGCTGAAATAGCTAAATTGATAGAAAACAAGTAAGAAAGCTACAGTCGCGTGGGCTCGGCTGTAAGATACCCGGTACCCAAAGATACGTGGGTAGAATAAAAAGGAAATACATATATGTAAATCGTTTAAAAAAACTTTTTTGTTTTTTATATAAATAATACTAAATTAATAAAAATAAATAAAATAAAAAAACAGGGAACACCACGGGGAGGCCATTTAAAATATGGGATCTTTGCAGATCTACGAATCAACTTGTGCTGCATAAAACGGACCAACACCATCGTTCCCCAAAAAATGTTTAAGCTCCGAAATTGTCTCTAGCGGAGATAGACTTACTTAAAACTTACTAATAAAGATTTACATATTTATATAGATACTTAATAAAATAAAATAATCAATATCCGAAAAAAACTCAATATTTATATTCAAAATTCAAAAGATTTTTAATTTGTGAAACTTAAAATTCGGCATTATATAAAATTATTTTAAATTAAAATAAAAAATTCCACTACTTTTAAAAATACCCAAAAGAAAATCTACAACCCGGTCTCATATGTGCGTGCTGTTGCTCTGCTTTTCCTAATATTTGAACACGCCCAATCAATGTGTGTATTGGTTGTGGACGTGTTCAAATCTAACAAAGAACTTTAGCTATTAGAACCCAAGAAATCGAAAACCCTTCTACAACTACCTGATAAACCCCGCAAACACAAATTAAAATCTCCCAATACTAGGCTATTTCTATCCAAAAATGGAAATCCCTGAAATAAATTCTCAAATTCCGTTTCAAATTTATGCAAAGGGTATGTTGGACTTCTATAAATAATGAGGAAACCTAAAGACATATATTTAAACACTGCATACTCGAACACTGCGGAAGCTAAATTATTGGAATCGGAGTAAAATCGCCCACTTGAGCAGAGACTAACATCCTCAAAAACATAATTTTTGGCAAATATAAGAATGCCTCTCTTTGGACGAGATCCATTTGAAGTCGACTGGCAATCGAGACGAATAGCACAACGGAAGCCGGGAATGTCGTAAATTTCATTAGAATAAGTAGAAGACTCAACGAAGAATAGGAAAGAAGAATGAAGCATTAACTGTTCGGAGCAAATATCAGCAACGTAAACTTTGTGTATTATGGAACACAACATTAATTTTGTCAAAGAGACAGCTGAAATGTGAATTTAATAATTTAGTGGATCTTAAGCTAGCAAGCTCTTGCTCTACAACTGACTGACGATCAGATCTGGGTGGCACAAATTGCCCCACAATAAAAAGGCCAGCCGCACTTGTGGCTCTACTACAAGCTACATACAAAGCTTCCCTTTGCATACCAGGAGTTGTGTGGACCACCACTTTGGTATATGTAGCTCCCTGACTTTTGTGAATAGTTATACCTTCTGCAGGTACAACTGGAAATTGTTTGCTTGCTCATTTGAATGAAATTAAAATTTTTTACAGTTTTAAGAACAGGGGTCCAAGAAGGTTCGGTACGATGTGTGCATTGAATTCGAGCATTAGTTCCAACACAGTCGTCTAAGAATTTGATCCAAAGAACGTGAGGCGAATTGGATGCATTGAAACCTATTTCCATAAGGATGCCTGACGCTCCATTGAGAAGACCATCTGATGTATCTATATTGACCGTCATCATGTATTTTGCTGTGGATTTCGAAATAAGGGTTGTACAAAGCACTTGGGTTTGAGATGTCGTGAAATCATTTACAGATTCCAAGCATCTGGACTTAGCTTCTAAACTTAGATGTGCAGCTTTAACAGAGTCAATAGAAATAGAAAGGAATTGTTCCGTAGGAATCGAGTTTAATTTAGCAGTATTAAAAATATTCGTATCCTCATTTCTTAAAAGCAAATGAATGGAGTCTTTTGGAAGTTGGTCTAAGACCGAAACTCTGGACCTTAGTAATTGTATGTCTTCAAAAGTCATATGACCTGATGCCATGTTATTAAGCGCTAACGCAAATGCTTGGTCGCCTCGTTGACGCATTATCTCTGTGAGCTCAAAAAAAATATCCCTCAAAGAAGACCCATATATGGGTCATGCGACGATGAGGTGGATTGGAATATCCATCGATCTCCTATGGGACGTAGTTTTCTGAGATTGCCAAAAACAATAATTGAAATTCCCCCAAATGGAGTTTTCCTTGAATCATAAATTTGCTTAAGACCAGCATCTAAATGCGATAACATTTTGGCACCGACCATAGAGATTTCATCAATGATTAAAAGCTTAAGATCTATAAACCTTGAGCGAAGAGTATTCAGCAAATCTGAACCTAAATCTTTGAAGGAGGATCCGGACTGATTAACTGGAAGTGAAAACATGGAATGAAGTGTGGAACCTCCAATTCCAAAAGCTGCTTTACCGGTGGGTGCACACAAAAGGATTTTAGCAGTGGTGGGATCACAACCTGGCCTACTATTATATAGTTGAGAAAGGGCTTGAAAAATGGCTGAAATTAGTCTACTCTTGCCAACACCTGCTCCGCCACCTACAAATTCATAAAAAACGTTATTGTGCTTTGCGTTATGCATTACGTGAGAAAAAAAGGTTTTTTGCTTTAAATTTAAAGATCTAACTATGCTTGCTAAGTCTTGTGGCGATGTAATTGGCGGGAGCTTAATGATTCGGATGACATTGTCCGAATCATCAGGGTCACTAACGGCATTCAAATTTAAAACATTTATTTGAGAACTTATTTCAGGGATTGCCAAAGCCCTGAACTCATTATCCAAATTATTCCCCAGATCACGCTCTTCAAAATCTCCTTCAGCTTCTATGGCCCTCCTAAGCACGTTTTCTAAATCTTCAAGCATATTATATCTCTTATAATTAAACCCAATCGATTCTACGTTCGCTGCATAAACACTTTCACAATTAACCCCAAGCAAATCTACTTCTTCATCCCTCCACGCAAAATATAGCGTAAAAAGCTCCCGAAAATAGTTCTCTCTGTCGGCATTCAGATTGAACTTCCTAAATCTAATAACAGCTGGCTTGGTCCGTTCCCTAATAAAACCACTACCATCGCGAGGAGATTGAAATGTGTTCCCTAGGACCTCGTTTTCTTCATCATCATCGTCATCAGCACCCGGACGCATTGATCGACAGCTTTTTGAAAAGTTATAATTAGCAGCAAAATCGGCTAAGCACAGGCCTTTGAGACTATCTGGCCGCTGAACATAGTGATCCAGCATTCCTAATACATTTATGTCAGTTGAATCCTGATCCATATTTTGAAGCTGCTGTCTACATACAGTTTGTCAAGAAACTGTTTACACACTGAAAAAAAAACATATTTTTTGACTTTGCATGCAAAAATAACGCCTTTAGTTAAGTTTTATCAAAAATTGTTTAATGCAGAACTATTATATAGAATAATTTTAATAAGTAACCTCAAAAACAAAACGAAAATAACTAAATAATAAATAAACTTTTTAAAAAACAAAATATGAGTTTACACATTTTTGACACTGTCAAGAAACTCTTTACACACTTTAGTTTTCGATTCTGTTTTGTTCTTTTCGGAAGAAAAACGGTACTTTACCGTTATCTATTCTTCTGCATTATGCAGTATGTTTACAATTCTTTTCATTTAATTGCGAAATCTTTCTGCACACGCATCAAAAAGTAAATTTTAAATTTTTTTAACATGCCTGGAGCAAGATTAACCTTTGACGTTACCCAACTGATCTATTATAATCACCAAATGGGGAAATCTGTTGCTGAATTGGTGGCCATGTTTTGTGTATCGCGAAAAACTATTTATAATGTTTTAAATAGAGCCAAGGATGAAGATAGACTGGAACCAATCAGTGGAGGTGGTCGAAAAAATAAGATTGACGAGCGGGGAGACCGCCTTATCATGCGTAAGGTCCGTCAAAATCCCCAAATTTCGACCAGAACCCTTGCTAAGGAGTTGGAAGAAGAGTGTGGCACGGTCGTTTCACATGAAACCGTCCGCCAACTCATTCTGAAGAACAAATACTCTTCAAGAGTTGCGCGCAAGAAGCCGTTGCTGTCAAAAGTTAACGTTGAAAAGCGATTAACATTTGCTATGAACATGAGCATCAAGCCTGATAACTATTGGGATGACGTCATATTCTGTGACGAAACCAAAATTATGCTATATTACAACGATGGACCAACTAGAGTATGGCGCAAGCCGTTAACAGCTTTGCATCAGCGAAACATCATTCCGACAGTAAAGTTTGGCAAATTGTCGGTGATGGTTTGGGGATGCATTAGCAGCAAGGGAGTGGGAGAGATTGCTTTTATTGAAAATACAATGGATGCTAAGCAATACCTCTCCATCCTAAAATCAAATTTGAGGCAAAGTGCGGACAAATTTGGCTTTATTGTAGATAATAAGCCAAAATTCAAATTTTACCAGGACAATGACCCCAAACATAAGGAGCACACTGTGCGTTCTTGGCTCCTTTACAATTGCCAAAACGTGATCGATACACCTCCTCAGAGCCCCGACATGAACCCCATTGAAAATTTATGGGTTTATCTTAAGAAGAAGGTGGCAAAAAGGCAGCCCACAAACCGCGCCGCCTTAAAAGCGGCAGTACTGGAAGAGTGGCATAAGATTCCGATGGATTATGACCTTCAAAAGCTGGTCAGTTCAATGAGAAATCGAACTAGGCTCGTAGTTGAGGCTAAGGGGGGTCATACTAAATATTAAAATTAGATTAAGATAGTATAAGTTGTTAATTATATTCATTAAACTGTAGCTTAAGTACTTTGTGTAAAGAGTTTCTTGACAGTGTCAAAAATGTGTAAACTCATATTTTGTTTTTTAAAAAGTTTTCTTTGCGTTATTTTCTTTTTGTTTTTGAGCTTAGTTATTAAAAATATTCTATATAATATTTCTGCATTAAAAAAATTTGAAAAAACTTAACTAAAGGCGTTATTTTTGCATGCAAAGTCAAAAAATATGTTTTTTTTTCAGTGTGTAAACAGTTTCTTGACATACTGTAGGTTTGAGCATTCGAACTCTGTGCTCAGGTCGTGGTGTATTAATGTAAATTTCTGCGTTGCTAGCCTCAGACAATCGCATTCCCAAACAACGGTAGGCGGCTTCCTAAGCAGAAATCTCAGTGCCGGAAATAAATTTGTGGCCAATATGCTGCAGCTTTTGTTTGATGCTGAAGTTTCCTCTGTGAATCACGTTCACGGCTTCACGCAACAACTTGGAAACTCCTCTTTGGGATTTGTTGCTATAATTAATTATATAACTGCAACATGCAAAAGGGTCCAATATGAACTGGATGTCCATGTTGGCCCTTTGCATCGTAAGGATTTGCTTATTATAAGCATTAACTTTAATAGCTGCAAATGTTCTCTCCAGAAATATATGGGGCTTCTTCAAGCCAGATCTAAGAGCAAATATGTAGTCCTCGTAGCTGAGGTTCACATGATCGTGAGATCAGAAATTTTCAAAGATGCTCACAATCAAAAGGGAAATTATGGAGATTTTTAATTTTTTTCAAATTTTCGCTATGAAGAGAAACGTTTTCAAAGTCTTTAGCCAATGGCCGAAGAATTTCTGTTTTTGGCATGGGAAAATATGGAATTCCGAAGCCACAAATAGAGTTTCCTCTCACTTCACGCATACATGAATGTCCGTGATTGTGCTTCTGATATTCAATGTACTGAGCTAGCTCAGTATCCGTTACATCTGTGGTAATGAATTGGTCAATAAAAGAAATGACAGAGGCAATAGACAATCCATTTTCGAAGTCCACAGACTTTCAGCCAAAACATGCCATGAGTATAAGGCGAACCTCACTGTTGGAATTCAACACGCAAATAGTATTTGATAACGGGATGATTTCCGAAAACGCCCCCCTGCTTCCTCATGATCTTTACAACTTGACGATAACGATAATCAAAATACCTAGCACAAGTTACAGGATCTGACCTGATTAAATGCGCCTTTTCGCTAAAACTAAAATTGGAAACGTTAGCGGTTGTAATAGCGCGTGAAGCCCTATGTTTCCTCTAACAAATCAAAGTACTACTACGAATTTGGATCAGCTCTAATAATTTGTCAATTCGACCTCTCCTATCTACATTTCGAAGCTCAGATCTATCAATTGTGGAAAACGAATGGGGAGAAAGTCTTTTTTTTGCCAGCATAAATTGTTGGAAATGCTAACTCTTCCGAATCAGCATCGAGAATCATGTCTAGGGGTCTGTGGCCTTCGCCAGGAGCAAGGGTGATTCTCTGCATGGCAGCGGTGTCTACCTGGTTATTCTCAAGCAGGGTTTCTTGACCCCCAGGGTTGAGCTCCTCCAACTCAGAATCATCCAGATGTGCTGGATTGCGAATTCTTTGCTCAAGTCCCTCCACAAATTCTGCGTCTGCTTGAGATGCTACAAATGGAACAGTCTCAGTTGTAAAAGAAGACAACCACTGTTCATTAACTACTACACTATGCTTCCTATACAGTTCTGTATTGACTAAATACCTAATTGCGTGGGCTATTTTTAAGGGTCTAATGGTTTCCCCCATGAAATCATGGTTATACTCCATTCTACGTTTGAGGTGAAGCTGTACAACCTCGGCTTCGTGAAATGCACGTGGGAGGGATGTAACTATATTGCTGATCGGTATGGGAATATTAACTACAGCTTCTTTAATTGCACTTTGACGCTCAGGACCGAGAGACTTAATAATCATAAATGGAAGTCGAGGAGAAATTAGACGTTCCTCTATTGGAATAAGGCCTTTAAGGCATTCGGGTAAACTCGGAAAATCTAAACCATTTGAAATGGAACCTTTTGGCTTAACACCAGATTTTATTTTGCGGCAACAAAAAGTTAAGGAACCGTCAGATGAAGGGAACTGAGGCTCAACATCTAAGATATCCGCACTAAGCTCGTAACTATTTTCAATTAAAATACGAGGTAACCACAGACCTTTACATGAAATTTAAATTTTTATTGGGGCCCAGCTGAACAAGTCTATTAAAATTTGCGATAAAAGCTTATAAAATAGTGGGTCTGGGTAAATTCTCTTTCTATTCGCTATTCGCACGTTCCTCTCTATAATGGGAAGCTTTTCGACGGTTCTCTAACCTCCCCTTTCAATATTTGATCTATACTGGCTAAGTCGTTTTGAGGCGTCAAAAGCTGCTTGTCTCGCTAAAAGCCAGGCTGTGCTGTGCACCAGTATTTCGCTTCTGTTCAATAATCCTCCTTGTGAGATTATTCCTAACCTGTGACCTATTAAAAGGATTTAGCTCTCTTTCTAAAATACGCCATTGAAGATCTGTCCGTCTAGCTGCCCTAAATGCCGAGTTCCGTCTTTATTCGTTGGTCCTGTACTGCATATTCCGTCTACGTCTTCGTAATGTATTAGCCTGCTGTTCAGGCTGCTTTAAAGCTTTGTCCGTTCGTCGTTGTCTTCTGAAGTCACTATTAGCTATCTGTTCGTTCGTCCTGTATTCCGTCTCCTGCCTTCGGTTCGACCTACTTAATGTATCAGCCCCCTGTTCATGATCTCTAAAAGTTAGGTTCGTTCGTCGTTGTCTTCTAAAGTCAGAGTTTTCTGCCCTGTAATGTAAATTCCGCCTACGGTTCGACCTTTGTTACGTATCATTCTCCTGTTCACTTTCTCTAAATTCTTGATTTCCCCTTCTAACTCTCTGTGAACTTACAACTTACTTTAATCTGTTTCTTAACTGTCTAGTACGAGACCGTTGAGAAACAGTCTGTCGGTTAAGCCGTGGCATTTTAATTTTTGTTTAAATAGTTGCACCCTTCACGAATAAAACAAAATATATTTTTCAATTTTAATTACCAATTTGTAATTTAAATAATCAATTAAGGAAATTTTGTAGAGTAATAATTTTATTTAGTAGTATATTAATATTTATAAGAAACTATTTAAATAAAATAATTGTTAAAATGTTACGCAAAAGCACTCACACACTCGAAAAAATGTTATATTTGAATTACAATATATAAATCTGTATTTACGTGTATGTTTGTATGTACATACACTTGCAGGAAAAACTATGCGTACACCCATATAGCAAAACTTTGATGGTAACAAATATATAGTTGTATTTAAGATATCCTCTTGATTTTTTTTTTATTTTTATGATGCATCTATTTTCAAGAAGTAAGACAAGTAATCATTTATTTGAACTAAAAACCTAATTAAAATTAAAAAACCAAAAATTCATGTCTAAGAGCAAGAAAAAGTATGCGTACAAACTTAAATTAATAACGAAAAGGCACTTATTTTCACAAAAATGATTAAATCTAGTATGAAGTTGGATAACCCTTCCTTTTAATAGTTTCAGCCAACCGTTTTGGCATTGACTGAACCAATTTTTTTGTTGTAGAAGACGGTATTTTGTTCCATTCATCCATAATCACCTCCTATAACATAACCTTCGATGTAATTGTGCGAAGGCGTATCCTGCGCTCCAGATAATCCCATAGATGTTCTATGCGATTCAGGCCCGGCGATTGCGGCGGTGAATGCAGTTGATTTTTGGTGTTGTACAGAAACCACAGCTTCACATTATGCGCCGTATGCTTGGGGTCATTATCCTGCTGGAACCAAAAATCATCTGCCAGCCCTAGTTTTGTTGCACTTTGGTGTAAATTTTCTTTCAGGATCTTCATGTAAGCCTTGTGATCTATGGTAGAGTCAAAAAAGACCAGGTTGCCAACTCCACTTGCCGCCATGCAACCCCACACCATAACACCGCCACCACCGTGCTTAACTGTTGGCGCAAGGTTCTGCACATCAAGGACTGTGCCGGGTTTGCGCCACACAAGCTTACGCCCTTTGATCCCGAATATGCAGAATTTGCTTTCATCACTGAAAATAACCTTTTTCCAGAAGGTTAACGGATTTTGAATGAATTTTTGGGTAAAATCCATGCGCTTCTTTTTATTCACGGGCGATATGAGGGGCTTTTTACGTGCAACACATGCATGTAGGTCCTCCTTTGTTTTAATTTTTCTGACAGTGTCGTCATGTAGATCCTTCTTGAACTACTCTAACTGTCAACTATAAAATTGATTCTTTAATAACTTGCTTGTTTTTCATTCGATGTCAACCAATTTATAACTTAGTGCCAACAGAAAAAAATGTATAGTATGTAACAAGTAGAAGGAGGCATCTCCGACCCCATAAAGTATATATGTTCTTGATCAGTGTCAATAGCCGAGCCTTGTACGTCTGTCCGTCTGTCAGTCCATAATAATTATATTTTTTTATTTTTCAGATATGTAATAAAAAACTTAAAATTATAACAATATATATGCTTTCATAGCAGTCTTTCATTTTCTTTAAAATTATCAATAAGAATATAAACTTATAGATAAATATAACATTGCTTTCATAGCAGTCTTTCATTGTGTTAGAGATTCATAGATTCAATCTTAGTCATTTGGCTTCGATAAATAATATTGTTTTTTAACACTTTGCAAAAATAGTATACGACTTAGCCGATCTGGTCTTATTAATTTAATTAATTAATTTTTTTGTTGCTTCCTCGAGCGGACGCAGCAATAATATCATTTAGTAACTGCAACTCATTTCCATTTAACAAAGATAATTCGTTGCTCACATTTAAAAGAATATCATTTGCAAAATTGTCTTGTATTACAATTTTGTCTGTGTGTTTTCGTAAATATGAAAAATGTTACGATTTCCTTCACCTTGACAATAATTGAATTTATTCCATCTTTCTGCATTGCTGCTCGTGCACTTAGATTTAGAGTAAGGGCAATATCTTTGCGTATCCAATCCTTAAAGTGCAGTCCTTGCACTTTACCAGAAGAGCGTCTGATCTGCTGCCTCTGTCTCGTAGAGGAAACCCAGTTAAAGGTCATCAAATTCCTTTGCCCATCGCTTGATGAACCCAAGAACATGAGTCGCTTTGTTGACAGTAATTGAAATGTGTTTGTCAAACTACAGCCTATGATCGGAACTCCTAAATCATTCACATCCTCTACTCTAATCAGAGGTAGCATATTAAGAATATAATTACTGATGTTAGCGGAGCTTCTGTAAAACGATAACCTTACATTTCGAACAATTTAGTAGTAGAAAATTACATTGACACCAGGAATAAAAATGATCAAGATCAGCTTGCAATAGAGAGTTACAAGCTAAATTATTATAAGTTAAAATATTAGAATGTAAAATAACATTGGGAAGATCGTAAATGAAAAGATTGAAAAGAAGAGGACTGAGATGACTACCCTGAGGAGCACCTGAGGTTACAAAGACAGGTTTAGAAGTTGCGGATTTAAATATGACTGTTTGAGTTCTATTATTAAGATAGTCAGATACCCATTACAGAAAATTATATGGAAATCCAATCATGTTTAATTGTTTAACTAAAAGGAAATGGTTAACAGAGTCAAAAGCTTTACTAAAGTCAGTATAAATAACATCAGTCTGCAACTTATTCTGAAAACCTTTGATCACTAGAGAAGAAAACTCTAATAGGTTGGTAGTCGTAGATCTCTGTTTCACAAAACCATGCTGAAATGGAGAGACAATAGATCTACAAAAATGACTAAGTTGAGATGTAATAATTTTCTCAAAGAGTTTCGGTATAGCGGACAATTTGGAAATACCTCTATAAATATTAACGTTATGTTTTGAACCATTTTTATGCAGGGGGATTATGAATGAATCCTTCTATATAGCAGGGAAAGAGGCAGACTCAACAGACATAATAAATAATTTATGTAAAAGTAAATGCAATGATTCCGCACAATTTCTATGTACACAGCCTGGAATACCATCTGGACCGGGTGAAAATACTGGTTTAATTTGATTGAGTTTGCTTAAAACGGAGCATTCAGTGATCACAGGTTCAGGAATAAAGTTAGACTTTTGCAAGTTATAGGGATAAGATATATGAGTGGCTGTCAATTGAATAGTAGATTGAAAGAAGTCTGCAAACAGAGCGATAGCGGCCTGATCACTGCATGCAGTCTTATTTTGAAATGAAATTGAGAAAGGTAGTGAAGAACATTTTCGTTTAGAGTTGACACACTTATAGAAGTGCCTAGGATGTTGAGCAAACTGTAACCGACACCGACGCAGATAATTATTGTTAAGCTGCCTGTTAAGTGAAACCAAATTTTGCAATAGCATATCGCGTGAAATCAGAAGAATTTCCTGTGCGTTGATATATTTTGAAATATCGTGACTAAGTTTTTTAATCCACTTAATTCCCGAGCGAACCAAAGTGGCCTATTAGACTTCAATGGGTATTTACGAGGAACACATTGCAGTAGTAAGAAGCTGGGTGGGCTTTGCCCCACACATTGGACACAACTGGCAGGATTTCGTTCCTGTTAATATATTTAATACCTTGGCGTCTATAAGTGTTGGGTGCCCATAAAATTTTACAAAAATTTCCTTCGATTGATAAGGATGCACGTATAAATCTAGGTTCTTAATTTGATTGTCCAAGTTTTCTTGAATCATTGACGTAACAAAGAGGGAATCATCTAAAGATGGAGACTCTGCGGTGCCAAATTTTTGTTTGTATAAACTGTGACCAGTAGACCCATCAAAACCATAGCTAAAAATAAGGGAGAAACATCTAAAAGTATTTCACAAACTTCCTTTTGCATCAGTAATATTCGTGAAGCGGTATGGTTCAATAAGTTTTGCAAGGAAACTTTGGCTTCATTTTCGGTCCATGCTATTCCAGCAGGTCTACATTTTAATTTCTCCTCAGCTATTTTTTACTAAGTTGTTTTATATTTATGTATTGCTGCTTAGTAAAACCATTTTCCATAAAAATAGCGAATGCCTTTTCAGAAGTTATTGGACTCGAAGCCAGCGATTCAGTTTTATCAGCTTTTTTTTTGTTTTCAGTTGATTTTCTGGCTGAAATGTTAGCAGCGTGTAGTAACAATGGAGTTGAATTTTGATTTTCAACTGCAAGTTCAGATGCCAACTTTATTTTGAGTCGTTTACCAGCAGCTTCATATGTCAATTTTAGACGACCACCTTTCTTATGTGGGGATTCATTTCTATCAGAAAGGCGTATAGTCATATTACCGGCTAGCCACATGGCGTGTTTTTGTCTAAAACGCTTTATGTTTCGGCAGCATCGTGGCAAATGTTTATTTATGTAATTTATAAAGTAAGTAATTTTATTTGATATTGTTTGGTTTATTGTTTCACTTTGATGATCGGCATTCACTTTGTCGAATATGTATGTAAGTCTCCAAGGCTTCCCGCGAGCGTTTGTTGCTTTCCCAAACTGAAAGAAGAGCCCCGTGACCAAGCACATATGTACCTACATAAACGCAAGTTTTGCAAAAAGGAGCAAAAATGCTTAGTTGTATGACAATAAGGACACTTTAGTAATTAGTTTCTCGTACTTACTCTTTTGCAAGACTGTGCTATTAATAAGTTATACTCTACAAAACACAAACACAATTGTTAGTTCAAAACAATAAAGATACACATATAAAACAGTTCACATGTGGACAACAAGACACATAAAAACAAATGTCTAAGCTAATTTGCATTAATAAATACCTTCGCAAGGAATTTCCATTTTTAGATTTATAAAACATTTTTTTCACACAAAACAACAAGCACGCAAAGTTTGACAACTTTTCGCGCCAATTTCACGACATTACAAAGTCTCTCAAACAGCGGACTTTGCTGGAGTGGCAACACTATAGAGTTGCCATAACAAATTTTTGGGAGGCGGTTTTTTTCAAATGAAGATAGCTAGATTCGACAAGTATGGGCCATTTATAAAAATTCATTAGGAAAATAAATAGGTTTATGCACCAAAATCGGGTTTTTTACCCACAGTGCACTGGACAAAAAACTTTAGTAACGTATTATAAAAAATAGTCAAAGCTGTTTTAAATTACTGGAATCATGAAAAAGAGAGCTTCATAATTTACGATTGGATCATTTGATTTATAAAAATTTGCCTTTTTAAAAACACAGTGGTCTATTCACTGGCTTAGGTATGTCAATGTGCTCAGAAATAGATAACTCTAAAGTTGGATAATAAGAATCTTCAGGAACTACAATGGGGTCAATTCTACGTACAGAGGCATATGCAGGATCTGATACAAATATTAAGTCAAGAAGACAGTTATTACAGTTATAAATACGGTTAATTTGTGAAAAACAAGACCATTTAGAAACTCATGCAAAAAAGAAGGAACTAGAGTATTATCTACAGCAGACTAAGATATATTTGGTAAATTAAAATCACCAAGCACAAACAAAGTAGTAGTTTAGAGGATATAGACTGTAAAATAGTTTTCAAAATAAACGATATATCAGATCAATATCAGGTGAAAAAACTAAAAGTGGAGGACCATTAGGTTTAGGAGCAGATTGCGAGTCCGAGCAGTGCTTTGTAGGCGTCTTAAATTCGTATTGACCAAGCAATTCCATACTAGTATCAAATTCACTAGAAAGAGACTTGGTCATTATACGTTTAAGTAATAAACAGTCATGGAAAAAATAATAGAATAGAGTTTTCTCATTTTCTTAAATTGAAATTTTCTAATTCAGAAAATCACAAGAAATTAAATAGTTTTAGTTTTTTTAAACATAAACATAACCAGCTTCCATAATTTTCTACAAAAAAACGATTACATTTAATTAACATAACAAAAAATTTGAATTCAAACAAAAATTTATATTTTAAGCCTGGAAAAAAAATAGAAACGAAATGAGTAATCCAACGTTATTTAAAAAAAATCATAAAATTGGCTTTGTATTATTAAATATTGTTAATATTTTGTTGTGCGAAAATATTGTGTTGTGGTTGTGCGAAAATGACTTTGCAACACTGCAGTATGCCTACGAGGCATGGACTCCACCAGATTTGCGCAAATTGAAGGTTCAATGGAATACCACTCCACTCTTTCTGGACTTTTTTCCACAAATCTTCCTTTGCTTTAGAATCTCCCACAAGTGTGGGAGATTAAGATCAGGGGACTTAGCTGGCCAGTCCAAAACGCTCACTTTGTTGTCTAGAAACCACTTTTTGGCAAGCTTGGATGTATGCTTAGGATCATCATCCTGCATAAACTCCCACTTCAATGGCATTTTATCCTCGGCATATGGCAACATAAGATTGCTGAAAATGCTGGCATAGTCAGGTGCTCTTATATTGCCCTGTATCCAATGTAATGGACCAACCCCTGACGCAGAGAAGCATCCCCATAGCACGATATTGCCTCCGCCGTGCTTAACGGTCCTAACAGTGTATTTAGGATTCCAAGCAGTGGGCGCCTAACGTGGGGTCTACCGTCAGATCCAAACAAATTTATCTTTGTTTCGTCGGTCCAAAAAACATTTCTCCAATTTTTTCGTATTTCATGCCTCTCGCCAAAGCAGACACGCTTCTTTTCTTTCAACCGGAGTATTATTTTTCTCTCTACGATGACTATAAAAAAACAAATTTGGTAATTATTTTGAAAAAAAGTTGGAATATTTAGACTTACGTTGTTTGAATTTAGCAAAACAAAGATTTTGATGTGGTTTTTAAACAAAAAAACACGAAATTTTAATCAAAACATGTGCGCGTTTCTATTATTTTTTCCAACTCAAATACAAGGTTTCCTAATAATTCGCAACACATTGCAAAAATTTGTAGTGAGAAGCGATCACAATTAAGAACCGTTATTAACGGTGCATGAATAGTGGATTTCATACCTATTATTTTAGCACAAGCTCGGAAACTTGACGTTAAAAAAAAAACTTTTCTTAATTTTTATTCATGACTGTACATAAGTTTACAAAATTGGTTTTTCACGTAGTTATACATATGTACATATGTGCAAAATCCACTTGCTTATCAATGCATACCGGACATGACCACTTAATTCCACCGCTGCCCTTTTTCACAGCAGGGTTGATCTTATCATGATCGCGCCCGGTAATGACTGCACATTTTATATGCATGAAACTTTCACACAGCCAACAAGAAACAAACTTAGGCTGGTCCCCATCACGAGTCGGCCCATAAGTGCAATTTAATTTGCAGCAATGCAATTATATATATATATATATAGCAGAAAATGAAATATAATCGATTAAATTCAAATAAGAATAAAATTGTTTCCAAAAATGTATG
This sequence comes from Drosophila immigrans, assembly GCA_963583835.1. Lineage (NCBI taxonomy): Eukaryota > Metazoa > Arthropoda > Insecta > Diptera > Drosophilidae > Drosophila > Drosophila immigrans. The sequence continues at coordinate 19,129,811 of OY757143.1, read as the reverse complement.
TTATGGTTTCCGATTGGGTGCTCTAAGTGAAAAGTCACTGTCAGTTGGTTGCACAATCAAGCTTGAAATTCCCACTGGGTCGCAAAATAACGGACAAGCAGTGTAAGACGGTGAGCGAAAACAAAAACACCCAACAACAACTTGCCTATTAGGCGTAGCAAAAGAGAGAAAATATATATTCACCACACAAAACTGCACAGCGAACACACAGACAACCCTGGGTTGCAAACGACTACCGGAGAAAACCAAAACAAAGAATTGTTAGAAACAAGCAATGAGCACAGCAACTTAAAAGTTGTAATTTAAAATTTATATTACGAACAATAGAATAAAATTTAACACAAATCATGCGCCAAAAGGTTAATATCGATATATAACTAAAAGTCACAAATTAATATGCTTTTAAAACACAGATAAACGCAGAATTAGGCGGAGCAAGACAAAACACAACTGATGCTTACGAATTACTCTTACGATTATCAAAACTCAGTTGCTTTCCAATGATGCAAATCTCCCAAGGATCTTGGTTTTCTTGAAAATACTTTTGGGACATATTTCCGCATAGCCAATAATTTTTTGTAAATACATATTTCTTTTATTTAATTTTGCCAATTTATGTTACTATGTTTGTGGAAAATCTAAGTAACATTTTTGCATAACTCCCAAATCAATTAAATGCATACAGTCCAAGGGTACCTGAGTTATTATAGACACATTAATTTTTCAAACGGTGTCTTAGTAGCACAAAATTGGGATAAATGATGATTAGGATATTTTCGGTTCTTAAAATCGGTGTCAGAAATTAACTCACCAATTTTACTACTGTCTGTTAAAACACCGTCAACTTTATGAGCTTTTTGTGTTCATTTTATACAACCATGAAGATGTGAGGCCAGGAGTGCCAGAAATAAAAGCTCTTGCGGGGGCATCGTAGACAATGGCTCTCAATTCAACAGAAACAAACCTATCGGACAATTGAAGCCCTGATTCGAAAAGGTGGCTTGGCTTTCCCAAGAAAAACGCCGACCGGTAAAATTGGAAATCCTTTAACATTATTTAAACGCACTAAGACGGGCCAGAGTTGCGATTTAGAACTTTTAAAAAGTGGCAATCCGTCAATATTAATATCAATATTCAAACAATTTTCCAATTTAATTTCTTTTGAAAATGTAACTAGGAGATTACTCAAACCGAAATTGAGATAGGAGCCACCTGCGCATTCTGAAATTTCAGGCTTTGGCATTGGACTGCACTTATAAAAAGAACCAACCTTTAAATTATTTGCATTTAAAATTCGAACCAAGTCAATTGCGCAATCTCGGGTTTGAATTGCTCAACAATATCTGCTGCAGAAATTTCTATTGGAGTATTTTCATTAATAATTGCGCTAGAGTTTGTGGGCATGTAGTAGCCCGTGGCAGCGTGTAAACATTTTTGCATTAATGCATTTTTAGCCTTATGCTGCAACCGTTTTAAATGCCTTTTCGAATACATTATTATTATATATTGTTTTTATTTTATATTGTTTTTATTTTATATTTATATTATATTTACTTTTATATTATTTAATAAAATTTTGCAACACAATTCGTACGTTCTGTTGTCAAAGATTGACAGCAAAGAGAGAGTGTTTTTAAATGTGACCAACTTTTTGACAAGAGAACAGCGTTTGCTTGCATTCTCAACTTAACCAATAAATCGGCTGCATATCTTACCTGTATTTCAATTTGCGACACAACACACTTTAACTTCCAAGCGGACGGCGTCAAAATGAACGAGGCGAAAACAATGTGACCAATAGGTTTTTTTTAATAGAATCACGTTTGCCTGCGCTCGCATTTTAATAAAAACTTTCGGAACCGGTCACACACTTTCTGACTTCATAAGGAAAACACAAACAAAAAGTAAGAAAGCTACAGTCGAGAGTGCTCGACCGTATGATACCCGCAACCCATTTCGAGAGAAAACAAAAAACTTAAATGATATTTTAACAAAAAATATACCAAATATACTAAAACTTGTTTTTTTGTATATATTTGAAAATAGCGGGTAAAAATCCACAACACCGTTATGGTCACACTGTCGACTAAACAAACAAAGCGCGGGCAGCTGCAAGTGAATTTTGCATATAAAATTGATTCTTTAATAACGTTTTTCATTCGATCTCAACCAAATTCACAGGAATTATTGAGAATATAATTATTATTATGCATACGATAATTCAATGCTCTACGTTTTTTATTACGGCTTTTGGGGCGGAAAGGGGCGTGGCAAAATCTAAAATAAACTTGATCTGCGTAGGACCTATAAGAGTACTGTCACCAAATTTGTTAGCTCTAGCTCTTATAGTCTCTGAGATCTAGGTGTTCATACAGACGGACAGCCATGTCCAATGTCGTCTCGGCTGTTCACAATGATCAAGAATATATATACTTTATGTGGTCGGAGATGCCTCCTTCTGCCTGTTACATACATTTTCTGTTGGCACTAAGTTATAATACCCTTCTACCCTATGGGTAGCGGGTATAAAAATAGTATGCTTAAATAATGTTACCAACATCTTCTATCTGTGCTGTAAGAGTTTCGTTTGACTCAGCTCTCATTTAATGAGAGTGATGTGACGATGGTCATATTAACGCTGCTTCGTTTTTCCGTAGCTCGTCTCTGTCTCGTTTTCTCGCTCGTTTGACGTGCGCTACTTACCAAGCAGAGAGACGTTGCATCACCACTAGAGTGACGAAATCTGTATACCGAATGGGTACAGTGAATTCGGTAGTCGATTGTGGCAATCGCCACCAAGCGTACCGCAGGGAACATAGTTACGTATACATATACAGTGGCTCACACCTTATTTCGTGCAGAGGAAATGTAAATTTTCAAAGTCGAATATCTTTTGGGCCAGGAGGAATTTGATCAAAATTTAAATGCAGTTTTGTTTAGCAGATATTTATTATATATGTAGGTACTTCATTGTTTTTCCTTTTTTCTAAATAACACTTAAAACTAAAAATAACATAAAATATTTGCATATTTAAAGTCACAGCTTATTTCGTCCAGATTTTTGGATGAACTTTTTTTTTGGAATTGGGGTTTAAAAATGGAAATTTCTTAATGAATAGTATTGGTCACATTGTTTTTCAATATTTTCTGATATTTAATTATAATTGGTCACATTACAAATACATAATATTTGAAATTTTGCAAAATGAAACCACGAACCACAATTGAAAAGCGGGAAATAGTCCTAAGTCATTTTAAAAATGGGAGCACTCAGCGGGAAATAGCTAGGATGGTTGAATTAAGCCCCAGTACAGTGCAATATATTATTCAACGTTTTGTCCGGGAAAATCGGGTGGCAGATAAGGGCCGAAATGCTCCGAACAAAATCTTCAATGAGACCGAGGAGAGACGAATCGTCCGCAAAATAAAAGTCAACCCCAAATTTACGGCTCCAAAATTGACATCCGTGGTGGAGAATGAAATGGGGAAGAAATGTTCTGTAGAAACTATCCGCCGTATACTTCGGGATCAGAACTTTAATGGTCGAGTAACTCGAAAAAAGCCATTTATAAATAAGAAAAACCAGCTATGCAGACTTAAATTCGCCAAGGATTACGTAACTCGTCCTATGAACTACTGGAACGAAGTTATTTTTGCAGATGAGTCCAAATTTAATATATCTGGGTCGGATGGGATGCAGTATGTTTGGAGACAACCAAATACAGAGCTCCAAAACAAACATTTAAGACCAACGGTAAAACACGGAGGTGGGAGTGTGATGGTTTGGGCTTGCATGGCGGCTTCAGGTGTTGGAAATTTAGTTTTCATCGATGGGAACATGGACAAAATGATGTATCTTCAAATATTGAAAGATAATCTCATTCAAAGTGCGGGCAATCTGGGCTTGGAAGGGCGGTTTAGATATTACCAGGATAATGACCCAAAACACAAATCGGCTATTGTGCAGTCCTGGTTGATCTGGAATTGTCCGCACGTTATTATTCCACCAGCCCAGTCACCTGACCTCAATGTTATTGAGAATTTATGGGCCATTTTCGATCATGCCATTCGCAAGAGGTCCATTTCTAATAAAAATGACCTTAAAAAAGCGCTTATAGAATAATGGAACAAAATCCCTATTGAAACAACTAAAAAATTAGTTTCATCGATGGAAACACGTATAAAAGACGTCATTAAACAGAAAGGAGGTCACACTAGGTTTTAATTTTTTAGTTTTAGTATTACATTTTAAATTCAAGTTCCTTGAACGAAATAAGCTGTGACTTTAAATATGCAAATATTTTATGTTATTTTTAGATTTAAGTGTTATTTAGAAAAAAGGAAAAACAATGAAGTACCTACATATATAATAAATACCTGCTAAACAAAACTGCATTTAAATTTTGATCAAATTCCTCCTGGCTCAAAAGATATTCGACTTTGAAAATTGAAATTTCCTCTGCACGAAATAAGGTGTGAGCCACTGTAAGTACATATGTACGTATTATGCTACATGTGACTGCACCCCGTTAGGTTTGGCTAAGAACTGAACCGAAGTGCTATATATATATATATATATGCTGTTACTTAAATTCAATATTTATATTGTAGGTCAGCAAAGGAGACGCTCCGTCTCCGCAGAGGAGAAGAGAAACGTCTAGTGTTTGGCAGCACTTTAAAAAGACAGCGGACAAGACAAAGGCAATTTATACCCACTGCCGAATAACGTTAAAAACAGCAGGCAATACCACTAACTTGATGGATCACCTCAAACATATCCATCCAGAAGTATTAAAAGTACATCTTCAACGTGGACAACACATTACAGCAGTTTTGTCAACAGCAACACTTGCAACTCCCACTAATCACTCAGCAGCGAACATAGCTGAAACTCTCTTGCAAGTTTTATCTGAGTGGGGGCTCCAGTAAAAAGTCGTAAGTATTGTGACGGATAACGACGCGACAATGAAGAAGGCGTGCGCCGAAATGGCTCTGAAGCACCTTCCGTATTTTGCACACACAATTAATTTGCTTGTGCAAGAAATCCTTAAAATGGAAATTCTTCGCCCTGTACTCGACAAATGCAAATCGATAGTGGAATTTATTAAGCGGAGTTCCGCGACCATGGCCAAGTTTAAGTTGGCTCAAAATTGCACAGACCCCCTAACTCTAATTCAAAAGGTACCGACCAGATGGAACAGTGCGTACCATATGATTGAACGAATTTTGGCCACTAAGGAGGCACTAACTATTGCTTTGCTGGGCACTGCAAAGGCCCCTTTGCCTTTGGTTATTCCCATTATTTGCGAAATGCAAATTCAAATATCAAGCTTAATGAAAAGTTTTAAAACACCAGAAGTCATACTAGCCTTTGATGCTATAGATGGACGCTTTGCGGAACGTTTCGCTCATTACTAATCACGTATAGTGTCACGGTTTGCCACGATTATTGACCCCAGGATCAAAAAACTGGGTTTTTGCACCCAGAGCAATGCCGACCAGGCATGCCATGAGTTGGAGGAGGAGTTCATCATTGCAACTAGAAAGTTGTCTGCGTCGGAAAAGCCTGCACCACCAAGTCAGACTAAACCTTCGGAATATTTCACTTGCTTGCAAGCAAAAAATGTCACGGCGCGCTCCGAAGCAATAGTTATGCTCAGGCAGCATATAGAAACTTCGAATGAAGCCGAAGTGTGCGAGCCGTTGAAATATTGGAAGGTAAGTTTCTAAATTGTTTTGTCATTATTTTTATTAATTAATTATACTTTCAGGAGTCATCGAACAGTATGGCGCCCTTTAAAGAAGTGGCTTAATAATTTCTATGTGTCCCTGTCATTCCTGCGAGTCAGAAAGAGCCATCAGCAAGGCGGCGCAAATTATTTCTGACCGCAGGACGCGCCTGATAAACTTATGTTTATAAACAAAAATCCTAATTTTTTAAAAAATGTTTAACTAGGTTATAATAAATGATCTTCGAAATGATCTCAGTTTTCTAAATCAAAAAGACCAAGTGAATAAATGTTTTGTTTTTCTATTTTTAATACAACCACAAGTGTGCATTTCAATAATTTAAGAAATATTATTTTACATTTTTAAAACATCGATGGGTGTCTCCATACATCGATGTTTTGACACCTCTATTTATCAGGCAGTTGTAGAAGGGTTTTCGATTTCTTGGGTTCTAATAACTATAGATCTTTGCTAGATTATAAAACGTCTACAACCAATTGTGATACACACATTGATTGTTGCATTTTTTTTGTTTAATTTTCAAAATTCTTATATTTTTTCGAAATTTAAGTTTTAAAAATTAAAAATCTCCTTTTGAATTTAGAATATACATATTTTTGAGTTTTTTTACGGTTATTGATTAATAATATTATTTTATTAAGTAAATATATAAATATGTATATCTTCTTATGTTATCTTACATATAGGCAAATTTCTGAAAATATTGGAAAAAGCAAAAATGTTATTTGCAATTTCCTTAAAAACCCAGCAAATTACGGGAATAACATGAAAGGACGCTCCAAAAAAGTCCTTTTATCTACTGCAGAGCTCAGAATTGTTCGAGCAGCGTCAAATTCACATTGTGCGGCTTCGAAAATGCATTCAAAATTACATATATATGCAAGTGTGAATACAGTATGGAGAGTTATACGACGAGCCAACGAAAGGATTCTCGCCTCATCTTTGCACGTTATCATATAACTTGGCAGAAGGAATGGCATACCGTTGTGTTTTCGGATGAAAAGCGCTTTAACTTGGATGGACCTGATGGTTTTTCATACTACTTCATGAAATGTGAAAAGAAGAACACTTTTTGTCCCGTCACTATAGCCGTGAGAAAGGTGTAATGGTATGGGGTGCTCTAACATACTATGGGACATGCAAGCTGCAGATTGTGTCTTTTAAAATGAACGCAACGCATTTCAAAGGCTCGAGAAAGCGTTTCCTGAGGCAAACAACATCTTTAATTCGATGTCGTGGACTTTCCAACAGGATAATGCCCCAATCCACACAGCACGAGTGGTAAAAGCTTGGATTCGGCAGCAAAACGTGGATCTTATGGAGTTGACTCAACCTGACTTTAAATATATAACACAATTGCCCAATGTTGCATATACGCAACATCCTGTAGCTCTTGAACCAGGACACCTAGGACATTGAAATTTTGGTCAGTTGATATTGGGGTGAACTCTAGCTTATATGTCAACTTAAAAAAATTTTAGCCACGCCCATTTTAATTCGGGCATGAGAGGGTTAAGGAGTTGAGACCCTGCAGTGGAATGGCCTCGTAGTACAGAAGGTTCGTACTAGAGGTGGAGAACAATCGATGGCACTATCGACAATATCGATGGTTTGGCGCTATCGAGCAACAATCAATAGCAGCAGACACTATCAATAGTGCTGTCGATAGCGAACGCCTCAAATCAAAAAAAATTTTCGCGCTTGTTCTGTGTTGTATTTACAAAAAGAAACAAGTAAGAAAGCTACAGTCAAGAGTGCTCGACCGTATGATACCCGCAACCCATTTCGAGAGAAAACAAAAAACTTAAATGATATTTTAACAAAAAATATACCAAATATACTAAATCTTGTTTTTTTGTATATATTTGAAAATAGCGGGTGAAATACCGCAACACCGTTATGGTCACACTGTCAACTAAACAAACAAAGCGCGGGCAGCTGCAAGTGAATTTTGCATATAAAATTGATTCTTTAATAACTTCCTTGTTTTTCATTCGATCTCAACCAAATTCACAGGAATCATTGAGAATATAATTATTATTATGCATACCAAAATTCAATGCTCTAGGTCTATTATTACGGATTTTTCAGACTTTTGGGGGCGGAAATGGGCGTGGCATCCAACTTTTGAAATAAACTTGATCTGCGTAGGACCTATAGGAGTACTGTCCCCAAATTTGATAGCTCTAGCTCTTATAGTCTCTGAGATCTAGGCGTTCATACAGACGGACATGGCTATATCGTCTCGGCTGTTGTAATACCCTTCTACGCTATGGGTAGCGGGTATAAAAACAGAGATATGGATCGCTTTTTAAAAATATATGTATTTTGATCAAAAATGTGTCGAATGTAAGGTAAACGTCGAGTTACTGCCTTAACTTCAAAAAAGCAGGACTGTGATTGCACTAGCACAGACTCCAAAAATAACTTTGAACCAGATAAGCAGAGTAGCACAAAAAAGATTAAAATTTCGCATGTCTTCAAGAGGTCCGATGAAAAAAAATTTGCGAAATGTCTTGACTGCGGCAAAGAAAAGGAAAAACTATGAACAAAATATTGATGGAGTCAATAAAGAAACGCCTCTCTGTATATAAGCAAGGGATTTGAGCACAACTCAAATGAGTTGCAAATATCCCAGTAACAGAGTCCTTAATGAATCTGCCCGACGCTCCGGATACAAGTTTTAGAATTCATTTTAAAAGAATTTAGTTTGTATTGACGGCGTTATCGATGGCACTATCGACACTATCGATGGTTCAAAATAAACAATCGTCGAGTATCGATGGCGGTCACCATCGATAGTTCTCCACCTCTAGTTCGTACCTAACTTTGGCAATGTTAGGTGTTGATTGCAATGTCACAACTCCTCAAGAAAGGCCGAAAGTGGGTTTGGACCCTGGAACAACAAGTCGCGTTCGACCAGTTGAAGGTCCTCCTCACTACCGCGCCCGTCCTAGCATACCCAGATTTCCATGCCAAGTTTGTGCTACAAAGGGATGCAAGCAATGTGGGAATCGGTGCAGTGTTAACGCAGGAAATCGATGGTCAAGTGCTCGAGATCCCCTCCGTTAGTCGGCGTTTGAATAAGGCCGAATAAAACTATTCAGCCACCGAGAAGGAATGTCTAGCCGTGATCTGGGACATCAGGGAACTACGTTGCTACCTGAAAGGATACTGATTCGAGGTTATCACCGATCACCTGGCCCACAAGTGGTTAGATTCACTAGAATCCCCACATGGCCGAATAGCACGCTGGGCTCTGGAGCTACAACATCATCGATGGACAATAAAATCGTATCATTAGCGTCAAATTATGCTGCAATTGTTCCGAAGTATTCTGCCCGTCTATTCGATCGCGCTAAAAAAGAATATATTAAAATCGAACGTCCGTTTTCTGTAGCGCAATATAACAGCTATATGGGAGGCGTCATCCTAATTGATAGCATTATAGGAAGGTATAAGATTTCAATTAGAAGTAAAAGGTGGCAAATTAGAATATTTTACCATCTTCTAGACTTGACTGTGAGCAATGCGTGGCTTTTATACAATCGTGTTCACGAAGCTAACTGAAAAGTTGCTTAATTCTGCAGATTTTCGTCTGCAAATAGCAGAAGCTTTGACTAAATTGGAAGCTACAAAAACTCGAGGACAACGTGGCCTTAGCATCCAAAATGCGTTGGATGAAAAAAAGCTTAAAGGACCCGAACAAACAATGCCGAACAAAATGCACTACACTGGATTCTTCCAAACGGAGTGCGAAAAATGTGGGTACTTTTATGTTTTAATAATTATCCTTCTATGGGACAAATTACAAATATTTTCCTTTTAAGTCCATTTGATGCAGAAATGCATTACTCCCCTTTTTGTAAAAAAAATAAGGTAAAACCAAAATTAAACAAAAAACAAGTAAGAAAGCTACAGTCGAGGGTGCTCGACCGTATGATACCCGCAACCCATTTCGAGAGAAAACAAAAAACTTAAATGATATTTTAACAAAAAATATACCAAATATACTAAAACTTGTTTTTTTTGTATATATTTGAAAATAGCGAATAAAAATCCACAACACCGTTATGGTCACACTGTCAACTAAACAAACAAAGCGCGGGCAGCTGCAAGTGAATTTTGCATACGAAATTGATTCTTTAATAACTTCCTTGTTTTTCATTCGATCTCAACCAAATTCACAGAAATCATTGAGAATATAATTATAATTATGCATACCAAAATTCAATGCTCTAGGTCTATTATTACGGCTTTTACTGGCTATTGGGGGCGGAAAGGGGCGTGGCATCCAACTTTTGAAATAAACTTGATCTGCGTAGGACCTATGAGAGTACTGTCCCCAAATTTGGTAGCTCTAGCTCTTATAGTCTCTGAGATCTAGGTGTTCATACAGACGGACAGACGGACAGACTGACAGACGGACAGACGGACATGGCTATATCGTCTCGGCTGTTGACACTGATCAAGAATATATATACTTTATGGGGTCGGAGATGCTTCCTTCTGCCTGTTACATACATTTTCTGTTGGCACTAAGTTATAATACCCTTCTACCCTATGGGTAGCGGGTATAATAAAAGGAAGTGTATTTTTTTTTTATTTTTATCAACCAAACAAAACAAGTAAGAAAGCTACAGTCGAGAGTGCTCGACCGTATGATACCCGCAACCCATTTCGAGAGAAAAAAAAAAATTTTAATGATATTTTAACAACAAATATACCAAAAATATACTGAAACTTGTGTTTTGTGTGTATATATTTGAAAATAGCGGGAAAAAATCCACAACACCGACATGGTCACACTGTCAACTAAACAAACAAAGCGTGAGCAGCTGCAAGTGAATTTCACATATAAAATTGATTCTTTAATAACTTCCTCGTTTTTTATTCGATCTCAACCAACAGGAGTCATTCAGACTATCATTGTTATTATGCATACCAAAATTCAATGCTCTAGGTCTATTATTACGGCTTTTACAGTTTTTGGGGGCGGAAAGGGGCGTGGCAAAAATCTAAAACAAACTTGATCTGCGTAAGAGCTACATGAATACTGTCACCAAATTTGATATCTCTAGGTCATTCACACACTTAAAACGTCCATATGCACTGGGCACAAAAATTTTGATAAATAATTTCACGAATAACTTTTGTTCTACTTATCCGATTTGTACCAAAATTACAGGGTATATTAAGAGTGTCAAGCGCAGATGGGTTACCAAATTACACATCATTACACAAAGAACTTTTGGAGTTATTCGCGATTTACATAAAAAAAAACTTGACTTTTTCTAGATAAATGCTTATTGTGGGCGAAGGGGGCGTGGCATCCAACTTTTGAAATAAACTTGACCTGCGTAGGGTATGAAGGAACCTTTTTGCCAAATTTGGTGTCTCTATGTCTTATGGTCTCTGAGATCCAGGTGTTCATACAGACGGACAGACGGACATGGCTATATCGTCTCGGCTGTTGACGCTGATCAAGAATATATATACTTTATTGGGTCGGAGATGCCTCCTTCTGCCTGTTACATACATTTTCTGTTGGCACTAAGTCATAATACCCTTCTACCCTATGGGTAGCGGGTATAAAAACATCAAGAAAAGAAAATCTTAGTGCCATGTAAAGGGTTAAACTTAAATTCAATTTCATACTTTTAGGCTACGGAAATACTTTATTTATAAAATATATTTTATTTTCATTTTATTATCAATATACAAAATAAAAAAAAAACAGGTTCAAATATATATTAACTTTTTGAATACATTATACTAAATTAAGTAAAACAAAGCAGAAAACTATAGTATACAAAAAATTATTCCAACAAATAACAAACAAAATTCGCAACGAATGCAAAGGAGACATAATTGGAAAGCTTCGTGAAGCCACAGCGGTTTGCTTAACGACAGATGGTTGGACGTCGATAACAAATGAAAGTTATATGGCCGTCACGGTTCATTTTATTGAAAATGAGTCAACCAGCCTCAACTCCTTTATGATTGCATGCCGATCCTTCCCTCACTCAGGCATACTTCCGAAAATTCTAATTCTTACAAAAGATATTGATGGAATGGGACATAAAGAACAAAGTGGTGGCAGTATCATCAGACAACGCTGCGAACATTGTCAAAGCCATTCAAATTGGTATTTGGCGTCACATTGATTGTGCAGAAGGCACTTGATGAAGTTGGTATTATGCGCACAAAAGCCGAAGCAATCGAACAATATTTGATGCACCAACAAGGTAGAACTCAACTTTCAAAATGTTTGAGCGTCTGGTACTTGTCAAAGAAGCATTGATGGCTACGCTATCGACTTTGCGGAAGGACCTGTTCTTGACATCCGAGTATTGGTAAATAATTGAGGGAGTGCTTCCAATACTGCAGCCATTTTTCCAAATTACGAAGGAAATATCAGCCGAAAAAAATTTGACCTTGTCAAAGTTAATTGTGCTATCTGGCATACTCCAAAGAAGGATAGCAAGCATGTCACTGTTAGACAGGCATCCAAAAATTTTGACTTTTATTTCCGTCGTACAAGCCGAGATGAATGAGCGCTTTCATGGTTATGCTGAAATTTAAATCTGAAGAGGCATTCAGACGAGCAGTATGCGAAATGAAAAAAAAAAATAATGGCAATGCAAACCGGCACTGCCCATCCTGAATCAGTATTGACGGATGTCTCCAAATCATATCCATTAAATGAGGAAGAAAACGATATTTGGATGGAGTTCGATAATGCATTTAAACAAGTCAGCAAGCCCACAAGCAGAACAGCTGCAGCCATTAGGGAAATGGACAAATATATAGGTCAAACTATATAAATATGTAATCGGGTTTTATTAACTTTTACTTTATTTTTAGACAGTGGACATAAGGCAAACGAAATCACAGAAGCCATTGTATTTATGATTTGCAAGAAAAGGAAGGTTTAACACACCTTTTAAAAAAATGTGTGCCGCAATTTAAAATGCCTGGCCGGTCGAAGGTATGTATTGAAGAATTTTGATTGTTTCATATTATTCATTACTATGAAATAAGTAGACATTGCTAAATTTATATCAGATAACGACATTAATGGAAGATAAATACAGCCAGTGTTTATTAGCGGTCAAGGAGATTTTTAATCAAGTGAAGGACTTTGCGTTCACCTGCGATGCTGTTACCATTACAAATTCTAGCCGATCGTTTCTGACCATAACAGTTCATTTCATCAATGGGGATTGTTTACAGTCAATATGTTTAAAGGCAGCTAGAATGGACCAGTTTAGTTTATGTGTATACATATGTATGTTATATGTGTTTTTAAATCGTTAATTGTTAATCGTCTTTGTCTTGTGTACGGTCAATTTTGGTTATTTGTCAATTATCTGCTATTTCAATAGCCAAAGTTAAGAAAAAAAAAACATAAATTTATTGCATTTAATTTAGTCTCATACCAGCGAGTATATATGTTCATTATTGGAGAACGCGTGCGATGAATTTAATATTGATCAGTCTAAGTGGACAACATTAACCACTGATAACGCAAACAACATGAAAGCCGCATCCAAATATTTTCTTGGAAGTGGGAAACATGTTCCATGCTTTGCTCACACAATCCACTTAGTTGTTGATGACACGGTGAAGGAGATTAAATCATTTTCCAACATTTTGGACAAAGTGAAAAAAATCGTGATGCATTTTAAACACAGCCCTGCACTAATGGACCAGTTGCGAAAATCCCAGGCCGATGAAGGCATTCCGGAAGGTTGCATTAAGACCTTGCAGCAAAATGTTGACACCCGATGGAACTCGTGCCTCGATATGCTGACGTCCTTTATCAGTCTTGCGAATAAAGTCGCAATAATTCTCATAAACAGATCAGAATACATAAAAGGATTACCAGAAATGCTCTCGGCTCTTGAATTAAAAATATGCTGTGATTTTTGTAACATTTTGAGCCCATTTAAAGATGCGACTGAAAAAATAAGTGGCGAAACGTCTGTCATTGTTGGCATGGTGATCCCCATAATTTCATTACTATTAAAAAAAGTAAAGAATGTAAAAGATAAATCCAATGAAGGAATCCTTACAAAAGAGTCGCTTTGTAAAATCATCCAGAAAAGATTCAAGCCACTCGAGTTAAATAAAATACTTGTTAAATCGTCATTTCTTGATCCCAGGTTTAAGAAAATGAACCTCTCGCCAATCGCGGTATAAGAGGCGACTAATGATATATTAAAAGAATTGTTAACATATACCCAAGAAAACCGAGTATGTTGAAAATTTACAGTTTGTAATTAATAACAAATAAATAAAAATAAATATGAAATTTAATAACAACTAACAGTAAACAGTTTTATATTGTAATAGTTTAATTCTTCCCATAAACAAAAACAAGTAAGAAAGCTACAGTCGAGAGTGCTCGACCGTATGATACCCGCAACCCATTTCGAGAGAAAAAAAAAAATTTTAATGATATTTTAACAACAAATATACCAAAAATATACTGAAACTTGTGTTTTGTGTGTATATATTTGAAAATAGCGGGAAAAAATCCACAACACCGACATGGTCACACTGTCAACTAAACAAACAAAGCGTAAGCAGCTGCAAGTGAATTTTGCATACAAAATGGATTCTTTAATAACTTCCTCGTTTTTTATTCGATCTCAACCAAATTCACAGGATTCATTCAGACTATCATTGTTATTATGCATACCAAAATTCAATGCTCTAGGTCTATTATTACGGCTTTTACAGTTTTTGGGGGCGGAAAGGGGCGTGGCAAAAATCTAAAACATCTGCGTAAGAGCTACATGAATACTGTCACCAAATTTGATATCTCTAGGTCATTCACACACTTAAAACGTCCATATGCACTGGGCACAAAAATTTTGATAAATAATTTCACGAATAACTTTTGTTCTACTTATCCGATTTGTACCAAAATTACAGGGTATATTAAGAGTGTCAAGCGCAGATGGGTTACCAAATTACACATCATTACACAAAGAACTTTTGGAGTTATTCGCGATTTACATAAAAAAAAACTTGACTTTCTCTAGATAAATGCTTATTGTGGGCGAAGGGGGCGTGGCATCCAACTTTTGAAATAAACTTGACCTGCGTAGGGTATGAAGGAACCTTTTTGCCAAATTTGGTGTCTCTATGTCTTATAGTCTCTGAGATCCAGGTGTTCATACGGACAGACAGACGGACAGACGGACATGGCTATATCGTCTCGGCTGTTGACGCTGATCAAGAATATATATACTTTATGGGGTCGGAGATGCCTCCTTCTGCCTGTTACATACATTTTCTGTTGGCACTAAGTCATAATACCCTTCTACCCTATGGGTAGCGGGTATAAAAATATACTAATTAATTTTTTTTATTCTTCTACACCTTTCAGATGACGAAAATTACGATTCAGACGCATGTGATGACTTGGTGGGAGCCCATAACAAGTCAATCTTAAAAGGCCTAG
Organism: Drosophila immigrans; assembly: GCA_963583835.1. Lineage (NCBI taxonomy): Eukaryota > Metazoa > Arthropoda > Insecta > Diptera > Drosophilidae > Drosophila > Drosophila immigrans. The sequence goes on along the minus strand of OY757143.1, from coordinate 19,114,585 downwards.
CAGTTCATAAGTCTGAAAATAGGGAGTTGAAGCTGTACCTTAGTTTGCCGCAAACAACATGGGAAAGTAATCCATTATTGTTTTGGAGTTCGCATAAGGCGTCCATGCCGGGATTGTCAAAAGTCGCATTTAAGTATCTCATTACCCTCGGTAGCTCAGTGCCTTCGGAACGACTTGCTTCAGCTATAAAATGTGTCACTTGTGATTCCCGTAGCCGTATGACGGATTTACAAATCGGCGTTGGAAACCAAAAATTAAAATTGCGCCGAAAGAGGGAAAAAGAGTACAATACGCCAATACCTCTAAACTCAGAATTAACAACGCTACAACGAACACTTGGACAAACACAAACAATTCTAAACTCTTTTACATAATCCTTTCCAATGTTGAAATTTGTTATTAAAAATCCAGCTTTAGAAGCGTTTAAAAAACAACAATATGTTAGTATAGACATGGACAATTTGAACGATTAATTACATTTAATACATAGTGCTAACCTGCCTAATCAAGGTTCTTTTTTTCTAATCGTGTTGCCATCATAGAATATTAAAATTAAAATCAATGCCAAAATTTAGTATGAGTATTTGAGTATGAGGCGTAACAGTCTAATGTTTTCTTAATGCGTTTACAATAAATGTGTGCTAATTCGAAAACTTTAAAAAATCATGCAAATGCCAAATAAAGTGGCAATTTTCCCCATAGTGCAATGTGACGCCAATTGTCAATTTGAATGGCTTTGACAATGTTCCCAACGTGATGTGATGCTACTGCCGCTACTTTGTTCTTTAAGTCCTATTCCACAAATATCTTTTGTAAGAATTGGAAAAGATTTTCGGCAGTGTGCCCAAATGGGAAGCATCGGCTTGCAATCATAAAGAAGTTGACGCTGGATGACTCATTTTCAATAAAATGAACCGTGACGGCCACAGCTATAGGACTACACTTTTAAAATTTTTTTTTAAAGCTGTAGGGGGCGTGGCAAAATTCTAAAACAAACTTGATCTGCGTGCCATAGCTAGTATTTTAAAAATGCCTGAGTTCGAAATTCGAATCCCGCTTGTAAAATTTTTGTACTTTTAATTTTTTTTAGCAAATGTAACAAGTTATCTAAATATTTCAAAAATATTTGTGTGCTTTACAAAACTGGGTAGAGAGTATTTTACAGTCGATCTGTTAATAATATTATGATAAATGCGGCACAGCGAGGATTGTTGTTGTTCTATACACTAGCCGAACCGCATGCAAAAAGACTTTCAAATTAGCAGTGTCCCAAGTTAAAAACAAGTAAGAAAGCTACAGTCGAGAGTGCTCGACAGTATGATACCCGCTACCCATTTTGAGAGAATACAAAAAGCTTAAATGATATTTTAACAAAAAATATACCACAGAATATACTGAAATTTGTTTTTTTTTGTATATACATTTTTTTTTTTAAATCCATTAAATACCGACATGGTCACACTATCAACTAAACAAACAAAGCGCGAGCAGCTGCAAGTGAATTTTGCATATAAAATTGATTCATTAATAACTTCCTTGTTTTTCATTCGATCTCAACCAAATTCACAGGAGTCATTCAGACTATCATTGTTATTATGCATACCAAAATTCAATGCTGTAGGTTCATTATTACGGCTTTTACAGTTTTTGGGGGCGGAAAGGGGCGTGGCAAAAATCTAAAATAAACTTGATCTGCGTAAGATCTACACGAATACTGTCACCAAATTTGATATCTCTAGCTCAATCACACACTTAAAACGTCCATATGCAATGGGAACAACAATTTTGATAAATATTTACGCGAATAACTTTTGTTCTACTTATCCGATTTGTACCAAAATTACAGGGTATATTAAGAGTGTCAAGCGCAGATGGCTTACCAAATTACACATCATTACACAAAGAACTTTTGGAGTTATACGCGATTTACATAAAAAAAAACTTGACTTTTTCTAGATTAATGCTTATTGTGGGCGAAGGGGGCGTGGCATCCAACTTTTGAAATAAACTTGATCTGCGTAGGGTATGAAGGAACATTTTTGCCAAATTTGGTGTCTCTATGTCTTATAGTCTCTGAGATCCAGGTGTTCATACGGACAGACAGACGGACAGACGGACATGGCTATATCGTCTCGGCTGTTGACGCTGATTAAGAATATATATACTTTATGGGGTCGGAGATGCCTCCTTCTGCCTGTTACATACATTTCCTGTTGGCACTAAGTCATAATACCCTTCTACCCTATGGGTAGCGGGTATAAAAAACTGAGAGGCGAAAAAAAAGTGTTTGCTGGTTGAGCAAAGAGAGCGCTGGGTGTATTTTCGATTATGACTTCAATCGCTTCTGCGATCGATAGTTGTTCCGATGATTGTTCGTAAATAAGGGGCTCTTTTAGCGAGCTCTGATTGCTATGAATTGGGATCAGCCTCAACCTGTTGTAGTTGAATAATAGTTCGTCAACAACGTTTCCGAAATGTAGATTATTTCGAAGCTCCGATCAAACTATTGCGGATAACGAATTTGAAGAATTTGTCAGCAACAATTGTTGGAAATGAAAACGCTTGGGTGTCAGCATCGAGAATAATGTCGAGGAGTCGTAGGGCTTCGCCAGGAGCAAAGATGATCTCTGCATGGCAGCGGTGTTTACCTGGTTATTCACAAGCCGAATTTCTTGACCACCAGGGTTGACCTCCTCCAACTCAGTATCATTCTGATGTGTTGGATCGCGAATTCTTCGGTAAAAGCCGTCCACAAATCTGCGTCTCCTGGAGATGCTAAGAATGGAGTAGACTCAACTGTATAATACTATTAGAATTTCATAAATTGGCGTCACTTCTTTTTAAGATGCAATAGGGCTCCATCAGGAATCAAGTAACAATTATCATGAATATCCAAATATTTAATGATAATAAATCCACTCCCAGTTCTATAATAATAGTCCAACTTTCAATTGCACTGTCTGTCGGTCAAGAGATTTCAATTACAAGTGAAAGAAACAATTCAGAATATTACAAATTAATTTGTTTTGAGTTTTCTTTTTTTAACATAAACATAACTAGCTTTTATAATTTGGTACAAAAAACGATTTAATTTAATTAATATAATAAAGAATTTTAATTTAAACCATTTTTGTCTTTGGGCTGGCAAAAAAAAATATAAACAAAATGAGTAATTCAATGTAATAAAATACAAAAAAAACCGAACAATCGGCTTTGAATTATTAAATATTATTTATATTTGGTTGTGTGAACATCACTTTGCAAGACTGCAGCACTTCTACGAGGCATGGTTTCCATGGAATACCACTCTTCATGGACTCTTCTACAAATCTTCCGTATTTTTTGCTTGAAAGCTACTGATCCTTTGCTTTAATATCCCCTGCAAGTATTCAATGGGATTAAGGTCAGGGGACTGAGCTGGCCAGTCTATATCGCTCACTTCATTGTCGAGAAATCACTTTTTGGCAATGTTTGGATGTATACTTAGAATCGTTATCCTGCATAAATTCCCACTTCAACGGCATTTCATCCTCGGCAAATGGCACACATATTGCCCTGTATCCAATTTAATGGACCAACCCCTGAGGCAGAGAAACATCACCATAGCACGATATTGCCTCCGACGTGCTTAATGGTCTTAATAATGTATTAAGAATCGCAAGCAGTATTTTTTGAACGCTTAACATGGTCTACCGCCAGATCCAAACAAATTAATCTGTCGCGTCGGACCAAAGGCCCCTTGTCAAAGTAGACACGCTTGTCAATTTGTTTTTTTGACAGCAAAGGAACGCTCCTTGCCAAATGATTTGCGAATAGTTCGACGTGTAACTGATGCTTTACCTGTCGCAAGTGGGTCGCTTTCTACCGCGTGTCTCCTTGTTTTCTTTGAAATGAAGACTGAAAATACTTTTTTTTTGCATTTAATCAAGTCTGCAATTTGCGCAATGGATTGACCCTCTTCTCTTATCCTGAGTACTAGTTTCCTCTCTACTCCAGTCCAATGTAATCCACGACCCATGGTGTTTAGTTGACAGTGTGACCATGTCGGTATGTTATGGATTTTTATACCCGCTATTTTCAAATATATATAAAAAAATCATATTTCAGTATATTCATTGGTATATTTTTTGTTAAAATTTCATTTCAATTTTTGTTTTCTCTCGAAATGGGTTGCGGGTATCATACGGTCGAGCACACTCGACGGAAGCTTTCTTACTTGCTTATTTTATTTCAATTATTTATTTCAAACACTGAAAAAATTAGAGAGATACATTTTTATAATAAAGACAATTATTAAACAACATTGAAAATATAAAATGTATGCACATGAATATGGATGATTTTTTATACCCGCTACCCATAGGGTAGAAGGGTATTATGACTTAGTGCCAACAGAAAATGTATGTAACAGGCAGAAGGAGGCATCTCCGACCCCATAAAGTATATATATTCTTGATCAGCGTCAACAGCCGAGACGATATAGCCATGTCCGTCTGTCTGTCTGTATGAACACCTGGATCTCAGAGACTATAAGACATAGAGACACCAAATTTGGCAAAAAGGTTCCTTCATACCCTACGCAGGTCAAGTTTATTTCAAAAGTTGGATGCCACGGCCCTTTCCGCCACCAAAAGACTGTAAAAGCCGTAATAATAGACCTAGAGCATTGAATTTTGGTATGCATAATAATAATTATATTCTCAATGATTCCTGTGAATTTGGTTGAGATCGAATGAAAAACAAGGAAGTTATTAAAGAATCAATTTTATATGCAAAATTCACTTGCAGCTGCCCGCGCTTTGTTTGTTTAGTTGACAGTGTGACCATAACGGTGTTGCGGTATTTCACCCGCTATTTTCAAATATATACAAAAAAACAAGATTTAGTATATTTGGTATATTTTTTGTTAAAATATAATTTAATTTTTTTGTTTTTTCTCGAAATGGGTTGCGGGTATCATACGGTCAAGCACTCTCGACTGTAGCTTTCTTACTTGTTTAACTTTGTACATAGTTTATTACTTTATCAACATCAATAGTTGTTCGAGTTAAAGTTAATTTCAATAGAGCTTCCAAGTGAATATTTGATAATTGATGATAGTTGTTATAGTCCCTTTTGGCGTCCTTAAATTCTTGCACTAAAATCTTGCAAATAATGCGTTGAAATTGACATTTGAAATTTCGTTTGAACAAATGTAGCGTCCAGCGATCCATGATTCACTATTTAATTTAAAATTAAATCCCACGTAATGTTTACTTGTCAAATGACGTGCCGACAATGCAATAACTAAAAGCATAATACAATTTCTTCAAGTGGATGCTCGTCGCCAAAGCAACAACAAAATGTTCAAGAAATTTTATGTCCCAACAACAACCACATGCAAGTCCAGTTACCTTGCTCAAATGCAGATGAAGAATAGAGATAAGAAAACGAAAGTGAAAAATTGTTTTTGCAATTAGCATTGGCGCATGCCGATAGCCTTGTTCATACACGCAATTGCTAGCCTATGCTTCGGAGACAATTACAAAAACAAAGGAGCCATGGGAGCAATGGGGCTGGGCACCCCGCCCTAGAGTATGCAAAAGGATCAGTTTTGCTGAAGGTCACTATACAAGGGTCATCAACTTTTGTAGTTTTGAGTGTGATACCACGTTTTTCGAACTTCGATCCATAATTTATGGCATTGAAAACCATTTTAGCAGAGCAGTTTACCAGTTTTCGAATAAATCGTTTTTTTCGTTCTTTCTAAGAGTTAGAATCAAAATTTTTTTCCTCGAAACAGTGCCTCAGAACTGTGTCCTCTACCCAATTAAATGCAAATTTTTACATTGTTTTAGTGTATTTCCATTAAAATTATTTTAATTAACACAAGTAAGAAAGCTACAGTCGAGAGTGCTCGACCGTATGATACCCGCTACCTATTTCGAGAGAAAACAAAAAGCTTAAATGATATTTTAACAAAAAATATACCACAGAATATACTGAAATTTGTTTTATTTTTATACATATTTTTTAGAAATCCATTTAATTCCGACATGGTCACACTGTCAACTAAACAAACAAAGCGCGAGCAGTTGCAAGTGAATTTTGCACATAAAATTGATTCATTAATAACTTCCTTGTTTTTCATTCGATCTCAACCAAATTCACAGAAATCATTGAGAATATAATTATTATTATGCATACCAAACTCTGGACGCTACAGACTTAGCAAAAATAAGAATGGCAGAGAATCAACTAATAGACTCAAACAATAGTCAGGTACTCATCAATACAGAAACTAACAAGTAAGAAAGCTACAGTCGAGAGTGCTCGACCGTATGATACCCGCAACCCATTTCGAGAGAAAAATAAAATTTTAATGATATTTTAACAACAAATATACCAAAAATATACTGAAACTTGTGTTTTGTGTGTATATATTTGAAAATAGCGGGAAAAAATCCACAACACCGACATGGTCACACTGTCAACTAAACAAACAAAGCGTGAGCAGCTGCAAGTGAATTTTGCATACAAAATGGATTCTTTAATAACTTCCTCGTTTTTTATTCGATCTCAACCAAATTCACAGGAGTCATTCAGACTATCATTGTTATTATGCATACCAAAATTCAATGCTCTAGGTCTATTATTACGGCTTTTTCAATTTTTGGGGGCGGAAAGGGGCGTGGCAAAAATCTTAAACAAACTTGATCTGCGTAAGACCTACATAAATACTGCCACCAAGTTTGATATCTCTAGGTCATTCACACACTTAAAACGTCCATATGCATTAGGCACAACAATTTTGATAAATAATTTAACGAATAACTTTTGTTCTACTTAACCGATTTGTACCAAAATTACAGGGTTTATTAAGAGTGTCAAGCGCAGATAGGTTACCAAATAACACATCATTACACAAAGAACTTTTGGAGTTATGCGCAATTTACATTAAAAAAAACTTGACTTTTTCTAGATTAATGCTTATTGTGGGTGAAAGGGGCGTGGCATCCAACTTTTGAAATAAACTTTATCTGCGTAAGATATGAAGGAACCCTTTTGCCAAATTTGGTGTCTCTATGTTTTATAGTCTCTGAGATCCAGGTGTTCATACAGACAGACAGACGGACAGACGGACATGGCTATATCGTCTCGGCTGTTGACGCTGATCAAGAATATATATACTTTATGGGGTCGGAGATGCCTCTTTCTGCCTGTTACATACATTTTCTGTTGGCACTAAGTTATAATACCCTTCTACCCTATGGGTAGCGGATATAAAAAATCTTAATATTATTTAGTATCTCATTCCCTGCTATTTTTTCGAACACAACATGTATATCAGTTGTAGTATGATCAGTAGTAACGTGTTGCAATATGTGATTTATTTCATTAGATTAGTAGTTATACTTCATTAACGATCTCGATTACAAAAATGATTATTATTTTTCAATAAGAAATAAAAATGAATTTTTTGTTGTTTTTTTATGTATACTTTTAATATCACAAGAACTATATACTACAAATATATTTAAAAAAAAAACAAAAAACAATAATTAAACAATATTTTTAATTTAAACGAATCTGTCTTTATATATAAATTGTTTGTCATCACATCAATAGCATTATCAGCAGGATTCCCGCGCAGCAAAACGGTCCATTCGTAAGATACAATAAAGGACGGTGTCACTCGTAATGCGTAGCATTCAGGATCGAGGATTAGAAAAAAACTTTTGCAACCTCCTTATTACAGTCTGAGTAATCTAAGTCTACTTGGACTTTAGAGGCTGAGTAGGCTTCTTGCAATTTTTTCAAACTGGAAAAATCTTTTTTGAACATTCTAACTTTAAGCTTTTTCAAAGCTGGCTTTTGCCATCTTTCTCTATATTGCGATAGCTTTCGTTTATCAGACATTTCATCAAAACACCTAGAGCGTTTAATTCTATTTTGTTTAATATTAGGTCTAATGATATCTATGTGTTGTAATTGGTCGAATGAAGGGAGTGCAAATTCGACTTGCTTCAATACGGAATAAGAGCAGCCCTCTATTTGACGAATAAAACGTCCCAATTTTAATCCCTTTTTATTATTAGTTTTAATAATACTATGCTTTACTACTTTAAAAAACGATTCAATAGGCCCATTGCTTGGCCGTTTACTAGAAGAATCAATATATATGCCTATAATATTAGTCCAAAATATTTTAAGCATACGATTTATTGCAAAATCCGCCTTAAATATTAGATACTTCCAAATATATGGCTTCAAAGTTTTTACGGAACGAACTTACTTCAATAATTGAATTAATTGTTAGGTCGGATAATATATTTTTGTTAAATGCTGTTTGAGTGTCGAAGTTATCATTAAAATTGAAAAAATTTTGATTATTAGAACACGTAATAAAATATGTTATTTTACTAACATGCGGGGAAAGAAGAATGCAAGATTTTTGAACCATTTTTCCAATTCTAACATTTTGTTAATCAATTTCTAAAAAATGTTATTAGCTCAATGTTGTCCAAACCAACTGTCTCACCGATACTCCAACACAAAATTTTACAGTAATGGCTTGTTCAAAATTGAACGCAGACTTCAGGAAATTTTAACTAATATTATAGACATAATAAAAACAAATTTCGTTGTAAGTTGAAATATCTACATTATTTATCTCTTTTAAAATTGCCCCAATAATTGCGAAGCTGACATCCGTTATAATTCGTTTGCAAATGGGCCATTTGAATCGATTTTTTAACCAAGACTCCCGCCACTCACACAAAAATCTTCCAATGTCATACGATGTATGATTTGAAAGTATTGCATGTGCTACGGGAAATACAATATGAAGCTTAGGGATATGTGCCACTAATGAATTCAAAAATATTCTTTTCTTTACAAAGTGCAAAGGTTGCACTACATTTCCTGTGGCATCCATATGTAAAGTGTCTTGTTTAATATGGGATAATAACACATTAATATGTTCATTATTCCATAATTGACATTGTTCATTATTAACAAGTACTGAATAAAATAAGAATGCCCTCTAGAAATCACACCGAAAGTATCAACAAATGGATCCTTATCGAAATCAAATTTGCTGTTGTCTTCCGATATTAAGTTTCTATAAAATAGCAATTGCTCATTGGGTTTTTGGTCATTACCAACCAAACCTCGAGTAAAACTTAAATTGTTAATTTTTTTAAGTCTATGTTCAAACGCCGTACTGTTTCTTATGGAAGCTCTTTCCATAAATCGGTTACGGGCCCCGCACCGCGTTTGTTTTTTAAGATACATAGTATGTGTGATTTGATGGGTAATTGTTAATACATTAATAATACCCTTAAATGTCCCATTAATTTTAAAGGTGTTGCAAGGTGGATCCATGCAATATCTGTATGCAACAAAATTTCATTTATTAATTCTAAGCTTTTTGATTCTTCTGGCTTCAATGTTTCGTCTGCCGGCTCAATAGAAATGTCAGTTGAACATAGACTTGAATTTAGTTTACAATTAGAATTAAGTTCATAGCTACCAGATCCTTCTTCGACGTCATTCAGGGGTGACACAGAAATCGCTAGCAGAATTGATTCCGCTGAAAAATTTCCGGGAGCAGAAAAATTTAAGGTTTTTATCAGTTTCTAAAACCCTTTCTAACTTGGCTGTTCAGGGTTGACACCTTGCCAGATTAAATTTCCCAAGTATTTAATTTGCTAATTTTCTATTCATTTCGTTGCAGAACGATAAGTTTTAAATTTCGTTTTCTTTAATGTTATCAATTTCGTTCAAATATTAAAATATTTGATTTCTTAGACGTAATATACAAAAAAAACATTTGAACTTTTTGCGCAAAAAACCAGTCAACGTTACTCGACAACTCTAGTAGTTGTCTGGTAGCTCTTGCCAGATTAACCTCTAATTGTCTGGTAACTCTTTGTTTCTGGCAACACAATTAAATAGAATTAAAAAAAGCTTTTGAATTTTAATAAAAATGCCTTTAGCGAGATTGTTTCTTCTCGAAGAGCTCCTGCGGCGGAAAATATAAAGAGAAACCATAGAGCGTAGGATTCTTAGATGTGCATCTGATCCACTTTCCCAACCAGATACGTATGTGACTTTCATATTCTGGGTAACCCACAATTTAACGAATTTCATTAAAAAATAAGGTTCCGTTATAATTATCGCGTCGAGAAAAAGACTTTCGACATGATACTTAATATTATCGTGGAGGACATGCCATCTTCCACAATATCGCCGGATTTGCAATTAGCGGCTACATTGCGCTTTTTAGGCATTGGATCCTTCCAAAGAGAAATAGGGAAGGATGCAGATTTGTCGTTGTCGAGACAAGCAGTGTGCAAAATATTTTGGAAAATACTTCCGTTGCTAAAACGGATGCCTGGGCCCCGATATATAAATTTGAAGAGATCCGAAGAAATGCTTACAACATGCAAACAGCATTTTTATAGAAAATTTGGTATACCAGGAGTTATTGGCGGCGTAGATGGTACACATATTAAAATCATGAAGCCCGGCAGTGCCGAGCACCTTTACTTGAATAGAAAAGGGTTATTTTAGCATTAATGCGATGGTAGTAAGTAATATAATTAAATGATGCGTACTTTTAAATGTGTAAAAGTGGTTTGTAAATTGTGTTTGTCTGTTTTGTTGTGTACGTTTTGAATTCGTTCAATGTTCAAACTTGAACTTGAAATTGTATTAACTTTAAATATTGGTTCCCATGGATATGCGATTATAACCTTAAGGTGCTTTATGTTGATGCTTCTATGCCAGGAACAACACATGATTCATGAGCTTGGGGGCAAAGCGCAGCTAGAGCTTTCTTGCAGGAGGAGTATAACAATGGTTCCCGCAACAATTGGCTTCTTGGAGACTCGGGTTATCCCTTGAAGCCTTTCCTGCTGACGCCATATAGAGCTCCAACGGCAGGGTCCAAGCCCTTGAAGCCTTTCCTGCTGACGCCATATACAGCTCCAACGGCAGGGTCCAACCAACACACTTTCAATCTCCGCCATGCTTCTGCGAGAAATGCAATAGAACGAACATTTGGAGTTAACAAAAGTCGATTTTGATTGCTCCAAGAAATACTTTTGTACAATACCTTAAAGGTTTCGTGCATTATAAATGTTTGACATGCTAATATCTGATGATCTGCCTGAAGCAGCATCTGAATTAAGAGACGGCATAGCAGCTTCTTTACAAAGAAGTTAAATTTGTTATTTATTGTTTAAATTTTCTTTACAATTACAATTAAACGTAACTAGTTGTTCTAAAAGCATGTTTGTTTTTTCTCCATTTTTTCTTATTTGAGATAGTTCATCCTTAATTTCTTTGAAAATGGCTGTTTCGGCAGCCATCAATGCTGACAGCCTGTCCTCTGTCAGCCCTTTTCTGTGGCTGAAAGTTTCAATTTTTTTCTTTTTTAAGGATGGTGCTGAAAGTATTCAAGCAATTCAAGCTAATTATATACCATTTTAAAATTAATTTATTATAACATACGTCGTTCGATCTCGCCCATGACGTTCTCCTTGTCTTCGACTTTGACGATTCCAAATGTTTTGGCACCGGCTACACCTTCGACAGCCTCGAACATTTGGCAGAGCTGAGCTACCTCCTCTTCTGTAGGGGTCAACGGCACCTGCTTAAAAGGCCCACCTCCTGTCGCCCTACTCTCTTTTGTTCAAAGCAATTTTTTTTTTTATCGCCAGCTTCCATTCTTTTCACACTTGTAATAAAAAATGGTCAATTCTTAAAACTTTTGCATACATATTACCAACATACATTTCTCGACTACTCCGGGTTTTTAATGGGAGGACCCAACGCATTCAGCTGGAGCGTCAAGTCACTCTTTGCTGCCGCAACAAAAGCACAGCGTCCTGGCTAGGCTTAAGATGTTCCCCTTAATAAAATTTAACATTATAACAAAGTAAAATAAATAAATAACACATGTTCCGTTTGTTTTCATCTTCTTATTTATGGTTTATTTTGTTCTTCTCTTTTCTCAACTTACAATGCCACCTGCCAAAAATACAAGTGCCCCATAAATAAATCATTTTTGCAGAAAAACTTGTACCACAAAAAAATTATTTTTTTAATGTTTATTTAAATGAAACAAAAGTGGTTTCACATACATATATACAAATAAAATCCTTGTTCGGTACTTTTACTTAAAAAAAATTGGCATTGCTGACCCTGAGTTCGAAAATCGGATTCAAAATAGGTGGCAGCATCAAGTTCTAACGGAATGCCAGCTGATTCAGAGAGGAATCATTCCGTCCAAAATTTGACAGCTGAATTCAAGGGTTTCTGCTTCTACTTTTTCATTTTATTAACAAAACATGACAAAATAACCAAATACTGCTTGAAGCCTTTTTGGCATCGAATTAATTAACTTTTTGGTCAGGTCGGCTGATATAATGCTCCACTCTTTGACAAGAGCATCTTTCAGCTGGTTTTTGTTCGAAATAGAGCATTTTCGAATGTTATTCTCCAAAATTGCCCAAAAATGTTCGATCACGTTTAGGTCTGGGGATTGAGCCTGCGGAATTATCACATGGGGACAGTTGTATATCAGCCAAGACTGCACAATACCTGCCTTGTGCTTTGGATCATTGTTCTGTTAAAAACGGAAATTTGACCTTATTTCCACCGTGCAGTTGGGCCATACGGCCGATGTAACAGTGTCCCGTTAAGACTCCTGTCAGTATCCTTATCTTGTTATTTGTGAAGTTTAAGAGCTCGGTTGTTCGCTTAGGGTTGTATCTTGGCCATAGTACGGGAGGTATGCCGAGGCCAGGTACAGATTTGGTCGGTTCCTTCGCTCGCATAGCACTACCGTCAAGTCCCTATTGCTGTAACTGGAAGAGAAGAGCACATTAAGTCCGGTTCTTAGCACGATACAGGTTCACAAACCCTTTCACTTACGATCCAGGTTTCTTGGATGAGAGCCACATCCATCCTCTCCTTGTCCATCCACCGTAGTAGGTCTATGGAAGGAAACCTCGAGTGGTGCAGATTAATCTGCACTACCCGAATTCTCTCCGGTCGCCCTAGCATCTCCCCGCCCAGCGCCTCCAGGAACGATTGCCCGAACGCAACCCATTCCCATTTTCAGCCGGCCTTGCTTACTAAGGAGTTGGCTCTTGGACTCTGGAACAATGCTGATCCATAGATCCTTGCCGTTTCCTTTGTCTCGGGCGAGACCTCTCATGATCGTCCAGTCCGCTGTGTGACAGTCCGCATTCTGGCTTTAGATCAATATAAGGGTGGTTCGATTCTCCCTGATGGGAGGTGGGATCCAGACCTTAATGATCGTCCGCTCAGGAATTTGGTCTACAGGGACGACGTCAATTCTTGCTCCTGGCACGGCGCTTCCAGTTTCAGCAGTGTGTCTTTGAGGAATCGCAGTGATTCCTCGTTGGCACATGCCACCACTTTAACACCTTTGTACCAGTTGATGCCATCAAACTTTGCCACGAACGGATTCAGCGGTCGAGTGATGGCATCAGCAATCCCCTGGTCAATTAACTCTTCCAGGATAAGCCAGTTATCAATAGAAAGCTTCCCATCCGGGTTGCTTCTGTCGATGATGGCTACCTGTAGCTCCGGCTTCGTGCTCAAGCTGGCCAGGATGTTCCCTGGACACACCCGCTTGCTCTCCGAAGCCTTCGCCGAGTCGTCTGACCTCTGCCTCTTGCTGACAGGTGGGTTGGCCTTTTTCGGTAGCTTGCTCACCGTTCTCTCCTTTCCAGGAGGAGTGGTTTTTGCAAGCGTACCTGGTGCACGCTTTTTTCCTTCTAAGGGCGACTTGGGTTTCTTTGGTTCCACCAACTTCGCGTAGGTCTTACGCAGATCAATTTTGTTTTAGATTTTTGCCACGTCCCTTTCTGGCCCCAACAACTGGAAAATAATAATAACGGACCATGCATAATAATAATTATATTCTCAATGATTCCTGTGAGTTTGGTTGAGATCGAATGAAAAACAAGGAAGTTATTAATGAATCTATTTTGAAATAAATACAAAAAAACAAGTTTCAGTATATTCCTTGGTATATTTTTTGTTAAAATATCATTTAAGTATTTTGTTCTCTCTCGAAATGGGTTGCGGGTATCATACGGTCGAGCACTCTCGACTGTAGCTTTCTTACTTGTTTCCTTTTGAAGGTGACTTGGGTTTCGTTGGGTCCACCAACTTCGACGTGGAAGGTTTGACTTCCTCCGTCGGATTGGCTACGGCTACTGCCTGAAACCCCTTGTCACCTAGGCACCGTACACTCCTACTCGGTGCAGCGGACTGAGTGTTGCCGTGTTGTGTTGACTCTGGGTTGCGGCCTTCCAGTCCCTTAAGGAACTTCAGAGAGCACTTGTACCCTGAGCGTTGTTTGCGCTTGAGGTTAGCGCCTTCCTTGTTGGATGGTCCCCGGACTACTGTTACTTCATCTTCGTCCGTGCTCGATGACTCATCCAACGGCATCCTCGCTAACGCGAACGCTAACTCGGACTCCGTCATAGATGAGCCTGTTCACTGATGAGTTTGTCCACTCCACCGTCGTGACCACTGGCGACACGCACCGTGCTTGCCGGTGGTACCTCTGAACATGGTTCTGGGCCTCTGCTTTCCAGAATAAATCTAAAAAGCTTGGGGCCAGTCCCTTAGCTCTCATGAGCGAGCAAGTGATGCTGACATCTCTCGGTCGCCCGAGACGATGCAGTATCCATTGCCCACCCGGCACCCTCGTGGAGGGTTCAGTCAGAGGATTTTTGACAGACGATGGTCACATTAACTCTGCTTCGTTTTTTCCGTAGATCGTCTCTCTCTCGTTTTTCGGCTCGTTTGACGTGCGCTACCTACCTTACCAGTAATGAGAGTTTGTGAGATTGTGGCAATCGTCACCAAGCGTACTGTAGGGCAATGACACCACCAGCACCTACTTTGCTATCCCGTCTAACATGCGTTCGCCTATGGAGAATTTATATTGCATGCCAGGAAGGGGACAATAGACGCGACTCCGTTTACCATTGCAGTACCTACTTCGGTACTCGAATTCGAGTACCTGTTTGGGTACATCAATTGGGGTATATTCTGTGGTGTACCAATTCGGGTATACACTCTGGTATATCTATTAGACTGTCTAATTCGGTACTATTAATAGGGTACCGTTTCCATACTCCTATTTAAAATGAAATTTGAAATTTCGCTTCTTCTGCAGCTGAAGAGCTTTTCGAAGCTTGTCTTCAGCGCTGCCGTAGCCCCCCTCTAAAGCAATTGAATCTGCAATAAGTAATATTGAAATAATACAAAATAAGTAATAGAAAACACATCAATAATTAATGGCAAGTTAATTTGTAAGCTTGATCATTTTATTAAATTTTTTAAATGTTTTGAGTGAATTCTTGCCGTGAATGCCATCAACATTATATTCCATTGCTATAGTGTCGGACAAGATGTTCTTCAAATTTCTTTGAAGTCCTTCCGGGCGGAGAAGAGACCTTATTGCTTGGATCTGTTGAAATAAAAACAAATGTATGATTTTAAACTTTCTATATAGCAATGCTATTTACTCACACAATTCGATTCGTTCAAAGACGAAATATCCTCTTCTAATTCCTGAAGCGCTTGATAATTTTGTACAGGAAATTGTTTGATTGAATACCTATCCGAGCTTTTTTGCTTAGTCAAATTGACAATTGCTGCCGTCTGCTCGCTAATTGCATTTACAACAACTGCAATTTGACGTGATTTTTAAAATTTAGTCCGTTGCTTACAAATACTCACTAATCTCCTCAAGCGCGGTCAAAATGCGTTTATGGCATTCACAGTTTGTTGTCTCTGAAATAAATGTGAATTATTTTATTTCGTTAAAAATTAAATATATTTGTTGTCGTCAAAAGCAATGCGCCTTATTTTTGATTGTTTGTCCGACATTCTTAATTCCAGTTAATTTAAAAAAAAAAAATAAATTTGATTATTTTAAATTTATGTAATTATTATTTTATACATTATATTATTATTATATATTATATTATTATTTATAAAAATTCTTATTTATATAGAAAAAGAAAATTATTATTATGAGGTAAATATTTGACTACTCTCGGTAATCTGTTGGCAAACTATAAATATACCTAAAGTAGATGAATGAATTGGCTCGTCATACAAATTACCAATGATTGTGAATCGTTGAGCAATAATTGACCCACCGTTGTCTGCATTAATTGAGAGTATATTAATAGGAATAGTACCCCAAACATAACAACAATTATTTGGCATTTCTGCCGAGAGCACACTACCTTGAAATAAAATCACTTTTCCTACAAGCGTAGGGATTTTATCAGAAAATGTCGTACAGCTGCTCTCTTCACTTATTGTGTATTTGTTGCAATATTTGTGTTGGCTTTCTGACAAATTTTTTTAGAGTTTGCAAATAGTTCTCAAAAGAGTAAGAAGATCCTTTAACCGAATCAACTACTTGCTCTATAGTCTCTTTTACCTGAAGTAAACAGTGTACATTATAGGAAATGCTATTTGAACCGAAAATTATTAAGAAATGTTCCACGAAAATATTGAGCATTTGTTAGCAATTTTTAATATTGGCCTTTCGTTGCTTTGGGCAACACAACATTCTGTATGCACAATGTAAATGTAAAAATTCATAATATTTTCTTGAAAATTCTTTTGGGACATATTTCCGCATAGCCAATAATTTTTGGAAAATATTTATTTTATTTAATTTTGCCAATTTATGTGTTACTATGTTTGTGGAAAATCTAAGTAACATTTTTCGCATAACTCCCAAATCAATTAAATGCATACAGTCCAAGGGTACCTGAGTTATCATAGACACATTAATTTTTCAAACGGTGTCTTAGTAGTACAAAATTGGGATAAATGATGATTAGGATATTTTCGGTTCTTAAAATCAGTGTCAGAAATTAAGTCACCAATTTGACTACTGTATGTTAAAACACCGTCAACTTTATGAGCTTGTTGTGGCCAGGAGTGCCAGACATAAAAGCTCTTGCGGGGGGCATCGCAGACAATGGCTCTCAATTTAACAGAAACAAATCTATCGGACAATTGAAGCCCTGATTCGAAAAGGTGGCTTAACTCCGAAATAAATTTGTTTAAAAACTTATCGCAGTTATTTGGCTTGGCTGTCCCAAGAAAAACGCCGACCGGTAAAATTGGAAATCCTTTAACATTATTTAAATGCACTAGAACTTTTAAAAAGTGGCAATTCGTCAATCAATATTCAAACAATTTTCCAATTTAATTTCTTTAGAAAATATATCTAGGAGATTACTTAAACCGAAATTGAGACAGGAGCCACCTGCGCAGTCTGAAATTTCAGGCTTCGGCATTGGACTGCACTTATAAAAAGCACCAACATTTAAATTATTTGCATTTAAAATTCGAACCAAGTCAATTGCGCAATCTCGGGTTTGAATTGTATTTTAAAAACCTCATTTTCAAACTATCATTTAAAGTATTTACGTTATTTGTAGCATTGAATTGCTCAGCAATAGCTGCTGCAGAAATTTCTATTGGAGTATTTTCATTAATAATTGCACTAGAGTTTGTGGGCATGTGGTAGCCCGTGGCAGCGTGTAAACATTTTTGCATTAATGCATTTTTAGCCTTATGCTGCCACCGTTTTAAATGCCTTTTCGAATACATTATTATTATATATTGTTTTTATTTTATATTGTTTTTATTTTATATTGATATTACATATATTTACTTTTATTTTATTTAATAAAATTTTGCAACACAATTCGCACGTTCTGTTGTCAAAGATTGAGAGCAAAGAGAGCGTGTTTCTAAATGTGACCAACTTTTTGACAAGAGAACAGCGTTTGCTTGCACTCTCAACTTAACCAATAAATCGGCTGCATATCTTACCTGTATTTCAATTTGCGACACAACACACTTTAACTTCCAAGCGGACGGCGTCAAAATGACCGAGGCGAAAACAATGTGACCAATAGGTTTTTTTAATAGAATCACGTTTGCCTGCGCTCGCATTTCAATAAGAACTTTCGGAACCGGTCACACACTTTCTGACTTCATAAGGAAAACACAAACAAAAAGTAAGAAAGCTACAGTCGTGAGTGCTCGACCGTTTGATACCCGCAACCCATTTCGAGAGAAAACAAAAAACTTAAATGATATTTAAACAAAAAATATACCAAATATACTAAAACTTGTTTTTTTGTATATATTTGAAAATATATACAAAAAATCACACTGTCAACTAAACAAACAAAGCGCGGGCAGCTGCAAGTGAATTTTTCATATAAAATTGATTTTTTAATAACGTTTTTCATTCGATCTCAACCAAATTCACAGGAATTTTTGAGAATATAATTATTATTATGCATACCAAAATTCAATGCTCTAGGTCTATTATTACGGCTTTTACTGGCTATTGGGGGCGGAAAGGGGCGTAACATCCAACTTATCTTAATATTATTTAGTATCTCATTCCCTGCTATTTTTTCGAACACAACATGTATATCAGTTGTAGTATGATCAGTAGTAACGTGTTGCAATATGTGATTTATTTCATTAGATTAGTAGTTATACTTCATTAACGATCTCGATTACAAAAATGATTATTATTTTTCAATAAGAAATAAAAATGAATTTTTTGTTGTTTTTTTATGTATACTTTTAATATCACAAGAACTATATACTACAAATATATTTAAAAAAAAACAAAAAACAATAATTAAACAATATTTTTAATTTAAACGAATCTGTCTTTATATATAAATTGTTTGTCATCACATCAATAGCATTATCAGCAGGATTCCCGCGCAGCAAAACGGTCCATTCGTAAGATACAATAAAGGACGGTGTCACTCGTAATGCGTAGCATTCAGGATCGAGGATTAGAAAAAAACTTTTGCAACCTCCTTATTACAGTCTGAGTAATCTAAGTCTACTTGGACTTTAGAGGCTGAGTAGGCTTCTTGCAATTTTTTCAAACTGGAAAAATCTTTTTTGAACATTCTAACTTTAAGCTTTTTCAAAGCTGGCTTTTGCCATCTTTCTCTATATTGCGATAGCTTTCGTTTATCAGACATTTCATCAAAACACCTAGAGCGTTTAATTCTATTTTGTTTAATATTAGGTCTAATGATATCTATGTGTTGTAATTGGTCGAATGAAGGGAGTGCAAATTCGACTTGCTTCAATACGGAATAAGAGCAGCCCTCTATTTGACGAATAAAACGTACCAATTTTAATCCCTTTTTATTATTAGTTTTAATAATACTATGCTTTACTATTTTAAAAAACGATTCAATAGGCCCATTGCTTGGCCGTTTACTAGAAGAATCAATATATATGCCTATAATATTAGTCCAAAATATTTTAAGCATACGATTTATTGCAAAATCCGCCTTAAATATTAGATACTTCCAAATATATGGCTTCAAAGTTTTTACGGAACGGACTTACTTCAATAATTGAATTAATTGTTAGGTCGGATAATATATTTTTGTTAAATGCTGTTTGAGTGTCGAAGTTATCATTAAAATTGAAAGAATTTTGATTATTAGAACACGTAATAAAATATGTTATTTTACTAACATGCGGGGAAAGAAGAATGCAAGATTCTTGAACCATTTTTCCAATTCTAACATTTTGTTAATCAATTTCTAAAAAATGTTATTAGCTCAATGTTGTGCAAACCAACTGTCTCACCGATACTCCAACACAAAATTTTACAGTAATGGCTTGTTCAAAATTGAACGCAGACTTCAGGAAATTTTAACTAATATTATAGACATAATAAAAACAAATTTCGTTGTAAGTTGAAATATCTACATTATTTATCTCTTTTAAAATTGCCCCAATAATTGCGAAGCTGACATCCGTTATAATTCGTTTGCAAATGGGCCATTTGAATCGATTTTTTAACCAAGACTCCCGCCACTCACACAAAAATCTTCCAATGTCATACGATGTATGATTTGAAAGTATTGCATGTGCTACGGGAAAAACAATATGAAGCTTAGGGATATGTGCCACTAATGAATTCAAAAATATTCTTTTCTTTACAAAGTGCAAAGGTTGCACTACATTTCCTGTGGCATCCATATGTAAAGTGTCTTGTTTAATATGGGATAATAACACATTAATATGTTCATTATTCCATAATTGACATTGTTCATTATTAACAAGTACTGAATAAAATAAGAATGCCCTCTAGAAATCACACCGAAAGTATCAACAAATGGATCCTTATCGAAATCAAATTTGCTGTTGTCTTCCGATATTAAGTTTCTATAAAATAGCAATTGCTCATTGGGTTTTTGGTCATTACCAACCAAACCTCGAGTAAAACTTAAATTGTTAATTTTTTTAAGTCTATGTTCAAACGCCGTACTGTTTCTTATGGAAGCTCTTTCCATAAATCGGTTACGGGCCCCGCACCGCGTTTGTTTTTTAAGATACATAGTATGTGTGATTTGATGGGTAATTGTTAATACATTAATAATACCCTTAAATGTCCCATTAATTTTAAAGGTGTTGCAAGGTGGATCCATGCAATATCTGTATGCAACAAAATTTCATTTATTAATTCTAAGCTTTTTGATTCTTCTGGCTTCAATGTTTCGTCTGCCGGCTCAATAGAAATGTCAGTTGAACATAGACTTGAATTTAGTTTACAATTAGAATTAAGTTCATAGCTACCAGATCCTTCTTCGACGTCATTCAGGGGTGACACAGAAATCGCTAGCAGAATTGATTCCGCTGAAAAATTTCCGGGAGCAGAAAAATTTAAGGTTTTTATCAGTTTCTAAAACCCTTTCTAACTTGGCTGTTCAGGGTTGACACCTTGCCAGATTAAATTTCCCAAGTATTTAATTTGCTAATTTTCTATTCATTTCGTTGCAGAACGATAAGTTTTAAATTTCGTTTTCTTTAATGTTATCAATTTCGTTCAAATATTAAAATATTTGATTTCTTAGACGTAATATACAAAAAAAACATTTGAACTTTTTGCGCAAAAAACCAGTCAACGTTACTCGACAACTCTAGTAGTTGTCTGGTAGCTCTTCCCAGATTAACCTCTAATTGTCTGGTAACTCTTTGTTTCTGGCAACACAATTAAATAGAATTAAAAAAAGCTTTTGAATTTTAATAAAAATGCCTTTAGCGAGATTGTTTCTTCTCGAAGAGCTCCTGCGGCGGAAAATATAAAGAGAAACCATAGAGCGTAGGATTCTTAGATGTGCATCTGATCCACTTTCCCAACCAGATACGTATGTGACTTTCATATTCTGGGTAACCCACAATTTAACGAATTTAATTAAAAAATAAGGTTCCGTTATAATTATCGCGTCGAGAAAAAGACTTTCGACATGATACTTAATATTATCGTGGAGGACATGCCATCTTCCACAATATCGCCGGATTTGCAATTAGCGCTTTTTAGGCATTGGATCCTTCCAAAGAGAAATAGGGAAGGATGCAGATTTGTCGTTGTCGAGACAAGCAGTGTGCAAAATACTTTGGAAAATACTTCCGTTGCTAAAAAGGATGCCTGGGCCCCGATATATAAATTTGAAGAGATCCGAAGAAATGCTTACAACATGCAAACAGCATTTTTATAGAAAATTTGGTATACCAGGAGTCATTGGCGGCGTAGATGGTACACATATTAAAATCATGAAGCCCGGCAGTGCCGAGCACCTTTACTTGAATAGAAAGGGTTATTTTAGCATTAATGCGATGGTAGTAAGTAATATAATTAAATGATGCGTACTTTTAAATGTGTAGAAGTGGTTTGTAAATTGTGTTTGTCTGTTTTGTTGTGTACGTTTTGAATTCGTTCAATGTTCAAACTTGAATTTGAAATTGTATTAACTTTAAATATTGGTTCCCATGGATATGCGATTATAACCTTAAGGTGCTTTATGTTGATGCTTCTATGCCAGGAGCAACACATGATTCATGAGCTTGGGGGCAAAGCGCAGCTAGAGCTTTCTTGCAGGAGGAGTATAACAATGGTTCCCGCAACAATTGGCTTCTTGGAGACTCGGGTTATCCCCTGAAGCCTTTCCTGCTGACGCCATATACAGCTCCAACGGCAGGGTCCAACCAACACACTTTCAATCTCCGCCATGCTTCTGCGAGAAATGCAATAGAACGAACATTTGGAGTTAACAAAAGTCGATTTTGATTGCTCCAAGAAATACTTTTGTACAATACCTTAAAGGCTAATATCTGATGATCTGCCTGAAGCAGCATCTGAATTAAGAGACGGCATAGCAGCTTCTTTACAAATAAGTTAAATTTGTTATTTATTGTTTAAATTTTCTTTACAATTACAATTAAACGTAACTAGTTGTTCTAAAAGCATGTTTGTTTTTTCTCCATTTTTTCTTATTTGAGATAGTTCATCCTTAATTTCTTTGAAAATGGCTGTTTCGGCAGCCATCAATGCTGACAGTCTGTCCTCTGTCAGCCCTTTTCTGTGGCTGAAAGTTTCAATTTTTTTCTTTTTTAAGGATGGTGCTGAAAGTATTCAAGCAATTCAAGCTAATTAGATACCATTTTAAAATTAATTTATTATAACATACGTCGTTCGATCTCGCCCATGACGTTCTCCTTGTCTTCGACTTTGACGATTCCAAATGTTTTGGCACCGGCTACACCTTCGACAGCCTCGAACATTTGGCAGAGCTGAGCTACCTCCTCTTCTGTAGGGGTCAACGGCACCTGCTTAAAAGGCCCACCTCCTGTCGCCCTACTCTCTTTTGTTCAAAGCAATTTTTTTTTTTTATCGCCAGCTTCCAGTATTTTCACACTTGTAATAAAAAATGGTCAATTCTTAAAACTTTTGCATACATATTACCAACATACATTTCTCGATTACTCCGGGTTTTTAATGGGAGGACCCAACGCATTCAGCTGGAGCGTCAAGTCACTCTTTGCTGCCGCAACAAAAGCACAGCGTCCTGGCTAGGCTTAAGATGTTCCCCTTAATAAAATTTAACATTATAACAAAGTAAAATAAATAAATAACACATGTTCCGTTTGTTTTCATCTTCTTATTTATGGTTTATTTTGTTCTTCTCTTTTCTCAACTTACAATGCCACCTGCCAAAAATTCGGATTCAAAATAGGTGGCAGCATCAAGTTCTAACGGAATGCCAGCTGATTCAGAGAGGAATCATTCCGTCCAAAATTTGACAGCTGAATTCAAGGGTTTCTGCTTCTACTTTTTCATTTTATTAACAAAACATGACAAAATAACCAAATACTGCTTGAAGCCTTTTTGGCATCGAATTAATTAACTTTTTGGTCAGGTCGGCTGATATAATGCTCCACTCTTTGACAAGAGCATCTTTCAGCTGGTTTTTGTTCGAAATAGAGCATTTTCGAATGTTATTCTCCAAAATTGCCCAAAAATGTTCGATCACGTTTAGGTCTGGGGATTGAGCCTGCGGAATTATCACATGGGGACAGTTGTATATCAGCCAAGACTGCACAATACCTGCCTTGTGCTTTGGATCATTGTTCTGTTAAAAACGGAAATTTGACCTTATTTCCACCGTGCAGTTGGGCCATACGGCCGATGTAACAGTGTCCCGTTAAGACTCCTGTCAGTATCCTTATCTTGTTATTTGTGAAGTTTAAGAGCTCGGTTGTTCGCTTAGGGTTGTATCTTGGCCATAGTACGGGAGGTATGCCGAGGCCAGGTACAGATTTGGTCGGTTCCTTCGCTCGCATAGCACTACCGTCAAGTCCCTATTGCTGTAACTGGAAGAGAAGAGCACATTAAGTCCGGTTCTTAGCACGATACAGGTTCACAAACCCTTTCACTTACGATCCAGGTTTCTTGGATGAGAGCCACATCCATCCTCTCCTTGTCCATCCACCGTAGTAGGTCTATGGAAGGAAACCTCGAGTGGTGCAGATTAATCTGCACTACCCGAATTCTCTCCGGTCGCCCTAGCATCTCCCCGCCCAGCGCCTCCAGGAACGATTGCCCGAACGCAACCCATTCCCATTTTCAGCCGGCCTTGCTTACTAAGGAGTTGGCTCTTGGACTCTGGAACAATGCTGATCCATAGATCCTTGCCGTTTCCTTTGTCTCGGGCGAGACCTCTCATGATCGTCCAGTCCGCTGTGTGACAGTCCGCATTCTGGCTTTAGATCAATATAAGGGTGGTTCGATCCTCCCTGATGGGAGGTGGGATCCAGACCTTAATGATCGTCCGCTCAGGAATTTGGTCTACAGGGACGACGTCAATTCTTGCTCCTGGCACGGCGCTTCCAGTTTCAGCAGTGTGTCTTTGAGGAATCGCAGTGATTCCTCGTTGGCACATGCCACCACTTTAACACCTTTGTACCAGTTGATGCCATCAAACTCTGCCACGAACGGATTCAGCGGTCGAGTGATGGCATCAGCAATCCCCTGGTCAATTAACTCTTCCAGGATAAGCCAGTTATCAATAGAAAGCTTCCCATCCGGGTTGCTTCTGTCGATGATGGCTACCTGTAGCTCCGGCTTCGTGCTCAAGCTGGCCAGGATGTTCCCTGGACACACCCGCTTGCTCTCCGAAGCCTTCGCCGAGTCGTCTGACCTCTGCCTCTTGCTGACAGGTGGGTTGGCCTTTTTCGGTAGCTTGCTCACCGTTCTCTCCTTTCCAGGAGGAGTGGTTTTTGCAAGCGTACCTGGTGCACGCTTTTTTCCTTCTAAGGGCGACTTGGGTTTCTTTGGTTCCACCAACTTCGCGTAGGTCTTACGCAGATCAATTTTGTTTTAGATTTTTGCCACGTCCCTTTCTGGCCCCAACAACTGGAAAATAATAATAACGGACCATGCATAATAATAATTATATTCTCAATGATTCCTGTGAGTTTGGTTGAGATCGAATGAAAAACAAGGAAGTTATTAATGAATCTATTTTGAAATAAATACAAAAAAACAAGTTTCAGTATATTCCTTGGTATATTTTTTGTTAAAATATCATTTAAGTATTTTGTTCTCTCTCGAAATGGGTTGCGGGTATCATACGGTCGAGCACTCTCGACTGTAGCTTTCTTACTTGTTTCCTTTTGAAGGTGACTTGGGTTTCGTTGGGTCCACCAACTTCGACGTGGAAGGTTTGACTTCCTCCGTCGGATTGGCTACGGCTACTGCCTGAAACCCCTTGTCACCTAGGCACCGTACACTCCTACTCGGTGCAGCGGACTGAGTGTTGCCGTGTTGTGTTGACTCTGGGTTGCGGCCTTCCAGTCCCTTAAGGAACTTCAGAGAGCACTTGTACCCTGAGCGTTGTTTGCGCTTGAGGTTAGCGCCTTCCTTGTTGGATGGTCCCCGGACTACTGTTACTTCATCTTCGTCCGTGCTCGATGACTCATCCAACGGCATCCTCGCTAACGCGAACGCTAACTCGGACTCCGTCATAGATGAGCCTGTTCACTGATGAGTTTGTCCACTCCACCGTCGTGACCACTGGCGACACGCACCGTGCTTGCCGGTGGTACCTCTGAACATGGTTCTGGGCCTCTGCTTTCCAGAATAGATCTAAAAAGCTTGGGGCCAGTCCCTTAGCTCTCATGAGCGAGCAAGTGATGCTGAATTCTCGCGGTCGCCCGAGACGATGCAGTATCCATTGCCCACCCGGCACCCTCGTGGAGGGTTCAGTCAGAGGATTTTTGACAGACGATGGTCACATTAACTCTGCTTCGTTTTTTCCGTAGATCGTCTCTCTCTCGTTTTTCGGCTCGTTTGACGTGCGCTACCTACCTTACCAGTAATGAGAGTTTGTGAGATTGTGGCAATCGTCACCAAGCGTACTGTAGGTCAATGACACCACCAGCACCTACTTTGCTATCCCGTCTAACATGCGTTCGCCTATGGAGAATTTATATTGCATGCCAGGAAGGGGACAATAGACGCGACTCCGTTTACCATTGCAGTACCTACTTCGGTACTCGAATT
Source organism: Drosophila immigrans (assembly GCA_963583835.1). NCBI lineage: Eukaryota > Metazoa > Arthropoda > Insecta > Diptera > Drosophilidae > Drosophila > Drosophila immigrans. Next base: position 19,088,613 of record OY757143.1, on the reverse strand, counting down.
CGAGTACCTGTTTGGGTACATCAATTGGGGTATATGCTGTGGTGTACCAATTCGGGTATACACTCTGGTATATCTATTAGATTGTCTAATTCGGTACTATTAATAGGGTACCGTTTCCATACTCCTATTTAAAATGAAATTTCGCTTCTTCTGCAGCTGAAGAGCTTTTCGAAGCTGCCGTAGCCCCCCTCTAAAGCAATTGAATCTGCAATAAGTAATATTGAAATAATACAAAATAAGTAATAGAAAACACATCAATAATTAATGGCAAGTTAATTTGTCAGCTTGATCATTTTATTAAATTTTTTAAATGTTTTGAGTGAATTCTTGCCGTGAATGCCATCAGAATTATATTCCATAGCGATTGTGTCGGACAATTTGTTCTTTGCATTTCTTTGTAGTCTTTCCGGGCGGAGAAGAGACCTTATTGCTTGGATCTGTTGAAATAAAAACAAATGTATGATTTTAAACTTTCTATATAGCAATGCTATTTACTCACACAATTCGATTCGTTCAAAGACGAAATATCCTCTTCTAATTCCTGAAGCGCTTGATAATTTTGTACAGGAAATTGTTTGATTGAATATCTATCCGAGCTTTTTTGCTTAGTCAAATTGACAATTGCTGCCGTCTGCTCGCTAATTGCATTTACACCAACTGCAATTTGACGTGCAAATCAGTCGATTTGAAGTTGCTGAATTGAGTCTGAAAATGGAAATTAGTAACATGATTTTTAAAATTTGGTCCGTTGCTTACAAATACTCACTAATCTCCTCAAGCGCGGTCAAAATGCGTTTATGGCATTCACCGTTTGTTGTCTCTGAAATAAATGTGAATTATTTTATTTCGTTAAAAATTAAATATATTTGTTGTCGTCAAAAGCAATGCGCCTTATTTTTGATGGTTTGTCCGACATTCTTAATTCCAGTTAATTTAAAAAAAAAAAAATAAATTTGATTATTTTAAATTTATGTAATTATTATTTTATACATTATATTATTATTATATATTATATTATTATTTATAAAAATTCTTATTTATATAGAAAAAGAAAATTATTATTATGAGGTAAATATTTGACTACTCTCGGTAATTTGTTGGCAAACTATAAATATACCTAAAGTAGATGAATGAATTGGCTCGTCATACAAATTACCAATGATTGTGAATCGTTGAGCAATAATTGACCCACCGTTGTCTGCATTAATTGAGAGTATATTAATAGGAATAGTACCCCAAACATAACAACAATTATTTGGCATTTCTGCCGAGAGCACACTACCTTGAAATAAAATCACTTTTCCTACAAGCGTAGGGATTTTATCAGAAAATGTCGTACAGCTGCTCTCTTCACTTATTGTGTATTTGTTGCAATATTTGTGTTGGCTTTCTGACAAATTTTTTTAGAGTTTGCAAATAGTTCTCAAAAGAGTAAGAAGATCCTTTAACCGAATCAACTACTTGCTCTATAGTCTCTTTTACCTGAAGTAAACAGTGTACATTATAGGAAATGCTATTTGAACCGAAAATTATTAAGAAATGTTCCACGAAAATATTGAGCATTTGTTAGCAATTTTTAATATTGGCCTTTCGTTGCTTTGGGCAACACAACATTCTGTATGCACAATGTAAATGTAAAAATTCATAATATTTTCTTGAAAATTCTTTTGGGACATATTTCCGCATAGCCAATAATTTTTGGAAAATATTTATTTTATTTAATTTTGCCAATTTATGTGTTACTATGTTTGTGGAAAATCTAAGTAACATTTTTCGCATAACTCCCAAATCAATTAAATGCATACAGTCCAAGGGTACCTGAGTTATCATAGACACATTAATTTTTCAAACGGTGTCTTAGTAGTACAAAATTGGGATAAATGATGATTAGGATATTTTCGGTTCTTAAAATCAGTGTCAGAAATTAAGTCACCAATTTGACTACTGTATGTTAAAACACCGTCAACTTTATGAGCTTGTTGTGGCCAGGAGTGCCAGACATAAAAGCTCTTGCGGGGGGCATCGCAGACAATGGCTCTCAATTTAACAGAAACAAATCTATCGGACAATTGAAGCCCTGATTCGAAAAGGTGGCTTAACTCCGAAATAAATTTGTTTAAAAACTTATCGCAGTTATTTGGCTTGGCTGTCCCAAGAAAAACGCCGACCGGTAAAATTGGAAATCCTTTAACATTATTTAAATGCACTAGAACTTTTAAAAAGTGGCAATTCGTCAATCAATATTCAAACAATTTTCCAATTTAATTTCTTTAGAAAATATATCTAGGAGATTACTTAAACCGAAATTGAGACAGGAGCCACCTGCGCAGTCTGAAATTTCAGGCTTCGGCATTGGACTGCACTTATAAAAAGCACCAACATTTAAATTATTTGCATTTAAAATTCGAACCAAGTCAATTGCGCAATCTCGGGTTTGAATTGTATTTTAAAAACCTCATTTTCAAACTATCATTTAAAGTATTTACGTATTTACGTTATTAACATAAGTATTTAAATTCAGATTTATATACGTATTATAATTCAAATATACAATTTTTACGAGTGTTTGAACTTTTGCGTAACATTTGAACAATTATTTTATTTAAATAATTTCTAATATAATACTAAATAAAATTATTACTCTACAAAATGTCTTTAATTTATAATTTAAATTACGAATGTTAAAATTAAAACTAAAAATATATTTTGTTTTATTGGTGAAAGGTGCAACTATTTGAAACAAAATTTAAAATGCCACGGCTTAAGTTCACAGAGAGTTAGAAGGGGAAATCAAGAATTTAGAGAAAGTGAACAGGTAATTGATAGTCAAAGGCGAGCAACAAGAAGACAGTCAACGCAAATTAGGCAACGGGAGCAGACGGAAGATACATAAAATAGGAGACTGAGACGCGTAGATGCAGAGAATCAGCAGCCGGAGCAGGAAGCTGACACCCTGCGTTAATTGCACCGTAGATTAGATACTGACTATCTTCAGAAGACAACGACGAACGGACGAAGCTTTTAGGCAGCCTGAACAGCAGGCTGATACAAAACGACGAAGACGTAGACGGAATATGCAGTACAGGACCAAACTGAATATGCAAAGACGGAACTCGGCATTTAGGACAGCTAGACGGACAGATTTTGAAAGGCGTATTTTAGAAAGAGAGCTGATTGGGTGTATAGGTCGCAGGTTAGGAATAATTTCACAAGGAGGATTATTGAACGGCGAAGTGCCCGGCAATTAGCGAGACAAGCAGATTTTGACGCCTCAAGACGACTTAGCCAAAAAGTTAGCCAGTATAGATCAAATATTGAAAATAGTAGGTTAGAGAATCGACGAAATGCTTCCCATAATAGAGAGGAACGTGCGAATAGCTTTCAGAAAGCGAATTTACCCAGACCCACTATTTTAGAAGCTCTTATCGCAAATTTTACTAGACTTGTTCAACTGGGCCCTAATAAAATTTGTCTTTCATGTGAAGTTCTGTGGATTCCCCACCAAGTAGCTAGGTTACCTCGTATTTTTGTTGAAAATAGTTACGAGTTTAGTGCGGATATCTCAGATGTTCATCTCATGGTTCCTTAACTTTTTTTCAAAACATGTTGCCGCAAAATAAAATCTGGTGTTAAGCCAAAAGGTTCCATTTCAAATGGTTTAGATTTTCCGAGTTTACCCGAATGCCTTAAAGGCCTTACTCCAATAGAGGAACGTCGTATGTACCCTCGACTTCCATTTATGATTATTAAGTCTCTAGGTCATGAGCGTCAAAGTGCAATTAAAGAAGCTGTAGTTAATGTTCCCATACCGATTAGCAATACCCTCCCACGTGCATTTCACGAATCACCCTTGCTCCTGGCGAAGGCCACAGACCCCTAGACATGATTCTCGATGCTGACTCGGAATAGTTATCATTTTCAACGATTTATGCTGGAAAAAAAATACGTTCTTCCCATTCGTTTTCCACAATTGTTAGATCTGAGCTTTGAAAGAAGTTGAAGGTAATGGCAATGATTCGCCAGTTCGGTAGGCCAACTTTCTTTACAACCTTGTCGGCTGCCGAAACAAGGTGTGCGGAATTATTGATTTTATTAAAAGAAAATGTAGATATGCAACGGGTTACATGAAAGGATATTTCCAATTTTAGTTTTGGCGAAAAGGCGCGATTAATTATGGCAGATCCTGTAACTTGTGCTAGGCATTTTGATTATCGGTATCGTCAAGTTTTAAAGATCATGATCAGGGGGGCGTTTTCGGAAATCATCCCGTTGTCAAGTGTTGAATTCCAACAGCCAGGTTTGCCTCATATTCATGTCATATTTTGGCATAAAGATGCCCCGACTGTGGACTTTAAAAATGTATTGTGTATTGCCTCTATCATCTTTTATTGACCAATTCATAACCACAATCACGGGCATTATTGTATGCGTAAAATGAGGGGAAACTCTATTTGCCGCTTCGGAACTCCATAATTTCCCAAGCCAAAAAAGAAATTCTTTGGCCATTGGCGGAAGACTTTAACAACTTTTCTCTTTATCGCCAAAAATTTGAAAAAAATTCAAAATCTCCTTAATTTCCCTTTTGATTTTGATCTTATAAGCCAATTGAGCATCTTTGAAAATTACAGCTACGAGGACTACATGTTTGCTTTTAGATCTGTCTTGAAAATGTCCAAAATATTTCTGCAAAGGGCCATCATGGACATCCAGTTCATATTGGACCCTTTTGCATGTTGCAGTTATATAATTAATTATATCAACAAATCCCAAAGAGGAATTTTCAAGTTGTTGCGTGAAGCCGTGAACGTGATTCACAGAGGAAACTTCAGCATCAAACAAAAGCTGCAGCATATTGGCCACAAATTTATTTCCGGCACTGAGATTTCTGCTTAGGAAGCCGCCTACCGTTGTTTGGGAATGCGATTGTCTGAGGCTAGCAACGCAGAAATTTACATTAATACATCACGACCTGAGCACAGAGTTCGAATGCTTAAACCTATGTAGACAGCAGCTTCAAAATATGGATCAGGATTCAACTGACATAAATGTATTAGGAATGCTGGATCACTATGTTCAGCGGCCAGATAGTCTCAAAGGCCTGTGCTTTCAAAAAGCTGTCGATCAATGCATCCGGGTGCTGATGACGATGATGATGCAGAAAACGAGGTCCTAGGGAATCCATTTCAATCTCTTTGCGATGGTAGTGGTTTTATTAGAGAACGGACCAAGCCAGCTGTTATTAGATTTAGGAAGTTCAATCTGAATGCCGACAGAGAAAACTATTTTCGGGAGCTTTTTATGCTATATTTTGCGTGGAGGGATGAAGAGGTAGATTTGCTTGGGGTTATTTGTGAATCTGTTTATGCAGCGAACGTAGAATCGATTGGGTTTAATTATAAGAGATATAATATGCTAGAAGATTTAGAAGACGTGCTTAGGAGGGCCATAGAAGCTGAAGCAGATTTTGAAGAGCGTGAACGTTGACGTATATAGTATGCACATTCAATAGGCCCAAGCGATACCAAGCCAATGCTTGTTACGCGCGGATCCCAATAAATCCTCCTCCCGCCCAACCGACCGAGAGGCGCCGTCGCAGGACGAACGATACAATTCGCGTTCGGACAGGATAGACTCGGGCGTGCAAAAAAAAACGACGATAGCATAAAATAGAAGAACAGGGTCGGACAAAAGAGGGAAAGGGGAGGAATGAACAAATTTTAATTTATTATTACTATAAGCTAAATTCAGTCTAATTATTAGTTGAATAGGTTAGTAGTTAAGTTTTAAGACTTAAAGCATTGTTAATACATGATAAAATACATGATAAAATCTATTATTGTTATAACATAAAACTCTAACAGGGTCATGCAATGCAAAATTAGATCTAAATAGGGGGAGAGCAAGCAGATTGTAACTACGGGTTAGTCTAGATGGAACGGAAAAGGTAAGTCGCGATATTAATTCTGAATAATCAATATCACCATTAATAAGATTAAAAATAAATAAAATGCCAAGCATTATTATACGGTTAGCTAAAGAAGGTAGGTTTATTAAAAGAAGTCTACTACTATATGACGGCTATCTCACTTCATCATTCCAGTTCAAGCCACACAAAGCAAATAAGAGAAATTGTTTTTGAACATGAATGAAGCGATCCTGGTGCACAGAATATTGTGGAGATCATACCCACGAACCAAATTCCAGAATCGGACAAACAAGTGAAGTTTAAAGGGTCTTAGTAATATAAGGGTCATCAAATTCCTTTGACCACCTCTGAATGAAACCGAGAACAGACAGCTTTATTGACCGTTCTAGAAATTTGGTCAGAAAATTTAAGTTTATGATATAAGAGAATACCTAGATCATCAACAGCAGGAATTATTTTTAGATCGTTACCGTTCAGTAAGTAAGAGGCCAAATGTGGATCAACTTTATAGAAGGACATCACATCACATTTAGAGCAGTTTAAATTTAACAAGTTCACTTGCACCATGACTGAAAAGAGTCAAGTCCGAGATGGCTACCCTGGGGAACTCCAGAGGTAATCCGGAATGTATTAGAAAGAAAATTATTGAAATCAAATTATTGGGAAATCCAATTAAGTCAAGCTTATATAACAAAAGAGAATGATTTACTGAGCCAAAGGCTTTACTAAAATCGGTATAGATGACTTGTTAATATCTTCTTAAAAACTTTTGGTATTGCAGACAATTTACATATCTCTCTATAGTTTTTGGCGTCAGACTTACTTCCCTTCTTATGGAGAGGAATAATGAAAGACTCATTCCATAAAGAGGGAAAAGTTGATGACTCAAGCGATAAATCAAATAATTTCAGCAACGATCTGCATAAAGCCTCGGCTCCGTACCGAAGTACACAACCAGGACCTCCATCCGGACCGGGCGAAAACACCAACTTAACCATTTGAAGATATCGAATCAGAGACTCCTCACTCATTAAGGGACTGAAGATACAATTCGACCGAGACAGGCTGGTTTGAAAAAATGAAGCAAATAGATCAGCGATCGCTTGACCAGAATTTGCTTTCGAATTTTCGTAAGATAGACAGGGAGGATAAGAGGAAGACTTACGCTTAGTGTTCACAAAATTAAAAAACTTTCTTGGGTTTTCAGAAAAGCTAACCCGACAGCGAGCTAAGTAATTTTTATAACACACAGCGTTAAGCTCGATAAAATTAGACCGAGCAATTATATATTGCGAAAAAGTTACGGTAGAGCCTGAAATTTTAAACTTTTTGTAAAGTTCAGGTTCTTAAGGTTAGAAAGTTTCTTACAAATCCAAGGAGGTTTATTAGACCTATGCGGAAAAATAAGAAGGAATACTGGCAACAAAGCAAAGATTTAATTTATTATAGAACAAATTGACGGCGGCACTTATGTCAGTGCAGGAATACAAATTAGACCAATCAATTCCATTAAGAAAATGGATTAATTTGGGAGAGTTAGCCTTTCGAACGCAACAAACTCGATCATCAGGTAGATCAGAATTAGTGAGTACAGATCTGCTAAGTTCGTTCCTTAACTCCAGAGTTGGATGATAAGGGTCCTCAAGAGATGTAAGGGGTTCCGATCTAGATAGAACTACACTGGTAGGTTCAGAGACAAAGCACAGATCTAATTGCCGGCAAAGAGAATTTCTTATATTGTTAATTTGACCCAAAGATAATTCAAGTAAACCATCAATAAAGTCATGTCGGTTCGAAGGAATAAGAAAACAAAAGTTAGCACACAGATACCAAACTGTTCCAGGAAGGTTAAAGTCACCTAGAACAACAATATGATCTTTGTCGGATAGCAAGGCAAAAATAGATTTTATTGCTTCCACGTTATCCTGGTATACAGATAAATCGGACGACGGAGGTATATCTGAGCAAGTAAGAAATAAACTTACACCATGAAAATTAACTTTTATAGATAGAAACTCTATATTATTAGGATTTTTATAATGTAATGGCTCCGATGAGAAGTTGGAGTCTACTGCAAATAGAACATCACCCCCTCTTCGGGAAGAACGATCTTGCCTGTAAATAGTGTACTTTGACGGAAAAAGTTCGGAATCAGAAATATCCGAACTTAACCAGGTTTCCGAAAACACAAATACATCAGTAGAAAAAAAGAAAACTGTCGACGTATAGCTTACTTATTTTACTACGTAAGCCACGCACATTTTGATAGGTTATTAGAAATGATGAAATTCGTTTTTTGAAGATGATGATGAAGAAGATGAAGTTTGAGATTGAGACTGTACAGGTACATTTGGCAAAATCCCAATCGGAGTCCGATTTTTATACCCTCTACCCATAGGGTAGAAGGGTATTATAACTTAGTGCCAACAGAAAATGTATGTAACAAGCAGAAGGAGGCATCTCCGACCACATAAACTATATATATTCTTGATCAGTGTCAACAGCCGAGACGATATAGCCATGTCCGTCTGTATGAACACCTAGATCTCAGAGACTACAAGAGCTAGAGCTATCAAATTTGGGGACAGTACTCCTATAGGTCCTACGCAGATCAAGTTTATTTCAAAAGTTGGATGCCACGCCCCTTTCCGCCCACAAAAGTCTGTAAAAGCCGTAATAATAGACCTAGAGCATTGAAATTTGATATGCATAATAATAATTATATTCTCAATGATTCCAGTGAATTGGTTGAGATCGAATGAAAAACAAGGAAGTTATTAAAGAATCAATTTTATATGCAAAATTCACTTGCAGCTGCCCGCGCTTTGTTTGTTTAGTTGACAGTGTGACCATAACGGTGTTGTGATTTTTACCCGCTATTTTCAAATATATACATAAAAACAAGTTCTAGTATATTTGGTATATTTTTTGTTAACATATCATTTATGTTTTTTGTTTTCTCTCGAAATGGGTTGCGGGCATCATACTGTCGAGCACTCTCGACTGTAGCTTTCTTACTTGTTAACTTTGGCTTTGAACTTTTTTACCACCAAATACTCTGGCCAAATACTTGGCGAGTATATGGTTTCAAAAAGTGAAGATGCGTCATTGATCTTGAAAGTTGCAATTTGTCTATCATAAGCAAATTTAAATTTTTCCACTTTTGGATTGGCATTTTTTATTTTGGCTATTATGAAAGCCTTTACGTCATCTGACGTGAGATCAGGGGCAAGCCTTGAAACAAAAATCTGTTTCATTAGTGGAACCCCCACAAGTGGTTTAGGAGCCAAAGGAGTAATATTTGGTATATTATCTTTGGAACCTAATAAAGTCGGTGATCCGACAGTTGGAGGAGGTGCGGAAGAAATTTTTTTATTAGGATTCGGCTTGCCTCTACTTCTAGTGACAACCGTAGACAATTCAGACACAACTTCGGCGTTAACTAAAGTCGGTGGAGCAGGTTCCCTAATGGGAATGCTTTCCGCAGCGGTTGTTGCTACTGGGGTAGCAAACGAAACTGTGGAACCAACGGAGTAGTGGGTGGGTCAGTCGATGGTAGAGGTAAAAATTTGGATAATTGTAAGTCACAAGAAGTTGATTTTTTTCGCTTTGAAGACTCAGCCATAAGTTTCAAACTATTGAACTGAGAATTCAAAGCACTAAACTGATCATTTAACCCTCTAGTGCCCAAATTTTCTATTCCAAAAAAAAAATTATTTTTGGATTTAGTATGTATCAAAAGTGAATGTTTGTTTTAGAAAAATTTTCACCTTTACTCGGATCGAGTTTTATATGACTATAACCCTGGCCCGCCTAGAGGCGGCTTTGGGAAGATAGGCCAACAAAAAATTAGGTAATCAATTCTTTTGTTTACATGTTTTATTATAAATGATATAAAGATAAGCACCAAAAACAAATAAAATAACAATCAAAACTAAAGTTACTTAAATTCACAAAGCTTCAAATAATTGTGTACAAAAAGTTCGTTTACTTATTTGTGATGAAAATCATAGAAACAGTCCTTTTTCTGGGAAAAGCACAGATTTATATTACATTTACGCCAGACAATTTGAGTTTCGGAAGTACAACCTGAAAGCTTACAGGTTTTTTTGTCAGCTCGTGATAAAAACATTGGAAAATGCTCGACGGTATCATAACGTACATCATTAACCGGTAGGAAAGTTTTCTTCCCTGTGCATTTATTTTCCTTTCCATCAAGTTGTCGCGGGCGCCCAGGTCCTTTTGGCAGTTTAGCAGTTTGTAGCATGCAAAGCACATTTGCGACCTCTGATCGGAAGTTTGGCAATTGGTATTTTGTGTTATTAGCGTCGGGCTGGTTTATTCGGTGGAACAAAATGTAAGCGTTTACCATGGCCAAATCAAGCATATGCGTAAATAGTCGATTTGTATACTTGTTGCTCTTTACGGGAATTTTATATCGACCAATAAGTCCGTCCATTAAGTCGACACCACCCATGTGGCTGTTGTATTCGTGGAAAACATTTGGGCAATTTATGTCAACGTACTTTTTTTCGGAACGAACAAAACGTGAAACCTGACTTTTTGGATTCGTTTCATTCAGGAAAGGCTTTGTGCCCGCATGAGTCGAAGCAAGTCGTACTGCCTTATTGTCCTTCCAAATCGTCAAAGACAGTTCAACTCCTGATACAGATCCAAAAAAATTCTGTAGAATATCCACGCACTTGTTTCTTGAGGTCGCTGTCAGTTGGCAGCTTGCAATTTGGAATGCGATTCGAGCGAATAGTTCCCAAAGAAAATATTCCCCGGGACTTGAGATATACAAGAAGCGGCAAAGAAGTATAATAATTGTCAAAGTAGATAATCTGATTTTTGAAATCCGAAACATTGCGTGACAATCGAACAACTACATTTGCTGCCGCACCAAGATCTGGTGAGCCAGTTTGAACAACGTTGTCACCTGCTCCACAATATATCTCGAAATTATAGCAAAAGCCAGAAGAATCACACAAATTGAAGAATTTCACTCCCCATTTGTGTGGCTTGTCTGGTAAATATTGTCTAAGAAAGGTCTTCATCTTCGTTGCACACATTTGTTCATCCACAGATAAGCGTTGGCGCATCGGAACTAACTGAAACTTGTCGTTGAAATGATTCACGAGCGGCCGTATTTTGTATAAAGGATCGTGGTGGGCAGAATCCTTGGAGGGCAACTTACTATTATCGTTGAAATGCAAATTGCTTCTTATTTTTTCAAATCGATTTTTTGACATTGTGTTTTGGATTGTTCCAAATGCGTACTCCCCCCAATATGAACGAACATTTGGGTAGCGAAAAACTGACATCAAAAATAGAATGCCAATAAATTGTCGAATTTCTAAATTGGTTGTGGAAAACGAAGTATTGGCATCCTTTTGGGCAGCATACAAATTTGTTTGCTGGGTGATATGCTCAATAATAGTATCATTCAAAAAGAATTGTAAACACTTGAATGGCGTATCCAGATTTTTAAGTTCCCCGAGGTCAGGCTCAGTAAAGGATATTGCAGATTTATCCATGACTAGGTTCGTTTGACGCCACAACATCTTTTTGAAAAGCGGTGCTTTTGGGTCGATAGTCCAAACAGATCCACATTCAGCTATTGTGTTTTCCTTAACATGAGCAGTATTATGCTCAGCAGGCGCTTTACGTTTGCGTTTCTGTGCTTGAGGTGAGTTGGACGCAATTGAACTTGAGGGTGACAACAATTTTGCAAAAGGAGTAGGACTTCCGCTTGAAGTTACACAAATCTCTTTAGCCAACATAGAATCCGACATATGTATTACTTTCTCAATCGCTTCTTCATCTTCCCCATCGATAGGAAGCGCTGCCTCGCAAACATCATCAGTTAAATCGTCCTCCAATTCTTCTTCTCCATCCGTATCAGTGTCAAAATCAATAGAATTTAAAAATTTTTCAATCTCCACGTCGGAAAGAGCTGATAGCTTATTTACTTGTCGTCGTTCCATGTCTACTGAAGCGATTTTTTGTACTTAAATATGTCATAGGTTGTTTCACTTTCAAATTACCTTTTTAAAATTTTTCCCGAATTGTCCCAAGACCGCCTCTAGACGGGATACTTTATAAAAGCAATGAAAAGCTAACGAAAATTTATTTTTAGTGTGGGTTTCGTATTTTGCGTCCTTGAGACTGTCAGCAACACGGTACAATTTTTTTTTCCAGCAGCAGACTATTTATAATATTTTAAAAAAGTATTTATATTTTGCATTTCTTGCAAAATAATTATTACGTCCGAGTTGCACAAATTTTCTGCTTCAAATGAATACAGCAGCTTGCACAAGCTCTAGTATGAATTCCAAACGCAACGATATTAATTTTTGGACTTTTGGACTGGAATGAAAAGAATAAAATAACGGTGTTTTTAACGTTACCCGTCTAGAGGCGGTCTTGGGCACTAGAGGGTTAAGTTATGAAAGCCGCCAATCAGATTAGTAAAACCGACTCTTGTCTGTCTCATAAACATCCGCATTTCGCACTCAACTTCTCGACATGACTCACAACACCAGTTAAGCCCAGTTCTCTTGGCAATGGCATCTGCAACTAGCCCTGAATAACCTACATACTTTACGTGTACTACGTTATCGCAGAGCCAGCAGGCCATACTGGGTTGCGAAGTCGTGATCTGCTTCTGGCAACTCTTCAGACAACACACAATTTTGCCTTCCATTATAAATGAAAATAAAAAAAAGCAAATTAAAAATTTACAAAATTAAAAAAAATTTACTTTGAAATAGTAGGAACTATGCCCACTGTACAGATTCAAAACAAAAATATGTTAGCAACAACAAAACAGTAGAGCAAGCAGTGAGAGCAGAGAGTGCCACTAACGGAAAACTGTCAACTGAGAGTTGTTGAGAGAGAAACCGTCACACTGCGAGCGGGAAGGAAAGCACAAAGAATAGATACGCAAAATCTAATGCTTACCACAACAACAAAACTTTGAACTCAGTTTATGTAGAAATAAACAGAGCTCAAAATAAGCACAAATAAAATTCACAGTTATGTGATAAAACACTAATAACATGCACTATCACAGGATAGAGACGCGATGTAGTAAACAATTAAAGTAATTACTTTAAAGAAAATGTATTAAACACCGGTTGTTAGATACAAAAAAGCGAAAAATTGCGGGGCGCACAAAAACACGTCTGTTTGCTACAAAGAGTGACAGCGATTGATGTGCTTTGAGCTTTATTGCTTCCTGTGCAAAATTAACCACACGGTGAAGCTGCTCTGGGATCAGATCTAGGTGGCACAAATTGCCCAACAATAAAAAAAAGGCCAGCCGCACTTGTGGCTCTACTACATGCTACATACAAAGCTTCCCTTTGCATACCAGGAGTTGTGTGGACCAACTCATTGGTATGTGTAGCTCCCTGACTTTTGTGAATAGTTATACCTTCTGCAGGTACAACTGGAAATTGTTTGCTTGCTTATTTGAATGAAATTAAAATTTTTTTAGTTTTAAGAACAGGGGTCCAAAAAGGTTCAAGCATTAGTTCCAACACTGTCGTCTAAAAATTTGATCCAAAGAACGTGAGGCGAATTGGATGCATTGAAACCTATTTCCATAAGGATGCCTGACGCTTCATTGACAAGACCATCTGCTGTGTCTAAATTGACCGTAATCATGTATTTTGCGGGTTGTGCAAAGCCCTTGGGTTTGAGATGTCTTGAAATCCTTTACAGATTCCAAGCATCTGGACTCAGATTCTAAACTTAGATGTGCAGCTTTAATAGAGTCAATAGCAATAGAAATGAACTGCTCCTTCGGGATCGGGTTTAATTTAGCAGTGTTAAAAATATTCGAACCCTCATTTCACAAAAACAAATGAATGAAGTCATTCGGAAGTTGGTCTAAGACCGGAACTCTGGACCTAAGAAATTGTACTATAGGTGTGCAAAAGTCGTATGACCTGATGCCATGTTATTAAGCGCTAAAGCAAATACTTGGTCGTCTCGTTGACGCATTATCTCTGTGAGCTCAAAAAACTTAAATATATCCCGCAAAGAAGAGCCAAATATAACACTGTATGGGTCATGCGACGATTATGTGGATTGAAATATCCATGGATCTCCCACGGGACGTAGTTGTCTGAGACCACAAAAAAAAAAAAAATTAATATTCCCCTGAATGCAGTTTCCATGGAACCAAAAATTTGCTTAAGATGGGCATGAGATAACAATTTGGCACCGAAAATTGTGATTTCATCAATGATTAAAAGTTTAAGGTCTATAAACCTTGAGCGAAGAGTATCCAGCAAATTTAAACCTAAATCTTTAAAGTAGGATCTGGACTGATTAACTGGAAGTGCGCAGTGGTGGGATCAAAATCTAGCCTACTATTATATATCTATGTAGTTAAGAATGGGTTTGGAAAATTTCTGAAATAGTGTACTTCTACCAACACCTGCTCCGCCACCTACAAATTGATAAAAAACGTTGTTGTGTTTTGCGTTATGCTTTAGGTGAGAGAAAAATGTTTTTTGCTTTAAATTTGAAGATCTAACTATGGTTGCTAAGTCTTTAGGCGATATAATTGGCGGCAGTTTAATAATTCGGATGACATTGTCCGAATCATTAGTGTCACCACCTAATGATTTACCTAATATTTTAAAGTACATTTTTTTTTAATTTTGTAAATTTTTAATTTGTTTTTTTTTTTTTATAATGGAAGTCAAAATTGTGTGTTGTCTGAAGAGTTGCCAGAAGCAGATCACGGCTTCGCAACCCAGTATGGCCTGCTGGCTCTGTGATAACTTTGTACACGTAAAGTGTGTAGGTTATTCAGGGCTAGTTGCTGATGCCATTGTGGGCTTAACAGGTGTTGTGAGTCATGTCGACAAGTTGAGTGCGAAATGCGGATGTTTATGAGACAGACAAGAGTCGGTTTTACTAATCTGATTGGTGGCTTTCATAAGTTAAATGATCAGTTTAGTGCTTTGAATTCTCAGTTCAATAGTTTGAAACTTATGGCTGAGTCTTCAAAGCGAAAAAAATCAACTTCTTGTGACTTACAATTATCCAAATTTTTACCTCTACCATCGACTGACCCACCCACTACTCCGTTGGTTCCACAGTTTCGTTTGCTACCCCAGTAGCAACAACCGCTGCGGAAAGCATTCCCATTAGGGAACCTGCTCCACCGACTTTAGTTAACGCCGAAGTTGTGTCTGAATTGTCTACGGTTGTCACTAGAAGTAGAGGCAAGCCGAATCCTAATAAAAAAATTTCTTCCGCACCTCCTCCAACTGTCGGATCACCGACTTTATTAGGTTCCAAAGATAATATACCAAATATTACTCCTTTGGCTCCTAAACCACTTGTGGGGGTTCCACTAATGAAACAGATTTTTGTTTCAAGGCTTGCCCCTGATCTCACGTCAGATGACGTAAAGGCTTTCATAATAGCCAAAATAAAAAATGCCAATCCAAAAGTGGAAAAATTTAAATTTGCTTATGATAGACAAATTGCAACTTTCAAGATCAATGACGCATCTTCACTTTTTGAAACCATATACTCGCCAAGTATTTGGCCAGAGTATTTGGTGGTAAAAAAGTTCAAAGCCAAAGTTAACAAGTAAGAAAGCTACAGTCGAGAGTGCTCGACAGTATGATGCCCGCAACCCATTTCGAGAGAAAACAAAAAACATAAATGATATGTTAACAAAAAATATACCAAATATACTAGAACTTGTTTTTATGTATATATTTGAAAATAGCGGGTAAAAATCACAACACCGTTATGGTCACACTGTCAACTAAACAAACAAAGCGCGGGCAGCTGCAAGTGAATTTTGCATATAAAATTGATTCTTTAATAACTTCCTTGTTTTTCATTCGATCTCAACCAATTCACTGGAATCATTGAGAATATAATTATTATTATGCATATCAAATTTCAATGCTCTAGGTCTATTATTACGGCTTTTACAGACTTTTGTGGGCGGAAAGGGGCGTGGCATCCAACTTTTGAAATAAACTTGATCTGCGTAGGACCTATAGGAGTACTGTCCCCAAATTTGATAGCTCTAGCTCTTGTAGTCTCTGAGATCTAGGTGTTCATACAGACGGACATGGCTATATCGTCTCGGCTGTTGACACTGATCAAGAATATATATAGTTTATGTGGTCGGAGATGCCTCCTTCTGCTTGTTACATACATTTTCTGTTGGCACTAAGTTATAATACCCTTCTACCCTATGGGTAGAGGGTATAAAAATCGGACTCCGATTGGGATTTTGCCAAATGTACCTGTACAGTCTCAATCTCAAACTTCATCTTCTTCATCTTCAAAAAACGAATTTCATCAGTTCTAATAACCTATCAAAATGTGCGTGGCTTACGTAGTAAAATAAGTAAGCTATACGTCGACAGTTTTCTTTTTTTCTACTGATGTATTTGTGTTTTCGGAAACCTGGTTAAGTTCGGATATTTCTGATTCCGAACTTTTTCCGTCAAAGTACACTATTTACAGGCAAGATCGTTCTTCCCGAAGAGGGGGTGGTGTTCTATTTGCAGTCGACTCCAACTTCTCATCGGAGCCATTACATTATAATAATCTTAATAATATTAGGACTTGACTCTCATGAAACGGGTTTCCCTCCGGCTCGCCGCTGATGTGATAGGTGGGGATCCCATTCTCGTCTTCAGCTTGTGTGCAGCCTGGAAAGTGTGCTTTCATGAGGAGTTGCAGAGACTCCTGACTATTTTTAGCGAATGTGCCATCCAGGTTGCAAAGCAGCCCCGGTGTGGCTGGATCTTTCGCCAACAACCATCGAGGTCTGGACGCTTCAGTGGTGTTGGTTAGTTCCTCGCAAAATTAAGACCATGAGTCTCTTTTTGCCCTTCTGATTTCCTTCTTGAAGGTCTTGAAACTGTTATGGTAGGCATTCCAGTCTACCTGGCAGTTTCCGTCTTTTGCTCTATTGTAAAGTTTTCTCGTTTCTTTTCGTATCTGGCCGAGTTCCGGAGTCCACCACTTGTTGCGGTTTGACTTCGGTGGACGGCTGATTGGACAGGATTTGATGAAGGCCTTACATAGAGTATCTGTGACATTCTGGGTCGATTCCTCCAACTTGTCTGGGTTGTCTAGCCTTCCCACTGGGTGGTTGGGAATAGATTCCATAACAAGCTTTGAGTATTTGACCCAGTTTGCCTTTCGTGGGTTCCTGAAGGGCGCTTTGCCTCTCTGGACCATCCAACTTCGGACACTATCCTGTGATGATCCGAAAAGGAGCATTCCGTGGATACGTGCCAGTCTTCTACGGAGAGGGAGTCGCTGTTGGTCGCTAGAGTTAAATCTATAACCTCAGCTCGGTTCTTATTGCGGAAGGTGGGGTGGCTACCCCGATTACACACATTACGATTAGTGAGCATCACGAATTCAAGCAGCGACTCCCCTCTCTCGTTGGTGTCTTTGCTCCCCCAAAAGGTATTGTGGGCATTAGCATCACACCCAAGGATTAGATCCGAGCCCTCTTTCTGCGCATGCTGAATGAGGGCTCGAATACTTTCCGACGGTGGATCCTTTTCTTCGTACGGGAGATATGCTGAGGCTAGGTAAAGATTGGGTCCGTCCCTACGCTCGCATAGCGCTACCGTCAAGTCCCTGTTGCTGTAACTGGAAGAGAAGAGCACATTAAGTCCGGTTCTTACCACGATACAGGTTCTGGACTTACCCACAGTTTTCGGGACAAGGAGATGGTATCCGCGGGCTCCCAAACCACAAACCCTTTCACCTACGATCCAGGGTTCTTGGATGAGAGCCACATCCATCCTCTCCTTGTCCATCCACCGTAGTAGGTCTATGGAAGGAACCCTCGAGTGGTGCAGATTAATCTGCACTACCCGAATTCTCTCCGGTCGCCCTAGCATCTCCACGCCCAGCGCCTCCAGGAACGATTGCCCGAACGCAACCCATTCCCATTTTCAGCCGGCCTTGCTTACTAAGGAGTTGGCTCTTGGACTCTGGACCAATGCTGATCCATAGATCCTTGCCGTTTCCTTTGTCTCGGGCGAGACCTCTCATGATCGTCCAGTCCGCTGTGTGACAGTCCGCATTCTGGCTTTTGATCAATATAAGGGTGGTTCGATCCTCCCTGATGAGAGGTGGGATCCAGACCTTAATGATCGTCCGCTCAGGAATTTGGTCTACAGGGACGACGTCAATTCTTGCTCCTGGCACGGCGCTTCCAGTTTCAGCAGTGTGTCTTTGAGGAATCGCAGTTAATCCTCGTTGGCACATGCCACCACTTTAACACCTTTGTACCAGTTGATGCCGTCAAACTCTGCCACGAACGGATTCAGCGGTCGAGTGATGGCATCAGCAATCCCCTGGTCAATTAACTCTTCCAGGATAAGCCAGTTATCAATAGAAAGCTTCCCATCCGGGTTGCTTCTGTCGATGATGGCTACCTGTAGCTCCGGCTTCGTGCTCAAGCTGGCCAGGATGTTCCCTGGACACACCCGCTTGCTCTCCGAAGCCTTCGCCGAGTCGTCTGACCTCTGCCTATTGCTGACAGGTGGGTTGGCCTTTTTCGGTAGCTTGCTCACCGTTCTCTCCTTTCCAGGAGGACGTGCACGCTTTTTTCCTTCTAAGGGTGACTTGGGTTTCTTTGGTTCCACCAACTTCGACGTGGTAGGTTTGACTTCCTCCGTCGGGTTGGCTACGGCTACTGCCTGAAACCCCTTGTCACCCAGGCACCGTGCAAGGAACTTGAGAGCTTTTATACCCTGAGCGTTGTTTACGCCTTCCTTGTTGGATGGTCCCTGGACTACTGTCATTTCGTCTTCATCTGTGCTCGATGACTCATCCAACGGCATCCTCGCTAGCTCGGACTCCGTTATCGATGAGCCTGTAAGCAAAAACTCCGACTCCGTGGCAGCTGTTTCCAAGTCCACACCCTCCTGTCGATGGAGTTTGTCCACTCCACCGTCGTGACCACTGGCGACACGCAGAGAGGATTTCTCCTCCCCGTGCCCTCCGGTGGTAGCGGTCACACTTCCCACCGACGTTTGGGCTGACATCCCAGCCCGAGTTAACGCCTCTATAACATCCTCTATGATGAATCCAAGGATTCATGGTGCATTTTATACTTTGCTGCCAAGTACCTCTGACCATGGTCCTGGACCTCAGCTTTCCAGAATAAAATTGTGAATGTGTTAGTCCAAGAGTTCGTTATAGCGTTGTCAATTCTGAGTTCAGAGGTAAAGGTCTTAATGTCCCCTTTTTCCCTCGTTCGGCGCAATTTGCATTTTTGTTAGGTAACCTCTCTTTTTCCAACGCCGATTTGTTTGCTGTGTGGAATAGCGAGAGGGGCCGACACGAACGAGAGAAGGCAATTCATAATTATTTTGAGCTGCATGCGTCCAACAATGTTGATGATAACATTTAAAAAATGAAAAGCCACAAATTTTGCAATAGTTTGCATTACAATTGGATAAAATGTAATAGCACATACAAACATTTCGAAAGAAGGCATTCGAAATGGCTAAAGGGTACTACAACTTCGCCTTTAAAAAAAGCAGTAGACCGGTTGGACGGCCGCTTCTTCCATTTGCATCGAAAGGCGAGAGGGCTCAAAGACTGCAAGCAGCGGAACTATCCAAGTTCAAAGAGAATGACATTTTTCTGCTAGTTCATGCAGCAATCGCAGCTGCCCGGAAACAAGGACTGCATGATCTTTCTGCAGTTCTTTAAAAACTAGCAAGCATCCCGAAAAAAGCCAAGCAAGTCAGGGAAGGTTTAACAAAGCCCATTGATCAGCCTATAAGTGCCACCAAAGATGAAGCATTTGCGTAATTTTAGAAAGAACAGTATTGGGCTCTCCGAGATGACATTTGTTAGAGAAATGTGGATATTTACCCAATTTATAAAAGTGTGGCAGACCAAAAAAAAACAATGCGGACCAGTCAACATTTATGTATCAGAGGTGTCTCTGCAAGACCTTTTGGAACACACGGCTTCTCGGATTGTGAAGCTTCAAGAAGATGTTATCCAAGGTGTATTGGCGAAAAAGCACACTGATTTTTTATCTGCTGAGCTCATCGTCAGTTATGGATTCGATTGAAGTACTGGACAGGCGAATTATAACCAGGCATAAGCAGATAAGAGATCGTGCGACCAAGACTCATGCCTCTTTGTCACCACCATAATGCCTCTTCGATAGATTGACGCATCCGGAAATTTGTTGTGGAACAATCGCACCCCAAAGTCTACTAGGTTTTGTCGTCCACTAAAATTGGAGTTTCGGAAAGAAACAAGGGGCATTTCAAAAGAGGACAAGGACATAAAATTACAAATTGAAAAACTGAATTCAACGATATTCAAGGTATCTTTAAATGATACTCAATTTGTCTATGTAAGATTCAGTCCTTATCTGACTGCCATTGATGGAAAAGTTCTGAATGCTTTAAAAGACACAAAATCATTTCAATCATGCCCAATATGATACTCAAGCCAAAAAGATTTCTTTGGAAGTACAAATTTCAAGTGCTTAAAATTTGTGCCAGTTGTAGACATTCTGAAATATGCAGTAAGCCCACTGCATTGCTGGATACGAATTTTTGAGTTCGTCTGGGTATAAGCTGGAGTTAAAAAAATGGCGAATTGCTCCATGTGACAAACAAGCGATGCTACAACGAAAAGCAAATATACAGTCAATGTTTTGGGAAAAACTCGCATTGAAGGTCGATAAGCCGAAGTAGGAGGGGTTTGGAAACACAAATACCGGTAACACCGCACGTCACGCATTTGCAGACTTCAAAATATTTTTCTAAATATCTGAAGCTCATTAACAAATTATCTAAAATTTATGGATATGATATGTTTGAGTCTTATGAGTTGCCAATAAACTTAGAAAAGTCCGAAGCATACTGTCACCAAACTGGAGAATTAATTGTGGACAGTTATCCATGGCTGCCCATGACATCAACTCTACACATGATTATTGTGCACTCAAGGCAAAATACGGTACTTACAGTCGTCTGTTTTGGTGAAGAAGCGTCTGAGTCTCGGAACAAAATGTATAAATCGGATAGATCACTCCAATAAGCACAGCCGATTAGAATCTTTGGGCGATGTGTTTAATCGAGCTTTGGACACATCAGATCCAATAATTTCATCCCTAAATTTGTCGCGAAGCATAAAACAACACAAAAATCTTTCTCTTTGAGGTAATCCAGCTTCTCTCGTGTAAAGACGAAAGTTTTAATGATTTTTCAGAACAAGATGAATGTGAAGACAATAGCATATTTTTGTTTGATAACTTTGAGCTGGAAAATGATGAAAATAAAGAAAATGAGTAAATACTTTGTTTTTCATAGTTTTGGGCGAAACTAATATTTGCCATGCAAGTTCGTATAGGTGACTAAATTTGGAAAGTAAGGATATTCAAATCTATAATTAGTCCCATAAGGAAATACGCCTAACAAATCTATGGCGTAGCCGCTAAATCAAATCTTAGCAAAAGTAGAGAGTCCCAAAGTAAAATATTACGAAAAGTATGTAACGCCCCTTGGAACATGCGAAACACAAATACATATTGAAAGAGATTTAAAGGTGCCAAAGGTGGGTGACGTCCTTCAATCCCTTTCAAAAAATATATGGAACGACTCGACCCCAATATGCTTGCGAGATGTCTGAGAAGCAATCCAAGAAAAAGAAGACGCCGTAAGCTGTACCCAGATTTACAGACAAGAATTTTAATATAAATTCCAGTTTAAACAAGTAAGAAAGCTACAGTCGAGAGTGCTCGACCGTATGATACCCGCAACCCATTTCGAGAGAAAACAAAAAACTTAAATGATATTTTAACAAAAAATATTCCAAAGAATATACTGAAACTTGTTTTTTTTATACATTTGAAAATAGCGGGTAAAAATCCACACACCGACAAGGTCAAACTGTCAACTAAACAAACAAAGCGCGAGCAGCTGCAAGTGAATGTTGCATATACAATTGATTCTTTAATAACTTCCTTGTTTTTCATTCGATCTTAACCAAATTCACAGGAGTTATTAAGACTATAATTATTGTTATGCAAACTAAAATACTCTATGCTCAATGATCTAGGTCCATTATTACGGCTTTTCTAGTTTTTGGAGGCGAAAAGGAGCATAAAACAAACTTGATCTGCGTAAGACCTAAACGAACAGTGTCACCCAATTTGAAATTTTTAGGTCATTCACACACTTAAAACGTCCATTTGCATTGGGCACATTTATTTTGATAAATAATTTAAGAAATAACTTTTGTTCTACTTATCCGATTTTTACCAAAATTACAGGGTATTTTAATAGTATTAAGCACTGATGGCTTACCAAATTAAAAATCATTACACAAAGAGTTATGTCTTATAGTCTCTGAGATCTATTACGGAAAAGCCGTAATAATAGATCTAGAGCATTGAATTTAATAGTTATACTCTCAATGAATTGAGTTGTGATCGAATGAAAAACAAGGAAGTTATTAAAAATTCACTTGCAGCTGCCCGCGCTGTTTGTTTAGTTGACAGTGTGACCATGTCGGTATGTTATGGATTTTTCAAATAAACAAAAAAACAAATTTCAGTATATTTCTTTATCATTTAAGTTTTTTGTTTTCTCACGAAATGGGTTGCAGGTCAAGCACTCTCGACTGCAGATTTGTTACTCGTTATGTATCATATTATATTTTTAAACATTTCCATTCTTTAAAATGTTTTTAAATGAATCAACTGATGTTAGTTTTACGAAACTACTCAAAAAACTACTACTACTCTGTTTTTTGTTATAGTATTTACTTACATGTCCTATTTTTGCTGTTCATGTATATTTTTGAAGTCAAATAATATGTACTCTACTGTCGATATGGACGACATAATTACAAACGTTGAATAAAATGACTTAAAGAAAATCAAAATTTGTTGTGGTTTTTTTTAAAAGGATTTTTGGTCATGGCAACACTGCTGTGCACTGCTTCCGATGCACTATGGTCCAGACGTCGATTTTTCATAAGATTAAAATTTTTATGTTAATGTTTTGTATTTATGATTTAAAAATCTTATGAAAGAATATGTTGTGGTACAGCACAGCTTAAGCTCCGTAGCGCTCGATGCACCAACAAGCCTCACGGGTAAAGCCAATTTTCCCGACGTGGTTTTACAAAACAATATTAAAATAATTACTTCATCCTAAAACCAAGTTCATCCTCCTTGGGAGGCCGCTCTCACGTCTGACAGCGAAGATGATAAGCCCTTTTTCGTTGAAGGCGTGGCGCAGGCGGTCTCGTATGAGCCGGCTATTCGACCGTAGGGTATGAGAACATGACCGATGAGCTCTATCTGGAATAACTTGTAAATGAGTTTACTTTGCGTAATTCAAAGCGTGCTAGTGTTTTTGCTTTGCGCAAATCAGTTTGTTTTAGAAAAATGACACGATTTTCATGTTTTTGCTTACGTAGAAAGATCTCAACAAAAATACATGTATCAAATTGATTTATTAATATAAACAACAATACAAATTATCTCATGAAAATTTTTCTTGATGATCACATACGATTTGCTCTTCCTCTACCCGCGAGAGTGAGCAGATGGAGGCACCGTTATCCTGGTGCGTGGAGACGCCGGGACGACAGCTCCCTCGAGGACTGATCGAGGAGATCAAGCAGACGGAGGGTCGCAGCCGGATACGAGTCCACAGCTAGGCCAAGCGATTACGCTCAAGGCAATAACAAGAGTAGGCTAGCGCAATTCTAGGCGCTCTTCCGCACACACACGCGAGTGAAATATTAAGCTAAGTCCCTTCCCCCCTCTCGCCTACAAGATGCCGCTGCAGTTTTCTAGCAGTGTGACGACACACTTGCGCAGACTCTGCACGTGCCCCAGCTTGTGCTTGTGTAGCCACACACTCACACACTAGTTAACGAAGCGAACAGAGCTTCCCCCTTCTCGTCCATCAAGTATCACCGCCATCTTAGCAGTGTGGTGACGCACTTGCGTGGGCTCAACAGGTACCCAAACTTTGTGCCGGTATACTGATACACACACAAATCCAAGTCGACCCTAGATTTATTTTATTGTTACTACCAATCTAAAGATCTAAATCAGGGGTGCCCAGCTCCATTGCTCTTGTTTTTGTAATTGGCTCCGAAGCATAGGCGAGCAAATGCGTATATGTCCACGGCTATCGGCTTGCGCCAATGCTAATTGCGAAAACAATTTTTCACTTTCGTTTTCTTATCTCTATTCTTCATCTGCATTGTAGTTGCGTCATAAAATTTCATTAACATTTTGTTGCATTGTCGGCGCGTCATTTGACAAGTAAAAATCATGTGGCATTTAAATTTAAATTAAATTGTGATTCATGGATTGCTGGAAGCAACATTTGTTCGAACGAAATTTCAAATGTCAATTTCAATGCATTATTTGCAAGATTTTAGTGCAAGAATTCAAGAATGCCAATAGGCATTATAACAATTATCATAACCATGAAGACACAGCTTCCATTGCAGAACTACGTGTAGAGTTCACGGCATATGATGCGGAACAAATTATGAAGTATATGGAAGAAAATAATGAAGACATTAGTGAACAATATTTAAAAATATATTCGCAAACATTTTTAACGCATTCTACTTCGCTCAAGGCATCCTATGTGGAAAGCCTAAACATTGCCAAGCTTTGTAAATCATTTTTTGATGGCAAGTTTATAAAAAGTGTGTGTAAAGAAATACTAATGTGCTTTGGTGATAGTGGTGTTGAGTTAGCAAAATCAATCAATTCAGTTTCCTTATCTAGGATATATTGACGATATGCATATTTATTTAGACTCATTGTTAAATAATAAAATAAAGTTCTGCTCTTTTTATTACCGCTACCCATAGGGTAAAAGGGTATTATAACTTAGTGCCAACAATGTATGTAGCAGGCAGAAGGAGGCATCTCCGACCCCATAAGGTATATATATTCTTGATCAGTGTCAACAGCCGAGACGATATAGCCATGTCCGTCTGTCTGTCCGTAAGAACACCTAGATCTCAGAGACTATAAGACATAGAGACACCAAATGGTACATAGGTTCCTGCATTCCTTACGCAGATCAAGTTTATTTCAAAAGTTGGATGCCACGCCCCTTTCGCCCACAATATGCATTTATCTAGAACAAATCGCGTATAACTCCAAAAGTTGTTTGTGTAATGATCTGCAATTTGGTAAGCCATCTGTGCTTAATACTATTAATATACCCTGTAATTTTGTAAATCGGATAAGTAGAACAAAAGTTATGCCCAATGCATATGGACGTTTTAAGTATGACCTAGAGATATCAAATTTGGTGACAGTATTCGTGTAGGTCTTACGCAGATCAATTTTGTTTTAGATTTTTGCCACGCCCCTTTCCGCCCCGAAAACTGGAAAAGCCGTAATAACGGACCTAGAGCGTTGAATTTTGGTATGCATAATAATAATGATAGTTTCAATGACTAGTTGAATTTGGTTAAGATCGAATGAAAACCAAGGAAGTTATTAAATAATCAATTTTATATGCAAAATTCACTTGCAGTGTGACCATGTCGGTGTTATATTTTTACCCGCTATTTTCAAATATATACAAACAAAAACAAGTTTCAGCATATTCTTTGGTATATTTTTTGTTAAAATATCACTTTAATTTTTTGATTTGTCTGGAAATGTGTTGCGGGTTTCTATCTGACGGTCGAGCAGTCTCGACTGTAGCTTTCTTACTTGTTTTTATCCGGCACTGGATGGATCTGTAATATTGATGAAGAGAATCAAGCCGTGATTCCCCTTTTGAAAAATACGAGAGGTATTGATGTATTCAATGCAGTGCAAGGATGACTGTCCTTAACTGAAGAGTAACAAAAAATATACTAAATAAATATACTGAAATTTGATTATTTGAAAAAAATCTATAGCATACTGACATGGTCACACTGTCAACTAAACAAACAAAGCGCGAGGAGCTTCAAGTGAATTTTGTCTTATAGTCTCATGGCTATATCGTCACGGCTGTTGACACTGATCAAGAATATGTACTTTATGGGGTCGGAGATGGCTCATTCTGCATGTTACATACATTTCCTGTTGGCACTAAGTTATAATACCCTCCTACCCTATGGGTAGCGGGTATAAAAAGTAAAGTATCTCAGCGCCGAGAAATCAGAAACCGGAAATGATTCCTCGAAGCTGATTCAAGTGAGCGCTTTTGCGACAGAAACAGCAGGGAACAAGAAACTAAGTGACCTGCTTGTGGAAATTGCTGAAAGTCCGGAGAATACTTGTTGCTATCGGGAAAACAGACAAAGAAATATTAAAAAAAACTTGCAAAGAGGATTTTGCTTTTTTTCTTATAAATTCGTTGTCTAAGCAACAGTACAATAACATAAGAAATGAAAAAAAAAGCCTTCCATCCGAAGACGAAGTGTTGGTCTCAGATAGCTGTGTTGAAGTCGGATTGCAAGCTTTACTAAATCATACGGCAAAAATAATTATAGAATTGCAGTCAGAAGGAATTTTGCAGGAAGCTTGTGATCCGAATGAATCTCTTGAAGTTTTGGTGATATGTTTGTACGGAATAACCCATTTTCAAAATCCCACCGATTTTGACGATACAAAAAACTAAATTTTGCTTAGGAAAGCAAAGCCATGGTTATGGAAGAAGACGTAAACATGAAAAAAGAAATTTCTGGCTTGCAACCATTTCAAATGTTCATTGAAAATTTAAATGTTAAGGTTTATTTTAATATTAATATATGTGAAGGTACTTAACATTTTAACAGACACAAAATCAATGCAAACGTGCACAATGTGTCATAAAAACCCAAAAGAGTTTATTAAGATCAATATAATTCCAACACGAGCGTTACTATTTATAGTGTTGCTGCTCAATGTCATATTAAGATTGAGCTACTTCCCTAGCATCTGGAAGACGGCGCTTAAACTATGATACCAAAGCCGCAGAAACAACACACCGATGTGGATGGTTATAGACCAATTAGTCTTCTACCGACGTTGGGACAAATGGGTGAAAACGAACAGAATTCCAAAATGGCAGTTTGGCTTTAAGAAAAGTCATGAAACCCCAGAGCAGTTTCACCGTGTAGTTAACTTTGCACAGGATGCAATGGAGCACAAAATGTATGCCGTGGCGGTCTTCATGGATATAAGACAAGCATTTGATTGGCTCTAGCACGAAGGTTTACTTTTTAAACTTCAATCCATTCTTACTTACTCCCCAGCTGTTCCAACTAATAAACAGCTTTCTACTGGGTAGGACCTCCAGTGTGGTCGTAGATGGCGAGCAATCCACCAAGCGCTCAGTCTGCGCAGGCGTCCCGCAAGGCAGTGTAATGGGTCCCACTCTATATACGCCATTCACAGCGGATATGCCGACCAACAGAGCTATATCGGGCGTTGACGAGGAAGACGCTATGGTAACTACTTATGCTGACGATACTGCAGTACTGATTAGAAGTAAGACTATTGCTAAAGGAACAGAAGGCCTACAAAAATATTTTCAATGTTATGAAAATTGGGCAAAAAAATGGAACATTGGCATAAATAGCGAAAAGTGTACGAACGTCACGTTTGCCACAAGGGTCATACCACCATGATCCAGAAATCGGTAATGGTCAAAGCAGATATCGTGGCTTCTGTCTGCGACGAAATTATCCTTAAGTGGGGGACGTCCTTCAATCTCAATATATGGAACGACTTGACAGACACCCCAATATGCTTGCGAGATGTCTGAAAAGCAATCTAAGAAAAAGAAGTCTACTTAAGCTGTACCCAGTAGATTCACCTGATGTGATCTCTCCTTGTTTTTGTTAATTTTCAACTAGATTAAGCTGCCATATAGATAGCAGTAAAATGGTTTATTAAATATAAAATATTTTTAATACAAAAAAAAAAAATAACTTAAATTCAATTGCATACTTTCAGGCTATGGAAATTCCTTATTAATAAAATATATTTTATAATTAATATACAAAATAAAAAAAAGAGGTTGTTCAAATATATAGTATATTTTTGAATACATTATACTAAATTAAATAAAACAAAGCAAAAAACTATAGTATGATTCGGAGAAGGCGCACCATTAAATAAAACTCGCCGCGCATATTCTAAGCTATTTTACCATTTTGGCAAATCATAATGCCATCTCTTTTCTACGCCCCTACGAACAGACCTTACTCAGCAGCAGAGTGTGTCTCTTTCCCTGAGCCGATGGGCGTTAAAAGAACCGTTAGCGATATCGTGTCGCCACTCAAAAATGTACATGCATGCACAATAGTCAAACTTACCATTCTATGCCACACATATACAGGGGGCTAATTTACCATTCTACGACATATACAAACAATTGTTCTAACAAATCAAAAATACTTTCCGAAAGAATCGTTTTACATTTGCAGGGTAAATTTCGCTGACCGGTTATGAAAGCATCTGAAGTTAATCACAACCGATAACAAATAAGCCAAATTAGTATTTTCAAATTTTTGTTTATATTGGAAACTTTAAAAAGCGCGACGCAAAGTTCATTAAACTTTGTAGTGAAACTTCAATGTCAGATTCTTCAACGCTTATTAGTTCAGAATAGATTTTCTGTTTTGTCCTTCTTTTTTTTTAAATATGTAATTTATTAAGGTAGAAATTATAAAATAATTTTTCTGCAGCTGTTACTATTAATAGTAACGTATACTGCAGCGAATAAACAGAAATTCAATTACTATATGTACGTATTTACATACTTAAACCTAAGTCTAGTTGTTTTAGGAATAGTGAAAAATTGGAAAATTGATCTACTAGGCAGGTCAGTTGGGTCGACTCTTTGTAATCTTCGCCTATTTCACAATTCAATGATTCTCCTTACTCTTGGGAGCCTTTGTACCAGTATGTTAGGGTGATTGGCAATTTTATCCAGGCAGGCGGCAGCTTGAAGCTTCACCACATCGCCTATGCTCGGTGTTTTAAGCTCTTTCTTTATGTCTTTATTGCGTATGTACCAAGTCGCACCAGAAATTCTCCGCAACCTTAGCGACTGGGCCACTCTGATTTTGTTCAGATGTGACTTTGCAATGCCATACATTCATATTGGCACCAAGATGACTTTATACCATAGCTTGCAAATAACTGTTAACAGTTTTTTTCCTTACGCTCTGCTCGCGAGAACAACCGAAAAAAAGCATGCAGTCTCGTTCTCTCTCTGAGTAGCAGACTTTGATTCTTTTTGTTTTGGTTTTCTGTTGAGCGCATTACGATGAGCTGACCTTGAAACGCTTGCTTAACGAACATCGCTCAAAGAGAGATATGAGTGACGCTCGCGCAAAGAGACTTATTAAAAGACCGATTGACTGAAAAAGTCAGCGCAAAAAGTCTTTTCAACAATTTGTTTTGTTTGACTGCACAGTGGTACTAATGTGCGTTCAATTTTCACGAAAAAAATTTTCGAAACGTTAAATATGAATTTTTCATATTTCAAACTAATATGTATTTTGATTAAAAAAAGAATTTTTTTTAAATTAATTTATTGTGAGTTTAGCTTAATAACTAACAAAGAGTTTATGTTTTTAGAACTTATTGAGCTCCGTCGTTCGCTCAAAATAAAATGTAAAGCTGAAAATGCTCTTTCCACCGACACTTGAGTAGCCGGTGTGGCCAATACAACTTGTGCTAGCGCACTCAAGTGTGGCGATTTTAGCTTCACATTTGTAAAAAATTCATTATATCGTCGTTTAGTGGCAACCGATGGTACATTTTGTCAAAGTTATCGACTTCGAAATATATTTTGACAAGTATGTCAGAAACCGGCTCTTCTTTTGCTGCCGGAACAGTCTTTTCTTCTGGTGAGGATGAGAATGATAAGTCCTTATCCAGTTGAACTTTATCAATTGTCTGCGATGCAACAGTTTGTGTGGAGTGAACCTTTAAAAGTTAAACAAAATTATGTTTCAATTTATTGTTTCCAATATATAATAAAAACTTAGAGCAGGTGTTAGTGTATGACGAGGACAATTTTACTTATTAAAACTAAGAACACGTAGCTAAAAGCAACTATAACATAAATGACACAGGACCCAAACTTTAATCATACTCCTTTAATCATCTTACATGTTTCAGCTCAAACAGGCGAAAAGCAATTTTCTTTAAATTCTGCTTTGCCAACAATTTTTGGTGTTCTGTTAAAATGCAATTCACTCGCGGGTCCATATAAATTGCAGATAATAATGCTTCGTTTTCTAACAACTTACATTCTCGAAGTTTGATTTGCGCCAATAATTTTTTTTTAATAATATTTTGGCTGTTATTACACTGCAATTTAAGTTCCATCCAAATAATGAAAAATTCACAATAAACTAAATTTTGGTCCTGGTATAAAGTTTATACATTTTAACCTTGTTGGTGAGTGAGAGCTTGTTTCGGGGATGCATTAGCCAAGCCATGCTACGTGCCTTAGTCTTGAGGCGGCCAACTATGTTTTTCCTTTAAAATTTTTTTATAACAAGGAAAAAAGTTAGCATTGAATTTACTGTTAACGAAGCTTTTGATGAGTTCATATTATGTTTTTAAATTAGCTTCAGTTATAAGATCTACAACTTCACATTCTTTTGCTGAAAAAATCGAAGGATTCGGATGCCTGCAAGCCCTACGTATGTCAACCGCAGCGGACTCATCGATCTCTGCTATCCGCCGCCATTTGGTTCTTTCTAAGCACTCTGCTAGACTGCATTTTGAACGTCCTCGATCAGTTGATTTACTGGATTGACTTATAATATATATTTTCAAATTGTGCTAACCAGTCAGAATTTTTTACAAAAAAGGGTTGTTCACTAAACTGAGTGCTCATTCCTATTGGTTCTTAATTGTTCACTTGCTCTCTTTAAAAGCCCGTTGTCCTGCAAAATAACGAGGAACCAACCACCTCCACCTCCACCATTTTATGCTGATAGGCCTGTTTCGCAAAGCAAATTGCAGTCGATTGCATCGATGAGTAAGTGGTGCGTTTGATAGCAAAAGGTCAATGCGCTTTGCGAATGGTGGATGTACCCAAGCTTAGACAACTCATTAGCGATGTCCCTAATTGCCCTGGATATAATCTTCCAACGCGCAAAACGTTAACAAATGTATTGATCCCGAAAATTTGCGACGAATGCAAGGGAGAAATAATTGGAAAGCTTCGTGAAGCCACAGCGGTTTGCTTAACGACAGATGGTTGGACGTCGATAACAAATGAAAGTTATATGGCCGTCACGGTTCATTTTATTGAAAAGGAGTGAACCAGCCTCAACTCCTTTATGATTGCATGCTGATCCTTCCCACTCAGGCACACTTCTGAAAATCTTTGTAAATTTTTACGAAAGGTATTAATGAAATGGGACATAAAGAACAAAGTGGCGGCAGTAGCATCAGACAACGCTGCGAACATTGTCAAAGCCATTCAAATTGGTATTTGGCGTCACATTGGTTGCTTCGCCCACACGTTGAACTTGATTGTGCAGAAGGCATTTGATGAAGTTGGTATTGTGCGCACAAAAGCCGAAGCAATCGAACAATATTTGATGCCCCAACAAAGTAGAACTTAACTTTCAAAATGTTTGCGCAAGGACCTGCTCTTGACATCCGAGTATTGGTAAATAATTGACGGGGTGCTTCCAATACTGCACCCATTTTTCCAAATTACGAAGGAAATATCCGCCAAAAAAATGTGACCTTGACAAAGGTAATTGTGCTATCTGGCAAACTCCAAAAAAGGATAGCAAGCTTGACACTGTTAGACAGGAATCCAAAAATGTTGACTTTTATTTCCGTCACACAAGCCGAGATGAATGAGCGCTTTCATGGTTATGAAACCAATACTTTGTATGCTGAAAGCACAATTTTAGATACCAGATTTAAAGGCCGGGTATTTAAATCTGAAGAGGCATACAGAGGAACAGTATGCGAAATGAAAAAAAATTAATTTCAATGCAAACCGACACTGCCCATCCTGAATCAGTATTGACGGATGTCTCCCAATCAAATCCATTAATTGAGGATGAAAACGATATTTGGATGGAGTTCGATAGCACATTTCAACAAGTCAGCAAGCTCACAAACAGAACAGCTGCAGCCATTAGCCGACTGCAAGTACCGTATTTTCCATGATTTGTGGAGAGTTGGTGTCATGGGCAGCCATGGATAACTGTCCACAATCAATCCTCCAGTTTGGTGACAGTATGCCTCAAACTTTTCTAAATTCATTGGCAACTGACAAGACAAACATATCAAAATGATCCTCTAGTTGTTGATTTACTATAGGTATTTCAGAAAATGTGATTCCAAAGCCCGCCTGGTTCGGATTATCGACCTTCAATGCGAGTTTTGCCCAAAACATTGCATAATTGCACATTGCATTGCAAAACATACATATTTGCCTTTCGTTTTAGCATCTCATCATCTTTGTACGCACTTATTGGCTGATCAATGGGCTATTTAAATCCTTCTCTGACTTGCTTGGCTTTTTCCGAGTTGCGGTCTATTACTTTTTTTAAGACCAAGTTGTAGAACCTTTTATCCATTTCGAATGACTTCTTTCATAATTTTTGTTAGTACTATTACACATTATTCAATTACGAGGGTGGTCCGATAAGTACTTAGCCTCACCGCCCAATGGCGTCACTATCGCACTTCAGAACCACGGCCAAATTGGTCGAATTGGGCTACAAACTGCTACCCCATCCACCATATTCTCTAGATTTGGCCCCGCGTGATTTTTTTTTGCTTTCAAACTTGAAAAAGTCATTCCCTGGACAGAAATTTGCATCGAATGAAGAGGTCCATTGTGCAGACCTCGAGAAAACGTATTTTTCAGACGGGTTAAAGAAGTTGGAGCATCGCTGGATCAAGTGTATCGAGCTTAAAGGAGATTATGTTGAGAAATAAATCGCCACTTTTCCAAAAATTTCGATTTTCTTTTGGAGGCAAAGTACTTATCGGGCCACCCTCGTATAATGCTAACTATTGCAAAATTTGTGGCTTTTTATTTTTAAAATGTTAGTGACAACAAGCAAAGTCCGCAATTGTTGTTTACGATTTTATAACGGCCATCCACAAAAACAACCACAACCACCTAGAAGAGTTTGAGACGAGGCAACTGTACCGGCCCCCTACATTTTCATTGGTCCTTCGAGTCGGATATACATATATATGTATATATATATATATATATATATGTATATTTTAACCGCTCGCCCACTACGTTTGCCAGATAAGTACAGTTCGTTTCAATATTCATACTAAAATTACTAACACTTGTGGGACTCCACACAATATCTATTTTCTAATTAATAAAAGAGCATCCCAAGTGTTTTCCAGTCCGTTTTTGCATAGTGCAGAGTACTCTGCACAGCCTCCTACATTCGTCCAACTTTGTCACTTGTTACGCTTGCTTGCTTGTCCGCCAAAATTTTATTCTTGCAGTGCAAATAAAATATACATACATGAATTCATATTGCCTGCATACTATATATAACAGTGCACTATGGGGAAAATGACCACTTTATCTGGCATTTATTATTGTGAGTGAACCAAAAGAGATTTTTCACTGCGGTTTTTTTTATTATGTTGTTATTGACCATGAGAAACTATTTTCGAAAAATGGGCGTGGTAACGCCTCCTCCGCCCAAAAACTTGAAAAAATAAAATTAGCTCTATTATATAATCCTCTCCAAAGTTAAAATTTGTTATTAAAAATCCAGTATCCAATATTAGTATACACACAGACAATTTGAACGATTAACTACATTAAACACACAGTGCAAACCTGCCAAATCAAGGTTCATGACTTGATTTTCTTCTAATTGTGTTGCCATCATTGAATATTAAAAACGAAAATCAATGCAAATAAATTTACAAAACTTAGCGCATGTGCTTTTAACTTCAACAGCTGACTTTAGAGATGTTATGCTCACATGGAACTGTTAAATTTAAAATTTTGTTTTCATAATGCGTTCACAGTAAATTCATGCTAATTCGAAAACTTTTAAAAATCATGCAAATGCATGATACAAATACATATAGTACATTCATACAATTGTCTGTGTACTGTAACGTTTCACTACTTCCAAAAACGTACCTAATTGTATGCGCACTCACACTTACCCTACATTGGCTACTAACAATAACTCTAATAATATATCAATTGTTGTATTCCGTATATTTCTGTGCATATGCACTCGCTCCGTTAGTGCCGTTGTTCTGACATACATACATATATACACAGACATACTCGGCAATAAGTACATGCACATTTGTACATATGTACATACATATTATCCAAATTGCTATTGAGTGGTGGTCGATCCAGCAGTGCAGTTTCGGCAGCATCATATATGTACATATATACATACACTGTCGTCAACTTTTTTCCGCTATTAGGCACACTGGGCCACACTCATTAAGCATTGCACTTATTGTCTTGCCTCCAGCAGAATTTACTCTTCATTTCTGCTACTCGTAACAATTATAAATATTTCTCCTACACCAACATTATAAACATTATTGTTGTAAATTTAACCTATTTATTTAATAAAACCACTGATTTATTATATTTTGTTTTATATGATTTTATATATGGGCATATTCGTCAAATGGTCAACCACGACCGAAAAAAAAAATCTTCATAATCATCGTATTTTTTTGTATAATTTCATAAAGAAATGTCAAAATTTTCATAATACAATGGATCCATAGCATATCTCAGTTGTTTTTATGAAAAAATTGGCCTGAAAACTGAAAAATTGTAATTTATTCACTTTTAACTACTTTTAAATGCATTTTTATGATTAATTATTTCGCAAGGAAAACATATGATATGTTTGCACTTTTTCTATTAAATCTCTTCATTGCAATCTAATAAGAAGAGCAAAGTGCAAAAAGAGCGAAAAAATGTTCAATTAACTGTTAATTTTTATTTTGCTTCTTATCTATGTTCGAATCGTACGTTCGCGACCGAAAACATAATTTTATTGTAATTGCTTCGCATTAAGAGCAAGCAGGTGGATGAAACTTCACGTGTTAAGTTATATTGGTACAAATATTATAAACATAAAAAATCGTTGGGCTTACTCTAACCAATAATTTTGTATTGATTTTTAAAGTAACGTACGTTCGCGACCGTAAGTATTTTTTTTTTTTAACTTTTGCTTTTATTTGTTCAATAAGCATATAAATATTCTTAGATGGATAAAACAATTGAAAAACGTACCCGATACATTAATAAAGTTAAAAACGATCCACAGAAGTGGAAAGAGTTGCGTGAAAAAGCAGCTGAGAGAATGAGAAAACGCCGCTCAGCATTGGCAAACAACAAAAATCAAATTGTTCTGAGACAGATGCAAGAAAAAGAACGTAAAAGACTGAAAGATTATAGAGAAAAGAAGAAAAGAGAAGCTCAAAACAAAGAAGAACAAAACAAGTATCATTGTAAGCAAACTTTGGGAAAGGCTATAAGAAAGGCAGAAAGAGCATTACCAACCGATTCAACCAAAAAAATTGAGATAATTAAAGCGTTGTTTAATAAATATGTCAAGCCAGAAAATGTGAATAACAGCAATGCTATAAAAGTTAACTTAGATTGGGAAAAAAGGAGGAAGTTTATTTCGGACATTTTCTTACGGGAAGACGTTAGCGTTCAGTCGCCAGCCAAGAAGGACACTATCATTGTTGACGGAGAAATAGTTGCTAAGCGTTTTATGTTGCTAACCGTAGCGGAAACATACGAAACGTACAAAAAAGAGTTAATCGGAGAACGCGTAAGCCGGACAGCTTTTTTCGAAAATCGACCTAAACATGTCCAACTTTCGACTAAAATGCCGCATAACATGTGTGTATGTATCTATCATGCAAACTTTATTATACCCGCTACCCATAGGGTAGAAGGGTATTATGACTTAGTGCCAACAGAAAATGTATGTAACAGGCAGAAGGAGGCATCTCCGACCCCATAAAGTATATATATTCTTGATCAGCATCAACAGCCGAGACGATATAGCCATGTCCGTCTGTCCGTCTGTCCGTCTGTCTGTCTGTATGAACACCTGGATCTCAGAGACTATAAGACATAGAGACACCAAATTTGGCAAAAATGTTCCTTCATACCCTACGCAGATCAAGTTTATTTCAAAAGTTGGATGCCACGCCCCCTTCGCCCACAATAAGCATTTATCTAGAAAAAGTCAAGTTTTTTTTTATGTAAATCGCGTATAACTCCAAAAGTTCTTTGTGTAATGATGTGTAATTTGGTAAGCCATCTGCGCTTGACACTCTTAATATACCCTGTAATTTTGGTAAAAATCGGATAAGTAGAACAAAAGTTATTCGCGAAATTATTTATCAAAATTGTTGTTCCCAATGCATATGGACGTTTTAAGTGTGTGATTGACCTAGAGAT
Source organism: Drosophila immigrans (assembly GCA_963583835.1). NCBI lineage: Eukaryota > Metazoa > Arthropoda > Insecta > Diptera > Drosophilidae > Drosophila > Drosophila immigrans. The sequence continues at coordinate 19,052,220 of OY757143.1, read as the reverse complement.
ATTAAATTTGGTGACAGTATTCGTGTAGGTCTTACGCAGATCAAGTTTATTTAGATTTTTGCCACGCCCCTTTCCGCCCCCAAAAACTGTAAAAGCCGTTATAATAAACCTAGAGCATTGAATTTTGGTATGCATAATAATAATTATATTCTCAATGATTCCTGTGAATTTGGTTGAGATCGAGTTAAAAACAAGGAAGTTATTAATGAATCAATTTTATATGAAAAATTCACTTGCAGCTGCTCGCGCTTTGTTTGTTTAGTTGACAGTGTGACCATGTCGGTGTTGTGGATAATATTCAAATATATACAAAACACAAGTTTCAGTATATTTTTGGTATATTTGTTGTTAAAATATCATTAAAATTTTTTTTGTTCTCTCGAAATGGGTTGCGGGTATCATACGGTCGAGCACTCTCGACTGTAGCTTTCTTACTTGTTTTCTAATGAATGCTTGCGCAACAGTTATCAAGACTCTTCCCAAAACGTTCGAAAGTTTTTTGGAATTAACTTGTTGCAATATTAAGTGTGAAAACTGTATGACCAACACAAGTGAAAATTGTGAAACAGATGTAAAATCTATTGTTCCATTAAAATATTTGAAAAAATTGGATAAAATCGTGAAATGGCAACACTGGAGGAAAGTTGAAGATAGAATAACGTTGACGTATTCTGTTGCTCCGCTTTCAGATTTATTCCATGATTTAAATGTTCAGCTGCCTCTTTTTAAAACACACTTTTTCGTAAAGCGAGATCAGCAAAATTATTTTGAATCCACTAGAAAAAATATCAAGCCTCGTGAACTTGCAATACAAATTGATTTCGCAGAAAATTATAGGCTACTGTGGCAAAACGAAGTTCAAAGCGCGCACTTTAACTATAAGCAAGTGTCGATTTTTACTTGCGTCGCATGGATGTTTGAAAAAACTATGTCGTTTGCAGTAATAAGCGATAGCTTAAGTCACAGCAAAATAGATGTGTACATTTTTATTAATACAATTGTTGAAAAAATTAAATACCAACATGGCAATTTCGAAAAAATATTGCTATTTTCGGACGGAAGTAGCTGCCAGTTTAAAAACAAATTTATTTTTTGGAGCTTAGCCGATTTAAGGGCTAACTTCGGATGTAAATGCATTGAGTGGAATTACTTTGCAACTTCCCATGGAAAAGGTGCAGTCGATGGCGTTGGTGCGGTTATAAAAAGAAAGGTTTGGTCACTAACTAAAACAAAGAACCTTCTTTTAAATGACGCTTTAGAATTTTACTACTGTGCCCAACAACACATAACTGGAATCAAACTGTTATATATTGAAGCAGATACAATTAATAAGATGTCAACAACTTTAATTAAAAAATGGGAGGATATACCGAATATTCCAGGTATCAGAACAATACATTCCGTTTATTCTGATAGCAATGTTAAGTTAAGCACAGCTCGAACGGCCTATTCATTAAAAAGAAAAATATTATAAATATTTCATTACGTTATTTCTTATTACTTATTTTTCTTGTTATGAATAAATTTCTGTACACATTTCATATATAATAAAAATTAATTTCTTGCTTTAAATGTTATTAGCCACATTAAATTGAAATAAACCCGTTTTTTTTAAGAAATATGAACTTATTCATCAAAATAAGTGGTAGTAAAATAAAAAAAACAAACATGGAAAAATCGTACGTTCGCGACCCGTACGTTCGCGACCCGTACTTAATTAAATTAAAAAAAAATAAAACAAGATATTTTCTTGGGAATAGACTTGATAGAAAGCTACATGAATCTATTTTAAAAGTAAAGTTATTGCTTTAGAATATTCCGTCCCAATTCGCAGATTTTTGCGTTTTACTATGTTAAGCCAAAGTCGACTTCCATTTTGCGTACGTTCGCGACCACTCGATAAGCCCCATAATTTACACTAACTAAAGATCTAAGCAAATGCAATCGAATAGCAAAAACGTCAGAAAACGTTCTTTTTTAATTTTATTTTTAATTTAACGCGTACGAACGTACGTTCGCGACCCGTGGAAATGCCCATATATTTTATTTGTTCATAAACGCACAACCAGCCACTTTGAAGATTTTAATAAGAAGAAGGGAAACAAATGCAAGTGTGACCATTCTATAATCGATATGTAATGACAATTTTTGTAATGCTACCAGACGTAATATATAGGTTGCCATATGTTGAACAATACGTTGCCATATATTCAACAATTATTCAAAAAAAATTTTTTTTTAATAAAAGTTTAAAAATAAAATTATATATAAAAAAGAAAACTGTTTTCTGGGTAGTAGTATTATAGTATATTTTATAGGTGTGGTCGCACTGCTGATGGGTAACTTTAGTTAAACGTTGATCAAACTGAGCCAACGATACACGATAAACGGTCTGCACACTGCATTCGGGCAAGGATTTCATTGTGCTTGTAGATCATATATACATAAAATCCAATGCCTCGTGTCGTTATCGGTAATGCTGATGGACTCTTAGTTACCACAGTGGAGATCTCCTCGAATACTTGCTTGAGATCTTCAAATCCCATGAAAAGAACGTCTTCCACTTGCTTATTGATTACCTTCTCCGTAAATTCTTTCCCCTTGGTTTCGCAAAATTCCTCGCTGCATTGTTGGACGCCGCCTTTCTTTGAAGGAATCGTGTAGTTAGACTTCTTCGGTGGTTGGAACTTTTGCTCAGGTTCATCCAGAGACTGGTTGTCCAGCCAGTTTTCACGTGGTAGTCCACGGTTGTAGTAATTATTACTGCGTTGCGTGGTTGTTGGTTTTGCTCAATCGGCATAGACCAGACCCTGCTCCATATGCACGAGCCAGTGCGCAGGCGCTCAGCGTCAAAAAGTTGCCATCGAGCACCGGCACGTGCCCCGTCTGCATCATCCGATACCTCCGCGCAGGCCGTCCGCCCAACACCACTCCGGCGACAGGCGCACGCTATAACGGTAGCTTCATCATCAGTCCGTTACGACCCTCTCGCGTTAGCTGCCCTCCTCCAGAACCGGAGCACCAACTTGCTCCCATTGGCGACTGTGCAAATCAGGGGCACGGGTGAGTCATTCCAGACGGGGGCGCAGTCGCCCTCTCACAGTTGGAGAAGTAAGGGTAGGCTGCGTGAGCGTGGGTCCGGTACCTGGAAAAGGACCGTGGTTTGAGTTCCTGCTCCAATTGAAGGATGAGCTCAGGTTCTCAACCCCAATCCGGGCCGTTCACTCCAGCGTGCGCGAGCATTTCGCGGAGATCCGCTTAGCCGATGAGTTGTTCGACCGACCATCAGCTATCTCGTTGGTGCTTGGAGCCGACGCCCACATCATGAAGGAGGGCATTATCACCAAAAAGCGGGCTCCCAGTGGCACAGAGAACCATCTTCGGTTGGACCCTCACCGGCTCATGCGCTTTGTAAGCGCTAACGCTCCTCCCTCCCACTATCTCCTTGCCCTTTCAGGCACAAGGACAGCACATATTGCCCTGTATCCAATTTAATGGATCAACCCCTGAGAAACATCACAATAGCACGATATTGCCTCCGCCGTGCTTAACATGGTCTACCACCACATCCAAACAAATTAATCTTCGTTTAGTCGGACCAAAGGCCCCTTGTCAAAGTAGACACGCATCTTAATATGTTTTTTGCACAGCAAAAGAACTTTCCTTGCCGAATGTGATTTGCGAATAGTTCGACTTGTAACCAGTCTTGCCGTTTTGGCGTTTTCCCCCAGCGAGTTTAAGGACCCCCTCCCCCCCTTGTAATCAAAAGCAATCATTCAATGAACACAAGCCACACGTTTTGCATATGTGCTTTTTAAGTTGGCTTTGTACCGACGGACAATTCAAGTCGTAGGGAATCTAAAGTAAAAGTGGGGAGTGTGATATTACCACATTCAATATATAAAATGTAGATAAAGCTTTAAGCAATACTATCAAATATTTGTTGTCTTTATTTATTGATACACGAAAGCTCTGCGTTGCATTAGGTCCAGAAAATTGCCCATCTCATTGTTCTCAGAAACAATTATTTCAGAGACACCCTGAACAACACGTATGGGAGGAGGATCGATCTGGTAGAATTTGAAGTAATCCACTTCTAAATTCTCCACAACATTCTTCAGAACGGCATTTTACAATTTGCAGAAAGTATTGACTCTCACGAACATGTTCTTGATACCAGTACTGATCTATGTACTCCAGTTCTGCCTCTTCCTCGTTAGGTAGACAATATTTGGCAGTCACAGGAAAGTCATCGAGAACCATGTTGCCCCAGACTTTGGCCAATGTTCTCCCGGCGAATTCAATTTTTTTTCTCTAAGTCGAAGTCTGTGGTTCTGCCTTGGTTATCCAAATTGCTTCCAAACATGTCGTGCGGCAAAATCAACCCAGACAATTCCCGGCTTAGTGGGGCCATTCTCCTTTCGACTCGGTTGAAAGCACTTCTTCCCGAAAAAAAAAATCGATTTTACAATATAATTTAGCTATTACTTAGATAAACATTTTTCATGGAGCATTTGTGACAACAAAAACTGCTTCCAAATTGTATTCATCCAAGTTCTATTCATGGGAAATAACCTTTCCATATCTGGGATTTTCATCAGGGCCACCATCGGAAGTTATAATAACGACAGGCTTGACTAGTCCTTTACGGTCCTTGCTATTGATTTAAAAGACTCTAGCTTCACAATACTGTCGAAATCCCTAGCATGAGTTCCAGCAGTAGATGACGAATGCTTTCCACTTCTGATGCTTATAACAGCTTTATGCAGCCAACACCTTTCGGGTCTCCCATTTTTTGAGGACTTATAATTACCCCAGCATAAACTGATGGGATTAGCTTATGCCTTAGGGCAACAACCCAAGCTTGACCTTGTATTCAAGATGCATAAGCAGAAGTGCTTGCTTATTTACAGCAGTCAAACCAATTGGCACCCTAGCCTTCTCGTCTTGTGACAAAAAAAAAACACTGGAGCTGGGCCGAGAACAGAGGCAACGTTTTCAAGATATTTTATGGATGCTGTAGCAAAATTTCCATCTATATGCTGCTTGTACCGATACCGTTCTCACATGGCATTTTCCATCAATCGAGGAAGAGCTTCTGGGCAATAGTCTTAGATAGGTTGTGCTTCTCGACCAGTTAAATCCTTCTTTTTTGAGCTCTTCATGGATATCAGACAAGGTTTTCACACTTCCGACAAGGTTAGTGCGCCTCCTTTCATCAGCTCCACTTCCTAACATGGCTATCTCCAAAATAGTTTTATGGAGAGCGGTAGATCATTGGCTACAAAGACTTTTAGCTTCAGGAATTTCCTTAAATAGGCAATTAAATTTTTGTTGTTTATTTTGCCTGTATTTATTTTGAGCTTCTGCAATTTGTTGCTTGCGCTTGAGGCTTTTTGTTTCCTTTTCAATTTCTTGCCTAGTTTTGACAAACTCCTTTTGAATTTCGCAAGACATTGTTGAATTATTTGCCTGCGCTAGGACTGATGTTCTCTGAGTTAAGAATACAATATTTTCCTTTACCTTTTTAGAATTTTCATTATCGATCGCTGAATGAGGAACATCGTTTTTGGGAGTACATATGTATATTCTGTAAATAGTTAACAAAATTATAGTAATTTGTCCACCAAAATGCAAAAGCATGTATTTGTCAATTTATAACATTCACTATTTTTTTATTTTGACAACACTATTAATGCACATGTATAGCGAACTAAATTAAATATATTAAAAATATCGTACATACCTTTGAAGCATTCATAAAAAATGACATCGCTTATATTTGTTTGTAGCACCTGCTTTTCATAGTTTTTTATTAAGACTTTTATATATGTTTGAAAATCTTTTTGTTCTTTTTTTGCTGATTTCCATAGTGCCGTTACTTCCTTTTGACAATCCGACGGCTTTTTATCTGGATACCGCAGCTTTTATGATTAAAAAAACGATTGAAACAGTTCATTTAGGTTTGATTCCATTGCAAAACACACGAACACATGTCACAGCCGAAGTTTTAAAACAAATAACGGTTAATCACATAATTTCACAACGAACAGCTGATTTTCGATATACACATAAAAGAATATGTATATCAACTTAATTTTAGAGTTGCAATCTGTACTTATTGTCGAATTAATCGGCGCGAACCCAATTTTTGAATAAATACTTTTAACAACAAAATGTTTATAAAATGATTACGTAATCATTGTCCAAGATTACGTACCTCCCCATGTAATCAAACATAATAATTTCCTTGACCACCTCCCCCCCCTATGTGATTACTTAATATATGGACAGCCCCTTATCGATTTGACACGGGCTTACTGCAGTTATTGCAAGTGCGGTGTACCCGCAAAATTATCCGATTTGCGAGCACATGCTGCAACTAAGAAGCACGTTAGTTGTATGAGCGGATTTTAACAAGGCAAACATATTACAATTCGTGCAATTGCCAACAAAAACTTTAAAGTACGAAACTGCGCTTTGTCTTTTCGTGGCAAAACATACTGCCATTGCATCGGTGGATCACCTAGGCATGTTAAATAGTCATTTTAATGACAACAGCACAGCAAAAAAATAAAGCTAAACCGTCCAAAATGTACACATATTATAAATAATGTTTTAGCGGGCCACTTGAAGGAGCATCTTCACAACGATACTGGTAACGCTAAATATAACTAAAAATTTATCAATACCTTAATAATGATAAGGTATATTTTTACTCATACATAATCCCCGCGAAGTCTGTAGCTTCCAATGTAAACATGTATTTACCGTTCTATATTTGTCTTAATCCTTCGTAAAATTGTGTATGTGTTTGTCCATATTATTGATTTGCAGCAAAATAATATTTTATACTTGGTGTTCTAAAAGGACCCTCTTAAAATACCAAGAGTATGCGACACGAGACGACTTTCGATTGAAATGGCCGTTTGTAGAGCAGTGGGAAAAGTTGAAACTGCATTTTCAATTGGCTACGACTCAGGAGAAGTGCTATCAGGCACAAAGACTGCTTTCGCTTTAACACGGAAAAGATTTTTATACCAGCTACCCATAGAAGGTATTATAACTTAGTGCCAACAGAAAATGTATGTAACAGGCAGAAGGAGGCATCTCCGACCCCATAAAGTATATATATTCTTGATCAGTGTCAACAGCCGAGACGATATAGCCATGTCCGTCTGACTGTGCGTATGAACACCTAGATCTCAGAGACATGGACACCAAATTTGGTACATAGGTTCCTGCATTCCTTACGCAGATCAAGTTTATTTCAAAAGTTAGATGCCACGCCCCCTTCGCCCACAATATGCATAAATCTAGAATAAGTCAAGCTTTTATTGTAAATCGCGTATAACACCAAAAGTAGGCCATCTGTGCTTAATACTCTTAGTATATTTTTGGTACAAATCGGTAATTTTGGTACAAATCGGATAAGTAGAACAAAAGTTGTTTGTTAAATTATTTATCAAAATAGTTGTGCCCAATGCATATGAACGTTTTAAGTGTGTGAATGACCTAGAGATATCAAATTTGGTGACAGTATTCCTGTAGGTCTTACGCAGATCAAGTTTGTTTTAGATTTTTGCCACGCCCCTTTCCGCCCCCAATAACTGCAGAAGCCGTAATAATGGACCTAGAGACCTGAGTTTTGGTAAGCATACGAACGAAAAACAAGGAAGTTATCAATCAATAAATTTTATTTGTTTAGTTGACAGTGTGAACGAACATTAAACATTTCCATATACACAATTAATTTATACTGTCGTTATTTATACTAGAATGCTTTGATGAAATGGCATCAAAGGATCGTTCAATTAGTTTAACTCGAACGTTGCTGAACGAAGCTCGGTAATTTTTGTGCGTTGCATGGCGACGCGTCGGCTGCCATTATGCGCTCATACTCGCTTACTCCAAATTGGCCAGAGATTAAGACAATTTTCAAAAGTTAAAATATTACTACGATTTTGATAGCGTTCCATCAGAAACAGAGTGACCTTTAATGTTAAATACCAGAAGGAATGCGTTCTGCCCACAATTTCACCAATTTCCCGCAGAGATTTCCCCTCCTCACGAAGTTTTACAATTGTTTGCCGTAAATCGGGATCTATTTCCTTTGACTTGTTGCCCATTGCGCTTTGTTTAATGCAGTGATGAAATTTATTAAAATAAAAAGCATCAAGAAGTTTCTAATGCTTTTTTCACCGTTATTTGTAATCTAACGGTACCTAAAGCTGCATAAAGAGCTTATGCATGCTGAGTTTAAAATTTGTACGCATACTTTTTCTTTTACATATGAATCTTTTACATCAAAGTTTTGCTATACGGGTGTACGCATAGTTTTTTTTGGCAAGTGTAGATGGCGCTACTATCGCGAAATCTGCTGTTAAACACAGACTTTTTTTTTGCAAAAGCCAGTGCAGTGATAAAGTCTAGATTGCGTTACAATTTGAATTTCGAAAAAATTGATTCTGTTTAAATCTTTATAATGACTTTTAACATAGTATGGTTAGTTCTTTTAGTCAGTATAGTTTGTACTATGTGTTTCATGTCGTGAAATGTATTTTGAAATTGTGATGTCTTTGTAATTAAAACACATCTCATTTTTGAAAAGGGGTACAAAATGAATCCAAACGAGTCCAACCTTTAAACCAATTTTATATTGTAGACTAATCCATTCTTGTTTAATTGGATATAGTGAGAATTGCTACTTTTCACCACATTTCTTGGAACTTGCATTTTTAGATCACCATAAATTCAACAACTCTGAGTTGTATTCCTTGTGGAAGACGCAGAAGTCCCAATTATGCAAGGAGAATGCGATGCTTTATATCTGCACTTTTTGGCAATATTTCGGATGAAATATCGAAAGCTCATAAGATCGCGAGTAAGAAAATTTTTCACAGTGGCCCAAAAGAGTCATCTAGCGGAATAAAAGTCGAAATAAAAGTTGTAGAACATTTAGTTAAATTTTTATTTTTTAATTGGTAACACCCAAACAAGCTCACGTGCGACCGCAAATTTTTGAGGTTAATATTGAGTCGTCTTCAATTTTTGGAAAAATACACAAATTGACGATTTTTATACCCGCTACCCATAGGGTAGAAGGGTATTATAACTTAGTGCCAACAGAAAATGTATGTAACAGGCAGAAGGAGGCATCTCCGACCACATAAACTATATATATTATTGATCAGTGTCAACAGCCGAGACGATATAGCCATGTCCGTCTGTCCGTCTGTATGAACACCTAGATCTCAGAGACTATAAGAGCTGGAGTTACCAAATTTGGGGACAGTACTCCTATAGGTCCTACGCAGATCAAGTTTATTTCAAAAGTTGGATGCCACGCCCCTTTCCGCCCCCAAAAGTCTGTAAAAGCCGTAATAATAGACCTAGCATTGAATTTTGGTATGCATAAAAATAATTATATTCTCAATGATTCCTGTAAATTTGGTTGAGATCGAATGAAAAACAAGGAAGTTATTAAAGAATCAATGTTATTTGCAAAATTCACTTGCAGCTGCCCGCACTTTGTTTGTTTAGTTGACAGTGTGACCGTAACGGTGTTGTGGATTTTTACCAGCTATTTTCAAATATATACAAAAAACAAGTTTTAGTATATTTGGTATATTTTTTGTTAAAATATCATTTGTTTTTTTTTTTCTGTCCAAATGGGTTGCGGGTATCATACGGTCGAGCACTCTCGACTATAGCTTTCTTACTTGTTTATTAAAGTAACAATTGTTTTCATTAAACTAAGGTATGCAGTAAGTGTAAATAATCTGTTCGTGATTCGTCTATGTATGTGTAGCTTAATAATGTGTTGTTATTAATATGATTTTGAATTCATGATTTTTTAACGTTTTACTGTCTTTGTTGGACTGTAACTAATGTGATTCACTCGTATTCAAGCTAATGTTAGTATTTGTCAAAAGTGTAAGTCCCTGTGGTGCCAAAATGTCCAAAATGATAGCCAACTACGGCCAATTCTCAAGTCTATTGTACTTTATAGGTGGAATGTCAGTCCTTAGGAGACGTCTTTTTGCCTTGTGGCTCAGCGAAAATGTAGCAGAAAAAAAAAGTTTGGTGCTTAGCGAATATGTGTTGGGACAAATTATAAAAAGCAAATTATCTGAAGCTGAAGAACAAAATATTAAGAAAAAATTGTGTAATTTTGTAAGCCGGCTTACAACAAAATGGAAATCTTGCCATTACAATCAACATTTTTTTGAGAAGAAAAATCAGAAATGGCTTGATATGCCTCTGGTATTTTATAATGTGTAGTTTGTTGATTAAATAATGATGAGAGTTCTGGAGAGAACATAAAACAGTCATTGGAGACATCAAGGAATTTACCTATTCCTTTCACTCCTAAAGAAGCGCTTGCATTCTATTTAAATGCGGGCCAGATGTGCTGCAAAAGAAAGAAACGCAAATATCTATCCAAGCTACCAAAAGCTGCATTAAGCAAAGATTTTATGCTATCCAGAAAATCTTAAATTTACGGATTGTTCAGCTGAAACAACATTGCAAAGCTTGGCTGACCAAGGCAAGGCTTTGAAGAACAGAAATTATTGAATAATAATAACAATACTGTTTTAACTGCTATATACAAATGGGGATGCGATGGCAGCAGTGGTCACTCAACTTATCGTCAAAAGCTTAATGATAGTGAAATGAGTATGGTCGATCAGCACCTATTTTCCGTCTGTCTTGTTCCTTTACAAGTGCAGCTTGGAGTTCATATTTTGTGGAAGAACGAGAGACCTTCATCAACTCGATATTGTCGGCCCATTAAACTAATTTGCCAAAAGGAATCAAGGGAATTAATCCGTGCTGAGTCTGAATATATAAATAGTCAAATATAAGCTATTAAACCAACAATTATTGATTCATATACTATTTACCATGAATTTAATATGACAATGTTGGATGGGAAAACGTTTAACGTCCTTGCAGAAGCCTCTTTGCAAATATGTGGAATTTGTCGAGCAGCACCAAAAAATATGAATAATTTAGATTTGGTGAAAAGTTATGTGGTTGATGCCGACCTATTTAAATATGGGCTGTCGACCCTTCATGCCTGGATTCTATTTTTCGAATGTGTTTTACACATTTCTTATCGACTTCCAATTAAAAAATGGCAAGTTCGCGGTAATGATAAGCCGGTTGCACAGGCACGGAAATGTGAAATTCAAGTGCAACTTAGATAGGAAATGGGCTTATTGGTAGATGTACCTATTGCTATCAGTGCAAACACAAACAATGGTAATACTGCGAGGCGTTTCTTCAGACAACCAGAATTGGTAGCGAGAATTACCGGATTTAGCAAAGTGCTTATATATGCATTTGGCGGAAAAATTGAAGACTTGCAGTTAAAATGCAAAGATCTTTGAGAGAAAGCATGAGAATTGGCTTAAAGACCACACGTGTATTCCACTTAAAAAATTTAAAACGATTGGACGCTCGGGATTAGCTTACACAAACAGAAAACGTAGTGCTAGAAGAAAGCAAGTGGCCGATCTTGTAGTATCTGAAGGAGGCAATATAAGCTTATTGATTCAAGCGGCAAGCATGGCTGCACGAAAACAAGGTGAACAGAAAAGTCCAAACAAATACGCAAGGCCGTGAAGGACCCGATTTTAAAGCCTAATCCGATATTTCCCAATGAAGCGTTGGCCTTTCTGCTGGACAGAAATCTGAGCAAAGTGCAATATTGCGCAATAAGGGAGCAAACAAAATATAAAAATATTGACATATACCATGATTATAATAAAATTGTGGATGCGAAGAAAGAGAGTCGACCAAATAACATTTCAGTTTCAGAAACAAAGGCAGAAGTCCGTCTTCAAAGTCTCCTAAAGCCAGTCGAATAATAAGCTTTCAAGAAGTCGTTATTGTATATGTTCTGGACGATCAAGGAGTGAATTTTTTGTTTGCCAAAATAGTTTGTAGCTATGGTTTTGATGGAAGCTCCGGACAATCAAATTGCAATTAATTTTTTTCTGATGAGCCAATCATATGATGAGGACTCCAGTCTTTTTGCCACAACCGTAACACCATTAAGGCTTGTAGATGCCACCGAAAACATACTATAGAACAATAGCACTCCTCAATCCATTCGGGTTTGTCGGCCTTTGAAGCTAGCCTTTATTAAAGAGACAACAGCGGTAAAAAAAACTCGGACTCGAAGAAAGAAATAAAATACTTGCAACCATGCAAAATAATTCTGGACAGCAAAAAATTTGTTTATTAAAATTTCGAGTTAAATCTAACACTTATCGTTGGAAAAGTGCTTAACGCATTGACCGGCACAAAATCCACACATGCCTGTCCTATTTGTGGGGCAATGCCAACAATTACCAATAATGACGAATTTCAAATATGGACTGAGTCTTTTACATTGTTGGATTCGCATGTTTGAATTTATTCTGCACGCCAGATTTAAGTGCACAATTAGAAAGTGGAGAATTAGCGATGAAAATGATCAAAGAAAGAACAAAACAGAATTGAAAGAAAGGAAATAATAAATTTTAAACTAACAACGTAAGATTACAAGAGAAAACAAAAAACTTAAATGATATTTGAACAACAAATATACCTACGCAATATACTGAAATTTATTTTTTTGTGTATAGTATAATTGAAAAAAATTTATAATATACCAACATGGTCACACTGTCAACTAAGCAAACAAAGCGCGAGCAGCTGCAAGTGAATTTTTGCCTATGAAATTGATTCTTTAATAACTTCCTTGTTTTTCATTCGATCTCAACTAAATTCACTGGAGTCATTAAGACTATAAATATTATTATGCTTACCAAAGTCTATTATTCGGCTTTTATAGTTTTTGGGGGCGAAAAGGGGCGTGGCAAAAATCTAAAACAAACTTGATCTGCATAAGACCTACACGAGTACTGTCACCAAATTTGATATCTCTAGGTCAATCACACACTAAAAACGTCCATTTATATAGGCCGCAACTATTTTGATAAATAATTTAACAAATAACTTTTGTTCTACATCAGATTTTTACCAAAATTCCAGGGTATATTAAAAGTATAAAAAGATGGCTTACCAAATTACACATCATTACGCAAAGAACTTTTGGAGTTATACGCGATTTATTCTAGATTTATGCATATTGTGGGCGAAGGGGGCGTGGCATCCAACTTTTAAAATAAACTTGATCTACATGGCTATATCGTCTCGGCTGTTGACACTGATCAAGAATATATATACTTTATGGGGTCGGAGATGCCTCCTTCTGCCTGTTAAATACATTTTCTGTTGGCACTAAGTTATAATACCATTCTACCCTATGGGTAGCGGGTATAAAAATAATTCAATAAAAATTAAAATATGAAATATCTGGGGGTGTTTAAGCAATATTAATCTAACCCAGCATTCGCTGCATGGATTGGGGAAAACCCCAATCAGGTCAGATGGTAGGTTAGTTATGTAGTATTTAATTTTTGTTTTAAATTCCAACACCATGTTAGTTGCTAATTATTGTTAGCTAGGAATTATAGAATTCAAATTTTAATATTTAGAAGAGATGCCTCGGCGTTGAAAACACAGTGGAGTCTGTTGTAGACAGCACAGAGAGCTCGAAAAATTTCATGCTTAGAATAGTTAGTTGTACATAGGTTAAGGGATAAAGGTGTGCAGTTACGTGTATGTATGTCTAACTGGGACAGAAAGGTTTATATGCCTAAGCAGGTAGGGAGAATCAATTTCACCCTTAAGTAGTTTGACTATAAACATAACCCCAAGCATGCTACGACGATTAGTTAATGAGGGAAGATTAAGTAAAAGAAGTCTACTATAATAAGAGGGTAAGTCAATACCTGAAACCCAGTTAAAGCCTCTCAACCCAAAAAGCAGAAATTTCTTTTGTACAGACTCGATAAGATTTTTATGATTTGAGTATTGTGGTGACCAAATACAAGAACCGTATGCCAGAATGGGACGGACAAGCGAAACAAAAAGAAGCTTTGTCGTATAAGGGTCATCAAATTCCTTTGCCCATCGCTTGATGAACCCAAGAACTTGAGTCGCTTTGTTGACAGTAATTGATATGTGTTTGTCAAACTTTAGCCTATGATCTAGAAGAACTCCTAAATCATTCACATCGTCTACTCTGATAAGAGGTACCATATTAAGAGTATAATTACTGATGTTAGCGGAGTTTCTGTAAAACGACATAACCTTACATTTCGAACAATTTAGTAGTAGATAATTACTTTTACACCAGGAATAAAAACGATCAAGATCAGTTTGCAATAGAGAGTTAGAAGCTATATTATTATAAGTTAGGCAAATCTTGACATCATCAGCATACATTAAGATATTAGAATTTAAAATAACATTGGGAAAATCGTTAATGAAAAGGTTAAAAAGAAGAGGACCGAGATGACTACCCTTAGGAACACCTGAGGTTACAAAGACAGGTTTAGAAGTTGCGGATTTAAATATTACTGTTTGAGTTCTATTATTAAGATAGTCAGAAAATTATATGGAAATCCAATCAAGTTTAATTTTTTAACTAAAAGGAAATGGTTAACAGAGTCAAAAGCTTTACTAAAGTCAGTATAAATAACATCAGTCTGCAACTTATTCTGAAAACCTTTGATCACTAGAGAGGAAAACTCTAATAGGTTGGTAGTCGTAGATCTCTGTTTCACAAAACCATGCTGAAAGGGAGAGACAATAGATCTACAAAAATGACTAAGTTGAGATGTAATAATTTTCTCAAAGAGTTTCGGTATAGCGGACAATTTGGAAATACCGCTATAAATATTAACGTTATGTTTTGAACCATTTTTATGCAGGGGGATTATGAATGAATCCTTCTATATAGCAGGGAAAGAGGCAAACTCAACAGACATAATAAATAATTTATGTAAAAGTAAATGCAATGATTCCGCACAATTTCTATGTACACAGCCCGGAATACCATCTGGACCGGGTGAAAATACTGGTTTAATTTGATTGAGTTTGCTTAAAACGGAGCATTCAGTGATCACAGGTTCAGGAATAAAGTTAGACTTTTGCAAGTTATAGGGATAAGATATATGAGTAGCTGTCAATTGAGTAAGTAGTGCATGCAGTCTTATTTTGAAATGAAATTGAGGAAGGTAGTGAAGAACATTTTCGTTTAGAGTTAACAAAATTATAGAACTGTCTAGGATTATGAGCAAACTGTAACCTACACCGACGCAAATAAATATTGTAAAGTTGGGTGTTCGCGAAATCAGAAGAATTTCCTGTGCGTTGCTATTTTTTTAAATATCGTGACTAGGTTTTTTAATCCACTTAATTCCCGAGAAAACCAAAGGGGCCTATTAGACTTCAATGGATATCTACGAGGAACACACTGGACAATAATTACAGTTATTTTATCATTGGCCAGAGTGACACTCAAATATCCGCTAACCTCAACAGTACGTTAATTAATACATTAATATTCGAATACCTTTCAGTTTCCTGGTCAACTTGATCTTTACTTGTGAATTTATTATTAGCTGAAGGGGTTTCCGTGCTGTTGCACACAATGTCTTTGAAAGATATATTCGCATTTTTTATTTACATATTCTTTTTAGGAGGGTGACAGTTTTATGATGTGTGTAGAAACATGTACATACATATGTTATATAGTATATGGTCTGCGAACTAAAGAGATTGAATGATATAAATATTTTTGTTAAACTTAAAGTATGCACATCATACTCTAAACCAGGGGTGCCCAAACGATGCTTAAGACGGAGCAAATTTCAATACATTTAAAAGAAAAAACCAACACTAGTAAAGAACAAAAAATTTTTTTTTCAATGGATACTGAAAAAATTAGGGAGATTTATTTTTATAATAAAGGCAATTATGAAATTACAATGAAAATATACAATTTTTGTACATGAATATGGATGATACTTTTAACTTTGTACATATTTATTATTCGAACAAATGTTGCGTCCAGCGAAAATCAAATTTTATATTTAATTTCTATTTAAATGCCACGTGATGTTTACTTGTCAAATGACGCGCCGACAATGCAACAACAAAACGCATTATACATTTTCTTGAAGTGGATGCACGTCGCCAAAGCAACAACAAAATGAAATTTTATGACCCAACAACAACCACATGCAAGTCCACTTACCTTGTGCAAATGCAGATGAAGAATAGAGATAAGAAAACGAAAGTGAAAAATTGTTATTGCAATTAGCATTGGCGCATGCCGATAACCGTGTACATATACGCATTTGCTCGCCTATGCTTCGGAGCCAATTACAAAAACAAAGGAGCCATGGGAGCAATGGGGCTGGGCACCCCTGCTCTAAATATTAAACTTCAACATATGTGGTGTTAAATTAAAGATTATAATGTTTAGATTAACATATGTTAATAATAGTAATTTAATTTTTAATGTAAGTTATTCGAAAAGCATGATAGTTGAAATACTTAAATTTTTCAGACCGCAGTTTATTTTATGCAGTTACTTTGAACTACAGTTACTGATGAAATTGTCAGATTTCAAACGGTACTTTTTTTGCGTATGCTTTTTAGTTGCATTTTGTGTTTGAAGAGTCAACATTGAAGGTTTTCGAAATGAGTCCACGTACCACTTTAGCACAGCGAGAATTGGTGATACACCATTTCAAAAACTGGCCTTTATTGAGTCTACAATGGATAAAATGAAATATCTCAATATTCTGAAGGACAATTTATTGCAAAGTGCGGAGGATCTGGGAATAACGTAAAATTTCCGTATTTAGCAGGACAGTGTTTCAAAGCACAAGGCAGGAATTGGATGATATACAACTGTTCCCAGACCTAAACGTGATCGAACATTTGTGGGCAATTTTGGATAATAAAATTCGAAAATACACTATTTCGAGCAAAAACCAGTTGAAAGATGCTCTTTGACATAAGAGTGGAGCATTATATCAGTCGATCTGACCAAAAAATTAGTGGATTCGATGCCAAAAAGGTTTCAAGCTGTAATAGAATATAGAGGCTACCACTTTAAATGCTAAAAAAAAACTAATAGTTTCCAAATATTTTCATATTTTCAGTGCCGGATAAAATAAGCTGTGAGGTAGAAATAGCAGTATTTTGTTATTTTGTCATGTTTTGTTAATTAAATTAAAAAGTAGACAATAAATGAAGTCACAAAGTTAATCTAAACAATATAATCTTTAATACCACAACACCATAAATGTTGCAGTACGCCTAATAGTTTTAACACTATGGAAGTTTGAAGTTTAGGGTATGAAGTGCATACTAGGGTTGCTAGGTTAGGTTAGGTTGAGCAGACCCAGAGACCAAATGGTCCATTGTGATGTCTGATATATAAACTCTAGGAATAGAAGGGGTTGGGATGGTTTTCTGGGATAGTGGAGGAAAATGCTGGTCATTTTATTGTGTCTGTGTGCTACTGGCCAGTCCTGCTCTGCTGCGGTAGCCCCTGGAACCAACCGGTAGAGTCAAGAAAAAGGCGCAAGTTATCTCAAGACGACCCAGTTCAACGAAGAAAGGCTTGCCCAGAAATTGAGTCCTTTTTCTAAGAAGTGCAGGGCAGTCGCAGAGAAGATGCTGGACACTCGAGTTCCTCTTCGTCCCCGCAGCTGTGACAGAAGTCCAGTTGGGATCCACCAAACCGTTGGGCCATACGGCCGATGTAACAGTGTCCCGATAAGACTCCTGTCAGTAACCTTATCATGTTCTTTGTGAAGTTTAAGAGCTCGATTGTTAGCTTAGGGTAATATCTTAGCCATAGTGCTTTTGACACCTTGCCCGATGATGCTGGCCAGTTTTTCTCAGCCGCCGCTCTCATGGAAAAATTAAGTTACGATAGTACGTGCTGAATAGGTACCCAGTAGTCGTTCTCAGCCACAGTCAATTCTACTACACGTAGCCGCGAGAAATACCGCTAACGTAAACTCTTTCCTTTGCAATGTGATTTCAATTGTGCTAACCACCTCGTGCAGAGCAGTCTCAACTGACTTTTCTGTGTTGACAACTTCGTGAAAACTCTGTGAAAATGTGCTTGTTTTAATCACTTTTTCACAGAGTTTGCACTTCGCTGTCCCGTTTACAAGCAATCTGTCTTCGCACCTGAAAAACAAATATGGTGATATTTTCGCAAAAGAAGGTATGTACGTGTGCGTATGGCCACCCTTCAGTACGCTAGAGTACTCGCGCACTACCGAATTCGCTATACCCAATGGCACCACCAGCACCTACTTTGCTATCCCATCTAACATGCGTTTGCCTATGGAGAATTTACATTGCATGTCATTGAAAGGGGACAATCGACACGACGCGGTTTACCATTGTAGTACCTGTTCCGGTACTCTAATTCGAATACCTGTTTCGGTACTCTAAATCGAGTAACTGTTTCGATACTCTAAATTGAGTACCTTTTTTGATCATCTTATCCAAGTATTTGGTTGAGTAACTTTTTCGATACTCTAATTCGAGTACCTGTATGGGTACACCAATTGGTGTACCAATTCGGGTATACACTCTTGTATATCTATTAGACTGCCTAATTCGGCACTACTATTAAGGTACAGTTTCCACACTCCTATTTAAAATGAATAAATATGCTAACTGTATTTAATAAAATTCATTTATTTTCTTTTGTATTATTTTATTTGCAGCTGAAGAGCTTTTCGAAACTGGTCTTCAGCGCTGCCGTTGCCCCCCTCTTAAACAATTGATTCTGCAATAAGTAAAATTGAAGTAATCCAAAATAATTAATAGAAAACACATCAATAATTAATGGCAAGTTCGTTTAAAGGCTTACATATGAACATTTTATAAAAATTTGTATATGTTTCGAGCGCGTTCTTGCCCTGAAAGCCATCAACATTATATTCCATAGCGATTGTGTCGGACAATTTGTTCTTTGCATTTCTTTGTAGTCCTTCCGGGCGGAGAAGCGACCATATTGCTTGGATCTATTGAAATAAAAACAAATGTATGATTTTAATCTTTCTATATAGCAATGCTATTTACTCACATAATTCGATTCGTTTAAAGGCGAAATATCCTCTTCTAATTCCTGAAGTACTTGATAATTTTGTACAGGAAATTGTTTCCGAGCTTTTTTGCTTTGCCAAGTTGACAATTACTGACGTCTGCTCGCTAATGGCATTTACAACCCCTTCAAATTGACGTGCAAGTCCGTCAAATTGACGTTGCTGAATTGTCCCTGAAAATGAAAAAGATTTCAAATTAGTAACATGATTTTTAAAATGCAGTCCGTTGCTTTCAAATACTCACTTATATCCACGAGATCCGTCAAAATGCGTTCATGGCATTCACAGTTTGTTGGCTCTGAAATAAATGTGAATTATTTTAGTTTGTTAATAAATCATATAAATAAACATACTTATGGTTGTCGTCAAATGCAATGCGCCTTATATTTGATGGTTTGTCCGACATTCTAAATTCATGATTTAAAGTTAATTTTCAAAAAAATTGAATTCGATTATTTTAAATTTATGTATTTATTAATTTATAGATTTTATTATTATAATTATTTATTTATATATTATTATATTATTATTTATAAAATTATCAATTTATAGAATGGTGCAGCATAGGTAAGAGAAGAAAATTATCATTATGATGAGGTAAACAAATAGCTTTACATGCGATATCTGAAATTTGAAATATTTGACTACTCTCGGTAATCTGTTGTTGTAAATATACCTAAAGTAGATGAATGAATTGGCTCGTCATACAAATTACCAATGATTGTGAATCGTTGAGCAATAATTGACCCACCGTTGTCTACATTAATTGAGAGTATATTAATAGGAATAGTACCCCAAACATAACAACAATTATTTGGCATTTCTGCCGAGAGCACACTACCTTGAAATAAAATCACTTTTCCTATAAGTGTAGGGATTTTATCAGAAAATGTCGTACAGCTGCTCTCTTCACTTATTGTGTATTTGTTGCAATATTTGTGTTGGCTTTCTGACAGATTTTTTAGAGTTTGCAAAAAGTTCTCAAAAGAGTAAGTTTCATAAACCGGATCAACTACTTGCTCCATAGTCTCTTTTACGTGAAGTAATTTATGTACATTAAAGGAAATGCTATTTGAACCGAAAATTATAGAGAAATTTTCCACGAAAAGATTGAGCATTTGTTGGCTTCACAACATTCTGTCTGTAAAAGTTCATCTTTAAAGGCGAGTGTACCAGTATATAAAATAAATTCTCTAAACCCAGTTGCTTTCCAATGATGCAAATCATCCAAGGATCTTGGTTTTCTTGAAAATTCTTTTGGGACATATTTCCGCATAGCCAATAATTTTTGGGAAATATTGCTTTTATTTAATTTTGCCAATTTATGTGTTACTTTGTTTGTGGAAAATCTAAGTAACATTTTTCGCATAACTCCCAAATCAATTAAATGCATACAGTCCAAGGGTACCTGAGTTATCATACACACACATTTTTTCAAACGGTGTCTTAGTAGTCAAAAATTGGGATAAATGATGATTAGGATATTTTCGGTTCTTAAAATCAGTGTCAGAAATGAAGTCACCAATTTGACTACTGTATTTAGAACACCGTCAACTTTATGAGCTTTTTGTGTACATTTTGTGCAGCCCTGAGAAGAGGTGTGGCCAGGAGTGCCAGAAATAAAGGCTCTCAATTTAACAGAAACAAAACCATCGGACAATTGAAGACCTGATTCGAAAAGGTAGCCTAACTCAGAAATAAATTTGTTTAAAAACTCATCGTAGCTATTTGGCTTGGCTTTCCCAAAAATTTTCCAATTTAATTTCTTTTGAAATTTTAACTAGGGAGATTACTAAACCCGACATTGAGATAGGAGCCAACTGCACATTCTAAAATTTCAGGTTTTGGCATTGAACTGCACTTATAAAAATAACTAACATTTAGTTTATTTTCATTTAAAATTCGAACCAAGTCAACTGAGCAATCTCGGGTTGCCTTGTATTTTAAAAACCACATTTTTAAACTATCAGTTAAAGTATTTTGCGTTATTTGTTGCATTGAATTGCTCAGCAATAACTGTATTTTCATTAAATATTTTACTAGAGTTTGTGGGTAGCCCGTGGCAGAACGTTTTTGCATATATGAATTTTTAGCCTTCTGCTACTAAATGTTTTAAATGCCTTTTTGAATACATTATTTAATTATTATGATATATTATTTTAATAAATCAAATTTTGCAAGACAATTCGCATGTTCTTTTGTCAAAGATTGGCAGCAAAGAGAGCGTGAATTTGCTGAATATCTTACGTGTATTTAAACAAAATGAGCGAGGTCAAAACAATGTGACCAACCGGTCACATTCATTCTGACTTCATAAGGAAAAAATCAACAAAAATAGCAGGCTTTTATGCTGCTGTGAGAGTTTCGTTTGACTCGACTCTCATTTAACCCGATATACGCGCGCGATGGTCACATTAACGCTCGTTTGACGTGCGCTACCTACCTTACCAGTAGAGTGACGAAATCTGTATACCGAATGGGTAGAGTGAATTTGGTAGTCGATTGTGGTAATCGCCACCAAGCGTACTGCAGGGTAATTAGTTTTAATTCTCGACTGTCAACGAACTTTGCAAATATTATGAGGCTTTTAAAGGTACATATGTATAAAACCCTTGGTTGTTTTGTAAACCAATAAAATCGAAGGAATAAGCCGGTGGCGTTTGTTACGTTAACTTACTTTTAATTTCATTTTAGAAGAGGGATTTGAGACAAAAAAAATAAATGAGGCAATTGTCTTTATGATTTGTAAGGATAACATGCCAGTTTGTAGCAAACAGACGTGTTTTTTTGTGCGCCCCGCAATTTTCTAATTTTTTTTATTTAACAACCGGTGTTTAATAAATTTCTTCAAAGTGATTACTTTAATCGTTTGCTACATTGCGTATCTATCCTGTGAAAGTGGATGACACTCGTTTGTAAGCATTAGATTTTGCGTGTCTACGGATTCTCTCTCAACAAGTCTCAGTTGACAGTATTCCGTTAGTGGCGTTCTCTGCTCTCACTGCTTGCTCTAATGTTTTTTGTTGTTTACATATTTCGGTTTTGAATCTGTACAGTAGGCACAGTACCTACTATTTCAAAGTACATTTTTTTTTAATTTTGTAAATTTTTGTTTTTTTTTTTTACAATGGTAGGCAAAGAGTTGCCAGATGCAGATCACGGCTTCGCAACCCAGTATGACCTACTGGCTCTGTAATAACTTTGTACATGTGAAGTGTGGAGGTTATTCAGGGCTAGTTGCTGATGCCATTGTGGGCTTAACTGGTGTTGTGAGTCATGTCGAGAAGTTGAGTGTGAAATGCGAATGTTTATGAGACAGACAAGAGTTGGTTTTAATAATCTGATTGGTGGCTTTCATAAGTTAAACGATCAGTTTAGTGTTTTGAATTCTCAGTTCAATAGTTTGAAACTTATGGCTGAGTCTCCAAAGCGAAAAAAAATCAACTTCTTGTGACTTACAATTATTCAAATTTTTACCTCTTCCATCGACTGACCCCACTACTCCGTTGGTTCCGCAGTTAATCTCGTTTGCTACCCCAGCAGAAACAACCGCTGCGGAAAGCATTCCCATTAGGGAACCTGCTCCGACATTAGTTAACGCCGAAGTTGTGTCTGAATTGTCCACGGTTGTCACTAGAAGTAGAGGCAAGCCGAATCCTAATAAAAAAAATTCTTCCGCACCTCCTCCAACTATTCTCACTGTCGGATCACCGATTTTATTAGGTTTCAAAAATAATATACCAAATATTACTCCTTTGGCTCCTAAACCACTTGTGGGGGTTCCACCAATGAAACAGATTTTTGTTTCAAGGCTTATCCCTGATCTCACATCAGATGACGTAAAGGCTTTCATTATAGCCAAAATTAAAAATGCCAATCCAAAAGTGGAAAAATTTTAATTTGCTTATGATAGACAAATTGCAACTTTCAAGATCAATGTCGCACCTTCACTTTTTGAAACCATATGCTCGCCAAGTTTTTGGCCAGAGTATTTGGTGGTACATCCCACCTCAATCTGATATTTCTGTTTATTTTCAACACTTATCTATTTTAAAGTCTATATCCTCCAAACTACTAGATAGCGAATCTTTGTTTGTGCTTGGTGATTTTAATTTACCAAATATATCTTGGTCTGCTGAAAATAATACTCTAGTTCCTTCTTTTCCGCATGAATTTCTAAATGGCCTTCTTGATCTTTCTCTATCACAAATTAACCATATTTTTAACTGCAATAACCGTCTTCTTGACTTAGTATTTGTATCAGATCCTGTCTATGCCTCCGTACGTAGAATTGACCCTCTTGTAGTTCCTGAAGATTCTTATCATCCAACTTTAGAGTTGTCAATTGAACTACCGGTTTCTGAGCTCATTGACATACCTAAGCCAGTAAATAGACCACTGTGTTTTAAAAAGGCAAATTTTTATAAATTAAATGACCTCATCTTAAATTATGATTGGTCTCTTTTTCATGATTCCATAAATCTAGAATGTGCTTTGACTATTTTTTATAATACTTTACAAAATTTTGTTGTCCAGTGTGTTCCTTGTAGATATCCATTGAAGTCTAATAGGCCACTTTGGTTTTCTCGGGAATTAAGTGGGTTAAAAAACTTAAAGTCTCGATATTTCAAAAAATATCAACGCACAGGAAATTCTTCTGATTTCGCGCGATATGCTATTGCTAAATCGAATTTCGTTTCACTTAACACCCAACTTTACAATATTTATCTGCGTCGGTGTCGGTTACAGTTTGCTCAGAATCCTAGACAGTTCTATAGTTTTGTTAACTCTAAACGAAAATGTTCTTCACTACCTTCCTCAATTTCATTTCAAAATAAGACTGCATGCAGTGATCAGGCCGCTGCCGATCTGTTTGCAGACTTCTTTCAATCTACTTACTCAATAGACAGCTATTCACCCCATATATCTTATCCCTATAACTTGCAAAAGTCTAACTTTATTCCTGAGCCGGTGATCACTGAATGCTCCGTTTTAAGCGAACTCAATCAAATAAAACCTGTATTTTCACCCGGTCCAGATGGTATTCCAGGCTGTGTCCTTAGGTATTGTGCGGAATCATTGCATTTACTTTTACATAAATTATTTATTATGTCTGTTGAGTCTGCCTCTTTCCCGGCTATATGGAAGGATTCATTCATAATCCCCTTGCATAAAAATGGTTCTAAACATAACGTTAATAATTATAGAGGTATTTCCAAATTGTCCGCTATACCGAAACTTTTTGAGAAAATTATTACATCTCAACTTAGTCATTTTTGTAGATCTATTGTCTCTCCCTTCCAGCATGGTTTTGTTAAACAGAGATCTACGACTACCAATCTATTAGAGTTTTCTTCTCTAGTGATCAAAGGTTTTCAGAATAAGTTGCAGACTGATGTTATTTATACTGACTTTAGTAAAGCTTTTGACTCTGTTAACCATTTCCTTTTAGTTAAAAAATTAAACTTGATTGGATTTCCATACAATTTCCTGTTATGGGTATCTGACTATCTTAATAATAGAACTCAAACAGTAATATTTAAATCCGCAACTTCTAAACCTGTCTTTGTAACCTCAGGTGTTCCTCAGGGTAGTCATCTCGGTCCTCTTCTTTTTAACCTTTTCATTAACGATCTTCCCAATGTTATTTTAAAGTCTAATATCTTAATGTATGCTGATGATGTCAAGATTTGCCTAACTTATAATAATATAGCTTCTAACTCTCTATTGCAAGCTGATCTTGATCGTTTTTATTCCTGGTGTGAAAGTAATTATCTACTACTAAATTGTTCGAAATGTAAGGTTATGTCGTTTTACAGAAACTCTGCTAACATCTGTAATTATACTCTTAATATGGTACCTCTGATTAGAGTAGACGATGTGAATGATTTAGGAGTTCTTCTAGATCATAGGCTAAAGTTTGACAAACACATTTCAATTACTGTCAACAAAGCGACTCAAGTTCTTGGGTTCATCAAGCGATGGGCAAAGGAATTTGATGACCCTTATACGACAAAGCTTCTTTTTGTTTCGCTTGTCCGTCCCATTCTGGAATACGGTTCTTGTATTTGGTCACCACAATACTCAAATCATATAAATCTTATCGAGTCTGTACAAAAAAAATTTCTGCTTTTTGCGTTGAGAGGCTTTAACTGGGTTCCAGGTATTGACTTACCCTCTTATTATAGTAGACTTCTTTTACTTAATCTTCCCTCATTAACTAATCGTCGTAGCATGCTTGGGGTTATGTTTATAGTCAAACTACTTAAGGGTGAAATTGATTCTCCCTACCTGCTTAGGCATATAAACCTTTCTGTCCCAGTTAGACATACACGTAACTTCACAACTTTATCGCTTAACCTATGTACAACTAACTATTCTAAGCATGAACCTTTTCGAGTTCTCTGTGCTGACTACAACAGACTCTACTGTGTTTTCAACGCCGATGCATCTCTTATAAATATTAAAAATTGTATTCTATCATTCTTAGCTAACAATAATTAATAACTAACATGGTGTTGGAAATTAAAACAAAAATTTAATACTAGCTAACTAACCTACCATCTGACCTGATTGGGTTTTTTCTGGGTTTTCCCCAATCCATGCAGCGAATGCTGGGTTAGATTAATATTGCTTAAACACCCCCAGAGATTTCAAATTTTAATTTTAACTGAATTATTTTTTTCTATTTTAAACTATAAAAATATTTTTTATCATAATGTTACTCTTTTAGCCATAATTATATTAATTTCTTCAATGTCGACTGTTCATAGTCGACTTTAAATAAATAAATAAATAAATAAATAAAAGAGTTCAAAGCCAAAGTTAAAAAACCGGACTCCGATTGGGCTTTTACCAAATGAACCTGTACAGTCTCAATCTCAAACTTATAATATAGAGTTTCTATCTATAAAAGTTAATTTTTATAATGTAAGTTTATTTCTTACTTGCTCATATACAGTGGCGTGCAAGTTCGAGTACATGTTTGCAACTATTGGCTCTTTATCAGCGTAAAAAAGTTATTAGTAAAGCAAATGAACCCAAATTTTTTATGTTTATTCTTTGAATGTTTTTTAACAAATTTATACAAAAAAACAAATTTAAATAATATAATTCTTCTCGTAAAGAAATAAAAAACAAAAACAACTCGCATGTACTCAGTTATGCTCATTTTTAACTTTCTTCAAAAGCTTAACAGCTGATTGGGTATGAAAGCTTAAAGCTTTCTTCAAAAGCTTAATTTTTAATACTTTGTCCAAAGACCCTTATTACTAATTACACTTTTAATTCTATCTGGCATACTTTCCACCAAGTTTTCAATAATTTCCTTTGGAATAGCTTTCCATTCTTGCTGGATTCGTTGCCACAACTCTTGCTGATTCGCTGGAACCGATTCGTAGAGTCCCAATCGTCTTTTCACAATCGACCACAAATTTTCGATTGGATTGAGATCAGGACTCTGTGCTGGCCACTCCATTAACTTAAAATTTTGTTTTGTGATCCATTCTTTGACGATTTTGGCAGTGTGTTTTGGATCTCCATCTTGTTGGAATGTGATCTCATTTTCATCATAAGCACATTTGTCAACAAAATCGCAATTATGGGTCTTTAAAATATCTAAATAATCTTCCTTTTTCATAATTCCGTCAATTTTTTTCATAGGGCCAATGCTCCACCAAGTAAAGCAGCCCCAGACCATGACATTGCCTCACCCGTGCTTGACCGTTTTCTGATTCCGAACTCTTTCCGTCAAAGTATACTATTTACAGGCAAGATCGTTCTTCCCGAAGAGGGGGTGATGTTCTATTTGCAGTAGACTCCAACTTCTCATCGGAGCCATTACATTATAATAATCCTAATAATATAGAGTTTCTATCTATAAAAGTTAATTTTTATGGTGTAAGTTTATTTCTTACTTGCTCATATATACCTCCGTCGTCCGATTTATATGTATACCAGGATAACGTGGAAGCAATAAAATCAATTTTTGCCTTGCTATCCGACAAAGATCATATTGTTGTTCTAGGTGACTTTAACCTTCCTGGAACAGTTTGGTATCTGTGTGCTAACTTTTGTTTTCTTATTCCTTCGAACCGACATGACTTTATTGATGGTTTACTTGAATTATCTTTGGGTCAAATTAACAATATAAGAAATTCTCTTTGCCGGCAATTAGATCTGTGCTTTGTCTCTGAACCTACCAGTGTAGTTCTATCTAGATCGGAACCCCTTACATCTCTTGAGGACCCTTATCATCCAACTCTGGAGTTAAGGAACGAACTTAGCAGATCTGTACTCACTAATTCTGATCTACCTGCCGATCGAGTTCGTTGCTTTCGAAAGGCTAACTCTCCCAAATTAATCCAACTTCTTAATGGAATTGATTGGTCTAATTTGTATTCCTGCACTGACATAAGTGCCGCCGTCAATTTATTCTATAATAAATTTAATCTTTGCTTTGATGCCAGTATTCCTTCTTATTTTCCGCATAGGTCTAATAAACCTCCTTGGTTTTGTAAGAAACTTTCTAACCTTAAGAACCTGAAGTCTAGACTTTACAAAAAGTTTAAAATTTCGGGCTCTACCTTAACTTTTTTCGCAATATACAGTAGCTCACAGCTTATTTCAACCAGCTAGTACAAAAAACTTTGAGCGTCTGTAACAACTAAACTAAAATTGTTAATTTTAATAATCTGTAAATGCAGTTATTTAGTTTAATATCTTAACTTATTAAAAACAATGTTCAACAATTTTTATATTTTTTTTTAATATTTTTATTTTTATTTTTAAAGAAAAAACTCAACAATTTTGCGCACAGCTTATTTCAACCACTTATTCTAAACTTAAAAAATAAGGCAATTTATTTGATTTTTGATAAGTTTTAGTATTTGGTATGTCCACCCTTTTGGTTAATGACCATTTTAAGCCTCTTCGGCATGGAACAGACTAATTTTTTGGTTAAGTCTTGGCCTATTTTTGCCCATTCCTCAACTAAGGCCACTTTTAGATCATTTTTGTTCGAAATTTGACGTTCCCGGATCTTCGAATCCAGTATGGCCCATAAATTCTCGATTACGTTTAAGTCCGGTGACTGTGCCGGAGGTTGCATGACATGGGGACAGTTCCAGATCAGCCATGTCTGGACAATTCCCGACTTGTGTTTCGGATCATTGTCCTGATAAAATCGGAAATTATCCGAAATGCCCAATTGGTTTGCACCTTCCAGCAAATTGTTTTTGAGAATCTGTAGGTATTGTTCTTTATTCATGGTTGTCTCTATGAATTCCAGTTTTCCAACACCTGCTGCAGACATACAGGCCCAAACCATAACACTGCCTCCGCCGTGTTTCACTGTCGCTTTTAAGTTTTTTTTTTCTAGAGCCGTATTTGGCTTACGCCACACATAGGATGCACCATCCGACCCAAAAATGTTAAATTTGGACTCATCTGCAAATATAACTGTATTCCAAAATGATTCGTCCTTGTTTAAATGCTCCTGTGCGAATTTTAAGCGGCACTTTTGGTTTTTAGCACTTATTAACGGCTTCGACCGTGCAATTCGGCCATTAAAGTTATGTTCTCGCAGAACACGGCGAACAGTTTCTGTGTGGCATGATTTGTCCAACTCTTCCTTTATGCTTCCTGCAATTTTTGGTGCCGACAGCTTTGGATTTTCTCTAATTTTCCGGACAATGTAGCGCTCATCATAAGAATTAAAAATGTTGTTGGGTGCTTCTCTGCCTTTATCATGGACTCTATTTCCTCGCAAAAATCTATATATAATACTCTGAACAGTATTATCACTTAGTCCGACCATCCGACCATTTTCGCGTCGAGAATTTCCTTTTTTAAAGTGAGTAAGGACAAGTTCTCTTTGCTCAATTGTAGTTCGTGGCCCCATTTCAGAAAACAAAATCTCTTCAAAATCACGCTTCTCTCGCAAAAATTGTTACAAATGTGACAAAATACATTGCGAATAGTTTGACAAACGCATAGACACAAAAAGTTACCGTTCATCCTGAACCTAACGGAACATATACCGCTACTTTGTTAAGTGGTTGAAATAAGCTGTGAGCAAAATTGTTGAGTTTTTTCTTTAAAAATTAAAATAAAAATATTAAAAAAAAATATAAAAATTGTTGAACATTGTTTTTAATAAGTTAAGATATTAAACTAAATAACTGCATTTACAGATTATTTAAATTAATTTTAGTTTAGTTGTTACAGACGCTCAAAGTTTTTTGTACTAGCTGGTTGAAATAAGCTGTGAGCTACTGTATAATTGCTCGGTTTTATTTTATCGAGCTTAACGCTGTGTGTAATAAAAATTACTTAGCTCGCTGTCGGGTTAGCTTCTCTAAAACCCAAGAAAGTTTTTTAATTTTGTAAACACTAAGCGTAAGTCTTCCTCCTATCCTCCTTGTCTATCTTATGAAAATTCGAAAGAAAATTCTGGTCAAGCGATCGCTGATCTATTTGCTTCATTTTTTCAACTACATATTCTTCTTCTTCCTACTCTAACGCGCCCTATCCTTACAGCCTGTCTCGGTCA
This sequence comes from Drosophila immigrans, assembly GCA_963583835.1. Classification (NCBI taxonomy): domain Eukaryota; kingdom Metazoa; phylum Arthropoda; class Insecta; order Diptera; family Drosophilidae; genus Drosophila; species Drosophila immigrans. The sequence continues at coordinate 19,022,619 of OY757143.1, read as the reverse complement.
AATTGTATCTTCAGTCCCTTAATGAGTGAGGAGTCTCTGATTCGATATCTTCAAATGGTTAAGTTGGTGTTTTCGCCCGGTCCGGATGGAGTTCCTGGCTGTGTACTTCGGTAAGGAGCCGAGGATTTATGCAGACCGTTGCTTAAATTATTTGGTTTATCGCTTGACTTTTCCCTCTTTATGGAAGGAGTCTTTCATTATTCCTCTGCATAAGAAGGGAAGTAAGTCTGGCGCCAAAAACTATAGAGGGATATGTAAATTGCAATACCAAAAGTTTTTGAGAAGATATTAACAAGTCACTTACAACTTTTATGTAGTTCTATTATTTCCCCCTACCAGCACGGATTTGTGAAACATAGATCCACTGTTACTAATCTTCTTGAGCTTTCTTCGTTCGTTAACCAGGGTTTCCTTAAAAACGAACAAACTGACGTCATCTATACCGATTTTAGTAAAGCCTTTGGCTCAGTAAAACATTCTCTTTTGTTATATAAGCTTGACTTAATTGGATTTCCCAATAATTTGATTTTAATAATTTTCTTTTTTGGGGTAGACTGGGAGGAAGCATATAAGGTAAAGTTGCTGATCGCATTCAACTTGGCGAATGCCAGCGCGATCCTTATACTGCTTTCTTCAAGTCGACGCACTACCTCCACGTGGTTCTCCCTGGAATGTCGCTCAACATCCGTTGTGTGGCATGCCAAAGTGCGCGGCGGGAGTCCTGGCTCTTCAAACTAGGTTGTGGCGTAGGACTTGAAATCCACCCACGTAAAAACCAAAAATTCAGTGAAGGAAAGAGAAGCCTCGGATAGACACCGGACTAAAGATAACGACCATAAGAACCGAACAAAGGACAATGATTTGAGAGTATGCACCTGGAATGTGCGAACATTGTACAGACCGGGTGCTGCTCAACAACTAGCGGATACCCTCAATAAGTGTAGGGCTGACATCACTGCCATCCAGGAAATGCGATGGATAGGACAAGGTTGCGTGAAGAAGAAGGACTGTGACATATACTATAGCTGCCATCCAGACCGGCATGAATTTGGCTGTGGATTTGTTGTAGGCTCTCGATTGAGGCGCCGGGTCTCTCATTTTACTCCAATAAATGAGAGAATAGCAACAATCCGGGTTACAGCCAAATTCTTCAACATCACTCTGATATGCGTACATGCCCCCACCGAGGAAAAAGACGATGTCGCCAAGGATAACTTCTATGCGGAGCTCGACCGAGCATACGGCCGCTGCCCATCTCATGACATTAAAATCCTCCTCGGAGACTTTAATGCCAAGGTTGGGCGGGAAGGTATCTTTGGTGCCACCGTGGGGCGATATAGTCTGCATGAGACCACTTCGAGCAATGGTCTCAGGCTAGTAGGCTTCGCAGCAGCGCATAACATGGTGGTGCGTAGTACAAGTTTCCGTCATTTGGACATTCATAAGGCATCTTGGCTCTCTCCGGATCGACTGACCAAAAATCAGATCGACCATGTTGTGATTGACGGAAGGCATGCATCTAGCATACTTGACGTGCGAACATGGCGGGGTCCTAACATAGACTCCGACCATTACCTTGTCGCAGCCAAGGTACGCATGCGGCTAAGTGCGACGAAGATCGCGCGCCGAGGTATGCCGAGAAGGCTGGACGTCGGGAAGCTGCAATCACAACAGGTGAAGGAAACATTCTCCACTCGTGTCTCGGACCTACTGGGACAGACAACTCAAAGACCTGAGGACATTGGCTCTATGTGGGCGCACATAGTGAACTCCTTGAAGGCTTCGGCGGAAGAGGTACTAGGATTCCGGCCCTCACCTAAGAGGAACCCATGGTACGATCAGGAGTGTCGTGACGCAACAGCTGCAAAGGACGTGGCGTACAGAAGAACATTGCAGGCTGGGGCGACACGACGTATAGTCGAAGTATACAGGTCAATGAGAAGGGATGAGAAACGCCTTTTCAGACGCAAGAAACGAGAACACGAAAGGCGTGAGTGCGAGAATGTAGAGAGTTGCAGATGCCGGAACGAAGCTCGGAACTTCTACCAGAGGGTTAAGCGTCTAACCCAAGGCCACAAGACGGTAGGAGTTTCTTGCAGGGATGACAACGGAAACTTGGTCACAGACGCGGAGGTTGTGCTGAGGTTATGGAGGGATCACTTCTCAAGGCTTTTGGATGGAGACAACGACGACCTTGACGATGGCGATCCACGAACCCCAATCTTTGGTACTGACACAGAAGTACCAATCCCGAGCCATATCGAAGTCAGTGCGGCGATACAGCGCCTTAAGAACAAAAAGGCTGCTGGAGCTGATGGCTTACCAGCTGAGCTTTTTAAGGCTGGTGGTGATTTGTTGGTAGGGTGCATGCACCAACTAATCAGCAAGATATGGCTCACAGAGAGCATGCCCGAAGATTGGAACCTCAGCATGATCTGTCCTATCCTGAAGAAGGGTGATGCCACAGTGCGCTCCAATTACCGTGGCATTAGTCTTCTTTCGGTCGCATATAAGGTCCTAACGAGCGTATTATGTGAAAAACTGAAACCTCACGCCGAAGCACTGATTGGACCTTATCAGTGCGGTTTCAGGCCTGGAAAATCTACGATTGACCAGATATTCACATTGCGCCAAATCCTGGAGAAGTCGTACGAAAGTCAGATAGACACCTTTCATCTTTTCGTCGACTACAAGGCAGCTTTTGATAGCCCCCGACGAGATCACCTATATGCCGCCATGTCTGAGCTTGGTATTCCAGCAAAGCTTACGCGGCTTTGCAGAATGACGTTGAGCAACACCATCAGCTCCGTCAAAGTAGGAAATGACCATTCCGAAACCTTTAGTACCAAGTGTGGTCTCAGACAAGGTGACTCGTTGTCTTGTATGCTCTTCAATATCCTAATGGAGAGTATTATAAGGAAGGCTGGTGTGCATCGGACGGGCACAATATTGACAAATAGATGTGTCCAGTTGCTTGGGTATGCCGATGATATTGATATCATTGGGCGTACCAAGCGTGACGTTACAGCAGCCTTTGGGGCTATTGAAAAAGAATCGGCTAAAGCTGGTCTGGCAGTGAACATGAGTAAGACAAAGTTTATGGTATGCTCGAGCAGGGAATCGCGGCGACAAGATTCTCAGCTAGTAGCGGGCAGCTATAACTTCGAGTCCGTCAAGGAGTTTATCTATCTTGGCACTGCTATGACCAGCTCGAATGATGTCAGTCTAGAGATCAAGCGGAGAATCACTCTTGCCAACAGGTGTTACTATGGGCTCAGTAGGCAAATGAGTAGTAGACACCTCTCTCGACACACAAAACTTACACTTTACAAGACGCTCATCGTGCCGGTACTATTATATGGTGCAGAGTGTTGGACCTTGACACAGGCAGATGCAGCCGCTCTTGGTGTGTTCGAGAGAAAGATTCTCCGCAAGATCTTTGGTCCGATTTGCATCGGGGATACATATCGCATCAGATGGAACCATGAGCTGTATGAGCTTTACGGCGATATGGATGTAGTCAGCAGAGTTAGGAGCCATAGACTTCGCTGGCTGGGTCATATTGCTCGTATGGAGGAAGACGCTCCAGCTCGAAAGGTATTTGATGCGGTTGTGGTCGGCAATCGGAGGAGAGGAAGACCCCGGATGCGTTGGCAGGACCAGGTGATGGAAGCTCTGTCCTCACTTGGTGTTACCAACTGGAGGAGACGTGCTCAGGACAGAAGCGCGTGGAGGCAACTATTTCAGGCCGTGACCCGATAGGGTTGTGATGGCCAAATAATAATAATAATAATAATAATTTTCTTTCTAATACATTCCGGATTACCTCTGGAGTTCCCCAGGGTAGCCATCTCGGACCCTTACTTTTCACGTTGTTCATAAATGATCTACCTACTGTTTTGACGCAATCTCGCGTACTAATGTATACAGATGATGTTAAAATATGCCTGCAGTACAGGGATTGGCCATGCCATATCAAGTTGCAGAGAGATCTTGACTCTTTTCTGTCGTGATGTAAAGTGAAATTGTTAAATTTAAACTGCTCTAAATGTGATGTGATGTCCTTCCATAGAGTTAATCCACATTTGGCCGCTTACTTACTGAACGGTAACGATCTTAAAAGAATTTCTGCTGTTGATGATCTAGGTATTCTCCTATATCATAAACTTAAATTTTCTGACCACATTTCTAGAACGGTTAATAAAGCTGTCTGTTCTCGATTTCATTAAGAGGTGGTCAAAGGAATTTGATGACCCTTATATTACTAAGACCCTTTATACTTCACTTGTTCGTCCGATTCTGGAATATGGTTCGTGGGTATGGTCTCCACAGTATTCTGTGCACCAGGATCGCATCGAATATGTTTAAAAACAATTTCTCTTATTTGCTTTGCGTGGCTTGAACTGGAACGCTGAAGTGAGATTGCCATCATATAGTAGTAGACTTCTTTTAATAAACCTTCCTTCTTTATCTATCCGTAGAATTATGCTTGGCATTTCATTTATTTTTAATCTTATTAATGGCATACTATGTACGTCAACATCCAACTAACAAATATATAATAATACTATTACTTAAACTTAAACTTACTTTTTTATGTTTGGATATTGATTTGTTAATAACCGGTTGAGTTCCAAGAATGTTGGCGGTTTCAGTTTTAATAAGCGAAAGCTTTAAAAAAAATGTTTTAAATATTCCATCTGCAAATATTTTTGTAAACTCTTATTTCCCAAAAGGACGGAAGAGTTGGAGACAAAAAAAGGAAGAATAGACGTTCCCACACTCCAAGGTGCTGAGCAAACGATAATTAACGTTTGCGTTCTACTTCTAATGAGGCTCTCTTTCAATGCTAGTGTGTGCTGACAACGCTATGTGTTGAGCACTGATATCACAAATAGAGGTGAGTCCCTTTTTGAATTCATACTGCTCACGAATCCTAAAGTAATTAGCGGGTCTACCTACCCCACATTCCGCAATAAGAAACGCGCAGATGTTATTGACGTAATCCGACACGTATCCAATCAGTGCTTCTTTTCGGACCACTACAGGATATTATCTGGTGGTAAGATGATGCTTATTGGACATTGTTGTGCTAACGCTGGTAGTGTGCGTGGTATCAAGCGCAAGTGGCACCAAGCGCAACACGTAGCATGTGATTATTTCACAGTTAATTTGCTTGTGTAACAAGATAACACATTGAATTTTGCTAAGATCTCCATGTTTATACCCGCTACCCATAGGGTAGAAGGGTATTATGACTTAGTGCCAACAGAAAATGTATGTAACAGGCAGAAGGAGGCATCTCCGACCACATAAACTATATATATTCTTGATCAGTGTCAACAGCCAAGACGATATAGCCATGTCCGTCTGTCCGTCTGTCCGTCTGTATGAACACCTAGATCTCAGAGACTATAAGAGCTAGAGCTACCAAATTTGGGGACAGTACTCCTATAGGTCCTACGCAGATCAAGTTTATTTCAAAAGTTGGATGCCACGCCCCTTTCCGCCCCCAAAAGTCTGTAAAAGCCGTAATAATAGACCTAGAGCATGAATTTTGGTATGCATAATAATAATTATATTCTCAATGATTCCTGTGAATTTGGTTGAGATCGAATGAAAAACAAGGAAGTTATTAAAGAATAAATTTTATATGCAAAATTCACTTGCAGCTGCCCGCGCTTTGTTTGTTTAGTTGACAGTGTGACCATAACGGTGTTGTGGATTTTTACCCGCTATTTTCAAATATATACAAAAAAACAAGTTTTAGTATATTTGGTATATTTTTTGTTAAAATATCATTTAAGTTTTTTGTTTTCTCTCGAAATGGGTTGCGGGTATCATACGGTCGAGCACTCTCGACTGTAGCTTTCTTACTTGTTTTTTTTAAATTTAATGTGCATGTCAACTAAATAACATTCGAAAATGAAAATTCATTTATATTTATCATTATTGTTTTGATGCTGCGGATCTGAAAAACGTCGGAAAGGGAATTAAGTTTGGGAATGGTGGGCGTTGTGTATAAGATGGAATTAAATGAATAGGATGAATGGGAAAACCTGGGCCGAGTGGTAGTAAAGGAGGCAAAGTTGATAGAATTGGAAGAGGGTGCAATAAGGGAGGGAAAGGTAACGCAACATTAGGAGGATGTGGAATTGGCAACGCAGGTGGGCGAGGCAATGCTGGCAAATGTGGAATTACAAAAGGCGGTCGAGGTATTCGGTGATGGTGAATGTGATGGTGATGATGGTTTAATTCAGAAGGTGCAAAAGGCGTTGTAGCTTCCGTAGTTGTAGGCGTTGTGGCTTCTGTAGTTGTAACAGTTGACGTTGGTGTTGTGGCTTCTGTAGTTGTTACAGTTGAAGTTGGTGTTGTGGCTTCTGTAGTCGTAATAGTAGAAGTTGGGGTTGTGGCTTCTGTAGATGTTACAGTTGATGTTGGTGTTGTGGCTTCTGTAGATGTTACAGTTGAAGTTGGTGTTGTGGCTTCTGTAGATGTTACAGTTGAAGTTGGTGTTGTGGCTTCTGTAGATGTTACAGTTGAAGTTGGTGTTGTGGCTTCTGTAGTCGTAATAGTAGAAGTTGGGGTTGTGGCTTCTGTAGATGTTACAGTTGATGTTGGTGTTGTGGCTTCTGTAGATGTTACAGTTGAAGTTGGGGTTGTGGCTTCTGTAGTTGTTACAGTTGATGTTGGTGTTGTGGCTTCTGTAGATGTTACAGTTGAAGTTGGTGTTGTGGCTTCTGTAGATGTTACAGTTGAAGTTGGTGTTGTGGCTTCTGTAGTCGTAATAGTAGAAGTTGGGGTTGTGGCTTCTGTAGTTGTTACAGTTGATGTTGGTGTTGTGGCTTCTGTAGATGTTACAGTTGAAGTTGGTGTTGTGGCTTCTGTAGTTGTTACAGTTGATGTTGGTGTTGTGGCTTCTGTAGTTGTTACAGTTGAAGTTGGTGTTGTGGCTTCTGTAGTCGTAATAGTAGAAGTTGGGGTTGTGGCTTCTGTAGTTGTTACAGTTGAAGTTGGTGTTGTGGCTTCTGTAGTTGTTACAGTTGAAGTTGGTGTTGTGGCTTCTGTAGTCGTAATAGTAGAAGTTGGGGTTGTGGCTTCTGTAGTTGTTACAGTTGATGTTGGTGTTGTGGCTTCTGTAGATGTTACAGTTGAAGTTGGTGTTGTGGCTTCTGTAGATGTTACAGTTGAAGTTGGTGTTGTGGCTTCTGTAGATGTTACAGTTGAAGTTGGTGTTGTGGCTTCTGTAGTCGTAATAGTAGAAGTTGGGGTTGTGGCTTCTGTAGTTGTTACAGTTGATGTTGGTGTTGTGGCTTCTGTAGATGTTACAGTTGAAGTTGGTGTTGTGGCTTCTGTTGTTGTTACAGTTGAAGTTGGTGTTGTGGCTTCTGTAGTCGTAAAAGTAGAAGTTGGGGTTGTGGCTTCTGTAGTTGTTACAGTTGATGTTGGTGTTGTGGCTTCTGTAGTCGTAATAGTAGAAGTTGGGGTTGTGGCTTCTGTAGTTGTTACAGTTGATGTTGGTGTTGTGGCTTCTGTAGATGTTACAGTTGAAGTTGGTGTTGTGGCTTCTGTTGTTGTTACAGTTGAAGTTGGTGTTGTGGCTTCTGTAGTTGTTACAGTTGAAGTTGGTGTTGTGGCTTCTGTAGTCGTAATAGTAGAAGTTGGGGTTGTGGCTTCTGTAGATGTTGAAGTTGAAGTTGGTGTTGTGGCTTCTGTAGATGTTACAGTTGAAGTTGGTGTTGTGGCTTCTGTAGATGTTACAGTTGAAGTTGGTGTTGTGGCTTCTGTAGTCGTAATAGTAGAAGTTGGGGTTGTGGCTTCTGTAGTTGTTACAGTTGATGTTGGTGTTGTGGCTTCTGTAGTCGTAATAGTAGAAGTTGGGGTTGTGGCTTCTGTAGTTGTTACAGTTGATGTTGGTGTTGTGGCTTCTGTAGATGTTACAGTTGAAGTTGGTGTTGTGGCTTCTGTAGTTGTTGAAGTTGAAGTTGGTGGTGTGGCTTCTGTAGTTGTTACAGTTGAAGTTGGTATTGTGGCTTCTGTAGTTGTTGAAGTTGAAGTTGGTGTTGTGGCTTCTGTAGTTGTTACAGTTGAAGTTGGTGCTGTGGCTTCTGTAGTCGTAATAGTAGAAGTTGGTGTTGTGACTTCTGTAGTTGTTACAGTTGATGTTGGTGTTGTGGCTTCTGTAGACGTAATAGTAGAAGTTGGGGTTGTGGCTTCTGTAGTTGTTACAGTTGATGTTGGAGTGGTGGCTTCTGTAGTTGTTACAGTTGAAGTTGGTGTTGTCGCTTCTGTAGTTGTTACAGTTGATGTTGGAGTGGTGTCTTCTGTAGTTGTTACAGTTGAAGTTGGTGTTGCGGCTTCTGAAGTCGTAATAGTAGAAGTTGGGGTTGTGGCTTCCGTAGTTGATACAGTTGATGTTGGAGTGGTGGCTTCTGTAGCTGTTATAGTTGACGTTGGTGTGGTTGATTCTGTTGTTGTAACAGTCGAAGTTGGTGTTATAGCTTCTGTAGTTGTTACTGTGGAAGTTGGTGTTGTGGCTTCTGTAGTTGTTACAGTTGAAGTTGGTGTTGTGGCTTCTGTAGTCGTAATAGTAGAAGTTGGTGTTGTGGCTTCTGTAGATGTTACAGTTGAAGTTGGTGTTGTGGCTTCTGTAGTCGTAATAGTAGAAGTTGGGGTTGTGGCTTCTGTAGTTGTTACAGTTGATGTTGGTGTTGTGGCTTCTGTAGTCGTAATAGTAGAAGTTGGGGTTGTGGCTTCTGTAGTTGTTATAGTTGACGTTGGTGTGGTTGATTCTGTTGTTGTAACAGTCGAAGTTGGTGTTATAGCTTCTGTAGTTGTTACTGTGGAAGTTGGTGTTGTGGCTTCTGTTGTTGTTACAGTTGACGTTGGTGTGGTTGATTCTGTTGTTGTGACAGTCGAAAGTGGCGTTGTTTCTGTAGTTGTTAATTCAGTTGTTGGGGTTGTGGATACAGTAGTTGTAATTGTTGAAGTAGGTGTAGTTGTAAGAGTTAAACATATTGGCAAATTTGGATAAATAGAACACAATGTTGATAAGCATTCTGTCCAAAATGGTAACAAATCACAAAATCCTTGCGTTGTCGCTATTGGTGATTGTGTTGTCGTTTCCGTTGTGATCTGCCGTGCATAATTAGAAAATTGATTGGACTTTTTTTCAGCAACGACTTCATATAGTGCAAGGACTAAAAAAAACCTGAAATTCTAAATAATATTTGGATAGTTTTAATAAACAATAAATAATATGAATTGCGTTAATAAGATCTTTAAGCTTCTTACCATATTGAATTTCTGATAGCAACTGGATTTTTTTCGGTCATCTATACCTATTTATATTCACGTTGTGGTATGCATAACCTTATGTTATCTTTATTGTTAAACATAAATTTTAAAAATGCTTTTAGAAAAATGTCGCCGAATTTTAATGGAATTTTCTTTATCTGAAAAAGGTGAATCATAAATTATTAAGGTTATGTAAGGTTAAGCTGCCATTTTGCTGTTTCTCAGAATTCGAATAAATAAATAATTTATTAGCTCAGCAAATGCGCTTAAACAGATATCCAAAGCTCAAATATTATTTTTCCGCATTACTTAAAACTCAATTTTATTCTGGAAGTAGTTGTCATAAATACATATATGTTGATTAATGCAACAAAAAATTTAAAACCTATACATACAATGTTGAATGTGTATTGTATGCCATTGACACATGTTGCTAACCTATTAAAGTGGCACGCTCTTGAAAGGAATTAAAATTCTCCTGCCGTGTTACCATTGGATTATGGGGTAAATGACCACTTTTTTCTTTCAAAAGTTAAAAAACGCAAAAAAATGCTGGGATTGACAAAAACCTGACAGATTTTCTGTTAGCTGCTGTTTTCAATTTTTTCTGCTGAAGCCGTTGAAGACCTGCCAGATCTCTCAGGAAACTGATAAAACGGGAACACTGATATCGACAGCCTTTTCGTAGTGTACATAGTTTTAGATCTTACAATTAGCCTTAAGAAATTTTGTGGAGTATTATAATCGTGACAACACTTTCTTCAATGGACCACGTCAATAACAGTACTTGCAAAGCAATGCATTGCTTGGTGGCGTAATAAAGTTGCTATAAAAATTATATCTTTTTATCACACTATTTCACTCAAATTTTTTTTTCACAAGTGTGCGAAAGAGCACAGCTACATCTACGGCAATACCTTTAAAGAATACCTTCGAAGGCTGTAGTGAGCGTGTCTAACGAACATTTTTATATTTTCTGCAAAGTTCTTTTATAGAAGCTGGAGCCTCTAAAATTAGTTTAGGGTAGACGATTTGAAAGATTTTGTTCAGTCAATACCATCAATACAAATCGATCCCATACAAAAGCATTGGAGAGGGGTTTATTAACGTCCATTTTGGACGTGAGTACTACCAATTCGTATTAAAGTATTTTAATGTGGTATATACCCATACTGGTAATTTTTTTAATTTACCGTGATTTTGAAAATAAATTGCAAATAAAGAAGAGGCAGATAACGAAATGGATAGTAAAGTATTATAGTTTTAAGTGCAACATTATTTTAGAATACACTTTTTGTTAACGTACTACCAAGATGTTGCAAGGCGTTAGTTTGGAATGAAAACTCTACACATATCTTTCTAAATTTGTGGATGGATAACGTCAAAGGACTGCTTTGAGTTGAAAAGAACACACACAGTTATAGCTAGTTAAACCCGCAGCTTTTCTCGCGTTACAATTTGTTTTAATATAATTATTTTTATTTTCATGGAGTTGACCTAACATATTTTCTTTTTGAAAACTCGTATAGTATTGTGTGATAAACGTGAAAAATGGTATAATTTCTAAAGCATTTTAAGACTGGTACAAAGACAAATGGTTGATTTCTTAAAATAAGTAAGTGAAAATTGATTGCATTTTTATTGCTCGAACGTAACAGGTGGGCTGATAAGTCCCCGGTCTAACAAAGAAAAACACATTTTTTTGTCAAAGTTCGTTTTTATTATTTAACATAGTTCCCTTCAAGAGCGATACAACGATTATAGCGACCTTCCAATTTTTTGATACCATTTTGGTAGTACTCCTTCGTTTTGCCTCAAAATAGGCCTCATTTTCGGAGATCACCTCTTCATTGCAGCCAAATTTTTTCCCTGCGAGCATCCCTTTGAGGTCTAAGAACAAGAAAAAGTCGCTGGGGGCCAGATCTGGAGAATACGGTGGGTGGGGAAGCAATTCGAAGCCCAATTCATGAATTTTTGCCATCGTTCTCAATGACTTGTGGCATGGTGCGTTTTTGGTCAAATGTGAGCTCGCGCGGCACCCATTTTGCACAGAGCTTCCGCATATCCAAATGTTGATGAATGATATGACCAACACGTTCCTTTGATATCTTTAAGGCCTCTGCTATCTCGATCAACTTTATTTTATGGTCATTCAAAATCATTTTGTGGATTTTTTTGATATTTTCGACGGTAACCACCTCTTTCGGGTGTCCACTACGTTCACCGTCCTCCGTGCTCATTTCACCACGCTTGAATTTTGCATTCCAATCAATTATTGTTGATTTCCCTGGGGCAGACTCCGGAAACTCATTATCAAGCCAAGTTTTCGCTTCCACTGTATTTTTTCCCTTCAGAAAACAGTATTTTATCAAAACACGAAACTCCTTTTTTTCCATTTTTTTCACAATAACAAAAGTTGCTTCACAAAAGACGCTCTATCTCACAAACCAATTGACTAACAGACGTCAAATCTTGACACGAATCATTTGAAGGTTAGAACTATATAAAAATAATATGCATTCAATACTAGCGACGCCATCTCTGTGTCAGACCGGGGACTTATCAGCCAACCTGTTATGATACCCGCAACCCATTTCGAAAGAAAACAAAAAATTTAAATTACATTTTAACAAAAAATATACCAAAGAACATACTGAAACTTGTTTTTTTGTATATATTTGAAAATATCAGGTAAAAATCCACAATACCGACATGGTCACACTGTCAACTAAACAAACAAAGCGCGAGCAGCTGCAAGTGAATTTTGCATATAAAATTGATTCATTAATAACTTCCTTGTTTTTCATTCGATCTCAACTAAATTCACAGGAATCATTGAGAATATAAGTATTATTATGCATACCAAAATTCAATTCTAGCTCTTATTATTCTTACGGCTTTTACAGCTTTTGGGGGCGGAAAGGGGCGTGGCAAAAATCTAAAACAAACTCTAGCTCTTATAGTTTCTGAGATCTAGGTGCTCATATAGACGGACAGACGGACATGGCTATATCGTCTCGGCTGTTGACACTGATCAAGAATGTATCTACTTTATATGATCGGAGATGCCTCCTTCTGCCTGTTACATACATTTTCTGTTGGCACTAAGTTATAATACCCTACCCTACCCTATGGGTAGCGGGTATAAACAGTGGTCTTTTAGGTCTCGTCCAAGCCGGCTTTTATGTTTGACAGAGTCATCATCTGAATATCGGACCATTGTCTATTTGTTTGCCATTTCGAGATCGTCTGTTTGCGGCAATCTAATGAATTTTGCAATGAAGTGCTCATAACCATGGGTCCCACATATTTGTCATAAAATTTCCTTACAAAAGAAAAGTTATAAGATTGTGTGGAAGGATTCAAGAAGCTCGGATTTAAACAGTGCCTTGTAGCCATGGGTATGATAACTTTGGAAGTTTCTATGGGATTCGATCAAACTTTTATTTATTTATGTTTTATACAGACAGATGTCATATAGAGATAAGACCACAAGCTGAAGACGTAGTAGACTACTACAACTATAAAGGAAGGTCTCTATTGTATTATTTGCACTTGTTGACTACAGGTACTTTATCTAATAAATAGCGTAAAATTTATGTTCGCCAATGTTGGTTAACGCGGACGTTGTTATGACTCTAGTATACACTGCCGCTCAACTGAATAGGTTCATGATCTCAGAGGTAGGAATTTGTCCATAATTCCTAAACCAGTATTCCGATTTCCATAATTTTTATACCCGCTATCCATAGGGTAGAAGGGTGTTATAACTTAGTGCCAACAGAAAATTTAAGTAACAGGCAGAAGGAGCCATCTCCGACCCCATAAAGTATATATATTCTTGATCAGTGTCAACAGCCGAGACGATATAGCCATGTCCGTCTATCCGTATGAACACCTAGATCTCAGAGACTATAAGACGTAGAGACACCAAATTTGGTACATAGGTTCCTGCATTCCTTGCGCTGATCAAGTTTTTTTCAAAAGTTGGATGCCACGCCCCCTTCGCCCACAATATGCATAAATCTAGAACAAGTCAAGTTTTTTTTATTGAAATCGAGTTTAACTCTAAAAGTTCTTTGTGTAATGATGTGTAATTTGGGAAACTATCGCTGCTAATATAATAATATACCCTGTAACAAAAGTTATTTGTAAAATTATTTATCAAAATAAATGTGCCCAATTCATATGGAAGTCTAAAGTGTGTGACTGATCTAGAGATATCAAATTTGGTGGCATTGTTTATGTTGTTTTAGAGTTTTGCCAGGCCCCTTTCCGCCCCCAAAAACTGGAAAAGCCATAATAATGGACCTAGATCATTGAATTTTGGTATGCACAATAATAATTATAGTCTCAATGATTCCTGTGTTTATTCCAGTTATTAAAGAATCAATTTTATATGCAAAATTCATTTGCTGCTGCTCGCGCTTTGCTTGTTTAATTGACAGTGTGACCATGTCGGTATGTTATGGATTTGTTTCAAATATATACATAAAACAAGTAAGAAAGCTACAGTCGAGAGTGCTCGACCGTATGATACCCGCAACCCATTTCGAGAGAAAACAAAAAACTTAAATGATATTTTAACAACAAATATACCAAATATACTAAAAGTTGTTTTTTGAATATATTTGAAATAGCGAATAAAAATCCACAACACCATTATGGTCACACTGTCAACTAAACAAACAAAGCGCGGGCAGCTGCAAGTGAATTTTGCATACAAAATTGATTCTTTAATAACTTCCTTGTTTTTCATTCGATCTCAACCAAATTCACAGAAATCATTGAGAATATAATTATTATTATGCATACCAAAATTCATTGCTCTAGGTCTATTATTACGGCTTTTACAGACTTTTGGGGGCGGAAAGGGGCGTGGCATACAACTTTTGGAATAAACTTGATCTGCGTAGGACCTATAGGAGTACTGTCTCCAAATTTGGTAGCTCTAGCTCTTATAGTCTCTGAGATCTAGGTGTTCATACAGACGGACATGGCTATATCGTCTCGGCTGTTGACACTGATCAATAATATATATAGTTTATGTGGTCGGAGATGCCTCCTTCTGCCTGTTACATACATTTTCTGTTGGCACTAAGTTATAATACCCTTCTACCCTATGGGTAGCGGGTATAAAAATATTGTTAAAATATTTAAGTTTTTTGTTTTCTCTCGAAATGGCTTGCGGGTATCATACAGTCGAGCACTCTCGACTATAGCTTTCTTACTTTTTTTTTTTTTATTTAATTCTTAAATCATATTAGAATAAAACCCCGAAGTACGATGTTCAAAAACATATTATTTATTTTATCTTCTGAGAGTGTATCAGAATTAGTGATTTTTTTTTCGTTCAACTGAATAGGTTCAACCTATAAAAATAAAAATTATGTTATGTAACAAACTTAAGACTATTTTCATATTTTTGGCTCTTAGCTTATATTTAGAACATTTTCAAAGTAATTTCAAATAAGTTTAATTATGCGTGAATCTTCCGTTGTAAGAAATAACTTAAAATACACGATCGTGTATTTCAGGTGAATATGGAGGCCATTTGAGAAAGTCCACCTTCTGAGCCTTAATCCACTCTTTTACCACCCTGGCTGTATGAATGGGAGCGTTATCGTGCTGGTAAGTCCATTCCATAGTGTGAAAAATATCGGAATAATGTGGAAACGCAGTCTGAATGATAGATTTGTAGGTTTCCGAGTTCATTTTGGAGGTAACAAATTTAAGTTCGCAAGTGCCAAAAACTGACATCGACCCCCACACCATTACACCTCCCTCACAGCTATAGTGACGGCTCAGGAAATGCTCTTCCTTTCGAAGATTGTGATAATAATAGTTATACCCATGAGGACCATCAGGTTTTTTTTTAAGTTTCATTCGTTTTAAATGTTCAGCCGACGAAATCACACGTTTAACAGTAGACATACTGGCTGTAACACCTCAAATTTCTTTAATTTAAATTGGACGCAGCTCGTACAATATGCCTCCTGTCTGCCGCAGAGGTGGCGTGTTTGACTCCGCCATTCATGTTTTGGCCGTATTCTGCCTTGTTTCTTAATAAATTACTCACAACATTTTGGCTCCGTCAAATTTGTTGAGCAATTTTATGATGGCTAAGACCACTTTTGCGATAGGCTTCGATTTGGCCTCTTTCATACTCGGTTAATTGCTCCCCGCGTCCCAATTTTCATTAAATTTAAAGAAAATATATTAAATTAAAAATTTGCATCGAAAATGGGTCACCACATCCAAGCCAAGTTTCACCGCAAACTAAAAATATTTCAGTTGAACCTAATCAGTTGAGCCAAAAAATTGCACAGAAATTAGCGAAAGAAATTATAAAACAGAATATGCAAAGTAACGGTACTTAGCAAACGGTTCTTTACTAGCTCACACTGATTGACACAAATATAGAGTTGCACGAAATTTCAAAAAACATGCGTACGAATCCCTTCACTGTAGGTTTGTCTGAGGAACAGCGTGATTTTAATTACAATTTGTCCAAGAGTCGACGAGTAGTAGAAAACGCTAGATTCAGACGGATAGGCAAGGGGCTTGATAATCATATCATTAAAGCCAACGCTATTATCCTCCAATGTTGCATTTTGCATAACTAATAGAGTTATTCAAGAAAAATTGACATGCATTGGGGAATGTGAACAACCCGAAAATATTATTTGGGTGGGCAACTACAATGAAGAAGCTGAGATTATATGAAGCGCCATAAGATAGAATTTCATGCAACAGCATTAATAAATAAAAAACAAATATGTACAGTGGGGAGCAAAAGTGAGTACATGTTTTCATATTTCACATTTCGGAGCGAATGATGAAGAAAACAGTAAGGTAAATGGAAAAAAAGTTTATTAGGTTTATTCAATATATAATTTACCATACATTAACAAGAAAATATCAACGAAGAGGTGCACAAAGAAGAGAAGAACACTTGAAAACAAAAACATCTCGTATGTACTCATTTATGTACCTTTGACATTTTTAACATCTTATCTTCAAAAGAATCTATAATTTACCGTTAATTGACGTTGAGAATTCTATAATAACTCTTACCGAGAAAGGCTGTTCGTCCCGGTTAATATCTAGTAAACATGGAATAAGTCATTCGGTGGTCATGAGTCCTGAAAAGAAGCAATGTTTCGGTTGGATCCCCTCTTAGGGGCCGTACTCGACTTTTAACAGATGCGGATGCTCGTCATATTATATCTAATATGAGAAAGGACAAGTTCTTAACATCTGCCTAACAACATGTTAAAATCCGCTTAGGCAGATGTCAGAGTGCGCGCGGGAAGCGAAGAGTAGCGAGAAGTGGAGCGAAGCGAGAAGCGACGAGTAAAGCGAGAAGATGGCAGAGTGAGAGCTTTGCGAGAAGCGAATTACGTTGCTTTTTTTAGTTATCATTGTGAACGAGATGGATTCAGACGAGGACTTTTTTGCTTCAAGTGCAACAATTCAATTTATGTTAAAAAAAACTGGCGTCCACCCGCTTAACAGAAATAGAGATAAAAAAGGCGAATTCATCAATTTATATGATGATTTAAGAAAACACCCAGAAAAGTTTTTTAACTATTCGCGGATGAGTATTTCGACGTTTGATTACATATTAAATAAAATAAGCAATCGATTGGAGAAGCGTTGGCCAAATTTCGTGACAAACCCCATACTGCCCGCCCAAAAATTAATAATAACACTAAGGTAAGTTTTTAATATATTTCAAATATATTTATTATGTATGTATTATAATTAGGTTACACGATATTTAAAGTATTAAATCAAATTACATCTAAGTAGTGTCGGAATTATTATTTTGAAACGAAAAATTAAAAATGTTTTTTTGTATTTCCATACGGCATAATAATTTCTTCATCGGGTCCATTTTCCGCATATACGGTATCAGACTTTCGAAAAATGCCCAGTCGTCGTCTTTCTGCGTGTTATTTATTTTCTTTTCAAGCAACATTAATTTGTATACCAGCTACCCATAGGGTAGAAGGGTATTATAACTTAGTGCCAACAGAAAATGTATGTAACAGGCAGAAGGAGGCATCTCCGACCACATAAACTATATATATTCTTGATCAGTGTCAACAGCCGAGACGATATAGCCATGTCCGTCTGTCCGTCTGTATGAACACCTAGATCTCAGAGACTATAAGAGCTAGAGCTATAAAATTTGGGGACAGTACTCCTATAGGTCCTACGCAGATCAAGTTTATTTCAAAAGTTGAATGGCACGCCCCTTTCCGCCCCCAAAAGTCTGTAAAAGCCGTAATAATAGACCTAGAGCACTGAATTTCAGTGTGCATAATAATAATTATATTCTCTATGACTCCTGTGAATTTGGTTGAGATCGAATGAAAAACAAGGAAGTTATTAAAGAATCAATTTTGTATGCAAAATTCACTTGCAGCTGCCCGCGCTTTGTTTGTTTAGTTGACAGTGTGACCATAACGGTGTTGTGGATTTTTATTCGCTATTTTCAAATATATACAAAAAAAAACAAGTTTTAGTATATTTGGTATATTTTTTGTTAAAATATCATTTAAGTTTTTTGTTTTCTCTCGAAATGGGTTGCGGGTATCATACGGTCGAGCACTCTCGACTGTAGCTTTCTTACTTGTTTTTGCTCAATAGCCACCAATTCATCTGATGCATTTAACTTCTTGTTTTTTTTTCGGTTCGTAAATTGGCTCATCTTCAAGTAGCTCGCAAATCTGAATTAACTCCTGGGGATGATGCCTCTAAGGAAAATTCCGATGCACTGCCTAGTGCATCAAAATTGCCAACCAATTTGCGGGGTTTCATTTGATCTTTCAAAAAAAGAAGACTGTTAAAGTGAGGCCACGAAGTATAGTTGCTGTAGCTCTCCTCTGAAACTCCCGCGTCTCCAGATTTTGGAACCGGAATTTTTATACCCGCTACCCATAGGGTAGTAGGGTATTATGACTTAGTGCCAACAGAAAATGTATGTAACAGGCAGAAGGAGGCATCTCCGACCCCATAAAGTATATATATTCTTGATCAGCGTCAACAGCCGAGACGATATAGCCATGTCCGTCTGTCCGTCTGTCTGTCCGTATGAACACCTGGATCTCAGAGACTATACGACATAGAGACACCAAATTTGGCAAAAAGGTTCCTTCATACCCTACGCAAGTCAAGTTTATTTCAAAAGTTGGATGCCACGCCCCCTTCGCCCACAATAAGCATTTATCTAGAAAAAGTCAAGTTTTTTTTATGTAAATCGCGAATAACTCCAAAAGTTCTTTGTGTAATGATGTGTAATTTGGTAACCCATCTGCGATGACACTCTTAATATACCCTGTAATTTTGGTACAAATCGGATAAGTAGAACAAAAGTTATTCGTGAAATTATTTATCAAAATTTTTGTGCCCAGTGCATATGGACGTTTTAAGTGTGTGAATGACCTAGAGATATCAAATTTGGTGACAATATTCATGTAGCTCTTACGCAGATCAAGTTTGTTTTAGATTTTTGCCACGCCCCTTTCCGCCCCCAAAAACTGTAAAAGCCGTTATAATAGACCTAGAGCATTGAATTTTGGTATGAATAATAACAATGATAGTCTGAATGACTCCTGTGAATTTGGTTGAGATCGAATAAAAAACGAGGAAGTTATTAAAGAATCCATTTTGTATGCAAAATTCACTTGCAGCTGCTCACGCTTTGTTTGTTTAGTTGACAGTGTGACCATGTCGGTGTTGTGGATTTTTTCCCGCTATTTTCAAGAAAGAAAGAAAGCTACAGTCGAGAGTGCTCGACCGTATGATACCCGCAACCCATTTCGAGAGAAAACAAAAAACATAAATGATATTTTAACAAAAAATATACCAAATATACTAAAACTTAATTTTTGTATATATTTGAAAATAGCGGGTAAAATACACAACACCGCTATGGTCACACTGTCAACTTAACAAACAAAGCGCGGGCAGCTGCAAGTGAATTTTGCATATAAAATTGATTCATTAATAACTTCCTTGTTTTTCATTCGATTTCAACCAAATTCACAGGAGTCATTCAGACTATCATTGTTATTATGCATACCAAAATTCAACGCTCTAGGTTCATTATTACGGCTTTTACAGTTTTTGGGGGCGGAAAGGGGCGTGGCAAAAATCTAAAATAAACTTGATCTGCGTAAGACCTACACGAATACTGTCACCAAATTTGATATCTCTAGGTCAATCAGACACTTAAAACGTCCATATGCATTGGGAACAACAATTTTGATAAATAATTACGCGAATAACTTTTGTTCTACTAATCCGATTTTTACCAAAATTACAGGGTATATTAAGAGTGTCAAGCGCAGATGGGTTACCAGATTACACATCATTACACAAAGAACTTTTGGAGTTATACGCAATTTACATAAAAAAAAACTTGACTTTTTCTAGATTAATGCTTATTGTGGGCGAAGGGGGCGTGGCATCCAACTTTTGAAATAAACTTGATCTGCGTAGGGTATAAAGGAACATTTTTGCCGAATTTGGTGTCTCTATGTCTTATAGTCTCTGAGATCCAGGTGTTCATACGGACAGACAGACGGACAGACGGACATGGCTATATCGTCTCGGCTGTTGACGCTGATTAAGAATATATATACTTTATGGGGTCGGAGATGCCTCCTTCTGCCTGTTACATACATTTCCTGTTGGCACTAAGTCATAATACCCTTCTACCCTATGGGTAGCGGGTATAAAAAGTACTTTTCGGTAGTGCTTCAAGGAGTGGCAGATGCCAATTGCAAATTTATTGCCATTGAAGTAGGTGGCTATGGCAAGACTGTGGAACATTTAATGCATCACAACTTTATATGCAGCAGAGAGCCCGACAATTCTTTCCGCCAGATTCTTGCTTGCCTGGAACAAGCACTATGATGCCATATGTTTTTGTGGGTGATGAGGCCTATCCACTTCTCAAAAACCTTTTAAGGCCATATTCGAGAAGAGATATAAATGCAAACAACGAATATTTTAACAGTAGGCTGTCTGGAGCTCGAAGATGCATTGAATGTGCCTTTGGTATCATAACATCCAAATGGCGTCTTCTCTGGAAGCCCATTGAGACAGACCTCGATTTTCTTGATGTCATTGTGAAGAGTATATGCATTTTGCATAACACAATCATCGACCTTGAAGGGCCTTATGACATCAATATGGAAGCACAACATTTTCATATTAGCAACGAAGATCACAACGAAACATTTAATCACGTAAATTTAAGAACAGGCCAAGTAATTAGAAATACTTTTCGCGATTTTTTTTGCACCCACATACAAACCGAATAAAAATATGTAAATGTGAACAACTTGCAGTTATTAATAAATGAATACTTACTTTCAGATTCTAATGTATTGGCAATTTCTGTCCAATTTTTTTCTGCCAAGATTCTGTTGTGGTAGTTTTTGCTCTTTTGGTCCCACAAAGCTGGACGTAAAAAGACTTCGTTAATTAAATTTTCTATATTAACGTCCATTTCGTTCTGGCATTCTCTCACAAATGACACCAAATGCAAAGATAATAAACGCATGATTTTATAGTAAAACGGTATAGTAAACGGTAAATAAAGCTCACAGCTTTCAAACATGCGTGTATACAAAACAAACGGTAATTAATGCACACAAAGAACAAAAAAAATCGTACGCTCTGAGCGAGTTGAAGCGAGTTGATAAAGCGGTTTGCAAACTGCTCTCTCGCTTTGCTTTCGCTTTATCGCTTCGCTTCTCGCTTCGCTCTCACTCTGACATCTTTCGAGCGATTGCATATGAAAAAGGCTGCAGTGGGTCATCGCTCGTTCTCGCCCAATATTATCGCTTCGCTTCTCGCGCGCACTCTGACATCAGCCTAAGGCTTGCTTCTTTAGACATTAATAAAGATGTAAGTCGATGGACAGCTCGTAGGGCACTTCAAAAAATTGGATTTGTTGCAGCAGTGAACAAAAATAAACCTGCATTGTCGGATAAAAATGTCAAGGTACGTTTAAGTTTTGCCAGACAGCACCGAAATTGGTTCATAGATGACTGGAAGCGGGTAATTTGGTCTGACGAAACCAAATTTAATAGGTTTCAATCAGATGGAAAACAATATTGCTCAATATTTAAAACAAACTTGATCTGCGTAGGACCTATAAAAGTACTGTCACCAAATTTGGTAGCTCTAGCTCTTATAGTCTCTGAGATCTAGGTGCTCATACGGATATACAGACGGACATGGCTATATCGTCTCGGCTGTTGACACTGATCAAGAATATATATACTTTATGGGGTCGGAGATGCCTTCTTCTGCCTTTTACATACATTTTCTGTTGGCACTAAGTTGTAATACCCTTCTGCCCTATGGGTAGCTGGTATAAAAACATAAAAAAGGCTTTGACAAAAATCAACGTACATTTGCTTGGAATCGTTATTTGTTCTATTCTTTTCGGATGAAATGGAACGGTAAAGTACCGTTTTTTTATTTGTATACTTTACTTTGTGTTTTGGTTGATTTCTTTGGTTATTTTGTCATTTGAAAACGTATCCAATCGCGAAAACTGTCCTCCAGAAAAGAGATTCCTGTGACTGTGCGAAAATTGGTTGTAAAATATTGAAAAGAAAACAAATCCTTTGGCGAAATTGCGAAATTATTAAATTTAAGCAAGTCCACGGTCCAAACAATCTACAAAAACTTTGAGAAATCGACAACCTTTGAGAGCAAGCGGCGTAGTAACCTTCCAAACAAACTTACGTCGAGAGACATTTCCTTCATTCGCAAGGAAGACGGCCGAAATCCGAAGGTCCATGCGACTACGTTGGCCGAAGAGCTGGTGGAAAGGTCAATGATCGTGGTTCACCCACGGACAATAACAAGGACACTTAATAAAGATAGATTCCGCTGCCGAACTCCGCGCAAGAAGCCCCTGATAAGTGAGAAAAACGTGTGCTTCGCTTGGAGTTCGCCAAAAAACATTTTTTTTATTTGGACGTTGATGTGCTAACGAACAGCACCATCAAGTGGCCCAACGACACCAAGCAAGGGCTTGTTACCGCGCGGGCCGTAAGGGCGCACCACGTGGCGTGTGGCAACGGACAATCGCAAACATATTATGTAATGATGTAGTTTTTAAATTAATTAAAATATATTTTAGCTATACACACTGGACAAATGACTTAATATCAAATTTTTAAGAGCGAAAAGCGATAAAAAATATTTATTATAAAATAGTAATCATTATAGTTTGAACATTAAATGCGGAAAGGGTTATGTAAAGCATAGTTTTCACTACAAAGTGGAAGGGAAAGAGGTTAAAAGTTCCTTGTATTTCTGATCGGAATCTTAAAATTAATTAGGCTAATCAGTTCGGAAGAATCGATCTCACCACTAATAAGTAAAAGTCTACTACCATAGGAAGGTAAAGGAGTGTTAGCACTCCAGTTAAGACCCCGAAGGGCAAACAAAAGAAATTGTTTTTGTACAGACTCTATTCTTTCCTAATGAACCTTATATTGGGGACACCAAATACAAGAGCCATATTCAAGAATAGTTCGAACAAGAGAAGTATAAAGAGTTTTAGTGATGTAGGGATCATTAAATTCTTTCGACCAACGCTTAATGAAACCAAGGACACCTATTGCACGATTAGTTATAGCCTAGATGTGCTTGTCAAATTTAAGTTTGGGATCGAGCTGAATACTTAGATCTTTAACAGACTCAATACGCTCAAGAGGTTTTGCATGTAGAAAATAAGTATTGTTAAAAGGCAAACGCCTGTAAAATGACATTACGTTTACATTTATTGCAATTAAGATTTGAAAGGTTTATTTGACACCAAGATTGGAAGCTATCAAGATCAGCTTGCAGCATTTGACCAGATTGACAATCAACTGACGATAAACAAAGCTTGACATCATCAGCATACATTAACACCCGAGAAAATTTAATAATGGATGAAAGATCATTAATAAACAATGTAAATAGCAAGGGGCCAAGGTGACTCCCTTGAGGTACACCGGAAGTGACCTTAACTGATTTGGAGACTAAGCCGTTAAAATACACTTTCTGGATTCCAGATAATTAAGTTATTTGGAAATCCCAAGAGATAAAGCTTATGTAGTAATAGTGAGTGATTAACAGAGTCAAAAGCTGTACTAAAATCAGTATAAATAACATCAGTTTGCATTTTGTTTTGGAAACCATCAATTACCAAAGAAGTGAACTCCAGTAAGTTAGTGGTAGTAGATCTATATTTCATAAACCCATGCTGGCATTGTGATATAATAGATCTACAATAATGTTGTAACTGTGAGGTTATTAATTTCTCAAATAGTTTCGGAATAGCAGACAATTTTGATATTCCTCTATAATTCTCGGCATTAGATTTATTTCCTTTTTTATGGAGAGGAATAATAAAAAATTCCTTCCAATAGTTTGGAAAAGAAACATAACTCCATTGACAAATTAAAAAGAATGTATAAAGGAATTAATAAAGCCTCAGCACAATGCCTAAGCACACATGCTGGAAGTCCATCTGGCCATGGTGAAAATACAGGCCTTAGAATCTTTAAATTATTTAATAGTAAACTTTTAGTAATAAATGGTTTAAAAATGCAATGTGCGTCATTTATCTGATACGGATAAGGCAAAACCAATCGATCGATTTGAGATCTATATGTAGTTTGAAAAAAAAAGTAAACAAATCAGCAATAGACTGATTGGCTTCCGCTGTATTCTTTTCAAAAAAAACAGTCGATGGAAGCGTTGATAAACCACGCTTCATATTAACAAAGTTATAGAATCTCCTCGGATCACTGCGAAACCGCCGTCCACAATTTACGAGGTAGTCATTGTAACACTGTGTATTAAGGACAATCAAATTTGATCGCGCAATCGAATAACAAGAGAAGTTAAAGGAAGTGTTAAGATATGTCAATTCCCGTGTAAACCAAACAGGCTTGGTAGACCTATTTGGTTGACGTAACGTAATGTAGTATTAAACAGTTCAGTTGAACTATCAATGTCCCTACACTCGCAAAGAGGAGACCTGTCAGTGTTCGACAGGATCCGAGAGAGTTCATTGAAATCCGTGTTACGAAATGACGCACGTGATGCAAACTCATAGTAGAGTATGCTACACGGGTCTCAAGGTTCATCAACACTTCTAAAGTGGGATGATAAGGATCTTCAGGAAGGGATAAGGGTTCAGATCGGGAGACAGATGTAAGGGAAGGATCCAACACAAAAACCAAGTCAAGCATTCTATACAAAGAATTTGGGATAGCGCTGATTTGACTCAATGATAATTCAAACAAATTATCTATAAAATTATGCTGGGTCGCAGCATTTAAAGCGTTGGAGTCAGAATTTGATAACCAAGTCATTCCAGTAATGTTAAAATCACCAAGACTATCGCGATCAGATAGCAAAGGAGAGACAGAAAGTAAAGCCGAAAAATGTGAAGAATAGACAAAAGAATCAGAAGGTGGAGGAACATATGAACAAGTTATAAAAATACAAAAACCATGAACGGACAATTTTACAGCTACGAATTCTAAATCGACAGCACAATCAATTGTTACTAATTCAGAGGTGAAAGCAACGTCAACTGCGATTAAAACCCCACCTCCACGACGAGGAGGAGTGCGATCTCGTCTATAAATATTGTATTTACTTGAAAGGATTTCGAAGTGTAAAATGTCTGGCCTAAGCCAAGTCTCGGTCTAGTCTAAACTGTTGGAAGATGCTTGCGCTAAGTTTGGAGTTGGAAAAAATAAAAGGAGGACGCTAACTACAGACAATGCCAACAATATGATAGCAGCGTCGAGATTGTTTCTTGGACTGCGTAGCCACGTTCCATGCTTTGCACATACGATTCATTTGGCTGTGGACGATTCCATGAAGACCATTCAGTCATTTTCTCTTCACTTTAAACACAGCACAGCTGCTATGGGCGCACTACGGAAATATCAAATGGATAAAGGACTGCCAGAAGGAAGAATCAAAACAGTAATTCAAAGCGTGGACACTCGATGGAACTCGTGCTTGGATATGCTAAACGCATTCGATGCGCTAGCTGACGAAGTGGCATTTGTTTTGAGTAGACGTACCTCAGGCAACTCCCCAGAAATGCTTTCAGTGGAGGAGCTGAATATTTGTCGCGATTTGTACCATGTTCTCCAACCTTTTAAAGATGATAATGTGAGCGGAGATTCTTACGTGACCGTCAGCTTAGTGATTCCTATGATTTCAATGATTAATACAAAATTAAAAGAAGCTAATATGGTTACCGCTGAAGGCATCGTAGCAAAAGAAACCCTTCTAAAAATATCGGAAAAGCGATTGAGTGGTTTGCTGCAGAATAATGTACTGACGAAAGCTACTATGCTTGATCCTCGGTTTAAAAAAATGTACTTCGATATGCCGCTTCACGTAAAAAATGTCACCGACGAAATCATTAAACAGATGGCTAAGAATAAACAAACGGAAATGCCTTCGTCCGAACGGGAACTGGATTGCGGAGAAGAGGAAATGGAAATATTAAGCGTACAAGAAAGTTTTCTGGATCTGCACAACAGGACCATAGAACTCCGAGACTCTGTCCAGAGTTCCGAAATAAAGGAATTGCAGCTTTTCCTTTGCCTTTGGAATTCAGGAACTCACAAACATCAACTATGCCCATGCTAGCGAAGGTGGCATTAAGTTGCCTGATCACGCCTGGTAGTTCGGTTTCATCTGAAAGGATGGCTTCTGGCATAAAGTGTGTCATTTGTGACTCCCGTAGTCGTATGACTGACCAACATATAACCGAAAGAGTTTTTTTAAAATCAATAAATACAAGATTGTTTTCTGATTAATGAAATCAAATATAACGTTTTTTTATTTAACCATATTCTTTAGACCTATAAAAGACCCAAATTTACAGAAATAGGAAACCTTTATTCAAATTTAGCTGAACATTAAAAAATATCAAAAACACTCGATATATCGATATTTTTTCATAGTATTTTGATATATTATCGAGTGATATTTTTTATACAGAAAATATCATCGATACGATATTTTTTCAAAATCCAACAACCCAATTGGGCTACGAGTTCGAGACCCATTTTAGAAATCACAAAACAAAAATTGATAATATAATGGAGTCAAGTATTCGTCAGCATTGTACAATTGAAGGAGAGGTATGAGAATTGTTGCAAAATATTTAAGATAAAAATCTAATAATTTTAATTTCAGACTGCCGGAAAACATCGAAATTTTGAAAAATATAGAAGCATTTTCCGTAGAAAATATTCTACGTGCAAATAAATCCCCAATACTTTCAATATTGAAAGAATAAATCCCCAATACTTTCAATATTGAAAGTATTTCCTTTCGAAGCAGAATGTTTACAAAAAATAATCTCGGAGTACAATACCATTCACCTCGTAAAAAACACTGTTTCGTTTTGGACGGAGGTGAATGCGTATATGGACTCTGCAGGCTATAGACCATTTTTTAATTTAGCTCGATTTGCTATTAAGCTATTATCACTACCATGGTCGAATGCTGAAGTCGAAAGAGTATTCAGCCAAGTTAATTTGGTTAAAACAAAATTGAGAAATCGACTCAATATTGACACGCTAAATTCGATTTTGGCGATTAGGTTGGTTTAACTACTCAACAATTACAAACATATTTAATATATTTCTTTCTTGTAGGTTCGGAAGCGTCGAAGCGGTGCATGCTGCCATGATTATAAGGTGCCTGATAGTTGCTTTAAGCTTATCAGGTCGAATACAGCATATGCAGCACAGGAAAGCGAAATTGAAATTAATAACAAAATAGGCGAAATTTTATTTGAAATAAATGAAAACTAAAAAAACTATGTTTGTTTTTTGTCCTTCAAAACAATTTCTGTCCAATTTTTGTCCTTTTTTTTTTGATCATCTGTCCTTTTTTTGTGTTGAGGCGCTGGCAACACTGCACCCCTGTGACCTCACTTCCCGGGTCATCCAATAACACATGTCAATATATAAATAATTGTAATTAATTATAAATAGTATAATATGTACTATATATGTATCTCTCTCATATGTCCTCACCTATGTCCGGTTATGATCAAATGACATTGACCGATTCCGGCGCAAGTAATAAAAAAAGGATTGTTCATGTTCTTTTGGTATGTTTTTATTTTTTTGTATTTTGTGTATTTACTGTCTTGCGAATGTTTTTTATTTATTTACATATAAATATTTTTATACGATTCTTAGCGGCATCTTTGGTCATTTGCTTTTTAGCGTCGTCGGCCTTCTTGGAACGTTTTTTTGGCTTCGAAGACTCTTCGCCGGGCTTGACAATGGCCTCCATCTTGCGCTTCCTCGAGGTACGAGTAGAACTGAAATTGGTTCGCCAACGGTTGGCTGGAGATCAATAACAATTATCTTATTCTCGTTTGGGACGTCATCAATGACCAGCTTGACTTCATCGTCTTCGGAATCCGAGATGACCACAATATAAATCTTGACCGTGCCAGTAGAATCCATTGCCACAGATAGATCCTTCACATCATAGGTTTCATTGGCAGCGGGAGCAGCATCCTGATGATCGATGAGTTGCTCCTCGCTGGAAGTCGATAAGTGGACGGCTTCCTCTGCCTCGATGTCATTCCAGGGGAACTCGGCCTCGGCAAAATTTACAGACCATCTCATAACCGGAGAAATTATGATCGGCCGAGGAATGGAAGACAGTTCGACGGTCGAGCAGATTGGAGACCCTTTAGTGGGCGTTGAGATTGGAGAGTTGTGCACGGGTGTGCCCATCGGAAAAGTTGTGATCGGTATGGGAATGAGAGAGAGAGGAGCCTCTTTATCGTTATCCGAATCCAACAGGTTGAAAATCTCGATATCCACGTCTTCAGACTTCGGTGATTCGGCTAACAGGCATGGCATTGTCGTCGAGAAGTTCCGATTCCTGCCCCAAAAATTCATTGGCTTTGCTGTCGCAACATTCAGCTGCAGCTGGTTTATTCTCTTTGTTATTATGCATTACTTTCTGGTTGATCTAAATTAAAAATAACTAATTTCTAAAACAGAACAAGACGCACTTTTTCCAAAAGGATTCGCAATTCAAATTCACGGTCTTTGCTTGAATAATCTTTGAAAGAAATAAAAGAAATGATTTTAAGAGAAAATAGTTCAAATCTTATATGCATGCGATTAGAAGTTTGCCAGTTTTACTTGACTTTGGTGTATTTGTTAAATGTTCAGATGACGTGGACAACATTAAAACATTGCGAAGCATCCAACAAGTGATGCAGTAATCGAGCAGATAATTAGCATAATGTTGCCATCTCGCACTACAGCTGCCCCACTGTGTGCCATAAGTGCTGCTTAGCATTAAAGCAACCAAATGATTTAGTAGTGGATTCCGAGCATCACAAAAAAGAAGCCTTGCAAAAGTGCAGTGAATGGATTGTGCAAGACTGTAAGCTTTTCTCATCGGTGACCGAGTCTGGTTTTAAATCCATGATCCAGTTTTTATATCATAATTGTTGTCTCAAATGGGGACAACGTGAATGTAGGTGACTTGCTCCCCAGCCCATCGACATTAAGTCGAAAAGCCCAAAGCGATGCTTTGGAAAAAGAGCTATAATGGCGGCAGATATAAAACAAGCGGCGGATATTGGAGGAGTAGCTGCCACTTTAGACATGTGGACGAACCGATATTTCCAGCGACATTTTTTGGGCGTCACTCTACATTTCCAAACGAATTATCAATTATGCGATATTGTTCTGGGCCTGAAATTTATGGATTTTAAAAAATTCAGTGGAGAAAATATTTTGATTAAAATTAAAGATTTGTTTTCCCAGGTGAACATTGAGAATATTGACATCAAATTTGTAACAGATAGGGGCATAAATATAAAGAAGGCGTTGGAAAAGAATATAGGACTGAATTGCAGCAGCCACCTATTTGCTAATGTACTAGGGAAGGCATTTGATGAAACAACGGAGCTGGATAACACAATGTGGTCATCTAAAAAAATAGAGATATATGTTAAAAAATCAAATTTACAGCAAAAGTTGAACACAACTTTAAAAAGAGCAGGCCCCACAAGGCCCCTGTATTGAATGAGACTCATGGCGCCGAGAGACTAATGAATGACAGCAAACCTACATTAACAATGTTGGTGGCTTTGCTTGAGGACTTTGAAACAATTTTTAAAGAACTCCAAACGTGTAGCTCGCCATCGTTGTGCTTTGTGGTGCCGTCGGTTACCGAACCTGATGCCTTGTACATATCACCAATTAGTTTGCTTAAGTAACGCATTATTATCAACATGCATAAAATAAGGGAGGACAATTTTAAATCAATTCATAAGTTTTTTATTCTTTCAAGTTTGTATGCCTTTAATTCTTTTATTAATTTTAAGAATGTTAATATCTTGTCAAAAACTTTTGTTATTGCAGACAATTTAAATATCCCTCTATAGTTTTTTTTTATGGGAAGAAGAAGAATAGGTGGTTTGCAAAAAAACAAGCAAATAGATCAGCGATCGCCAGACCAGAATTTGCTTTCGAATTTTTGTAAGATAGACAAGGAGGATAAGAGGAAGACTTACGCTTAGTGTTTACAAAATTAAAAAGCTTTCTTGGGTTTTCAGAGAAGCTAACCCGACAGCGAGCTAAGTAATTTTTATTACACACAGCGTTAAGTTCGATAAAATTAGACCGAGCAATTGTATAAAGTTAAGGTAGAGCCTGAAATTCTAAACTTTTTGTAAAGTCTAGACTCTAGGTTCTTAAGGTTAAAACGTTTCTTACAAAACCAAGGAGGTTTATTAGACCTATGCGAAAAATAAGAAGGAATACAGGCATCAAAGCAAAGATTTAATTTATTATAGAATAAATTGACGGCGGCACTTATGTCAGTGCTGGAATACAAATTAGACCAATCAATTCCATTAAGAAGTTGGATAAATTTGGGAAAGTTTGCCTTTCGAAAGCAACGAACTCGATCAGCGGGTCTATTAGAATTAGTGAGTGCAGATCTGCTAAGTTCGATCCTAATACCCAGAGTTGGATGATAAGGGTCTTCAGGAGACGTAAGTGGTTCCGATCTAGATAGAACTACGCTGGTACATTCAGAGACAAAGCACAGATATTTTTGCCATCGAAGAGATTTCGTATATTGTTTTAAGAAAACCAAAGTTAGCACAAGGATACCAAGCTGTTCCAGGAAGGTTAAAGTCACCTAGAACAACAATATGGTCTTTGTTGGACAACAACGCAAATTTGATTGCTTCCAGCACGACGAAGGTATACATATATGAGCAAGTAAGAAATTAACTTATCAGGGGTTACACAGAAATCACTAGCGGAATCGATTCCGTATTATACAGGGGTGACACAGAAATCGCTAGCGGAATTGATTCCGCTGAGAGCAATTCCGCTGGAAAATTTCCGCGGTGACACAGAGCTTCGAAAAATTTAAGGTTTTTAGCAGTTTCCTAAACCCTTTCTAACTTGGCTGTTCAGGGTTGACACCTTGCCAGATTAAATTTCCCAAGTATTTAATTTGCTAATTTTCTATTCATTTCATTGCAGAACGATAAGTTTTCAATTTGGTTTTCTTTAATGTTATCAATTTCATTGAAATATTAAAATATTTGGTTTCTTAGTCGTAATATAGAAAAAAAAACATTTAAATTGTTGGCGCAAAAAAACAGTAAACGTTACTCGGCAACTCTAGTAGTTGTCTGGTAGCTCTTTCCAGATTAATCTCTTATTGTCTGGTAACTCTTTGTTTCTGGCAACACAATTAAATTGAATCAACAAAAAGTTTTTAAATTTGTATAAAAATGCCTTTAGCGAGAGTGAAGAGCTCCGGCGACGGAAAATAAAAAAGAAACCATACATCGTAGGATTCTTAGATGCGCATCTGATCCATTTTCCCAATCAGACGTTTATTTTAATTCTTCCTCTTATCTCAACTTACAATGCCACATGGCAAAAGGACAAGTGCCCACAAATGTTTTCACAAATTGCGCCATAAATAAATGATTTTTGCAGTACAACTTGATGTACCAGAAAAAAATTATTTTTTTCATGCTTATTTAAATTAAA
This sequence comes from Drosophila immigrans, assembly GCA_963583835.1. NCBI lineage: Eukaryota > Metazoa > Arthropoda > Insecta > Diptera > Drosophilidae > Drosophila > Drosophila immigrans. The sequence goes on along the minus strand of OY757143.1, from coordinate 18,991,189 downwards.
CAAAAGTTGTTTCACATATATACAAATAAAATCCTTGTTCGGTACTTTTACTTAAAAAATATTGGCATTGCTAACCCAGAGATCGAAAATCAGATTCAAACTAGGTGGCAGCAGCAAGTTTTAGCGGAATGCCAGCTGATTCAGAGCGGAATCATTCCGCCCAAAATTTGACAGCTGAATTGTCTATGTCACCGCGGAATGGAATTCAAGGGTTTTTAGAGCGGAAGCGATTTCTGTGTCACCCCTGATAGCCTGGAAATTAAATAAATGTATCTATTTCAAAAACACAAAATAATTGAATATCAAGCAAATCACTCTCCTGTAAATGATCAGCATTGGGATATAAGAAAAACGCCGCCTTGTGCCCTATGCTTAAATTTTCCTCCCTTATTATATGCATGTTGATAATAATGCGTTACTTAAGCAAACTAATTGGTGATATGTACAAGGCATCAGGTTCGGTAACCGACGGCACCACAAAGCACAACGATGGCGAGCTACACGTTTGGAGTTCTTTAAAAATTCCAACATTGTTAATGTAGGTTTGCTGTCATTCATTAGTCTCTCGGCGCCATGAGTCTCATTCAATACAGGGGCCTTGAGGGGCCTGCTCTTTTTAAAGTTGTGTTCAACTTTTGCTGTAAATTTGATTTTTTAACATAGTATATCTCTATTTTTTTTAGATGACCACATTGTGTTATCCAGCTCCGTTGTTTCATCAAACGCCTTCCCTAGTACATTAGCAAATAGGTGGCTGCTGCAATTCAGTCCTATATTCTTTTCCAATGCCTTCTTTATATTTATGCCCCTATCTGTTACAAATTTGACGTCAATATTCTCAATGTTCACCTGGGAACTTTTCAAAGCATCGCTTTGGGCTTTTCGACTTAATGTCGATGGGCTGGGGAGCAAGTCATCTACATTCACGTTGTCCCCATATGAGACACCAATTATGATATAAAAACTGGATCATGGATTTAAAACCAGACTCGGTCACCAATGTGACACTGAAATCACCGCTGAGAGGAATTCCGCTGGAAAGTTTCCGCGGCGACACAGACCTATTCTAACTTGGCTGTTTAGGGTTGCCTAATTTTCTATTAATTTCGTTGAAGAACGATAAGTACTCAATTTTGTTTTCTTTAATGTAATCAATTGCATTCAAATATTAAATATTTGATTTCTTATAAAAAAAAAAAAAACATTTAAATTGTTGGCGCAAAAAACAGGATTCTTAGATGCGCATCTTATCCATTTTCTCAAACAGACGATACGTATATGATTTTCATGTTCTGCGTAACCCACAATTAAACGAATTTCACTAAAAAATAAGGTTTCGTTATAAGTATCGTGTATCGAAAAGGACGTCCGACATGGTCCTTAATATTATCGTAGAGGACATGCCATCTTCCAGAATATCACCTGTTTTGCATTAAGCGTCAACATTGCGCTTTTTAAGCATTGGATCTTTCCAAAGAGCAGTAGAGAAGGATGTAGATTTGTCGATGTCGAGACAAGCAGTGTGCAAAATTCTTTGGAAAATACTTCCGTTGCTGGAAAGGAAGTTTGGGCTCCGCTTTATAAATTTGAAAAGATCCGAAGAAATGCTGACAATATGCAAACAGCATTTTTATGGGAAATTTGGTATTCCAGGAGTAATTTGCTGCGAAAACGGAACCCACATTAAAATCATGAAGCCCGGCAGTGTCGACCACCTTTACTTTAATAGAAAGGGATATTTTAGCATTAATGCGATGGTTTCGTGCAAAATAAATGTTTGCTGCGCTCTCCATAGTTTATGTTGCGAACATAAGGATGAAGATTTTGGTGTTTTAGAAGAAGTTAATATCCCAATTTCTGATGATCTGCCTGAAGAAACATCCGAATTTCGAGACGGCATAACAGCTTCTTTACAAAGGAGTTATATTTTTTATTTGTTGTTTAAACAAATAATCTACGTCCGGTTATGTACAAATGGCATTAAACGATTACGGCGCAAGTAAATTAAAAAAAAAAAAACTATTATAACAAAGTAAAATAAATTATTACAAATTTGACTAACATGTTGGGTTTCTTTTCTTCTTCTTCAATGGTTTATTTTGGTTCTTCCTCTTTTCACAACTTACAATGCCACCTGGCAAAAGGACAAGTGCCCACAAATGTTTTCACAAATTGCACCATAAATAAATGATTTTTGCAGTATAACATGTTGTACCACAAAAAAAGGATTTTTTTAATGACCAATTTAATTAAATACAAATAAAATACTTGTTCGGTACTTTTACTTCAAAAAAATTGGCATTGGCGACCCTGAGTTAAAAAATCAGAGTGAAACTAACAGCATCGAGTTCTAACGGAATGCTAGCATATTGAGAGCAGAATCATTCCGCCCAAAATTTGACAGAGGAATTGTTTATGCCACGCTGAATGGAATTCAAGGGTTTTTAGAGGGGAAGCTACTTCTGTGTCACCCCTGTCTACCATGAAAACATACTTTTATAGATAGAAACTCAATATTGTTAGGGTTATTAATATGTAATGGCTCCGATGAGAGGTTAGAGTCTACGGCAAATATAACACCACCGCCTCTTCGGAAAGAACGATCTTGCCTGTAAATTGTGTACTTTGCCGGAAGGAGTTCGGAATCTGAGATATTTTTAACCATGTTTCCGAAAACACAACTACATCAGAAGAAAAAGTGAAACTGTCGAACTATTCCTGATCTATACATACATATATACATCTAGATCTCAGAGACTGTAAGAGCTAGAGCTACGAATTGTTTTTTTTTTCTAGTTTTAACTGCAAGCATGTTTGTTTTAGAATTTTGTCACGCCCCCACAGCCCCACAGCCTTCAACGAAATACCTCGCTTTAGTTCAATCATCCGCCAAATATATGGAATCTAATGATGAAGTTGTTGAAATTATTTCTTTACTATAATACTTATATATGTTAAATATCATATATCGCCTCAATAAAAGTAAAAAATCAACTATTTTAATGTTTTCCATGATTAGCTTATTTTTAGCTTCTTTTTTTTAATTTTTAGCTTATTCTAGCTTATTTGTTTCTTCAATCTAGCTTATTTTATATCTCAAAATCTGGCAGCACTGCATCTGACGCCAGATCATGGGCAAGCCTTGAAACAAAAATATGTTTCTTTGGTGGAACCCCCACAAGTGGGGTTAGGAGCCAAATGAGTAATATTTGATATATTATCTTTGGAACCCAATAAAGTCGGTTATCTGACAGTTAGAACGGTTGGAGGAGGTACCGTAGAAAATTCAGATACAACTTCAGCGTTGACTAATATCGGTGGATATTCCCTTTGCATAGAGATTTACTGCGGAAGCAACGGAGTAGTGGGTAAATGCCAAGAAGTTGATTTTTTCCTCTATGGAGACTCAGCCATAAGTTTTAAACTATTGACAGAAACAGAAACAAAACAACAACAAAATAATAGAGCAAGCAGTGAAAGCAGAGAACGCCACTAACGGAATTCAAAGTTTATTATGACGGATTCTTTCTGAACAACTCTCTCAGTTGACTGACAAAGAAAAGCGCAAAAAGGAGACACGAAAAATCTATTGCTTACCACAACAACGAAACTTTGAACTCAGTTTATGTAAACATAAACAGAGCGATAATAAGCAAAAATATAAAAGCCACTGTTTTGCTATAAGAAGCTAAAATCGTGCACTATCACAGGATACAAACGCGAAATATCTGGTTCCTCTGCAATCATAACAATGAGAGCGAGTGAAATGGGTTCATCCTAATAAGTGCGAACGAAACGGCAATAGAATGTGTGGATTAATCCTTAAATGGTTCGAGGGGTTTTTAATTTGCTTTTAATAATAAAAAGAGTTATATTTGTCATCATAATTTAATTTTGAATAGTTTTTAATTAGAAATTAATAGTTGTTTCTGTTTTTTTTTAAAGACAATCTTTTGTTAAGATTCTTAATTTTAAATTATATTCTAATCTTAATATAAAAATAGATAAATCCACATGACTGCAGCACACATTGCAAAAAGTAATTTTGCATAAGGGTTAATGTCGAAAAAATTTGGTCCGCACACAACCTCTTGCGTCAAAAAACGAACACCCGCTGACCAAAACCGGAACGTTTGGACAGCCGACGAGACTACCATGTGTTATCGTATCATGATTTCAAGAATGTTTTGAAGCAGGGTTTGCAATTACTACTCCGTAGCAGCGAGATTCATAAAACTATTGCTACGAAAAATTTTCGTTGTTCTGCTATGGCTCTGCTCCGGAGCGCACAAAAAAAACATGTCTGCTACAAAGAGTGACAGTGAATCAAAATAAGACAAGTAAGAAAGCTACAGTCGAGAGTGCTCGACCGTATGATACCCGCAACCCATTTCGAGAGAAAAAAAAAAATTTAATGATATTTTAACAACAAATATACCAAAAATATACTGAAACTTGTGTTTTGTATATATTTGAAAATAGCGGGAAGAAATCCACAACACCGACATGGTCACACCGTCAACTAAACAAACAAAGCGCGAGCAGCTTCAAGTGAATTTTGCATATAAAATTGATTCATTAATAACTTCCTTGTTTTTCACTCGATCTCAACCAAATTCAAAGGAATCATTGAGAATATAATTATTATTATGCATACCAAAATTCAATGCTCTAGGTTCATTATTACGGCTTTTACAGTTTTTGGGGGCGGAAAGGGGCGTGGAAAAAATCTAAAACAAACTCGATCTGCGTAAGACCTACACGAATACTGTCACCAAATTTGATATCTCTAGGTCAATCACACACTTAAAACGTCCATATGCATTGGGCACAACAATTTTGATAAATAATTTCGCGAATAACTTTTGTTCTACTTATCCGTTTTTTACCAAAATTACAGGGTATATTAAGAGTGTCAAGCGCAGATGGCTTACCAAATTACACATCATTACACAAAGAACTTTTGGAGTTATACGCGATTTACATAAAAAAAACTTGACTTTTTCTAGATAAATGCTTATTGTGGGCGAAGGGGGCGTGGCATCCAACTTTTGAAATAAACTTGATCTGCGTAGGGTATGAAGGAACATTTTTGCCAAATTTGGTGTCTCTATGTCTTATAGTCTCTGAGATCCAGGTGTTCATACAGACAGACAGACGGACAGACGGACAGACGGACATGGCTATATCGTCTCGGCTGTTGATGCTGATCAAGAATATATATACTTTATGGGGTCGGAGATGCCTCCTTCTGCCTGTTACATACATTTCCTGTTGGCACTAAGTTATAATACCCTTCTACCCTATGGGTAGCGGGTATAAATATGTGATTCATTTGACGTTTTGGATGCATTCATGCTGAAGTCTATTAGCAAAATTTTAACAATACATTTCATTCTGCAACGTAATTAAATTGACATATTTTTATACCCGCTACCCATAGGGTAGAAGGGTATTATAACTTAGTGCCAACAGAAAATGTATGTAACAGGCAGAAGGAAGCATCTCCGACCCCATAAAGTATATATATTCTTGATCAGTGTCAACAGCCGAGACGATATAGCCATGTCCGTCTGTCCGTCTGTCAGTCTGTCCGTCTGTATGAACACCTAGATCTCAGAGACTATAAGAGCTAGAGCTACCAAATTTGGGGACAGTACTCTTATAGGTCCTACGCAGATCAAGTTTATTTCAAAAATTGGATGCCACGCCCCTTTCCGCCCCCAATAGCCAGTAAAAGCCGTAATAATAGACCTAGAGCATTGAATTTTGGTATGCATAATTATAATTATATTCTCAATGATTTCTGTGAATTTGGTTGAGATCGAATGAAAAACAAGGAAGTTATTAAAGAATCAATTTTGTATGCAAAATTCACTTGCAGCTGCCCGCGCTTTGTTTGTTTAGTTGACAGTGTGACCATAACGGTGTTGTGGATTTTTATTCGCTATTTTCAAATATATACAAAAAAACAAGTTTTAGTATATTTGGTATATTTTTTGTTAAAATATCATTTAAGTTTTTTTGTTTTCTCTCGAAATGGGTTGCGGGTATCATACGGTCGAGCACTCTCGACTGTAGCTTTCTTACTTGTTTTTTTTTAAATTGCGGCACAATGGAGTGGGAGTTGAACTTGGTCGACTAAGAGCTTGCAACTCTAGCTCAAGAGGCACGCCACTACCGTCACTTAAGTGGGCTGCTCGGCTTACATTGCATTTTCAAACTGTGATTAAGGACAGTTAAAGTAATTATTTCGGAAAATCGCTCGTTAGTGGGCTCCTATATGATCATATCTAGGTTGTGTGAAAATTGCAGCATAGTAGCTTTTGGTCGTTAATAGTACTATATCTGGTCAGTGTAGTAGATAATGAAACTACTCATTTAATATTCGCTTTCGTATATGGGTATGGAGCGCTAACAATTTATATTTGGATCAACGGATTATATTTGCAGTGACTTATTGTTGAAATCGCATACGTATCACTAAAGCTAAAACCATCGATTTTATTTTAACATTTCATATAAATCTCTTAATATTACGTGCGAATCGTAGCACAAGTAAAATTGATTCTTTTACATACACTCTCAAGAAATAATTTTTTCGACCCGAAAAAAATATGAAAAATGAATCGTAAGCGAATGTTTTGTGGATGATCTTCTATCGTTTTTTCATGTTATACGATAGTATTTGTCCGCAAAGCCTTCGCGCGAGTCTCTTTTTCTCTCCATCCTAAAAACAAATTTGGGTCAAAGTGCGGATAAATTTGGGTTTATTGTTGATAATAAGCCAAAATTCAAATTTTATCAGGACAATGACCCCAAACATAAGAAGCTCACTGTGCGTACTTGGCTCCTTTACAATTGCCAAAACGTGATAGATACATCTCCTCAGAGCTCCGACATGAACCCCATTGAAAATTTATGGGTTTACCTTAAGAAGAAGGTGGCAAAAAGGCAGCCCGCAAACCGCGCCGCCTTAAAAGCGGCAGTACTGGAAGAGTGGCATAAAATTCCGATGGATTATGACCTTCAAAAGCTGGTCAGTTCGATGAAAAATCGAACTAGGCTCTTAGTAGAGGCTAAGGGTCATACTAAATATTAAAATTAGTTTAAGATAGTATAAGTTGTTAACTATATTCAAACTGTAGCTTAAGTACTTGGTGTAAAGAGTTTCTTGACAGTTTTAAAAAATGTGTAAACTTATATTTTTATTTTTAAAAAGTTTTCTTTGCATTTTCTTTTTGTTATTGAGCTTCCTTATTAAAAAAAAGTCTATATAATAGTTCTGCATTAAACAAAATTAAAAAAAAACTTGACTAAAGGCGTTGTTTTTGCATGCAATGTCAAAAAATATGGTTTTTTTCAGTGTGTAAACAGTTTCTTGACATTCTTTTAAAATTTATTAATTTATTTCAAATATTTGAATACCATTAAAATTATTTTAATAAATTAAGTAATAATATTTAATGGATGGCATGTATCGATGATAGTCAGTTTATGCCAATTTTTGTGTTTATTTTCAATTTATAAACAAAAGGTAAATTAAGTGGACGGTTATTTCAGGATTTAGTCCATAAACAGTCCCCTCATATACAGAGCACGAATGATATAGCCCGTAGCTGTATACGGTGTACATAGAATGGGGCTTGTAATCGTCCGCAACTTCAAAGAATGTTAACCACTCGCACGCTCACGCGTATTCAAGTGATAGAAATACAAGAAAAGTTATCTATTCTTGAATTTAAAAATTATTTCAAATTTATTATAATTACAATATGTTTCAATTATTTTAATATTCAAATTATTCGAATAAATTAACGTTGAATACAGATATTTATTTAAATTAAATATTTTGTAAACTTTAGGTAGACGATAGTTTCAGGTTATAGTCCATTAACAGTCTCCCCACATACTGAACACTCACCACAAACGGTATAGCCCGTAGCAGAACACGAATTAAATAGAACGTCAATGATACCAACCCGCACACACCCGCGTAAAGAAACGATAGTTCTAAAAGAATAGTTATGTATTCTTAAAAAAAAAATAATTTCTAATTTATTTTAGTTATATTTTATATGAACTATTTCAACGCCTGGTAGTTCGGTTTCATCTGAAAGGTTGGCTTCTGCCATAAAGTGTGTCGTTTGTGACTTCCGTAGTCGTATGACTGACCAACATATAAAATTGTTTTCTGATTAATGAAATCATATATAACGTTTTTATAATTATCCATATTCTTTAGGCCTATAAAAGACCCAAATTTACAGAAATAGGAAACCTTTATTCAAATTTAGCTGAACATTAAAAAATATCAAAAACACTCGATATATCGATACTTTTTCACAGTATTTTGATATATTATCGAGTGATATTTTTTATACAGAAAATATCATCGATACGATATTTTTTCAAAATCAAAAACCCTAACGGTAAGTGAACATTGAGAACATTGAGTGAAGGGAACATTGAAGGGAATCCAAAATTCTTTTAAAACTTTAAAAGACTGCGTGGTGAAGATATCGATACCAGCATGGTGAAGAGCCAGCGGCGGTAGCCGAGAAGCTCTTCAGACGCTTAAAGATGCCTTACACTTCCGTGCAAGCGCAAGTTTCAGGGCTGACTCAAACTGTAGCAGCCCAGCCCTGCAAGTTTTGCCATTTCCAAATTGGCTCACAATACACATCTATTTCAAATATTACAAAATAAAAATAAAAAAAATAATATTAGACTGGTTAAAAGGCTACTCACTCAATTGCAAACACAAGTCTTTGCGTTGTGAAGGAGATTAAAGGAAATGGCTTTACAGGGTATAACTACAAAGGCAATTAACCATCTATTTACAGCATAAAGTCTCCGATTGAAGAAATATTTAATATTTGCGCGTATTGAAATAAAAACTAACTCAAAAATCCGTTTATTTTTGAATTCAATTCCTTTGAAAATACGGGATTAGAGGGATAGCAATGGAGCTGATGAAAGAGATGTCAATCAAGAGTATTAGAGATAAACCATAATACATTAGTTATCTAACCAAAACTAAATGAAATCACATATTGGCATCTATTAGAAAAGGGTAAACTATTCGTAGACCGCAACCCTACTACTAAATATCTGACACATTGACAATGACAGTCAAAATTATCGATAGTTCAAAAAGCAAACGCTAAGTGAACATTGAGAACATTGAGTGAAGGGAACATTGAAGGGAATCCAAAATTCTTTTAAAACTTTAAAAAACTGCGTGGTGAAGATATCGATACCAGCATGGTGAAGAGCCAGCGGCGGTAGCCGAGAAGCTCTTCAGACGCTTAAAGATGCCTTACACTTCCGTGCAAGCGCAAGTTTCAGGGCTGACTCAAACTGTAGCAGCCCAGCCCTGCAAGTTTTGCCATTTCCAAATTGGCTCACAATACACATCTATTTCAAATATTACAAAATAAAAATAAAAAAAATAATATTAGACTGGTTAAAAGGCTACTCACTCAATTGCAAACACAAGTCTTTGCGTTGTGAAGGAGATTAAAGGAAATGGCTTTACAGGGTATAACTACAAAGGCAATTAACCATCTATTTACAGCATAAAGTCTCCGATTGAAGAAATATTTAATATTTGCGCGTATTGAAATAAAAACTAACTCAAAAATCCGTTTATTTTTGAATTCAATTCCTTTGAAAATACGGGATTAGAGGGATAGCAATGGAGCTGATGAAAGAGATGTCAATCAAGAGTATTAGAGATAAACCATAATACATTAGTTATCTAACCAAAACTAAATGAAATCACATATTGGCATCTATTAGAAAAGGGTAAACTATTCGTAGACCGCAACCCTACTACTAAATATCTGACACATTGACAATGACAGTCAAAATTATCGATAGTTCAAAAAGCAAACGCTAAGTGAACATTGAGAACATTGAGTGAAGGGAACATTGAAGGGAATCCAAAATTCTTTTAAAACTTTAAAAGACTGCGTGGTGAAGATATCGATACCAGCATGGTGAAGAGCCAGCGGCGGTAGCCGAGAAGCTCTTCAGACGCTTAAAGATGCCTTACACTTCCGTGCAAGCGCAAGTTTCAGGGCTGACTCAAACTGTAGCAGCCCAGCCCTGCAAGTTTTGCCATTTCCAAATTGGCTCACAATACACATCTATTTCAAATATTACAAAATAAAAATAAAAAAAATAATATTAGGCTGGTTAAAAGGCTACTCACTCAATTGCAAACACAAGTCTTTGCGTTGTGAAGGACATAAAAGGAAATGGCTTTACAGGATATAACTACAAAGGCAATTAAGCATCTATTTACAGCATAAAGTCTCCGATTGAACAAATATTTGATAAGTACCTCCAGAGGCATTCAAAAAATATATTTCTCCATTTTCGTATTCAACACTGGCCAGTATGCTTCTGTTGGCACTGAGGTGATTAATTTTTGGTTATGAGCAACAAAAACTTCCTTGTTTTCATAACCAATTTCTCTGAGGTATTCCTGGTAATGTAAGGAATCTTCAGATCTATTTTGGGTTAGGCACACCGTATTCTGTTAAGCTTTGTCCTCCTATTGATAAAACAATGTCTTCAATTCGTATCAGTCACTAAGATAGAACTCCATACATAAGTGTGGAATCTTGTTAAAGTCCTCAGTTATTTTCACTATTTCGTACAGAATATCTTCTGAGAGTTTATCTTTAAACGTATTCCATAAATGTAGTGCATCAATACTAATATGATTGCGAAAAGTTCCATTGTATATTCAAAATGCTTATGGTCTTTCAACAAGTCTAAGGCTTTGCATGCTAATTGAAATGTGTTATAAACAACACTATTAACAGTTTTTAAATCCTCAATTGAGGATTGGACCTCGAACTCCATGGAGTAAAACACTAAAGTGAAAGCATTCACTATTATTAGAATGTACATTAAACTCTTCCTGATGTACTATCTTTTTCAACTCCAATGAAATTTGGCACTTCAGCTTCACGTTTTCTTCGCTGTTCAGCCATTTGATTGCGATGGTTTGGGTTAAAATATATGTATACGCTGGCCATTTCCCAAGTGCACATTTAAATGCGTGGTGGCTGGAAACGCTCATGTATAGGAAAGGCCAGAGATCGCCAAATTGCCTCTGAGCTACTTAGATATTGACCGCTTTCTTACAATTTTACTTCATCTCTAAGTTTTTCAATTGTAAATGTGGCTTGGTCACTACCCTTATTAACATATTTGCAAATATGTTCAATAGACTTTACAGAGCAGCAATACTCGACATTTATATGTCCTTCGAATGTTCGCTACAAAACACAAATGTAAGGCACAACACAACGATTGTCAATAATGTTCCCGTTAACTTCACAAGTAAAGCCATGATCGTTTGGAGCTCTTGGCGATATTCAGGATAACCATCTATTCCCGTTATAGTCTCTTTAATTAAATTGCGTGGACATTTGTTGGTATATTTTCCTTCATTCATACATGGTAATATTTTGTTCATTGGACCGCAATGGCCCATGAATCTGGTCAACCATAATGTCGAACGTAAGTCATTGCGTCGTGGGTTTTTTCATGCTTACAACGCGAAGAACCAGTAAATATAGGTGGAATGATTACCATCTGTCCGAGTTTGTCAATATTTACATCTTGTCTGCCAATAACATGCTTAAGATGTATGTATATACATACATAGCTGTCAGCTCTTAACTGTGCTTGGTTGTAGTGTATGAAATTGAGCCTTACAGCTTCAATTTTGACATCGAATATTGTGTTATTATGACTCTCAATTATAATATCTCTGTTTTCAAATTGTTGACCCTCAATAAACAAAGCAACTTCACCAACACTTGGTGCATTGAAGCGTCCTGTATGAGCTCCTGATCGTCTTTTTTTTGCATGAATTAGTGTTTTGCAGTTTTAAAGTTCTTCATATGAAGATTGCTTCTCTGCAATATAGATTGTAGTTCTTTCACTAATTCCATATGTGTACCAACTTCATGTTCACAACTTAAAGGTACTTCTTTTTGATCTTCACCAACAAAATATATTTGGAGAAATTCCTCTCGTTTTGCGGGGCATGGCCAAAGACTATCAACTAAGTGATAAACAATTGTGTTGAGGTCCGGAATTTGAGCTGGCCACTTCATTAGCTGAAAATTTGGATCACGCAACATCCTGCTGAAATACTATTTCAGCTTCATCGTAAGCACTTTCCTCAATAAATCCAGGAAGATGGGATTTTAAAATATTGGTGCTTGTCCATTATTCCATCTATTTTGTGTAGTTTTTCAGTATTCCAGCAGGTGAAGCTCTAACGGTTTAACGGTTTCCTTCACTTGGTGTCGTTATAGAGATTCTCCTGGTCGGCGCCATCAATATTGCTTACCATCAGTCTGGAATTTATTAAATTTGAATTCGTCTGACCAAATTACTCGTTTCCAGTCATCTACGGTCGAATCTCGGTGCTGCCTAGTAAAATTTAATTTAAACGTCCCTTCACATTGTTAGCATATAAAGCAGGTTTATTTTTTTTCAGTGCAGCATTTAAACCATTTTTTGGGGCGCTCTCTATGAAGTCCATCGCCTGGCAATTTTATACCCGCTACCCATTGGATTGAAGGGTATTATAACTTAGTGCCAACAGAAAACGTATGTTTATATTCTTGATCAGTGTCAATCAAGAATATATATACTTTATGGGGTCGGAGATGCTTCCTTCTGCCTGTTACATACATTTTCTGTTGGCACTAAGTTATAATACACTCCTGAACAAAATTAAACGACACCTGTTAATTTTATGTTTCAGCCGTCGTAGGAGAATGGAAACACACAGAAAATCAAAACAAAGTATGACGAATAAAAGCACAGAGAGTAATGCACAATCTTTGTTTGGATCTCTCGTTTTCAAGTAACGGTAAAAAAAGCACACTAGCTTTGATTTTGGCTACGCTGCAAGTGTATCAATATTATACGACACATTTCAATATTTTACTTTTTAGTCAATATTTTTTTTTTTTTTTATTAATATGAGATTATTAATAGTTAATAACAGCGCCTTGAGCCTTTCCTACTTCAAAAATTCGTTTAGGCTTTGAATTTATTAAATTTAGTAGAATATTTTGGTCCAATAGAGACCATTGGCTTAAACATTTTTATTGGGTTGAGGTCAGGAGAGCAGGCCGGCCAATCCAAAACATTTACATTGTGACGCATTGTCCTGCATAAAGGCCAGCTCACACTCGACAGTTTTCCAAAAGCGCTGCTAATATTACACTCTATTTGAATTGAACATTCAACTTTCCAATAGCATGCGCTCTTCAAGTAAGTAAGACTGGTTTCTGTTGGCTTCAACTGTGGCGTTGCAACAAGTCCAACATGTAGTTGTGGTTGTACTGCAAATCCAGTTCCCTGCCTACTTGGATGATATGTACCGTATGATTCAATATTACGACAATAGACATCGTTAATATTATTTATAACAGTGTCATAATTTAATTTTTTATCTAATCCGATGTCACCAGAAACCTTTTTTTTACCTACTGCAAAAAAAGCTATAGCAGAACTGTGTGACCTCGACAGATTGCTATTCACTTGAAATTTGTTTCTTGTATGCGGAACAAAATGCTCCTTTCCCCTTTTAATAAAACCACTTCTTGGAGTATAAGAATAATCTGCAATATTTTGTCCAATAGCTTGATTAATTAAGAATTGATGGACTTTTTCATCCATTCTAACACAACCTTTATCATGTAGTATATAATTATTTTCGTCTGTTCCGGCTGGGTAAGAACTTCTATTCCAATGATGTACAAAATATTCATTAATATTTTGTGGTACACAAATTGCATTCGATTGACCATGGTTATAATACTTATCATACATATCTTTTGCATCAAGAATTAAAACATCTGTGGGTTTCATTGGTTCTTTCGAATCTACCTTATATCTAACATTTCTACCATAAAAATCGCGATTTAACATAAACCTTCAATAACCAATCCAATTGGTACGTATTCAGATGTTGCAGTTCCCGTAATTGTTGTTCCAACATCGAACGCTGTTCTAGTACCAAGTGGACTTACCGAACAACTAACATGCAGAACTTTTGCTGTACTTGGTAACATGTTATATTCAGCTTCACTCAAATAGAATGGCAAAAAATCAACAGGTATTAACGCTAATGGGGTCGAAAATTGATCAATTGTTGGTTCCGTTTGAATATTTTCAGTTGAATAACCATAACTAACCAATATTCTTGTTTTAGAAAAATTTAAAATATTCGACTGACAAGGTCTACTAGGTCTTATCCATGTAATCTGTGAATTTGCAACAGCGGAATTTGCTCCTCCCGAAGCACCCTGCCTCGCTCCCGTATTTGGTCCCCTACTTGAGCCACTTTCAGCGTTATCGACCTCCATTTGTTTAGCAGTAGAACTAGAAGGATTAACAGGCCCAGACTTAGCAATACTATTAGGATGGTTTGCTTCTGTAGTATCTGATGTTGAACTAGTAGGATTGTCTTCCACTCGTGCCTGTTTGGCGGCTGTTCCGTCGTTATGGGCTTCGGCACCGGCGGCGTCGGCTCGTCTTTTATGAAATTCTGTTCTGACGAGTCCGTAATGATATCCTCCAGTTCCATATGATTTATTTATAGACTGTACAATAGCAGCGCGTCTTTTAAAATCCGCGTAATCAATATAACCTTGCCTTCCGGGTATATCTTTTATATTTTTCCAATCGTTTGCAATATGTTGTTATCGTTTTTGATACAAATATTGACCAAAGTTCATCTGAGATACATCACCAGGCATGTTTGGGTACACTACTCCGAATACATTTTCAAATCCATATTTTATACTAAGTCCGACAATTCCAATAAGTGATCCAACACGCTGACCAGGTTTATAATCATCAATGAATGATTCAATTGCTTCTCTATCAGCTTTTTGTATATCCGCTTTTGTGCGCTAATATTCGTATTCTAAATCGTGTACTAAAGCATCGAAATCTATATCATTCACTGGATCGTCGTTTCCCTCGATCGAATTACCGGGGCCCAAATAATTGTAGCCTGGAACAGTTAAACCAACTCGCTTAGTACGTTGTTTCATACTGATCGCCGTAAATAAACCAGTCTCACTCAACAGTCTCCAAACGTGAACATTACAAAATAATTATATTATATATTATAAACCGGTTTATACATAACACATATTTATATTTATACGCAGTAAAAATGAAAACACAAACTGACGACGACGACGACGACGACAGGTGGGAGTGGCTTAAAGGCTTGCACAGCAAACAGGTTTTACAACCGGCGGGCAATCGGCCGCAGGCCATGATTAAGCCAACGCCATGGTTTGTAATTTGTCTCCTTATTTGTATCAAAAAAATTTTTTTTTTTTTTAATCTTGGTTTGTTTTAATTGGATCTTCTCTTTATGAGTCTAACAATAAGGTTGCAAATCTTAAAATAATACAATTTCTAACAGTTTAATTTAAACTGAATAGAGACTACAAGGTCCTATTAATTAACGCTGGATGGGAAGGTCGTTGCGGCGAAGACGAGAACTGCTGGAAACTCGCGTGAGGGCTCTCGCGAGATGATTTGGATGTACTGATAGCCTGTCGTAGTACTTTGTTATGATTTGTGATATCTCTTCTCTGACGAGTGGTATGTGAAGGTCCCTGTGAATGTTTTCATTGCGAACGTACCACGGTGCCCCGGTGATGGTTCTGAGAATTTTTGATTGAGTCCGATGCGTTATATCTACACTGCTGTTACTGGCATTCCCCCACAACTGAGAGCCGTACATCCAAATTGTACCTTATAGTCCAAGCTAAGGGGCGAGCGGCTATTGATAAGCCAGTGGAGGCTGTTGGCTTTGAGCTTTAAATGTGTTCTTTTGGCTTCAATGTGGCTGCGCCAAGTAAGTCGTCTATCGAGGTGTACGCCAAGATATGTTACTTCATTTGCTATCGGAACCACTGTGTTGTTTAGAATAAGTGGAGGGCAGTCTTTCCTGTTAAGTGTGAACGTTACGTGTTTGCATTTTTGTTCGTTAACTTTGATTCGCCAGTCGGATAGCCATTTCTCCACTGTCACCAGGTGTATAGCAAGTTGCGCCGTTGCTTGCTTGGGGCATCTCGAACGGCTTAGGTTCGCTGTGTCATCTGCAAAAGTGGATGTGGTTAGTTGCCTGCTCGTTGGGATATCCGCAGTGTAGATAAGGTAAAATGTTGGTCCAAGTACACTGCCTTGAGGAACTCCGGCTCTAGTGATGTAGTCATCGGACATGGCAGAATTACATCTTACTGAGAATTTCCTGTTGTAAAGATATGACTTCAGAAGTTTTTGAGTGTTGGTTGGGAGCATCTCTGTAATTTTGTGCATTAAACCATCTAACCATACTGTGTCGAAGGCTTGTGATACGTCCAGAAATATCGCAGTGCAGTATTCCCTTTGTTCAAATGCATTTCGGATTTCTGATGTTATGCGGTTGACTTGCTCAATGGTTCCGTGTTTTTCTCGAAAACCGAATTGATGAGTCGGGATTTTGTTGTGGGTTCTGAGATATGGGGTAATGTGTGACAAGAAGCATTTTTCAAAGAGTTTTGACAGACACGTTAGTAAACTAATTGGTCTATATGATGAGGCAATTGTGCGGTCTTTGCCAGGTTTTGGTATCATTATAATGATCGACTTTTTCCATCTCTCTGGGAAGTGTCCATGTCTCGTTATTGCATTGAAGAGTTGGCAAATAGTTTGAACAGCACAGAAAGGAAGTTCAATAATCATTTTTGGTGATATTAGGTCGCATCCTGGAGATTTTTGTGGGTTGAGTTGTTCGCTTATGATTTTGAGTATCTCATGTGGCCTAAATACAATTGGTTCATACGTAGATGTGTCGATATCTGATGTTGCTGGAAGTGAGATCCCGTTTGATGATGTATTGGGCTGAAATACATTTTGAAGATGCTCTGCAAATCTGTCGGCTCTTTCTCCGTCGCTGCGAGCCCAGTTGCCTGTGGATGTCCTTATTGGCATTGCAGATTCGATTGGTGCGCAGAGTGATGAGTGTGCTCTCCAAAGCGGGAACTTGGAGCTCATTGGGGATAACTGTTCTATGTAATGTTTTTGGGACCTTTCTTTCTCATGACGTAATGCAGAGAGCCTCCGTGTAGCGTCTTTTAACCTTTGTTTTGCAGATGGTGATCTGTTGGATTGCCATTCTCGCCGTGAGCGTCGCTTTGGTAGTACAAGCTGCTCTATTTCAACGTTCGTGTGTCTATGATTGTACGATGTTTTTTGAGTTTGTGGAGTTGATATGCGAGTAGCTGCGACCATGACGGATTCTAGAGTGTTTGTGGATAAGTTGATATCAGCTTCGTCATTCAAGCGTGGATTCAACTCAATATGCGAACTTATATATTTTTTGTACTTAAGCCAATTGGTTTTATTCGTTGTTAGTCTTAATGGTTTATCTACCGCAACTGGATGTAGATTTAGGTGAAGAAGTACTGGCGAGTGATCAGACGAAAGATCTGATAAGGAGTTGGCACTGACTGCAAAATCGATCAAGTCTGGCATTTTTCTAGGATCTGTTGGCCAATATGTAGGTGTCCCAGGTAACACACAGTCTAGCTTGTTGCTTGGTTTTATTATTGCATTGTACAACTGCCTACCCTTTGGAGTCACAAGTCGAGATCCCCAGTGCGTATGCTTGGCATTAAAGTCTCCTGCTGCTATAAATTGTTGGCTCAGAGAGTTGAAATAGTCCGTGAATTGGGATTCGGATATTGTAAACCGAGGAGGACAGTATACGGCGGCAAGCTTTAAGGATCGGGAATCCATTTGTACATCTATAGATGTAGCTTGCATGAAGTTGGTGGCGAAGCTATTGTGGAAGCAGTGCTTGATGCGATTTCTAATCAGAATCCCAGTGCCTCCATGTCCTTTCCCGTCTGGGTGATTCGTGTTGTAGAAGAGGTAGCCTCGAATTTGGAAATTATATTTATTTGTAAGATGAGTTTCTGCGAGTAGCATTACATCGATATGGTTATTATTAAGAAATTGAGTTAACTCAAGTTTGCGCTGTGAGACGCCGTTAGCGTTCCACAGTGATATACGGAGAGGAGCCATTGATTACTTAGTCTGTTTTTGAGCAACAAGCAGCTCAATCAAAACGTTCTGGTTTCGCATAAGATCTTGCATAGTTGTCTGCATGAATGACATGAACTCCATCATACTTTGTTGAAGATTACATAACATTGTTTCAATTTTGTTCGTAGACCGTTCTTCTGGTTGATTAGGGGAAACTGATGATCGTGGCTTGGTGGGAGCGGTACTTTTAAGACCCAATTTTAGAGCAGTTGCAAAGCTTGCGCATTTGTCGGAGAATTCATTATTGGCTAAAGATTTAACAGCTGTAGGGGGGAAGACATCACGCATAGATTTCATAGGTGGTGTATGTGAGCGAGCAGTAGTCACTCTTTGGTGTGTACGGCTTTTCAGTTCCTTGTAGACTGGGCAGCCCCTGTAGTTAGCCGTATGGTTGCCTCCGCAGTTTCCACACTTTTTGCTGCTGGAATCCTCTTTATTTTTTGGGCATTTGTGGGAGTCATGAAGGTCTCTACATACAACGCATACTGGACGAAGCGTGCAATAAGACCTTGTGTGGCCATATTCCTGACAATTATTGCACTGCACCGGACCATTTCTTTTATGCGGCTCTTCTGCCGTAATTGTGCGGTGTAGTAGGAATTGGAGAGTGAAAATAGGATGGACTTCACTTTTTTTCAGAGGCTTGGATTTGGTTTCGGGTTCAAGTTCTACCTTGAAGAGAGGTTGAGGCTTTCTTTCTCTATTCAAAATATTAATCACATTTTTTACGTTAAAACCTTTCTCCTTCAGTGCGCTTGTAACTTCAGCTGGTATTACTTCCGACTCAATACCTTTAAGTACTACTTGCTGGCCTTAACTGCTTTTTAATTGGTACGTGTAGAAGTTTTTATTATTGTCGTTTAAATACTTCGACAAGATTCTGTAGTTTACTTCCGTGTTAGTCTGAACTTTTGTTTCGTGAATATTTCCCTTTGTTAATGGAATTATGTGGAAATTGTCTGGTCCTATTAGATTCAGTCTCGAGTTTACGAGAGCATTAGAACTTTTCTCTCGAATGTAAATCGGCGGCGGCTTAGGCTTTTTGTTGTTCCCTACGATATCTTTAGGAGGTATATCATCGGAATTATCTGCCAAAATAGCAAATCTGTTTGCTTCTATGGGCTTCTCTACTGTAGATTGGTTTGAGGTGCCTCGAGTTATTTTAGCAGAATTACCAAGTCTAGAGTTCTGCGGGCTAAGCTTACATTTCATTTGTATGTAGCGATCCATACCAGTCTGTACGGTTGAACGTTGTTTTGAAGAGAGCGCGCTGGTGTCAGGTGCTACATTATTTGCTTGCACAGCAGATTCCGTTGTTACAGTGCACTATGGGGAAAATGACCACTTTATCTGGCATTTGCATGATGGTATTGCGCGAGCAGTCGATACCATTGTAGTTGTTGTAATGGTTGCCATTACAGTTGCTAATGATGTCACTGTACTGGTGACCGTGGCTAAGCAGGTTGGCATGAGGGAAGGGTAAGGGGCTTTATCCAACAAGAGCGCTTGAGAGCAAGAGAGAGAGCAGGAGCAAGACCGCGCTCTACCTTGCGATGTTGGATTGAGTTCATTACTCGGGCTTGGGGTTATAGATCGCGGTTGGTTAGTTTTTGTTGGTTTTGCGGTCGCCTTGTCTTGCATTGACACTATCGAATGGTATGCGTTGTTACGTTGCAAAGAGAGCCGACGCTCGTCTTGCTGACGTTGGAGCACTGTATGAGTGTCGAATTCACTCATAGCTTAATGTTTTAGATTTTATTCTTGTTGTTTACACAAAAAGTACGAAGTTCATCGCACTAAGCGTCTTTTCGCCCACTGTGCATTGTTGATTAGAGCTTGCACTGCACTATGCTTTGTTTTTATTTAATTTTCGTTGCACGATAAGAAGACAAAAAGAAAACACGTCTGCACTCGCCGACGTTTGCAGCCGAAATGACTGCAATATATTTTTGAAGTCTGCGCTTTTCATTTTTGAGCTTGTAAAGCACAGCTCAAGCGTTCCAGACGCATGAAAGGCTCCCCAAGCCATAGCCGATCTGCCTCCAAAATTGCGTCTTGAAAACATAAGGGTATCCTTACGCAAATTGCGCCAATAGTGACGAAACCCATCTGGGCCATCAAGATTAAATTTTTCTCTTCAGAAAAAATGATCTAAATGCGAAATATTGATAAAACCTTTATAGCCAAAATTAATTTTAAATTCCATACCGAGGCCCAGTTTGTTTCCAAATTATTTTCCGCAAACTGCAGACGTGCTCTTTTATGATGCGGTTTTAAGAACGGAGCTTTTTTCAAAACTCCTCTTACAATATTTTCCGAGCTTTGCAATGTTCTTCAAATAGTCATCCGGGACACAGGATGACTGCAACACGCAGTGAGGCACACGAAGCAAAAGAATTGCTTACATTTTCCAGTACTCGACGTTTGTCGCGATGAGATAGCTTCGGCTTTCTTCCAGGGCTGTGTTTGACACCGTACTCATCCACATTGGACAAAAAATTTGTGATCACACCATCGACCCACATTCCTCGAAATTTGGCTAACATTACAGCCAGCATCATTATACGCCTTTATCCTTCCTTTTTCGTCTTCGGTTAATGATTTACCACGTGGCATTTTATTGAAAATGTATAAAATGTTTAAGAAAATTATAAAAAAAAACTAATCAGCACTAAACCTTTCTCTACAGCCGCAAAAATTAAAATGTGACGTATAATATTGATACACTTGCAGCGTAGCCAAAATCAAAGCTAGTTTGCTGTCTTTACCGTTACTTGAAAACGAGAGATCCAAACAAAGATAAGAATAGCGCGTTTTGTGCATTACTCTTTGTGCTATTATTGTACCCTTCTACCCTATAGGTAGCGGGTATTAAAAGTTGTGCCCAATGCTTATGGACGTTTTAAGTGTGTGAATGACCTAGAGATATCAAATTTGGTGACGTACTGACGAAAACCCGAACGTTTTGACAGCCGACGAGACTGCCTTGTCTTATTGTATCATGATCTACACAACCTACGATGGGTGAATAGAATTGCCTTCTTTGGTTAGGCTGCAAACATAAATCTTTTTCCACCCAAGTGCACAATGCCACAACACTATACTACTCGCAGTTGAAACCACAGTGGCCGAGAAGAGTAACTAACTAACTAATCTGTTCCATAACTCAATTGGGAATGACAGCTTTACAAGGCTTTACAGCTAAAAACACCAATTAAAACAAGAAAATCACAGCATTGGGGCGTAACTACGATGTCCTACTACGGTGTGTAATGAGTAATATTCATTT
Organism: Drosophila immigrans; assembly: GCA_963583835.1. Taxonomy (NCBI): domain Eukaryota; kingdom Metazoa; phylum Arthropoda; class Insecta; order Diptera; family Drosophilidae; genus Drosophila; species Drosophila immigrans. The sequence continues at coordinate 18,969,738 of OY757143.1, read as the reverse complement.
ATTTTAAATGAAATGCTTTTGGTACTCTTGATTGTACAATATTCATGTTATTCTTAATACTATCAGTTCTTGGGCTGGCTATGGTGTTTGTGGGAGCCGGCAAAGAGCACCCACGTCACCAAAGAGATCGGTGACGACGTCGGTGAGAGCATCACAGAGGAGGCGGAAACGCAGAGCGCGTTAGTTGACGATTAGTAACCGTACGAAGCAGGTGTGAGTAAACTGAATATGTTTGGAAACTGAAAATAATGTGTTTAATTGTTACCAGTGTTGGGTGTTATGTGAAATACTTATGTTTACATGTTATGTGATATGGTTATATGTATGTATATAGTTTCAATTATTTCATATTAGAAATCAAACCACAGATGCCTTTAATTTTGAAATATGTGCTGGTAAAGATATTTATTTTTAAGAATATAACTCGGGTGGGGCTGACCTCTAACCCATTTGCGACATTTTTAACATTATAATAAAAACTATTTTTTGTTTTAATAATTCATATTTCTTTATAGTTATCTCTTTTGTTCAGGCTCTTTAGACCTCGAAAACGTTTGGAATGGAAATATATTTGGGAATGGAGGGCGTGGTAGTAATGGGGGCGAAGTTGATAGAACTGGAAGGGGTTGCAATATGGGAGGGAAAGGTAACGCAATATTAGGAGGTTGTGGAATTGGTAACGCAGGTGGGCGAGGCAATGCCGGCAATTGTAGAGTTGGCAATGCTGGTGGACGCGGCAATGCTGGCAAATGTGGAATTGGCAATGCGGGTGGGCGAGGCAATGCTGGCAATTGTAGAGTTGGCAATGCTGGCAAATGTAGAGTTGGCAATGCTGGTGGACGCGGCAATGTTGGCAAATGTGGAATTGGCAATGCGGGTGGGCGAGGCAATGCTGGCAAATGTGGAATTGGCAAAGCGGGTGGGCGAGGCAATGCTGGCAAATGTGGAATTGGCAATGCGGGTGGAAGGGGCAATTCTGGAAAATGTGGAATTATAAAAGGCGGTCGAGGTAAACGGTGATGGTGAATGTGATGGTGATGATGGTTTGATTCAAAAGGTGCAAAAGGCGTTGTAGCTTCCGTAGTTTTAGGTGTTGTGGCTTCCGTAGTTGTTACAGTTGAAGTTGAAGTTGTGGCTTCTGTGGTTGTTATAGTTGAAGTTGGTGTTGTGGCTTCAGTAGTTGTTACAGTTGAAGTTGGTGTTGTGGCTTCTGTAGTTGTTACAGTTGAAGTTGGTGTTGTGGGTTCAGAACTTGTTACAGTTGAAGTTGGTGTTGTGGGTTCAGTACTTGTAATAGTAGAAGTTGGTGTTGTGGCTTCTGTAGTTGTTACAGTTGAAGTTGGAGTAGTTGATTCTGTAGTTGTTACAGTTGAAGTTGGTGTTGTGGCTTCTGTAGTTGTTACAGTTGAAGTTGGTGTTGTGGCTTCTGTAGTTGTTACAGTTGAAGTTGGAGTAGTTCCTTCTGTAGTTGTTACAGTTGAAGTTGGTGTTGTTGGTTCAGTACTTGTAATAGTAGAAGTTGGTGTTGTGGCTTCTGTAGTTGTTACAGTTGAAGTTGGTGTTGTGGCTTCTGTAGTTGTTACAGTTGAAGTTGGTGTTGTGGCTTCTGTAGTTGTTACAGTTGAAGTTGGTGTTGTGGCTTCTGTAGTTGTTACAGTTGAAGTTGGTATTGTGGCTTCTGTAGTTGTTACAGTTGCAGTTGGTGTTGTGGCGTCTGTAGTTGTTACAGTTGAAGTTGGTGTTGTGAGTTCAGTACTTGTAATAGTAGAAGTTGGTGTTGTGGCGTCTGTAGTTGTTACAGTTGAAGTTGGTGTTGTGGCTTCTGTAGTTGTTACAGTTGAAGTTGGTGTTGTGGCTTCTGTAGTTGTTACAGTTGAAGTTGGTGTTGTGGCTTCTGTAGTTGTTACAGTTGAAGTTGGTGTTGTGGCTTCAGTAGTTGTTACAGTTGAAGTTGGTGTTGTGGCTTCTGTAGTTGTTACAGTTGAAGTTGGTGTTGTGGCTTCTGTAGTTGTTACAGTTGAAGTTGGTGTTGTGGCTTCTGTGGTTGTTACAGTTGAAGTTGGAGTAGTTGCTTCAGTACTTGTAACAGAAGAAGTTGGTGTTGTGGTTTCTGTAGTTGTTACAGTTGAAGTTGGTGTTGTGGCTTCTGTAGTTGTTACAGTTGAAGTTGGTGTTGTGGCTTCTGTAGTTGTTACAGTTGAAGTTGGTGTTGTGGCTTCAGTAGTTGTTACAGTTGAAGTTGGTGTTGTGGGTTCAGTACTTGTAAAAGTAGAAGTTGGTGTTGTGGCTTCTGTAGTTGTTACAGTTGAAGTTGGTGTTGTGGCTTCTGTAGTTGTTACAGTTGAAGTTGGTGTTGTGGCTTCTGTAGTTGTTACAGTTGAAGTTGGTGTTGTGGCTTCTGTGGTTGTTACAGTTGAAGTTGGAGTAGTTGCTTCAGTAGTTGTTACAGTTGAAGTTGGTGTTGTGGCTTCTGTAGTTGTTACAGTTGAAGTTGGTGTTGTGGCTTCTGTAGTTGTTACAGTTGAAGTTGGTGTTGTGGCTTCTGTAGTTGTTACAGTTGAAGTTGGTGTTGTGGCTTCTGAAGTTGTCACAGTTGAAGTTGGTGTTGTGGCTTCTGTGGTTGTTACAGTTGATGTTGGAGTAGTTGCTTCAGTAGTTGTTACAGTTGAAGTTGGTGTTGTGGCTTCTGTAGTTGTTACAGTTGAAGTTGGTGTTGTGGCTTCTGTAGTTGTTATAGTTGAAGTTGGTGTTGTGGGTTCAGTACTTGTAAAAGTAGAAGTTGGTGTTGTGGCTTCTGTAGTTGTTACAGTTGAAGTTGGTGTTGTGGCTTCTGTAGTTGTTACAGTTGAAGTTGGTGTTGTGGGTTCAGTACTTGTAAAAGTAGAAGTTGGTGTTGTGGCTTCTGTAGTTGTTACAGTTGAAGTTGGTGTTGTGGCTTCTGTAGTTGTTACAGTTGAAGTTGGTGTTGTGGCTTCTGTAGTTGTTACAGTTGAAGTTGGTGTTGTGGCTTCTGTAGTAGTTACAGTTGAAGTTGGTGTTGTGGGTTCAGTACTTGTAAAAGTAGAAGTTGGTGTTGTGGCTTCTGTAGTTGTTACAGTTGAAGTTGGTGTTGTGGCTTCTGTAGTTGTTACAGTTGAAGTTGGTGTTGTGGCTTCTGTAGTAGTTACAGTTGAAGTTGGTGTTGTGGGTTCAGTACTTGTAAAAGTAGAAGTTGGTGTTGTGGCTTCTGTAGTTGTTACAGTTGAAGTTGGTGTTGTGGCTTCTGTAGTTGTTACAGTTGAAGTTGGTGTTGTGGCTTCTGTAGTTGTTACAGTTGAAGTTGGTGTTGTGGCTTCTGTAGTAGTTACTGTTGAAGTTGGTGTTGTGATTTCAGTACTTGTAATAGTAGAAGTTGGTGTTGTGGCTTCTGTAGTTGTTACAGTTGAAGTTGGTGTTGTGGCTTCTGTAGTAGTTACAGTTGAAGTTGGTGTTGTGATTTCAGTGCTTGTAATAGTAGAAGTTGGTGTTGTGGCTTCTGTAGTTGTTACAGTTGAAGTTGGTGTTGTGGCTTCTGTAGTAGTTACAGTTGAAGTTGGTGTTGTGGGTTCAGTACTTGTAAAAGTAGAAGTTGGTGTTGTGGCTTCTGTAGTTGTTACAGTTGAAGTTGGTGTTGTGGCTTCTGTAGTTGTTACAGTTGAAGTTGGTGTTGTGGCTTCTGTAGTAGTTACAGTTGAAGTTGGTGTTGTGGGTTCAGTACTTGTAACAGAAGAAGTTGGTGTTGTGGCTTCTGTAGTTGTTACAGTTGAAGTTGGTGTTGTGGCTTCTGTAGTAGTTACAGTTGAAGTTGGTGTTGTGGGTTCAGTACTTGTAAAAGTAGAAGTTGGTGTTGTGGCTTCTGTAGTTGTTACAGTTGAAGTTGGTGTTGTGGCTTCTGTAGTTGTTACAGTTGAAGTTGGTGTTGTGGCTTCTGTAGTTGTTACAGTTGAAGTTGGTGTTGTGGCTTCTGTGGTTGTTACAGTTGAAGTTGGAGTAGTTGCTTCAGTAGTTGTTACAGTTGAAGTTGGTGTTGTGGCTTCTGTAGTTGTTACAGTTGAAGTTGGTGTTGTGGCTTCTGTAGTTGTTACAGTTGAAGTTGGTGTTGTGGGTTCAGTACTTGTAATAGTAGAAGTTGGTGTTGTGGCTTCTGTAGTTGTTACAGTTGAAGTTGGTGTTGTGGCTTCTGTAGTAGTTACAGTTGAAGTTGGTGTTGTGGGTTCAGTACTTGTAATAGTAGAAGTTGGTGTTGTGGCTTCTGTAGTTGTTACAGTTGAAGTTGGTGTTGTGGCTTCTGTAGTTGTTACAGTTGAAGTTGGTGTTGTGGCTTCTGTGGTTGTTACAGTTGAAGTTGGAGTAGTTGCTTCAGTAGTTGTTACAGTTGAAGTTGGTGTTGTGGCTTCTGTAGTTGTTACAGTTGAAGTTGGTGTTGTGGCTTCTGTAGTAGTTACAGTTGAAGTTGGTGTTGTGGGTTCAGTACTTGTAAAAGTAGAAGTTGGTGTTGTGGCTTCTGTAGTTGTTACAGTTGAAGTTGGTGTTGTGGCTTCTGTAGTTGTTACAGTTGAAGTTGGTGTTGTGGCTTCTGTAGATGTTACAGTTGAAGTTGGTGTTGTGGCTTCTGTGGTTGTTACAGTTGAAGTTGGAGTAGTTGCTTCAGTAGTTGTTACAGTTGAAGTTGGTGTTGTGGCTTCTGTAGTTGTTACAGTTGAAGTTGGTGTTGTGGCTTCTGTAGTTGTTACAGTTGAAGTTGGTGTTGTGGGTTCAGTACTTGTAAAAGTAGAAGTTGGTGCTGTGGCTTCTGTAGTTGTTACAGTTGAAGTTGGTGTTGTGGCTTCTGTAGTTGTTACAGTTGAAGTTGGTGTTGTGGCTTCTGTAGTTGTTACAGTTGAAGTTGGTGTTGTGGCTTCTGTAGTAGTTACAGTTGAAGTTGGTGTTGTGGGTTCAGTACTTGTAAAAGTAGAAGTTGGTGTTGTGGCTTCTGTAGTTGTTACAGTAGAAGTTGGTGTTGTGGCTTCTGTAGTTGTTACAGTTGAAGTTGGTGTTGTGGCTTCTGTAGTAGTTACAGTTGAAGTTGGTGTTGTGGGTTCAGTACTTGTAAAAGTAGAAGTTGGTGTTGTGGCTTCTGTAGTTGTTACAGTTGAAGTTGGTGTTGTGGCTTCTGTAGTTGTTACAGTTGAAGTTGGTGTTGTGGCTTCTGAAGTTGTCACAGTTGAAGTTGGTGTTGTGGCTTCTGTGGTTGTTACAGTTGATGTTGGAGTAGTTGCTTCAGTAGTTGTTACAGTTGAAGTTGGTGTTGTGGCTTCTGTAGTTGTTACAGTTGAAGTTGGTGTTGTGGCTTCTGTAGTTGTTACAGTTGAAGTTGGTGTTGTGGCTTCTGTAGTTGTTACAGTTGAAGTTGGTGTTGTGGCTTCTGTAGTAGTTACTGTTGAAGTTGGTGTTGTGATTTCAGTACTTGTAATAGTAGAAGTTGGTGTTGTGGCTTCTGTAGTTGTTACAGTTGAAGTTGGTGTTGTGGCTTCTGTAGTAGTTACAGTTGAAGTTGGTGTTGTGGGTTCAGTACTTGTAATAGTAGAAGTTGGTGTTGTGGCTTCTGTAGTTGTTACAGTTGAAGTTGGTGTTGTGGCTTCTGTAGTTGTTACAGTTGAAGTTGGTGTTGTGGCTTCTGTAGTAGTTACAGTTGAAGTTGGTGTTGTGGCTTCTGTAGTAGTTACAGTTGAAGTTGGTGTTGTGGGTTCAGTACTTGTAATAGTAGAAGTTGGTGTTGTGGCTTCTGTAGTTGTTACAGTTGAAGTTGGTGTTGTGGCTTCTGTAGTTGCTACAGTTGAAGTTGGTGTTGTGGCTTCTGAAGTTGTCACAGTTGAAGTTGGTGTTGTGGCTTCTGTGGTTGTTACAGTTGATGTTGGAGTAGTTGCTTCAGTAGTTGTTACAGTTGAAGTTGGTGTTGTGGCTTCTGTAGTTGTTACAGTTGAAGTTGGTGTTGTGGCTTCTGTAGTTGTTACAGTTGAAGTTGGTGTTGTGGCTTCTGTAGTTGTTACAGTTGAAGTTGGTGTTGTGGCTTCTGTAGTAGTTACTGTTGAAGTTGGTGTTGTGATTTCAGTGCTTGTAATAGTAGAAGTTGGTGTTGTGGCTTCTGTAGTTGTTACAGTTGAAGTTGGTGTTGTGGCTTCTGTAGTAGTTACAGTTGAAGTTGGTGTTGTGGGTTCAGTACTTGTAATAGTAGAAGTTGGTGTTGTGGCTTCTGTAGTTGTTACAGTTGAAGTTGGTGTTGTGGCTTCTGTAGTTGTTACAGTTGAAGTTGGTGTTGTGGCTTCTGTAGTAGTTACAGTTGAAGTTGGTGTTGTGGCTTCTGTAGTAGTTACAGTTGAAGTTGGTGTTGTGGGTTCAGTACTTGTAAAAGTAGAAGTTGGTGTTGTGATTTCAGTGCTTGTAATAGTAGAAGTTGGTGTTGTGGCTTCTGTAGTTGTTACAGTTGAAGTTGGTGTTGTGGCTTCTGTAGTAGTTACAGTTGAAGTTGGTGTTGTGGGTTCAGTACTTGTAAAAGTAGAAGTTGGTGTTGTGGGTTCAGTACTTGTAATAGTAGAAGTTGGTGTTGTGGCTTCTGTAGTTGTTACAGTTGAAGTTGGTGTTGTGGCTTCTGTAGTTGTTACAGTTGAAGTTGGTGTTGTGGCTTCTGTAGTAGTTACAGTTGAAGTTGGTGTTGTGGCTTCTGTAGTAGTTACAGTTGAAGTTGGTGTTGTGGGTTCAGTACTTGTAAAAGTAGAAGTTGGTGTTGTGATTTCAGTGCTTGTAATAGTAGAAGTTGGTGTTGTGGCTTCTGTAGTTGTTACAGTTGAAGTTGGTGTTGTGGCTTCTGTAGTTGTTACAGTTGAAGTTGGTGTTGTGGCTTCTGTAGTAGTTACAGTTGAAGTTGGTGTTGTGGCTTCTGTAGTAGTTACAGTTGAAGTTGGTGTTGTGGGTTCAGTACTTGTAAAAGTAGAAGTTGGTGTTGTGGCTTCTGTAGTTGTTACAGTTGAAGTTGGTGTTGTGGCTTCTGTAGTTGTTACAGTTGAAGTTGGTGTTGTGGCTTCTGTAGTAGTTACAGTTGAAGTTGGTGTTGTGGGTTCAGTACTTGTAAAAGTAGAAGTTGGTGTTGTGGCTTCTGTAGTAGTTACAGTTGAAGTTGGTGTTGTGGGTTCAGTACTTGTAAAAGTAGAAGTTGGTGTTGTGGCTTCTGTAGTTGTTACAGTTGAAGTTGGTGTTGTGGCTTCTGTAGTTGTTACAGTTGAAGTTGGTGTTGTGGCTTCTATAGTTGTTACAGTTGAAGTTGGTGTTGTGGCTTCTGTAGTAGTTACAGTTGAAGTTGGTGTTGTGGCTTCTGTAGTAGTTACAGTTGAAGTTGGTGTTGTGGGTTCAGTACTTGTAACAGAAGAAGTTGGTGTTGTGGCTTCTGTAGTTGTTACAGTTGAAGTTGGTGTTGTGGCTTCTGTAGTAGTTACAGTTGAAGTTGGTGTTGTGGGTTCAGTACTTGTAATAGTAGAAGTTGGTGTTGTGGCTTCTGTAGTTGTTACAGTTGAAGTTGGTGTTGTGGCTTCTGTAGTAGTTACAGTTGAAGTTGGTGTTGTGGGTTCAGTACTTGTAATAGTAGAAGTTGGTGTTGTGGCTTCTGTAGTTGTTACAGTTGAAGTTGGTGTTGTGGGTTCAGTACTTGTAATAGTAGAAGTTGGTGTTGTGGCTTCTGTAGTTGTTACAGTTGAAGTTGGTGTTGTGGCTTCTGTAGTTGTTACAGTTGAAGTTGGTGATGTGGCTTCTGTAGTAGTTACAGTTGAAGGTGGTGTTGTGGGTTCAGTACTTGTAATAGTAGAAGTTGGTGTTGTGGCTTCTGTAGTTGTTACAGTTGAAGTTGGTGTTGTGGCTTCTGTAGTTGTTACAGTTGAAGTTGGTGTTGTGGGTTCAGTACTTGTAACAGAAGAAGTTGGTGTTGTGGCTTCTGTAGTTGTTACAGTTGAAGTTGGTGTTGTGGGTTCAGTACTTGTAACAGAAGAAGTTGGTGTTGTGGCTTCTGTAGTTGTTACAGTTGAAGTTGGTGTTGTGGCTTCTGTAGTTGTTACAGTTGAAGTTGGTGTTGTGGCTTCTGTGGTTGTTACAGTTGAAGTTGGTGTTGTGGCTTGTGTAGTTGTTACAGTTGAAGTTGGTGTTGTGGCTTCTGTAGTTGTTACAGTTGAAGTTGGTGTTGTGGCTTCTGTAGTAGTTACAGTTGAAGTTGGTGTTGTGGGTTCAGTACTTGTAATAGTAGAAGTTGGTGTTGTGGCTTCTGTAGTTGTTACAGTTGAAGTTGGTGTTGTGGCTTCTGTAGTTGTTACAGTTGAAGTTGGTGTTGTGGGTTCAGTACTTGTAAAAGTAGAAGTTGGTGTTGTGGCTTCTGTAGTTGTTACAGTTGAAGTTGGTGTTGTGGCTTCTGTAGTTGTTACAGTTGAAGTTGGTGTTGTGGCTTCTGTAGTTGTTACAGTTGAAGTTGGAGTAGTTGCTTTTGTAGTTGTTACAGTTGAAGATGGTGTTGTGGCTTCTGTAATAGTTACAGTTGAAGTTGGTGTTGTGGGTTCAGTACTTGTAATAGTTGAAGTTGGTGTTGTGGCTTCTGTAGTTGTTACAGTTGAAGTTTGTGTTGTGGCTTCTGTAGTTGCTACAGTTGAAGTTGGTGTTGTGGCTTCCGTAGTTGTTACAGTTGAAGTTGGTGTTGTGGCTTCTGTAGTAGTTACAGTTGAAGTTGGTGTTGTGGGTTCAGTACTTGTAACAGAAGAAGTTGGTGTTGTGGCTTCTGTAGTTGTTACAGTTGAAGTTGGTGTTGTTTCTTCTGTAGTTGTTACAGTTGAAGTTGGTGTTGTGGCTTCTGTAGTTGTTACAGTTGAAGTTGGTGTTGTGGCTTCTGTAGTTGTTACAGTTGAAGTTGGTGTTGTGGCTTCTGTTGTAGTTACAGTTGAAGTTGGTGTTGTGGGTTCAGTACTTGTAATAGTAGAAGTTGGTGTTGTGGCTTCTGTAGTTCTTACAGTTGAAGTTGGTGTTGTGGCTTCTGTAGTTGTTACAGTTGAAGTTGGTGTTGTGGCTTCTGTAGTTGTTACAGTTGAAGTTAGTGTTGTGGCTTCTGTAGTTGTTACAGTTGAAGTTGGTGTTGTGGCTTCTGTAGTTGTTACAGTTGAAGTTGGTGTTGTGGGTTCAGTACTTGTAATAGTAGAAGTTGGTGTTGTGGCTTCTGTAGTTCTTACAGTTGAAGTTGGTGTTGTGGCTTCTGTAGTTGTTACAGTTGAAGTTGGTGTTGTGGGTTCAGTACTTGTAATAGTAGAAGTTGGTGTTGTGGCTTCTGTAGTAGTTACAGTTGAAGTTGGTGTTGTGGGTTCTGTACTTGTAATAGTAGAAGTTGGTGTTGTGGCTTCTGTAGTTGTTACAGTTGAAGTTGGTGTTGTGGCTTCTGTAGTAGTTACAGTTGAAGTTGGTGTTGTGGGTTCAGTACTTGTAATAGTAGAAGTTGGTGTTGTGGCTTCTGTAGTTGTTACAGTTGAAGTTGGTGTTGTGGCTTCTGTAGTTGTTACAGTTGAAGTTGGTGTTGTGGCTTCTGTAGTTGTTACAGTTGAAGTTGGTGTTGTGGCTTCTGTAGTAGTTACAGTTGAAGTTGGTGTTGTGGGTTCAGTACTTGTAATAGTAGAAGTTGGTGTTGTGGCTTCTGTAGTTGTTACAGTTGAAGTTGGTGTTGTGGCTTCTGTAGTTGTTACAGTTGAAGTTGGTGTTGTGGCTTCTGTAGATGTTACAGTTGAAGTTGGTGTTGTGGCTTCTGTAGTTGTTACAGTTGAAGTTGGTGTTGTGGCTTCTGTAGTTGTTACAGTTGAAGTTGGTGTTGTGGCTTCTGTAGTAGTTACAGTTGAAGTTGGTGTTGTGGCTTCTGTAGTTGTTACAGTTGAAGTTGGTGTTGTGGCTTCTGTAGTTGTTACAGTTGAAGTTGGTGTTGTGGCTTCTGTAGTTGTTACAGTTGAAGTTGGTGTTGTGGCTTCTGTAGTAGTTACAGTTGAAGTTGGTGTTGTGGGTTCAGTACTTGTAATAGTAGAAGTTGGTGTTGTGGCTTCTGTAGTTGTTACAGTTGAAGTTGGTGTTGTGGCTTCTGTAGTTGTTACAGTTGAAGTTGGTGTTGTGGGTTCAGTACTTGTAATAGTAGAAGTTGGTGTTGTGGCTTCTGTAGTTGTTACAGTTGAAGTTGGTGTTGTGGCTTCTGTAGTTGTTACAGTTGAAGTTGGTGTTGTGGGTTCAGTACTTGTAATAGTAGAAGTTGGTGTTGTGGCTTCTGTAGTTGTTACAGTTGAAGTTGGAGTAGTTGCTTTTGTAGTTGTTACAGTTGAAGATGGTGTTGTGGCTTCTGTAGTAGTTACAGTTGAAGTTGGTGTTGTGGGTTCAGTACTTGTAACAGAAGAAGTTGGTGTTGTGGCTTCTGTAGTTGTTACAGTTGAAGTTGGTGTTGTTTCTTCTGTAGTTGTTACAGTTGAAGTTGGTGTTGTGGCTTCTGTAGTTGTTACAGTTGAAGTTGGTGTTGTGGCTTCTGTTGTAGTTACAGTTGAAGTTGGTGTTGTGGGTTCAGTACTTGTAATAGTAGAAGTTGGTGTTGTGGCTTCCGTAGTTGTTACAGTTGAAGTTGGTGTTGTGGCTTCTGTAGCTGTTACAGTTGAAGTTGGTGTTGTGGCTTCTGAAGTTGTCACAGTTGAAGTTGGTGTTGTGGCTTCTGTGGTTGTTACAGTTGAAGTTGGAGTAGTTGCTTCAGTAGTTGTTACAGTTAAAGTTGGTGTTGTGGCTTCTGTAGTTGTTACAGTTGAAGTTGGTGTTGTGGCTTCTGTAGTTGTTACAGTTGAAGTTGGTGTTGTGGCTTCTGTAGTTGTTACAGTTGAAGTTGGTGTTGTGGGTTCAGTACTTTTAACAGAAGAAGTTGGTGTTGTGGCTTCTGTAGTTGTTACAGTTGAAGTTGGTGTTGTGGCTTCTGTTGTAGTTACAGTTGAAGTTGGTGTTGTGGGTTCAGTACTTGTAATAGTAGAAGTTGGTGTTGTGGCTTCCGTAGTTGTTACAGTTAAAGTTGGTGTTGTGGCTTCTGAAGTTGTCACAGTTGAAGTTGGTGTTGTGGCTTCTGTGGTTGTTACAGTTGAAGTTGGAGTAGTTGCTTCAGTAGTTGTTACAGTTAAAGTTGGTGTTGTGGCTTCTGTAGTTGTTACAGTTGAAGTTGGTGTTGTGGCTTCTGTAGTTGTTACAGTTGAAGTTAGTGTTGTGGCTTCTGTGGTTGTTACAGTTGAAGTTGGTGTTGTGGGTTCAGTACTTTTAACAGAAGAAGTTGGTGTTGTGGCTTCTGTAGTTGTTACAGTTGAAGTTGGTGTTGTGGCTTCTGTTGTAGTTACAGTTGAAGTTGGTGTTGTGGGTTCAGTACTTGTAATAGTAGAAGTTGGTGTTGTGGCTTCTGTAGTTGTTACAGTTAAAGTTGGTGTTGTGGCTTCTGAAGTTGTCACAGTTGAAGTTGGTGTTGTGGCTTCTGTGGTTGTTACAGTTGAAGTTGGAGTAGTTGCTTCTGTAGTTGTTACAGTTGAAGTTGGTGTTGTGGGTTCAGTACTTGTAACAGTTGAAGTTGGTGTTGTGGCTTCTGTAGTTGTTACAGTTGAAGTTAGTGTTGTGGCTTCTGTAGTTGTTACAGTTGAAGTTGGTGTTGTGGCTTCTGTAGTTGTTACAGTTGAAGTTGGTGTTGTGGGTTCAGTACTTGTAACAGAAGAAGTTGGTGTTGTGGCTTCTGTAGTTGTTACAGTTGAAGTTGGTGTTGTGGCGTCTGTAGTTGTTACAGTTGAAGTTGGTGTTGTGGCTTCTGTAGCTGTTACAGTTGAAGTTGGTGTTGTGGCTTCTGTAGTAGTTACAGTTGAAGTTGGTGTTGTGGCTTCTGTAGTTGTTACAGTTGAAGTTGGTGTTGTGGCTTCTGTAGTTGTTACAGTTGAAGTTGGTGTTGTGTCTTCTGTAGTTGTTACAGTTGAAGTTGGTGTTGTGGGTTCTGTAGTTGTTACAGTTGAAGTTGGTGTTGTGGCTTCTGTAGTTGTTACAGTTGAAATTGGTGTTGTGGCTTCAGTAGTTGTTACAGTTGAAGTTGGAGTAGTTGCTTCTGTAGTTGTTACAGTTGAAGATGGTGTTGTGGCTTCTGTAGTTGTTACAGTTGAAGTTGGTGTTGTGGGTTCAGTACTTGTAATAGTAGAAGTTGGTGTTGTGGCTTCTGTAGTTGTTACAGTTGAAGTTGGTGTTGTGGCTTCTGTAGTTGTTACAGTTGAAGTTGGTGTTGTGGCTTCTGTAGTTGTTACAGTTGAAGTTGGTGTTGTGGGTTCAGTACTTGTAACAGAAGAAGTTGGTGTTGTGGCTTCTGTAGTTGTTACAGTTGAAGTTGGTGTTGTGGCTTCAGTAGTTGTTACAGTTGAAGTTGGAGTAGTTGCTTCTGTAGTTGTTACAGTTGAAGATGGTGTTGTGGCTTCTGTAGTTGTTACAGTTGAAGTTGGTGTTGTGGGTTCAGTACTTGTAATAGTAGAAGTTGGTGTTGTGGCTTCTGTAGTTGTTACAGTAGAAGTTGGTGTTGTGGCTTCTGTAGTTGTTACAGTTGAAGTTGGTGTTGTGGCTTCTGTAGTTGTTACAGTTGAAGTTGGTGTTGTGGCTTCTGTAGTAGTTACAGTTGAAGTTGGTGTTGTGGGTTCTGTAGTTGTTACAGTTGAAGTTGGTGTTGTGGCTTCTGTGGTTGTTACAGTTGAAGTTGGAGTAGTTGATTCTGTAGTTGTTACAGTTGAAGATGGAGTTGTGGCTTCTGTAGTAGTTACAGTTGAAGTTGATGTTGTGGGTTCAGTACTTGTAATAGTAGAAGTTGGTGTTGTGGCTTCTGTAGTTGTTACAGTTGAAGTTGGTGTTGTGGCTTCTGTAGTTGTTACAGTTGAAGTTGGTGTTGTGGCTTCTGTAGTAGTTACAGTTGAAGTTGGTGTTGTGGCTTCTGTAGTTGTTACAGTTGAAGTTGGTGTTGTGGCTTCTGTAGTTGTTACAGTTGAAGTTGGTGTTGTGGCTTCTGTAGTTGTTACAGTTGAAGTTGGTGTTGTGGCTTCTGTAGTTGTTACAGTTGAAGTTGGTGTTGTGGCTTCTGTAGTTGTTACAGTTGAAGTTGGTGTTGTGGCTTCTGTAGTTGTTACAGTTGAAGTTGGTGTTGTGGCTTCTGTAGTTGTTACAGTTGAAGTTGGTGTTGTGGGTTCAGTACTTGTAATAGTTGAAGTTGGTGTTGTGGCTTCTGTAGTTGTTACAGTTGAAGTTGGAGTAGTTGCTTCTGTAGTTGTAACAGTTGAAGTTGGAGTAGTTGCTTCAGTAGTTGTAATAGTTGAAGTTGGTGTTGTGGCTTCTGTAGTTGTTACAGTTGAAGTTGGTGTTGTTGCTTCTGTAGTTGTAACAGTTGAAGTTGGAGTAGTTGCTTCTGTAGTTGTTACAGTTGAAGTTGGTGTTGTGGCTTCAGTAGTTGTTACAGTTGAAGTTGGAGTAGTTGCTTCAGTAGTTGTAATAGTTGAAGTTGGTGTTGTGGCTTCTGTAGTTGTTACAGTTGAAGTTGGTGTTGTTGCTTCTGTAGTTGTAACAGTTGAAGTTGGAGTAGTTGCTTCTGTAGTTGTTACGGTTGAAGTTGGTGTTGTAGCTTCTGTAGTTGTCACAGTTGAAGTTGGTGTTGTGGGATCTGTAGTTGTTACAGTTGAAGTTGGTGTTGTGGGTTCAGTACTTGTAATAGTAGAAGTTGGTGTTGTGGGTTGTGTAGTTGTTACAGTTGAAGTTGGTGTTGTTGCTTCTGTAGTTGTAACAGTTGAAGTTGGAGTAGTTGCTTCTGTAGTTGTTACAGTTGAAGTTGGAGTAGTTGCTTCTGTAGTTGTTACAGTTGAAGTTGGTGTTGTGGCTTCAGTAGTTGTTACAGTTGAAGTTGGAGTAGTTGCTTCAGTAGTTGTAATAGTTGAAGTTGGTGTTGTGGCTTCTGTAGTTGTTACAGTTGAAGTTGGTGTTGTTGCTTCTGTAGTTGTAACAGTTGAAGTTGGAGTAGTTGCTTCTGTAGTTGTTACGGTTGAAGTTGGTGTTGTAGCTTCTGTAGTTGTCACAGTTGAAGTTGGTGTTGTGGGATCTGTAGTTGTTACAGTTGAAGTTGGTGTTGTGGGTTCAGTACTTGTAATAGTAGAAGTTGGTGTTGTGGGTTGTGTAGTTGTTACAGTTGAAGTTGGTGTTGTGGGTGCAGTACTTGTAATTGTAGAAGTTGGTGTTGTGGCGTCTGTAGTTGTTACAGTTGAAGTTGGAGAAGTTGTTTCAGTACTTGTAACAGAAGAAGTTGGTGGTGTGGCTTCTGTAGTTGTTACAGTTGAAGTTGGTGTTGTGGCTTCTGTAGTTGTAATAGTAGAAGTTGGTGTTGTGGCTTCTGTAGTAGTTACAGTTGATGTTGGTGTTGTGGCGTCTGTATTAGTAATAGTAGAAGTTGGTGTTGTGGGTTCTGTAGTTGTAATAGTAGATGTTGGTGTGGTTGTTGTAACAGTCGAAAGTGGCGTTGTTTTTGTAGTTGTTAATTCAGTTGTTGAGGTTGTTGATACAGTAGTTGTAATTGTCGAAGTTTTTGTAGTAGTAAGAGTTAAACATATTGGCAAATTCGGATAAATAGCACACAATGTTGTTAAGCATGATGGCCAAAATGGAAACAAATCACAAAATCCTTGCGTTGTTGCTACTTGTGATTGTGTTGTTGTTTCCGCTGTTATCTGCCGTGCATTTCTAATGTGATTGGACTTTTTTCCCTCAACGACTTCATAAAGTGCAAGGACTAAAAGAAGCTTGAAATTCTAAATATTTGGATAGCTTTAATAAACAAAATATAATATGAATTGCTTTAATTAGGTCCTTAAGCTTCTTACCATATTGAATTTCTGCTAGCAACTGGATTTTCTTCGGTCTTCTATACCTATTTATATTCACCTTGTTGTATGCATAACCTTATATTATCTTTATTGTTAAACATAAATTTCAAAAATGCTTTTTAGAAAAATGTCTACGAATTTTAATGGAATTTTCTTTATCTTAATAAGGTAAATCATAAATTATTTCCAGTGAGAGGTCAAAGTTGTTGCTTGCTGTTTAATCGGATTACTTCGACAAAATAAATAATTGATAAGCTCAGCAGCTGTCTTTTGTACAGATACCCAAAGTTCAAGCAGTATTCAAATATTACATTTCCGATTTACTAACTTGTGAACTACGTTATTCTGCAATCAATTGTCAATAATATTTGTATTAGTGCACCAAAAAATGTAAAACTTATACGATGGCTAGACAATAAGGTGCGCTGCTAACTTATTAAAGTGACACATGCTTGATACGCGCAGATCCGCAATAAAAATCTTCCTGTTGTCCCACCATTGAGGTGCACACAATGGCTAGTTTCCTCATATTACGCTTCAGAAGTCATAATCCTCTAATTACCTAAGAAATCCTTAAAAAAAAACAGAAAATGTTTTTTATTTAAAGAACAAGAAATGAACATTAATTTAAAACCGTGCTACGAAAGCAAATGTTTGAATTGACAGGCATTATTTGAAGTCTTTATCAGGGAAATCAAAAGAAAAATCAATAAAAAATGGTACTGTACGAACGTCCAGGCGGACAGTCCAAATAAGCTGTTTCCGAAGATAATATCAACAAGTAAGAAAGCTACAGTCGAGAGTGCTCGACCGTATGATACCCGCAATTCATTTCAATACAAAAAAAAAAAACAAAAAACTTTAATATTTGAAAAAAAAATATACCAAAGAAATATACTGAAATTTGTATTTGTATTTAATCCATAACATATCGACATGGTCAGACTGTCAACTAACTAAACAAACAAAGCGCAAGCAGCTGCAAGTGAATTTTGCGTATGAAATTGTTTCTTTAATAAATTTCCTTGTTTTTCATTCGATCACAACCAAATTCACAGGAATCATTGAGACTATAATTATTATTATGCATACCAAAATTGCAATGCTATATGTAGGTTCATTTGTATGGCTTTTCCAGTTTTTGGGGGCGGACTGTCACCAAATTTGATATCTCTAGGTCATTCACACACTTAAAACATCCATATGCATTGGTCACATTTATTTTGATAAATAATTTAACAAATAATTTTTGTTCTACTTATCCGAAAACTACAGGGTATATTAATAGTATTGAGCACAGATGGCTTACCAAATTACACATCATTACACAAAGAACTTTTGGAGTTATAGATTTATGAATATTGTGTCTGTCTGTCTGTATGAACACCTGGATCTCAGAGACTATAAGACATAGAGACACCATTTGGCACAAAGGTTCCTGCATTCCCTACGCAGATCAAGTTTATTTCAAAAGTTGGATGCCACGCCCCCTTCGCCTACAATATGCATAAATCCAGAAAAAGTCAAGTTTTTTTTATGTAAATCGCGTATAACTCCAAAAGTTCTTTGTGTAATGTTGTGTAATTTGGTAGGCCATCTGTGCTTAATACTCTTAGTATACCCTGTAATTTTGGATAAAAATTCGGATAAGTAGAACAAAAGTTATTTGTTAAATTATTTATCAAAATAGTTGTTCCCAATGCATATGGACGTTTTAAGTGTGTGAATGACCTAGAGATATCAAATTTGGCGACAGTATTCGCGTAGGTCTTACGTAGATCAAGTTTGTTTTAGATTTTTGCCACGCCCCTTTCCGCCCCCAAAAACTGTAAAAGCCAAAACAATGGACCTGGAGACCTGAATTTTGGTATTGATAATAATAATGCTAGTCTCAATGACTCCTGTGAAATTGGTTGAGATCGAATGAAAAACGAGGAAGTTATTAAAGAATCAATTTTGTATGCAAAATTCACTTGCAGCTGCTCGCGCTTTGTTTGTTTAGTTGACAGTGTGACCATGTCGGTGTTGTGAATTTTTACCCGCCATTTTCAAATATATACAAACAAAACACCAGTTTCAGTATA
Source organism: Drosophila immigrans (assembly GCA_963583835.1). NCBI lineage: Eukaryota > Metazoa > Arthropoda > Insecta > Diptera > Drosophilidae > Drosophila > Drosophila immigrans. The sequence continues at coordinate 18,952,706 of OY757143.1, read as the reverse complement.
TTTTTGGTATATTTTTGTTTTAAATATCATTTAAATTTTTTGTTTTCTTTCGAAATGGGTTGCGGGTATCATACGGTCGAGCACTCTCGACTGTAGCTTTCTTACTTGTTTTATTATGTCTGCGTGCTACTGGCCCGTCCTGCTGGGCTGCGGTAGCCTCTGGAACCAACCGGTAGAGTCAAGGAAAAGCGCCAAGTTCTCCAGCCGAATATTCCCAAGACTGCCCAGCTCAACGAAGAAAGGTTTGCCAAAAATTGAGTCATCTTTCTAAGAAGTGCAGGGCAGTCGCAGAGAAGATGCTGGACACTCTCAGGTTCCTCTTCATCCCCGCAGCTGCGACAGAAGTCCTGTTGGGATCCACCGTACCGTTGGGCCATACGGCCGATGTAACAGTGTCCCGTTAAGACTCCTGTCAGTAACCTTATCTTGTTCTATGTAAAGTTTAAGAGCTCGGTTGTTCCCTTAGGGTTGTATCTTGGCCAGAGTGCTTTTGACACTTCGCAGCCCGATGATGCTGCCCAGTGTCTCTCAGCCGCCGTTTTCATGGAACAATTAAGTTCCGATAGCACGTGCTGAATAGGTCTCTTGATATCGTTCCCTGCGAGAGCTTCTGATGACGCTGACCCCAGTCGAGCACACTCATCAGCCGCTTCGTTACCTGGTACTCCAATGTGCCCAGGTACCCAAACAAGTCTGATAGAGTTATTGGATTAATCCCGAATCGGTCTTGAATTTTTTTGTAGAGCGATTCATTCTTAAATATTCTACTTTTAGGAAGAAACGTTCTTAACTGTAAAAACGATCATTATACATATTAAGTCGAGAACAAAATTCTAAAATAAAAATGTACGTATTCTATTTTGTCAAATAATCAAACACGTGCTTTAACATGTTTATACCCGCTACCCATAGGGTAGAAGGGTATTATAACTTAGTGCCAACAGAAAATGTACATATGTATGTAATAGGCCGAAGGAGGCATCTCCGATCCCATAAAGTATTCTTGATCAATGTCAACAGCCGAGACGATATAGCCATATTGTCTTACAGACAGACTAAAATAGAAGTAGAGCCGAATTAAACAGCTGTAAGGGAATGGAAATTTTTAAATAACTTTAATCAGTGGTGGATAATTCACAATTACACTTAGATGCACAGCATAACATAAAGATGATTTCTGCAAGAATATTGGACACGGGAGTGTGCGCAAATTAAAAGAGCACAAGCCAAAAAAAAGACTTTGGATATGCCATCACTAGTGACATATGAACATATGGACGATTTAAAAATCGCGTCGTATTTTTCATGTAAAGTTTATTATGCCATGGAAGGAGTTCTGGTTGACCGTCTAATAACAATAAAATCAATGAAGGAAACGTCCAGCACAACGTAATGTTATTTCCTATGTCTAGGTGTAAATATTTGGGCTAAAATAGAAGAACTACGTATGCAATCTTCACGAGGACAGTCCGATTGTTGTAACAGATCGAGATCCAATATGATAAAACCATTTAGCGATTGCAGCGGTGCTGTTCCTAAGATGGAGATTACCGTCTAAATGTGTGCTAAACTGGTAAAATATTTTAAAAGCCAGGGCTGAATTCTTCGATAGGATTCTCTTTAAATAGCAGAGAACTAAAATTGAAGGCATAAACAGTTGGGTTAATTGTGCGCTTTGAAAATGCTTCAAAAATAACTGGAAACAAGATAAAGATGCACAATTCACTTGTTCTGGCCAAATATAATTTAATTGAAGAAAACCCGTCAGCCCTTAAATACGCACTACCATCTTAAATATTTAATACAGCAAGTCTAGATTGGACAATATATCACAACAATGCCATAATTCTGTTCCCACCCACAAACAAAATGATTCAATTTCCGTCCGCTTAAAGCAAATCTGTAATTAATGAGTGCAAAAATATTAAGCAAAATTATCTCAAGGTGTGTGTATAAAACCATAGAAACCTTTTCCGCGAATGATAAAATCGCAGAATATTCATACACTGCTCACCACTTGAATACCACTTGATCTTCGAAAAAACAACACCATCTTGATAAGTTGCACAGCAGTGCTGGAGGCATTTATGGTGTGGGGCACCTTTTTTATGTCATCTGTGAGCTTAAATTTGTTTCAACGTTCATAATTGCGTTGAGATATAATGGTATATTTAAAGTGGTCTTTCCACACTTTCAAACTGTTTTTGGAAATCACAGGCCCGTATTGTTAAATCGTAAATAACGAGCCAAAACGTGAAGTTACTTAACACCCTATTCGCCGGACTTCAATATCATTCGGCCAAGTAATCAGGTCAGCAATATTCGGGCGTTCTTGTACTAATTGCAGCTTACAAATAAGCAACAAAGCTACAATCGAGTGCGCTCAACTGTAAAATACCCGCTACCAAGTTTTGGATGGCACGAAAATATTTTTGAATTATTTTGCAAATTTGGAAAAAAAATACATAATCCATTATAAATAACATACAAAGGGACGGACATTTCGGTATATTTGTTTGGAAAATTTTGTATTCCAATATTATAAAAGTGTTTTGTATGCTCTTGAAATGGGTAGCGGGTATCTTGCGGTCGAACTCTTTTACTGTAGCTTTCTTTCTTAAAAGAAAGAAAGAAAATACATGATTGAATTAATATGTTAAATTAGTTTTATTATTATTTAATTTTGCCGTCTAAACTAACTCTAGATATCGTACATTAAATATTTAACATTTCTGGCTTCTTTTATCTACATATATTCTTGTGCATATCAAATATATATTATCAAAATACTTCAGAACTAAAATAATTGTCTTTTTGCATAGTTATAGTCTATTTGGAATTTAAGAAGACGACAAAACTTACATTTAATTATTAATACTTGGAAATTTTACATTTTCTTGTGTTTGACTTCTCAGTTTTTGAGTATTTTGTGAATTATTTGTTCTTAATAGTATTTTAATTATTGATATAATATTAATTCGTAACTTAATAATAAATTTTGTATATATACATACATATATGAACATTTACTTTAAAACGCGCGTACTTCCAAATAAAATCCTTAATTGTTCCTTAACTTCCCATCAGCAAAGAAAAAATATTTAGGCGCATCAATCAATCATTTCTTGACTTGACAGCTCTTGCCCCGCTTTGATATGTATTTGATTGACGAGGGAAATCCAATTTCAATCCGTTTTCCATGAGGCTAAGAAATGCTATCAGACTGTTGCGAGTACTACTGCGCACAAGATGGTTCAATTAGCTGAAGTGGAATCCAAGAGTCGTCAACTCTTCAGAGACTTTCTTCGCAATAGTTATATCAGTGGGGTGCAGCCCTTCCTCTTCGAGACCTCAGTGCGGTATGCCAAGTGAGTAGGGCTACGATTTTCGCCCTTGTCAGGCCCCTAACTATTCGAACTCTACAATGTTTATTGACAGAGCTCTCTGGCTAGTGTTTCTGGCTGTGATTGTAGTCTCGACCCACATCGTTATCGTAAATCTGACACTCGAATACATCGTGTAACCCACTGAGATTCACATGTCGCCCAAGCAGGTGCATGTGGCACACAGTCCCTTTCCCGCCGTCGCCGTCTGCAGCTCCAACATGATCAGCAAACGCCTAATGCAATCTTATGCTGCCAAAATGTAAGTGCTTTATTCCGTAGTTATTTTTACTTAAAGTATCCCAAAGTCTTGACCTCACCAACCATGGCCACAATGGAGTCCAACAGTTCCTCGCTAGCAGGTATAATTTGAGCAGTGGGCAACTTGAAGCTAGTCACATTAGCATTGGAGGAAGGACGGAGCTCATAGCAGAAAGCCATGCGCACGTCCTGAGTACCATAAGCCCAGTCAACGCTGGTACCAGCTGCAGGCTGAATGGCATCATATATGTTGCCACCAGTGTACTTGGTGTTGTAACGCTTGGAGACAGCGTTAACAGCGGCGTTAAAGACCTGCTGGAAATCCTTGATGTTGTCAGGCAACGACTTGGTGTGGCCATAAGGATACAGCACATACTGGGAGAAAGCGTGGAGCGAGATATACAGCTGGATGTTGTCCTTTATAGAGGCAATGTATTCGGACAGCGACTGAGTCTCGATTTCAGAGAAGGCCTTGGGTCCAGCGTAGATATGGGAGCAGGCATCGTTGCTGGCGCCCACCTCGTTCCAGTGGAAGCCCCAGTTGCGGTTGGGATCAGCGCCGTAGCAGCTGCCATAGGGAGTGCGAGTCTTGCGCCACATGCGATCTTTTGTGTGGGTGTAAACGAAGCCATCGGGATTGGCATGGGGAATGACGTACCAGTTGTAATTGTCGGCCAAACTCTTAATGGAATCCACCTCAGAGGTCAACAGCTGGTTGACAATATATGTCGCAGCAGCAGGTGCAATCCATTCGCGAGCATGAATGCCGGCCTCCAGGAAGATGCCTGGTTTCTCGGCGCCACTCTTAGAGATTTTCACACCCAGAATTGAACGACCCTGATACGTTTTGCCGCCCTCAATCAGTGAAACCACGTTGGGGTACTTCTTTGCCAGGGATTGCATCCAGGCGTAGGTATCATCCAATTCGTAGTACTGCACCCAGTTGTACTCGGAGCTAGCGCGTCCCTTGATGGCCACCTTCTCGTCGATCTCATCCATGGACTTTTGGAAGTCCTTCGATTGCAGCTCATACTTGATCTCGGCCTTTCCCAGGAGCTCTAATAGATCAGGCAACTTGTGGGGAGCAACAACCATCTGAACATCAGCGCCCACGATGTGAACGCCATTCAGGAAGAGGATGGAGTCCGTGGAACCCTCCAGATCCTTTAACACCGCCAGTTGAGCTTCGTTGTCGGCATTGGCCTTGTAGAGGCAATAGTTGTCGTAGCGGACACGTTCCGCCTGGCTAACTCCAAGCGTGGCCAGCAGGCCCAAGAGAGCGAATAGCAGAGATTTGTTCAGCGACATGATTGTCGTTGGTATGAGGTTACCCAAGGTGCGCTGTGGTCTTATATAGGCTGGCTTTTGTTGTCGCTAGATTCTTTGCGTTGCTTTCAAATACTCTTTTATATTCTCGAGCGCCGTCATAATGCGTTCATGGCATTCACAGTTTATTGACTCTGAAATAAATGTGAATTATTTGAGTTTGTTATTTTATTATTTATTATTTTATTATATAAATAAATATACTTAGGTTGTCGTCAAATGCAATGCGCCTTATTTTGGATGGTTTGTCCGACATTCTTAATTAATGTTTTAAAGTTTATTTACAACAAAAATAAATTAATTATTTTAAATTTATGTAAGTATTAATTTATACATTATATTATTATTTTTATATATATTATTATTTATAAAATTATCAATTTATAAAATGGTGCAGCATAGGTAAAAAAAGAAAATTATTATTATGAGGTAAACAAATAGCTTTGCATGCGATATCTGAAATTTTTAATATTTCACTACTCTCGGTAATCAGTTAGCCAACTACAAATAAACCTAAAGTAGAAGAATGTATTGGCTCGTCTTACAATTTACCAATGATTGTGAATCGTTGAGCAATAATTGACCCACCATTGTCTGCATTAATTGAGAGTATATTAATAGGAATAGTACCCCAAACATAACAATAATTATTTGGCATTTCTGCCGAGAGCACACTACCTTGAAATAAAATCACTTTTCCTACAAGTGTAGGGATTTTATTAGTAAATGTCGTACAGTTGTTCTCTTCACTTATTTCTGTGTGTATTTGTTGCAATATTTGTGTTGGCTTTCTGACACATTTTTTTAGAACTCGAAAATAGTTATGATTATTTAAACGCATTAAGACGGACCAAAATTGCGATTTATAGCTTTAAAAAAGTGTCAAGTGTCAATCAATATCAATATTCACACAATTTTCCAATTTCATTTCTTTTGAAATTTTAACTAAGAGATTACTCAACCCGACATTGATAAAGGAGCCACCTGCGCATTAGTAAATTTCAGGCTTTGGCATTGGGCTGCACTTATAAAAAGAAACAACGTTTAGCTTATTTTCATTTAAAATTCGAACCAAGTCAATTGCGCAATCTCGAGTTGGCTTGTATTTTAAAAGCCACATTTTCAAACTATCAGTTAAAGTATTTACGTATTTGTAGCATTGAATTGCTCAGCAATATCAGCTGCAGAAGTTTCTATTGGAGTATTTTCATTAATATTTGTACTAGAGTTGGTGGGCATGTGGTAACCATTGGCAGTGGTAAGAATTTGTGTATTAATGCATTTTTAGTCTTCTGCTGCAACCGTTTTAAATGCCTTTTTGAATACATTATTATTATATATTGTTTTTATATTATATTTACTTTTATTTTATTTAATCAAATTTTGCAAGACAATTATTATTATATATTGTTTTTATATTATATTTACTTTTATTTTATTTAATCAAATTTTGCAAGACAATTATTATTATATATTGTTTTTATATTAAATTTACTTTTTTTTTATTTAATCAAATTTTTGCAAGACAATGCGCACGTTCTATTGTCAAGCATTGGCAGCAAAGAGAGCGTGTTTCTAAATGTGACCAACTTTTCTTCAAGAGAACAGCGTTTGCCCGCACTCTCAACTTAACCAATATATTACCTGTATTAAAATTTGCGATACAACACACTTTTCATCCCAACTTCCAAGCAGACGGCGACAAAATGAGCGAGGCCAAAACAATGTGTCCAATAGGTCTTTTTAAGAGAATCACGTTTGCCTGCGCTCGCATTTTAACAAAAACTTCCAGAAGCGGTCACACACTTTCTGACCTCATAAGGAATACAACAACAAAAATAGCATGCTCAAATAGTGTGACCAACATCTTTGATGTTACTGTGAGAGTTTCGTTTGACTCGGCTCTCATTTAACCTGATATATGCTCGCGATGGTCACATTAACGCTGCTTCGTTATTTCCGTAGCTTATCTCTCTCTCGTTTGACGTGCGCTACCTACCAAGCAGAGAGACACGATTAATCATATGATATGCAATAATCGATTATTTTGTTTCATTTAACGATTTAATTGTATCGATTTATGGGTTGCGAATAATTGATTCACTAATCGACTACTCGACAAATTAATCCCATGATGCAATTTGCATATTTTTTGGCGCCATATTTATAGTGAACAAGAAAATTTGTGAAATTATGGAGCTAAAAACTAATGTGGTCAATGCCTGGGAGGAAATGAAACAAAATTGTACACAATTGCGCGCCAATATTGCTTCCTAATTGAAACTTAAGCGCCGACGGAGCTCATTTTCTCCAAGGCGGGTCCTACCGTCACAAAAATAACTATTTTTAAGCTCTATTCTAAATAAATAAACTAAGTATGTAAAAATAAGTTTGGTGCTTATTATTAATGGTAATACTAAAAGAAACAAGTAAGAAAGCTACAGTCGAGAGTGCTCGACTGTATGATACCCGCAACCCATTTCGAGAGAAAACAAAAAGCTTAAATGATATTTTAACAAAAATATACCACCGAATATACTAAAATTTGTTTTTTTTTGTATATATGTACATATTTTTAAGAAATCCATTAAATACCGACATTGTCACACTGTCAACTAAACAAACAAAGCGCGAGCAGCTGCAAGTGAATTTGGCATGTAAAATTGATTCATTAATAACTTCCTTGTTTTTCATTCGATCTCAACCAAATTCACAGGAATCAATGTAATTATTACTATGCATACCAAAATTCAATGCTCTAGGTCTATTATTACGGCTTTTACAGGCTTTTGGGGGCGGAAAGGGGCGTGGCATCCAACTTTTGAAATAAACTTGATCTGCGTAGGACCTATAGGAGTACTGTCCCCAAATTTGGTAGCTCTAGCTCTTATAGTCTCTGTGATCTAGGTGTTCATACAGACGGACAGACGGACATGGCTATATCGTCTCGGCTGTTGACACTGATCAAGAATATATATAGTTTATGTGGTCGGAGATGCCTCCTTCTGCCTGTTACATACATTTTCTGTTGGCACAAAGTTATAATACCCTTCTACCCTATGGGTAGAGGGTATAAAAAAAAAACCTATCGGAATTCCGATGTTTGGGCAAACAAAAAATCACGATATATATATATAATTTTTAGAAAAAATATCGATATTTTAATATATCATCAACAACCCTAGTGGGTATCTTACGGTCGAACACTCTTAACTGTAGCTGGGGTTTATTAAAGAAAGAAACAAAATACATGATTGAATTAATATATTGAATTTGTTTTATTATACCCGCTACCCATAGGGTAGAAGGGTATTATAACTTAGTGCCAACAGAAAATGTATGTAACAGGCAGAAGGAGGCATCTCCGACCCCATAAAGTATATATATTCTTGATCAGCGTCAACAGCCGAGACGATATAGCCATGTCCGTCTGTCCGTCTGTCTGTCCGTATGAACACCTGGATCTCAGAGACTATAAGACATAGAGTCACTAAATTTGGCAAAAAGGTTCCTTCATACCCTACGCAGGTCAAGTTTATTTCAAAAGTTGGATGCCACGCCCCCTTCGCCCACAATAAGCATTTATCTAGAGAAAGTCAAGTTTTTTTTTATGTAAATCGCGAATAACTCCAAAAGTTCTTTGTGTAATGATGTGTATTTTTTTAACTCATCTGCGCTTGACACTCTTAATATACCCTGTAATTTTGGTACAAATCGGATAAGTAGAACAAAAGTTATTCGTGAAATTATTTATCAAAATTTTTGTGCCCTGTGCATATGGACGTTTTAAGTGTGTGAATGACCTAGAGATATCAAATTTGGTGACAGTATTCATGTAGCTCTTACGCAGATCAAGATTGTTTTAGATTTTTGCCACGCCCCTTTCCGCCCCCAAAAACTGTAAAAGCCGTAATAATAGACCTAGAGCATTGAATTTTGGTATGCATAATAACAATGATGAATGACTCCTGTGAATTTGGTTGAGATCGAATAAAAAACGAGGAAGTTATTAAAGAATCCATTTTGTATGCAAAATTCACTTGCAGCTGCTCACGCTTTGTTTGTTTAGTTGACAGTGTGACCATGTCGGTGTTGTGGATTTTTTCCCGCTATTTTCAAATATATACACACAAAACACAAGTTTCAGTATATTTTTGGTATATTTGTTGTTAAAATATCAATTACATTTTTTTTTTTCTCTCGAAATGGGTTGCGGGTATCATACGGTCGAGCACTCTCGACTGTAGCTTTCTTACTTGTTATACCCGCTACCCATAGGGTAGAAGGGTATTATAACTTAGTGCCAACAGAAAATGTATGTAACAGGCAGAAGGAAGCATCTCCGACCCCATAAAGTATATATATTCTTGATCAGTGTCAACAGCCGAGACGATATAGCCATGTCCGTCTGTCCGTCTGTCAGTCTGTCCGTCTGTCCGTCTGTCCGTCTGTATGAACACCTAGATCTCAGAGACTATAAGAGCTAGAGCTACCAAATTTGGGGACAGTACTCTTATAGGTCCTACGCAGATCAAGTTTATTTCAAAAGTTGGATGCCCTTTTCCGCCCCCAATAGCCAGTAAAAGCCGTAATAAAAGACCTAGAGCATTGAATTTTGGTATGCATAATTATAATTATATTCTCAATGATTTCTGTGAATTTGGTTGAGATCGAATGAAAAACAAGGAAGTTATTAAAGAATCAATTTTGTATGCAAAATTCACTTGCAGCTGCCCGCGCTTTGTTTGTTTAGTTGACAGTGTGACCATAACGGTGTTGTGGATTTTTATTCGCTATTTTCAAATATATACAAAAAAAACAAGTTTTAGTATATTTGGTATATTTTTTGTTAAAATATCATTTAAGATTTTTGTTTTCTCTCGAAATGGGTTGCGGGTATCATACGGTCGAGCACTCTCGACTGTAGCTTTCTTACTTGTTATTATTTAATTTTGTCGTCTAAACTAACTCTAGATATCGTTTATTAAACACTTAACATTGGATATCTGATGTCTTTTATCTACATATATTGTGCATATCAAATATATACATATAATCAAAATACTTCTGAATTAAAATAATTGTCTTGTTGCATAGTTATAGTCAAACTTACATTTAATTATTAATACTTGAAAGTTTTACATTTTCTTGTGTTTGACTTCACAGTTTTTGAGTATTTTGTGAATTATTTGTTCTTAATAGTATATTAATCATTGAGATAATAAAAATTCGTAACTTAGTAATAAATCTTGTATATATACATACATATATGAACATTTACTGCTTTATTTAAAATGCGCGTACTTCCAAATAAAATCCTTAATTGTTCCTTAACTTCAGCCTAGAAAGAATATTTAGGCGTATCAATCAATCATTTCTTGACTTGACAGCTCTTGACCCGCTTTAATATGTATTTGATTGATGAGGGAAATCAAATTTCAATCCGTTTTCCATGAGGCTAAGAAATGCTATCAGACTGTTGCGAGTACTACTGCGCACAAGATGGTTCAATTAGCTGAAGTGGAATCCAAGAGTCGTCTACTCTTCAGAGACTTTCTTCGCAATAGTTATATCAGTGGGGTGCAGCCCTTCCTCTTCGAGACCTCAGTGCGGTATGCCAAGTGAGTAGGGCTACGATTTTCGCCCTTGTCAGGCCCCTAACTATTCGTACTCTACAATGTTTATTGACAGAGCTCTCTGGCTAGTGTTTCTGGCTGTGATTGTAGTCTCGACCCACATCGTTATCGTAAATCTGACACTAGACTACATCGTGCAACCCACTGAGATTCACATGTCGCCCAAGCAGGTGCATGTGGCACACAGTCCCTTTCCCGCCGTCGCCGTCTGCAGCTCCAACATGATCAGCAAACGCCTAATGCAATCTTATGCTGCCAAAATGTAAGTGCTTTATTTCGTAGTTATTTTTACTTAAAGTATCCCAAAGTCTTGACCTCACCAACCATGGCCACAATGGAGTCCAACAGTTCCTCGCTAGCAGGTATGATTTGAGCAGCGGGCAACTTGAAGCCAGTCACATAAGCATTGGAGGAAGGACGGAGCTCATAGCAGAAAGCCATGCGCACATCCTGAGTACCATAAGCCCAGTCAACGCTGGCACCAGCTGCAGGGTAGATGGCATCATAGATGTTGCCACCAGTGTACTTGGTGTTGTATCGCTTGGAGACAGCGTTAACAGCGGCGTTAAAGACCTGTTGGAAATCATTGACGTTGTCAGGCAACGACTTGGTGTGGCCATAAGGATACAGCAGATACTGGGAGTAAGCGTGGAGCGAGATATACAGCTGGATGTTGTCCTTTATCGAGGCAATGTATTCGGACAGCGACTGAGTCTCGATCTCAGAGAAGGCCTTGGGTCCAGCGTAGGTATCGGAGCAGGCACTGTTACTGGCGCCCACCTCGTTCCAGTGGAAGCCCCAGTTGCGGTTGGGATCAGCGCCGTAGCAGCTGCCATAGGGAGTGCGAGTCTTGCGCCACATGCGATCTTTTGTGTGGGTGTAAACGAAGCCATCGGGATTGGCATGGGGAATGACGTACCAGTTGTAATTGTCGGCCAAACTCTTAATGGAATCCACCTCAGAGGTCAACAGCTGGTTGACAATATATGTCGCAGCAGCAGGTGCAATCCATTCGCGAGCATGAATGCCGGCCTCCAGGAAGATGCCTGGTTTCTCGGCGCCACTCTTAGAGATTTTCACACCCAGAATTGAACGACCCTGATACGTTTTGCCGCCCTCAATCAGTGAAACCACGTTGGGGTACTTCTTAGCCAGGGATTGCATCCAGGCGTAGGTATCATCCAATTCGTAGTACTGCACCCAGTTGTACTCGGAGCTAGCGCGTCCCTTGATGGCCACCTTCTCGTCGATCTCATCCATGGACTTTTGGAAGTCCTTCGATTGCAGCTCATACTTGATCTCGGCCTTTCCCAAGAGCTCTAATAGATCGGGCAACTTGTGGGGAGCAACAACCATCTGAACATCAGCGCCCACGATGTGAACGCCATCCAGGAAGAGGATGGAGTCCGTGGAACCCTCCAGATCCTTTAACACCGCCAGTTGAGCTTCGTTCTCGGCATTGGCCTTGTAGAGGCGATAGTTGTCGTAGCGGACACGTTCCGCCTGGCTACCTCCAAGCGTGGCCAGCAGGCCCAAGAGAGCGAATAGCAGAGACTTGTTCAGCGACATGGTTGTCGTTGGTATGAGGTTACCCAAGGTGTGTTGTGGTCTTATATAGGCTGGCTTTTGTTGTCGCTAGATTCTTTGTGTTAGATAGAGTGTGGCTGATAAGTGAGTTAAAGACATCTTATTTATTGTCCTTGCAGTTTGTCAATCTATTGGACTTAAAATAAGCTGGTAAGGCAAACACCGATTTATATATACGAAATGGTCTTATCAGCGGAAATATTGATTATAAATCATGCAATCATAAATACAAAAATGATTAGAAATTGCAATGTTGTTATTTTTTAGTTAACAAAAATTAAAATTCATATTCCAGACACATTAAAAATATAATGTACAGACTTAATAGAACTCTCAATATATAGGAGTTTTTTGCAGCGAACTCTATTTACACTCACGCTCGACTTGCATGCTAATGTGAAATCTAATCGACAGCTATCTACACCAGTCAACAAACTATCCGCAGTCGAGTGACGACTTCCCCTCCCCGATGGAATCCCCACAGTTGGCTCTCAATGTCGATGACATGGCGCGTCGCCTGCTGCTGTTGGCCAACTTCTATCTGCATGCCCACGATGAGCCGCAGTTGGACGTCGACGAATTGGGTCAGCTTCATCGACTGCTCAGCAGCTACTACAATGGGAGCGACTACTCGGTACACGATATACTCAGGGAGCTGTCGCCCGACTGCGGTGACTTGGTGCTGCGTGGGATAATTTATGGCGAGCCGGTGAACACCAGTCAGCTATTTATCAAACGAACCACTTCTTCGGGTGTGTGCTGCATATTTAATTATCGACGTCCAAGTGACTCGCAATATCCGTGAGTGGCAAATTTAGCGATTTAAAATTTGTCTAAGCTCATGGAATTCACATATTTATTTATGCAGATCGAAGCGGGCTCTGGAGGATGCGGAACTGGAGGCGTTGCCACATCTTTTGTTCGAATCGAATTCCATTCTGAACGGCATACAATTTGTGCTGCAGGACACGCCGAAGGACGACTACACATTGACTTATTTTAGTAACACAGCGTTTCGGGTATGAAATTCAAATTAATTAATTTCAATTCAATGTAAAAAATATCTAAAAAGTACTAATTTTCATTAATCACAATAGCAGTAATCTCGATAAACTGAATAATTACTTAATACTTTTTGAGCTTTATTATTTTTTAAAGTCTGATGTTTTGCAAATGGTAATAAGTAGTTTTTCATATTTAGTAATTTACCACTACACTATGAAATTCAACATTAACTTAATTGATATTTTGTACATTTGTACATTCGCTTTATACATTTTTTATGCTTTTATTAGATCACTTAGAACAAAATAATTTGATCAACTGACTCGAACAGTTTGGCCACTTATCTTTAAATTTATGATGCACAAATTACGATGATAATTTCCTTGCGTTTAAATATGAAAGTTGCTCAGCGAATTGTGCTGAGTTCTAGAACAGTAATTCTTTAATTAAAAAAAACCTTTTTTTGTAATATAAACCAAGTATTGAACATTTGTCCTTTTAGAAGCCCAGGGTAATTTCGTCATGTACATTTTTTAAAAATAAACTATTGGTTTTAGCACCAATGAAATAATGTAGTTTTTCATTTACAATAATACTAATTTTTATAATTTCCATATCAAATGTATAACGTTATATGAGAATTTGTATTTATTTTTTGCTATTTTGGTCTTAAATGTATAACATAGGTATATTTATACCCGCTACCCATAGGGTAGAAGGGTATTATGACTTAGTGCCAACAGAAAATGTATGTAACAGGCAGAAGGAGGCATCTCCGACCACATAAACTATATATATTCTTGATCAGTGTCAACAGCCGAGACGATATAGCCATGTCCGTCTGTCCGTCTGTATGAACACCTAGATCTCAGAGACTATAAGAGCTAGAGCTACCAAATTTAGGGACAGTACTCCTATAGGTCCTACGCAGATCAAGTTTATTTCAAAAGTTGGATGCCACGCCCCTTCCCGCCCCCAAAAGTCTGTAAAAGCCGTAATAATAGACCTAGAGCATTGAATTTTGGTATGCATAATAATAATTATATCAATGATTCCTGTGAATTTGGTTGAGATCGAATGAAAAACAAGGAAGTTATTAAAGAATCAATTTTATATGCAAAATTCACTTGCAGCTGCCCGCGCTTTGTTTGTTTAGTTGACAGTGTGACCATAACGGTGTTGTGGATTTTTACATGCTATTTTCAAATATATACAAAAAAACAAGTTTTAGTATATTTGGTATATTTTTTGATAAAATATCATTTAAGTTTTTTGTTTTCTCTCGAAATGGGTTGCGGGTATCATACGGTCGAGCACTCTCGACTGTAGCTTTCTTACTTGTTTTCTCTGAAAATGCCCATACATATGTAAATTTGTTTCTCGGTGCTTATTTTGCATAAAAATGTATTTACTTAAATTTATGTTATTTTATTGACTTAGATATATTACGATATAAATCTAGAACAAACAGCTAATAAGGCCTTCGAATCCGTGTTGTATATTATCTATTATGAATTGTTGAAAATTGTATTTAAATACTCGCTAGTCTGTCATTATCACAGATGGGTTATAAAAATTCAAAGCTCTATAACAATATAAAGTTTCTTTTTGTTATTAATATTCGCTGGATACAATAAATACTGTGAACCTAATTTTGTATTTCATTGTTCGGTATGTTTTCATAAAATTTACACTTTTTAAGAGTGGTACTTTCTTTAAAAAGATTTATGCAATCCACTTTATTTATGCGTATGCTTTTTATACGTTATATCTCATAGTATATACAACATTACATTAATTAACGGACTTTTCAGCTGCAATTGTTCGGCAAGGCAGATTATGCTACAATCCAGTCGAATACAAATGGCGGAATTCTTGTCGATCACGAAACAATAGTGGAAATTCCCATACAGCCCAAATTCTTTGACAGCACCGTGGCAGTCCGAGGTGTTAGTCCCGAGACGCGACGCTGCTATTTTACCGAGGAGGGCAAGAAGCTCTTAAATCAGTGAGATAGAAAGTCTACCAAAATGTGATCCATTATCACATGCATGTCACTCAATCCTTTGCAGATCCTACTATTCCATGGACGACTGTCTGCTAAGCTGTCGCACCGATAGCATGTTGCAGCACTGCGGTTG
The DNA here is from genome assembly GCA_963583835.1 of Drosophila immigrans. Classification (NCBI taxonomy): domain Eukaryota; kingdom Metazoa; phylum Arthropoda; class Insecta; order Diptera; family Drosophilidae; genus Drosophila; species Drosophila immigrans. The sequence goes on along the minus strand of OY757143.1, from coordinate 18,937,367 downwards.
TGTCTCGTCCCCATTGGCGGGCAGCGCCATTAATGTCACCTACTGCATGCTGCCCGACTTGCCTTGTCTGATGAGGTGGAAGCGTATCTGGTTTAGCTACACGGAATTCCCATATGTGCATCACGACAATGAGGAAGCTGAGACGGGCATTGATCAATGTAAATATTGTTTACCGACTTGCAATGGCGTCGATTTTGAGATCGTCAGCAATGTGGCTCCACTGCGTCGTACCTTCAATTCGTCTGGTTATTTTCATGGCTTGCTGTAAGTCAACATTCTAAATAGCTGCATACAAATTAATGCATTCATATTTGTATTGTAGCAAGGGCTTGACAAACGATCGGCCTTTGTCCATTATCAAGTTGTTCTTCAGACTACGCTTTGCTCAGGCCACAGAAATGGATATGGTTGGCGATTGGGTTGTGCTGCTCAGTTGGGTCTACTATATATAGCTTAGTGATACTCGATTTGTCTGGGATTCGAAAAAGTATAAATTAATTAGCGCGCTAGAAGAAGTAGCGAAAGCTCATTAAATATTCTAATGGTCAATAGCGTGTTTTAATTTAATTACATGCTTTAGACGGTTATCTAAAAGGTTCGCAGTTTTTTTTACTCTATAATATGTTATATATTTAAAAGCAACTTGATAACTTTCAAACGCATGCAAAGTAAAAAATTGTTCAATTAACATAGGGCGTATAACAAGATTTTTTCCTATTTCCAATCCCAGCACTGAATCAGTATTAAATATATATTTGTCTACTAACATTACTTCTTGTGCTGCAGATCGCTTTGGAGGCATTCTCTCGTTGATGTATGGCTTCAGCATTATCAGCTATATTGAAATTCTTTATTATCTGACGGGCAAATGGTTTGTACACTACTATCGAGCCTACAAAAAAAGAAGGCAAGACGCTAAAACAGATGCAAACAGTTATTCACTTCACTGGAATGAGTTGCTGCCACATGGAACCGCATGGTCCGTACGTCAGCCATGACTAATAGAAGATTTATGTGATTGCTTAGCACAAGACACAGTATATATGTATGTATATTGAAATCGCTTCATTCGCTTACATAAATTCAACAAATCAAATGAACTTATATAAAATAAACTGCAGCTATGTGTGTGTGTTCTAATGCCAAAACTTGTCCTTCATGCTCCGCCTAATAATCATCACCACGAGACACCACCTCCTTGCAACTGGGGCGCAGCATAATGGTGTGCTCATATTGAGCCGTATAACAGCCTTTGGTGTCGCACAGCGGTGGATATGCCTCGACAATGCCCTTGTCGCACAGATCCTTCAATGCCATTTGATATTTGGTGGCCCCAGCGCGATCCAGCCAACGCTTACAGAAGGCCAATGTGCCGAAATGCTTGTTGATGGTACCCAGCAACTGCTTGGAAGACTGCAGACGTAATGGAACAAATGGCAAGTCGAAGTTCTTCATGTAATGCGAACAGTCCATGTCATCGTGCACCATGCCGCGACCTGTCGACCCGAAAGTTTCAATCGCATAAAACTCATCCTCCTCCATGCGTGTGGACTCGCCACCCTTGACAATTGGCACAGTTTTGCCAGCATGAATACCTAAAAAATACAATAAAATAATAATATTAAATCGTTTCGAGCACTGAGCGACGTCATTGCTTACGGTACGGGCTAATCGAGTGTCCGTTCAAATTACGTATGGCCTTGATGGGATAGGTTTTACCATCCAGTTCGATTTCATATGATTCCATCACCTCTTGAATGGCCGAGCCAATGTCGCATAGACGAACATCGATGCCCGCCTCCTTAATGCCCGTGTTGGTTGCCTCCTTGACAGCCTGCAGCAGCTTATCGTACTTGTTGTTGAACGTCAGCGTGAACGCACAATCAATGATGCGTCCCTTGATGTGTGTGCCAAAATCAATTTTGCACACATCATCGTACTGCAGCACCGTGGTATCGCCGGCATTGGGCGTGTAATGGGCAGCACAATGGTTGAGGGAGCAGCCGGTGGGGAAGGCCAAGCCGGCGTCGAGCCCATTCTCACCAATTAGACGACGCGCTGTGTTCTCCAGCTCCTCGCAGATCTGTATCATGGTCATGCCCGGCTTAATGTAGTTTTGCATATACTGACGCGTCTGACGATGTGCCTCGGCTGCCTGGCGCAGTTCCTGGTAGATGTCGTTGTTAATGCGATCCAGAGCACGCTTCTCCTCCGATGTGAAGCGATCCTTGGCCGTGCGATCGTCGGGCATATCCTTTGGCGTGGGATGCTCCATAATCTGACCCTCAGGATAGTTGCCGTCGGGGTATAGCTCGGAAATGGGTATGGTTGGGGGATCTGTTTGACCGCCAGCAGTTTTTTTGCCTTTGTTCTTTTTCTTCGCTGGCTGGCCTGTTCCTGTTGGCGCCTTTTTTTCAGCATCGCCATTTGTGGTTGTCTCCGGTTCGCCCCCCTCGGCCACCTTCTTAGCAGCAGCCTCTGGATTATTGCAAATAAGTTGGAAAATTGCGCATGTGAAATATGATTGTACATACAAGCAAGTGTGTACATATGTAGGCGCATATGTGTTAGTTTGTCTGTATGCCAAAGTGCATTTGCAATTTCAGGTCACTCACCTTGTCGCAGTTTCTTGTTGTTCGGCTTTGGCTTCTTCTGTTTTTTGCCATCTTCGCCGGCAGCTGTTGCCGCCACTTCGGACACGATGTCCTCCACTTTCGGTGTCTCAACGGCGGACATAATACCTATAGTTTTTCTATAAAATTGCAAAACTAACTTGCGACTACAAAGCAACGAGCGATGAAAGGAAAACACGAGGTTAGTGATGTTATGCTAGTTAACACGCACGATATATTTCTGCACATTACCGATAAGTTCTATCGTATATTTATTTGTAACACAATTTTAAACTTCACCCGAGTTGGCTAACTTGAATTTGCCTGCTTATCAGACCGAAAACAAAATAAAACTACGTTCGTCCGACGTTTGGTAAGTTACCTTATATATAGTTCTATTATAACGATGCAACTATCGTGAATGCATCAACATTCTTATATACAAATCTTGTCAAACTCACTTATCGATAATTACAATTTGGTATTAGTGCTGTGCAAGTATCGATAGCGGTCCTAAAGAGTGAAAAGTTATTTTGACTTTCCAAATCACATTATTTTGTACTGTTCAGTATTAAACAAAATATGATTGAAATTATTTTACGCTAACTTATGGTGGGAAGCAAATCGCACGGATAGTGTACGTCAAAACTACGATAAAACAATCGATATTATAGATAATTGGTGGTGGTTGGTCGATACTATCAATAATCAACTGTCGACTCGATAGTCGCTTAGGTGTTTACTCTTAACGAAATGGATGAAATTTTATTTCCAACTCAAAATTCCTTAAGCGACAACGATGATGGGGATCTGAAGTTCTTCAACACGACCACTGAGAGCCGGAAAGACAGCGAAACATCAGACACCTGTGGTGAGGGCACCGGCAATGACGGAGATGCCGACATCAAAGAAAGCAAACACTTTGTTGACGCTGATGGAGACTCTGGAGAACCCTCGCAAAAGAAGCTAAAGACTAAAAAGGAGCTCGAAGAGGAGGAACGGGAGCGCATGCAGTAAATTTATTGAATATTTATGCATATTCTTTTCTAATGCGTAGCTTTTTTCGACAGAGTGCTGGTGTCCAACTTCACGGAGGAGCAGCTGGATCGCTATGAGATGTATCGTCGCTCCGCGTTTCCAAAAGCCGCCGTCAAGCGACTGATGCAAACCATAACGGGTTGCTCAGTTTCCCAAAATGTGGTCATAGCCATGTCCGGCATCGCCAAGGTGTTCGTTGGAGAGGTGGTGGAAGAAGGCAAGTTGAGGAAATTCACAGCATTCAACATAAATAATAAAATAACATAAATTTCCAGCTCTTGATGTGATGGAGGCACAAGGAGAATCGGGTGCACTGCAGCCAAAATTCATACGAGAGGCTGTGCGACGATTGCGAAGCAAAGGACGCATGCCCATTGGACGCTTCCAGCAGCCTTACTTTAGATTAAACTAGACGTACACATAGATTAGGTGCAAAGTTAGGTTTAAGCATAAAAGAGAGATACATTCAATATATAAAAAGCGTCTTTATTCGTTAAGTGTGTTCTAAGCTAAGATCCTAAGCTAATGCTTATTACGTGCCTCCGCCTGCATTGTCTGCAGCACAATGTGCGGCACCAGATGCGACGAGTCATAATTGAGGGGCACTGTGGCCAGCGGCGCAATGCCATCGGAAGGAAAATTCAACTCCTGTGCCATCGGTATGTCGCGATCAATCACATCCTGCGCAATCAGAGTCTTCGTCTCCTCGTACTCCATGCCCGCCTCCGGCTTGGCGCCCATCAAGAGTTTGCCCCTCTGCACTCCCATATATTCGGTGGCCTTGGCATTCAGCGGCAGTTGGCCACAGGTGTCGGCATGCACCTTTCGATGGGCCTGCAGATTGGAAATGCAGGTGAAGCGTTTGCCGCAATTGTTGCACAGGAAACGCTTGATGCCCGTGTGTACAGTCATGTGGGTCAGCAGACTCTCGCGATATGGATATTCCTTGGGACAGAGCTGAAAGGATTAAACAAGAAAGTAATTTAGTACAAGATAACGAGAGCAGTTTATAAATTAATTTAGCATTTAAGTCTCAATTCATGGTGTTTTGTTTTATATAATTTTCCTTCAATATCAAATGAAATATGATAAATATATCTGCTAAAAAAGATTCATATATATTACGATGGTTGACTATAGTCCATTTGAAACCAATGTCCCAAATTCATAATGCAGGGAACAAGAGAAAGGATTTAAACATACGATCCTTTCGCTAAAATGCGTTGGTATTATTATTTCGTAACTGACTAAACTATCAAAGCAGAGCCCGGAACAAGAGTAATTTGTACATAAGGTAGTTGGTCATGTAAAAAGAGGCAGTTTCTTAAAGTTCTTACTCTTAACTATTTATAGAATTAACTCCTGCTAAGATTTTGCTGTAAGTCAGAAAAATAACGTGCACACTCACATGGCATTTGTAGGGCTTGTAGTCGGTGTGGCGCGTCTTCAGATGCGACTTGTACTGCGCCTTCACCTTGAACGTCTTGCCACACTTGTCGCACTGATACGGCGTCTCCGACTGATGCAACAGCATGTGCGTCTTCAATATGCCCGCCGTCGACAGTCGCTTGAAGCAGATGGTACACTCGTATAGCGGCACACGGCCGCAGTCGGATCGCACATGATCCGAGAGCGAAGTGCGACCCGTGAACTTTTTGCCGCACTTGTCGCAGATGAGATTACGCGGCAGATTGCGTGGCTCCTTCTTGGCATGATAGTTCTTCTCGTGATTCTTGAGACTGTCGTGGCCCGTCATATACTTGTCGCACTTCTCACAGTACAGCAGCTCCTTGTGCTGCTGATGGGCATGCTGGGTGGCCAGCTCCTTGCTGGCGAAGAACATGTTGCAATAGCAGGGACACTTGAATGTCAAGCTGCCATCCTTGCCGTGCACTTTCATGTGCGTCTCCAGTCGCTTCTCCACCAAATAGATTTTGCTGCAGATTTTACACTTGAAGACCTCTTCCTCGAGCTCTGCATGCCCACCCACATCCTTGAAGACCTCCTTGATGTCCTGTTCGTTCAGCTTGTGGTCGTCACGCAAATGCTTCTCGTATGGTTTGCGTATGTGATAGATTTTCACACAGTGCGGACACTGCCAGGTCTTCTCCATTTTGTTCAGCATCTTCAAGCGCTCCTTCAGCTCCTTCTTGGATATCTTGGACACGCGTCTTGGCCCCGAGGATTGCTCTGGAGTGGGAGAGGCAACTATGCCGCGTCTGCGATATTTCCGTTTGCCATTCGGTTTTGTGCGCGACTGTCGCCCGTTGTCATCTTCGGAGCTGCCTGCTCCCGTTTCCCATAGCGCCAATGCATCCTCCTCCAGATGGTCGATACCATTGGGCTTGTTCAACGGTACCGCAGCAATCTCGTCCAGTATTCCCGTTGAATGCTCAACCTTGAGGCTCTCGAATGGCTTCAAACTTTCATCGGTGCTGAGCAGCACGTCGAGCAGCTTGTCTTTCTCATTGCTATAAATGTCGAGGGCGGCGCCCTCCTCCTTAACGAAGTGACTGGCATCCTGGTACTCAAAGTCCGGATCGATGGCCTCCACTTTGACCAGTGCTGGCGTCGGCAGCTTAAATTGCATGGCATCTACGTCGTCGTCACTGTTGTTGGGCTCAAAGTCGGGATACTCTTCAGCCGAATCGCTCAGTTCCTGGCTGCTAATCGGCTCTTGCTTCATCAACGGCGTTTGGACTTTCAGCCGCGTGGCCAGCGGAACATCATCATCACTGTCCTCCGACGAAGCAGCTGTTGTAGTGGCAGCTATGGCCGCTGGTTGGCTGCATTTCCTTGGCCTGCCGCGTTTCTTTTTCACCGCATTCGCTTGGCCCTCGCTGGGGGCTTCTGCTTGAGCGGGCGCTGTAAGAGACACTGGATTAGTCACGACGAGGATGATGGCAACTTTGTTGGTGAACGAGACATACAGCGTTGACTGCGGCGACCACAAGTGTCGGGATGCTTGCGTTGATGCTTGGTCAAGCTGGCTTGGCAGGAGAAGCGCAGTCCGCACGACTTGCACACGACGGGCAGCGCTTCCATGTGCTCGGAATGATGCGATAGACAGCTCTCACGATCCGCAAAGCTCTTGCCACAAATCTAGCAAGCAACACAGCTGTTGTAATTGCAATAATATAAATAATTCAATCAATCAAGTACCTCACACTTGAAGGGCTTGTCGGCAGTGACTACACACACATTGAACTTGCGATCCTGATGCGTTTCCTCGACATGCGCATCCAGCTCGGCTTTGCTCGTGAACACCACTTCATCGCCCAAGCACTGGCGGCAAGTGAGAGCTCCATGGGTGCTCTTCACATGCTCCTTCAGCTCATTCTCATGGCAATAGTGGGCATCGCAGTGGCGGCACTGAAAGCCGCCCGGCGGCTCGTGTTTCTTCACATGCTTCACGTAGCCGGCCAGCGAGACGAGCGCCTTGTTGCAGACTGGACAGTGGAGCTTGGGCACGCCGTCTGTGGTGATTTCCACCAGCATTTTCTGGGAAGCTGGCGAAGATTGTAAAATGCGAAAAACGTTAATTGAAATCAAAACACTTTTTTTGTTTGTTTGATGTTGCAGCCCTGACACCAAGTTGTGCGGCCCTGTTTCTGTTGATTATCAAAGCGATGGTTGCTTAAGGGGGGAAGGGGGGGAGAGGCTACACTGTAGTTCTGTGGCTTGCACATAGAGGCAATTGTGTTTGCAGCCATTACATACCCATATTTGATATATAATATTGATTTACTGTTACATAGGAACACTTTGTTTTAGTTATTGGCCGCACAATTCAAATATTAGGCACATATATTTTGCGTTTTAACGCGCACCGTATTTGTTGTTGTGCAGCAGCACTGTGAAAAAATTCATCTACTTGCGTTCTACACTCAGAGAATACACATTAGGGATGAGCGATAATCCCGTCCCTGTTACTGTCACAAATACCTTTACATAGCGTGACACGACTGAAAAAGTCTGCAATAAATTTAGAATATTAGAATAAATATTTATTAGAACAAATTTAATAATTACTTTCACAATTTAAAGGCTTTAATTTATTGTTGATAAACACCAAAAATAAATAAACGATTATAATCTCTTTCATTTGCATAGATACCTAACATTCCAAGCACTTTTGACCTTAACAGTTTTATGTTACCTTTACCATGTAGATTCAACATAAGCTATCGATATACATCGAATAGTTTTTGGCGGCAATTTCAAAAAACGTATTTCATGTAACAAAATATATAATGTTTATTGTACAGAGCAATTAAAGCTATTTTACTTATTTACTTTAACAAGCATTTCACAAACCTTTTGCAGCTTAAAAGCTAATTATTAACAAATATATCACGCACATGCTCTTTGCTAATCATATTATATACAGTTATTTACTTAAGACTTTGCCACTTCTTTGATTTGCCTATGTTTTTAGATTTTTTTCCTTTCTTCATTTGTATTTGGGGAGTCAGTGGTGTTTATCACTAAATATTTAGAAACTCATGCTCGTCGCGTGTTCAATATCATAACTGAGCATTTTATCTATTATTCTATTATTTATCACTTCTTTCACATTGACAGACCACAAAAAGTCATAATGGTTCCAGTCTTTATACGGTATACGATAGAGCTCCACGCAAGGCAATAACGTTGCCAAATACTCCACATCTTCCACTGCCGACATATAATCATTGTCGCTATAATACATGTGAACACAACTATTGATGTTCTTGACATTGTATGAGGGCGGCGTCGACTGCTGATAGATGATTTCATTCTGCTCCTTGCCATGATCGTACTGTCGAAAATCTCCCGAGGTATACAGCTGCATATAGTGAATGATTTGCGTGGTGGATGCACCGGCAGGATGCGTTTCGCACACATCCGTGAGCAGAGTCTAGAATGATAAATTTTATTAGTTGTGTTTAGCTTGCAGATTAGGTTAACTCACATGGTTGAGATGTCTGGTGCCCCAACCACCAATGAAATCCAAGAGACCGGAGCATAGGAATTTCAGCATTGAGCCCTCGGAGCACACATGCTCACACAACAGCTTCTGTATGCTGGTAATGGGCAAAAGTTCCATGTTGCCCAACACCCAGCTGATGAACGATGGTGAGCCCAGAAATATGCCACCCAACTTGGACAGAATGAAGGAATGATTTCGCATGTAGGCAATGGGGGCCAACAAGTGCACCGATCGCACCTTTTCATTGTACCAAGGCAGCGAAGACATCAGCACAAAGTACGTGGTTGTGCCCTGGGAATGGGCAACAAAGTGCAGCGAACTGCTGTTGCTCACGTCCAGCGAATAGTCCAACATTGCAGCCAGATCATAGACACCGATCTCATGCCAGCTGAACTTCCAGAAGTCCGTAGTATCCGGATGTATGTGTTTATGCTGGCGGGAATAGGTATTACCCCGGGCATTACCCAGCCAAACATCGTAGCCCGCATCGGCGAACATATAGGCCAGCGATGTCTCTGGCCCATTGATGATCCAATCGTCTGAGGCACAGAGGATGCCATGCTGCAGAAAGACAACTGGCTTCAGGATGGTCTCGTTTTGTGGCGCAAGTTTCGGCGAGGTGGGTATGCGATAGATAGTGAGAATGTAATGGTCCGGCGTGTGTACTGTGTGCTCCTCCACTGGATAGTTGTGATTCGTAATTAGGCTGGCCTGCAAAGCAAATGAATACAATTTATAATCACAAATTTGTATTGGAGATGTAGAATCAGAATTTATTTTATTGTGTTGGATTATTGTTTATATGGATTAAACTTTTGACCTATATTTGAATTATATACATATAGTACATATATTCCAATGTGCAATTAAAACTAAAATATTGTTGGGCTTTCTATTCTTTGAAATGGATGACAGTATGACAGCATGTAATATTTTTGCTGATCGATGAATTTTGTTGTCCTTTTAACTGAAAAGGTTTTATTCAAACCAAAATGTGATGACTCAAGAATAAGGCAATTCAAAATATGCAATACATTTAAGATAAAATATATTGAGCAAATAAACACCATTTTGCAATTAAATTTTATGCAGTTATCTTGTGCAATTATTCGTGAACGCAATTATTTATATTATTATACTGTATTATATTATTGTATTGGGGGAAACATGTAAATGATTTTTATGACGTCTCATTTAGCAAGTTAGATATTTAAACATATTCAATAGTCTAATATCTTTATGTTAATTAACCCTCCTACTTTTCAAAATGCTAAGTTTGAACAATATCGGAAAAAGTACGATGACCTTGATAGTTTCTTGTTTTCAATTAGTTTTTGACTCGCGAATTCACATGGTCCAACCTATTATTTAAATAAATAGCGGTTACATAATGAAACAGCTCCTTAAAAATAATTACATATTCTTCATTAATTGTCCATCGTGTCATGCTTGGTGATTTTATAGAAAAAAACAACCAAAGTTCAAGTGTTTACTGCTTAATAGATGCTATATAGAGATATTTTCAGTTGCACATTGCGATTAGAAGGCTTTAAACGGTTTTTGCAAAATAAATAAGAACAAGAGAACAACTGCGTGTGGGCAGCGTCTATCTCCCTCCCACCCACGCAGTGCTGAAACAAAGAGAGGCTACCGAAAGCTTAACGAAGAAACTAAACGAAGAAAGCCGAACGCATCAGCCACCAGCAGCGACAAATAACAACAACACCATAGCACAAAAACACCAACAACGAGATCGCGACGGTGCCAAAGTCCAAGCACACACAACGCGTCATCGGTCAAACTTTGAAATCAGCCCACAACGCGTCGTGTGCCATTCATACGGGGTTTTGGGGCGTGGCAGGCAGAGCTTTCAATCAGTTGACACCCAGGGGGCCAGCGGGAGGTTATGATCAGTACTTGAACGACAAGTAGTTATTGCGATTATGACAAACAGTTTCTTCGTACTTCAACATCTTTCTTATCAGACAATGCTCGTTCCGATCGCCCTACTCGTATTTGGCGCGACCAGCTATAGTAGTTGTCGTTGCCCGCTGATCGGGTGATCGGGTGATCGGGCTGCTGCTCAGCACATACACACACACAAGCATATGCATACGTGGCCCCCATAAGAGCTATATAAATATCTACATTTATATGTAGGAATATATCTCGGCATATAGAAGTGTTTGGCTCGATTTTGGGCTTCTTATGTTGTGTCAGTACATGTGTAGATTTTATAATCACTTTCCGTCTATATTTCTGGTAATCAGCCGTGTCTGCGGAAGCATTTTATTATGGAGCATAGCTCTACATAATAAATGCTCTATTATTGTTTTTATTTTTTGCCATTTGTTATTGTTTTTAATTAACGCGCGCGTGCTTCTAGAGCTTTCGCCTGTCCAAAATTGGCACAACCTTATCAGCAAGGGCTACGCATGGGTTATATCACATTTACCGCTATTGCAAACATAAATTAGTTAAATTGATAAGTATATCTAAGTTTCCGGTTTTCTTCATCATGTGCTTGCTATCAATTTTATAGAACAGCAGTGAAAATCAGAAAACAGTTCAATGCTCTTATTTCCTGCATGCCAAAATACTGTCAGAAATTAAAATTTTCGTTCGTAAATTTATGCAAAAAATTGTTAAAAATATAGGGCATGTGGTTGTCGATCAGCATTTGTGCTTGCATAATAATGCGTAATTATAATTGAATGACGACCAAGACTACTTATCTTTTGCTGATTGCATGTTCAATTACTCCATTTCTATCATTAGTATTAATAGATTAGAAACTTTTGTCACACTCAACTCATTCAATGCAATTCATGTATTATCTTTAATCAAAACGTATTTTGCAGTTGCTTTGTTTCAAACCTTTCAATGAGCTCTTTGTCATTTGTCAAACCACAAGTGCATCTATAAACAAGTAAAAACTCTCTAGTCGAGAGTGCTCGACTACGAGATACCCCATTCGCATTAGTTTGTAATCATAACACGATTACATATATGTTTGCTTGGGAGCACAGTCTGATTTTACCATAAAATTATGATCAAATCATAGGATGTATTAAGAGTTTAGAGCCCAATAATAATAACCAATAGCTTCTTAAGTTATATGTAATTTACATACATCAACAAAATTGAACTTGTTCTTGATTTCCATCCACAATTGAAAGTAAATATGATCTGCGTAATAAATGCAGGAAACTTCATACCAAGTTTATTTTCTCTAGCTATTGGAGTTTCTGAGACAGACAGACATGGGTAAATCGACCCAGCTGATGATGCTGATCAAGAGTATATATGAAAACTGCTCAAAACAAAATAACTCACTTTTTCCATTTTCAATGAGAATGATGTATAACAAAAGTTGAACACTTTATGATTGCCATAAAAGTTGTTGAAACAAATCGAAAGTTTGCTTTTAGGGTACTTCCAGCTTTTATTCGGCCACACACCCACCACATGTGCTGAAGTCCACAATTAAAATGAGTAAGTGGCCGATATCTTATCGGAAAAGGTGAATTTTATGGTTTGCAGACTGTCTGACACATTGATAATGATTAGATCCTTTCGCCAAATCGGATGTTTTCTAGTGTGTGTGTGCGCAGGTGTGTGCATAACCTGGCAACCAAGGTTTAAGACTTGCTAATTTCTCAATGAAATATGTATGATGGCAAGTTATGGACGCCGTGACCAGGAAATGTTGACGTAGAGTAAAACTATTATGTAACTATTAGCACATATGTATATAGCTACTATGTGAAGACTTTTTTATATATTTTGTTATATAATGACAGCTCTGATTTTTAATTTGTACATACTAAAATAATACTGGCTGAACTGACTTTTTTCCCATAACATTTTATACTTTTATTAAATTTGGAATATGATATCAAATTTATTTATTCCAGATTTCAAATTCTCAAAACGTTTTCTTTTCATAGTCTGTCCTACAGGTTTTTTATAACTTTTCCAAAAGACAAGTATTTAATTTGCAATCCGCTTCGAATAGGATTTCTATACACAATCTCTAAGCAGTCCTTGGATAGTATCAAGTATACGCATTGCTGCCAGTGCTTGTGAACATGGGAATTACCCAACGAGCCGAACGAGTCTAGTAAATTGGCAATGTTGGTCTCTTGGAGTTGGCCAACAACTTACCGTCACTTTGTGGCCATCCACCGGTTCGATGTGTCCGCTCAATAGAAGCAACAGCAACAACAACAGCCACAACATGTTGTTGCCGCCGTTGCTGCTGCTGCCGGTTCGCGTTGCTGCTGCTGCTGTTGGTCGTTGCATTAGCAATATTGTGCACATATTTGGTAATCGTAACTTTTGATATTTCTTGTGCAGCGTGTGCGGCAGTTATCCAAAGACTGACCCACTTTATAAGGCTTGCAGAAAAATGTTGTAAGCTTCGTGGCCAGTGCCGCACGGCCTGCTGCGTTACCTTTTTGAACACTAAAATCAACGGAAAAGCAGACAGACGAAAAACTATATTAAAATCCGTTTAGTTAATAAAAGTTGTAACTCTTTTTTATGTTTCTCATTTTGATTGTTATGTTTTAGTTTGAATGCTACGATTTCACTTACGTTTTACACAATTGCTTTAATGATGAGCGCGCTGATAAGTTTTTCTTTTTCCTCTTCTTTTCCCACTCGTTACAATTGTTATTATATATATAGTGTCTATATGGATGTTAATCAGCGCTTTCGTTGTATTACGTTTGCTGTGATCTTTATTATGCTTTGTATATATGCATCTACATACATATACATTTATTTACGTTTATATTCAGTTACTTTGATTTGCTTGTCATTGTTGTTGTCACATATAAATTATGCGTAATTAGTTGTGGCCAGATTCCTTGACTTAAATTAAATTGAGGGATTTGAGCTGCCGATTATGTATAAGAATTATAATTCTAATTATTCCATCACTCAAGGGCACTCGTATTGTGATGTTTTTGTGTGTGTGCTTCTTTGCTGACGATTAACTACAGGAAATTTGCACTCGTCCGACAATTATATTCCCCCAAACTGATTAGAATCTTGTGACGTCAATCTTAGATTTCGATGGACTGCAAAAAGAAAAAAGTTAACATAATTGTCAGTATTCTAATTCAATATTTTTACATGAAGAAGAATAATAAAATGTTGCGAGCTGTAGATTAAACAACAACTAAATTTAAAGTTAATATTAACGGAAGAATAATATTTCTGATTTATTCAAAGGAAAAAAGTCAAATTATATTTTACTACACAAAACGTAATTTTTGTAAAATTTTTAGAAAAATGAAGTCAAATAGAAAATTGCAAAAACAAAGTCATACCCTTGAAAAGGATATAATATTTACAATATAGCATCGTAGAACACATGTCATTTACCATTTTTATACCCGCTACCCATAGGGTAGAAGGGTATTATGACTTAGTGCCAACAGAAAATGTATGTAACAGGCAGAAGGAGGCATCTCCGACCCCATAAAGTATATATATTCTTGATCAGCGTCAACAGCCGAGACGATATAGCCATGTCCGTCTGTCCGTCTGTCTGTCCGTATGAACACCTGGATCTCAGAGACTATAAGACATATAGACACCAAATTTGGCAAAAAGGTTCCTTCATACCCTACGCAGATCAAGTTTATTTCAAAAGTTGGATGCCACGCCCCCTTCGCCCACAATAAGCTTTAATCTAGAAAAAGTCAAGTTTTTTTTTATGTAAATCGCGTATAACTCCAAAAGTTCTTTGTGTAATGATGTGTAATTTGGTAACCCATCTGCGCTTGACACTCTTAATATACCCTGTAATTTTGGTACATCGGCTAAGTACAACAAAAGTTATTCGTGATATTATTTATCAACATTTTTGTGCCCAGTGCATATGGACGTTTTAAGTGTGTGAATGACCTAGAGATATCAAATTTGGTGACAGTATTCGTGTAGGTCTTTCGCAGATCAAGTTTGTTTTAGATTTTTGCCACGCCCCTTTCCGCCCCCAAAAACTGTAAAAGCCGTAATAATAGACCTAGATTGAATTTTGAATTTGAATTTTGGTATGCATAATAACAATGATAGTCTGAATGACTCCTGTGAATTTGGTTGAGATCGAATAAAAAACGAGGAAGTTATTAAAGAATCAATTTTATATGCATTTATATGCAATTAGTTGACAGTGTGACCATGTCGGTGTTGTGGATTTTTTCCCGCTATTTTCAAATATATACAAACAAAACACAAGTTTCAGTATATTTTTGGTATATTTGTTGTTAAAATATCATAAAAAAATTTTTTTTTTCTCTCGAAATGGGTTGCGGGTATCATACGGTCGAGCACTCTCGACTGTAGCTTTCTTACTTGTTTTATATGGATGCTTTTCAATGGGTCACACGCTTATCAAAATGCATTTATTATGTATTTTTTTGATTGCTTTATTCGAATTTTTTTAGCGGAGGTGTTGAATCAGAATAATGACTGATCTAAGTAGCTCAGTCAACCAAAGTTTAATGATCTCAAGACTACTGTTGGCGCTACGAAAAAAACAAAAATATTGTACTATTAAATGTGCGCTGCCATTAAGTATTAAGTATACGACACTTGAACCCTAAACATGTCTAGAAAGGGTGTTAAATATTTAATTTATTTTAAATTATTCTGAAAGTTGAAAGTGCTGAAGTACATTTTGCATTTGTACTAATGTTATACTTAATTTACCAATTTGATAAATTTAATAAATTAAAAGGGCTGTGAGCTGTTATTTTTGATAAATTAAAACCACTCTTCAGGCACTGTATCTGATTGAAACAATTTCATTTTCGCATTCAAAACATAACTTAATTAGCTATGCGAAGATTTCACTTTGCGGCGATCGTGATGAAGTAATTTGAACTTGAACTGCCATTTATGGAAAGTTTGTATACACAAAGAGTTGCAAAGTTTGGTTCGAAAACATGGAGTGGAAAACTCAAACAATTATCAATCAATTGTTCTATTAAGGAATATCAATTGGCGAATTAGCTTTCGACGATCTGTCGATGATCTCTCCCACGACTTTCGTCATATTGAAAATGAGGTAAGCTCATGTCAATGGATCTATCACCCGATTGTTTTGACAATTTTCTGTTGTACGAGTTGTTCATGTTATACTGGTTTCGCTACTGATTTCTACCGCTTGGCGAAAAGTTGATTGAAATGTTATGTTGTATTGTTGTTGTTGTCGATGCACTCACTCGTCTCAACTAGAAATCATAACAAATGTTCAATTTTCACGCCGACCATTCATTCAATTTACAAATGTGTATATTTCGATCTTGATGATCCGCGCGTTATGTCGGTGCGTTAAATTCCAAACTAAAACTAGCTTAGACTCGCAACATCAGGTCTGCCAACTGAGCGAAAGCTCTCGACGCTCGGCGCTCGACGATCGCGCAAAGAAGCTTTTTTGCCGGCGCAACGATCGTGTGCAAAAGCTTCTGTCGTATGACGGAAGCAACAGCTGTTGTTGTTATTGGTATTCTTTCGTCGCTGCTCACTTGTCTTCTTCTTCGGCGGTTGTCAAGAATATTGTTTGTAAACAATTACTTAATGCCGCATTATTGCACGCGGTGACGAACCAAGAGGCGATGAGAGCGAAAATATTGCGAGTCTGCGCCCAAAAGGGGCGCAGAGCTAACGGGTCAAGTTCAATACAACCGGTTTTTTTATCGTGGAGTTACACACAAGCTCTATCTCTCTCTCTCTCTCTCTCTCTTTCTCTCTGCCTCTCTCGCTTTGTCTAGCTATGTTAGATGTCTTTTTGTGTGGCGCTCTTTCCTAATTTGTTTTCGACAAAGCTGTAGCCAACATTATAGTTTGTAATTTTGCGTATTTCAAGGTCATTTGCGTAATTTATGCGCATTGCATTTGGGTTTGGGCATACAATTGCCCTAAAATGTCGTTAAAATAATAGCCCGTAAGTGTTGCGACTATAATGAAGACATTATTGAAAGGGAATTTGGGCTGCAAACGAACTGTGAAGACTCTACCTTCATACGATTGTTGTTTGCATTCAATCGTATATTTTTATATAATATACATACATATATTTTTATAGTATACAATACTTAATTTAATTTCTAATTAAACTCTTCGATTCGGAAATGAAATATATGTATATATGTGCTAGGCATTATGAATGAAACGACTAAAGCCATTTTAGGCTCTGCAATTTCCCATTTTGTTCTCTTCAATTAGTATTAGTTTTTGTATTTAATTTAAATAATAATTGTATAATTATTATTATGTGTCAACTTTATTTATTAATTGATGATTAAAAAATACTTGTACAATCAAAATTTTAGATCCGAACTGAAATTACATTTAATGTAAGGTTAAATACAAATTTACACCAATTTACTTATTTTTAAAACGTTTTTTATTATTAAACCAATAAATATCAAATACTGCACTCCATACACAAATCATATAAATTAGTTTTGCTGGGGAAACTCTTTAGGCATGCCCTTTGGCCATCAAATCTAATCTACTCATAACCCCATGGAGAGCTCTCCCATTTCCTAAATCGCTTTGCTATATTCTGCTGTATAATTTAAGTAAACAACTATAATAGTATCAACAACAAGTGAGAGTGCCATGTCATGAGGACTGATGGTCGACTAAGGAGTACACTGTAAAATGTTTGAACATCTACTACCCAGAGAAAGGAAGCCTAAATATCAAACACTTCACATTGCCCTCATTTTATTGCATTACTCAAAGATGTTGTAGTTTCTCACAGTCGAGCACACTCGATTTATTTTTGGATTGTTTTTCTCCTTAGTTTGACTGCATATTAAAATATAGTTTGTAAGCAATATTAATTGCTAATTAGTAATGCCTATTTTCATGCAGTCTGTAGAATATTTGAAATAATCTTCCCACTCTGCGCACAATTGCAGGGTATTTGGAAATGAGCCTGCAATGAGCAGCACTTTGTGTTAGTCACGCAAAATTTGTTGCCGTCTCCGTTGCCGTTGCGCGTTGCACTTTATTGTGTTTATTTATTATGCAAATTTGCATTAATTTTTGTTGCAACACGTGGAACAACGATGGCAGCTGCAACAAAGGCAACAAGGGCAACAATATCGTCTGAGCCAAACAACTGGTGGCAGCAACAGTTGCTGCATTTAGGGCCTTAAATTGGCTTCATGAAAAATACATTTGGCACAGAGAATGTTGCAAATTGTGATCCTGCGGCAGCTGGGCTTAGTACAAGGACATTTTTACAGCTTTGTGCTTAAAATAGACGCGTTGATAGACAATTAAAAATGTTGCTTGCAAAGCTATCAATAGTTTGGCTCGGAGCCCAAAGCAACTGCCTGAGTTCCGAGTATCTAAATGAAAAGAAAAAAAACTACTAAATATAAAAACAAATCGCCTTAAAAGAATTGCTCCTGGCCTCCCTCCGCCTATAACCCTTAAAGCATCCTCCTTCCTACATGCATAAGTCCAAGTCTAAGCACTTTGTGCAAATTGTCAACGCTGTGCGTCCTTCTACGCATACGAGCAACAACAAAAACAACGACTACGATACTGGCAACAGCAGCAACAACCTCGGCAACAACAATGTGGCAACAAAGGCTTCAGGTTATTGCTTGCATTTTAATTAGTAGACAAGCCAAGTGGGTTGCCACTGTGGCATCTACATATGCAAGCAACGCATCTAAAGAAGAAGATGAAAGTCAGCTTCGAGGGTGGCTCAATAAGTTCAACAGTCTAATTTAGTTTAAATATAAAATAGTGTAAGCCAGGTTGGGTTTAAATCTGAAATTTAAGATTCATAAATACATAATTCTTAAATTTCAGTAAGTACAATACAATTTGAGTAGCAAATAACTTAATAATAATCACAAAAAAGGAGTTTTAAAAATGTGCAATGACTTTGTAATTTATCGTTTTATAAAATCGCAAATTTTATAATAAACAGCATCTTCATCAGTCGTTAGAGGTTGCAATTGTCAACGACTTCAGAATTTGAATGTTAGAGTGCGAGTAAGTTGAACATTTTGGACTCTGAAATAGTTTGAGTTTTAGCTGTCACTCAACAACTATTGAAAAGGTAAAATAAAATAATAAAAACTGGTGGTGAATGAAAAATAGTTGCAAAAACGCAAATCATTAGGATGATGAAAAACGATCCAATGGTAACCAGACAATGACATATGAACCGATGAGACCCAACAACGTGTCCAATTTCTCATAGCAAACAAACAAAGAAAACTGTCAAAAAAAAGAAGAATTCATATGGAATGCGGTAAGCGAAAGAGAAAGAGAGAGTGTAAGAGTGAGAGAGAGAGAGAGAGAGAGGGATAGAGCAGAAAATGTATAGTGCAGTCCTCTTAGAGTCTCTCTCGAGTCCTTTTCAATCTATCATTCTGCCCTCGCGGTAAGCAAATGCCTCCCTTCCTCCCTTTGCCGTTCCCCTCACTCACACATTCAACCGCCATGCTCTGCGCTAGTTTCTTGTATTTATTTTTAAATTGTTTCGCACACACATAAACAAACATACACTCGTACACACACAATTACAGCAGCTAACATTCTCCATACATAGACGGACAACGCGGCGTATGCGCCATGTGACTTAAGCTCATGTGTGTGTGTGTGTGTGTGTGTGTGTCTGTGTATTGGTGTGGTATACAAAAAATCTGTGTAACGCGCATCTGTCAAGCAACCAAACGCCCCACGCATGTGTCCCTGCGTCTGTATTGTGTGTGTTTCATGTGTATGTGCGAGTGGGTGTGTGTGTGTGTGTGCGTTTGTATGTAAATGTCCTTGAGTGCTTGACGGATGACATTCATAAACGTCACTTCAATTACCTCCACGCGCCAACGCCGCCGCCGCCGCCGCCGTCGACAACGTCGCCGCAAAAAAAAAATAAAAAACACAAACAAAAAATTGTGAAAAGTCAGTCAGCCAAAGTTAAAGAATTTCGCTACATTTTCATTTTCAATTTCAGCGTTTCTTCTCATCGCATCTCCGCTTTTACTTGTTTTTTTTGTTCGTTTTTACCTTTAACTTAATTTTTTGAGATCTATAAAAAAGCTAAGCGAAATGAAGCGTTTGACTTGAATTTGCAGGGCCATACAAATCCGCCGATAACAGGTCTGTTCTGGGTTGCAGCTTCGCAGTGCAATTCTCGGGTCTGAAAAGTCTTTTAATCCAAAACTTTTGAATTGTTCCATTCTTTATAAAGACTTTAATGTCATGCAGAAAGTGTGCTATGTTTAATGAAACGGAATTTTTGCTGAAGCGACTTTCGGAACAGATGTCTTTGTTAATATTGTAAAGCAAACTCCATAAGCTGTAACAAAAGCCATAAACTGAATCTGTTTTTCGAGTAACTCGACTGACGGTTGCCCTTGAACAAACTTAATTGGCAATATTGCTTGATAGCAAATGTATTTTACTCAATCCCATAATGTGAGGGAAGGCGTCAATTAATAGGGTATTCTACGAGTCTTGCACTTTAGCTAATTTCGTTTGTAGAGACTTTGCTTTAGAGTTGCAATTAAAGTAGCTCAAGTTCATGCCCCAAATTCATAACACATTCAACTTTAACTTTCTTCTATAGTTTTCGATTTTTTGTTGTTTTGTTTTCGTTTTATTTTCCACAAATTAAGCGCATTGATTTTTACTCGACATCATCAAAAAGGCGGCCGCCCTGTGAAACATTTACAGCCACACACACACAGAGAACATATATTTATGTGAGGGTTGGGTGTGAGTGCAGGGGGAGGGGGGCGAAGCTTCCTTCACTTACACTTGTCCTTACAAATTTGTCCTTTTTCTCAAATGTGAAAAGACGCATAATGTCCTTTTACTTGTATTTTTCCATTTCTCTTCTCTGTTCTCTCTGATGCTTCTTCGTTTCTCTATTCTTGCTTTCGTTTTATTTTGTTTCTTTTGTCGTTGTTGTTGTCGATGTTGTTGTTGTTGTTGTTGTTGACGACATTTCGCCTCGACGTCTGTCGCTGCTGCTTCTGCTGCTGTCACGTTACACGCCCACCGCCCACATTTGCTACTTGTAAATTATTTGCATTAGTAGCCACTTGTGCCCTCTGTGTGTGTATGCGACCGTGCGTATGTGTATTTGTCTGTGTGTGCGTTTAGTTGCGCTTGGCCTGCCCGCAGGCAAACTGGTGAAACCTGCCCAAGTTTTAGTCAGTGGCCTACCCCTTACCTACCCCTTACCCTGCCCGCCTTCCATTCCCCCAGCAATGCCTTGGCTTCGGTTTGGCAGCCCGTAGATTTCTCTTGCCCTGCTCCGTGTTTGTTTATATACACATACTACATACATATACATACATACATACGTATGCACATTGAAATTTCCATTTTTTGCTTTCTCGTGGCTGTTTCGATACTGTGTAATCTAGCAAATGCTCAGCACGCAGAACCCTCTCGGAATTGACATGTTACCCTTAGTATAGTTATTTTTAATCAAAATACTTGAAATAAAAGTAAGAACAATTATTTATATGATTGTTTTAAAAATGTGACTACAAAATAAAAACTAATACGGGCTTCAAACATTTAAAATAACTTCTTGTAATGATGTTTGTTATGTTTTGCTTTAGCTGTTTGCCATTTACAGGGTATGGAGTTAGTCGTATATTGCCTTACACCGCTGTTTTGTTGTTGCTGCTGCTGCTGCTCAGTGCTCGCTGTTTGGGCCTGCACTTAAATTAACTGATTGCAACATTTTATACAGCTTTTTATGTCCCGTTGTGTTTTTGTGTTTGTGTTTTTAGCCTTTTGCTTGGGGTTTTCGCTCACAAGTGTGAGTTCGGTACATCTCAAGGGAGTTGCGTTTTAAGTGGCTAGTAAACGCGGTTGCTCCTCCTGTATATTAGCTTCTCCGTTCTCTGTTTCCTTCTCTCTCTCTCTCTCTTCGAGGCTTTTTGCTTTCTCTGTCTGCAGCTCTATAGATTTAGTTTTGGCTTTGCTGAAACGTGCGAAAGTTTTTTATGCAGTCGCTCGTTGCGTGCGCACAACGAGGCGTGTGCGCAATGTATTCAAGTAAAATGCATTAAACCGGCCTAGACAGCGGCTAATTGTGGGAGGGAGACGGAAGGAGCGAAAGAAAGAGCCACACGCTGTGTATAATTTCGTGGAATTGTTTGTTCAGAGGCAAGGATTTAAGTATGTGGCTCAAGTGTCTGATAATTATGGGCACACACACACCCACACACCCACACACAGTCAGTCACAGTTGTTTGTGTGTGGGTATGTGTTTAGGGCCATGTTATAAAGTTGATAAGCCGTCGCTGCGGTTAACTCTGCCGATAAACTGTCCTTTGGCTTCAAGTGAATTGTTTACAAGCGCAAAGATATGCAAATTGAATGGAAAGAACGTCGCTGGCTTTATCTGAAAAAGTAGATGGAATAACTTAGGCAACCGCAATTATAATAATAGTAGGCATGAGCATTATTATGCCCATTTCAGGGTATTACAAACGGTTTCTATTGCAAGCCATCAAATTTCCCCTACTTTTATTTTTGATTTATTCTTATGTGAACCCTGAATTCCGCTTTCACTATTGTTATTTATTGTTGTTGTTTTTAAATATATTTTGGTCGTTTAATTTCAAACTTATTTGCTTATAAAGAATCCAAAATGTCATTCTAAATAAGTAAGTATACATACATATGTATGTCTAAAATTTTCAGAAAATGTTTATTATATTTAGAAAATAAATATCGCTTCATATTTAAAAAAAAAATGCAGACAAAACTAAACATTTTACTTTGAATTTTATTTTAAAAAATAATTACTATATCCCTTAAGAGCTGAGTGAATAACTTCTTTGCAAATGTAATAGATAAAACTAATGTGAATTTGTATTGAAAAGTTACATGAAATTAATATTCAAAGTCAAAATCTGTCAGTTGATATTACTTAAGCTAAATATACTAAAATTAAATAATGTATTTGTTTAATAAATGTAGGTGAAAATCTTTATAATTTACATACATTGCTGAGAATCGTAGTAAAACTATGGGAATCCTGTTGCCCATTAAGCTCTTTTTGATTGCAATTAAAATAAGTACAAGTATTTTGGGAATGCTTCAATCGATTTTGGCTACGCATCTAATAATAATAGAGGTAAGCCAAGTGAAATTAGTGAAATATAAGAAGTATTTCGCATAATCACGGCACAAATTGTGACAAAGCGGAAGCCGAATCAAAGTGAAAGCCAAAGCCAAGGCAAAGGCAACGGGAAAGGCAACGGTAAAGGGAAAGGCAACGGTTAAGGGAAAAGCAATGGCAAGTAACAATCGCAGATCTAAAAATAAGATTTAGCATTTTATCAGACTGGCGGGGAACGGGAAGAACTTTGGTTTGGTTTGGTTGTTGGTTAAACCAAAATAGGAAGTTCAACCAACCATGTTGAATTCGCTCTCTCTCTCTCTTCTTCTTTTCTCTCTGTGTGCATGTGTGTATGTGTTAAGCTGGCCCTCGTATCCGTCACAGGCTCTGTATAAACGCGGCCCCGCATCCAGAGCGATTTATCAAAGTTCATTGAAATTGTGCACCACCCGCTGCCGCCAGCCCGAACCACGAAACTGTTTTGCGACCTTGGGTTTGGGTTTCGGTAGTTCGCTGGCTTGGTGGATATATGTATAGTATGTATGTATGTATGTATGGTTGGGTGGGCAGGCAGAAGGCAGAAGGCAGAAGGCAGAAGGCGGAATGTCCTTGATGATGACGACGTCATTCATTAAAATTTTCTCAGCTAGTTTGTTGCCCAATGCTATTAAACAGCATTGAGCTGTCAAGCGTATTACAATCCAAACAAAGTGCCATAAAAGCCAGTCACACTCACAGTCTGCAATCCACAGTTACAGCAGTCACAGCCACAGTCGCAGTCAGAGTGCAAAACTTTCTTTTTGTTCCTCCGAGAAACTGATTTATGATTTCACAAGCATTCCGTCCCAGCCTGCTCTTTTCCCGAACTCCGACCTCGAACAGATGAAAAGTCAATACGCCACATTTGATTAATAATCATATTATATGCTTTATTAAGCACCCAGACAAAACAGCAGTCCGCACATCCTTCGCTCCAAGGGGGGGCGGCAAACGCAGTCTCGTTTGTATATCCTCTACTAATGATTGCAGATCGCAGCTCGCGTGTCGGAAATTAATATAGATTAATTCGGTTATAATGATGGATATTTATACACATGCTAAACATACATGCATCTATCTTGAAAGTCAACTTATCTATCTTGGTTGCGCATTAAAAAGCTAATTTTTCAATATTGCTTTTCAATTAATCAAATTCCATGGAAATAACTTATTATTCTTATTGTTAATACGGAAATTTATTTATCGCTAATTCGGCCAATGCATTAGATTACAATCTGACAAGTGAGATTTTCTTGAGTTTTAAATTAGCCTT
The DNA here is from genome assembly GCA_963583835.1 of Drosophila immigrans. Lineage (NCBI taxonomy): Eukaryota > Metazoa > Arthropoda > Insecta > Diptera > Drosophilidae > Drosophila > Drosophila immigrans. Next base: position 18,913,293 of record OY757143.1, on the reverse strand, counting down.
TCTTATTATATAGTTGCTAGAACTTTGTACTAGCATTTAATGTCAGCACCAAAGAATAACTAATAGTTATGTTAATTGGTATAAAGATTAAATTTTACTTTTTTCGAAAAGACTGATTTGCGAAATTTCAAAGTAAAGTTTTCTATAATACAGTAGCTTTCAATGTTTACTTTTCCTTTTGTCTTTAAGAATAATACAAATGTTATCTTTATTATTATTCTTAGAGTAAACATTGCAGAAGCGTTTAAACCGACTTTTTTTATAATTAACTTAACTTGTTAATTTGATTATGCTGCATTCCAAGGGAAGCAGATGTCACAATTACATTTCAAGCAAATTAAGCTTTAAGTAGCTTAGTAAAAGAAAAGCAGTTTTTGTTTGCCTTTTTTTGTAGGTTAAAAGCACAGTTATGGGCCGTAGGGCATCTTGCAGTACAATAGACTTGCCCCATGGTTTAGTTTTTACGTCTTATGTCTATGTCCAGCTATTGTTATATAACTCTTTTGTTTGGTCCCAGTTGACTTGGGCCATTTGTTGGGCTGGTTGGGGTCCATTTATAAATATACATCTTTATCATTTTGTTTTAGCCCCTGACAAGTGCAGACCACATGTCGTCTCCTTGCCGCTTCCACCTTTCGTCTCAAAGCTCCACATGCAACATTAGCTTCAGTTGTTTTTTTTTTGCAACTTCCAATTTCTTTTGTGTCTTCCCACAAATTATAATTACAAATGATATATTTTGGCGTTTTTATTATGAGACTGTGCATAAAATAAATGATCTAAACGCCTATTAGAGCACACTGGTATGACAAACGTGCAAAACTTTGCACGCTTTGAGGTTCGTTCCTTCTTTCTCTTCGGCAATACTCTACAAAGACAAGGGATGGTAATGTGCAAATGCGTATGGTAAGTTAAACTAATATTATAATACTCTAATAACACTCAAAATTTGCTGAAAAAAAAAAGAATTTACAAATATTGTATTAATTAAGGATTCAAAATACAGCCACAATATGAAGTTTGCTTAAAAATCTCATAGCCCCAGCTTCATTTATGAATTATTAACAGCTGAACAGCTTCCACATTGTGTAAAAATAGTGGTGTTGATTAGTGTTTATAAATAGTTTAAATTTAGTGAATAAATTCAAGGCCTATGGATCTGCTCGTAGCTAGCAGAGTGTCGATAATTCGTTATATTAAGTGCTATACCGCCATTCCTCTCCTTTCCTTTTCTTAATTCTATAAATATTTGATACGGCGAACTGGGGCTATCAATGTGGCTGCTGGGGCGGGAAACAGTGGAAGGGAACTGAAGGTTAGATCTGGGATTGAGGACGGCTCCACGACGTAACATTGTTGTGCGTAGAAATATCTAAGCTATGCGGCGTACCGAACCGGGCATAATCAAAATACAATTGTGCGAGGATGTGCGTGTGTATTACTGTGTGAATGTGTGAGTCTGTTTGCCTGTTTGTGTGTGTGTGTGTGTGTGTGTGTGTGTGACTCCCTATAAGTGTTGTAACGCGTGCACAGTGTATTTTTTCGCTTATATATATATACATATATTTTTTAGCCTGCTATTTGTTTGGCAGCAAACTCTACCTGAGCTGACAGCCTGACATGCTCTACACTCTACGCTCTCGGCGCTACTCTCGGCTCTCATCTGCGCTGCGAAAGTTTGCTATAAACTGTGAGGCGACGACTAGGAGAGCGCACATACTATACATTTGTATAAGAGAGTGAGCGTAAATGTTCGGAGAGAGGATTTTATTGGCCAGTGGCAAACATTCGGGCTGCAGAATGAAAGAATAATAAATTAATTAAATATAAATTATAACAACATGGCGCATCAGACGAGCGTTGGCAAGAGGAATGCGAGAGAGCGATGGCGACAGACAGAGAGAAAGAGAGCGAGAGAGATAGTGGAGGGAGCGAGCATGACTGTGTAATGTGACCAGTTTGTTGAAATAAGTCAGCTCCTGAGCCTGGAAGCCGTCGTTTTTGGTTCGTGTGTCGCGTCGCGTCGTTTGGGTTCGGCTTCCATTGGCTTCGTGGCTGTGGCCCCAGACTTGAGACTCGAGGCAGCTCGCTGGCACAGGACCCAAAACGTTTTCGTGCTCTGTGCTGACAACATCCTCGCAGGACCAAAAAGCGGACGGTGCGTTGTCTCACAACCAAATCTATCTGTGTGTGTGTGTGAGGGTGTGTGTCTGTATCTGTGTGTGTGTGTGCAGAAACCTTTAATCGTGTGCTTTGCCTGCGAATGTGACTGTGACTGCTGCCGAGGTGTTGGTAAATTAATTGCACTTTAAAAAACCACAAGACGTCGAACAAATCGCGAATGAAATGAAACAAGAGAAAAGAAACAAACGAGACGAGACGAGAAAACCAACACACAGAAACGAATGCAAAATCTAATTGAAAAGTGCTCTAGAAAATTGAATACAAACCCAATTTTTATATAATCAAGCAATAAAAATGACACAGCTGTCGTCTGTGTGTGTGCGCGCGCGTCTGTGTATGCGTGAGTGTGTGTGTGTATGCTTGTGTGTGTATGCAGAAATGTTAATGCCATTGTAACAAATGTGTACACGAGTGTGTGACTGTGTGTGACTGTGACTGTGTGCACGAGTATGTGTGTGTGCTTCTGCTCCTGCTTCTGCTTCTGGGTCTGTGTGTGCGTGTATTCTCGTGCCTTCAGGCCTTTCATAAAGAGGTCAAAACGTTGCTTTCGTTTTTCTACGTTTTGCAGTGTGCAAAGTTTTTCGTTCTTGCTGCTGCTGCTTTTGGCTGGCCAAGACAGAAAATTTAACAGCCAGCCAAAAATTGGTAGTCATCGTTTTTTGTTGGCACCGCCCTCTTAAAGTCTGCTCTATGCGTGGACAACGGGCAAATGATATAATGATTAATAAATTTGGTCAAATATCAAAGAAGTAGTCAACAAATTGGTCATTAAACATAGCAAAGCATTGCAAAACTGCATTTATGAAGCATACTTTTGGGATGTATTTATTATAGAGACTTGAAGATTATTGTACATATTAGAAAAAATACTTGAAAGTTGGGATGACCAAAAATAACTAAAGGCAAAAAGAATTGAAAGCGCGAAAACGAGCTTGGAAATTAAGGGTATTTATAAATACTAAACAATAACGAAGACATTCATGAATACAAATTAAGCACACCGAATCTTTAAATTGTTGCTAATAATATTACAACAAAATAAAGCAAAGATCTTGGTACTATTTTAATTTTACTCAAAAAAAAATATTCTTTAAAATTTTTTTTACTTATTAAACATCATAAACTAGAGTAGGATAAGTTTGCTTTATAAATAGGCATATGAATGAGGAGACAAATTTTCAGCATAATTGTATAATACCTTTAAGTCTTAAAGAACGGAAAAGCGAAGACTTTCCCTACAAATAAAGCTCAAGTAGATGCAAAATAGTTGAAAAATTAGAAAGGTTTCAAGTTTTAATCAATTTAATGTGCAATTATGTAAAAACAGAAATAAAAGAAGCCCAAAAATGTTACGCAATTGGCAACAGAATTTCACGCACTCCGAGAGAATCAAATACCATAATTAATAATAATGATCACCGACTCGAAATTCCTGGCTTAAGTTTAGCCTATGACTAAAAATACTGCCAAAAAAAAGGTAGCAGCAAAAAGTGCGAGGCTCACACACGCACACAAACACAAACGCAAAAACACACACAAAGAGTCCATGAAGTGGAAGAGTGGGTGGGGAGCAGGACATTAGCGGCAGCTACTCAAAGCATAACAATGAACGTAACCGCACATAGAGCCCAGAGACAGCCATAGACAGCCACAAGCAGCTACATAAAAAATAAGAGAATGAGAGAGAGAGAGAGAGAGAGAGAGAGAGGAATGGAATGGAAGTGGAAGTGGGTGTAGAGGAATGAGTGTTACCTACTAAACTAAATGAAAGTAAAAATTGCAAGCGTAAGCTAAAACAACAAACACAACATCAGCAGCACAAGCGGCGGCAGCGGCAGCGTCAGAACACGCAGCAGAAAACGAAAGCAATAACAGAAAACGTGAGCAGCGATAAGAACACTGAGATAAGCAGCAGAGCGTAAGCATGGAAATAACAATGCAGAGAGTCAAACGCACAGAGTGGGTGAGCGAGAGTGAGAGAGAGAGCGTGCGACCTGCGAGTGCTTGTTTTTTTTTTTTTTGGCTTCCTGAGAGCACGAGTTTGCACAGAAACTGATCGAAACTCTGTTAAATGATAACAGCTAGCTGTTAATTTGTTTAACAGAGGTTATTACTACTATTTCACTTTACATGACAAGTAAGTCTCATTGATATTTTTTTTTCTCTTGCCTCTCTTCTTGACAGATTTAATAGCTCGGGCATAGATTGCATATGCGATACGAAAATACGAAAATGTAAACAAATGTAGCGCACGCGCAGCAGCAGCAATAACAAACAAACAAACGAAAAAAAAACACTGCAAATTGTAACTCACTAACAATAACACAACACAAAAAATTCTCTCTCTCGCTGCCATAAAACTGGATCTGACTGCCTTCCAGCTGGGGAGCGAGCGCAAAGCGGCTGCTCGTCGTGCTCCTTCCAGTCGGGCCTGCTGCAGCACACGGCCACAACAACGTCAGCAGTGCTGTCCTGCGAGTCCTGTCGAGCTGTTCTGGCGACACAGCTCCTGCTCCTGGTCCTGGTCCTGGTCCTGGTCCTAGTACTGTCGTAGTCTAGTGCTGCTTCCGCGCGCTCGACACTCTCTCTACACTGGCGAAACTCAGGGAAATTTTCCAAACACACTCACACAGACACTAGCGCGCACAAAATACACAAACACACACTCACACAGACAAAGGCACAGGCACAGGCACGAAACGTTGCGTTGCCAAAAATCGAAAGAAATAAAAAAGGAACATAGCTTCACATGGCCTGGCCAGAAGCCGTTTGCGGACTTCGAGCGCAACGTGTGCGTAGTGGAAATGCTGCGACAAGCGTCAACAACAACAACCGCAACAACATCGACGACGGCGGCAGCAGCAGCAGCAGCAACAACGGCAACGCCAACATCACAACGTTGCTGGTTTAGTGTGGTGTTGTGTTAATTGTTATTTATGTATAATAGTATATATAAATTTGTGTGATATTGCAACAACCATGAGCAAAAGTTGTGCAAATGCAAAAGCATAGCAGCAAATAGCGTGAGGAGCGGGAGAAGGAGTAGGGAGAGTGAGAGAGAGAGAGAGAGAGAGAGAGCGAGAACTTTAAAACGGCGCAAACGGAGTCATAAAGTTTCAGCAAACAACAAAACACAAACAACGACAACAAACGGTTTTGCAATAGCAGCAACAACAAGCAAAAATATCTAAAACAAAACAATAACAAAATATTCAGCAACAACAACATTTAACGGGTCCAATGTTGCAGCAAACAACATGCAGCAAACAACAATGGCAGCAACATCAGCAATTAGCGCAACAACAGCAGCAGCATCAGCAGCAACAGCAACAGCAGCAGCGACAGCAACAACAACACCAAGAGCTGCAACAAACAGCTAAAGCTCACAGATACAGTAATAACAGCGACAGCGACAGCAACAACGACAGCCGTAGCAGCGTAAGCATTAGCAACATTCGCTTTAGCAACATGCTGACAGCCGGACGCGATGCAACATCAGCAACAACAACAACAACGATAGATTTCAACAGTCGCAGGCGACGCGGGCGACTACGAAGCACGCCCAAATGTTGCCAATTAGTGCCAGCAGTAGACGCAAATGTTGCTTATACACAACAAAAACAACAGAAACCGAGACCGAAACCGAAACCGCAACCAAAAACCAAACACCATGCAAAGCTTTTGTTATCAATAATGTGCGCGTACATTGTCGATTGTGTAAATATTTTAAAACGCTTAGTATTATTAACATTAAATACAACAACAACTCCAATAACAACAACCAGAGCAACTGCAAGCAAAAAGCAAAGCAACTGCAGCATAGAACGAAAACAACAACAACAACCACAACCAGCCGCCAAGGCAATCGCAATTGGTGGGCGTGGCCAGGCATTTAATTGCACCCTCGTGTTGCTGCTGCTCTGCTGCCTCCTGCTGCCGCTGCTGGGCAGTGTCCAGGGCCACAAGCCCAAAACCGCCACGCAGCACAAGCAACAACACCACAACCAACAACAGCCGGCTCACAATAACGATGTGACGGTTAATAACATGGGGGGCGTGGCCGGTGTGCCGCCCACTTATCAAGTGAAATCATCGCAAACATCGAACGAGGACGAGGGCGAGCTGCTCTACGACGAGCAAATGTTCGGCGAGGAGGAGGAGGAGGGCGCCCAACTCAACACGATGCACGCCAATGGCAACGGCATCGCGAACGGCGGCGGCAGCGGCAGCGATGAGGATAATGTGGCCAATCAACATGGTATCAATGGTAAGTGCAAATTTTTCTCAGCTTCAATTTGTGTTGAGAGCAACACTCACACTCACACTCACACTCACACACACATCCACAATCGCAAGCTTCTGCGTGATTTCGTCCTTTGGCTGAGCCATGACTAATGGCATTTGTATTTAAATGAGGCAACGAGCTTAGGAATGAGACTTTGTTGTAGACGAGGGCGGATGGCGGGGATTGCGATGTTGTATAAGTGATTTATGTGACAGGCAAATGTACAAGTGAGCAGGAGGAATCTTCTTCTCAACACTCGCAAATTCAATTTGATTTGCATAGCGCTCACAGTTGTGAAGGGCACGTGTTCCACGTGACGTATGCGTAATATCTCAGCTAATAATATGCCAACTCGAGCAGCGAAAAAGCATGTCAAATATACAAATATATTCATTACTTGAATTTCACAATTATTCAGAAGGTCATCATTTTAAAGGATAAATAAATCAATAGATCATCAAACGTCTCAAATTTGACAGTTAGTCAATTAATCAAAGGAATTGTTCAATAGATCATCAAATATAAAGTAGTTGAATTTCAACACTTTTGTAATTGATGGTTTATCAAATTTAGAAAGGTATTCAGTAATTTAACTTTAAAATAGTTGTAATTAAATGTATACATTTATTCGTTGAATTATAACAGTTTTGCGTACTTCAATCATTTAGCAATTAAGCACTAAACAAGCAAAAATAATTCAAAAGTCCAACGAGGCGTATGTGTTATAATTGAAATGATGTGTAAATTTGCAAGTTTGTTTTATTTGCATAGTGTGCTTTTCAGAGCAGCATTAAATTGAACGATTGTAATTCATTTTATTTTAATAATTAGCCCAAACGTATGCTATGCATATTTTATTAAAAGTGATTTAAGAGTTGGATTGACAAGCTGACGGAATATGTATTTAATTAATGAATTGTTCTGTTCATCCTCAATTTCATTAGTTAGACCAAATCTAATTTGATTGTCGAATTGAATTGCTGCAAATAATTTAAGAAAATTTATGTATAAATATATTGGAAAAGTTGTCGCATGCGCTGATTAAATGCACATTCTTTTTCTTTCGCTTTGATATAATGTTATAAATCGTAAATAAAGTATTCCCATGGCCCAACACAGTCACCTTGAATTAGTTCTCATTTGAGCTTGGCGTATACGTAATGCCATAAATATGCTCATAAATTACGTATACGTAATACTTGCAAGCACAATTAATTGATGGCAGTTAAACAGCTGCCAGCATACACATATGCCCACATAGCACACATGTGTTTGCCATGTGAACTGCATTTGTGCACTTTCTTCAATCGGCAAAGTCAAGTTGGAAAACCTTTTTCACCTTTGAGCTCGTGGTACGATGTGCCCACACATACATATATTTTGGCCAACGACAATTAAACCCCAAACGTGGCACACTGTGTGTTGGCCTAGGCGTGCGGACCCCGGAGCCATTTCTCATTTTAATGACTCAACTGAGCTGTCTCCCTGGCATGCCACCCGCCCCCGCGCTCCCTCTCTGCTGCTGTCTGTCTCCCCTTTCTATCTGTCTGCTGTACACACACGCGCCAAAGTGGCTGACAACAAAAAGTGAAGAAAACAAGCAGCAGTTACTATATATGAAGAGTTTTCTCGACTTCCCAGTCACCCTGCCGCATGAATTTGCATTGTAAGACAATACAGAAAATATCAATTGATTAGAATTTGCAAAAAACAAGGTGTGAATATTACATTTGTAAGCCTTTTTTTAAAAGATTTACATTTCTATTTTCTACCGAATACAATAAGAATATTTAAACGAAATATTAAATTTATGTATACATGTATCTGACTGTGTTTCAATCGTCTGAAATATCATATATACAAGTATGAACATATATTTTTTGGGAGAGCTGAGCTATATATGACTCCATAATTATATTAATACGATTCCATTGAGTCCGAAAATTGTACATATTTTCAACGAGATTAATTTAATTTAAATAACTTAAGTAAATATTGCATTATTATACTAATACCTCTATATCAAATCAACACATTTTAATAGGAAATAAGTAGTAGAAGATTTTACAACATTTTCGATACTGCCATTTATTTTAATACAGTGTCAAGAATGCGTAATTGTATGTTTAATAATTAAAACAACGAATAATATGCAAATTTTTACTGAATTATTTTGCAATTGCGCACACAATTAAAATACGAGTATGCATTGCAATTTAATTAAACATATGCCTCAAGGCCAAATAGAGTTGCCAATATGTTTTTAGTGCCGATTGGCCATTCAGCAGAAATGTTGCAGTTCTCAATATGCATCCTTCTCATAGCTTAATTGCATTTTCATAGTTTAATTAAACCATAAAATAAAACTAATGACATGCAAATGTTTATCTGCTCCGCCCTGCTGACCAAGTAAATATGAACGCCCAAAGACGCCATTGTGCATGTGTTCCACACTGACCTCATGCAGGGACAGGGCACAGAATAACAACAACACAAGAACAACAACAACAACAATGACGACTAAAAAGAAAAATGTTGTTGTGTGCTTTGGGGCGCAAATTGTAGTTGAGCTGCAACCGCAAAGCAACGACAGCAACAGCAACAGCAAACAACAACAACAACAAGAGCAATGACTAGTTGTAGTCTGTAAATCAAGCTTTAAAATTAACGCAGATTGCCGGAACAAGCGACGCTATGAGCAATTAACATGAAACCAGAGCAGAGAAAACAGAACTCAGAACTCAGAACCAGAGCAGCTGCAGCAGCGACTGCGACTGCGACTGCGACTGCGATAGCGACAGCGACAGCAGAAATGTTCAAAAAGGACTAACAAAACGCGAACATAACTCGCCAAAGAAACGGCGAAGGGTGCAAGAGGGAGAGGAAGAGCACATGTAGGTGCATATGTATATGTGTGTGTGTGTGTGTATGTCGTGCATATAGTTTGGGCGTGTGTGAGTAGTACTCTATGTATATATATAGAAATAAATGTGCATTGGTCTGCGCGTAACGACCTTTGTTGCCAGTGTGTGTGTGTGTGTGTGTGTGCTTTCGCCTTGCTTTTGGCTTTTCTATTTTACCATCGACCCAAATTGCGCGCGAGCTGCTATAAAAACAACAACAAACACACACACACACACACACACACACACGCTGTGAAATGAAATGTTTTTATATGGTTGGTTGTGTAGTATAGCAAGCACACTTATGTGCGTACGCTCAAGTGTATGCTGTGTCCGTGTGAGTGTCCGTGTGTGTGTGTTTGAGTGTGTGCGGCGCACGCTAACGTGACTGTTAACGACGTTTGTCGTGGGTGGCGAAAAACGAAGAAGAAGCAGCAGCAAAGCTCAGACCCAAGCCCAAACCTAAAAGACCTCGACCCAAACGGCAGGCGGTCAAAAGCAACAACAAAACTAAGTACAAGTATTTAAAAGGCATGTAAAAAGTAGTAGAAGCAGCACGGCAAACACACACACACACACACACACACACACAAATACACATAAAAAAAATAATAATGATTGAGCTGGTAATGTGGAAAGCGAGAGGAAAAGCCAACAGTCGGAGCACAAAATTTAAATCGATAAATCAAAATGCCAACAACAATGGCAAAAGGCTAGCAAGGACGTGTGACTTGCATGCTAAAAGCCACGCCACGGAACGGTAAAGCAACTCTCAACTGTGTGTGTGTGTGTGTGTGTGTGTGCGAGCTTGTGGCATAAAGTTTTGTGGGTGGCAGGAAGTCGCTTTTGCGGCTCAGAGGACAAATGACAACATTTGGCCGACTTTTAATTATTGACATTCCCCAGTTTTTCTTTTGTGTGTGTATGTGTGTGTGTGGCCACTAATTGCCAGTGTGACCGTGTCAGGCTGCCGGACCCCATTTCAGGGTGTCAGTGTGCCAGCCAGAGTTCGTGTAGTAATTTGTCATTAAATTGCATCTGACTTTGTGATTCAACGGCAGTTAAAGCCTTTTGACTCAACGGGTTATTCCGTGGCTCGAAAAGACGACTACAGAGTCTTTGTAATCAGTCAATGTATATCCCTTAATAAAACAGCTAATCAATACGTGTGAGTTGATTCATCAAATCATTCATTCTATCTCTGGATGAGGGTTCATTGCACCTGTGATTCATTCTAAAACTGGTTAGCGCATCGCCCAGCAATCAAAACACAAAGCCAATTAATTAATTACCTGAAATAAATAATAACTATTTCATCGAGTTGACAGTTTAATTTGTTTATTTTTTTGAGCACATTTAATTTCATGCATAAATAATACGTTGTGCATCACAGTTACACTTGCCACTCAGCTGCTTCCATTTATTTCGCATGAATTGTGAATGAACTACTCGAATTTTGAATTGAGTTAAATCTGAACTGGAATTTGCAATGTAATTTCTACGAATTGTGAATCAATTTCAAATGAAATTGTTCAATTTAAATAACAAATGGGAGTTTATCCTGTAATCAACTCTCACGTGGATTACACTCATGGCCATCATGAAGTCATTTTATTGCATTGATACGTTTCAACAGAAGTACTCGCATTTCGAATTAAATGAATTACACAAACTTTCCTTTACATATTCAACATTTACTTCCTTATTAAGGCATTGGAAAATTCTCAAAGGAATCGCTGTTCAATATAGAATTAAAAGTTAACCACGTACGTAATGAATGCTTGAGATTGTGGTATTTACTGTCAAAAGGTTTTTACAGCCAATATGTTTATATGTATTCAAAGTTCCGGCTATAAAATGAATATTCTAGTTTTAAGAACTACTGTTTAGAATGCTTCGTTGCTAACAAGTTTTGGGGGTTATGCATTAGGAAAAACTCATTTTCAGGCCATAGTAAAGTTAAATATTGATGCCGCTTGAAATTTCATGAAAATTGTGCTCAGCACTTTGGAGACACTTGGACGGCCAATCCCATCAGTTAAGTACCATAATATTTTTGGGACGCAACCCCCAAACTACTTTTTATGGACGAATGGTTGCAATGAGCATCCCAGAGGAGCGTTCCATGAGGTTGATTAGCCACAATGGATAAATGTGTGTGTGTGTGAGAGGGAATAAGAGCGCAAAACTTTGACAATAAGTTAAGGGGTTTTGCTGCAATGAACCTTCATCAAACTCATCGACAGCTGGTCGTAACTGAAGCTCATAAAGTTTATGTGGCAATCTTTAAGTGGCCCCACACACACACACACACACACACCACACTTTTTGCTGCATTGATTCAACAGCCACTTGACAACCCTAGCGGGCCAGGGACGAAGTCGATATTGATGCCGATGCCGATGCCGATGCCGCTGTCGATCCAATTCCCATTCCTCAATTCCCCCGAACCCATGAAGCTGTCAATTTGCATGTGCAATGCACGTTTCGTACGATTTCGTTCTGTCGTGCTATCGTCTCCCATTCCAATTCGTTTCATTTCGCTCATCGTGCCCATTTCGTTTCCATTTGGTTCGCTTTCGACTCACGCTCTGGATTCGGCTTTTTGGTGGCCGCTAATCGATTCGCGAGCTACCTTGAAACTTGTGCCGTGCCAAAGCGCGCTGTCTCTCTGATAAATTAGCAGCTGCTTCAAAGCGTGAAACCATGCGACCACTATCCACACACACACACACACACACACTCACAGCATGCTAGGATATACAGAACATAGAGAAAGAGAGGGTGAGGGAGAGCACCACTCTGGAAGCACAAACATTTATACATACAGACTTACAGCTTAGCTTCCGCTTTGTGGGGCGAGCTAGCCTCCATAATGAACTTCCGGCCGTGGCGAGCGACGTGCTCGTTCCGTGTAATTTTGTGCGTTTGTTCAGCCGTGATTTATGCACATTGATGACGTCGCACAAAACGCCAAGAAGCGAAAACCAAACAGAGCCAGTTAACAGTTTTTGCTTTTTTTCGCCTACTTTCGTATATTCTTATCGAGCCGCGTTTAATTACGCTAAAATTTAACCCGTTATCGAATTATTAAAGTTAAATTAAATGAGACTCAATGATACAACTAATAGATTAAGCACGCAATGAAAGCAAAGAGTTGCATACAGATATGAACAAAGTAAATAAACTTTCGATAGCGAAAGTAAGTGAAGGTTCTTTATTCATGGCACACTCATTGATTGTCATAAAAGTCATTTTATATTTGTAATCAATAGGTTATAAAGCATGACTGAATTATCATTGGCATATTGACATTTATTAAATATAATATATATTTTATACGTGAACAAGGGAACTATGTAGCTTTAAAAGTTTTAAATTATATTTTAGTCGTTTAAACAAACAAGTTTCAAATTTGCTTTCGCTCAAATGTCAACGACAAACTCAATGATATCTAGTTACTATGCAAATTGCGTACATGCCTCCAACTGACATTTTGAAAGTATATATTCCACTGAAAGTACTTCGCAGAACCTGAATTCAGCGTACGAATTTACAAGTATTTAAATTTTATTTTATCACAATACGAATCTTGCTAAGTCTTCTGCAGATTAGCCAGCTATATTTATTGAAATAAAACCACATTTCTAGGTTTACCAATTTGAATTGTTCTTTTGATTCATAACAATTATTCTATACACACAAGTTGTAGTTAACTTAACTTATAATTAAATAAAATTTGGCAATGCGTTAGAACAATTTTGCAGGCACATAATGGGTTAATATTCAGTGTATATCCGCAAGTGTATACTATGTATATAAATGATGTGGAAGGGATATACTATATATATACTATAAATATACTATGCGCTAGTTCCGCCGCCAGCTTCATCTCTCTTAGTCACGCGATTCCAGGCGCTGTTGTAGCGCTCGACATCATAGAAGTTGTCCAACGTTTGCAGCAGATTCTTTCGCTTCGCCTCATCGCCACGGATGCGTGGGGGCGTGTACAGGGGCGTAGTTGTTGCCACTTTTGCTGGTGGTGCTCTTTTTGTTGGTGGAGGTGGTGCTGGTGCTGGTGCTGCTGCTGCTGCTGAGCTTCCGTTGTGCTTAATGCATTCGACGGGCGCTTCAACGGCCTTTGGCAATGTGGTGACCTGTGTGCGCCACTCGTAGACGCGGGGAGGCGCCTCCGATTGTGGCGGTCGCAGCTGGATGGTGGCGCGACTGATGTACATTGGCTCCGAGCTGCGGTTGCTGGCGACTGTTGCTGCTGCCATCTGAACGAATCGAGTTTCAATTTGCAACTGATTGCGAATGCGAATGCGAATGCGAACGCGACTCTTTTGCGGCTTTGTTCTCCTCACTCTGACTTAAGCATGACGCATATCACGTCCGAGATTGCCACTTTATGGCTAGTCTGTGTAGGTGTGACTCTCCCGTGGTTGAGTGTGTGTGAGTGTGTGCTCTAGAAGCTTTCTGAGCGAACGCGCTGCCTCGAGTGCAAGCGGTTAGTCAAATTATTGTGGCATTTGGCACTTTGGCAATTGAAACTGGTTTCGACCGTGACTTGGCTAACCACAGGCACAGCCAGGCAGACGACACGACACGCGCCCACATCTGGGCCTGCCACAAAATGTTACCTATAAGCCAAAACAATTCAACAACAATAACAAGCATATTCAACTTCATTGCTGAATATTTACAAACAAAATAAAATCGTTATAGCGCAATTCTGGCTCAACTTGTCACCATTCGGATTTTCCACTTTGCAGCCCGCACAATTCTTAATTTTGTTCTTGTTATCTCCAGAACACTTAACCAAATATTATTTTGTTGATGCTACTGCATACACTGGTCGTTATCAAATTTGAATTAACAAATAAAGACGATAACTGAAATTATTCACCGTTTATCAAAATTTCTAATTGTTATTATGACGTGATTCCACAGAGTTTGGTAGAGAAATGTCTTAAATAACATCAGGTTTGCTGTTGATAACGAAAACAAAGAATATATAAATGTCAACTGTCATGATAAATACTCTCTTGATCCTAAAATAGCTCCACCAATTCCGGGAGAATCGTTTGTATCTATTTGATTATTACTTTTTGTATCTATTTGATTGTTTTTGACAAAAACATTTCCTACCCCTATTTATTTCAACAACTTGATCAAATAACATTCCTTTTCTTCTAATAACTTGAAGCTGCATTCTATTTATTTAATGATCATAAAATGTTAGTAATAATTTCAATATGTGATTTGCTCTTTCTTTGCGTATTTGAATAACCAGAATTTGCATCTAGAAGTTGTTTGTCTCGGATCTTATGCTTCCATATCTGTCGATTGCTTCCCTATCGGGTGTTAAGTCTTCCGTCAGTTTGACGCGCTTTGCACTTAGTCATCAATTTATTCATATTTCTAATGAGCGCAATTTCTCGATGATCTGGTTTGATATTCAAAGCGTTACCTCCATGTTAACTGTAGCCTATGAACGCCCACATCCAAACAAAATACAAATTATCTTACCTACAAGTAAATAAAAAACAAATAACTTAGTGATGGACTGTAAAATACGATGTACATAAATAAAATTGTAAATTGAATATAAGAGATAAATAATTCAAAAGATGAAAAATTAAAATAAAGCACAAAATTAAAGGTAATATAATAGAAAAATGTTAACAAACTAAGTGTACATTAAAAGATTAGTTGGAAGGTAAAACATAAAATTGGAAAATAGCTTGTAAAATATGACAAATTATTTATGCATAGTATGTGCCTTCAAAACACTTGCCTTGATTTACTTTTTACCAATTCCATAATACTATAGAGTGTTTCATGGAATGTGTTACTACTTTTGCTTGTGGTGATTACTAATATGGTATGCATGTAGCAGATAACAAAACTTCAAATAGCATGTTTTGAATAGTGATATTCATTACAGGGAGTTTTGAAAATAGCTTTGAATGACTAATCGCCTAATCGAATGCTTCTCGATTACAGGGTATTAACAGCATGTGCAGCACTCGTCATTCATTAAGCATTTGGCAAGTGATTCATTTGTAACATTGATTTATAGCGCACGTATTCGTGTTGAGTTCTCAAAAACCTCTGTTTTCAGGTTGGGGGCAACCTGCAGCTTTCGAAAGGCGGGTTAAGAGTTGTGTGGGTGTGTTGAAGCCCGTTAACTGCATGCAAATTGAGAATAAGAGGGAGGGCAAGAGAATAAGAATGAGAATGAGAATTTTGAATAGCTGTAGGGTTGTTCGCTCACACATTTGCAAGAAACCAGTTTCATTGAAATTTATCTCAATTGAATTAATCGTTGATGTTACACAGAGATCATTCCATCCGACTTTAGATATTACATATTACGTGTAAGTTATTGGGGATCTATAATCCAAATGCAAATAAACAATTCATTTTACTAAGAAGAAACCATTTGCAGTTCAGGGCTTATCTTAACCTTTTACTTTATTATTGTTACCGATATTACGAAAAGAGTTATGTGAATCCATATTAGTAATTGAATTCACAACATTAAAATTTAATAGTATACTTTACAAAATTTCGAATAAATATTTGAGCATCTTTCTCTTTTAGCTTTGATATACTAAATTAGTATATAAATTTTTGTAAATATTAATTTTACTACATATTGAATAATTTTAATTAAACAATATGATGATTTTGAAACAAATATTATTATTGATATATATTTTATAACTTTTCAAGATGAAATATAAAATTAGGCAAATGAAAAAGATAATTTTAATTGCATTAAGTCAAATCAAATATAGAAGAGTTTGTTTATAACTAATCTTTTATTTAGAAATAACTATTACAGAGTATTCCATTGACCTGCAGTTTTCAAAAGGTGATTTAGTTGTGTGGGTGGGAAGCGCTCCGTTAACTGCATGCAAATGGGTGAATGAGTTGCTGATTTTGCTAGCTTTATTTTGTAGCTTGAAACCGGTTTTCTTGGAGTCAAGAGTAAAGTTCTGGGTTGACCGACACCCAACCGCAGAATGTGAGTCAACAAAAGAAAATAGGATGGCCTAATTATAGACTCAGTACAAAGTATCAATACGCACAGATGATGCAGCAACAAAACTCGATCCAGTGATAAGAATTTCTTAAGCAAGACCCAAAGAATTCACAGTATAAGAAAAATAATAAATAAACAATCCGCATTGTTTTATGACAAATCGACAAACAATACGAATGACAACAGCTTAGACAGAATAATGACATGAATCAGTCAAGAGAGTCAAGTGGAGAGTCGTCGATTGCGCCGCTGGCGATTAAAAACGCGATGATTATTTGCTCGGCACACGCGCCAAAATGATTGCTCATACAAAAAAAAGAGAACAAATTAATGATAAACATTTACATTCGCCAATTGGAGTTGTTGTTGCAGCTTGCAGTTGCAGTTGCAATCTGTTAATTGTTGCAAAATGTGCTGCATAATTTACGGTTAATTGCGATGTGGCAAATCGCACAAAAGGTGCCGCCTGCGCCACGCGTTTTGCCAGCGATTTGTGAGCGTTTTTCATCGCTTTATCATCAGTCGTCAAAAGGTCGAGCTATTTAATTGAGGATGTGTAATTGGGGAGTTAACAACGAGTATGTGAATGAATGTGACTCGAGTGCGAGCTTTAGTGTGAGTGTTTAGCAATAACTATAGTATTTATGGCACTCAAAAGTGCCGACTCTAAGTGTCTTGGGACCGTTTATCCAGCTAAAGGTCGGCCATCCTCATTTAATACTAACTACATTCCACGTGTCGATTACAAGTATTTATATATTATCTGAAATGGATTTCACTTTATTTCTTAAACGAAAGAGAAGCGTTATGGAATCTATATAGTTATGTTAATTATTATTGATCTTGTATTTTTCTATGTATGCCCAAAAGGTGAATCTTACAAATGTTGTGCGGAAAATTGTACGATAGAAGAACGACAGATTATTTAAACAATAACAATAAATGTTGCCCTATTAATATAAAATGTTGTGTCTGCTAATGCTTTTTCTATGAACGCATTAAAGCTTAGAAGAGTGAGGAATATTTTAAGGTTTTAAAAATAAATAGAGCCATCATGAAAAATTTTATATAAGCGTTCAACAAAAACAAAATGTTGATATAAATAATTCAGATTTTGAAATTAATTAAAAGTAAAGTAAAGTAACTAAAAGTTAACATTTCTGGTAAACATAAAAATTAAGACATTTCAGTATTTGAATCATTTGCAGTTGCAATTTTCGCAACTGATAATCTTTTATGTCTTTTACACAATGCCACCAACAATATTCATTTAGTTACACAAGTGCAATCAAAATTTTGATCTAATCAATATCCTTTCGTTTGTGTTCTCATTCCAGAAACGACAACCGACAATTCAAACACCACGAAAACGCCATTATTTCCAAAAGATCTATTCACGAAAGAACAGCTCGAGAACGGCGCTGTCATCCTGCACATCATCGGTGTTATATATATGTTTGTGGCGCTGGCAATTGTCTGCGATGAATTCTTCGTGCCTTCCCTTGACGTAATCATTGAAAAGCTCGGCATCACTGACGATGTTGCCGGCGCAACGTTTATGGCTGCGGGTGGCAGTGCCCCGGAGCTCTTCACGAGTGTCATTGGCGTTTTCGTGTCGTTCGATGATGTTGGTATTGGTACGATTGTTGGATCGGCCGTCTTTAACATACTCTTCGTGATTGGGATGTGCGCACTATTCTCAAGAACTGTGTTATCGCTGACATGGTGGCCATTGTTCCGCGATTGCTCATTCTATAGCATCAGTTTGCTGGTGTTGATCTACTTTTTTCGCGACAATCGCATATTCTGGTGGGAGGCCCTCATCCTGTTCACCATCTATATTGCCTATGTGACCTTCATGAAGTGGAACGTACAGGTGGAGCACTGCGTCAAGAAGATGATTACCAAAAACAAGGTGACTCGCGTCAGAAGTACAGATCAACTTATGCCAGCAGTAAGTAGTTGGGAAGTTTTTTTGCAAACAAATTCCAATTCTTAAAAAAAAAAAGTATGCTAAAAAAAGAATGAAAACGAATTGCAAAAATCGTTTTAAGCGAAAGCAAAATTTGCAAATTGTCTGCAAAAAAAAATTAAAAAAATAGCAAAAAAATATGAAAAAGAAACGAAAATTCAAATCCTTTGCCAGGAAATAATTTCGTTCAATTCTCGTTTTTGTGTTACGTATGCTTCTTCTTACTTTGGTCTAGTAATATTTTTAAAATGCATTTTTCAACCTGACTCTAACCAGTTAGCAGCTGTGCTAGTTACTATGACTAAGGGCCCCACGTGCGGTTGCAATCGGACATGAAACTTGCATGACTAACATGAAATGTGACTTTGGCATTGAATACAAGATGCTGATCATGATGATGAGATGACAATAATTGCGCAGCTTGAATTTCACCTGAGTCTTTTTGAGATTGAGTTTTTACTCAATATTTTCACTTAAAACCAGTCCACAGTGATACTTCAATGAAATATTTCCGAATTCTGTCAAGGTTAAGCGGACTATTACAGGTGACACAAAAAGGTGAAAGATAATTCAATTTAATAACTGATTTCGACACGTTAGATCATGATCTACATACCAATGACTCATCGAAGTGACTTAATGTAATGGGGTTTTTTGTTTGTGTTCCAATGTTTTGCAACTTTCCCATCGGACGTTCAATCGTGAATTTTAACTGCCAACTGTCAACTGGTTAATCTCAGCTATCGCTCAAACTATCTATTGTTTTCAACTAATTCTGAATTTATTATTTACATTTGAAGAACTTATATTTACTTATATACTTCATGCGCTAAGCAATCTTAACTCTAGCTAACATTCAGTTCTTAGCGCTTAGCTTTTGTTTATTTACTAAAACACTTTCTCATTTGTTATGCGTCTAACGACTTGTTTACTCATATATTCTACATTCAAATACACACCCACAAACACAGAGAAACACACACACACACACACACAGCAGCGACAACACATACTTATACAACGTTGCATGCAGCCAATCAAAACTGTGCACACTGCTTGAACTTGAATTTGATCTGAACTTGATTACGGAGCGCTGATCTTCCCTCTCGCTCACGCTCTCGCATGTGTCGTAGTGCCTCCAGTTTTGAATGTATTATTAACCGCACAATATTACTTGATTTATGAACATCTCAACCTTCCTTTTAAGTATAATTTTCGACAAAATGGAGATAAATCGCCGATATAATGCCAATTGCAGACATTTTCAATATTCATTTGAGATATCCCAATGTTGGGAATAAAATCATATGCATAGAACGGGATTTTAAATACCAGTCTCTTTGTGAATGAAGGAATTGATTGCTGGATCGAATCAAGAGAGGACAGATTTATAGACAATTTGATTTCCATTACTTTCAAGCTGATACCTGTTCAATAATGCAGATAGCATTTAGTATCCGACTAATTGTACGAGTTTATTCAGTTTACTTCCTCTTCGCGTTCCACAATTATTGGTGCCGGAACTGGCGATTTTGATGCTGGTGGTCGGAGAGAGTTATGAGGATTTTTCTTGGAATAAAGGGACACATGCCTTTCTATTCAATCTATATTTGTGAATTACGATTTGGTTTCCAGATAATAAGCACTATAAAATTAGGTCAAAGAATTTCAATTTGAAATCCTGATTCGCATCAGTTTAACCACTAGAGGGATCACATAGGAATAAGTTCATTATAATTTAACAAAGAAAAGACATGGGCTTTACTGAATAATCGAATTATTTCTGAGTATTGCTCACTGACATGACTTTATTTATATCGTTGTCCAATGCAATTAGTAATTGGCATGTAAACTGCAGGTGAATTGAAGTCAATATTCATAAATAGTTAACAATTTATAGAAATAATTCTTAAAGTGTTGTCGTTTGTTTCGCAAGTCTACAGTTTTTATTATTACGCTAATTCTCCAGATTAAATAAATACCATATTCAACCAAGATGATTCACAGTTTGATTAAGTTGCTGGAGTTGAACGTAGTTGAGCTTCTTGGTTTTTATTAGAATCTAATATATACTATATACCAGTATTAGTTAAGATGTACTCCATAATATGGATAGCATATAGTATGAATCCAATAGTTTATTCA
Organism: Drosophila immigrans; assembly: GCA_963583835.1. Taxonomy (NCBI): domain Eukaryota; kingdom Metazoa; phylum Arthropoda; class Insecta; order Diptera; family Drosophilidae; genus Drosophila; species Drosophila immigrans. The sequence continues at coordinate 18,892,750 of OY757143.1, read as the reverse complement.
GGTTACTCTGGTGGGCACTCGTATATTTCCGCTTCGTGCTCCACAATTATTGTTGGCGGAACTCGTGACGGTGATGCTGGAGGTCGAGGAGAGGAGGAGGGTTTCTTCTTCTTGGGAATTCGACCTGCATAAGATAGAGTAGCATGTCCATCCATACAATCTATACTGTTGTAGTATGATTTGGTTTCCTCCAGCTGATATTCCAAAGTAGCCTTGGTTTCGGGTAATTTGCGCCACAAAAGTAGGTCGAGTGACTTCAATTTTATGAATATATAGAGGACTATGCGATAGGTAACCAGATAACCCATTATTAGGTACAACGCATAGTCGGAGTGTTGGAAGAAATAATCGAATGGCTTGTTATCGATTTTCAACTTTAACCAAACCAAAAGCGATGGAACAAATAGTACCCAATACGCAATGATTGTACACACTTCAACTACTTGTTTGCCAAACATATTCGACGGAAAATAAAACACACGACCCGCTTGGCAGCAGTTCACCAACTAATGGAATCATACAGGAATTAGTTCATATATTCCTCATGCTACATCACTTATATGTTGCGGTCTGGTAATTAGTCAACGTAAGGTCTGGTGACTACTGAATAATCGAATTATTTCTGATTATCGCTCAATGCTACGACTTTAGTAATATTGTTGCCCAATGATTTTACTTACATATTACTAAAATACTTATTTCCTTAATTCCTTTCAAATGTTTTCAAATTGGCTCAAATAATTGAGCTATTTTATTTGGTAAAATACAGCACGTTTATTTAAAAGAAACATAAATTAAAATCTCTAAGCAGTAAATTATCAATATAAATAATTATTGGAGTGGTTTCGTTTGGGTCACAGTTCTGCACCCTTAATCAACAGACTGATTCTCTGGCTCCTCGTATGGTGGAGGTGGTGCATATTGTCTTTGATTCTGTTTCTTGTGATTTTTCGGCTTACGATTTGGGCCGTGAACTTGTTCGATTGGCCGGCGGTATTGATAAGGTGGATTCGGTGTATGGGGAGCTCGGCGTAAATTTCGTGGACCATCAATTTCATCGTCATCCATATCGATCATTGTAGACTGAGACTCTTGACGTGAGGTAATGTACATAAAGTTCGGATCATTTTCTCTATAGTAACTCCTTTCTGCATTAATCATTTCGATGTTAGAGGCATCGTGAGTATGCCACGCTTTCATCGTCCACATTTTGAGCTGCAGATACGCGAGTACGACAATCAGGTAGACTATCACATAGCCCGCCACCAGGCCGAGAACCAATGCGGAAAATCCTTTAATGGATGTCATAAGATCATTTTCATCCCAGGTAATCCATTGTTGTGAAGTGCAAATACTGATTGCCAGGGGTGTTATTAACACCCAGTAAAAGATTAACGTAAATATTTCAACTATATTTTTCTGTATCATTTTTACGCGATCCGGCTGCGTGAGCCTCACTGGGACTTACAAACACAACTAATAATTAGTTATGAAATAAAAATGCTTCCCCATATGGCAGTTCTCCTTCCTCTCTTGCTCTTAATCATAAATTCGAGGCAACACCCAAGCCACAATTAATTTATAAAAATAATATCAAATGGCGGAAATATCAAGCAGAGTATAATGTACCTTTCACGATTATAATCAAACTTTTTTAAAAATGTAGAAAGTCAAATTTTGATACATTTTTAGCAATGGATTCATACAGAATACTATTTTCAATTTGGCTTTCCAGTTTCCCCTTACCCAGAAAAATTTGAAGATTTAATATCTGCGTTATTTCTCATACTTACATAACTTTCTAAATTTACCCATATGTGCTAAATTGTACTGGTAAACTGTAGAAATGAACTTTGTTCATGGTAACAGAAGCAAACCTCAAGAGTAAATATAAATTCAGATATAGCTTATGGAAACATTATTTCTAAAAATATCCTATTAACCTATTAATAAATCAGAAGATTGCTAATGAGCTTTATAAAAGCTTTTTACGTTAGCTTACAAGCGACGTGTGTTGCGGGCAAACCTCTTTTCAGTTCGTAGTTCCCGTTAAACTGAGAAACAACTTTCATCTTCTTTCTATTCAATATGTTTGAAAAGAAATTCTTGGAATTATTCGTCGTAATACTTTATTGGCTGAAGTTTACTCCCTTTATTTATAAGGAGTGCTCGAGAAGGATGTGGCTAAACTTGGACTTTGGTGCCTTGAGAGACACAATCTGGGCCGTACTTATATTTATTCTCGTAGATATAATGGTGTTCGTAACGTTTTATAGAATTGTGATCTATATGTACAAGAAATTAAAGAAGTTCGATAAGAAGAAAGTCCGCAAAGTTGAGGAAAAGTATTCAGAAGGCGCGATAAGGAAAGATCTTGAGGCACGGTCAATAAGTATGCAACAATTGGATATTCCAGATGGAGCTCACAAACCTACAATGATATCCAGACTTCGCTCACGATTCTAAGAAATAATTGTCTAAATTCAATCAATAAATATACATCTATAATTTGTGTTTGTACGTTAATTTTATGCATTTTCTATATCTTACATGGATACATTAAATACATATGTTAATTATGACTCTTTGTGCGATATTTGTAACATAGCTTACGATATGACTAATTGAGTTGTAACCGTAGCTAACTTCTGGAAGAAACTAACGTTTTGTTCTTTGCTTGGTACGAGAAGTACTATAAATGCCCATCTTAGATTTTAATTCTTGGCCTTTGAAATTTGTTTAAACATACTAAAAGAGCATCAACAATTCATGAAGTCCACATAACTTATTCTACAACTTTTCTGTAAATAAAAAAAGCTTTAAACGGGTTTTTTACATTGGGAGATTGTTTGAGTTTATTGTAGTATATCATATACGAATATAGTATATATGTATAATATAATAGATAAACAGTTAAACAATTGACTTATAATTAATTTATAAATATGCGACTAATTGAGTATAGTTATTTGCTACTTAAATAAATTACTTGATGGTTTCTTCCTGTTACAAGAAGAACTACCATTAAACAAAAAACAAAATACTTGTAATTTTCAAAACACACAAATCATTTGAAATTAATCCAAACATAATGTTTGAAAATACTTGAAGGATTAAAAAAACATGTATGGAATATTTTGTCGTTTGAAACACTGCAAATACTACAAGTCGAAATGGTAATCGAAGGATTTAATCATCCATTTAAAAATTGCCTATAAATTGGGGACAGAATATGTCCATCGTTTGTGGTTCTTTGGTGTGGTGCTAATGCTAATACTTGAATGCTGATTCACTTCGATCGATCTCTCGCTGGTCAGCGTCCCACCGATCACGCATTGACCCCTTGCCGCAGGTGATGTGAGTGATGTGTTGTTGTGCCCATTAAGACATCTGGAGACATGATGACACCATGGCTCAACTTTCGCGCCATTCCCGGGGTGCGAGGCGGCGTTGCTGGCACGGGGGGTGCCGAGCGTAGACTAGGCGTTGGACTAGAGATTTGATTGTGGCCCAATCTTTGTTGTTGTTCGCGTGGCAAAGTGGCGCTGCGCAGTGGCCGGGTTTCGTGCTTGATGTGAATGCGAGCCAAGTCGCTTTCGACCAACAGCGGGTGGCTGATGGTGCGTATTACTTTGGGCATCATTTTGTCCGCTTTGTGGCCATCGACGGTGTCCAGATTCTCCGTGGACACGGCTTGATAGTGGGATTTGTCGCTGAGCTGTGACTCGGGATCCTCCTGTGTTTTCTTCAGTTTGTGCCACATTTGGACATCGCAGACTTTCAGCTTCATGTAGATGAAGATGACAATGCGATAGAAGGTCACGTAGCCAGCGAGCAAGCACAGGGCGAATGTGGCATGATCCGAAAATGATTGGAATGGTATATTTAAGTCCCATCGTATCCAATTTTGTGTCTTGCAATATTGATAGATCGCTGGCGTGATGACCATCCAATAGAATAACAATGTAAACAGTTCGATAATCCTTTTCTGAAACATTGTTGTTGTCGCTGTTGCTGTTGGTGTTGGTGTTGGTGTTGGCTGAGATTACTTTGAACGACGCGTGCGCGCGCGATAATTCGTTGTGTTTGGGTTCAAGATTCGTTACTAAATGATGTGCACGGAGCGCATAACCCTGCTATATAATAAAAGCACAGCGCAGCCATCGACAAATCAACGATCAATGCAGTCAGCTCACACACCAGCTCAAAACACAACTGAGACTCAAGCACAGATAGAGACTGAGGCAGAGGCAGAGACAGCAACAGAAACAAAGACTGAGTCAAAGCGACTTCGAGTTATCGGTCCGTCTGTCTGTCTGTCTGTCCGTTACTTTAGCTAAGGGGCAGCTCGAGGCGCTTAGCTTTATCATTATCAGCTTTGAATAGTTATATCGTCAACAACTATATATGAACGTGAACGTAAACAAAGTCGACGTCAAGCTGAAATCCCAGGAATATCTGCATTATTTCTTGGAACTGGTTTGGGGTCTACCCCTTCATTGAGACAGGTGGCGCGGATTGCATTCAATGACCAAACTGGTTGAGTGACAAATTGAGTCGTGTTTTGAGTTACAAAACAAATATCGAACTGTCGAGACTAGTGAGTCGTCGCACTCAGTCACTCAGGTTCACTGTAAGCATATGTATATATTTAGCAATTTACATTTCTTAGATCATTTGGTCAAGTGTTTTTTGTTGAGCTTTACCTTCGCCTTCGCCTTCGATTTCGATTTCGGAATTCGAATTCAGCTTCGTCTTTGTCTGCATTGTCGGGCTTGAGTTCGGTTTTTTGTTTGCCTGGGCGAAATTTTCGAACCTGAGCTGAGTTTTTGAAATTGTGCAAAAGTGATTCATGCGTGTTTAAATAATTTATTATGTGATTTAAGCAGCTGAAGTAACTGGCGTTTATTATAAAATGCTTTCAGCATGATTTCACAGGTGTCTTGGACCACAAAGAAAAAAGCACAATCAAAGGAGGTAAAAGAGTAGTAAAAGAAAAATTTCCAACCAATTTGAGTGATTCTATTAATGCGCTACAAGTATCAGTCTCTCTGATTTTCTCCCTCTCTCTCTCTCTCGCTGATATTCACTCCAACGCAGCTTGACCAATTTTATACGTCCATTTCATAGATCCTCTAAGGTTTTACGTCATTTAACGACTGAGTTATATCGAAACGTGAATGAGTGTAGCCTATCAAACTGGCAAAACAACATGACTTGCCAATTAATTAGCATTATAATGAGCCATGAGGTAGTTCACCTGGGCACGAGCCACACGCTAATTGGCCTCAGGATAGCTATTTGTTAGTTAGTTTCATTGCTAGTTTCGTACGATATTGAATCGCCCTACACATGGCCCAGTTCCAATTCCAGTTTCAGCTCCACATTTTTATGAATGGGATCTGGACTGACGAGTTCTTTAAGCGTATGCATATTATCTATTTAAGTATCTATCACATAACACATTCGTATATCGTATATTGTTGTAGGTCTCGCAGCAATCTATCTATATTATACTCGTATATTACTATATTTTTTATTAGTTGTAGCTGAACTCATATTTGTACTTGACATGCATTTACTGTTTCTTAACTAATTATCACTTAGTCATTTATCACGCATCATATAATCGTATATCGTATTTAGATGGTTTGTTTTTTGTTTTATTTTCGCACTTCTAGAGCTTTCCTTTCGGCCAGTCATAATTCTAAGCTTTTTGTTTATTTTCATTATTTCTGTAATAACTAAAATGTTCATATACATATATATGTATGTATATATATATTGTAAAAGTATATTTTTGGAACATTTATTTTTACGTTTTATGTGTTTACATTTTATGATTATAGTGAAGGCAAAATGAAATACAACAAAACTTCCCACTGCGCTTTGACAAATACAAAAAAAGTATATATATGTATATTTTTTTCTTAAATAAACCAAAAGTCATTGAAAAACTAAAGCTTGTATGTATACTTAAAAAACAGTGCAAACAATCAAAATTTAACTAAACCAAAAAAATGTGAAATTGTTAAAAAACAAAACAGCTTAAAGTTTACTGTACTATAATTTATTTTAAAGTGTATGAATTTGTTTTTGTATTTATTTTTCTTTTCCGTTAACAGAAAACCACAAACAAAACCAAAAAAAAAAAAAAAAAAAACTCTTAGTTTCTCAGAGGCATATGTAACGGTATGAATGCATTTCCAGAGCAAAGCCACACAATCAACTGTGGTCTGAGCCTGATCTATACACCCGATGATTCCAATTGTATGCACCAATCCCAGCTGTATATATGAAAAGTCTCACTGTTGAAGTATTGTTTGATTTGTTGCACTTTATATCGAAAAACCAAAACCAAAAAACTATCCCTTCATTTTTGCAATATCTCTTCACATGGTCATAGCATTATGTTCAAGACGTATGTACGATCTTTTTAAAACTTGAGAGTCACCATGGCCAAGTTAATAGATCAGCAGTTATGCAAGTAATGTGGTCCGTTTAGTATTTGTTTAACTGTCTGTATTATAAATATTGTGGTCAACTTTAATTTTATAATTTTGTTATGAATTAATTTTCAATTTTTTTGTTTTTGTTTTTCTTTACGGAATATTGGCTACAAATTAATTGCACTTAACAATTCGATTAGACTTTAAGCGATACAAAAGCTGAAACAGCAACTACAAAAACTACAACAATACATACAACATTACAGCAACAACGACAACATCAACGCTCAACACGAAACTGTAAATTTATACAAATTGCAATAATAAACTTTTCTTCTTCTTCTTTTCACCTTTTTCTCAACAAAATGCTTACCATCAAAATAAACAAAAATCACACTCCCCAACAAAAAAAATCACACACTCTGCTCTTCAAAAAAATCCAATTGATAACTAAAAAAAAAAAAACAAAACAAAAACCTCTTAACTCTCAACATAACCGTTAACGTAACCGTAACCGTAACCGTAAACGTAACCGTAACCGTAACCGTACCACCCGTCCATCCGTTCTTCCTTCACTTCAGGGTAATGCTGCCAACTCATCGGAAACATCAATGGCCACCCAGCCGGGCGGGTCGGTAACGTCACGAGCGGCCAGCGAGACCCGTTCGGGTCCGGCCGGTACAAGCAATGCGGGCGCTACAGGTAATAGCAGTGGTGGGACTGCTGGTAGTACACAGACCGGTGCAAAATTCCGTCATGGCCTATTACAGCTAATGATACACACGATAGATCCACTACACGATGGTAAGTTCGTTGAGTTTGTCACAGTGTGTTTTGCACAAGTCAAGTCAAGTAAAATCAAAGAAAAAAAGATTGAGACCAATTTAAAAATATACCCACAACCCTAGCCAACCCAACCCCGAACTCCAATCCCAGCCATAATCCAATGTCCATAACTTGTCGAATCCTATGCCAATTCCCAAACGCTTACATCCGAAAAACAAAAGCAATAAACATTATACTAACTACTTACTATACTCCATTCCTAACTCTGAAAAAAAGAGAAAAAAAAAAACGAAAAAATATATATTAATAATTTATGTTCAGTTTTTAAGTCTGTTCTGTGTAAATTCTGTGTTCCTTCCTAATTGGATGTTTGTCTTGCTAGCAAGAAGTTACTTACTCTTTACTCTACTCTTTATTGTATATTTTCATTTGTTGGTTGCTTTGTTCATGCCTTCCTCCTGCCACATTTCTTCTTCATTTAGTTTCATTCCTTCTTTTGTTTGTTTGTTTATTTACTTGGTCCTTTTTTAATGTGCTGACCTTGAGGCCACTTATCTAATTACCACGACCAACGCGACCAGACCGAACCAGACTCAGCGTCGTCTATGTCTAGCGATTTGGGCTTACTCTCTTCCCCACATCCCACACTTCCCCACACTTCCCCACACTTCTATTGTAATCCCTGCTCCAGTATAACGTCAGCTCTCTACTCCTTTAACCCCAGACCCGGACTGACATTTCGAGGCACGTTTACAACGCTGGCTTGGCTGGTTCGACTTTCTATTAGAGCACCGGACGTGCTCGCATTGATTTATTATGTATTAAGCACATACATACATAGCTGGCTGGCTGAATAGCTGACTGGGTATGATTAGGTATGGATAAGGTGGCTAGGGGTATGGCTCGTAAATATGTATGGGGCTGACAAGTAGCGTTGCCACGGCAATGGCCCACAGACCAAGACAAATTGAAACTGTAACAAAAACAAAAACAACAACAAAAAACACTAAAGCCAGACCAGGGCCAAGACCGACATTGGGGCGTTCACCAAGGTTTACGAGTGCGAAGTGTTAGAATTCTTTTAATTTTCGTTTGCAAAGTGCATTGCATTTCGACCCGCGATCAAAGCTGATCTTTGATTTGTGATCAAGTCTGCCACTTTGGTTTAAGTCAACATCAAGTTCTTTTAGAAACTAATAACTAATGCGAGTAGTCTTTGGCTTTGTTGTGCTATAGATCAAATAGGCTCATTCGAATAAGTGTGAAAATTATAATTTTGTGAATTTAAATAATAATAATAACTTCAAATAGAATATTCATATTTGTATAAATAAAACAAAAAATCAGAGTTGTGCAGCCATTTAGTAATGTGAATCCCGTATCCTTCTATCACTTCTCCATTTCTAAAACGTATATCTGTAAGATATATATGTTATATATACTTCTACTTGTATATTCTCCATATTGTACTGGGTGAATCTGGGTCATCTGTTTGTGAAGGATTTTTCTTTCAGTGTTTAATTGATAAGCCCTTGTATATAATGTCTTTAGAAACCCGAATTTAAATATTATTATTTAAGTATTAAGTTGGCTTTAATTCAAGTTTCCCACATTAAAATTTCAGCTTCATTGCCAATTTTTTGTGTTCTGCTGCTGCTGTTGTCTCATTAAAAAGCAATTTAATTTTGAATCTATTTTGTTTGGCTTAGTCATTTTCTTATTTAATTTTGCGTTAAACAAAAAAGATTTAAGCAAAAAAAACAAAAAAAGAACAAGAAAAATGAAAACCAAGTAACGAAAATATTTTATGTTGTTCAATGTCAGTTTGGAGTTACATTTATATACAATATACATATGCGTTATATATCAATAAAAACAATAGATACATACTATACTATACATCTATCTTGTATTCCATAGACATTCCTAGAATGTTGTGCGCGGCTTAGAGGCATTAATGAATATGAATTAACGAATACACTCGTTTAGTTATGAGTGAATCTACTTACAATTGTACCTACATACAACACGTATATATGTATATATGTATGTATGTATCTTTAAGATTGTTTTCGTTGCTTTCATTCCATTTGCTTCGCTCGAAGAGTTTGTTTGCGTGTTTTTTGCAGCGTCAACTTTTGACGCGTGACAATAACAAAATAATTTATATTGTACATATATTGAATATGTATATACACACATATTTCTCTATATATCAAAATGTTTAATGTAATGTTGTATGTGTTAATTGTAATTACTTAGCAACTAGTACAATTGGCTTTAAAAAATGCTGTTTAAAATTGGCTTGGGCCTCGTAGAGCAGTACCAGATACTCAGATACTCAGATACCCAGATACTCAATTGTACTTAATAGCTACAAGTTATTAGCGAGGTGCTTGCATGTATCAAGTTGACGTTGACTAGTCGAGCGGGTTGTATTTACTTATTTTTCTTCTTACTTTTTTTTGCATAGGTCTAAACGTTTATAAATACATGTACTTATAGTTACCATTGGAATGTTCATTGTACTTACAATGTTTACATATGTTTTCAAATGTGTTTTGTACATAAATTTATTTAGATGACAAATACAATGGGGCATTGAAATTCTTTCCGAAAATAAGTTGGAAATAACTTTAAAATTGGAAACCATCAATTGAAAAAGATGGTTACCTCAAATTTTCCAATCTGAAGGTTTTTTCAATGTTCCATTATTGCATAATTTTTTAATTCGTTATAGAGTTTACATGCTTTTTGATTAGATCAACCGATGAGCATGTAGTAAGTCAAATGTTCAAATTAAGTATTGTAACTTTAGTATAATTAAGTGTAAGTTAGGCCTACATCTAAGTTTCTGGAAACCTACCTTTACTTTCAATATGAACACATATGTATATGTATATACAAAATGCCAGTGCCATATTTGGGGTCCACAAATAGCAGATTCTTGAGACCCAAGAACGTATCACTTCATGCCACATTGAGAACAACAAACAAAACCAATGACTACAGCAACAAAAAAAATGACAAAACAATTAAAATAACCACCCGTCCGTTTCCCACAAAAACAAAAACAAAAATAAAACTTAAACAAAAACTTGCATTCGCATTTAACTGATATTTCGAATTTCTAATTGAATCAATTGGAATCAGCTCCCAATTCCCAGCTAGTGCAAAACACAAGTTCGCTGTCACACTCAAAAAAAAAAAGAACAATGACAAAAAAATTAAAAACAAGTTAGACCAATTAACCATGAGAATCTCAACACGGTAAATATTAGTAGTGTATTAGACTAGTTGTATTTACATAGTCATAGAAGTAGTTTAGTAATGCCCCCTCTCGCTGTCCACCCAAAACCAAAACCCCTCGAAACCAAAACACTCATGTGCGCCCCCAACTATGCTTCAGTTCTTGTCTGTGCCGTTATCTGCCTACTCGTACTACTCTCATTGCTCTCCGCTATAGTCTATGCCTCAACTTTAGTTTAGTTTCTAACCTTCTAGCTACTACTACTACAAAACTATTTACTATAACCTCCAAATCTCCAAAATGCTATTTCGCAACTGACATCAACATTTTGTATAAAATATTTTCAATATACTCGTCTAACTTACCCAAAGGGCATTTAGCTGCTATAATTTGCTTGTAAATGAAAAACAAAAAAAAAAAAAATAACAAAAGTATTAATTAATAAATGCAAAAAAAAGAACTACAAAAAAATATATATTCAACTGGGTTAATTCGTTTTCTTCTAATTTTTAATCGATGCAATTTTATTCTTTCTTTCTTCTTCTTTTTTTCGATTTAATTTTTCAAAAAATAATAAACACTTGGATTTTGCGTTGAAAACTCAATTCGTTGTCTGCAAACAAACAAACCAAATATATTATCAACAACAACTACAACAAATACATCAACTATAACTACTACAACAACAACAACAACACCGCCTACAACTACAACAACTATTCTACACCCACCTCTGATAAACACCACACTTATGTACCACACACACGCACCATACACTCGCATACACAACACATTGTGTGTGTGAAATGAAAACACTGCATTTTTATCGAACACCTCCCTCAAAAACCCAACACACAATTACAATGACAAAGATGATGTTCCAGGCAAAGTGGACGAGAAGGCGACACAGCTGCATGCCATCGCCTCGCTGAAAGTGCTGCTGGATGCCACAAAGCCGCAACGAGGTGGCGCCACCACCTCAGCGGCCAATCACGTTAAGATCAATCTGAAGGAAACAACGTTGGCCGATCGTCCCAATGGCAATATCGATACTACACTCGATTCGGTAAGTTCTGTTCTTGTGACGATCTACTACACCAATATATTTACGATATAAATCCATTTGAAATGTGCTAATGATATATAATGCTCATGATTTTATAGGCATGATTTATCTACGATAATTTTTTAATTTTAATTTCCTTAAATGGTTTCCTTATCGTACTTTCACTTTGGTTTTTTCTCTAATGATTAAACGAATTGAACTACGTCACACACAATGCGCTGCATTCTTCATACAATAAAGTCGCAGATGAATGTCGTAAATCGAATATCGTATTGTCGAATACGTCGCTTCCCATGCCAGATCCAAACAAATTTGACACTTGAAAGACAAAACAATTAGTTACGATACTGTCGATTTAACGAATACAATTGTACAATACCTTTAAATTGCGAAATTATCAGAAAAGATGTTTTTATTTGAGTCCCCCTTATCGTTTCGAAGTCCAAATTTCAACAAACATGGTTCAAGCGCGTTCAACAAAAAATTTTTAGATTGTTTTAAAATTGATTTTAGCTGTTGGCATGTTTCCTCTATATTGCTAATTGATTGATAGATTGGTTATGATTGATGCGTTTGGACTGAATCTGAACCATTCGTATGAACCACTTTATAAACGTATGTTTTTAATGTTACCCGACAAATAACTGTTTGTTCTTTTTGTGTGTATTTTTTTACACTCCCCTTTTTTTATTGGCGGTTTTTACATATACATCTTTGAGTATGAGACAGTTGCAAAAATCAAAACCAAAAATATGCGGTCTGTGTGTTTATGCAACGTTTATGTGTGACTTTTACAAATTTTTTTGTGTTTTCCTTCAACTAAAAACAAAATGAATTTTTACGAAAACAACTTTCCATAAAACTTTCCACCCCACAATACACATGCCACCGACACTCACCCCTCAACTCAATCACGATCCTTTGTTGTGTATGTTTACTTATAACCTTAACTGTAATTCTCTCTATTCGCCTACCATGCCCACCATCCAAACATCACTCCATCTCTATCTGTCTCTCTTTCTCTGTCTGTCTCTCTGTGTGTGTGTGTGTGTGTTTCAATGTTAAGCCCACCCCCCCGCAATATATTTTTAAAGAGCTAATTCGGAAGTAGAATTTACGGTTTGCAATTATAGTTTTTGCAAATTAACCCAATCGGAACAACTCATTTGCTTTGTATCTTGAACTTTAACTCTTGCCCAGTTTTAAAGGAATGATGACTAAACGCATTCAACAATATCAAATACTAGATAAAAATCACAATATATACTCAAGACATGTCATGGATCGTATTTCGGTTTAGCATTTCATTTTGTGTTATTCTCATTTTGAATCAACATTTCTCGCCGCTGTTCGATTAAAATCGTTGAGTTATTCACCTATTCAGCAGCATTCATTGCAATGTAGCTGCCACGCGCCAAGCCAGTTGCAATATTAATACGCTGTGCAATCACCGAACACACCCACCACACCCATTACACACGTTCCGCCTCATTCCCGCCGATCTGTCAATGTGTGCCGTTACATCGCATCGTAACCTGTTATTGTTGACGATTTTGCTTAATGATTTTTTATGCCATTGCATTGGCGAAAGCACTGGGTCAAACAGCTGCTTGTATTTATTTAGTGTACTCTTGGAAAAAGCATTACAATTCTGCCACGAAACCAAACTTGTCTATCCTATTAACTATTGTCATGAAGTTTAGTTCACACGATCCAAAGAAAAAATATATATGTACATCAGACATTTGCAAGGGTATTGCATGTTCGGTGCTCCGAACATTTCAGTTTTTCTACATTGTTTGTCTTATAATTTTCTTTTGATTTGATTTGTGAAAAAGATGACAAAGCAAACAAACAAAATTCAAAGACTATTCAATGGGTATTCAATATTTGAATTGAATTCGACTCACAATTGCCACTGAACCAAACGTATTTCCGAGTTGGATCTGATTCATACAAAGTCGAAAAATCAAAAATAGTAAATGAAAAATCCTCTTTTGCTCTCTCTCTCTTACTGTGTCACTCTCGATTGTCCTACACAAATAAAAAAAAGATAAAATTGTAATTGTGTTTGATTCCCGTTCTATGTGTTTGTTATGTAATAACCCGAACAAGAAACTCCCCACACTTCTTCTACACATTACAAAAGCTCTCTATCTCCCAGCTCTACCCCTCTATCTCTATCTAAAACTCTGTCTCTCTCTCTCTCTCTGTCAAACAGTTTGGTTTATTAATGAACTTTTATTTCAATATCTGAAACTAAGAACTTAAGCAAAAGGCAATAAATATGTACTTGTATAATAAATACTTAATTTTTCTTACAAAAACAAATCTTAACTTAAATTCAATTTTATATCAAAAGCCATCGTTAAGTGGTCGACGTCCTAGCTGGATTGAGCAGAGGGTCAAAATTCAGACACGCAAATTTAGCATCAAAGTTAGTTTCATAAACAATTTTTATTGCTCTCTCTCTTTCTCTCTTACTCTCTCTCTCTCTCTGTCTTCTCTTTATATTGCATACAAATTTTATCATTATAATTTATATTCAAAATATCATAAACAAAAAACATATGTATGTATGTGTATTGTGCATACATACATACTATATCTTTGCAATGTGTAAAGACGCTCCTGTGCAGTGGAATGCCAAGGCTGACAATGGGAATAGCAGAGGTTCTGGCATGCAAAATGTCTGTCAGATGAGGCAATCGTCATTGTGAATTTGCATAAAATTCATTTGAATTTTGTAATTATTTATATCCGTGACTATAATTTGATGGGGAGGCAATGCAATGTCAGTGAAGCAACCGGTCCAAATATCGTAAAATGCATATGTGGTAATAATTGTGTAAGCAACTTGGTCAACAGAAGATGAGGTGCATAGAAGTTGGTTATTATTGCTTGGAAATGCTTACCGCCAAACTATAAGACATTATAAATAAATTACTGAATATTGCGAAATGTACATATTTGCAAACGAATCTGATATTAAGAATGTTAGGAAATCAATTAAATGCATTAAGTTCTACTACACCATACGAAGGCAATGATGCAATATTTTTAGATCAAATAGAATTTAGTTAGCATTGAAGTGTTTCTACTCTGCGGGCATTGAAATATATGAATTTCATCTACATATATTATTAAATATCGTCAACACTACACAGACTGCTAAGAATATCGTAAAAAATGTCGTAAGCCTAGGAACGTAGCTATGTCAAGCTAAGATGATAAACAAGATTGACTGATTTTTGAAAATATAGTTTAACAAATAAAATCTTGTCATCACACTCAGCACACCTAATGCAATCATAACGCTGCGCCTAGTCATGGAACCGACCATGATTTACCCTAGTTCCACAGTTATGACTCATTAATCTGAAAAATACGTAATTTAATATTCGATAACTTTCGGTTGACGTCACGTCATGAGTTGGGGCCAAACGTGTCATCGAACAATCGCTGCACAGGAGCGTTTAAAAAACCGCAGACGCCACAAGCAAAGATTTATTACAATTAAGAGGAAAACATTAAAGATTTTAATAATATATAGTATAATTTAGTTTTTGCTTTTTTGCAAATTGTAAGAGTAATCTCACCCACATTGCTTTATTGCCGCTTAATCGTATTTGAAATGTAGAGTAACAGAACACACTAGAGAATTATTAGATTTTAAAATCATCTAAGTATTTAACTATTTAATATGTTTTACTTTCCTTTTTCGTTACACTTCTTTTGTGATCTACTTTAGTTCGGGCTGTGCTCATGCGCATCCATAGTGTGTGTATGTGTGTGTGTAGCCTGTGTCTGTGTTCTAGCACATGCACAAAACAAACTAAGATTAATAAGTATAAACAGAATTAAAATAATGAGCATGCCTAAGACAAAGATGCTGATATCTGAAGTCTCTCTGCACGTTAGCACCCTCAGTACTCGTATTTGTTCCATTAACTAGAAAGTAAGTGCATATCTATATGTTTCTATATATTGTACAACACTACTCTCGTACAGCACTCACAAACTCTACTCTGGCCACACCTAACTTTCGCACCATTCGCTAACCGTACTCGAATATTTAACTATGCTCAAAGGCGTACTTACTTCCATACTTATGAAGTGTCACAACTGACCACTAAGCAAAGCTCTTAGCGCCTGTCTGTGAGTGCGTCTCTCTTCTGTCTGTCTCTCCCTCTCTACTGCTGTCTACTTTTCTCTTCCTATCTTTGTCACTCGGTCAATTTGAACACAGTTTCAAAATCAAGTAAAACTCTTGATTTGATATATGATATACACATATGTATTATCAAACTCATTTATCATCTGTATACATAGCCTAAAGACATACCATTCAGCACTCATTATAATCATTCATTTCACATATACTATTATAAATATATATGTATATATATTTATATATTTTCTATACATATATAATACTACCTAACAAACGATATATATTCTTAAGACTTAAGACAACATTTATTGTATAAACAAATAACTAAAAACAATACAAGCACTGCACAATTTTGGCTTTAACCTTATATAACAAATATATACGTATACATATACTATGCTCATTCACAAAACGTAAGGCCCCCGAAATCGAGGACGAACCGGAGCCCCTCAGCATGGCCTGGCCGGATACGGCCCGTAAACGACTTACCTACGTTTTGGTAGCACCACTTCTGGTCCCCATGTGGCTGACATTGCCCGATACCCGAACACCGCGCGGCAAACGCTTCTTTCCGGTCACCTTTATAGGGTCCATTGTGTGGATAGCTGCCTTCTCCTATCTGATGGTCTGGTGGGCCAATGTCGCTGGTGATACAGCGCGCATACCACCCGAGGTAGGTCAATAAATGCATATTATACCCGCGTAGTACGCGGGTCCCCACCAAGCTCAGCCTTGAAGCTCAGCACACTTCAATAGATGGTTCGTGTTAGAAACTCAATATTTTACTTTATTATTAGCTTTCTTCATTTAAAAGTTCATCTTTAAGCAGTATATGCTCTTTAGTGGCTTTGGATAGCACTGATTTGTATTTATGTTATTCTTTGCCCTGATTAATTGACTGGCTGACATGATATCATCGAACAACCTAAATGATGAAATCTACGAGGTTTCAATTTTTACAAAATGAGTGTAATACGTTTCTCAAAATTCCAACTAACTATATTCAACCCATATAAGAGTTCGTGTGCCAACCCAATTATTGTCTTTGTATTTCTTTTGAAAGTTTAAATACTATCCTAATGTACACATTTGGTTGTCATAGAAACAATCGGATAATCATGGAAATATGATATTACCACTTTCCTGTCTAATAACTACGAGAACATCATATACTATACTTACAATCGGACGTTATAATCGGATACAGCATTTAATCTACGGAACCCTGAAATTATTTGTTAGCTTCTGGGGTCTATTAGCGTGTCTTGAAATATAGGACGATATTATTTTTGTTTTAACTAAAATCCAACGTCTTCTTAGGTAATGGGTCTCACCTTCCTGGCAGCAGGAACATCCATTCCGGATTTGATCACCTCAGTGATTGTGGCACGCAAGGGCTTTGGCGATATGGCCGTTTCCAGTTCGGTGGGCAGCAACATATTCGATGTGACCGTGGGGTAAGTTGAGAATCGAGTGGTTCGAGTATGATCGATCAGCTCAAACTGAGACTGTGTGACTAACTGTTGTGTTTGATAATGCAGCTTGCCGATACCGTGGCTGCTCTATGGGATAATCTACGACGCACCCGTTGAAGTGAACTCGGTGGGCATGGTCTGTTCCATTACCATTTTGTTTATGATGCTCGTATTTGTGGTGCTGTCAATTGCCTGCTTCCGTTGGCGCATGAACAAGGGTCTGGGCTTTACCATGTTTCTGTTGTACTTTGTCTTTGTTGCTGTATCGCTGATGTTCGAATATGATTTGATCACATGCCCCTTTTAAGCGTCCAGCAGAAAGACAAAGATCATAATACACATATTGCCGAGGGATCCGTGCAATAATCAATTAGCTAAATTTATATACAAAACAAATTAATGAATTAATTACAAACAAGCAAACCAAAAAAAAAATGAAAAAATACAAATGAATTAACAATGGACTAAGCTAACTAATCGAATTGTTAAACAAAATTCATAAATCACAAATACAACACACAAAAAAAAACACTATACGAAAACCAAAACAAAACCAAGAAAAGTTTATAACAACCAAAACAAACATACAAAAACGAGTTAGTTAGTGCTATACATACAGCGTTTTTTCCTTTTTCAAAAAAAATTACAATTACAAGAAAGAGACATTTACTTTAAATGTTTAGCAGCAGCTTTTTAAGCAAAACAAAACCAAATACTATTTAAAAACGAAAAAAACCAAGATCAAACACAAACTCTCTCTATCTCTCTACTCAAACTATGAACCTTACTATCTTATCCATTGATTACTTACTTACTAATTAGACAAAACCAAACAAAATGGAAATGAAAAAAACTAAAATGGCTTCCCAATCAATTACTTTACTTAAACGTTTGGGTTTTTTTTTTGAAAATTACGAGTACTTATAAACAACTAAGTCTATCATAGCACAAGCACCTTATATACGTTATGAAACGAGACAAAACAAAAAACAAGCCAAGAAATTACGTTGAGCATATTTAGGCAGGGCAGGTGTTAGATGACTTCTATTAAATTCCGAATCTTCTCGATTAACTTGCTTTTTAAAATCTGCAAATAAACCGCTTGGAAAATATAATCGAAACAACTTAAAGCGTGTTTGAATGTACTTAAATATATCTCTAGACCTTCTCTGGATTGTACTGATTAAAAGCGATTTACACAATTCATTCAAGAATTCCAAAAAGAATTTTTCGACTCTTTTGACCCTAACACTTGTCGAACTGCAACTCCTTTGATTTTGCCTGCTCTACTGAATTGTTGTAGCGAAACACCCCAAAAGCTTTACGCCAGAGCCTAAATCAGTCTAGTTTTACTACAAAAGGAACCTATATACTATATATACTTATATACCACACGCACACTAACATGGCATATATATACTTACTTATATTGACCTATATTGATTAAGTGATAATTTGCGTACTTATTAAACGGCAAAATGATAACTTTCAAATATGCTACAACTATACTCGAAAAGCAAAAGCAAAAATTAATACTTATAACTAATAAGGAAAATATTATAACAACATAAAATGAACAAGAAAAACAAATCTAGAAATACTTTATAACATTTTGCTAAGCATTCGCCATAAATAATTTTAAACACGACGCTCGAGTGAACCTTTACAACTTACTTACTTATTATGATTATTATTATTATGATTATCACTTATGATTCTTGTTGGCGTGTAAAAGGTGCAGTAATTATGATATTTAACTTTACATTTAAACAATATTTATGATACACTTCATAATGATTGGAACATAAAAACGAATGAAAGAAAACTAATTAACAATGATTTCATATACTTTTTGCTTATTGAAACCTCCCCAATATATATAAATATATTATATATGAGCATATAAACATATTTATAAATACTTATATGCGAACATATAAAGCAAAAAGAAAAAGAAACGATATTTAAACATGAAACAAAACTTGCTCTCTTTATTTAGAAGTACGTAACATTTTTCTAAACTAAACTAAAACAAACTAAACCTTTGACCGTAAATCGAATATCGTAAATCGTCCACTCGTAAAAGTGGCCGCAAGCAAAGAACAAAATTAAACATAAAGCGCATTACATATATACATACTTATATACAATACATATAAACATATATATATATATATTTTATATATAAATAACAACAACAACAAAGTAAAGTATATATGTATATAAGCATATATATACATGCAACTATAACTTAAGTAGGCAATATATCTAAAGATAACCCGAAAACCGTTTGCATATGGCTCGCAAATCGAAGTTGAGGACACAACAACAACAACAACACAAAAAAATATAAATGATAACACACACACACACACATATACACACACACACGCAACACAAACACATACAGAACAGAAAGCAATAATTTTTACAACAAGTCGAGGGCGATAACATTAAAATGAGAACTAGTGGCAGTGACATAACCTTATACATATATACAACATAATTATATAAATCTACATATATACATATATGTATGCCTAATTATATATATGAAAACTGTATATTAAAGAACGGTCAAGAAGCGAGAAGCAAGATAATGGAAACTTTGCAAAGCACGTCAAAAGCAAGAGAGAGTTAGCCCCATTCGATGCCATCGGATATACTTAGACATATACATATATAAATAATATATATAAATATGAATAAAAACAAATACCTTCACATGCAAAGAGAAAGGTATTAATGTGTCTGCTCTTACACCCCATGGGTGGTGCAGTGCATTGTATTGCACAAATTAATTATAATTATATGGTCGAACATACAAGTGTATAACATATACAGTTCAGAAATTAACAGAGAACACCAAATACTAAAAACGTAAAATACGAGTAACACAAAAATAAAGACATTTTATAATAATACCACGAGGCATTCGTTAGGCACGTCACGCGAAATACCGTGCTTAGCAAGCAAGTGCTCCAGAAAATCTACTACATGGCACCAGAACACACTGTACGAGTTCTCGTAAACTAGCATTTCAACTTGTATGGCCAAAATGGAAACTCGCCCCCCCAATAAAAGGGTCTGAATTGGACACAGAGAGCGCAGCCGGTTTATCCTGGTCAAATTTAAAGAATCTTAGATTTTAAAGTTTCGTTCGTGCTTACACTACTACTTCTTTAAATTAGTTGTCAACATTAGCAAATCTGAATTAATTCTTTTGAATACTTTCTATTGACTACTATTCTATATTTCCTGTTTCAATTTAAAATCTCCTTATATTAAATTATTGTCTGGTTTCGTCTAAAGTCTTATTGTAGTTCTCCAGTTCTCTTTCGACCTTCAACCCCGTGTTTGTTAATTTCTCCTCAAGTACTCGTAGCTACTCTCTATTTCCAAGTATCAAGTCCTGCTCTCTCTTCAAACTATCTGCTCACACTTGTCCTCGCTCTCTTTGTGTCACCAGAGCCAAATAGAGTCTCAAACTATTGACCATCGAGGCCGCACTGCAATTTTCCAACTCGGACGCTCACACGCATTGATCAATGGCTTGGGATCGAAAAGCGGAGCAGGCGACATGGATTGCGTGTCGCCGGGCTTGAAGAGAGATAACTTAAAGAACTAAAAAGCAAACACAAGCTGTAAAGTATATGGTTAAAACTAAACAATAATCTTCCAAATTAACGAGTACATACTTATATATATATACAAATATATATATATACATTATATAATTCGTACATACTAAATATTTACATATTTAAAACACTCAGCACATACTATTCATTGAACACACCCAAAAATACATTTACTACATACACATACACTCGAACACACACTCACTTAAAACATATCGCGCCCACTTTTTTCTATGAAGTACGAAAGAGTACAAAACCCTTTGTAGAACTAATAGTACTATATTCCCCAGAGATAAGGAAAGACAAAATCAACTAACTTACAACATTTATGAGAAATTGTTAATCAACTGTATGGAGTGTTGATAGGATGGATAGACGTTCGTTTCGAGGCACTTCTCTCAATTGAATCCCAATAGCGCGCAATACAAATGTAAGCGTCTGTGAACATTTTACAGTACTATCTAACTAAAGACAACAAATCGAACTCTAATCAAAAGAATAAAGAATATACTAACAAGCTAACTCGTACATAGAAAACAATAGGCAGCAATCAATTCAGAGTAGTTAGAATTGATCGATCTACCATCTTACATCTTCATTAAATTCCCAGATCCTAACTCAATAAATACACGCACACATCCACATACCCGTCAAGTGGTCGTAGAAGTCTCGCTTTAAAGCAAATTATATAAGATTATATATATAAAAAAAATCGATATATATATATATATATATAAATATATATATACGAAATTGTTATGGTTATAGATTTTTAACAAGTTGAATAATTGCGTAAAAACAAAAGTATATCAAAAGAAAATAAAAGAAATTGTTGAAAAATTAGTAAAATTGTTCATAACATACGAATAAAAGATGAAAATGAAAATGAAGCGTAACAGAGCAAGATTAATAATAATAAAAATAATAATAAAATTAAAAATTAATAAATACAGTATATACTTTATGAAATATTTAACTTACAAAATAAAAATCATTGTTTGAAATTAAAGAAAACTGAAAAACAAAAACAACAATAACACGCGTACAATTCTTGTGTCTGCTAATTTTATTCTAGACCAAAATTTTTGAGTTACAGCCAAATGAGCCGTAAGTATAAACCAAATCAATTATTTTTATTTTAATTGAACTAAGCAAACCAATTGGCAACCAAATATCAACTTTCCAGAAATTATATAATGTGAAATTAGCAAACACACACACACATACACTATACATACATATACTTTATGCACAGACCATAGGGTAGCTACTTAACTGATAACTCTACCCCGGATATACAGATGAGTTGGCGTATGGCAAACAATTCAATCATCCACAACTCGGAACTTAAACTAAACAATCGTCTGTAATAAATCAGCACACAAAATCATTAATTTCAGCTTTGAATAAACTACATATAATTACCATAGATATATACAAAAATATATAATAAATAAAAAAATATATTGATTTTTATATAAATGCATATATATAATATATATTATGTATTTACCCACAGATATTGCCTATAGTTGCAAACGAAAAAACTCTTGATTAATTTTTAAATTATTTTTATGTTTTTTAAATATATATACCGCAATATATACACAACTTATATTTGAAAGCATACTTATACATATATATTAGTGTGTGCATATATTAACGTTTCAAGTTGCGTCCGTTGTAAGATTAATAAATACAAGCAAAAAAACAAGAAACAATAAAAAAATCGCAGCTAGAGTAGCGATCGCAAGTTGCCTAGCTGTCAGCTTTCGTCTGCATCGATCAATCGCAGTCAGTTTTCGTCTGTAAGCGCTCGAACATTACTTTGTGTTGTTTTTATAAGCTGCAAGCAACGATAGCGATAGGCGATAGCCATAGCGATAGCAATAAGCGAACCGATTACGTCAAAGAGTATCCAGTAAAAAAGTAATAGTTAACATATTGGTAGACTAATTTAAAGTTTTTATAGCGTTTTCAAATTTGTAAGTATATAACAAGAGCAAGAACAATGCGTATATTATTTTTAATAGGCAGGCAAAACCAATTTGATATCGTTAACAAGCGACAAGAAGCAAAAAGATAAATTAAACTAAAACTGAACAAAAATAATTAAAAACATAGCCGTCGTGTGTAATAATACAACAATTCCTTACCCACCAGTGATTTTGTGTTGTTGAGTTTTAATGTTGTGCAAGTTTTACTTTACATTTATATTTACAATTACATTTACATTTACATTAACACTTACACACATACAAGTATATACACGCATTTGTATGATGTATAATTAATTTTTGAAATGATAAAATGTTGATCATAATAGTACTTGCATACATAATTTGAATAGTGAACACCAGAGTATTATAATACAAATGAATTAATTTTAATAACTGATACGCTTTTAGCACATAAGATTGTACAAATAATTTATATACATAATACCAAGAAATCATAAAAATGTTAACTGTTAATGAAACGAATCTGACAGTAAATAATAATAACAGTAATAATAATAATCTCAGTTATACAATATGTTTGGTTCTGTTTTATTTTCTAGAGTTCCGTATATTTGTTTTTGTATATTGTAAGCCTTAAGGAACAGGACCGACGAATCCTGTCAACCAGTCAAACGAAGTGATGCAATGATGGATTAATAAACCGGGAATCCCTGAACTTGATGAAATTATCAATTTCAGCGTTACTTTACAACAGTTGCAAATAATTCAGCTACAATGCTATAATACAGAATGTTATTTACTTTATAGAAGTACATATTATATTTAATGGGAAACATTTAGATTTTATACAAAATACACCACACCCTCAATTTACCCTATTCCCTATCCTGCGCATCCATAACCATCAAATGAAATCCGCGATAACCATAAATACTAGAAGCAAATCAAATAAATAGTCAATTTCGAATATGGATGTGCATATGTACATACAGTTTGTACATGTATGTATGTATGTATGTACATATGTATGAAACGTAGGGCTGACACACAAAATATGCAAATAAACGAGTCAAATATGGCAAATATACGAAATGAATAGAGGGGCGCAAACAGAACGACACTTATGTATGTAAATCAAAAACAAAAACACAAAAAATGAACAAAATGGAAGCTATAACATAGATACAATGTTAACTAGTTATTTAGGTGAAATATACAAGAAATCACACTCAGATGCATTCGAATAGTAAACAAGAACGCTTACACAGTCACATACAAATAAACAAACACCCACACAAGACAAACAGACTTACACTCTATTTCCAAACATTGATGATGGCGTCAAATAGCGAGCATTATGAAATCCGTTACATCGCCGAGTTGTAGCAGAGCCGCAGCAAACGAATAATGAAAACAAAATGGCGAGTTTAGTATAAACTTTTGTTATTTAACAACAACAAAATTGTCAAAACAAAATTGCAGTCAACATATTGCATACAAAAAAAAATAAAGTTAATGTTCAAACTAACTAATATATAACGAATATTATATAATACAACAAACTTAGACTGTATGTTATTTTCTCAATACAATACCTACCTATGAAAACAGTAAAACAGATTCAATAAAATGAGTTATCCAAAGGCAATGCAAAAATGTTTGAATTTCCAATCGTCCGCCATCACTGCTAAGTAGCTGGGCACCACTTTATTTAAGTGGTGCCCATATGGTTTTCAAGTTTCCATTGTGAAATTCCCCTTTTTTTTAAGGAAATATCAATATGAGGAGCACACCAGAATGGTGAGTAGACAAATTCTGAACGACGTATTCAATTTTGGAAACCCACCGAAATACAGACCACCGAAATAGTGACGCGCCATTTTAAACGCTGTTGAAAATGTACAAAAATGTTAAATGAAGGCAATAATGAAATATTTATTTTAGATATTTTGCTAATTGCCACAATCCGACATTAAATAAAACATATTAAGAAAGCTCTTTTCTTAAAAAATAGAAAGACGGCATTCAACATTTATTTAATACTGAATTTATAATATTTGGATGCAAAAACATCGATATGCCATACAAAATCGATGCTCAAAAAATTAAAAAAAAAAAATATATCGATATAAACACCTACTTTTACATCATTTGGCGCTTTGGTCACACTATTCCCTTCCCACGCGACCAACAACACGAAAACGTGTGTTTTGGTTCGGCGCGTGTTTTTTGTGTTAAATAAAGTATATTTACAGCCGTGCAGCTGTAAAAAGCTATTAATTTGGTCTTATTTAATAAACTGTACTAGTTAACGGACAAAATGAGACGTCCGAAGAAGGTAGGCGAATAAAGTCAATATTAACGACGCAGTTGCCGCAGACTGTGAGGTTATTTTCAATACACTTTCCAAACGACGGCACATCGACTACACCATGTAACTCATATTCATTGCAGTACGAATCTGGCGAGGCCGCACAATATATTAGCCGCCGTGCTGCGTTGCGCAAACTGCAGCTGTCCCTCAATGACTTTCGTCGCCTGTGCATCATAAAGGGAGTTTATCCCCGGGAGCCAAAGCACAGACGTCGTGCACAGAAAGGTTCATCTGAGATCAAGATATTGTACCATGCCAAGGACATACGCTTTCTGCTGCACGAGTCCATCGTGTGGACACTGCGTGACTACAAGGTAAAAACCCAAAACTCACATCTAAGCACTCAGATATTCATTTGAATTTCTTAGATTTTTGCCAGGAAAACAGGTCGTGATCGTGCTATCAAGGATTTCCGCAATCTGAATCGTCGCCTTGCCATGTTCCCAGAGCTCAAGCTGGATCACATTGTCAAGGAACGCTATCCGACCTTCATCGATGCCCTTAAGGATTTGGACGATTGTCTTACGCTGCTGTTTCTGTTCAGCACTTTTCCATCGCTGCATTTGATACCACGTGAACAGTCCAGTCTCTGCCGTCGCTTGACTATCGAATTCTTGCACTATATCATCGCCTCGAAATCACTGCGCAAGGTCTTTATATCGATTAAGGGCTATTACTTCCAAGCGGAGATCAAGGGGCAGAAGATCACCTGGATTGTGCCACACTATTATCCGTTCAAACCACAATCGCGACAAGAGGTCGACTTCAAAGTCATGTCCATTTTCGTCGAGTTCTACACCATCATGATGGGCTTCACCAATTTCCGTTTGTTCCATAGCCTCAATCTGGCCTATCCACCACAATTCCCCAGCAGTGTGCTGCAGGATACCGAGGACACACTGAAAGACGAATCGAGCTTTGTCTCCGATCGCATTGCTGCACTCAATTTTGAGCTGTTACGCACCGACAAACTGCAGGAGGATGAGGAGGAGCCGGACATTGATATGGAGCTGCTGGAGCAGGATGGCGACTCCAAGCGCATCATCAAAATGAAACAGGAAGCACAGGAAGTGTCGCGTTTGCGCACGCTTTTTAAGGGCCTGAAATTCTTCATCAATCGCGAAGTGCCGCGTGAGCCGCTGGTCATCATCATACGCTCATTTGGCGGAAAAGTCTCCTGGGACTCATCGATCTTTACAGGAGCCACTTTCGAGGAGAGCGACGAGACCATTACGCATCAGATCGTCGACAGGCCCAGCCTAAGCACTCAGTACATCTCCAGAGATTACATACAGCCACAGTGGCTCTTCGATTGCGTCAATCGTCGCCAATTACTGCCCACCAATCAGTACTTCCTTGGCGAAGCATTGCCGCCACATTTGTCGCCGTTTGTCGACTCTAAGCGCGATACTTATATTCCGCCCGAGGAGAAGGCGCTTCTTGATCCCTCGCTGATCGAAACGCATGGTAAGCACACAATAAATAATCCTGATGTTCAGTAAATTCATGGCATTTATGTCTGGCAGCTCAAAGTGATGATGAATCTGAGGACGATGCTGAGCAAGAGGAGGATGCCGTTGACCAGGAGCTGCTCGATGAACAGCTGCAACGTGCCTATCAGGAAGAAACAGCAGAGTACAAGAAATACGGTGGACCAGATGGTGTCAATGAAGATGAAGAGGATGAGCCGAGCGATGCTGAGGAGCAAGAAGAAAGCGAAGATGAAGAAGAGGAGGTCGATGAAAAGACACGACGATTGAAAGAAGAGGTCCGTCATCTGAAATCAAAGCAAATCCCATTTACTAACAAATTATTTTTAAATCCTTTCTGTAGAAGCAAAAGATGGCCGTACAATCGGGTAAAGTGCACAAGGTCAACAAACGACAGGAGCACAAAGCTGAGGTGGATGAACATCGTCTAAAGGCACGCATGGTGAAGCCACGTCATCGCAATCTGTTCCGTCACCTGATCCGCAAGCAGCAGACCCAGGAGAAAGAGGAATGGCTGTTGCGCAAAAAGCGGCGCACTATCGATGCCAATGACAAGGAGGCCAAAAAGACGGCGAAGCGGGAGGCGCGTAAAGCGGCAGCCGCAGCAGCAGCAGTTGCATCCAAATTGAGTGGCAAATAAACGGCTCCGCCTTTTCCTTCCATTAGCTGTGTCTTGATCCTTAGGCTTAACTTTCCCCAAACAAAAAATAAAAATATAACAAACAACAAAATTTACTTTATCTGTAAATGCTTAAAAGTTTCTTGCAAATATTTCCAAGAAAATAATTAAACTTGCATGTTTTACTTGGCAATATCCAATTTTTACTTCTCCAACTATTTAAGAGATTTCTCAGGGTCTGTTGCACAATTATTTCATTTTATTTTTAAAGCTTAGAATCAAATTTCGAACAATCAGAATTTCGTAATAATCAAATTTGAATTTTCAGTTTGTGAATGAACACAATGAAATTTTATAAAACCACAAAATATAAAGTACTAACAACAAAAAGAGCGCAGTCAAAAAGTAACAATTGTTATAAGAATTCAAAAAAAAAAAAGAGAATAATAATGTTAATAAAATTGTATGTAAATTTCAAGCACTGAACACCGACAGTCATTATTAGAGTAGGGTCGTATTAGTTGTTTGCTTAATGGAGGGTTAACTGTTTTATAGCTAAAGCAATTGTTTATATTTATTATATGTATATGTTAACGACTTAGTTGATCTCTATTTCTCTTTATGTTTTCTCCTCATAATTTGAACTAACGCATGCCGCCTTTCGTGTCTTATTAAATAAACCTAGATATTTGTATATAGAAGTCGTATATTGTATATGCCCTGACACAGTCCAAGTCTGTCATAGTACCTATTACTCTATGTATGTGTATATATATATAAATGATTTTATGTATATATCTCGTATGTTATTATTATGTTTTTAAACTCTGCTTCTCGAGAGTCTCCAGTTCGACGCTTTTGTTCTTATGTTAAATATTTCGTTTTTTTTCTTTTTTACAATATGCTAAAGGGTTCTATTGGGTTTGTTTAGGAGTGAAATCTTAATCGCTATCGCTGTTGTCACCACCCGCCGCGCCATCCTCATCGTCGTCATCATCGCTGTCCTCCAACTCGGGCATCGGAAACCGCAGAAGAGCCGCAATACCAGTTAGTTGAGCGAGTTCTGTAAATAAAGATGAAAAATTGTATTAAAATGTATTAAATACATATATAGGGACTGAATTATTTACAAAATCATAATATAAATGTTATATTCCAATATTAAGGTGATTCGTGTAGATAAGGCTGATTCTTCTAAGTTTTTCTGCATCTCTAGATTCCATATATACTATATATTTATTGTCTTCAGATCTAGTTATATTTTGTGTTTTTTATTTGTGTTATACGACTTATTCAAAGCTTCGGCTTATGGAAATATGTTTGACATAATTTTGAACTTTTTAACTAGCTGGGAACTAAACCAACCTTTACTGGTTCAAAGTAACCCAAATAATAGAACAATTTAGACATCCGGTCATTTAGATTAAAGGCGATCAAAAACTCTGCCAAAGAGCGATATTCCCACAGTTTGCTAATCAAGGCTGATATGCAGTTAAAAAGAACGAGTTTTACATATTATTTTTTGCATTGGGTGTAGGAGTTTACAACTGAGAAACTCAAGGCTCACCGGTTCTAGCTTTAACAAACTGAATCAGTTTTGAACTTAACATTCAACTTGGGGGTACATTACAATATGCTAATGCTACAAACAATTACAATCTTTGTCGAAGTCTGTAATTTATTTAAAACTTTAAATATAACATCCGTTTCGTGTGCACTTTGTGAATTTCTCAACATGCTTGAGTTTAGTATAGGTTCAGTTCAGTTCTGTTCTTTTTTATTCTGTTCCTTTTTTTGTTCTGTTTGCTCATTGATATTGTCCGGTTATCTGCACACAATTTAAGTCAAGTGCTCGTTTTGTTTACAACTCGTTCTACAATGTTTATATAAGCAATTTAGAGCTGATTATAACGTGGAAAAGAAAGAAAAAATATACTTGAGAAGGAAGCGTAGCAGCGATAAGGCGTAAAATGATGCTGAAATGTTCAAGTGGTGTTGAAAGACAACCACGATATGCAAATTTCATTATATCCAGCACACAGAGATGGGCAAATAAAAAGATAAACGAATAACAAACACCCTGTACATCGATTTAAAGCACTGACATTTAGTACACATGAACAGTGCCCAAAGAGTATATCAAGTCGTCAACTTTATAAGGCGGAGTTCAAAATGCTGTTTATCAATATATGGATAACACGACTAAGTCAGGAACTTAATCTGCACTTATAAAGTAGATTTAAAATTAATTTGTTACTTAAAGGACTTATTACTATCATATGACTATGCTAGTAACAAATTTTAGTTTATTGAAAGGTTTTTCATTTACTTTATATTCTGGCAGCACATTCCAAGAATTAAGAAGCTTGTTTTTTTTTTAAGCAATTAGCTTCACTGGGTTATTTCTTCTCTCGTTTTGTAGTGACTGAACATGTAATTACAAAGTAAGGGATTCTATTTTTATAACGAAGCGACCCATTTACGTGAAAAAAATGGGCAAGTCGCAGACAATTGATAAGAACAAAATAAAGCCAAATAAAATGCGACACGTGAGTCATTTGCCAAGCAGCCGACGAAAGCGCATTTTGCATCTATTTAAAGCAAATTCAAATCTATATTTACATACATACATATTTACAACAACATGTAAACTGCAATTTTAATTAACGTCAAGTAAAATTAATTTGAAAAAGGAAAGTGTCCTCAACACATGATCATTTTTAATGCTTTTTGATGATACACAACTCATGTAGACTGAATGCATTGCGGGAGATTCCTTCAAGAAATACATGTGTGTCGTGTGGTAGTGTGTGCACATGTGCAATGCGAGCCATTTAAATATAGAATTCTTAACGAGGTCATTAGACAGGGGGAGGCCTAAGCGCACACACAATCTCATACACAAATCAGCAACAAACATAGAAAATTGCATATTTTTTATTATTGCATGCAACATAAGATGCTTTGGCAGACAAACAAATACTCTTTAAGCCGCCAGCCCTTTGATCTCAGCACTATTTGATTTGTAAATCAATATATGCAAATTCCTGAAATACTTACGTTCTCCTGATATATGCATACTGGAGAATATTTTGACCTCGCCGCCTGCATCGCGGACTGATTCCACCAAGTTAACATATTCTTTTCTGAGATTTACGTCTTGGCATCTGCAAAACAAGAAGAAAAGTGTGATGAAAATTAATAATTTATGAAGAGTCAGAGCAGTGCCAACAAAAGATTTGAATTGTTGGACCGACAATAGACCATTTGTGAATTTAAAATCGAGCAGGGTATTAATAAATAATATTTGAATAATATAAGTAACGGAGTTAAGACATCTTTGCCCTTATATAAAGACTACAAATCAATAGTAAAAATTAATAAAATATGTATAAAGATCTTATTATAGACTCAAGATCATTACAAAATTCTGTTTATCTGCTCATCTATAAACTGAAATGTGAAAAATTAAAGATCTATGACAAACGAATATAAATTTACATTTCAGATAATCAAATTTCAAGGAAGCTAGCAAAGCTAATTTACCATAAAAAAAAACTAAAAAATAATAAATGAAATTCTTGAGTATGTACATAAACTGGAATAACTTTAGACTCGTTGAAGCAGCACTGCAATTGCTTGACTAAAAAAAGGGAAATTAAAAAGGGAATTCAATTATGATTCAAAATATACACGAAGTGGATGCTTATGAAGCCCTATTAAAAGTTATGATCAGTTAAAACTATTAACCATCATTAGTTTTCAATGAGAAAATGCAGCAGCAGCAGGCAAAGAGTTTATGAACGAAAAACCCTGAAAGCGCATTATGCATATACTGTATACGACTCAATTAATATCTATTACGATTCAAAGTACGTGATATTGCACATCCAAACCGATACTTTATACTCGATGCTCACAACTCGATACAAATAGCAATGCGCTTAATCATGGCACGTGATGAGTGGAACCTACATACATATACATACATAATAATGTACATAATGCATGAAGGTGTCAAGCTTAGCGGGAATTTATGGGAGCAGACAAGGCGACAGAGGTTACATTTAATAGCCCCCATACCGACTGAAATTGAGGTAATGGCGATGAAAATGCAAGTATGAAGTCAGAACCCTCAGAAAGTACGAGTATGTAACGCTATCAATGACTAAACAGCGACTAAAAGCTCCGTCACTTTTAATTACAGGTTCAAAAACCTTAAAAATGTTAATGCTTCAAAGATAAAACTCACAAAAAAAACCTCTTGAGAAAAATGTTTGCAAAAATAAACAAAAAGCCGCACAGGTAAAAATTCAATTATCATTTTATTGATGGCACAAAAAAGCAGACTAAGTGGCTCTCTCTCTCTCTCTTTCTCTCTTTCATTCTCTTTCAAAGAGCTAAACGAACGCTAAAGTGTGACCAGTTCAGCTATCGATCGCTTCAAGCCATACGCCATGTGGATTCCATTCGTGGATACGTGTCAATACGATCCACAGCACGTGTAGTAACAGAAGACAAACTGTAAATGCGTTAAACAATTATTGACTACAGCATACCCTGTGCTTATTTTATTTTAAGAAGTATGAATATGAAAAACAAATTATACTTAAACATAGAATCGAATTCGTTAATCAAAACACCATTTAATCCGTTATTAATATTACGGTACATAATTACACTTTGCTTAGAAATAATACATACATATGTATGAATTTACATTCGACTGATTCGCTGATGCTTTTATCTTGAAAATACTGCAAATAGAAATTTGAAATGACTACTTTTATTGATCCATTTCGCATTTATTATTTATTATTATTATATCTCCTAAGGCGATTTATAAATGTTAATATCAAAAGATTTTAACTAAAGTGAAATAATTTGAAGCAAATACATAATACAAATACTTTCCAAGTAGCATTTACAATCTCTTCCATATCACAACTCAACCAGCTTGACAGCAGTGTACAGGGTATCAGAAGAGAGCGCGAGAGCTGCTGAGACTGCTGCGCTGTCTATTCGTGTAGAATTAGTTGTAAAGCGGCTTTCTTGCGGCGCGGAACATATCGGGAACGAGCGTAGAATACGTCGAGAAGCGAAGCGTCAGACATCGCGACGATTGCCTGGCCAAAGAAATTGGTGCTAAGAAACCCAAAGTCCCCTTCTACGACCGTCCAAAACCGCAGTGCACAAAAAGAAATACAATTAAAAAAAGAAAGCAAAAGGTGCGTGCAAAAAAACCAAGTGAAAGTTGTTGTTGGCCATGTCAAGAGCAAATGGGGAGAAAAATAAAAGAAAAGGAAAAATCAAGTTTTGGAGCCGCGTCGCGGCAGCATTCATAGCGAATACCGCTGACGTCTTTGGAATTTTGTGGCTTTGAGTCAACGCTGGGCAATGCAACGGGCAACAGAGAAGATACAACAAAAATCAGCAGCAATGGCAGCAGCAGCTCTGGTTGCAATTTGTATCTGAGTATCTGTGAGATACCTGTGTGTCTTTACACTCATCCGTTAACCGCAAGAGTTGTCATGAATTGAATACAGTGAATACGTTGTTACTGTTGTTGCGCGTGACAATGATTGCACAATGAAATCAATTGTTATAATGGAATTAACGGAACGTAGGTGAAAGAGCCATGAAAAGCGGCAGCCACATCGAGTGGAGGTGGAAGGGGCCAGGGGGAAGAGGGGGAGTAGGAGGTCTCACTCGCTGCTGGGCTCAAGATACGTTCTCGCATGCGTGTCGACTCATTTAACTGGTAAACTGAGCAAACAAAACACTCAATGAAAATCTTGTGAAATTTTGCATCATTTTTGGATTCAGATTCGCCATCTAAACGTTTTTTAATAGAAGCAACTGCGTTTCACATGTATAAAATACATTTTTGGGGGCATCATTTCAAAACTCACAAAACGGGTTTTTAATCAAAGACACTCCAGACATTTTATTAATTTCTTGTGACATTTAAGGTAAAACTCAAGTAGTCAACTGTCATCTAATGCAAAACTTGATCAATCGCTGGTTTCTTTGTGGGCCACAACAACATCAACTCAACCCAAATTCAAATTGACTCGCCGAACATTAGGAAAATGACTAGCGAACATGAAATACACTTTCTGACAAGAATGAATAAATTAAAAATTTCTGAAACGAATTAAGATCGTTTCTATGCTCAAATAGTGCATGAATCATGCAACAACTCCACGATCAATCGAGCATTTCAATGCTGGCATATAAATAGAACACCATTCGATAATGATACAGTTTTAACACTCCAAAACTGAGCTAATAAATTGATAGATAAGAAAGGAATGCATACAATACTGTTTGGTATAAGGAATGTCGAGGCCCTTTCATTTCTTACACAACTCCAAAACCATGAAACTTTCGCAATGGCAGGGCACGTGACCGAAATAATTTTAAAGAAATATGCAAAATTGTTTTCGAGTCAATATTTACACACACCTGAACCAGGCAGCAATACTAATAAAAGCGATGAAAACAACGAGCAGCCGCAGCTGCAAAACTGCAAATAAGACGCGGTCTGAAACGCCCTAAAACAAAAGACTAGAAAAACTGGTTGAACAGATAAATCGGAGAAAAATAAATCCATTCAAAGAGCACAGAGCAATAAAGAAAAGAAACTGACATCGCGAGGGAGGGCAGAAAAAGACGGGAGGTGGCATTAAAAATATTCAAGAAGCAGTCAAAGACTTTTGCCACAACTCGACAAATGTGGATCATATTACACAGCACAAGTGTGTCCCATGTGGACCCCAACTCAAAGAAAAACAGCAAACAAAAAGAGTAGAAAATGTTCAATCAAAACGGGTGCAAGACTTGACCGCCTTAAACTTGCCTCCAGGGCAAAACCATAAACGGTGCGATTTAATAGATTGAAATTCCTAATTAATGTTGTTGTTCATGTTGTAGTTCTTTTCACGCCCACAGCTGAGAGGCATAATAAAAATTAGCACAAGTTTTGCGTTTAAGAAGCGCGAGACAAAGAAATGGCACACAGGCTAAAAATCAAATTGTAGATACAGAACACAAATACCGAAAGATACAGATAGCGAGATCTAGATATATCTACATTCTAGCATCTACATATATTTACATACATGCCTTATTGGGCCGTGTAAATCAAAACTCATGTCGTAAACCGAAACAACTCTGTAAACAAAGTTTTCAGACGCCGCTACTAACCGAGCTGCCATCCGACTCGGCATACGGTTAAAATGTAGAATTGAGAGAACTACTCGTACTTAATACGCGTGTGAAAAGAGGAAACACAATACACAATACCTAAAGAATGGAAACTGGAACACCTAGCAACTGTTCTCTCTGGTTAATAGAGTAGCAACTCCGAAAGTTCTTGAGTACTTATAGGCTATTAAGAACTTCAGACTGTTTACGAGACTGTTAGGCAATCGGTATATATACAAACAACATCACCAGTACTATTCGCCAAATTAAACGACTACCTGTTAATTACGCAAAAGACTATAGATCTTTCACAAATACTGTGCAAGTCCTCTGAGTTGTGAAAATTAGAATATATCAACAGTCAGCATTATACACAGCTTGAAGAAATTACTCATATCAATACGAGATACTTTTAGGCTCTACACCACTTTTCGTCATCCCATATTTATGTTATTAAACGATTGCTCAACATTATACGATTTTGACTACAAAGTAAAAACAGTCTACAATGAATGAGACAAATGTAATAAATTTGTTCTGCTCATTAATAAAACTGATCTGATAAAATCACTTTTAGTTATGCAAGCCCCCAAAAATGTCAATTTAAACTTTGAAGTGTCTATTTATGTTATGTTAATGTCTGTATATAAATAACCTAAACTGTTAATGGGAATTTTAAATTAGTTTGAACATTGACATTAGCACAACTTCTAAAAGAGCGCAGAAATTAAACAGAAAGATCAGAAATGATATCTGCAATAGCAGTTAACATAGGATGAGGGAAGTTTAGACTCTGCGATTATTCAACTGTCTTTTCATTTCCACTTCAGTTCCTAGACAAAGTGTGATCGCTGATCAAGATGCTCACCAAACAGCCAGACTACACAATATCCGAGCTGGGCTATCCGCAGTGGCAGCAGCAACTGTGCGATGATAATAAACTCTACAGAAAGTGCCGCCCACCACCGCCAAATACCAGTTATGGCCACAGTTCCAGCCCCAGTTCCAACCGCTTGCTGCCGTTGCGTGAGACGCTGGATGATTATTACAAGCGTCTGCTGCTGAGCGAACAGGGGAGCAGAGTGGAGAGTTGTGACAGAGACTTGGACGATGTTGTGGCCCAGCAGAAGAGGCACAAGAACCAATGGAACGTGCAACAACAGCTCACCAACAGCAACCGCAACAACAACAACAGTAACAACCGCAACAGCAATCACAGACGGTAAAACAAATCAATTTCATCATCAAGTCAAGGGCCTATTTTTAACGGCATATAATTTGTGTGCTCTCTTTTCTTTATCAATTGTGAAACAATCAACAGCAATCAAAACTGTCGAGATAAAGCACAAGCAACATCGTCAACACGAACAACAACAGCAACAACAACAACGATGAAGGCAACCTTGGTGACTTGCGATTTAAATAGTTTTTGATTGTGAGCAACGGATGAAGCCGTCTGAGAAACAACTGAACTACAACTACTACGGGACTGATTAAATGTGCTAAATTTTAAGCAAAGTAAAACATTTTGCATAGACCTTTAAGCATTTATTCTAAATAAATCAACAGTAATAAAACTTAATTTAATTGCATGCCACGCAGTTTGCATAAAAAACAATAAAAATACAAAAATCAAAAAAAAAACAAAAGCAAATGGAATTTCAACGGCTCATTAAAAATGTAAACGGGCTATGCGACAGGGGCACTTATTCAGCTACGGCTGGGACACCGATTACGATTTAGATTCAGAATCAAATAAAACGTAAGCAAAACAGAAACAACGACAAAGCTGACCAAAAATGGCAGCAATTGTTGCCCATTCGAGACGCCGCCAGCGGTGGCAACCTTGATCATGAGCACGTCATGGGGAGCACATTAAATTAGCGTTCTGAACGTGCCTTCTTTAAATGGCTGAATTTGCGACAAAAACTACGGCAGACGGAAGATCCGAAAACGCTTGTGATCTCTTAAAAATGAACGAAAGCCAAGCTGTGGATGCGCTACACTATAAAAGTAATTGATGCTCAGTCCCAGAAATGGAATAAGGGAATATTGTTTACTTTACTTACTTACGATTAGTAAGAAGTAGGGATGAAAGAAATAAAATACATTTATAAATAGAATAATGAAATGTTTTCAAGCAAATACAACAAAAATAAATTCCATAAAATGTCAACAAGCGTATAAATCTTAAATCTAATAAATGAATATCAGCAATTCTTTAAATATCTATTGTAGTTTAAAAACTAGAAATTGCGAAGAGATATAACAAGATTCCAGATAATTGAATAGTTCATTATTTATGCAGATCGTGTACACAGACATATTAAGTACAACAGACAGTGAATGACTATAATTTAAGGCAAAAGAAAATATGAAATATATTTGCAGTAAATCGACTATAGATATTTTGTCATTTGAAAACTGACGAAACTACAAAGTATTTGAAGAACTTGAAATTAACAAAAAGTTAACAACCGCTTCAAGATCGATACTACATAGTGCAAGACAATAATTCAGCAGATGTAGCGCACCAACAGTTGTTCTGTATGGTAAACATATCTACGTAATACAAGAAAAACAATGGCAATTTGAAGGTTTGGCATTGTGGGCTTGTCAACGGATCGTGCTCTTGATCTTTCTGCTTGATTAAAGTTGAAATCATCGTATTTCTTCATGTAGAATGTATACACATGATAAAGCTACTTTGATTGTACAGAATTATAATATAATACGTTAGTTGTAATCCCTTTACAATCAATATTTTCACATTGTGGCCTGGGTTGATAAAGAAACAATGTAAAATTTTAATAATTTATGGTCTTGCAGAAAAAGGATTTGCTTATGCTTTTTAAAATATTGATTTTACGAAGAAGTATTTCCGATTCTATCTGTGACAATTTGCAGTCGTATACTTGTTGACTTCTCTGCTGTTACATCGCACTCACCTGAACAAATTGTCGGAGATGAGCAAAGTTTCTATGGATTGAGCCTCGGCAGCACGCAGCACATGTTTTTTGCCATAAAATGCCTTGGCTGGTTCGCATTGCAACATCATATAGAATTGCTCCAATGCTTTAACTTCGCCTGCAGCTTTTGTGTCTGACATTTTTGCAATAACAGCGGGATCTTGTAGCACCTCTGCAAGGCCACAAATGATTAACATACGTTCAACCAAAAGAATCTTAGTTTTTTACCTACCTTTAAGTGAATGCTTAAAGCCGGAGGATGCATGAACCAGCATGAATCGGCTTTTATTGTCGAGCAGTATTTTGTAGTCCATTTTGACGGCCTGCTGGAACATGTAATCGTAGAACTGATCGCGCACAAAGCCCGGCGAAGCAATCAACACACACTTGACCACATCAAAGTTGACATGACGCAAGATGCTCTGCATGACTTGCTCGTAAAATTTGGCCAATCCCTTCTCATGCTGCTGCACGTTGCCCTTGCGCTTGCGCGGTATCGACACCTCAATTTTGCTCCGCACTAACGTCATGCTCGCCGTGATGAGGCAGACATGCGCCAATCCCTCCTGCATCACAACGGCTGCCACATCCGCAGTCTGCGTGGGATCGCAAGCCATCTCGATGCGTTCCAGCGCAATGGTATCCCATTCGGGTTTGCGCAACTCGAACTTGCGGTTCAATTCCAGATCCAATGTATGATAGGCGCCCATCTTGACATACTGATTCTCCTCAATGTTTCGTCCTTTCAGCCGCAACACACAGGCCTGAGTGTCGAAGTCAATGCTCTCCACGGCAATGGTGAGCGTGGTGCGCACTCGGCTGCTGGTCGAGGAGCCGGTGGCCGTCTCATTCTGCACCTTGCGTATGGTTGTACTGCGCACGCTGTCGCCCTCAGCAATTAGATTGTAGGCGTGCCACATATCCTCGGACTCCTCCGGCATTAGGGTCACATTACTGGCGGATATAGATTTAATTGATTATTTAGGTTTACTGGAGGTATTGAGAGACTTACCCCTGCATGCCCTTGTCCACGTACTTGCCTAACAATTTCATATTGCAATTATATTGACTGCTGCGGTTGCAGTTGATGTTGAGGCGCCGCCGATGTCCGTTGCCAGACGTTGTTTGCTTTTATTGTTGTTGTAGTTGGCGTAGCGTACTTTGTGTTTTTTGCTTTTAAATGCTTTTTGTCACTTGCATTGAGTAAAATGTTTTCTATTGTCAAGCAAATGATTAGGCATTTTTGTTAGTTGTTGTGGCTTTTCCACAGGTTTTCCCTCAAATTCCTATAAAAATTGCCAAATTTCACACGGCGAACGTTTTGGCATATTAAAACAGCTGATCGACAGTGTTGGAAACTGAACGCTGTCCAAAGCATGCGCTAAATGTATCGAGCCAATCGGTTATCGATAAGCGCAATTACACATTTTATGACTAAAAAAATACAAAAATCATGTGTAATATGTATTAAAAAATACACGCTTTAATTAAGGTTACAATTTACATACATATTTGTACTTTCTTTTAACTTAAACTAACAGCCTTTCAATTTCTTGCTGTATGGATGTAATTTGCGATTTTAGCTGGCTGCCCTCGTTGGTGGTCACAGAGCAAGCAACAATCGGCCTGGACACGCCGCAA
This sequence comes from Drosophila immigrans, assembly GCA_963583835.1. NCBI lineage: Eukaryota > Metazoa > Arthropoda > Insecta > Diptera > Drosophilidae > Drosophila > Drosophila immigrans. Next base: position 18,853,646 of record OY757143.1, on the reverse strand, counting down.
GCACGTCCCAAAGCCTGCTTGGAACGCACAAACACGTAGGGCACGTTCTTGTCCTCGCACAACAAAGGCAAATGCAGCAGAATTTCGATGGGCTCCGTGTCGCCCGCCAGCACCACAATATCGGCCAGGCCACGATTCAAGGTCTTGGTGGCTTCATTGGCGCCCTTGCGCAGCTGGTTATAGTTCAGGGCCTGCTGCAACAAGTTCATGATCTTAGCGGTCAACTGGGCATCGGCCAGGGGGAATGCTTTCGGGTTCACTTCCTCGGTCTGCGCGAAATCAATGTGTTCATCAGTTTAACATATCATACATATAAATTTGCTCACACTTACCATTTTATTGTTTAGTTTTTCTTTGTTTTATATTGAAGAATTTAAATGCAACCTCTCGGCTGGTGTGCTTCACTGAGGGGCAGAATTAGAATTGAAAACGTTTGGCAAAACACGTGCGTGGTTCGGACTTTTTAACATTTCCCAACACTGAATTCACACTTTTTACGCTAAGGTCACACTTGTTGCTGGGCCATACCGATAAAAATACTAGTAAGCTATTCACGCAAGAAACAACAGTAAATACAAATTCAAAGCAGTTTAACAAAAATATACAAGGGAAACCAGTTGTAATATAAATAAATATTCCAAAAATTGTATGTATTTAATTCTTAAAATGTGTTAATTAAAGAGTTCAAAATCCATTTTAATAAAATTCAACTAGGTAAACCAACTGAATAACAAAGCATAAATACAAATGAAAAGTTTCGTCAGCTACAACATCCCAAGTATACTTTTTGAATTTAATAGTTTGAGACAGTGAGCTATATTATTTACTGATTTTACATTTACGACTTGGTAAGGCTGAAAACTTGCTAGTTGTACGCAACAATAGTTTTCATCTTTTTAGTTTTATGTAATAAGTTTTAGAAATATGTTTATATTACTATTGGTGAAGTGCGTACTAGTTTGGAGTTGGTTTATAGAAGCTTATGAATAGCATTACAGTAATAATCTAATTCTCAATATATAACATTCAATGCGAATTATACAATTTTACTGTTTTCTTTTAGTTGTCATCATATAAAAACATATCCCCAACCGTAAAAACGTAAACACCTTCACTAATCACTGTCATGATGTAAAGCCGCTAGGCCCAAAAAAACAAAATTTACTATACTACTATCGATATTGCTCCGACTACACGCAAAGCCATTGTTTACTGTGGATCTGCAATTTAGCGCCAAATTGATTAGACTGTTTACAATATTGAATTTCACATTCCAGGTTGTGCCATTTTATTCATCCATTAGTTTAAAAAAACACACAATTCATGTATATTACGTTACATACAAAAGGAATTCACTTTATTACCAATTCTTGTTTACATTATTTAGAAGTTCCTGCAACAGTAAAAAGAGCGCATTAATACCCTGAAATTTGCAACAGGATGCGGTGGCCAAACTTACTTGGTAATGAGACCATCCTTCTTGGCCAGACGCACGATGCAGTCATCGGACTCGCCCATGCGACGGATTTCGCCGCAGATGGCGTAAGTTTTGGTGCCGTCGGTTTGGCGACCGGTCTCGGGATCCACAACAACGATGCTCAGCTGCACGGAGGCGTGGTCCTTAGCGTGGATGATTCTGTTCGATGCCGAGCTGTGCGAAGTACACAAAGTTAATTAGAACTGTTTTCTTTTATTTTTATTTAAAACAATTGGCCGCTGAACACGTGTTTTTCACCTACCATTTGCGGGGCACGTACAAATCAACGTTCTCACCGGCGTCGTTCTCCATTATGCTGAAATGTGTGGGGGAACGTTTAATATGAATTTTGTGCGCATTTTCGCAAGTGCAATGGCAATTTTACTTACATTTTGTAATAATTTACAAATTTGCGACCAACACTCGACAATGGAGGCTGAAAAGAGAAAGAGTGAAGTTGGCTGCGCTGTAGGGTTGCAACAAAATATCGATATCACGAAAAACACTGTACTGTATTCAATTATTTATTAGGGGCAGCCCATACTTATGTCTTAAAATTTGTATTATATATTTGTAATTTCAACCTAACAAAAATGTAATTCATTTTAAATTATTAAGTATATATAATTCCAAAGTTGGAACTTTAAAAGCCAGAACATAGTAAAATGCTGTTGTGCACAAACTATTATCAATTGTATCGATTTCATAATCGCCGTTAAAAATATTTTTTGTGGTATTAAGAGTAACATTGCGCATTTTAAGTATAATTTGAGCTAGTAATTACTTGTAGTACAGAAAATGTTGTTCTTGAATTAATTAACGGACTTTTCGCTTGTTTTGAAAATAGATCAATATGTGGAGTGTAACTAGGTGGCAGTTATCGGGGTTTTGTCTTTAGGTATACGGGCTCGGAAATGAGCTTGCGGTCACACTCCAACAAAGATGTTATTCAATTATCCAATAAGAAAAAAATATAGTTTTTTTTTGTAATTTGGACTAATCGACTGTTTGCTTAATAAAGGCAAATGTGAATCGGATAAAAATATCGACTCAATAAATCGACAGTTCTCCCAACAGAATGAATCGATTAAAATACGATTGAAAATCGAATTGGTTCCATCTAGAAAGAGTAGTACTTGCTTCGCATTAAAATTGGCGCCGGAGCTTGCTTTCTCGGCGTTAGCGCCCATTGCAAAGTCGGACGGTAGCTGTACAATCGTAGAAGTATATATATTCATAGGATATATTAAATCCAAATAGCGAACAGTGTAGATTATCGGTGCGAACAAAAGTTGTTTGTGAACGGACGCAGAAGTCTTACTTTGCGTGAGTATTGATTTTGGACAGAGGCTGCGTCGTCGGTGTCCTTGATCCGGTGTCAACGCCGATTTTCCGTCAATGGCAGCCGCAGGACTTTTTTTGCATCGCCAACTTTGTGTGTATTTTTAAGTACGTGCATGTGTGTGTGGGTGTTGAGCGGGAGGCGGGTGAGTTTGTTTTCATTGTGGATTAACGCGTCTGGTTTTGCCTTTTATATTTACAGTTCATGGGACAGTGCGAAAGTTATTTTCAATATTTGTACCGTTACTATGTAGCGTTGAATCTCGCAAGTGAAGTGGAAAACACATTTATTTCACATTAAATCAAATATATAGGGTGCAAGTCACTTTAATTAAATAAAATCCAGTTAATAATAATATAAATAAAATTTCGAATACCAGATCAGTGCATAACATTGAGTCTAACAGCACAATCTCAGTTTAACAGTAAGTGATAACAATTTTCTTATTCGATCAGTGCAGTGCCGTTGCTAACAGTGACGTTGGTCAATTCTGTTAATCATTACAACTTGTGGTTGTAAATCATTTCCGTTAATTTCTAATTTGAAGAGCTCTAGCTCATAAAATAAAAATAAATCGCTTTCTTGTTATAGGCAAAACAAATCCAAATTGCTTATTTTAGAGTCCAAGTTACTTTACTGAAAAAAAATCGAGTTTAAAGTAGTATAAATAAAATTTCTAATACCCAGATAAGTGCATAATATATAGTCTAACGGCACAAACTCTGTTTAACAGTAAGTGATAACAGTTGAATTTTCTTATTCGATCACAGCAGTGGCTAACAGTAACTGTTAAACATTTGAACCTTGTGGTTGTAAATATTTTCCGTTAATTTTGAATTAAATCTTTATATATAAAGAGCTCAAGCTTTAAAAAAAAAGCAAATTCGGATTTAGCAAATTTATATTCAGCGTACTTTTTATGGGCGAAACACATCCAAATCGGTGTATATATTTAAATATAGTCAAGCAGGTTCCGCTGGGCAACTTTTTTGCTTGGCTGTTCAGTCGCATTTGAACTCTTGTCGTGTGCGGTGCTTCCACGTTGCTAGCTCTCGCGATTACTTGGCGGCGTGTTTTGTATTTGCTTGGTACGTTGTAGTGTAGCCGCATCTTGAGTAGAGCTCATAACGGGCCGGTCGCCCAGCCTCTTGACCTTTAACGCGTATGTGCGAGTGTTGCGAGTTTGTCATTTTTTGCATAATGTGAAAATAAAAAATGTAAATTTATACTCGAGAAATGAGATCATATTTATTTAGTGAGAAGCTATTTTTAATCGAAATAAACAATAACAATAGCGACTACAATAAATAAAGGCTAAGAACTAAAAAACGAAGCTGCATTATTGGGTTCAAAACTTTAAACAAAACTCTAAATAAACTGAAAAGTTTTAAAGCATTCAGTTGCCATTATTTATATTTTTATTGATGCTATCAACCCGGCAATGAAAGGGAAAATAAAAACCAAATGATTACCGTAGCAAAGCAGGCTGTTAACTATCCGATAGCATGTTTTAAAGTATCAGCATTTATCACATGAAACTACTACTATCTGATACAGGCACTTATCTACGAAGTACTCGTAGTACAGCTAACGACCTAGAACCTTAGGTACTTCCAAGGCCTTCCCCCGCCTAACTGTTTAAAGACTACATTTCCAATTGGAATTTAATGAATGAAAGCAACGGGTTTAACGAGGGGCAGAACCGTCAACTGAAAATAGAAGCCATTTTTAATTAATTGGAAACACAGTATAAAGTAATTAAGATGGGCTCACAATCTGTGAGAGAGCTTTAAAAATACTTACAACAACAACGTCAACAACAAAAAGAAACAAGCAGAAAATCGAAGAATTGCCGGAAAACTGTGATGTCAGCACCGAAATGCGTGCCTTCATCATATACTGCTGATGACGTCGAAAGCACATGAAGAAACTGAAGTAAAACACTTTCTAGGTCAAAAGTTGAAAGGCGGCTGATGATGGTGGCAATAATGATGATGATGATGACGATGATGATACAAAATGTAAAAAGCATCGTAAAAAACAAGCAAAATGTGGCAGCATGAAATGCAATTAATAAAACAACGATATAAAGTAAAAGCAATGCAATTGCTTGTTTGCCTTTGAGACCTATAGTTAACCCCATCACCCGCCCACCTATCTCCCACTTCCAACTGTCAATTGCCGTCGTTCATCGACGTGAATGCAACGAATTATGAAATTAAACATTTATGGAAAATTATTGATTACCCTGCAAATCAAATGAAATTGCATGGCAATAATGAAAGTAGCATTAAGCACAGTTGGGGGATAGTTAGGCATATTATGCGGTGGTCTTAAACAACAGTAGAAAACAAATATATTTATTTATAGTTCGGAGTATTTCTATCTTTGCAATACAGTTTAAGTTGATTCTTGCAATAATAAATTATAAATTTATGCTATAACTTAACAAACTGTGTAGCTTAATTGCAGTAACATCGCAAACATTTTCAATTTTAGTAACTCCCTATAAATAAATGATAATCGATTTCTTAGAACTTTATCTAGTTTGTTGTTCTTGGAACTTAATAATTTGCTGGGCTTCGCCCCTTCCTATAATTACTAGCGAGCTACTATAATTTAATCCTTTTTGCAAATGCATTAAATTGCGCTCTTCTTGCTGGCCCAGTGCAATTGGCAATTGGATTCCAATTTTTTCTTTTCTTTTCTATTTTATGCATTCTAAGCTTAGGTTGCTTAGAAAACCTGTCGACTCAAACTCTCAGCTGGCAACTTGCGAACGCGCAACGTGCATCTAGCAATTCGCAACAGTCTGTGCAACTTGCAACTTAATTCTGATGTGCCCCGTGACTTGACTTGACTTTTCCTTACTCTTTTATTTGCAGCGCCTGGACTCGGATACTTTGGTACTGGTCGTTTACTTCGCCAGTTCGTCGCTTCGTTGGTTCCTCAATGATGATCGCTGCCTTGGTTGCAGCTGCTTTGACTTGATTGGTGCCAGTTGCCATCTGTTACAACTAAACCTCCTCTTGTTGTTGTTATAGTTACTGTTACTATTACTGTGCTGCTATTGTTGTAGCCGTCGTGCCATTACTGTTGCTAGAAGCTGTTGGAGTTGGAGTTGGACGTCGTTGCTGCTGCTGCAGAGGCTGCGGTACAGTTTGAATATCGGTCAATGGTAACGGGCTTTTAAGCAGGTGCAACAGCAACCGTCGCCAGACAAGGAACCCGACACAGACAGCACAGAGCTAGCGAAACTGCAACGGAGAGCTGAAGGAATCAAAACATGTCACTTAAGGTGAGTTTGACCCATTTCAAATATAACAAGTAAGAAAGCTACAGTCGAGAGTGCTCGACCGTATGATACCCGCAACCCATTTCGAGAGAAAAAAAAATATTTTAATGATATTTTAACAACAAATATACCAAAAATATTCTGAAACTTGTATTTTGTTTGTATATATTTGAAAATAGCGGGTAAAAATCCACAACACCGACATGGTCACACTGTCAACTAAACAAACAAAGCGCGAGCAGCTGCAAGTGAATTTTGCATACAAAATTGATTCTTTAATAACTTCCTCGTTTTTATACCCGCTACCCATAGGGTAGAAGGGTATTATGACTTAGTGCCAACAGAAAATGTATGTAACAGGCAGAAGGAGGCATCTCCGACCACATAAACTATATATATTCTTGATCAGCGTCAACAGCCGAGACGATATAGCCATGTCCGTCTGTCCGTCTGTATGAACACCTAGATCTCAGAGACTATAAGAGCTAGAGCTACCAAATTTAGGGACAGTACTCCTATAGGTCCTACGCAGATCAAGTTTATTTCAAAAGTTGGATGCCACGCCCCTTTACGCCCCCAAAAGTCTGTAAAAGCCGTAATAATAGACCTAGAGCATTGAATTTTGGTATACATAATAATAATTATATTCTCAATGATTCCTGTGAATTTGGTTGAGATCGAATGAAAAACAAGGAAGTTATTAAAGAATCAATTTTATATGCAAAATTCACTTGCAGCTGCCCGCCCTTTGTTTGTTTAGTTGACAGTGTGACCATAACGGTGTTGTGGATTTTTACCCGCTATTTTCAAATATATACAAAAAACAAGTTTTAGTATATTTGGTATATTTTTTGTTAAAATATCATTTAAGTTTTTTGTTTTCTCTCGAAATGGGTTGCGGGTATCATACGGTCGAGCACTCTCGACTGTAGCTTTCTTACTTGTTTTTTATTTGATCTCAACCAAATTCACAGGAGTCATTCTGACTATCATTGTTATTATGCATACCAAAATTCAATGTTCTAGGTCTATTATTACGGCTTTTACAGTTTTTGGGGGCGGAAAGGGGCGTGGCAAAAATCTAAAACAAACTTGATCTGCGAAAGACCTACACGAATACTGTCACCAAATTTGATATCTCTAGGTCATTCACACACTTAAAACGTCCATATGCACTGGGCACAACAATTTTGATAAATAATTTGTTCTACTTATCCGATTTGTACCAAAATTACAGGGTATATTAAGAGTGTCAAGCGCAAATGGGTTACCAAATTACACATCATTACACAAAGAACTTTTGGAGTTATACGCGATTTACATAAAAAAACTTGACTTTTTCTAGATTAATGCTTATTGTGGGCAAAGGGGGCGTGGCATCCAACTTTTGAAATAAACTTGATCTGCGTAGGGTATGAAGGAACCTTTTTTGACAAATTTGGTGTCTCTATGTCTTATAGTCTCTGAGATCCAGGTGTTCATACGGACAGACAGACGGACAGACGGAAATGGCTATATCGTCTCGGCTGTTGACGCTGATCAAGAATATATATACTTTATGGGGTCGGAGATGCCTCCTTCTCTCTGTTACATACATTTTCTGTTGGCATTAAGTCATAAAACCCTTCTACCCTATGGGTAGCGGGTATAAAAATCGCTGCAGACGCGAATCGAATTTCGAATTAGAGACGAAACGTTTACTTGGTTATTCAAATCATAATAAAAATAGCAATAGAAATTGAATTGGTTGAAAGAATAGTTTAAATTTGTATTACATTATCAAATGAAAGTCTATCAAAATTAAATATAAATAATTATTTAAAATAAACATATTTTGGTTGCAAACCCTTAACATTTAAAGAAACAAATAACCAATTATTCTACAATTATAACGAGATGAAAAGCACAATCCTATAATGCATTCAAAAATTATTCTAAGTAACAAGAAACAAGTTGAACGCAAAAAATACAACGACAAAATGTTATGAAAACAGAATGCAATGAAGAAGTACTCCTCAGATTATGCCTAAAGGCAATTAGATGAAGCAATATACAACAGTTAAAGAGGCTTTTCAGTTAGGTGGAAGAATTAAAGTTTAACCAAATAAATTTTAGGTGTTTGCAATGTATCTTCTACTTAAATGCTTTTTAGTTCAATATTAACAGAATATATTAACATATAAATGAGGGCATAAAGATAAGTTCAATAAGGTTAAGAAGATGGCTCAATCACTTTCTCGATTGTTACTGAATTCAGTCATATTTGTTACTAACCTAAACGAGCGAGTAGAAAATGTTAAAATTATTGAACAAAGTCTTAAAATCTGCAAGTCAATATTTTACTTCTGACTCGATTAACGCAGAAAATTGTGTGCTCTCAGTCTATCTAGGTAGAGTCAACTAATTATTTATCTCGCATGGCACACCCAGATAAATTACCCGCACAATATATGAGTTCATAGACTGACAAGAATAACAACAGAGAGTAAGATTCGCATGCATCAGCTGGATGCTCGCCTAAGCTATTCATTTGACTAACCAAACAAATATTAAAGAGCTCATTATTTAGCATGCTTTTAGCTTGTTTATCGCCTCTTTCTTGAGTTGGAATTATAAGAAGGCATTAGATACACTGAGTGGCGACTCTCGGGAAGGTCACTTAATTATTGATACAATTGCTGAAACAACAGTCACTTGAGAGGCAGCAGAGACTGTTGCTATTGTTTACCACACTTGCCACTCAAGTGTGGCACAAGCATGTGGCAAGATATGGTGAGCCGTCTCTAATGCTTGCCTGAAGCTTTAAAAGTGCTACTCACCTGCTGCAGCCAGCAACCAGCATCTGACATTTCAGTTTGTCTATAAATATTATAATCGTCATCATCAGCATCGTCATCATGATGTCAGCATCGTCATCATGATCATTATGTCAGCATTCGCATTGTTGCCACACTGTGTCAATGCTTCACCTCTTGTTGCTTCGTTTGTGGCTGTAGCAGTCTATCAACAGGTGGCTCCCCCTATGTGAATCAATTCGCTTCATTAACTCACAGTTGACAATTTTCCTGTTCCAATGTCTCTTTTTAAGTAGTTCAAATATTTATTGTACAACCATTTCCTCTAAACGCAATTGTTAAGCTCTGACTTTAGCCCCGTCGTCATCATCAGATTTAGCTCTTCCTTAACACTTAACCGCTTTGGCTGGGTTACTTTGCGCACACTTTATGTAGTTAAGGGAATTGAATTGAGCAGTCAAGGAATTTACTAAAGCGATAAGTAAATGAATATATATTAGAATATTGGATATAGAAAGATAATACAACATATTAATGGTTTAGGAAATAAGAATGATGGGATTGCTACGCAAAGCACAAAACGGTCATTAAATCGGATGTCTAATTTCAATGGCGGCAGATCAATATCAAATCGTTTTAAATGTTGCCAACAAATCATATTAAATACTAATATTAATTGTATTATCTGTACTATTCTATCTGCGAATTACCATTTTAGTTTGAAAGTCAAATCAAGTGCGATGGATACGTGCTTCCTCACAGTATCCCTCAAGGGTTAACAGTCCCAAACAATGTCAAATTGTTTGCACAGCATTGTAAAAATGCATCCACATCCGCTGCTCAGGTTGATGCAAGTGCTTTTTCCAGTGTGTGTGGTGTTTTTTTCCTACTTCTTTCTACTCAGACTATGGCACTTAATTACTATCATTTATAATTTGCTGAGGGGAACGAGTGAAACTAATTTCCTACATAAGTGTTATTTAAGAGTGGCGCCCCAGAGCAGCCAGACAGTTGCCATGTTGTGTAGGTTGTGTGTTGTTATGTTGTGGGCGGCTGCCACACCTCAGACTTACACACAGAAGCTATTAGTCAAGTGGCGGGCTCCTTTTGACAGCTGCCAAACTTCAACTTGTTTATTGATTTGTTTGTTTAAAAAAACCTTAATAGAAGCAAATGATTTGTTTTATTTTCGCAGAAAGAAACACCCTCGGATGTGATGTTGCATCTGGCAGCGCTACGTGGAGATGTTGTCGAGCTGCGCCGGGTGCTGGATACTGGGAAAGTGCATGTAGATTGTAAGGATGAGGTAAGTAATATTTGAAATGACATTTGCAAAGAGTTCATAGCAACTTACGGCTGTTAGCATGGTTATAATGGGGAAAGCTGCAAAATATAATTTTTGTGAAAGTTGTTTGCAAAATTGCATCGATTATTTTGACCTATTCATTTCAGAGCTTTTTTTAAATTTTCATAGATTTACAGATAATAAAAAAAAATGTGATCATAATGTTAGTTGAATTTCTGCATTAAAACAAATACATCGAATAAGTTTCCAACAACCAAATCTTAATAAAACATTAAAGCTTATATTTTCAAATTAATATGTATCAGAAAATAATATAATATTTCGAAGTTTTGTGGGATTTTGAAAAATATACATACGAGTAAATAGAAATTATCTAATTTGTGTTTATTTTTAGGATTAGTTGTGCAAATGAAAATATGAAAATTGTTGGTGTCACTATGTATTGAAAATACTCAGAACGTGAATAGCTGATCGAGCTATTGTTGTTTCCCGGGAATAGATATTTACATATTTACAGCTTAAATGTAGGGCAATAACTTAGCATAATACTTCCAACAAAAATATTGCGAATTTGTATATTTTTGAAGGTTAATCTTTTTATTGTTTATTTAGTAAATATTCAGGTGAGGGAAAAAATTGAAATTGAAAATATTCCCGAGAATTAAAAAAAAAATTTAATGATATTCTTCTTCCTCACCCAATCATCTGACTATATTTCAATCTCATATGTTAAAAGTAAATACGCTAGAAAACACTCTCAGTTTAAAACGATGATCTTTTAAAAATAAACCGGTGTGCGAACAGATTTCGATGTTCGATTTAGTATCAATTATTTTAACTGCTGAAAATATCGAGATAATAATGTTTAATTGCGTAGCGACCAGTGATTTAAATTTCAAGTGTAATTGCAGTTGCGATTGCCATTAGTTTTCACCAGTTGAGTTAAGCTGTTTCATTTTCATTCGTGTTGATTTGCATGCATGACGCTTAGCGAAAATCAAGAGCGAAATATATAAATCTCGTATCCCATTCAATCCGTTGCAGTAACTGCGGTGGTAAATGCTTTCCCCTGGGGGGGTGCTCAGTCACGTAGCTGCAGCGTTTCGGGCTGACCGATTGCCCCGCTTTGTGCCCTTGTGTCTAGTTATAGCCAACAGCTGGCACACTGGCCCCAAACAACAGCACTTGGCTTGAATGCATGGCTAAGAGTATGTATATATGTACATATGTATATGTTTGTGTCCAGCTAGTCCATCGGAACAGCTCGTGCTTCGCTGCGCTTCAAGTGAAAATTAATTTTCATTTAATTTTACTTTATTCGCTGCCTTCGTTCATTTGTGCTGTACATTTCGGCTTCTTTGCCAATTGGTGCGTACTTTTGTAAACAAAGTGTTAACTTGCCTGTAAAAAGTACTTTTCGCTTTCTGTTGTTGTTTATTTTTTTGGTAAATATTGTGCAATTCAGCGAATTGTTTATGCAATTTTATGTAATAACGAAATTCGCGTGTCGCATTAATTCGTTCATTGAATAGTCATCGTCATATGCATCGTATGCCGTCCACTTAATCTGTAATGACTCTCGCTTCAACAATAAAACTATTCACAGCAATCGGTTTAATTTTGCTCCACTCCATTAATTTTAAATAACTGTAAAGTAACTTAAAATAAATTTGCTATCTAATTTTCAAGTCAACTTATTAAACAGTTACTATAATAGATTCTAATAAATTAAACTTTTGGTCAGACACTTGTATAAACCTCCTCCCATTAAAAAGCGATAACTAACAGTAGGAATAGCAAAATATTAAGTGTTACTCGAATCAGTTTCACAACAAATAATATGTATGTATATTATTTCTATTAGTTACGGTTTAATCAAAAAAATTGAAACAAATATATTTTGAATGGATATTGACATTAAATGATAATGCAGGTGAACGAACATTTTACATCTGTGTGGGAAATAAAATCGATTTTACTCGAATTAAAGTCAATCTGTTTGGAATAAAAGTTCAGACTATATATTGACAAACTATAGAAAGTAACGCTCAAATATTGGGGTAGATTGATCTCATTGTTATTCAAAGGAATACATTTCTATGTTAGAGGTATTGTAGCAATACTCTTCCATACTTCGGTAACGAAGAAATAATTTTTTTCCATTAACAAAGCAGTGTATCTCGATTGAATACAGTTCCTTCCGACTGCTATTCACAGCATATGAAATCAAATTATGCTTGTCTCATTATTGCGAGCATAGAGCTTACCAAAGCTGACAGCTCGTAAAGTGCAATCGGTTGAATGAATCAAGCAATTAAACACAATGTTATTTCCATTTGCAGGACGGCACCACACCTCTCATTCTGGCTGCGGCTGGAGGTCACATCCATTGTGTTTTGGAGCTGCTTGAGCAGGGCGCGGAGTTGAACTCGCGTCGATCCACGGGCACCACAGCACTCTTCTTTGCCGCGCAGGGAGGCCATTTGGATGTGGTGCGCATATTGCTAAAGGCCCGCGCCAAGGTGGACACGCCGTCATTGGACGGTGGCACGCCCCTCTTTGTTGCCGCCCAAGGTGGACATGTGAAGATTATCAGAGAGCTGTTGGACTGTGGCGCCGATGTGAATGCCTGCATGAAGGTAACTCGCAACACACCTCAATCATTGAACTGAATTCTTTAATTGAATGCATTTTGATTTTAGGATCGTGCTTCAGCTGCATTTATAGCTGCCCAGAATGGACATCGTACGGTGCTGTCTCTGCTGATACTGGCGCATGCATCGATGGATATTAAGCGCATCGATGGCGCTACTCCACTTTGGATAGCTGCCCAAATGGGGCATGATCATATCTGTAAAGTTCTGCTGCAAAACGGCGCTAATGTGGACACTGTACGTTGTGATGGCGCTACGCCACTCTTTAAAGCCGCCCACAAGGGTCACGCCTCTGTTGTTACTGTGCTACTCAAATATCGGCCCAATTTGGGCATGCTACCCAATGGAGAGTCGGCGCTTCATGCAGCGGCCATGTTTGGACACATGACTGTCTGCAAGCAGTTGGTTGCCGCCGGCAGCGATGTGATGCTTAAGAATCAGGATGGATTAACGGCCATGGAGTTGGCGCATCATGAAAACTACACGTCGATCTGTGAATATCTGCGAGATCGTATGCGATCGGTCATGGCACGCAATACATCGGCCTTAGCCAAGATGCGGTTATCGACGTAAAGTTAAGTTGTGCAATCGCAGGAATGACCAAAAAGAAAACCCCCTTCGAAGTACCTTTCTGCACGATATGTTGAATTATTTGTTCACTTTCTAATTATACAATAATTGTGGAGTAGTATGTTTGCGACAGAGTTTCATCTTGAATTTTGCTTTGGATATATCATAGAATTTTATTTTCGGAATTTTCGCGTAAATAAGCTATTTTGTAAATTTTATAAAGATAAGATTGTAAGCTATTAGTTTCTTCTGAACAAAGTAATGTTCTTAATTTAATCACTACCATATCTCTTCTATGTAGTTGAAATTCTTCTTAGTTGTCAGCATTAAAAGAAGCAAAATTTTCGAATTTATTTGTAATTTCTTTAAAGTATTCATATTGTACATACTTTTCAAACAATTCTCTGTAAAGACTATCCAAAGCAATAGCTTCTAGGAATTTAGAATATTCATTATACAGTTGAAGCTCTGTTGTGCATATGTTGCTCCATTTTGTTGTAATAGTGCAATCAAAATATTATAAAATCAATCCTATAGATATGCAAAATTAATGCCAAGCTGAGCAATGGCAAAATTTCCCCATAAATAAGTATATCTCTTGAAAATAATATCAATATTATAAATGTACTTAAATCCCTAAAACTTGGAGCTTGTATTTGAATTTACGATTATGATTAACTGTAGCAATAGCTCGTACTTATATGCAACAAAAACTGTTAACATGGACCCATTGTTGTCCTTTGTATATAAATAACTTATAAATAAATAAATATATATAAATAAACGTATATTTAAATTTATGCAAATACCTAACCCTAAGCAATTGTTACCAAGTGCTTTATGTTTATTCGCCTTTTTGTCTTATCTTAATTAGCTATAATCATATTTTTGTCTTAATTAGCTATTAATTATATCAAATGTTTTGTGTGTCTTATGTTTATGCTCATGTAAATTAAATGGCAAATTCTCACTTCATTTTTTGCTTTTCATTGTTAATAATTTAACAAATCCAAATCAAAATGAGTTGCCCAATCCCGCCAATTAAAACGTCACTTCAAATAGCGATATTTATGTTTGTGGTTAATAATTTATCGATTGTTGAACGATAAGTGCTAGTTGCATCTATGCAAAAGACTTTACATGGCGTTCGCATTTGCATTCAAAATGTGCTCACTTAACGAAGCTTTTGGCTGGTTTACATTTGGTTAAGTTAACATTTTGTCGAACTTTGCAGCGTTAACACGAACCTTTTAGCATAGACACATACCACGAAGAAATAAGCTCGGCGTGTTCCCGTTTTGCTATTTGCCAATTTTGCGCGCTTTACTCATTTAAACAAATAAGTGCTTATTTTACAATGCGCATGGAAATTGTAAAGTCTGGGGGATTTGAAATTTGAGGAAATCCATAATAGGAGCAAACATGCACACAAGCGTTGAATGCGATCATAAAGAAGACGTCAAGAGGGCTGCTTTAAAAGTTTCTGCAACAGCAATGGAAGTGCAACAAAATCTAGATTGCATAGAGTTCGAGTAGATTTGGTGAAAATTGCTCCAACATGTTGCCAATGCCAAACAGCTTCAAACGGCTACAACGATTTCAGTGTTCAGTTCGTTTTTTCTCATCGTCGCGCGCGGACGTAGAGACCTCTGTCGGCCGGCCTCCGTCATTTCCATTCCGTTTTGTGTGAGTATTCGGGCGCGCGCGCTAGTGTGCGTGAGGGAATGTGTGTAGGTGTAGTCGCGTGTCGTTCAGTTATACACCAGCGCCAACATCGACACCGCCAACAACAACATCGACAACAACAATAGGTATATCAGCGGCCAGCAGCCCAAACGGTAGCAGCAACCTTAAAATAAGAAGAAGAAACGAAATACAAAAAAATAAACAAAAAAACAAAAAGTTGTGAAACGTAACGTTTTGGTGGCAAGTGTTCTGGGTTCGGTGTTCTGCTGTGTGGCAGGCGGGCGGCGAAAATTCTTAAACAATAAAACAGGTTTGCACACAGTGTGGTATGTGGGGAAGAAAGAGAGCGACAGCGAGAAAGAGCGCGCTCCAGTCAACAGCAATCAGCACTCAGTAAATCGAGAGAGCGAGAGAACTTTTCAAAAAGTAACTGCAATAGCTGGGCGCTGGCAGAGGTGTGGCGACGGGGGGAGAGCGCAAAATTTGATATTTAGTGTGCGCGCATCCTTTGCAAGGTTATTTGCAGTCCTTAAGCACAGCTGCACAGTGGTATCTTTAAGATATACGTTTCAGCATTGCCACACTGTGCGCTGTTGCAGCGAACCTGTTTGGCGTCATTTCCATTGCCTTTTGATTACTTATGGAGATTTTCTTCAATCAATACAAATGCAATTTCCCAGGCAGGTAGTCAATGTAACATTCATGCCACCTCCAGCCGAGCGCTGCTCTGCTGCTGTAATGCCAGAAAACAGCTGAGCTTTTGCAGTCGGGCCCCTAGCAACAGCGCGTGGGGCAGCAGCCCCAAACATTTCCAACGTTCTCAGCTGTGCAGCTGTGGGCAAAGCGCAGACGCCAACAACACAGCACACATACATACAAACGCATATGTACATACGTATGCATGCACACGCACCCACACGCACACTGAGATAGTTGCCATAGGCTGTTACTTTGAATTTGGCCTGTAAATTGCATTGCTGCCATCTCGCTCGCACCCAGGCACGGGCATTCGCAGTTAATACATGCCGGAAAACATTGCTTTATTGTTGCTGTTGTTACTGCTGTTGTTGTTATTTCAATTCTGCAGCCGCCGCTGCTGCTGTTGCTGTTACTGCGGCTGCCGCTGCTATTGCTGCTGCTGCTGCTGCTTCTGTAGCTGCTGCTGCGGCTACTGTTGGTCGGATTGAAGCTTTACATAAGTTGACATATCGCTGAGGCTTTTAGAGCCCGGCTGCAGGTCCTTTGCTCAAGTTCTAGAAGCACGCTTCGCCAATCAGCTGCTGCTGCTGTCGTCGTCGCAACGTCGACGTCACTTGCAACTAGACGTTGCCTGTTTTTATTTATTTTTTTTGTGTATTTTTGCAACTTGTTTCTTTTCGATTCGTTTCGGTTTTTTCTAGTACGTTTTGTTTGAAACCGGCTCCCAAAAGGTTCGGCAGCGTCTGTTGCTGTTTTTCAGCTGATTCGTCGCTTTTGTGGCACATTGTCAAAAAAAGCCCACAGTGTAGAAGAAGCAGAAGCAAAACGACACTCACCAAAATAAAACCACCAAAAACAACAACAATAAAGTGGTTAAACTACTTTTTTTTATTACACTTTAATTTGTGTTTTTCTATTTGTTTCATTTCTCAACTATTTTGCCGTTTGCCTCTATGCGTGGGCCTTTCGAAAAGCATTAAGAAAACTTGATTTATAACCCTCGACAGATAGCCCGCACACCTTCGTACCCCCCGCAGCCCGCTCTTCGTTCGCAAAAAAATAGAAACAAAAAACGGTCAGTAAATCAATGTACAACAATAAAAACAAAGTAACAGACCAATTAACCATGCAGCCAAAGTGTTGAACCAAAACCCGTTAGTTCAAATTCAAGCTACCAGTAAACATCAAGCAAACAAACAGTAACTGCAACAATAACAAACAACCAACAACAACCAAAAACAACAAACATGTGAGTTGAGCAACTAGAAGAACTTTCCGTGCCACCAGCTGCTGTATGTGTACAAAATGGCCGCCAGGATGCGCTGCAACATCATCATCAACATGAACAGCAACATCAACTTCAGCATCGTCTTTTAGCAGCAGGAGCAGCACAGATACATATACAGACACTGATATATACGTACATGCAGCAGCATTTGCACATGCTTCCACACAACACAGGCAGAGCGGCAACGTCAGCGGCAGCGGAAGCGACAACGTCAGAGGCAACCAAACTTATAAAGGTGAGTCGCAACTTAAAGTTCAAAATACTTGTCAAAAGCTTAAATGGTCAGCTTTAGATCTGCTTATCAGAATTTCGCTTAATTCCATACCCTATATAATTAGATTTCCTAATGGCGGGTAGTTTAATTATGTACGAAAACAGGCATAAGAAGCTAAATACTTGAGCGAGAATGTAAGAAATTCACTATTTAAATTTGTATGTGGTTTTGATGCAAGCCTCAAATATTATCTATCGTTGAGCTACATCTTCTAGAATTTGTCGATTATTTCTTTTATTCGTGTATCTAGTAGAGTATCATTTGTGTAATACATTAATGTGTTGAAAATTTGATGTTTTAATAGGGCATCGTGTCAGTAAACTTAAGAAATGCAGAGTCCATTTTAATAGGCTGGAGAATTCATGGTGGGTTTGGCTTAAAAATCAAACCTTTTAAATACCCTTTGTACTGCTACCCATATTCGTGGTCAGAAGATTATTCTAATTAAGATAAACCCTGAAGCCCTATAGCTTAAAACGAGCTTCCAGTTTATGAGGCATAAAATTGTTATATTTATGTAATTGCCGGTCGAGTCTGGTATAAACGCCATAAAAATAAAACTCCATAATGACAGCCTACTTCAAATCCATAATAACCATGTGTTATGCCAGTTTTAAGGACGCATACTCATATCTTATTTCCATTATTCGCTCAGTCTCGAGAGAAGTGCGAAAATGTTTAAAGTTTGTAATTGGAATTGTGTTCATGTTTGATTGTCATGCCGGGTTTTTGCGTGATGAATGACTTTGGGGTCTTCAATCAATCTCACAGTTTGTCCAATGACTCCCAAAGCAAACGCGAAACTTTAAATGCCTTTTTTCTCTGTGGCCTGTTCGGTTATGTTACGTAGAGCATCTCAAAAGTTGTGCAGTTTTGTTATTGCTGTTGTTGTTGTTGTTGTGTTTTTTTTTTTTTGGTTTTTATTATCGCGAATTTTTACGACTATTTGGCTGGGGCTCTTGGCCACAGAGAGTTCAAACTGAAGTGAGGGCAAATTGTGGCCAGAGACCGCGGGCCCATTCAGAAAGCCCGTCAAACCAGTCGCAGCCATTTCGCTTTTGCCTAGCCCGGCTGGCTATCTCGGGCTATCTGACTGGGCTGACTGGCTGACTGGCTGACTGGCCGACTGGGCCGTTGATGACTTTTTACATGGCCAAAGAAGCGACTCAAACTCCAAGTCCAACTCAAACGCAATTGCAAAGGCAAAGGCAAAGACAAACGCAAACGCAAACGTAAACTCAAGCCCAAACCAAAAAGATACGACCAGCTCACGTATCTAAACTTGTTTCAAACGTGTTACATTTAAGAACGTTCGCCGCAAGCGGCAAGTGGCAATAATCCTTTCAAACTGACAGCGTTGCCATGTCGACGCAGTGGAAGACGAAGAAGCAGCTGTGACGACGGCGACGGCACCGGCAGATGTATGTAGTTGTGGAAGGGCTGCCAAGTGGGAGTGGCACATTGACTGAGTTTCGTTTTAGTTCGCAACAGCATATGTGCGAACTTATACGAGGGGCACTTCAAAACTACTCAGATATAACCCAATTAAGAAGTTGCATCACAAAGAAACTATTTTTTTCATTTTCTTGTATCTACAAATACATTTTCTTTGATCGTTTGAACTTCAATATAATCCCGCATTTAATGCGATTCAGAAAATGCAATATTAAAAAGATAATATCAGCAAAAATATTAATTATTTTTGGATGGGATATTATGTATAATATTTTATATTTTAAATTTCACTGGAATATACATAAGTGCTCAAAGATAAATTTTATAAAACACATGCATTCCATTCGCACGACGGACAAATTTAGTGATTCATTCAAACCCAAAAACCAAATTCGCAATGAAATGTGTTTGTACATATGTATGTTGTTTTGTATATACATATAGTATATTCCATGCTATTTCCAAATTAATAAGAATTCTTAATTTCGAATAGTCATTAAGTATATGTTATAACAATTTCATCATTTGAAGCATGACCAGTAATTTTTGAATGAAGTTTAAAACCTTTCAAGTCGCCCTCTACCATATAACATAAGTACTGAAGGTCTATCCCTCCATATGCTGGCAGTCATTCTCTGGTTCGAGTGTGCAGACATTTTGATTGCCAGTTGTTGCTGTTTTTTATTTTTTATTTGCTATTATCATTATTTTTTGTTGTGTGCCCGCCGCCATTTTGCCTTTTGAGCCATAGCTTCAGTATGTGGGGAGTATGCGATATGTAGATGATACGCGCACTATATGGCAGGTATTCGTATTTGTTGTTTTTTCAAATCGCAAACAAAAACTGCATAAAGTGAAATTGATATTTTTTCGCACAGAATTGCCGTTAACAAGGTAGCAACCTAGCAACAACATTTCGCTTGTCAAATTTTATTTTTTCACCTTCCTGCACTGCACCCGCGTCGCAATCTGTGAAAAAGCGACACTGCCAGGTGAACGGGAAATTGTTTACCGTGGTTCCAAAATGATGTAATTTCGCGTGCTCGTGCAATTCAATTTCCTGCCAGCGGAAACGCGCGTCGCTCTGCTCACCCATTGTAGTCAAACATCGCAAGCACCCTCCAAACTAACCCAAACATCAATCCAAAAACTGCCCCTTCTCGATCCTCAATCCACTATCCAATGCACCCTCGACTCTGCACTCTTCACGCTCCACCCGCGGCGTCGACAGTCGGTTGCCGACGATTCACACAAACTTGAAAGCATTGTCCAAATTGTTTGGCAGTTTCTTCTCCATTTTTTTTCAGCTTTAATTGTTCATGCACAGTTCAACTCTGCCAAAAAAAATTAAGAAAGAACGAAAGAAATAACAATAATATATAAATAAGAAATCAATTTTGCAAAATTTGCTATCTAAACAGTTTATCCGTTTTGGCCATCAGCTTAAAGTCGAAGGACTGAATAAAATATATCACATATCGTTTCTATTCTATTGTCTTCCCCATTAAGCTTGAATGCTCTTAGAATATTAAATAAAGTAACCATAACGAATATTAATAAATAGTTCATTAGTGGACTGAAATAAGGTTTTTGGGCTTAACATATAATTTGATGTTGTGATCATTATATTTAACAATTTTTCTTGGAGAGGTAGCAACGAGCTGTTCAATTGTTTCTTTTTGCAAGCAAAATTGTCCATAATTTAATAAATTTGGCAGTTAAGACTAAATATACATATGTAAGTAAGTATTCTCTAAAGTAGTTTCTTTAAATACTCAAATGCAATTTGTCAATTATTTTGTTTTTGCTTAGTCGGGACTAAAATAAAATATTATTTTTTCTTTAACTTTTCTTGAATTTCCTTTCATAGTGTATGGTAAGTTCGGATTGATTGTTTTTGTGTTTTATGTGCAAAGTGTTGAATTTTCAAACTGTTTGGCATATTTCGCATAAATAAATTACATTCAAAGCCGAGGGGTCGGTCAGACTGGTTGCCAGGCCAGTTCAGCACAGTTCTCTTCAGTTCTGTGCCGTTCAGCTCGGTTCAGTTCGGCTCTAGATTTTGCTCTGTCCATGCAGCCTATATTAACAATAATTCCTTTGTGCTGGCATCTTGCCAAAAAGTTTCTGGGCCTCTCCCTGTGCCCGCACAGCAGGCGACGAACGTTTTGTGGCCAATTTCGGTTGCCCACGAGGTGGCATAGTGGAATGGTCCCCGTTTTGTGACCCATTGTCAGTTGAAGTTAAATGCGACGCCTGACACAAAAATAAAAACCAAAAAAACGCACAACTTACGATGGGCAATGGACAATGGAGTATCAGAGGCTTCAGAGTCCTTTGCAGTCGGAACAGACGTGACGTTTGTCCACAGTAAAATGCAAAAGTATTCAAATTGTCCTCTAACTTGAACAAACAAGAAAAATTACCAATTGTGCTTTTATATTTTTACAAAATGCCTATAATACTGAATTTTGCAGAAATCTGCTACATTTTTTGTGTTTAATTTCAAGCATCAATGCCAGAATATTAATTGGGTAATAAAAAAACATTCGTTCTCTATTTTCGGCACATTTTACCTCCTGTTTTTATGCCAACTATTAAGCGTTGATTATAAGACACGGTTGCATATGTTTCAAAAAGTAATTCAGGAAGATAACTTGGTATCATATTTGTTACGATTTTGAAACCATTAAAATAATAAAGTGTATTCTGAAAATATACAATTATTCATATATTAAATTGAAAACATCGTGTTATAAATTGAAGTTACCTTTCTGAGAGGGCAGCTGAGCGGGAAATTGGAAGAGGAACGTAAATTGGCAGTTATCATGTTGAGCAAATAATGATTGTAAATCGTAGCCAATCCTTTGCAGTCAAATTCCATACTAGTGAAGTTTATATATTTGCCGCCATTTCGAATTTTTAAATTGAAGGCTCCGTTTATTTTTTTCAGATCTTCATTAAGCGTGAAGTTCACATTAAGAGTCGAAATGTTTTGCGGTGTGTAATTTATGTTATAGTTGATCTGCAACAACTCCTTATAAAAATTCTCAATCACAAAATGTTTGAAGTCAATCACCGCCTTTCGCTGTTAAAAAATATGTAAAATAATTGGCGCACAAATGTTTGAATAATAATAAAGAAAATGTATAAAAAATATTTACCTTTGCCCCTTGTATTAAAAGTGTACAACAGAATAGGAAAACAAATGTGGCTAAAGTGTTCATGTTTACAGCTAGCCAAAAACTACCAGCAATTTGAATACCATTAATTGACTTTTGCCTAATAAAGTGCTCCAAATGTTGGTCTTAATCGATTTATAATACTTGTGTTAAAAACTAGATAATTATTGATAATTAAAAATTGATTTAACAGCCAGGTCTTTAGCAACTATGGGCTCTAACAGCAGTAGAAGTAAACATATACTATATATCTATTTTTATACCCGCTACCCATAGAGTAGAAAGATATTATAACTTAGTGCCAACAGAAAATATATGAAACATCTCCGACCCCATAAAGTATTTATATTCTTGATCAGTGTTAACAGCCGAGGCGATTTAACCATGTCCGTCTGTCTGTCTGTATGTACACCTCTGTCTGTATATCATCTCAGAGACTGTAAGACATAGAGATATAAAACTTGGTGACAGTACTCGTAAATGTCTTACGGAGATCAAGTTTGTTTCAGATTTATGCAACGCCCCTCAGAAAACTGTTAGGTCCGTAATAATTAAGATAGAGTTTTAATTTTGGTATAATAATAATTATAGTCTCAATGATAGCTGTGAATTTGGATATGATCGAATGATTATTGTGTAAAATGTACATGCAGCTGCTCGAGCTTTGTTTGTTTAGTTGACAGTGTGACCATGTTGGAATATTTTGGATTGTTGACGAATATACATACATATATACAACAAATAAAATTTTGGAATATTTGTTTGGAATATTTTTTGTTCAAATATCATTTAAGTGTTTTGTATTCTCTCGAAATGGCGGGTATCTTACGGTCGAGGACTCTCGACTTTAGCATTCTTACTTGTTTTTATTCTCATTCTCATCGTTACAGTAAAACTTTAGTATTGTGAAATTTAAATATCATCCACTATGTTAAAGTCGTAAATAAAAAGCGCTTTTCGCTGTTAACGAATAACAGAAATACTGAAAAAGTAATTCATAAATAAATAAAACACCAAAATGTACCTTTCCCTCTGTGTGCTCAATGTACGAAAGCATATTTAAAAAATTGTAATAACGGAAAATTTAATTCTGGCAAATCAAATTTCAACTAATGAATATTTGATGAACATTAATAGCCACAAGTTACAAAAAGGTTAGTTAAATACCAGCATTATTGGCTTTCGAACATGTTTGAAATAACACAACCATTGAGAATAAAATATTTTATCACAATTATTCCGAATAAATTGCTGTAACTAGTGAAATGAAAGGATAAAAGCACTTTTTAAGTTTAAAAAGTGATAAAAAAAAAGATAAATTTGAAAAAAAAACATAACTTTTTGTAGTCTCGTAAATACTGTACATAGAACATATCTGGCTATCTATAGTTAGTAAAGTATTCACAAGTCGAATACATTTTATTGATTATTTGTTTGATCATACGCAAAATACATAAACAATAATTACTTGAATCCTATCAGGCGAAACTAAAATGGTTTAGCTTATTAAACAATAAATACATGGAAATTATTTTCAAATCAAATTGTGGAAAAAGAAAAGAAAATTTTACATTAAATTCAAAATACATTTAATTTCCAAACATTTAGTTTTGCATAAAATATAATATGATCAGTAGCAATAATATCGTATAATATTATTGCATCACTTCCGGCGCAATTGACCTTCCGTTTCAATGTGAACTAGAAGGCGTTGATTGTAAAAAATTTTGGCGTCTGTCTCAAAGACTAATTCGGGAAGATAACTTGGCACTAAATCCGTCACGATTGCAAAGCCATTTATATAATATAGTTTATTCTGAAAAATATAAAATAATGTATGTACAATTGGTAATATATATGTATATATATTTAAAAGCCAACCTTTTTGAAAGGACAGCTTAGCGGAAGATTGGATGAGGACCGTAAACTAAGAACTATCATCTGCATTAAATAATGGTTGTAAATCGTAGCCATTCCATTGCAGTCAAAGTCCTGGTTTCCAAAATTGACATATTTGCCACCATTTCGAATTCTTATTTGAAAGGTGCCATTGAAATGTTCAACATCTTCAGCAATTTTGAAGTTAACGTAGATGGTAGATATATTTTGAGACGTGGAATTCATCTGGTAGTCGATCTGAATGAGCTCTTTATAATGGTTTTCAATTTCAAATTTTTTGAAGTAAACCACGGATTTTCGCTGTAACAAAATTACGTAATTTAAGCATTTAATTGTGTTGTAACTTTTTAAAGTAATTTACCTTTGCCCCTTGTGTAAAGGGCATACAAAAGAATATCAGAATCAACGTCAAACTAAACCAAATTCTAGTGTCCATGTTAAGTGCTAGTAAATAACTGAACACAATTTGGTAAAAATTACAGACTTTAATCAAATAGTCAAAAACTGTTAACAAAGTATAGCCTAATCGATTTATAATTGCTATTAGCTGACAATATAGTATGAACGTAATTTTTATTGAAAATATTTACTTTTTCACAATTCTCCATGTGACTATCTTATAATATAATTATGTTCATCTCCAACTCGTTTAAAGGTCTCAACTGGGACCGTAAATAGAAAAAGAGAAATTTTTTTCTGTATTTTGATGCTAAATATAAATTTGGATGTATTGGAATGATATAGGTTTGTGATTAATATTGCTTTATTCCGCTATGCATCATTAAATGCCAATGCAATTAAATTGAATACACATAATTGTTGTCAATGTTAATGGACGATAAGAGAGGAGTGTGTGCTTTAAGTGTTGGTGATATCATCTGTAATAAAATTAACCATTTTAAAAACGACTTCTCAACACTTTATATTTATGTAGGCACAGTTGTGAAATTTAAGACTTTCGAAATATTATAATAAATGCTCCCGATTATTATTGTAAATGTAGTAGTAGCCACCATTTAAGCGCAATGTTGCCGTATCTCTTGCCGATGAAGACATCTGTGTTGCGTCGATTGGCACTTTTACGGGCGAAGTAGTCAGGTTGATGGTGCGATAAAAGAAGGCTGTCAAAAAACTGGCACTGATCACAAACGCAATAAAGAAACCGAGACAAAAAATGCAATCCCTGTTCACCTGCAGGCACAGACAGAGAGCTCCTGCAAACTCGCCCAAGGTGCGGCCAATGCGCCCCATGAAAGTGCGGGGCGGAGGCGGAGTGACGAAGGGAGTCGAGTTGTTGGCACTGATCGTGATTATATACTGCCTTCGTTCACAGGGGGGCATGACTTCAGTCTGCTGATGTGACTGCTGTGTCTGCTGCTGCTCAGGTTGTTGACTAATTTGTCGGCCATTCTGGGGACGAATGGTGCCAAATCTTGTGGCAGTCCGAAGTGGAATTGTCTGAGTCGCCAGCTCAAAGTGATGCCTCAGCTGCACAGACGTGTCCGTTTTTTTGGGCACTGGTGTCTCTTGAGCTGTGGCCTTTCGACTGGTTTTCAACACAAGCTCCTCAATGGCCTCCAGATTGCGTGTGTAGCGATCGAGCAGACGTAGAATGCGATGCAGACGCTCGTCGTCATAGCCTATGGGTGCCTTTGCCACAGATGTCAGTGTCGAGGAGCTGCTTTTGTGAAAGGGCTCGGGCTCAGTGTTGGGCAACAGGCTCTCGATCATGTCCTTGACCAGTGCCTTGGCCTCATGCAAATTCCGGTGCTGCAAAACGCCCTGTAAGCTTGTGCTGGTGGGCAGTTCAATGGGCAGATCGGTTTCTGTCTCACCTACTTGACCATCAAGCAATTGAAGCACATTTTCAGCATTTGAACTCGACTCTGGCTGCTGCATTTGTTGGTCGTCCGGCAGTTTTTTGTTGTCACTATCCATTGTTAATTTTGGATGTCAATTTTCCAGGCCTCAAATGAAATTCATGTTTATGCGACAAAGTGTGAAGTTCACATTTCTTTCTGAAAATATGTTTGTTTTATATTAAATCACATATTTGTGAAATAATTCAAAATTTTTCGCCTCATGGCATTCAGGGAAACGCAGTCTGCCATCATCATAAACAGCCTAATGGCCGATTTAGTGCACGAGGCTATCGATAAAAGGCGGTTGATCAAAGAACCCATCAGTCAAGGACCTTGCCAAAAGCTCTACGACATCTTAGGCATTGCGCCGTCCAACACAAATGATGAAGACATTGGTATCTATAATGAATGTACTGTCAATGCTAGCAATACATTGATTCCAGCTGTCGGTCAAAGTCATCCTGAAAGCAATCCTCAGAGCGATGGACAGATTAATGAAAAAAGACGCCAATGGCACAGTTGGTTGTTTCCAGTATTGGCAGACGGTGAATTTCACCTTTCAGAAGTCAACCTTTATCATTAATATTGTTATACGCCTTTCAAAATCACAGATATATCCGGAGATGAATTGGAGATTTATTTAAGATGTGATAATTGGAATAAAAAATTTGCGAATACCGCCTGTCAAACGGAGCAACCGCGATTCCGAAAACGTCTTCAACCAATAATATCGTCTGGAGATAGAGCTCCCAATGGTGGGCCCTTAGAGGCAGCGCCCTGTGAGATGAATCGACAGACAATCTTTATCGATGCGGTGTCCGCAACGACTCCCAATATACAAAGTCGACCGCCATTGGCAGATCGCTTTTGCTACATGTTAACAGACTTTGCCTCGGCCTTGTATTGTAGTCTCGCCATTATGTGTTGCTGTACCCCCAGTATGTTTCGATAAATAATATTTAGGCACACTAATATAGTTTTTAATACATTATAATATATCAGTCGTGGGTCCTAGATACCATGCTGCGAGTCACATTGGTCTCCCTCGAACGCGTTCCAAAGTGTCTTTCACTTCGGCTCGGGGTGTCACACTTGATCCCAAGAAGCTATAGTAATGGGAAATGATCAGATATAGGCACCACAGGCACAACACCACGAATAGCACATAGGTGAAGTTCTCGCCCATCATGGCGAAACAAGCGACAAGCGATTGCCAGGCCTCGGCCAGAACTTGCCACATGCGCTGACGCAATGGGGCACGTTGCAGCGCCGATATCGAGCTATCCGATTCGACCTCAATGTGTAGAGTATGTTGATGGGGACTCGCAATGTGGGGACTCACATTCAGCTTGTCTTGTAGTACTTTATCAGATTTCTGCGATTTTTCTAGAGCCACAAGCAGTTGCCTCTTGTCTTCCTTATCAGAAAACACATGACTGGAAGTCTGGCAGCCCGTTTCGCGGGTATTACAGGGTGTCGCCAGCAGCGTGCTATTTGATAGCTGCATTCGATTGAGACTCACAGTGGCACGCAAAAGCTCACTGCTATTACCTGTGTAACAGACAAACTCTCGTTAGTACAGCACAACGCGCGTTAATTCACTGCTGAGTTTTTGTCTTACGCTTAAGCTCCATGTGGACCGTTGTGAACTGCTCGGATTGGGTTCGCTTGAGCTTGGACTGCGGATTGTAATGCACCTGTTCGCTCGAAATGATCTTTGAGTAGTTCTCAAAGAGGGTGAGTAGCTCCACAAATCGATCGGTGATCTGTTTGTGACTCTCTTGAACATCTGCCAAACACATGGGTGGACTCAAGCTTCGTGGATGCTTCGTCTCCTTCTTGATGTTCCAGCCAATGTTCTTGGCACTTGCATTTAGTTCGCAGTCATTGCCTTCAATATCCAGCACCACAACAGCGCTGTCGCTGGGATTCTCAGTCATCTCTGTCACTGGCATTTCGTCTACATTAATGGTGGTTAATATAAGTATTGACTATATATGTAGTTGCCAGTATTTGTTCATTTGTGTGTGCTCAAGTAGTGGTAAAAATCGAAGTCAAGTTCAGTGTTGTCGAGTTTTGAATATGTGTGTGTTTTTGCTGTTGTATCTTTCGTATTTTCATTTCTGTCATTTGATAATTTGAAATTGTTGCCAGTCGGTTGTCGCCTGTGTTTAACCATCGGTCATTTCCGTTCGCCTAATAAATAATTTTTCGCGCTAAATTAAGCAATTTTCCTAAACCGTCTGCACGCTTCGTAAACTCAAACTCAACCTCAAAACTGCAACTGGCCAATGGGCAACCAACCAACCACTCGACCACTTGACCACTTGACCATTTGACAACTTGACCACTCGACCACGCGTTGTTCGGGCTATCTACTGGCTTCACTCTAATACGACAATTATAACGGTCTGCTGAACTAATATTATTTTGCATAACTGCATTTTGGCATCAACTTGAAAGTCAAACATTCTGTCATTTCAAATTGTTGTGTATTTATTCGACTGCCGCCGGTGAAGGAGAAAAATTCAATTTTTCTAAGTCAAGTCTTTGTCTATTATAAAATTCTATTGTCTTCTTATATTTTAAAAATGTTTCAGGCAAAAATCGTGAAATAAACATTAACCTTATTTTTGTAGCATACTTTTTGGAGCGGTGCGTTTTGGAAAACGGTTTCTTAGTCTTCGGGTTGTAACTTTTATTTAATGTAAAATATTTTACCACAAATTTGAACTTTATTTTATATTTAAAAAAAAAAGAACCCAATTGAAATTATTCATTGGCCTAGTAGTAACATAACTAAATCATTGAATGTCTTGTAGCCATGCTCAAGGGCATTTCCATTTCGGTTTTAACATATTCTGACACCTGCCACAAACAGAGGCAGCCACTGGTTTGGTCAACTGGCTGCAGCTGTTTGTTGTTGGTGCTTTTGTTTTTGCCGTGTGTATCTTTTGCTTTGGCCATTGATAATAATATTTAAAGGGCTTAAGTGAGCCGAAGATTTATATTTGTCGGACATTGGCTAAAATCTCCCTTCAGGGCAGCAACCCAACCCAACAACAACAACAATAACGACGACCACGAGGACAAAAACCAACAAACACAATTTATTGATTTTGTCGCACATAGTACATCAAGTGTGTGAGTGTGGCGAGTATGTTTGTGCAACGAGGATGCTGTTGCCAGGCATCGCCATTACAATCGTCTGCCCAGGGCACAGGGCCCAACAGGCAACGCAGCCAACGCCTGCGCCTGACTCGTCTGCCAGTTGATTGCTGTTTGTGTGTGTCTGAAGGTGCTGAAGCAAAACAACTCAGCCCGAAGCCTCCTCCGTCTGCCCCAGTCCGTGCCCCATGCTCCAACGTTTTCGTTTTAAATTTTACATTTAAATTGCACATTTGTTGCATACCCTACAGCAGACCAACACTTTCGTAGACTATAATATTTATAGTAGTATACTCTATGTTTCGAAAGTTGTGCGAGTTGCAGAAAAGATCAAAATGTTTTATCCTGAGAACTCTTCTAGTTTTGATTTATTTTCCAAAAAAGGCAGACCCCTTCCTTTATACAGTAAATTTGTATTGTGCTTCACAGCAAATTATAGTTTTAGTTCTGATTTATTTTTCAAAATATAGAGACGCCATCCTGTATATACATGCCTTCAATTTTGATTGTCCTTCACAGCAAATGGTAATTAAAAAATGATATTTCCATTGTGTGTATGCTCATACATTGTAATAGCTTATCCAATGTCTGATCTTATTAGACGCGAAAACTACCCAAGCCACAGTTACGCCTTTAATTTATGAGGTGTTGCTGATTATGCTTAGCTAAGAACATAAATATAACTGGCTTGCTCGACCCCTAACTGGCCCTGGAGAGGCGGCTAAGCGTCTGCCAAAAATTCTTGGTTGGCGGCCTCCTCCTGCCGAGAGATTGCGAGCGGCGAGTGGGCCCATAAATATTATTTGTTTAGATATATTTGTATGCGCATACATATATATTTGGCTTAATGCTTGTTTGTTTCCTATTACTCGACTCGCTCGTTTATCATCGCCTGCTGCAATTTCGGTATATGCCTCATGCGGATGCTACTCAGTTTAACAAGTCGAGTGCGCCCAGCATGCATTCAATTAAACCATGCCACGATTTCGAATTTTTATCATGATTACCATTATTATTATTGCCACAATTTGGCAAGGCAATGGCGCAACTGATTATGAGTAACGGAGGAGGGTTCTAAAATAGAGCACATGAGCACATTGAAAATTCAATTAGAATTTCTTTCTAAGATTGATAAATACTATTCGTTCGATTAATTAAAAATAGTGTAAGTGCATATTAATGGGATTCATTATGAAAACACATTTGCATTAATAAATTAAGGCCTATCTCGATCGTAGCTCGTATCGATATTATTTATTATATGTAAAATAAATGTTTCAAAATATATTTCATTGGTCTGTCTGATGATCTGTATTTAGAGGAATTTTCGTGTTCAAATCATGTATGGAATTTATTTCGTTAAAGATTACAAATTCGAGTTGAGCTTTGCAAAAGTTGCTAAGTCCTGAATTCATGTTCAACCTGATAATATATTCTAAAGCGGAATGTTCTATAACTGCATGCATATTGCCATAACTGTGAATACTGTAGCTCTGTATGTTTTTGCGTTCTACATTCAGGGTTTTCCTAGTTTAGTCATCGTAAGTAGTTTCTTGTGTGCCTTCGACTCATAATATTTGAACAGCTAGTACGAGTATATTTAGATAAGATATGTATTTTCTCGTGTTGACTTTTTGCCACACCCATGACACATTCCATCTAATTTCTTATACCTATATGTGTGTTGGTGTTGCTGTCTGTGTATGTGTGTGTTCATGTCAGAATCGCTTACACCTGCCAGAGTCGTCAAAACATTGTCAGAGCGTTTGCCACTTGTCTATAGACAAGGTAAAAGGTAAGTGAAATATCCGCTATTCCCCCAACTCTTCCCCAATCCACAGCTCTTCAGCTCCGTCTATTGAGAGTTACCTGGCAATCAGTAGCTACTAGCTACCTCTACCTGTACCTGAGCTTCAGCTTCGACTGCCTAGATGGCCACTTGGGCGCCGTCGCTTGCTCCTCTCCTGCTGTTAGTTGACATTTAATGGCATTTGACACTCTACACGGCGGGTCCGCAAGACAAAGGAAAAAACATCAGGTGCAAATAGCGAAAAAAATGGAAAAAAAAAAACAGAAAAGAAAAAATAAGATAACTTGAAGGAAGAGCGTTTCCAATTTAAGTTTGCACGAATCACTAATATCCTTTCATCATCAGAGTGCGTATTTTAAATAAGCGATACGAAACGTATTCAAATGTTCCAAAACAATCAGGGTCTACAAATGAGGTGCGATTAATAGTGTGTGTAATTTACCATAAATATAATTTTTAGTATTTTTTTTTTGGTAGAACAGGGTATAATCGTAGGACTCGCTTATAAAGCTAATGGAAATATGAGCAGAAAAAAAGTCAATAACAGCAGCAATGTCAAAGACGTGGTCTAACAGGCTGTCTGGTTCATCCTAATGAAGTTGTTGCTGTACCATCCTTGGAACGGAAGCTGGAGCAAGAACAACAACCATGCACTTAATGCTCTTGTTTGCTTAACTTTATTTGATGTCCTTGCATTGATGTTGATGTTGTTACTGTCCTTGTTCGCTATGCTATTTGTTTTCTACGACAACGTAGTTTACAAATGAACGCCCGTAACCAGAGGACCTCTAAGAGCAATGGAAGCTAGCAGGACCTGCGTCTGAATCAGCAACCAGGAACCGCACATGCCGACCACTTGCACGCACATTTACTGCCAAAGTGGGATTGGAACGAGTACCAACAAGGTTGGTTAATGCATTTAGCGGTGCTTGAGAGTAATCGTTATATACGTGGCCTGCAGTACTTGACTGCCTCTGGTCCCGGCTCTGCTTCGAGTCGTCCTTGCCTGTGCTGCGGTCAAATTGTAGCCGCATATTCGTATATTTTTCTTGGAGTACGCTCCGAAATTCCAACGTCACGCGGCGAGTAACTGGAAGCCGAGTCAGAAGTTGCAGTTGTCTGAGGCCCTCCACATTGCATGTATTTTTAATTAATTGCATGCCCGAGTCAACTCGATGCGCCTCGAATTTTCCAGCCAACAAAACTGACCCATTCGGGCCTTACTCCCTATTCCCTGCCACTTTTATTCACGTACATACATTTTTAATATGTTCATGTTGCTGATACCCTATGTATAAATTTAACTACCCTGTTTTGTAGACTCGTAATTGAGTTGGGTCCGATTGAATTATGCTTGTTATTTATTTATGAATGAATTTGTATAATGTTGAATTAATTTTCTCTTCAACATAATTTCTGATAAGTTAATTTTTGTGTTTATTATGCAATAATTCGAGGCTGATTGGGAGTAGCCAACATTTTAGTTGTGTTTCAACTTGAAGCTATTTTTCCTGATGACACTCGTTATTAGTTTTCCAATTTATGACAATGTCACGAAAGTAATCAACATTATATGTGTATTTATGTCACTTTACGAGTCTTCGTATATTTTAATTAAATTATTGTAAGGTATTTAATTTACAAATATTAGTATGTGACAAAAACAGCTTTTAGTTTGTTCCATTGGTAGAGAAATTTTTAAGTATAACAAAAATACATATGTCTTAAAGTTGCATCTAAGCTTATAAACTACTTAGTAAACTTGAATAATCTTTGACATTGTGTTTGGTTTGTCTAAAGTCGACATCAATTGTCAAGCCTCAATTAGTTCATAAAACGATCATTCGCAGAACAATCGCGGTTCCAAAACGATTAGTGATTGTCTGAAAAATACTCTATACATACATATGTATGTTATATAACAAATATAACAAACAACAACACATAAATACATAACATCACACATGCTTATATTGTATAGCATTAAAAAAGAAACTTTAAACTTATTTAGTAGAATTTCCTTTTGATTGCGCTTAACTACTTTGTATTATTAGTATTTAAGTTTTCGGGAAAATTGTGTTACGAATTCAGTTAATTTGTGGAGTTCATTTTGGCATAGAGTATGCGACTGTCGGTAACTGACACGATTTTCATTTACTGCTCTTTGGACCTGCTGGCATGAGACTTGACCGCAAGCCAATGCCGTTTGCGTCACCGCAGTCGGTACATCATTTGTGGTTAATTGTAATTAAAGCTCAGTGGCATGCTTCAGTGCACACATGCACCCACACTCAATTTGCCTGCCTCTTCTCCGCCATTCTTCAAATTTCGAAGCTTCCACTCCTTTGAACTCGATTCACTCAGATGAAGCAGTCGCTTTTGATTGTGTCATGTGCAAAGCAAACCAATCCCAAGCGATACGAAACATATTACAAGGCAATCACTGAGCCAAGCTTCGGCTAACAAAATTTTAAGTTAAAATAAACAAAATTAAAAGCCCTTGAAGGAGAAAGAAAATGCCAGAGACCAACGATAGAAGATCCTATCGCAATACCATTTCCAATTCAGGGAATAGCCAAAACAACAATGCACAGATTGCACTCGCCAATCGAGTACGTTATAATAGTCAGCGACAAATTATGGATTTCACCTCGACCCAGCAATTAAAAATAAGGGCAGGAGATGTCCGAGTTGCGCGCATGCAGATCAGCCTCGCAAAGCTTCGTCAAGAAATGGAGCAGTCCAAGAAACTTGTCGATCAGCTCTGCCAAGAGGTTCGCTTGGATGCGACAACAACCCTCAAATAATACAAACTGACTATTTGTGTCCCCCTTATGAAAGTTATAATTTTTGCGAAATTCGCTTAGTTGACAAGTCCCTCCAATATATAAATGACTTAAATGTAAGATTATCTTTTAATTTAGAACGGGAATTTTAAGCTTCATATTTGTATGTTAAAGCCCACCCATCTATTCTATATCGCAAATAAAATATAATTATTTGGCTTATTTTTTATTTTAAACGAACACTAACATTTGTCAGTCTCAACGTTTGTGCAATAATTTTGCTGAGGCGCATTCATTTAATTACTTCACATATTGAAAACTTAATTTTTTTAGTGTTTTTTTTCAAAACACGTTTACACTGACACACTTAAAACGCGGCTGGATGAATAGTTTAATTTGTGTATGTGGGATTGGTTATATGAAAGTTTTATATATTAATTTTGTGTAACTTTGTTAAAGTATGCATTAATTAAATGCATTCTGACAAGTTACGTCGCTGCCGTAGTAAGCTCGTTGCTCTTATACTTTTATATTGTTTCTCGTCGCGATCGATATTCGTGTCTCTTGTTTATCGCGATCCTTCACCACTTATATAAAATAAAAAATAATAAATCAATGAGCAACATAAATTTGGTTGCAAATTAAAGACATTCTTCAGACGAAGACATTATGAGCTCTAGAGACTCGTATATCATAGATATATCCATTTTATGTATAAATTTGACTTTCGACTTTATGTAAAGTTTCTTTCTACTTGTTTGTCACCGGCAGTTCTGCTGACACCTGAATCCTGCGAACAGCATTGCCATGCTCGGAGTCAACCAGTTGGAATAGACGCACGAAGAGTCTCCTAAAGCAGCAGAGACAGGTAAGTGAGTGTGCAGCACTCATATGTTAATAACTCATTGGGGTGGGTGATGGCTTGATTTAAATTAAAAATTTATTGCATACATTTTTGCGCGCTGCCATTGCATATAAAATAAATACACACACACACACACACACATTTGCACACTTGCACCCAACTAGACTCATATATGAGTGTATAAATTAAATTGTTGTGCGCCCAGGGGCGAACAACCGCCGACATGGCATGCCATGAACTCCAATTTAAACCATCAACGTAGGGGTTAAGGGTTACAGCTTGCAACACGGTGGCACGATGCCGCTTTGTTTGGGGGAGGGAGTATGTGAAGGGGACTCCACCACTTCAGCAACCGTTTTTGATTACGCGCGTGTTTTTCGCGTGCAACTAAATTAGCGCACCTGTAATCAAGTTTTTTCCACAACAGCTGCAAACAAAAAAATGCAAAAGCATAACTCTTTTCATAAAGCCGAAGATAAAATGCCCTTTGTGACCTTTGATATAATCAAAACAATATAATCGGAATAAATCATTTTGTCTGATAAATCGAAAAAACTTTTCTTTTAATGTCTCAATTATATGACAATTTTAATTCGGTTTGACATATTCTATCAATATATGAACTCAGAAAGTATGTAAATTCTAAAATTAAAAAAAAAAATGTTTAAATATTTATATATTTTTGAATTCAGTTTATTGCGAATGAATTTGTGTCCGTTGTAGTCCATTTCCTTTGACATAATATAAACAGATGTAAAAAACACACAACTCTTAGCGTCGTCACTAAAAGTGTTAACAACGATGCAAGCATGCTCTTTATAAGAGTCGAAGTAAACGGTTTGAAATGTCAACAGAAAGTAGCGTAAAATAATGCAAACATGCGATGTCTCTATAAATCATTCAAACTTGTTCACCCCTTTGAAGTGTAGTGTTGCAAAAAGAATATAAATGTGATATTCTCATGTTTGAATGAGCTGTACAGAGTGCTTTAAACCAAAATAATAATAAAAGGATAAATCGATTTCGTTTGCAGTAAAATAAATTTTAAGTCCTCCAGGTTATTTTATAGTGAATTTAAAATTTAAAATTGCAAGAATTTTTTTAATAAACAAAATACAATATCCATTATGTTTTACATATTTGATGGCTACACTGAACTCCAAGGCAAATTATTTGTAGCTGTTTGCGCAGTATTCATTTGTGAAATAGGCGAAAGCATAAGCTATTCCGATTAATACCTTATTTTTTCAACACTCTACCGAAACAAGTCGCGTAGAACAGTGCTCGCTTATTATAGAAAAATGTCGCATTAGACATAAACGATATTTCAGGCATGTAGACAGGCACTATTTTCGTGTCCATTGTAAAGCCATTTACAAAATATGTGAAGTTCTGAAAAGATAAATGGATAAGTCATTTAAAACTGTCTATGAATCACCTTTAAAAATATTTTGTTCAACCTTCTTAAAAGGACAGTTAAGAGGAAAGTTAGACACACTGCGTAATCCTACAGTAACTAACTGAATCAGGCTTTGACTGTGAACCATCTGTAAGGCAGCGCAATAGTCCAAATCCACCGAGGTATAATTGAGGAACTTATTATTATATTCAACGCCCACAAGATAGTTTCCATTCACATTGGCCATGTCTTCTGACAATATACCTTCTCCATATATAGCAGAAATATTTTTCGAAGTCCTGTTAATATGACATTTGATTTGAAATATTTCAGGCCACTGATTTACACACTCCAATTTAGTAAATTCTATTGTTATTTTTGGCTGATAAAAGAATTATGTTAAATTGGTTAAATG
Organism: Drosophila immigrans; assembly: GCA_963583835.1. Taxonomy (NCBI): domain Eukaryota; kingdom Metazoa; phylum Arthropoda; class Insecta; order Diptera; family Drosophilidae; genus Drosophila; species Drosophila immigrans. The sequence goes on along the minus strand of OY757143.1, from coordinate 18,817,419 downwards.
AAGATATTTTTTGATTTCTCGATGGTTAATATAGTAATTAAAATGAACATTGGACTTACCTTTTTCCCCTGAGAGATAAAAAAAATATTGAAAAGCATAGCTATCGAAAGTACTGGCAAAATTCGAGCAACCATGTTTAATGCCTACAGCAAACTGATCAGTGATGCGAATATTAATCTGGTTTTAATGTAGATGAATTTGTAGAATTTCTAATCGTACGTCTGCCTACTAATAACATAATCAATGCAATTTTAAGATTTTTATAACTTAATTTCCTAATTCGTGTCCACAAACATTTATATGACTCACTTATTTAGAATACTAAATTAATGTTTTTGAATGAAAATAATCATTATGAATAATGAATTCAGTCATTGATCAATGAAGATCTCAGATAAGTATTCATTATTTCTACCTGAAATCAACCGGAAATAATAGCCTTTATTTACTGTAACCATACAATTAGAGAAAAATAATTTCTTTAATCGCAAGGAATGTTACATTACATACTGTTTTGTTCGTTCACGACTAATTTCAGTTTACCTTCTACTCCCCACTCGAATTTAATTTTACTGCAATGGTACTACGTTTTAGAGCACACAACTTGAATACCCGTAATATGTGATAACTTTTAAAACATATAAATTAACTTTAATTAACTTAAGTTGGTGTTTGGAATAAATATGTAAAATTGAGTGAAAATATCGATGTCGATGTTGATCAATGCATTCAAAATGAATCATCGAAGATGGGTTCAAGCTTCGGAAATCCAAAAGGACCAATCTAAGGAAAGGTTTTATTCTTTAATTTCAACAACAAATAAAAATAAATTTATCAAAATTCATTGCTGGTGAAGCAGCGGGCCAAGTTGTCTAGTTGCTTATAAATAAGTACTGTGCACTAAACAACTTTAATAACTTTCACTAATCTCATTTCACATTCTTCAGCTTCTTCGGTGCAAATGAAGTATCATAAGAATATCATAGAATACGAGAGTATCATAAGTTTATAATACAAGACAGGTATTATTATTAATTAATGTATTCAATCATAGTTCAATTTAGATAATCATAAATATTGGAGTGAAATCAAATGGATCTGAACGTGATTTGCCTCGTATCAACAAATTTTTGATAAGACAGAACTCAATTTTAGTATTTTTTTTAATTTGAATTTATTCAAATTAGTAAAATTCGTACTAAGGATGGGTTTAATATAATAGTTCTATGATGACAAAATGTAATTTCTTTACTTCTTTTTCAGAATGCCTGTAACATCAATGCGTAAAGCAAGACGACGATTAGTAACATAAGTTGCATCTGCCACAAATGTAATTGTAGGGAAATAACTTGGTATTATGTCCGTGTTGATCGTAAAGCCATTAATATAATATAATTGGTTCTGCAAATATAAAAAATCGTATTTAAAATGGGAATCGAGCAGAAATTTACAAGGCAACCTTTTTTAACGGGCAGTCCAGTGGATAATTGGAAACAGAACGTATTCCATTAGCTACCATCTGCAAAAAATATTGGCTATATATATTCTGCAATCCTTTGCAATAGTCAACGTCAACATTGATGTAATTTATGAACTTGTCTGTATATTTCATTCTTAAACTGAAAGACCCAGTTAAATTTTTAACGTCCTCGGAGACAGTGAAATTCGTATATATAGCAGATATGTTGCTAGATGTGCGATTAATTTTGTACTGAATGTTTAGCACCTCTGGGCGTAGATTTTCCACTTCCATCTTGGTGAATTCTACTACCATCTTCCGCTGTTAAGGCGGAGACCAACGCCCATAATTATAGATAAATATTTATGAATAATTTCATGGCGAACATTTAATCATATTGTGCACCAAACTCACCCTTATGCCCTGAGTGATTGATATGCAATTGTATAGCAGCACCAACGGAAAAACTTTCGAAATTGTAACGTACATCTTAAGCGTATATCATAAACTATTTTGTTATTCCAACGTAATTAAGCGTTGTTTAGTTGTTTGGTCTAATCGACATTTAAAAGCAGTAATTGCTAGACCAGGAGGACACATCAATCTAAATCGAGTATACTTAAAACGATTTAAAAATAAAATGTAAAATTAATAGCTTGCAATAAATGCTCAAGTCCAGTTTTGTTTAATAACACCAACAGTTGGATAGTAAATCATATTGAATACAGAAATACTTTTTGTCATTCAATATTCCGCTGAGGTATAATTAATGCTCGTGGGTATACATTGTATACTATACAACCAGGAAAGTCTTGTCTTGTAATGCGTAATTTGTTATTGGTACTCAATTTCTAGACATCCATTGTCATATTTAAAATGAGTTAATTGCTTGTATTATATGCGCAATGACATGGCAATAAGTAATAATACCCTTCCACCATATACATACATATGTAGGTATCGGGTATACAAAATCGTGTCCACGCAGCTATAGCAAATTGGCTTAAATCAAAAAAAGGCGAAAGTGAAACCAAACAATTCCCCTCAAATCGAAAACTAACAAGTAATAAAGCTACAGTCAAGAGTGCCCGACCGTATGATACCCGCAACCCATTTCAAGAGAAAACAAAAAGCTTAAATGATATTTTAACAGAAAATATACCACAGAATATACTGAAATTTGTTTTTTTTGTATATACATATTTTTCAAAAAATCCATTAAATACCGACATGGTCACACTGTCAACTAAACAAACAAAATTCAGTGCTATAGGTCTATTATTAAGGCTTTTCCAGTTTATGGGGGCGGAAAGGGGCGTGGCAAAAATCTAAAACAAACTTGATCTGCGTAAGAGCTACATGAATACTGTCACCAAATTTGATATCTCTAGGTCATTCACACACTTAAAACGTCCATATGCATTGGGCACAACAATTTAACGAATAACTTTTGTTCTACTTATCCGATTTTTATCAACAGGGTATATTAAGAGTATTAAGCACAGATGGCCTACCAAATTACACATCATTACACAAAGAATTTTTGTAATACGCGATTTACATAAAAAAAACTTGACTTTTTCTAGATTAATGCTTATTGTGGGCGAAGGGGGCGTGGTATCCAACTTTTGAAATAAACTTGATCTGTGTAAGGAATGAAGGAACCCATGTACCAAATTTGGTGTCTCTATGTCTTATAGTCTCTGAGATCTAGGTGTTCATACGGATAGACAGACGGACAGACGGACATGGCTATATCGTCTCGGCTGTTGACACTGATCAAGAATATGTCGAAGACTCATTTGGATCCACGTTCTCCATAATTATAAATGATTTGTTTTGTGATACGCGTAGCGAGTCGCAATTGTCTCTCGTCCTCGTCTTCTTCTTTACTGACGCTTCGAGAACCATCGCGCCACGCTCAGCCCGTATAGCTATCTCGCTCGGACCTCGCATTCACAAATTAACCAACACTATATTCTTCTGTCAATCTTTATTTATAGTTTCTTAGCACTAACAATGTTCTTAATGTTATGCTAATTCAAAACTTTACATTATAACTGTCTGTTCCACGACAAATATATATGTATACTTTATGGGGTCGGAGATGGCTCCTTCTGCCTGTTACATACATTTCCTGTTGGCACTAAGTTATAATACCCTTCTACCCTATGGGTAGTGGGTATACAAAGGAATGAGCGCAACTGTTAAGCTCTCTGGTACTTGTAATAATATGTATAGTGCAAATGATTCCTGATTTTGGTTGTGATCTGATGAAAAACATATAAGTTATTAAAGGAACAGTACAGTACTTATGCAACTGCATGCGATTAAGAAGAATAAATTTAGAACGGGGTTAAGCAAAAATAAATAAAAATTGAACAAGTAAGAAAGCTACAGTCGAGAGTGCTCGACCGTATGATACCCGCAACCCATTTCAAGAGAAAACAAAAAACTTAAATGATATTTTAACAAAAAATATACCAAATATACTAAAACTTGTTTTTTTGTATATATTTGAAAATAGGGGGTAAAAATCCACAACACCGTTATGGTCACACTGTCAACTAAACAAACAAAGCGCGGGCAGCTGCAAGTGAATTTTGCATATAAAATTGATTCCTTAATAACTTCCTTGTTTTTCATTCGATCTCAACCAAATTCACAGGAATCATTGAGAATATAATTATTATTATGCATACCAAAATTCAATGCTCTAGATCTATTATTACGGCTTTTACAGACTTTTGGGGGCGGAAAGGGGCGTGGCATCCAACTTTTGAAATAAACTTGATCTGCGTAGGACCTATAGGAGTACTGTCCCCAAATTTGGTAGCTCTAGCTCTTATAGTCTCTGAGATCTAGGTGTTCATACAGACGGACAGACGGACATGGCTATATCGTCTCGGCTGTTGACACTGATCAAGAATATGTCGAAGACTCATTTGGATCCACGTTCTCCATAATTATAAATGATTTGTTTTGTGATACGCGTAGCGAGTCGCAATTGTCTCTCGTCCTCGTCTTCTTCTTTACTGACGCTTCGAGAACCATCGCGCCACGCTCAGCCCGTATAGCTATCTCGCTCGGACCTCGCATTCACAAATTAACCAACACTATATTCTTCTGTCAATCTTTATTTATAGTTTCTTAGCACTAACAATGTTCTTAATGTTATGCTAATTCAAAACTTTACATTATAACTGTCTGTTCCACGACAAATATATATGTATACTTTATGGGGTCGGAGATGGCTCCTTCTGCCTGTTACATACATTTCCTGTTGGCACTAAGTTATAATACCCTTCTACCCTATGGGTAGTGGGTATACAAAGGAATGAGCGTAACTGTTAAGCTCTCTGGTACTTGTAATAATATGTATAGTGCAAATGATTCCTGATTTTGGTTGTGATCTGATGAAAAACATATAAGTTATTAAAGGAACAGTACAGTACTTATGCAACTGCATGCGATTAAGAAGAATAAATTTAGAACGGGGTTAAGCAAAAATAAATAAAAATTGAACAAGTAAGAAAGCTACAGTCGAGAGTGCTCGACCGTATGATACCCGCAACCCATTTCGAGAGAAAACAAAAAACTTAAATGATATTTTAACAAAAAATATACCAAATATACTAAAACTTGTTTTTTGTATATATTTGAAAATAGCGGGTAAAAATTCACAACACCGTTATGGTCACACTGTCAACCAAACAAACAAAGCGCGGGCAGCTGCATGTGAATTTTGCATATAACATTGATTCTTTAATAACTTCCTTTTTTTTCATTCGATCTCAACCAAATTCACAGGAATCAAAGAGAATATAATTATTATTATGCACACTAAAATTCAATGCTCTAGGTCTATTATTACGGCTTTTACAGACTTTTGGGGGCGGAAAGGGGCGTGGCATCCAACTTTTGAAATAAACTTGATCTGCGTAGGACCTATAGGAGTACTGTCCCCAAATTTGGTAGCTCTAGCTCTTATAGTCTCTGAGATCTAGGTGTTCATACAGACGGACAGACGGACATGGCTATATCGTCTCGGCTGTTGACACTGATCAATAATATATATTGTTTATGTGGTCGGAGATGCCTCCTTCTGCCTGTTACATACATTTTCTGTTGGCACTAAGTTATAATACCCTTCTACCCTATGGGTAGCGGGTATAAAAATTGAATAACAAATAACTAATATAGATACACATGTTTCCTAATATTTTGATTAGACAATTTTTCGCCAACAATTCATTTTATTTCGTAGAGCAAATTATTTTGATGAATTAAAGAAAAAAATACGATATCTTTTAAAATACACATTCGATGACTAAAGTGTGGCTTACATGTAGTAAAGTGCAGCAAAGGTTTGAGAATTATACCAATTAATCCCTCACTTTTTCGATACTCTACCAAAACTTGTCGAGTAAAACAGTTCTCGCTTGTTGTAGAAAAACGTCGCATTTGTCATAAACGATATTTCAGGCATGTAAACAGGCACTATCTTTGGGTCCATTGTAAATCCATTCACAAAATATGTGAAGTTCTGCAAAAATGAATGTATGTAATTGAAAACTCTTTATGTAAATACTGTATACTTCTATATTATGTTTTACAACCTTCTTTAAAGGGCAGTTAAGTGGAAAGTTAGACACCCTGCGCATTCCAACAAAAACTAACTGAATCAAGCTTTGACTGTGAACCATCTGCAAAGCAGCGCAATAGTCCAAATCAACTGAAGTATAATTGATAAACTTATTATTGTATTCAACACCCAGAAGATAGTTTCCATTCATGTTTTTGATTTCTTCCGAAAATATTAATTCACCATACACAGCAGAAATATTTTTCGATGTCCGGTTAATATGACATTTGATTTGTAATATTTCGGGCCATTTATTCACACATTCCAATTTAGTGAACTCTATTGTAGTTTTTGTCTGATAAGAGATGTAATTATATTGTTAATTTAAAATACTATTTAATGATTTATGGATGGCTAATAAAATACATAAAATTAACATTGTATTTACCTTTTTTCCCTGTGATATCAAGGATATATTGAAAATTAATGCTATCGATAATACTAACAAAATACGACCAACCATATTTAATGTTTACCATGAACTGATTGTTGATTACCATATAATAAATATATTTGGGTTTAATAAAGTACTTTTTGCTAATATTAATCTATTTTTAATGCAGTTGAAGTCGTACTAAATTGCTAATAATTCAAAGCATTGCCAATGAAATGAGTACTTATGTACATTTGAAATTACTTACTAATGTGAAACACTGAAGTAATGCATTGTTTAACAAAGATAGATAAGCCAAAATGATATCTACCTAAATTTAGGCGAAACTAAATAGACTGACATGCTATTACCATAAAATAGATGGAATGACTATTGGAGAGCTGGAAAAATATGTCAATTTGTAATTATTGTAGTCAGGTTAATTTTACTTAATTGCTAGTAACTTTGGATTGGATTTTGTTTGATTTGGTAAAAAATTCCAATTTATATATTATAACTCCCCTATATTAGTTTCTCTTAAAACATCAATACCAGTCACGGGACTAAGATTAATTATAAATGCCAAAGATTATATAAGATAATACAAATAATAATAAGAGCATGTACATATATCAAAGTAATAAAGCTTAATAAAAATCTTTAAAGTGCAAACAATAAAAACTTTGTTTTTGATCATTATACCCGCTACCCATAGGGTAGAAGGGTATTGTAACTTAGTGCCAACAGAAAATGTATGTAACAGGCAGAAGGAGGCATCGCCGACCCCATAAAGTATATATATTCTTGATCAGTGTCAACAACCGAGACGATATAGCCATGTCCGTCTGTCCGTCTGTCCGTCTGTATGAACACCTAGATCTCAGAGACTATAAGAGCTAGAGCTACCAAATTTGGGGACAGTACTCTTATAGGTCCTACGCAGATCAAGTTTATTTCAAAAGTTGGATGCCACGCCCCTTTCCGCCCCCAATAGTCAGTAAAAGCCGTACTAAAAGACCTAGAGCATTGAATTCTAGTATGCTTAATAATAATTATATTCTCAATGATTTCTGTGAATTTGGTTGAGATCGAATGAAAAACAAGGAAGTTATTAAAGAATCAATGTTATATGCAAAATTCACTTGCAGCTGCCCGCGCTTTGTTTTAGTTGACAGTGTGACCATGTCGGTGTGCTATGGATTTTTATACCCGCTATTTTCAAATATATACAAAACAAACTAGTTTCAGTATATTTGGTATATTTTTTGTTAAAATATCATTTAATTTTTTTGTTTTCTCTCGAAATTGGTTGCGGGTATCATACGGTCGAGCACTCTCGACTGTAGCTTTCTTACTTGTTTTACTTTCGCTAAGAAATAAATTAAGCTTTACTTTAATTATCAGTACAGATTAATTATATTTCGTTTTTTTTTATTTTTCGCACGAGAATTTCAAACAAAATAATATTGCATAATATATTTATTTTCTCCTCAGTTGACCTAAAATATTTGCGTCAAGAACTGGTTGTTGATTTGTACGGATTGTGGCATTTAATGCAAACGATATTTCGGGAAAATATCTTGGTACTAGGTTTGTGTCAAATGTAAAGCCATTGACATAATATAGTTTATTCTGAAAATAATGAAGATTCGTTAGGTAAAAAAATATGAATATGTTCTAACAAACCTTCTTTAAAGGGCAGTCCAACGGATAATTGGAAACTGCACGTAGTCCATTTACAATACTCTTCATAACGTAGTGACTATACAGCGACTGCAATCCCTTACAGTAGTCAAGATCAAGAGTGATGTAATTAAAAAACTTTTCGGTATGTTTAACATTTAAATTAAAGGTCCCCGTTAATTTAAGCACGTCTTCGGAGAACTTGAAGTTTGCATAGATTGCAGATATGTTACTTGAAGTTCGATTTATCTTATAGTTTAAGTCCAGCAGCTCTTGAGACTTAATATCCACGTTCATCTTAGTAAATTCCACTAGTGTTATCTTACGCTGTGAAAGAGAACACATATACATATTATGTAATAATGTTCATGCTATAATTCTCGACAGAAGAGGTTTTTTTTTAATTTTGTAGTTGTTGTTCGTTAAATATGTAAAACTGTCCCTTACCTTTGCTCCTTGTGTGATGAACAACAACTGAAATATGAAAACCACTGACATTTGAGTGTTCATGTTAAAAGTCTGCGATAAACTGTTACTTGTAAATATAAGTTAAAGTATAATTTTACATAATTTAAAGTATTTAAACATTAATCTATATTTAAATACATATTTACAAATAATATTTATTATTTCATAGTAATTATTCGAACTTATTGACAATAATTTAGTCATCAATCCATAAAATTTTAAATGCTTTTTCTAATCTCATTTAACAATGACATTTTGTTTCTAGTTTGTGTAAAAGTCATGCTTTTAGTTAAATTAAGATAATCACTAATATAAAAATTAAATCAAATAGAACTTATAGCGTTAATGCTCTGTGTAAAAAAAAATTATAATATTTATTTTACTGTTTTTTTTTTTACATTAAAGATGACTTTAATTTTGTAGTTATTTAATTGAAATACGCAAATTCTTACGTCTGCTGCATTTTGACTTACCTATAAATACGTGGAACAAGACGGGGTTGTTAATCTTGGTTGGATTTTCTGCAAGTGTTGTTGGTGGAAAATACCTTGGAATTGAGTTATGGTTAATTAACTACCATTACATATAAGTTGAATTAAGCACTGGCTTTATCGGTTCTGCAATCTGTTCCAGTAGCCAATATCAATATTAAGTTAATTCATGAAATTAACTTATGTTTCGTTCTTAAAATAAAAGTTTCCGATTATTTTATTTTTTTTGTGACATTGCGAACGTTACGTCAAAGCAGATTGTGATTAATACATTTTCAACATCAAGCTTGGTAAATTCTTGTAGCCTTTGCGGTGTCAAGGATTAGAACAACACATACAATTACAAATACTAATTACAAATATATTGCTCAAGTCGAGAGGCGTCGACTACGAGATATCCTGTTCCAATTAGTTTGTAATCGTCACTCTTGCACACTATCAACTGAGAAAATCTTTACATTCATTCTCAAGATAAATGCAATTTACATTAAACAAATATGACTTGTCCGTGGCATCTAACATTGAAAAATAACTGGATCTGTGTAATGAATGGAGGAACCAACATTCCAAATTTGTCCCTAGTCCCACGACTGTTAACACTGATCAAGAATATATACAAATACTTTATGGTGTCCGAGATGCCATCTTCTGCTTGTTACAGGCTACTCCCTTGGGTAACGAGAAAACAAGTAAGAAAGCTACAGTCGAGAGTGCTCGACCGTATGATACCCGCAACCCATTTCGAGAGAAAACAAAAAACTTAAATGATATTTTAACAAAAAATATACCAAATATACTAAAACTTGTTTTTTTTGTATATATTTGAAAATAGCGAATAAAAATCCACAACACCGTTATGGTCACACTGTCAACTAAACAAACAAAGCGCGGGCAGCTGCAAGTGAATTTTGCATACAAAATTGATTCTTTAATAACTTCCTTTTTTTTCATTCGATCTCAACCAAATTCACAGGAATCAAAGAGAATATAATTATTATTATGCACACTAAAATTCAATGCTCTAGGTCTATTATTACGGCTTTTACAGATTTTTGGGGGCGGAAAGGGGCGTGGCATCCAACTTTTGAAATAAACTTGATCTGCGTAGGACCTATAGGAGTACTGTCCCCAAATTTGATAGCTCTAGCTCTTATAGTCCCTGAGATCTAGGTGTTCATACAGACGGACAGACGGACAGACGGACATGGCTATATCGTCTCGGCTGTTGACGCTGATCGGAGATGCCTCCTTCTGCCTGTTACATACATTTTCTGTTGGCACTAAGTTATAATACCCTTCTACCCTATATGTAGCGGGTATAAAAAGGCCTAATCAAAAGCCTAATATCATCATATTAAGCAGCGAAGTTACCTTTATGCAAAACTAACGAAAATGTAAACTATTTTATTAAATAGGCAAAATAAAAATCCGTTGTTTTTTAAATAGTTTGTGTAATTGGCATTGACGGCTGGTACTTGAAAACATCAAAAATCGAAATACTTATAATTTCAAGTAATTAGCTCCACGATCACGAGGATTCTTATCTAAATAAAGTTTACTTAAAACGATTTTTGAATAGAACAGCGAAAATAATAGTTTAAAAATAAATGTTCAAATAAAGTTTTAATAGCTCCATTAGATAGTTAATAGATCACATTAACCCGGGTCACAACACGAAAATACTTTTTATTTTGTATATAATAATCCGAGGATGTCTGATAAATGCCCGCTGGTATGTAGCCATAAAAATCTTGTTCCTCCAGATGCCAATTATGCATAGTATAATTAAAATGCTAATAAAAGAGTTTTTTAATGTATTGAATAGAAACAAATTGAGAAACTCACAGCAATTATAGGACATTTTAATCCTCCTTTCGTGTGATTCATAAATGTCTTTGCGAAAGTCGCTAGCAGACGATTTTTATGCGATTCTCCATATAAATTACAAGCATTCATTTTAAAATTATATATACGTCGTTTTTTATCGTTATCCGATTTCCAGTAATTCATTGTCGTATTTAAAATAAGTTCATTAATTGTACGTCCAAATATTAGATGCGCATTGATGTAGCTCCGATTATCAACCTGACTCAAAGTATAATTGAGCTCTTCAAACAGTTCTGGCACCCAAACTTTAATATAAAATTGATCAATCATAAATTGAAAGTCCTGCTTTTCAGATGAAACAACAACCGAAAATATAAGAAGAAAGCGAACCCATGCAGCCATGGCAAATGCACGATTTTAACTGAAATTTTTCAATGTTTTTTTTTAATTCAATTGATATTTAAATGTTGGTTCCGGTAATGTTTATTATACCATTGGAATAATGGGCATCATCATCATAATTTAGAGCCACGATCTTTCACGATTAATCAATGAACGTGGTTAACTGAAAAAGTCGTATGAAACATACAATCGTATCCGTTGTAGTACTTACAATAGACTGTGCACCCTATTAAAGGGAGACGTTTTATGACTTATTTTTAGGTCAGATGCGTTAGATATACCCGCTACCCAAAGGGAGAAAGGGTATTCAACTTTGTGTCAACTGAAAATGTATATAAAAGGCAGAAGGTGCCATCGTAATAGCCACGTCCGTCTGCCCCGTCTGTTTGCTCGTCTGTCTGTATGAACACCTAGATCTCAGAGAACTAGAGCAACCAAATTTTTGTTTTTCAAGAAAAAACGATTAGTTTTTGTTTTTCAAAAAAAAACGATTAGTGGGCGTAATTTTTCAGCTTTCATGATAATAGGTATAGTCTGAATGAATCCTGGTATCTCACAATCGAGCACTCTTGGCTGAAGCTTTCTTACTTTTTATACCCGCTACCCATAGGGTAGAAGGGTATTATAACCTAGGTTAGGTTAGGTTGAGCAGGCAGCTCGACCGGAGTCGAGAGCACCCGGAGACCATTGTGATGCCTGATCTGAGTGAACTGTAGGAGTAGAAGGGATTGGGAGGGATTGTTGGGATATTGGAGGAAAAAGGCTCTGATGGTCTACGTGCTACTGGCCAGTTCTGTTGGGCTGCGGTAGCCTCTGGAACCAGCCAGTAGAGTCGAGGAAAAGCGCCATGTTCTCCAGCCGAATATTCCCAAGACTGCCCAGTTCCGCAAAGAAAGGCTTGCCCAGAAATTGGGTCCGCTTTCTAAGAAGTGCAGGGCAGTCGCAGAGAAGATGCTGGATACTCTCGGTTTCCTCTTCGTCCCCACAGCTGCGACAGAAGTCCTGTTGGGGTCCACCGTACCGTTGAGCCATACGGCCGATGTAGCAGTGTCCCGTTAAGACTCCTGTCAGTAACCTTATCTTGTTCCTTTTAAAGTTTAAGAGCTCGGTTGTTCGCTTGGGACGGTATCTTGGCCAGAGTGCTTTTGACACCTCGCAGCCCGATGATGCTGCCCAGTGTCTTTCAGCCGCCGTTCTCATGGAACAATTAAGTTCCGATAGCACGTGCTGAATAGGTCTCTTTATATCGTTCACCGCGAGAGTTTCTGATGACGCTGATCCCAGCCGAGCACATTCATCAGCCGCCTCGTTACCTGGTACTCCCATGTGCCCAGGTACCCAGACAAGTCTGATAGAGTGTGGTTGGCATTGGTTCAGTGACATCACTGTGTCTCGGGGTTAGTTTACTCTTAATGGTGTTCGATGCGAGTGCTTTTATCGCTGATTGGCTGTCGACATAGATGGAAACGTCCCTCGGGCTCCCGCCCAGTGTCCGTACCAACTTGGTCGCTTGCCAAACAGCGTAAATCTCCGCTTGAAACACACTACACCAGTCAGGAAGACGAAAGGAAAGCTTGGTTGCAAGGTCTTCGGAGAAGACCCCCGATCCAGTGCCTTCTATCGTCTTTGATCCGTCTGTGTAGATTGACAACTCATTCTGCCTCAAAGGAGATTCCTGTTGCCAATCGGATCTGTCAGGGAATTCAGCTGTAAACCTGTCATCCCACTTATGTTCTGGTACCCAGTAGTCGTTCTCAGCCACAGTCAATTCTACTGTACGTAGAATGGAGTTGTGACCTGCACCAGGCTTAAGGAGGCATTGGGCGTGAAGCCTGACCGCACTCCTTGCTGCCGCGTGCTTGAGGAAGACTCCGATGGGCTCCAGATTTAGCATTACATCCAGCGCTGCTTGGGGGGTAGAACGAATACATCCTGTTATTCCCAAGCAAGCTAGTCTCTGGACTTTGCGGAGATTGCTTAGATAGGAGTCGGTGTGCCCCGCCTCCCACCATACAAGAGCCCCGTACGTCAGTATAGGTCTGACAATTGCAGTGTAGAACCAGTGAAGGATGTACGGTTGCAATCCCCATCCTTTACCAAAGATCTTTTTGCACACAAAGAAGGCTTGTAACGCTTTCTTCATCCTTTCCTCCGAGTTTCTCCTCCAGGAGAGTTTGGAGTCCAGGATTACTCCAAGGTACTTAGCCTCCTTTGATAACTTGAGCTCTGTCCCTCCCAGTGACGGAAGCTGGAAGCTCGGTATCTTATATTGTCGAGTGAACAGAACAAGTTCGGTCTTTTGTGGGTTGGCCCCAAGACCGTTGTGTTCTGCCCATCGCAGAGTTTCACTCAGTGCGGCGTTCATTAGCTCACTGACTGTTGGCAGGAATCTGCCAGTTACCATTAGAACCAGGTCGTCCGCATAAGCTGTCGCTCTGCATCCCTTATACTTCAGTTTGAGAAGAAGGTCATTAAGGACAATGTTCCACAACAAGGGGGATATCACACCCCCTTGCGGGGTGCCCCTGGTTGCCCTTCTCCTGATAGTTGAGGCGCAGAGTTGGGCGTTTATCATTCTTTGGCGAAGCATGTTGCTAAGCCATCGAGTGATTGTCGGGTGTGAGCCTATGTTGACAAGTGCTGCCGTTATAGATTCGATCCTGACATTGTTAAAGGCACCCTCTATGTCGAGGAATGCCGCTAACGTAAACTCCTTCCTTTGCAGTGTGCCTTCAATTGTGCTAACCACCTCGTGCAGGGCAGTCTCTACTGATCTACCTTTGAGGTAGGCGTGTTGGGACTTGCTAAAAGTGTGAGGTGTTAGCTTACTTCTGAGATGAAGGTCGAGAAGTCTCTCTAGTGTTTTCAGTAAAAACGATGAGAGACTTATGGGCCTATAGTCTTTTGCTGAGCAGTGGTTTATCTTTCCTGCTTTGGGAATGAATGCCACTCTCACTTCTCTCCAGGTTTTTGGAATGTATCCTGTAAGGAGACATCCCCTGAAGATTTCTAGTAGCCATTGCGACAGATGTACGCATACCATCTGTAACATGACCGGTCTGATGTCATCCGGTCCTGCTGATTTGTAGGGGTGGAACGACTTGATAGCCCAGATTATCTTCTCAGTGTTGACAATTTCGTCGATTAGGACTTGACTCTCATGAAGCGGGTTTCCCTCCGGCTCGCCGCTGATGTGAGAGGAGGGGATCCCATTCTCGTCTTCAGCTTGTGTGCAGCCTGGAAAGTGTGCGTTCATGAGGAGTTGCAGAGACTCCTGACTATTTTTAGCGAATGTGCCATCCAGGTTGCAAAGCAGCCCCGGTGTGGCTGGATCTTTCGCCAACAACCTTCGAAGTCTGGACGCTTCAGTGGTGTTGGTTAGTTCCTCGCAAAATTTAGACCATGAGTCACTTTTTGCCCTTCTGATTTCCTTCTTGAAGGTCTTAAAACTGTTATGGTAGGCATCCCAGTCTATTGTAAAGCTTTCTCGTTTCCTTTCGTATCTGGCCGAGTTCCGGAGTCCACCACTTGTTGCGGTTTGACTTCGGTGGACGGCTGATTGGACAGGATTTGATGAAGGCCTTACATAGGGTATCTGTGACATTCTGGGTCGATTCCTCCAACTTGTCTGGGATGTCTAGCCTTCCCACTGGGTGGTTGGGAATAGATTCCATAACAAGCTTTGAGTATTTGACCCAGTTTGCCTTTCGTGGGTTCCTGAAGGGCGCCTTTGCCTCTCTGGACCATCCAACTTCGAACACTATCCTGTAATGATCCGAGATGGAGCATTCCGTGGATACGTGCCAGTCTTCTACGGAGAGGGAGTCGCTGTTGGTCGCTAGAGTTAAATCTATAACCTCAGCTCGGTTCTTATTGCGGAAGGTGGGGTGGCTACCCCGATTACACACATTAAGATTAGTGAGCATCACGAATTCAAGCAGCGACTCCCCTCTCTCGTTGGTGTCTTTGCTCCCCCAAAAGGTATTGTGGGCATTAGCATCACACCCAAGGATTAGATCCGTGCCCTCTTTCTGCGCATGCTGAATGAGGGCTCGAATACTTTCCGACGGTGGATCCTTTTCTTCGTACGGGAGATATGCTGAGGCTAGGTAAAGACTGGGTCCGTTCCTACGCTCGCATAGCGCTACCGTCAAGTCCCTGTTGCTGTAACTGGAAGAGAAGAGCACATTAAGTCCGGTTCTTACCACGATACAGGTTCTGGACTTACCCACAGTTTTCGGGACAAGGAGATGGTATCCGCGGGCTCAAAAACCGCAAACCCTTTCACCTACGATCCAGGGTTCTTGGATGAGAGCCACATCCACCCTCTCCTTGTCCATCCACCGTAGTAGGTCTGTGGAAGGAACCCTCGAGTGGTGCAGATTAATCTGCACTACCAGAATTCTTTCCGGTCGACCTAACATCTACGCGCCCAGCGCCTCCAGGAATGATTGCCCGAACGCAACCCATTCCCATCTTCAGCCGGCCTTGCTTACTAAGGAGTTGGCTCTTGGACTCTGGACCAATGCTGATCCATAGATCCTTGCCGTTTCCTTTGTCTCGGGCGAGACCTCTATTGATCGTCCAGTCCGCTGTGGTACAGTCCGCATTCTGGCTTTTGATCAATATAAGGGTGGTTCGATCCTCCCTGATGGGAGGTGGGATCCAGACCTTAATGATCGTCCGCTCAGGAATTTGGTCTACAGGGACGACGTCAATTCTTGCTCCTGGCCACGGCGCTTCCAGTTTCAGCAGTGTGTCTTTGAGGAATCGCAGGGATTCCTCGTTGGCACATGCCACCACTTTAACACCTTTGTACCAGTTGATGCCATCAAACTCTGCCACGAACGGATTCAGCGGTCGAGTGATGGCATCAGCAATCCCCTGGTCAATTAACCCTTCCAGGATAAGCCAGTTATCAATAGAAAGCTTCCCATCCGGGTTGCTTCTGTCGATGATGGCTACCTGTAGCTTCGGCTTCGTGCTCAAGCTAGCCAGGATGTCCCCTGGACACACCCGCTTGCTCTCCGAAGCCTTTGCCGAGTCGTCTGACCTCTGCCTCTTGCTGACAGGTGGGTTGGCCTTTTTCGGTAGCTTGCTCACCGTTCTCTCCTTTCCAGGAGGTCTGGTTTTTGCAAACATACCTGGTGCACGCTTTTTTCCTTCTAAGGGTGACTTGGGTTTCTTTGGTTCCACCAACTTCGACGTGGAAGGTTTGACTTCCTCCGTCGGGTTGGCTACGGCTACTGCCTGAAACCCCTTGTCACCCTGGCACCTTGCACTCATACTCGGTTCAGCGGGCTGAGTGTTGCCGGTCACGCCAGCGAGCCTCAAATACCGCCGCACGTTGTATTCGTGCTTTTTCCGCAATTTCCTCTCACGCTCGTTCAACGACTCTGGGTTGCGGCCTTCCAGTCCCTTAAGGAACTTGAGAGAGCTCTTATACCCTGAGCGTTGTTTGCGCTTGAGGTTTGCGCCTTCCTTGCTGGATGGCCCCTGGACTACTGTCACTTCGTCTTCATCAGTGCTCGATGACTCATCCAACGGCATCCTCGCTAGCGCAAGCGCTAGCTCGGACTCCGTTATCGATGAGCCTGTGAGCAAAGACTCTGACATCCCAGCCCGAGTTGACGCCTCTATGTCATCCTCCATTGTTGAATCCAAGGATTCATGATGCATTTTATACTTGCTGCCAAGTACCTCTGACCATGGTCCTGGACCTCAGCTTTCCAGAGTAAATCTAAAAAGCTTGGGCCCAGTCCCTTAGCTAGAAACTGCAAGGTCTCATGAGCGAGCAAGTGATGCTGACATCTCTCGGTCGCCCGAGACGATGCAGTATCCATTGCCCAGCCGGCACCCTCGTGGAGGGTTCAGTCAGAGGATTTTCGCCAGCCTGTATTATAACTTAGTGCCAACAGAAAATGTATGTAACAGGCAGAAGGAGGCATCTCCGACCACATAAACTATATATATTCTTGATCAGTGTCAACAGCCGAGACGATATAGCCATGTCCGTCTGTCCGTCTGTATGAACACCTAGATCTCAGAGACTGTAAGAGCTAGAGCTATCAAATTTGGGGACAGTACTCCTATAGGTACTACGCAGATCAAGTTTATTTCAAAAGTTGGATGCCACGCCCCTTCCCGCCCCCAAAAGTCTGTAAAAGCCGTAATAATAGACCTAGAGCATTGAATTTTAGTGTGCATAATAATAATTATATTCTCTATGATTCCTGTGAATTTGGTTGAGATCGAATGAAAAAAAAGGAAGTTATTAAAGAATCAATTTTGTATGCAAAATTCACTTGCAGCTGCCCGCGCTTTGTTTGTTTAGTTGACAGTGTGACCATAACGGTGTTGTGGATTTTTATTCGATATTTTCAAATATATACAAAAAAAACAAGTTTTAGTATATTTGGTATATTTTTTGTTAAAATATCATTTAAGTTTTTTGTTTTCTCTCGAAATGGGTTGCGGGTATCATACGGTCGAGCACTCTCGACTGTAGCTTTCTTACTTGTTTATATTGTTTTTTTATACTCACTACCGAGAGGAAAGAAGTGCCAACAAGCAACAAACTTAATGATAGAGAATTGCCCAACTTGAAAAATTCCCATGTCAGTAGAGTAATTTAATGTAGATCTAGTAGGGTGACTTTAAGTTTTGATGCCGGTTGTACTATAGGTCGATGAGAAATCGTTTTCATGTTTTGAAGAATGAATTACATTATTTTTCGATAGTTAGTAAATGTTAATTATATTTTGTTGTGTTGTAGTTTTTCGGTGAGAACTTCAAGTCAAATAATTTTTGCACTTTATATTCACTTCCTCCTCAGTTGACCCAAAATATTAAGGACAAGAACTGGGCGCTGATTTGTACGACTTGTGGCATTTACCGCAAACGATATTTCGGGCAAATAACTTGGTAATAGGTTGGTGTTAAATGAAAACCCATTGATATAATATAGTTTATTCTGCAAAAAAGAAGAGGCGTAAAAAAATGCAATACTAATATGTTCCATCAAAGTAACCTTTTTTAATGGGCAGTCCAATGGATAATTCGTAACAGCGCGTAGTTCACTAACAATACTCTTCATAATGTGGTTGCTGTGTAGCAACTGTAATCCCTTACAGTAGTCAAGATCAAGAGTGATGTAATTAAAAAACTTTTCAACGTGTTTGACCTTTAAATTGAAAGTCCCAGTTAATTTAACCACGTCTTCAGAAAGCTTAAATTCTGCGTAGATAGCAGAAATATTGCTTGAAGTCCGATTTATCACATAGTTAACGGCCAATAGCTCAGGAGACTTTATGTCAAGATTCATCTTACTAAATTCCACTAGTAAAATTTTGCGCTGTTAAATATAACTTTAGACATAAGTTAAATACATTTAATGTTGTAAATGCTCTCTCAAAGAAAGAAGTGGCCTCTTTTGAAATAATTCAAACGCCATTTCTTAATTATCAATAAATCAAACTGTTACTCACCTTTGCTCCCTGTATAGCCAGAAACAAATTAAATATGAAAACCAGCGAGATTTGAGTGTTCATGTTAAAAGCCCAGGATAATCTGCTTTTTAATCCAAAAAGAAGAAATATTTATACTTTCCATTTAAACATTAATCTATATTTAAGTATTATAGCGTGTTATTTTAATAATGGTAATTTTATTTAAATGTTTATTTCCAAAAAAGTGGAATGTTCGATTTATAAAGATTATTGGTAGACTGCACTCACCGGTTGAACCAAAACACTCCATTATTAGCAAAAGCCACCTCGGTAGTGCTCATCGATCAGCGACTTCACTTTTATTGATACTTTATTGATATCTTTGGTCACATAGTAATACCGTTCCACATAAATACCAATTAATCACTTAATTTTTCCGAACTCGCCCAAAACGCGCAAGGTAAACAGTGCTCGTTTATTGTAATTCCGCAGAACTATCTGAATCAGATTTTGATAGTGAAATATACGCAAATCAGCGCAATAGTCTTACTTGGCTGAGGTATTGCTGATTCTTCTATTCAACACCCAATAAAGATTCCGGTAATGTTTTGGATATCATCCTAATGATGTCTCTATAAAGTAGAAATATTTTTCGTAGTCCGGTTAATGTAACAATTGATTTGTAATGATTCAGGCCATTGATGTACATACTCTACTTGAGCAAACTCTTTTTAAGTTTTTTCTGGTAAAAGATTCATGTTAAACTAGCCAGCTTTCCCCGCAGCTTCCCCAACAATGAGCTTTGATAAATTTGTATGTGTTGTTGTTCCGTCCTAATCCAACTTCCCGTTGCAGCCTTTCGATGTATAATTGCAAATTATTTTATTTGCAATTACATATATGCATAAAAAACAAAGTAATATTCCGTCGGGAATCAAACCAACGCTTTCTACTTCTCAAAAATTAAGCTAATACTTCACTATTTGAAAGATTTTGTTCAGCTAATAAAATATTATCCTTGTCTCTTCCATCCATTGAGGCCACAGTGCTATTAAAATTACGAAACTATGTAGAAAATACTTGAGAAAACTACGAATAATAAAAAAATATGCGTCGAGCATCGATGTTTCCAATTTTTCTGTTGATATCACGCTAAACCGGAATAAAAAAATTTTCTTTGTTAAATTAAAGAAACCATTAAAAAAATAAACGAAAGTTTTTAACCTTGCCTTATATTAAACACAATAGGGTTACAAGTTTTAACCCAACATCGATGTTTTAATTATCAACCTGAATATGGATATTTACACTCAAATTTACATCTCTATTCATAAAACAAACTTACGCCATTTTTTTGTATTTTTAAACTATGATAAAAGATAGTTAGAACAATTAATTCGGAAAACGACTTCTTCGTGATCGCCTAGAGATCCATACGTTGCGTAATAATTGCAGCATCGTATCTATTACCGTTTGGGCTGTCTGTTAATAGTACAGTCAAAATTACAGCAACCACAAACTACTTAATATATATATGTTGATTAGGTATTTACTAATTTGTATATTTCCTGATACATAAAACATTTTTTCTCTGTGAGATAAAAAAATATTCAATGTCATAGCTAACGCTAATACTGGCAAAGTTCGACCAACCATGTTTAATGTGTGTCACAAACTGATCGTTTATTGACATATAATACCTAAATAGACTTTTGTTCAAAGAAGTACTGTATGCAAATTTAAATCTATTTTGAATGTAGTTGAATTTGCACGATTTCTAGCCGTGTTTAATATTATTTGTTGTCCGGTTAACTGTTATTCATTTAGCTAAGTTTATATGATACTTAAAGAATTTAAAGAAGAACGATCATTTTAAATAGAATTCAGTCATTGATTCTTGAAGATAGATGGCAAAATACTTATACATAACTGCTCAAACAGAGTTAAATTAATAAAACTCAAATGGAGCACAAATAAAACATTTATATTTATTGACATTGTGATTAAAAGAAAAAATTCTTAGTATACAATTCTTCCACGCGTCACTATACGCAAAATTCTTCTCCTGTTAATTATATATTCAGTAATGGTCTGAAAACCTCCTTCGGGTACATAGCTTGGAAAATCCTTTTCATCCAGATACCAGTTTTGAAGCGTATAATTATGTTTCTAGAACAATAAACAATAAGTTAGCATTAACTAATATTAATTTTAAATTCTTACCGCTCTCAAAGGACATTTTAATGAACTATCCGTATGTTTTTTAAAGCTCTTTGAAAATATACTAAGCAGATTATTTTTGTGGATCATTGTTAAGAATCGACACGCATCCATTTGTAGACTGTAAAGTCTTCGCCTCTCATTATTAACTTTCCAAAAATCCATTGTAGTATTCACATCGAGTTTATCAACATTTCTTTTTAATATCAAGTAACCATTAATTATACTGCGATTGTTTATCTGCACCAGCGTTGAATTAATCTCATCAATAAGATCAGGTGCCCAGGATTTGATCTCGACTCCATCGAATATTAATTGAAATTTTCGTTTCTCTGACGAAACGATGACAAGAATAAGGAGCAACCGATAACAAACAGCCATGATGAAACTTCAATTTAAACTGAATTGTCAGAAATTGGAAATCAAATTCAAAAGCAAAGAAATTATTCCGTAAAATTGCACCATTTATGCAGATATCATAAATACATGTAATTGAATATTATTATTTGTAGATATTTGTTATTGGAATTATTGATAATACCATAATTATGTACATACACATATTTCAATCATGCGTTATCTGACCGGAATATTTTCCGCTAGCTGCTTTTTTGCTTTCCGTTGAAATTTCAAACATTCCTTTAAACTTACATTCGGGCAGATAATTAGGAAATGATTTTAATTCAAAATTCCAGTTTTTAAGCGTATAATTTTGGTTCTGAAAGAAAAAAAATTTGCTTTACTTGGTTAGGTATTTCTATACTGCACTTACCGGCTTTATGGGACAGATGATATCTGATGAAAGATGGTTCCTAACTGTTTTTATAAATGCATTGAGCAGTAAACTCTTATGGGTCCCGTCCAAGAACTTACAACCATCGAAGCGAGCATTGAAAAGTCGTACAGTTTGATTGTCTAACTTGACTAAATCCATTATCCATTTGGCATCAAATTGATTTACAAGGCGAGACACCCTTAACACACCATTGATAAGGCTGCGATTATTTATTTGAGTTACATGCCCATTAAAATCCTTAATCACTGCCGGGTTATGGACTTTCAATACGATTTTTTCGATCATA
This sequence comes from Drosophila immigrans, assembly GCA_963583835.1. Lineage (NCBI taxonomy): Eukaryota > Metazoa > Arthropoda > Insecta > Diptera > Drosophilidae > Drosophila > Drosophila immigrans. The sequence continues at coordinate 18,795,321 of OY757143.1, read as the reverse complement.
AATTTTAAACTTTGCTGTGAGCTTATGCTCGCTATAGGGAGTAGGAGCCACAGGTAAATATAACTTGCCATGTCCAAAAGTCAACGTTTAATGGTTGTCCGAATATTATAACTGCGAATATTAGCAATTATTATTTCAGTTCAGTAAGCACAGAATTTGACAATTTAATATTGACATTTGTTTGACCTTTGCAAATTGCAATTTGTCCAAATACGAAATATGTTTTAATGCAAATACAAGGAGATTCTATTTTATACACTACGCAGGTCCGACTTCTTGCTTTTAAAATGAATTTTGAATTTATGTATGTAAATTTACTAAGTTTAAATCAGTAGACTATACTCGGAAACTCAGTTGGGAATCTCGCTTTCATAAATATGCCAATTTGTTTAATTTTCTACAATTGAATTAAAAAAAACTAAGTTAATCTTTTCAACGTAGTCCAACTCAGACACCTGCGATTACGTCCTGTCAATATTTTACATCTATAGTATATGGGAATAAACTCAACATACTCAGAAGCCGAATGTTTCTCCTTTCTCTTTTTTGTATTATGTCATATGTAGTTCGTCATCAAATTATCGTAAAACAAGTTAGAAAGCTACAGTCGAGAGTGCTCGACCGTATGATACCCGCAACCCATGTCGAGAGAAAACAAAAAGCTTAAATGATATTTTAACAAAAAATATACCACAGAATGTACTGAAATTTGTTTTTTTTGTATGTACATATTTTTAAGAAATCCATTAAATACCGACATGGTCACACTGTCAACTAAACAAACAAAGCGCGAGCAGTTGCAAGTGAATTTTGCATATAAAATTGATTCATTAATAACTTCCTTGTTATACCCGCTACCCATAGGGTAGAAGGGTATTATAACTTAGTGCCAACAGAAAATGTATGTAACAGGCAGAAGGATTCATCTCCGACCACATAAACTATATATATTCTTGATCAGTGTCAACAGCCGAGACGATATAGCCATGTCCGTCTGTATGTATATCACCATTATTTTGAAATGTAACATTCTCTGTTCGATAAACCATACGAAACATAAGTTAAATTGACTAGTTACTTAGAATAAGTAGTTAATAATATAATATATATAGAATACAATTTAACAATTGATAATATTTTAACGAGTACAACATTTATTAAAGTTTGATTCAAAACAATATTTTTCGATACAATTAAAGTGACAAGCAACATTCATAATTGTTGTAGCATTAAGTACCACTTTCTTTTTTTCGTGTTAGATAATAAAACTATTTATTGTGAACAATACTGCCCCAAAAATTCATGATCAGAGCCATCTTGTTGTTGGTGAAAAACTTGGTATTGCCTCGTAATTGACACTCAGGTGTATAGCTTGGAAAATCAGTTTCCACCATATGCCAGTTGTGCACTGTGTAGTTAAAGTGCTAAAAATTTAGAGATAATCAGAATTATGAAAATCACGATTTAAAAAAATAAGCAACTTGCCGATTTCAATGGACATTGGAAGTCTAAATTTGAAACTTTCATCAGTCTTTTGGCCAATATGTTCACCAAGGGATTCTTGTGCACAGTTGACAGAAAAAGACAGCCATCCATGCGTACTTTATATAGATGAATAAGCTGGTTGTTTAGCCTTAACATATCCAGTTGGCTTTCCAAATCGAAACGATCAACGTTCCGTAAAAGCTTAAAATAACAATTTAGATAGCTACGATTTTGCAACTGCGTCACTTTACAGTTATTTTCTTCGAATAACTCTTTAGTTTTAGACTTGAACTCAAATTTATCGATGACAAATTTAAAATTACGCTCTTTTATTTTTCCGCATAATCCCGAGGAAATTAACAACCAAAGACAGAAATAGAACAATTTAACCATTGTGACAATTGAGCTCAAAATGGGCTTAATGAGCTGCTGAGGAGAAACTGATGAAATTCCCGATTGTCATTTGGACAAATATTACAGTTGTATGTTATAGTAATTAGATTTAAATTTGATTGATTGAAATTGATGAACAGTAATTATTTTGAATATTTAAAACTAAATTAAGATATTTATTCATCTCTTTTATGTTAAAAATCGATTAAGGATGCTTAAAATGGTTAAAATTCTATTATTAAGAATGCTAGTCCACTTATCAATTAATTTCTTCAAAATATTTGTATAATGGGACTAATAGGTGATTAAAAGACAACAAAAAATAGAATCCTTTACATTTTAAATAGTTTATTGAATGTTGTGCCTAAAATTCTCGATAAATAATTATCAAATCCATAATAATAGTAAATAAGAACAAGAACAAATTAATAATAAAGAACAGAACATTTGAAAAGTTTTTATATAATTCAACCATAATAGATATAAAAACAAATATCAATAGTATTTATATTTTCCGGACAACTTTACCCACAACATTTTCTGTGGCGACCAATTTGTTACTTGTGGAATATTTATAAAAGAATTTAAATTGACACTCAGGTATGTTGTTGGGTAGAACAGTCTCTCTTAAATACCAGTTTGTTATAGAATAGGTCAAGTTCTGAAAAATACAAATGTTTAATCGTACTATCAACGAATTATAAATTTCTTTATACCGCTCTCAATGGACATTTCACATTTGTATTTATCACGTTAATGAAACTTTTCATTAATATATTTATAAATGGATTCTTGTGCACTAATGTCGAAAGGTCGCAAAGTTCCAATTGCGCGGAAAACAGGCGCATATTTTGTTTGTTCATCTTCTTTATATCTACATGAAGTTCCATGTTTATGTTTTCAATATCTCGTTGAAGAATCAAATTACAGTCGACATAGCTACGATTTTGTAACTGTGTCACTTCACATTTAACTTTATTCAAATATTCCTGAGCCACGCGCTTGAATGAAATTTTCTCGATAACAATCCAATAGTTTCGCTCTTCCGATTTCGCAGCCATTTCCAAGGACAGTAATCCTAAGAATGTGAACAATCCAAACCATCCTACCATATTGAATGATGAGCTCAAACTGTATTCTAGAGGCATTGTCAGCACCGAAATATTTTTGTGATATAATGAGTTTCTAATGAGTAACTTGCAAAAAGTTAAATTATAATTCTTAATTTTTTCAATATGTAGATCATGAGTTCTTTCCAAAGCCAATTTTATTTAATGATTGTGCTTACAATTACTCACTTATAAAATATTGGTTTCATTATCTAAAAGAAGGTGTGCTTTGAATTTTTAATAAATAATAATTATTATATCAATCAAGACATTAAATTACTCCAATAATCAATAAAAAAAAAGGAATTGGCTTAAATCATACAATGAAAAATTCAACTTTTTTAATAAGTGTAGAAAAAGCATAAAATACAAGTTTAACTTTTACGGATTATTTTTGCCGAAACCGCTGAGGTTAAAACCAATTTATTGCTTGTGTAGAATTTGCTGAATGCTTTTAAATGACAGTCAGGTAAATTATTTGGCATATCAGTCTCCTTTACATACCAGTTAGTGAATGAGTAGTTTAAGTGCTGAAATTAAAAATGTAAAATCTTTAGCCTAATCAATAATACATTACATTTTATTATAATTTTATCTTACCGCTTTTAATGGGCACTTTATATTTTCGTCTATCACTCTAATGAAAGTTTTTGCCAATATATTAAACAATGGGTTCTTGTGCACTAACGTCCAAAATTCACAAACCTCTAACTGGGTATTAAAGAGACGTATATTCCGCTTATTCGATCTCACCATATCTAGATAAACTTCCATATTTATTTTATTTACATTATGTCGAAGCATTAAATTACAGTCGACAGAACTGTGATTATGGATTTGTTTCAGAACACAGCTTAAATCTTCAAAATACTCCTTAGAAACACGTTTGACAGTAAATTGATCGATAAAAACCAAGTAATTGCGCTCGTCAGTCGATTTCCCATGCCCTTCAAGGGACAGTAATCCAATGAAAGTGCACAACCAGAACCAACCTGACATACCGACAGATGATCTTCGAATATTATTTTATCTTTGAAACTTCAATAATTACAGTTAATCAGCTACTAATGACCCAAATTCAACATTTAATGGTTTTAGACTGAAATGGAGATACAATGCGTTTCCTAACTAATCAAATATAGATTTTGTGTGTGCTTTTTTTGTTCAGAATTTAATTTCATTCTAACGACATTATTAACATATCATAATATTGATTTATTTTAAGTGTCTAAAAATAATATTATTTGGATTTAGCAAAATACAGAATGGGTCCAAAAACGTACAATTTGATAGCAAATAGAGTTAACATTAAAATAAACAATCTTGGGATTCCGATAGCGACAAATGTTTTTATTTTTAAGTTGATAACACTTTCACTGATATATGTGCAAATTACAAGTCAAAAAACCATTGGTTTTGAGATACGTGAACTTTTGTAAACAGTTTAAGGTGAATTTTCCGTTTCTTATAACGCCTGAAATTTTTAAACTTTATCCTTCACTTTTGTAGTAACAGCCTTGTTATTCACGGGACCTAATTCACCGGTGAAAATCATATTCGCCGTGCGTTTGGACTTGTGACTAAACTCTAGCTTCATGAAGAATCGGCATTCTGGTAAAAAATCGGGTAGATAACTATCATCCACATATGCGCGATGAAGGGAATAATTAAAATTCTAAAGTAGAAAAAAAATGAAATTATCACTGTCAATATCAGAGAAACTTTTGTTGCTTTAAATACGCACCGCTTTAAGTGGGCATTTGGGTGGCTCATTTATAAATGACATGTAATTGTTGTAAAGCTGTCGAACGAACTTGCTTCGATAATTGTTGCTAAAGAAGGAGCAAAGGTCCATTTTCTTCTCGAAAAGACGCATTCGTGGAACTTTTGGACGTTGAATATCCATCGTTGTAAATAATTGAATATCACTGATAGGCCGACTGAATTGTAAATGACCAGAGAGATAGCTCCTATTGCTATCCTGCTCTAGAATGGAGCTTTGCGAGGTGATTATCTCGCGATCCTCGATTCGAAACTCAAAACGATTCACACGGATCACATACTCGGAGAAAACAGAGCCGACGATGAGCAAAAAAGCACAGCAATGCCGCAACAGATCCATTCTAAAATTATATTTGCCAACTAACAGATAAATTAGATTTCTGAAAAATCTGGTTTATTGGTGCGTTAATTTATGGCCCATGGGCTTAGCCAGGTAATCGATTTATAAATGATATACTATGACATAATTCAATTCAATAATTGAAGAAACGTGATGCAACATTATTATAAAACATTATTTACATTCATAATAAGCAATAAAAGTTACAGTCGAGAATGCTCGACTGTGAGATATTCTCTTCCCGTTTTAAGAGAGTGCAAAAGATTTTATATTTTAAAAAAATATACCATAAATATATACCGAAAACTATTATATAAATATTGTACAAATGTACCATACACGGCCACACTGTCAACCAAACAAACTGAGCCCATGCAGCTATATCTGATTTGATTCTTGAATTACTTCTATATTTTTTAACCGATCACTACAAAACTCTCAGAAATTATTTGCACAGTAACTAGTATTGCGTATACCAAAATTGCCATATTTGATATTCTTTTTCTTAGTTGTAAAACCTTACAAAGCATTGAAGCTCTGAAGACAAGTTGAAAAGTTTGGCTAAGTAGCTTTTATAAAAAATTAAAATTAATATTCAATTGCATTTATCAATAAAAAATACTCCACATATATGAGTATACAATTCATTACAAAATTGTTAAAGTTATCTAAAAACTGTCACTGCAAATGTTTGGCAAAAATACTTACTTTCACCACTGTGCACCTTAATACAAGCAAAATGAAAATGTTTCGTATATAAAAAATTGAGTCGAGAAGACGGCTAAGTACATATGAAAATGTGAAAAAAAAGAAAAAAATAAATGGAAACTCTCGAAAAGAAAAGAACGGAACCCAAAGGATGTCAACAGAAATGTTAATAACTCCAGCGTTGGGGCTTTGGCGTTGGCGTTGGCGTCGGTGATGGCGATGGCGATGGCGATGGCGATGGCAATGGCGATGACGTTGGCTTTGGCTTTCGTTGGTGCTTTGTGTTCCCGCCTATTTTACGCCAAGTGCTGCACTGAGTCTTCTTGCCCGTAACCCGGACACAGGCACCGTCTGGGATGAGCCACGTCCGTGTTCTGATGTGCTGTGCTTTATGGCTGGAGTAAAGTGAAGCAAAAACAGTGGCCGTAAAACAGGGAAAGCAAAGCATCAGCTAAGTAAAGGAAAGTAAAGTAAAGTAACGCCAGTCGAGTGTAGTTCAAACATCACACCTACAGAGTAAAGACTAGACTCTGGGATCCCGGAGAGGTTAGAGTTAGACTACAGCTACTGTGGTCTATATTATGTTCGTGTGTGCATATACAACAACGATTGGCATTGCGTTGGCAATTGGTATAGGGATTGGGTTCTGCATGTAGACATAGTCTCAAATTGTGTGCGAATTTGCATCACGCAACCGATACATTTTGATGATTTTGCCTTTTCATAGTGATTGAAAATCGAACCCAAGAAGAAACTTTTGACTTGAAAATAGCTGCACATATTATATGTAGATTCTATATTATAGTAGCCTCTTCTTGATATCTTAACGCCTTTCGCTTATACAATGTCTGTCATTATATGTAATACAATGCCGCCGCAATCAATTACTTCGCCCACAAAGCATTAACACAAATATCTAATGCAAATTTGAGCAATTTTCAATGATGATTTGACGCCGGGTCAAACCCGAGAATAGCAGGGCAGGCTAACTAATGGATGGGGCCGCGTGGGATATGTGATATGGGATATGGGCATAATTAGCCTTACGACTACATGCATGCGCGTGTGAGTCTCATTGCATATGCAAATTGCAGCTGATTGGTTTCACATTACGTAATTAATAATTCAATGAGAATGCATGTCAATCAGGTACATGCAAGAAGCCTCTCTGAAAGTGTGTGCGTTGTTGAGATTGAGAAATAAAAGTGCTTACCGCTTTCGATACCCTGCAACAAATATGGCTATTAAATGCGGTTAGATTATGTTTGTTTTTAAAATACATATGACGGACAATGATGTCAATCTTCATAGACATCCTATGAAGTGTCCGTATATAGCACAATTATCCTATAGAGATCGGCAGTACTTTACAGTGGCAATAAGAATTAATATAATAATAATAGTATTACCAGTCACCTAAAATAACAAACACATATAAATTACTATGCTATTAAGATTATATGAAAGTATTGCAGTGGGAGTTGGTAAGCTTTACTAATAAAATTCAATTACCATGAATATACTAAAATTGTTTACCAGTGCAATAAGATATTATAAATTCGGACACTTCATAAAAATTGTGTACTATTGTATTGCAGACTATCAAGACATTACGACATATTAAATAAGAATGCAAATATCATAAAATGTATTGTTGTTTAAAGACATAATAAATATACCAACAGCTACAGGGTATAGCTGAGTTGAGTATGCTAATTTGCAGCTGAGCTTGTGCCACATCAGCTTGGAAGCTCCCTAATTATAGCTAGTTACTCGCAGTTGTCGTTGCCTATTGGAGTCGACGCTCTCGTGGATACTACATACAATGGAACAGAACCTATTTGCACGAATCAATAAATTTTACAGTTGGACGCACGCGCTTGGCGTTGACGTTGCAGTCTATAGAGGCGGAGGGCATGGGGGGCGTTGAGAAAGGCAATTTGGCAGCAGCGGGCTAAATGGGCATTTTGTTCAATTTTTACGGGTGTGTGTTCACTGTTGTTGGCTGTAAACATAAATTCATAAATGCTTGCTGCTCCTTTGAGTGGTCCTTCTGCCCGTCTGCCTCCCTATTACCTCCCTCCTCATCTCACCAGCCGCAGCAGCTGCACCTGAGTGCAACCCTTGCCCAACAGCTTGTAGCTTGTTTATTTAAGCAAAGCAATTTGGATTTTATTAGACAACAACAACAACAATGATAATTGTAGTAGTAGATGTAGATGTTGTTGCACTGCAGATGCTTCCAACTCTATCTAATCTTTGTATCATGCCATCTATCTATATATTCTATATACGTATGCAAATAAGTATATATTCCACCGTCTTTTATCCCACCCTCACTCGTTAAAAATCACTTAAAATTCCATCATCATAAATTTGTCAAAAAACTGTTGTTTGCATTGCGCTGCTTTAACGTGTTAAAGTCTCCTACCCCGTTCGCTAGACTATCGTACTGCCCATTCCCCCTTCGGAGTTGGATTAGTTATGGCATCTGCTTTTATTTGTTTTATGGTTTCTCGCTGGGAAATTAGATTTCGTGGTAGTCGCGGATCGCAATAAACAAATATTCAGAACGCCACTGAATTTTAAATGAGAAATGGGAAACTTTTGCAGTTTATTATCCCGCGTAGAATTCTAATATACTATTGAATACAAACGTCACACTAATAAAAACTGTATTACGAAGTGTCTGCTTACAATCATCGGAACAATGTTAAATAAAGAAAATATTTATATTTCTATTTGTGCAATACTAAACAAAACGAACTGTTCTATCAGTGATTTTCAGGACACCAAACTAAATCTTAGAAAAACGTGTCCTTTAGATGGTTCAATTGGTTTCGTCGTCAAGTAATATCAATAATAATAATATTCGTAATTTTTAAAATATATGCGTTTTGTCTCTAATAGATAATACTTTAAAATAAGTTGTTGCAAAACTATGTAAATGAAGATTAGAGATGGTATGGTAATATTGCAACTCTTTATAATCCAGCCCTGGCAAATGCATTATACGCTTAAATACGTTATTTTGAAATACAAAATAGCTTAAATTCATTTAATTGCGTTGTTGAAAAGGTGGGCAACTTTTTATACCCGCTACCCATAGGGTAGAAGGGTATTATAACTTAGTGCCAACAGAAAATGTATGTAACAGGCAGAAGGAGGCATCTCCGACCACATAAACTATATATATTCTTGATCAGTGTCAACAGCCGAGACGATATAGCCATGTCCGTCTGTCCGTCTGTCCATCTGTATGAACACCTAGATCTCAGAGACTATAAGAGCTAGAGCTACCAAATTTGGGGACAGTACTCCTATAGGTCCTACGCAGATCAAGTTTATTTCAAAAGTTGGATGCCACGCCCCTTTCCGCCCACAAAAGTCTGTAAAAGCCGTAATAATAGACCTAGACCATTGAATTGAATTTTGATATGCATAATAATAATTATATTCTCAATGATTCCTGTGAATTTGGTTGAGATCGAATGAAAAACAAGGAAGTTATTAAAGAATAAATTTTATATGCAAAATTCACTTGCAGCTGCCCGCGCTTTGTTTGTTTAGTTGACAGTGTGACCATAACGGTGTTGTGGATTTTTACCCGCTATTTTCAAATATATACAAAAAACAAGTTTTAGTATATTTGGTATATTTTTTGTTTAAATATAATTTAATTTTTTTGTTTTTTCTCGAAATGGGTTGCGGGTATCATACGGTCGAGCACTCTCGACTGTAGCTTTCATACTTGTTTTATTTTGTTTTTGGGCCAAGAATTTAATGAAAATACCAAGATGCTAAAGTTGCAAATTAAATTTGAAATAATATACTTTGTAAATTGATTTTATGCGGTTTGTTTTTATAACATCTTTTGAATCCCAACTTAATTGAACAGCTGTCATATGGGTGCATTTTGATGTTGATTTATACACAGTGTAAATAAAATTACGTTTTCCTATTGCTGGATCCATAAATACATTTATGGAGAATGTTTTCACTTGCACCCTTAAAATTTACTGCCAAATTTCTTATGGCAACCTTTAGTTTATTACTTTGGTTTATGCTTTCTTTAGTCCGCCAAATGTTTTAGGTTAACAGCAGGAGGCAACCAGCAGTAACTCAGCAGCTTCTTCCCCTTCTTACTCCCACTCTCCCCAGAGTTGTGGACAAGGTCTTGAGCCATGGCTCCATGGTGACTTCACTAAAAAAGGAGGCAACAAAAAAAAAATTGGCAACAAAACGCAGTCAAAAGTTGCTGCAGCAGCAGTAACGAAACAAAAAGAAAAAGGAAAGGAAAACAGAAAACAGAAAAACCCATACCGAGGCAAAAAGCAATAACAAAATATTATTATCAGAATCATTCATCATGTGGCTGCAGGCCATAAATTTTCTGCTAGCTGCGAAATGCAACAACAACAACAAAAACAACAACAGAAGTATCAACTACAATAACTACAACTAAAATAACAACAGCAGCTAACTGTTAATAAATCGCAGCTGCAGATAGCAGCGAGCAGCTGCCGGCGCCACAGACAGCCACGTTTCATGTTTCTACGCCCCTAATCTCTACCCTAAAATCCCTAAACCCCCAAAAAGCAACTCCCTTAGCCATGTCCATTCCCATTCCTTTTCCGAAACCCAATTCCGCCCAATTCGGCTTCAGTCGCCGACCAACTCACAAAAAAGTTTACTTAACCAGGCAACTTTTCTAGAGGCGTGCCATAAAGCATTAACACACGCCTCGTAAGCCCCATTAAAGTGCAATTCTTTACGTTACATTTGACTTGTAAATTCCTACAAAAAAGTATCGCATTTAACTATTTCATATTAAATGATTTGAAATACGAAGAAGTGAACAGATGAAAATTGCAAATACCCTAGAAAAAAGATTTCGAATTGTTGAGAGTTTAGCTATGTGACTTTATAGGAATCAGAAAAATTATTATCTTAATCTTTACCTTTGAAAGGAAAATAGAGAAATGAATATATCAGTGAAGTTCCAGAACTTGTGATGGTCCCTATTGCCCGTTTTTCCACTTTAATTAGCTAGCGCTATATAATAAATATGATAAACAGTCAACATGATGAAAAAATATTAAGAAATAATCTCCTAAGAAGTTTACCTTTCTATTTTCTAATATACAATATCTATGTACATACATATGTATATATTTTATTAATCCCACATATGATGCGTTTGAAATTTATTCAACATGATATTTATTTACCTCTTTGCATTCAATTAATATAATTACTTTGTATGACGAACAAGAATTAATTATTTTGTAATAATAATAATTATTTGTCTGTCACTTACAAAGGTCATTATTAACATGTGTTACCAAATGTACATTCATATATATATATATATATATATATATATATATATATATATATATGTATATATATGAGCACTTGGATCTTTCGTGAACAATTATAGAAAATGATTGCATAACGCTGGCTTGATTAATAATCTTAAGTCTAAACATTCATCATCTGCCGCGTCAAATGAAAAATCCCACTTGAAGTTCATTTCGCAATTCGCATTTCCTTTTCGTAGTTCATAGCTCGCCCCCATTATCATCCATCATTCATCATCATCCGTTCGCTTGTCATTTCGCTTCTCTCGCTCGTAGTACACATCTTGCTTCCCCTTTCTTCTATTACTTCATCTCCTCCTCTTACTTCATCTTTTCTCTTGCGCTTGTTAAATAAATAATTGTCCATCGTTTAATGCGTTTAGGTACATAAACATGCAAAGTTACGTTCATATTGCATATACTCGCAAGTACTTACCTTCCCCATATCCTCGAACCCATTCCAGATCGCATATACAAACATACATATGTATATGTATATTTACAATGTATGCGTGTGTGCTGCTTGCCAGGTGACCACATGCTGTTCTCGCCCTGCCCTGCTGCTCTAACGGCGTATTTTCAACCGCATGCCCAAGCTGTGGCTCTGGCTGCTTTGCTTGCCCCGCTGGCTGGTTGGATGGCTGCCTGGCTGACCACATCATCAAATGCGAAATGCAAAAGCGTCGTAATTGCCACCGCATCACATCTCCACAACCCATCGTCCACTCTCCACAATCTACACCAGCTTTTCAGTCGAAGCCCAAGCCGAAACCAATAAACCTGCATCGTCGATTAGTTGCACATGAATGCAATAACATGGGACCCCGCGGGGACGACTGGGAGAGTGAAAGGGGTGGGTTGGGGGATGAGGGGAGAAAGGGGAAAGGGGAAAGGGGAAATGGTTAGGGAAATGGGCAGACAACCGCAGACGAGCCCATTTAAGCCACGTCTTAAGAAGCTTTCGTCTAGGCCGTTCCTGCTTCTCATCTACAACAAAACTGACTGCTCATTTACCACAATGCTCCAACACACAATAGATTATAAATTACAAGCACGATTAAGTTATTAAATAACTGTTCAAATTGTAGTAACAATAAAACGTAAACCGTAGTCATTGGATAAATCTTTTTGCACTTAAATCGAAAGAGACACAGGGGGAAACGAAAGTCTTTTGAAAACTGTGCTTGTTCCACAAGACTTCTTCACAAAAAAAATTAACTTTAAAAAATTAAAATTAAATTTTCTTAGGTTAAGAAAGTCCTAAAGAACATTTTATTATCTAAAACTAAAGAATTTTGGGAATACGATGTTATCTAATGAAAACATAATATATTTCTGAGAGTGTGCGTATTTGCTTTACATTTTCACAAACTAGAGAAACTCACCTCGCCCACAAATGTTTAATTTGTAAAATCGATTTTTTGAACATGATTTATATTCATATATTCAAATTAATTTTAGTTTTATTGCTAATTAACGCATTGAAAACTACTATTTCCATTTCAAGATAATGTCAAATGATAATTTTGAATGGTTATTGATGACGTTTGGGTGCTTAACTTGGTTTATAACTTTATAAATACTAATACGTATGTATGTTTGAATAAGGAGACGAGCGAAAAGAGTAAAACTTCCGTATAATTAATTTTTTAACAATAAGCCCAAATATTATTGCGTTCGTCATTTGTATTGAGGAATCACTGTAGAGTACATTAAACTTCATTTGGATATTTGGAAATGTAATGAGGTGCAACTCAATGCTGCCCATTGTACTTGTGGATAGATGTGTAGATCCCTTGGCAGAGGTCTTGACCCGAGCAGCCAATTGGCAAAATGGTCGAAAACTATGTCGCCTGCCAAGACGTTAGCTGGCAGCTCCCAGCTACTGGTTGCCAGCTGCCACCTGGCGCTGAGACCGCTTGGCTGACCACTAACTGTTGTAGTAGCGCTGCGATGGTTTACTGAGTCACAGACCGCAACGCTACGTCGCCTGGCAACAGATTTCAAATATTTGCGTAACCCAAGCGGCGCTTGAACTATGCACATCTTGCTGTTGGCCCTGCTCTTCTCCCACCGCCTCCATCTGTGTCTCTCTCTGTCTCTCTCTCTCTATCATTTTTGCATTCATGCACACGTTGTCTCATCGCAGCTCATTTGCCCAGTTTTGTTGTAGATGTGGAGCCGCCTTCACCGCATTCCACGGACCGACGGCCATGAATTTAGCATTTTCTATGTGTACCCAAGTATTTTTAGAGCTGTTTGGCCAGGCCTGTGATTCATCAAAAAGAGCGGCGACAGCTGACAGTCGGACAGGGCGGCAGGGCGGCAGGCAGCAGGGCTGACAGCAACAGCTACGCATGGAAACGAATTTAGCAAAACTACGACAAATAAAAAAACAGACAATGGCAATAGAACGCTGAACACTGAACAGCGAACCTAACGCACCAGCGACACCACCGCAAACTCAACCCCGCCAAGCCGCGCTCCATGCGTCATATGCCGGGGGAAACACCTGAGGCGCTCGGGAATTGCCGATGCTCATTAGCCCAGCCGAAGCAGTTGACAAAGCGTAAGCAAAAAAAAAGACCATGGAAGGTGGAGCGCGCAAAGTGGGCGAAGTCAGCCGAAGCTGAAATGCTCTCTCTAATAGATCGCAAGCTTCTGCCTGTTGCGCACTTCATCCACAACAAACAGCTGCAGGCAACGCGATATGAAGCGGAGCCTTTAAGTTTTACGTAATCGTAAATCAATGCATTTAGGTACTTTCTATGTATGTACATACATAAATATATATGTATGTATGTATCTGAAGCATACATACACTAATTGTATATACTTTAGTATGTGTGTTCATTCGACTGATTTAGAGCCATTAAACACAGTGCGGTCTATGGCCCAAACATCTTTTTAATATGTGTACAAATTAATTGCAAATTTGCGTGCGTGTTCGTATCACATAGTGGAAATGGTTATGCTTGACACGCCGAAGTTGAAATACCCTTAACTCGCAAGCAAGTTGGCAACCATCGTTGAAACCAGTTCGCTTTCAAATGCATTCGCATGGCAACAGACTAAAAATATTGAGAGGCAAAGCAGAAGGCATCTCTAAATTTTAAAGAGTAGTTCGCGATAGGCAATACCCACTGATTCGCAGCGTAAATTGATTTCCGGATATAACGAAACAAAAACAACATTTAATTTGATGTGTATTTCGTTATCTATGCAACGCATATCGAACTTTGAATACACTTTCTCAAGGCTGTCTGAACCGTAATTCATTCAAATATGAATCATAGGGTTAGTTTCACACAAAAAGCAAAGTGTTGAAATACTAACGATGATATCATTAAGTAAACAACAGTTGTTGTTGTTATAAAACAAACCTTTAAATAGAACGAAAGTTCATATTGCAATTGATTCGCAAGAAAACAGCTGCTCTAGAAGGCATTGTGGCAACTCTGAAAGTCATTATTATACAAAGCTGGGGAATAAAAAAGCGCAAAATGTGGAAACGAGACACACAATATGCATGCTGCCAACAAAATCTACGTCGACTACGTATTGATCATTAACAGCTGTTCTCTTATACATACAAATGTCGATATGTACATATGTATGTAATTATGTACAATTATATAGTACGTATTATAACGTATGGACGTCAAACAAAACGAAAATGGAAAATATGAATCGCGTGCTGTGTCCAGCTGAGAAATTGTGTTTCAATTTGTACATACATATTTCGGCAAATCTCTTTGTATTTTGTTCTCTTCCCATTCCCTGCCAATTGACATGTTTTCGACGCGAAAATGGCGACAACAAAATTGTCGTAAAGTTGTCAAGTATCATCGCAGCTTAAAATACGCAAACATTTCAAACTATTCGATAATACCAACAATTTGAGCAGAATATGTATTACTTTTAGTGATACAATCCAATTTAATTGCTCTAATAAAAAAACTAAAATTCGCTTGGCAACAGAAGTGGAATACGACGTATGCCATAGAAGTCGACAGATCGCTTAATTCAACACGTCATGCGGAACAAGTACTACGTTGTATGTACATATGTACTTGCATGTACATATGTACATTGTACATACATACATACATACATATGTATATCAATGTTTTCTTTTTGGCTTTTTGCCGTTGCGCTGTTTTGCCAAAATTATGACAAAATTATGAGACCCTTTCTAGGAAAGAACATAAAAACAAAAAGCAAAGCAATAGCAATAACACATAAAATACATATGTACATACATACATACATACATACAAATTAACAAAAATGAATTATATTTTTGTTTTTAAAAAAAGCCAAGTGCTTTATTTGGGAGTTGAATTAGAACTAACTTAAACAATCTGAATTATTAAACATAAAGCTTCTGCTGCTGAAGTGACTTCTTGTGGTCGTCGCTGTCGCTGCCGCTGTCGCTGCCGCCGGATGTAGCCGCTGCAGTTGTCGCTTTGGGTGTTAGGTGTCCGAGACTCGGTCCCACGGTTTGGGCGTTACGCAAGGTGTTGACCAGTGAAGATGGATTCGCTGACGCAGCGCACGTGTCGATGTTTGTGTGCAGGTGCATCGTTGGTTTGGTCGTTGCTCTCATGATGTTTTATGCTGAATCGGAGCGCGTGTTGTTTCGGTGCATTGGAGTGCATGAGCACTAGCAATGCATGGTTAAGGGTTTTGGTAAAGTGTAGTCTTAACTCCTCCCCCTTTAAATGCGGACGTCCTCGGCCGCCAGTTGAACTTGACTTTGATTTGCTGGTGGACTATTTGCTAGACTGATGATAACCTTCGCTGCTCTTGATTTTAAAGCTCGGATTGCCAGTACGAGTATGGACATCAGCAAGAAGATGTAAATACTAACGTTGGTGATTGTATTTATCTCTTGATCTTCCTTCATAAGCTGGATTTTTGCAGTGTTGTTGAAGTTGAGTTCCTTCATCATTTCTAGGGATAGAACTTCTTCTACCTTGCTCTTGTTGCCAATGATTTGTAACATCGGTGGTAGGGGATCGACATGGACGTACTCTCTGTTTGTGTAGGAGGTTCCCTTTATCGTGATCGATGCATTCCTAGCTTGTATAAGATAGGTTCCTTGCAGACGTAGTTGTTCTTGGTCAATGTTGATCGTTCCATCGAAGTCGTTCAATAGGATAATTCCGGGCAGGATTTCTTCATGTTCCGGAATGTGTTGGCTATTTACTTGCAGACAGCTGGGTTGTTTCATTTGCAGAAGTGCAGCTTCGCAGGTGTTTGTACTTAGGTCTATTAAATTTTCTCTTTTACATATTGACTTATCATTAATTGTTTCGCATATTTCTTTAATTCCAAATTTGGTTTCATTACATTGAATTATAAGATCAAATTTAGTTTTATTTATAACATTTCCTTTTTTTATCGGTTTTATTAATATTTTCTGACAAAGGTTTTCTTCAACTGTGGGCAAGCTGATAATATACAGAATGTCTTTTCCATTTGAAGCTACTTTAACTTTTGCGAATTCAAGCAACTCCTCTATATTTATGAATAAATTGTTGGAATTTTTCACCAACCTTTCAATGAATTGAATTTCGATTGTTGACAATAGAATAGAGTTGATTGTATTCGATTTAGCCCAATTAATTGCATAAATCATGTTTGTTAATTCTTCTTTAAAAATTTTTAATTTGTACTTTAGAGTTTCAATTTCGATATTGTTAGTTGATTGGCTTTCTTTCGTGAATTTTAATATAGCATTCGTGCTTTCTCTGATTTCTTTAATTTTTTCGCTAAAAAGTCGGTTTATTACTACTTGTTTATTATTATTTTGTAATTGTTCATTTATTTTATCTTGTATGATCTCATGATCGTGGTGGTCTGGGCTTCCGGCTAACCATTTCCAGGCAGAGCCGAGCATATTTATCGACCTTCGAGTTCTTATATTACTTGGTCTTAGCCTGTTTAAGTCGTCTCTTATTTGTGTTAGTTCAAGTGTAATGAATGGGGTGAGATGATTAGGAAGGGATGAGTTGATGGAGTTTTCAAGCATTTGTAATGCTTCTTCGTATTTTTGAATGTTAAAGACATGTACTATTTTAAATGAACTGCTTTGAATAGCTGCGGGACCAATTTTAATGGTTACCAACTGTGAGTTGGTGTAGTCTAATATGGTCGCCGCTCCGAGGCATGACGGTAAGAATAACAACCTGTAAATATGGGTTAATTTTTTAAATTATTTTTGTGAACTATTTTGCCTGATTTCGTTGTTATGGTAGAATTACCATTTTCTGCAACTATTTCTTTTTTATATCTCGATGAGATTTTGGAGCCTAATCTTTTATTAATTTTTACATAAACTTCTTCTCCTATCGCGTATGATCTGGGGGTATTTTTGTTAGCATTGTGGTAGTTTAAATCTGTTATCTGTGTCCCTGTAATTTTGTTCCTAATTTCTTCCCTTTTCCTTTCTATCGATTCTGTAGTGTTAGTTATATTACTCCTGAAAAATGTTTCTATGGGTTTTTCTTTAGTTATTGAGTGTATAGACTGATTATATTCTTGGGTTGCTTTGAATAATAGCTCTATAAGGGTAAGTTCTTCATGGTCTTTTTTTAGACATCTGAGAATTTCGGTCAGTGTAGAATGGAACCGTTCTACTTGTCCGTTGCTAGTAGAAGAATATGGCGGTGTCGTGAAGACAGATATTTTTAGTTGGTTTTCCAACATGAATTTAATGGATGCCGAATTTAAGGCTCTTTCGTTGTCCATTACGACTACTTTAGGTATACCAAAAGCTATCAACATTTCCCTCAATGGAATCATTATATCTTGGGAAGCTCTGGACTTCAAAACCTTCACTTGGGCATATTTAGAAAATTTGTCGATGCCTGTCAAGATATTGAGTTTTTCTGTAATATAGATGTCAATATGGATCAGTTGACCGGGATATTGTGGAATCGGAGTGGATTGTATTGCACCTTTTGGGGGATGTCTATCGTACTTTGATTCTTTACATGTTAAGCATGTCTTGGCTATTGCAATTACTTTTTTATTCATTTGGGGAAAGAAGAATTTTCTAATGATTTGTTCTTTATTTTCTTTAGCGCTGCGATGCGCTCTTTTATGTTCTTGTACTATTAAATCATTTTGCCTATCTTCTTCATTAACGTCTTCAACTATACCCTGGGCAAATCGGATTTTATAAGAATTAAAATGTAGTGGGTAAAAGTTTTGGATCTTTCCCATGATATTTTCGGAAGTATGAATTCCATTTAATATCTTAGGGTCTAATCTTTGCTTCATTATTTCAATTAAATCTTTCTCTGTATAAGATGGTCTTTTTACTATGTGCCTATGGTAAGTGGGAAATGGGATTTCGAAACTGTATGATGGAGTGTCATCAGTGAATAAAAATAATTGATTTTTGAAAACATTGATGGGACTTTCTACGGAATATATTAGGTTATGGGACGAACTATCGTCACTATGAACTGTTGCTGATGAGGATAGAGTGTTTATCTCATGTTTTGCCGGTGTTCTAGACAATGCATCTGCTACTACGTTAGAAGTGCCAGGCTTGTATTTTAACTCGTAGTTAAATTCTTCCAGGTAACTTTTCCAACGTTTAAGCTTTCCGTTATGGTTCTTATTACTTAATGCAAAAGTGAGAGGCTGGTGATCTGTATATATCACAACTTTAGCAGTACCATATAGGTATGTTCTCAAGCTTTGCAATGCCCATACGATTGCTAGCATTTCTTTTTCGTTAACGGCGTAGTTTTCCTCCGTTTTTGACAAGGTCCGGGATATAAATGTTATCGGTTTGCCCTCCTGTTCTAGTACAGCTCCGATCGCGAAGTTCGATGCATCTGTTGTCAGATGAAACTCCTTCTTGAAATTCGGATAGCTTAGAATAACATCTTCTGAACTAAGAGACCTTTTAAGTTTAATGAAAGCTTCAATAGCCTCTTGGTTTAGCTGAATCTGTACTTTGTCGGACATTCTTGTTGAAATTCGACCGCCTTCTCCTCTGAGAAGTGTGGTAAGAGGCTTTGCTAGTTTAGCATAGTCTCTTATGAAACGTCGGTAATATCCAGACAAACCTAGGAATGACCTTAATTCTTTCAGAGATTTGGGTATAGGAAAATCAGAGATTGCTTTAACTTTTTCCTGATTCGTCTTAACGCCATTTTCGGATATTGTGAATCCCAAGAAATTGACTTGTTTCTTATAAAATTCGCATTTATCCATTTGGACTTTCATGTTAGCGTTTTGCAACGTTAGAAAGACTTGTCCTAAATGGTTTGCATGCTCCTCCTCTGTTTTGCTGAATATGATTATGTCATCTATATAAACATAACAGATCTTTCCAATATGATCTCTAAGAATATCATCTAGAGCTCTTTGGAAGATGGATGGAGAATTTTTTAGTCCGAACGGAAGACGAGTGAACTCAAATTTTCCTCCGTTGACTGCGAATGCTGTCTTTTCAATATCTTGTTCTCTTAACAGAATTTGATGGAACCCACTCTTTAAATCAAGCACAGTGAAAAACTTATTGTTTCCCAATTGCGCGATGATTTCTCCTATTTCAGGCATTGGATACCTATCAGAGATTGTTTCAGCGTTAAGCTTACGGTAATCGATTACGATTCTGTACTTTTTCTTTCCAGAAGCGTCTACCTTTTTTGGTACAATCCAAACTGGGGCATTGTACGGGGATCTAGAAGGTCTGATTATACCGTCATCTAACATCTCTTGAAGTTGCCTTTCAACTTCTTGTTTGAGTGATATAGGATACGGATAATGTTTTGTATGGATGGGTTTATCTGACGTAGTTCGAATTTCTCCGACTACTTTCGTGGAGTATGTCAGTTTTTCGTCTGGTTCTGCAAATAACGTTTTGTAATTTGCGGCAAGTTTGTTTATTATTGTCCTTTGGTTTTCGGACATATGTTCGGTACGGATTTTGATATTATTTACTGACTGAGCCGGGAGTTGCTTAATGCGAAATTGTCTGTCACCATTAACTTTAAGAATGTCATTTCTGACATCGATAACAACGTTAAGTTGTTTCATGGTATCGTTGCCAAGGATAGCATGGAAAGTTTTTAAAGTTGGTAGTAAAAAGAATCGGATCGGTATGTCGTGAAGACTAAACAGATTCAAGAATGTGTGGTGGGTGATCGGTATTTGGCCTCCTATGGAGTTTGCGAAGAAAGTTTCTTTGTTTGGTTTAGGGGAATCTATTAATGAAGATTGAATGTAGTTTTGGTTAGAACCGGTATCTATTAGAAAATTAAGATGTCTTCCGTCCCTCGTTCTACATTGAAAATACGGTAGTGAGGAACGGTTTAAACTAAAAAATTAACATCAGACAAGTCTGTTGTTCCTATTTCTGGGTCATGGCCAATTTGGTCCATATCGTCATAAGTGTCTGAGAAGCCTGCTGACTCCATACATGCGTAATATTCCTGCTCGCCACTATTGTACGCGGATGCGTCTGCATTAAGTTCTTGTTCTGTTAGGTAATCAAAATATGCTTGCTCTTCAGTATATTCTTCTGTTGGGTCTCCTGTATTGATATGGAATTGTCTTTGAAACTTTTGGGGTGGTCCCGAAAGTGGAGGGGGACGTTTACCAGCGTTATAATTTTGCTGTGGGCGATTCATGTAATTTACCCTGGCTGAATGGATTGATCCATCGACTTCCATTGGTATTGGTTTTGGTTCTGGTTTAGAGGCTAATGGGCGCGGAGGCGCTGAATATAGTGGTCTATATTGAAATTGTTGTTGTGGTATCATCTGTCGTTGAGGTGGTTGAGAAAGGTTTCGTGCCTGATTAGGGTTTGGTTGATATACCTGGTTAGCGGGACGCGGTGCATAATAGAGTCTGGGATCGAAATTTCGCCATTGACTCTGGTTGTTGTTATGCATCGGTTTGATCGCTGTAGGCTTAGCATACGTTTGATTAGCAAATTGCCTAGGTGGAACAGGTGGTGGTGCAAGTCTACCTTTTGGCAAGAAAGCATTTCTGTGATCCTGGTTGTCAAGCAGGTTGCACAGATGCAATGCGTGGCTAAGGTCTCGAGGTTCTTTAACTGCTAAAAGACGGGGCAAGTCTCCATTGAGACCTCGTACGAAAGTGTCAAGGGCTTTGCCTCGGTAGCTGTTCGTCAAAGCTCTTATAGAGTCTGCAGAATCTTCTTGTACGCTAACTTGATTAAGAATCAAAGATAACTGGTGGTACACGGCTTGGTAAAATTCCATGATGGACAATCTACCTTGAGTTAACGAGAACAGTTGATACTCGAGAGTCTTTAGATCTCGCTTATCCGCGTAGTGTTCAGTTAAACATTTGGAAATAGCTTTCCAGTTCAAGGGGGTGTTGTAGGATTCCAACACAGTTTCTGCTTCGCCTACTACCTTCATGCGTACGGCTAGCGTAACTAAGTAGTACTTATGCGTAAGCTCTTGTCCTGCGAACATGGCCATAATTCTGTCGACATTTTTCTTCCAAGATCCGAAAGAAGTTCTGTCTCCAGAGAATTCCTTTATTAGACGTGTTACGTCTGGTACCTTTTCTAGCTCACTATTTTGGGTAGGACTTACGTAAGGTATGTCGGTTAATGGTTCCTCTGCCTCTACTCCTAAAGCCTGTCTAATAACATGACCTCCCTGAAGAGTGTCAGTAATTAAGGTTCTTATGACCTCCCTTAACTCTGGAGTGGCTATAGGTGTGCTAGCTCTGGCCGGAACAGCTCTCTGTCGACTAGGGCCTGCAATACCTAACCCTGCCATTGCTTCGGACAAATCTTCCTGCATTTTTTCCTGGTTGGTTTTTGTACAATTAAGAGGAAAAATACGAATAGCACTTTTGATGATTTTGATGAAAGTGAAATGTGATTTATGGTTAGGTTTATGAGGTTGAGACAGTGTATATTTTTTTTTATTCGAATTTAAAACCAGTGGCTGGTTTGCTCCTTCTATCTTCGAGGGTCCCGTAGGAATCGTAAGATTGGAGTTTGTTATGCGGGGTCTAATATTTTGTTATCGTTTTACTTTATTTGATCTTTTCTTCTTAAAATTAGTTTAGTTGTATTGTATATGTGTGTGTTTTATATATTCAAAACTTAATTATTAATTTTTGTATTAATTGCTTAATTGTAAATTCTTTATTCTCAAATATTTCTCTTTTTTTTCTTTTTGATTTTAATTTAAAATTTTCGTTTTGTATTCTTTGTTTAACTTTGTATTTATAAGTTTGATTTTCGTTTTTCCTTTTTTTTAATTTATTTTCACTTGTAATATTCTTTCTTAATCACTATGCTTACGCTAAAAGATACATCCGGCGAATCTATCCCGCGTCGGTCCTTCGGATGGCTCCTTTTCCTCCTATTGCTGTGCGGCAGAGCGGCGGTGCAACGGCTACTGGGGATCCTCAGTGACACTTAAAGTACGCGGTTGTCTGCGAACGGGTGCTACAGACTTGTCGGCGGTTATGTTTTTGACCAAGCGAAATAGTACAGTTCAATCGCGAGGAATAGGTTTTATTCCTTATGGATCGCACTCACGTCGTGGCTTTTGTAAAGGCACTTATAGCGAGTTACACTGCGTGGCTACTTGAGGCACTGGTACGCGACGCGAAAGTCTTCTGTTTCTTTTCACTTGGTCCCTGCTCGGGCGCCAATTAACAAAAATGAATTATATTTTTGTTTTTAAAAAAAGCCAAGTGCTTTATTTGGGAGTTGAATTAGAACTAACTTAAACAATCTGAATTATTAAACATAAAGCTTCTGCTGCTGAAGTGACTTCTTGTGGTCGTCGCTGTCGCTGCCGCTGTCGCTGCCGCCGGATGTAGCCGCTGCAGTTGTCGCTTTGGGTGTTAGGTGTCCGAGACTCGGTCCCACGGTTTGGGCGTTACGCAAGGTGTTGACCAGTGAAGATGGATTCGCTGACGCAGCGCACGTGTCGATGTTTGTGTGCAGGTGCATCGTTGGTTTGGTCGTTGCTCTCATGATGTTTTATGCTGAATCGGAGCGCGTGTTGTTTCGGTGCATTGGAGTGCATGAGCACTAGCAATGCATGGTTAAGGGTTTTGGTAAAGTGTAGTCTTAACTTACATATTTGTATGTATGTATATGTACATGTACATTCATACATAGGTACACATTTAGCATGTATTAGTGTCGCTATACGTCAGGCCTGACACAGTCACGCCCGCACCGTCGCCGCGTCGACGTAGTCGCATATCGTTTGAAGATGACGCTCGGTCGTTGCGCTGCCAGACGTTTTGGCTCGCCCGAGCGGGTTGGTGGTGGGGGAGTAAACAATTAAGGCGCGGGGCGACATTGAACAAGTCAGCGAAGCAGCAACAGCAACGAGCGAGGCACGGCACGAGACGAGAGCATTTCAATCGCAGCTGGGTGATAACGTCGTCATCGTTGCCAGAGTTACGCAGGCCAATTTTAATTTATGCACAGCACACTCACACACACAACACACGCACACGCACACACACAACGCAAGCACATTCGCACGTACACATGCAAGCGCTCGCAATCAACTCGTTCACTCGTTCAGTTGCGCTCTCTCTACATCGTCCTCTCTCATGTGCTTCACTCTCTCTCTCTCTTTTAACATCAACAGCTTTGTATTCACTTTTGCTGTGCATATTTGCACATTGTTGTTGCTATATTTTTGCGCGCTCACTTATGTAAACTTTTCTCTCATTTTGTGTTTTTTGTTTTTGTTTGCTCTCAATGACTCTTTACAGCAGCAGCAGCCACAGCGACAACAACGAAGCGTCGTTTGGGAGCGTGGTGGGCGATCTGTACTTTGGTTACGTTACGCTCTGCGTTAGTAAGCTTTTGACAGTTGACAACGCGAGACGCTTAACGCGCACGGTAGTTAATAACGACGACGGCAACGCGTCGCTGCTGTCGACGCAGTCGTCGGTGAACGCAACAACAATACAAGAACAAAAACAATAAAAAGGCAACTTGAATATTTGCATAGCTAAAATGCAACGCACTAACATCGAGTTTGAGCGACAACGTCATCTGGCCCATTGGCTGGTGAAGAGCAGTCCTCACATGGCAGCTGCTGCAGCGGCGAGTGCTGCGCCACCCACAGCAGCAGGAGCAAGTGGGAATACTGGAGCGTCAGCGGTAGCAGCGATTGCAGGGGGTGTGGCAGCTGCAGCCCAAGTTGTGCCCGGCAACAGCGCTGCAGCCTGTAATGGTAAGTGAAGCAAGGAGGAAGGGGTATTCAAAAGATTTACGTGTACATGTGTGTGTGCGTGCAAATGCATGCTTGTTTGCGCATATATGCATGTATGTATGTATGTGTGCGAACATAATGCAAGGCAAAGGCAAGGCACGCGCGAGCAATAGCAAGATTGAGAGAGCGAGAGAGTTTTTAAGTTTTACGGTTGTAAATTTGTTTGATTCTGCTCATTACTTGCATGTGGTGGTTGTGGTTGTTCTTGTTGTTGTTGTGGTGCTCGTTTGTATTGGCTGCCTCTGTTTCTGTTTCTCTTGAATAGCGCGCGCGTCGCTCGCTTCGCGTAATTTCACAGAAACGTGACGACAACGCCGAGCCGAGCGTCCACCGCCGTCTCCGTCTCCTCCTCCTCAAGCACCCGAAAGCTGCGAGCACTTGGCACAGTTGTTGCTGTTGTTGCAATTGATATTTCACAAAAGATAAGCGCAATTTCAAAACGTTTACTTTTTTTTGTATTTTTTTTATTTCTGTTTTATTGTCCAATAATTTCGCTGTGATTTTACGTTGCGCTGCTGCTGCTGCTGCTTCTGCCCGTTTTTGCTTGCCTGCAGTTGCGCTCTCGTATTCGTATTCGTATGTATTTATTAAGTATACAAAAAAATTAAGCCAAATGTGCGCAATTAAAGTGAGTAATAGCTCAAGCGACCCATAAACCAACTACAACTACAGCAACAACTGCAGACAATGGGCAGCGATCGAACAATAAGAAATCAAAATCCAGATATTAAACTTGAAATGAATCGAGGAGTTTTAACTTTATGAAATCATACATAATAATAAACATTTGATTGTATGTATGTACGTATGTTAATTCCTATAAACGTTCATATGAATGCATGAACACAACAATTGCAGGCGTTCTTGACTCGGTAATAGACTATAAATAGAACATTAAAGTCAAGTGCTTTGCTCACCTGAGGAAATACATAATATATTCAAAAAACCAAAAAGGAAATACATTTTTACTTGACACACCAATAGTACAGTAAACACACGGTTCTATAACAGGCTATATATGTAACTGCTGTGGCACTTTTCAGACAACGTTCCTCATAATAGTTTCCCTATTAAAATGAATTGGTAACACCTTAAAAAAACACCACACATTCTAAAATTAACAATTGTATATGGTCATATATTATTATTTTCCAATGTGCGTTATAAAATTGTATAACATGTACATATGTATGTATGTACATAAATACTATGTGCATAGTTTATGGAGTTCAGTAACATGCTGTACATAATTAGTTTTGGTTACACTAAATAATATTATATACATAATTGCTAATCACTTTTCATAACAATTACATATAAAAATGTCGAATATTCTATTGGTTCCACAGTTTCTCAGCAGAATATATAGATTATTATTTCCATAGTAGTAAATATTACAATTATTTATTTAGAATTTGCGGTAAATCGATAAAATTTTGTTTTATTGCATATACTCCACCACCGTCCCTTAATTAAAATGAAATTCAAGTATATTTTTAATTTACATTTATCTATTAAACAAAAAAAAAAAAACCTTGAAAATTGGAGCTATTTATATGTAAATGGTTTAAGCTCACATTCGGCAGTTCTGATAATATTTAATCAGCAGAGTGCCCACTGTAGACCTAGCCTAAACTTGTTGCGTACAATGCATTTAATTAACTTACATTTCCTAATTGTATTTGAATGAAGTGCTTTTGTTAACTGTTTTTCGCACTATTAAACAACCTATCCTATTTTCTTATATGAACATATACATATATATTTTTTTTCAATATTTTTGTGTTAAATAAGCCATCAATTATCCACTGGCTAATAAACAGTAACGTGTGTATGTAAATTCAATTAGATCTTGGCAAAAACTTTTTTAGACTTTCGATTATTTTGGGTGAATGCACGAATAATTGGACAGATACATAAATTTTTTTATTTTATTGGCATATTTCATGTTAAAATTTAAATCAAATAATTGAAATGTGTTTAATATTTATTGGGAACATGAAAAAGTCACGTACTTTTAATTTCACACACATCCAAACAAATATTTATGAACGTTCTCATAGAGTGGCATATCAGGTTTCGTAGAAAGTTCGTTCACACTCGTTTAAAAACAATGAATGGAAGGGACTTTGTTCTGTTTACAAAAGCTAAACAAGATATTCAATAATAATAATAATAAAACTTTAACAATACTACTCACAATAATCTGTTTATTTATTATATTTAGCTTGATATAGGAAGTTGAAAGCAATACAAAAATGGTTAATATTTTTGTACGCAATTAAATTGCAATTTTGCCAACAGATTTATCATTTATGTCAAACTTAAAAGATAACACTCTAGTACGATTGATCAATTAACGGAAGAGAATGACTTTAAATGTAGTCACTGAAAGCGATCATAACAAACATTAATTAATTTTTTATTTCCATAAAATGTTATCAAGTTGTCTACAAATCCATTAAGAACTATGCGATAGCTTATAGTATATTGATTTATTGCGTTTGTTTTTCATTTTATTGAATAATAGCTTTGTGTGCGAATTTTGATAACTATTTAGATATGAAATTACTATTTGTGATACTTGAATTTCCGTTTAATTGACAAAATCAGCTTTGTAGAGAAAGGAAAACCTGTATTGAATCGGAAGAAATTACAGGCCTATTTGGATTGCTCGATAGATGCAATGAGTAACTTGTAAAAAAAATATAAATACTTCAATGAAATAAAATGAATTGACTTTTGGCCTGCATACTGCAGTGCATGCAACCACTGTGCCTTCGTTTGGGCTGAAAATTGGCTGCGCTTAGCAACAGTTTGAAAATCAACTGTTTGCTTTTCGCGTTTACTGTGCATTTCTCTGTCTGTGTGTGTGTGTGTGTGTGTGTGTGTGTGTGTGTGTGTGTGTGTGTGTGTGTTGAGTGTGTCAGTTTGTGTGGGATTTGCCCCAGTGCAGACAGGGCAACAATTATTGTATATACGCACATAAATGTACATGCCCATATAATACACATAAGTTGATGTACATATACATCTATTCGCTTGTATGTACGGACTAATTGCCTCACTAATGCACTTGTGCTGTGGGCCCTGCCTACCTGTGTTTTGTCATTGTTCTTGCAGGTGCCCCACCTGGTGCACATCACGGGCCATTGGCGATGGCTGCCCCGGCTGTTGAGGCGCGCAAGCCCAAGTTGCGTCGGTTTAACTCCCACGACACCAGCTCCAACATGTTCTCTGTCGCCGACTTTGAGAACGCGCGTCTGGCGCGCCGCAACGAGATCGAGCTAAAGCAGCGTCTTGCGCGACGCCAGCGCAATAGCGCCAACGGTAGCTATGGCTTGGGCGGCGGTGGCGGTGGCGTCACTGCTGCAACTGGCTCCACAGCCAGCAATGGCCATGGCGGCGGCTACACGGGATTCTGTGGCGGGCTGAATGGCAGCGGTGATTACTCCACCGGTGACAGCAAGACCTCCAAAAGCAGCAAATCCGAGGTGAGTATAAATAGCTCGATGATTTATTGTTGCCCTTCATCTGTGTCTCTGCTTATGTGAACAGGATCCTTTGCCCGCCGACGTATTCCTCGAGCGATATTCGTTGCCACGCGTTGCACGTATATTGTATGTCAGCAAGAGCTCCAACGAGACGCTGCAATCGAGTTCGTCGCATGGCTCATCGACGGCCGCATCGAGCAGCTCCTCGGGGGGTATCAAGACGTCGAATAGCACCAGCAATGGGGTCAACACTGGCACCACATCATCGTCAAGCGGCAGCAGTGGCAATCATCAGCAAATCCACCACAACAACAGCAAATTCACCAGCATCAACTCTCAACCCAGTATAGAAGAACTGTTTCTGCTCTATAGGTTTGTGCGACGTCACATCTACCATGGATACAATGCCAAGTCGCAGGCGTCGCAGCGCAAGAAAACTGTTCTCATACCACAGGAGTTTCCAGGTGAGCAGATCAATTGAAATTCAAACAGTGTCAACAGCAGAAGCAGCGTCTTTCGATCATGAGTCATTCAGTTAATGTTAAAATATTTGGAAAACTGGGGAGCTGTGCAACGACTACAAAGACATGTAACAAGATGGTTCATCCTATGAATCAGAATATATTTTAGTGTAGAGTTGACAAAGTAATAGCTTGCGTGAAGCTAATGAGAGAAAGACAGCGAGGTAATGTAATTTATTAAGAAGCTGTCAACGGTTCTACGACATTGTGCAATGAGAAATATAGTTATATCCATTATAAGTTAGTAAGTTAATGCAGATTCGACAGATCTAGAAACCAACTAAAATGCCAGCAGAGAGAGTTACTTAATATGACCTCTTCTCTGCTTGGTGTTGACCTATTGCAGAATTTATTTCACTATGAAAATTGGCTGGTGCGTATTTCAACAATTGTTTTCAAACTCTAAAAGTTTTCTCTAATGATCCACAAAGTTTAATGTTATTTTGTAATTTAATTATCAATGTTTTTTTTTTGCGAGTGCTCTAAATTGGCAAATAAATTGAGCTTTCTAGTATTGTAAATTGCTTTTATAGACTATTTAGTAATATAATTTAAAGCTATTACGTAATTGAAGTGCTTAACTTGCTGCATTCTCATGACATATTCATGACATGGCTTAAACAGTTGGCTAATTTTGGTATTTACTGAGCTATTCAAGCATTTAAGTGGGCTGCCCCACGAGATGGGCGGAGTATAGAAGATATGAGCTACGCTTTGGTTTGTTAATGTGCGTGACAGAGTGACAGACTGATGGAGTGGCGGACTTGCTAACTGACTGACTGACACACCAGAGAAAGGGACTGGGACAATGACACGGGGGGGCAGAGGGCAGACAGACAGTGTTACAGTAGAATAATCACAACAATTGCTCATCTCGAACGTTATGCAAGTATTTTTTTGTCGGATTGCCCGAACCCATTGTTGGCTCCATGTGACTTTTCACAGCCACTTGAAGCCACGAGGCGCAAACCGAACCAATGCAATGAGCAAATATTATGCAATTAGCTGTCGCTGCTGCTGCTGTTGACATGGCAACACAAGTGAAACTGATTTATACCCCGCTCTCTCTCGCTCTTCAGGTTACTTCTCGCTGCTGAACGAGAAGGGGCTGCCAACGGCCATTCAGTATGGCTCCCTCATGCAGTTAGTGCGGGAGCGTGTCTACAAGTTCGCCTCGGTTGACAACATGCCGGCGTTCAGCGAATCATCGCCCAGTGCAGCCAGCAATAGTCCCAGTCATGAGGGCTGCCTGCCCACCAAGAATCGGCCACAGTACGTGAAGACAACGGCACGGGGAGGGCAGGTGTTTCGCCTGCTGGCCGTCTTCGAGGATGGCAAGCAGGAGCATGGCCAGAATGGTCACAGTCACAGTCAGTCGACCAGTCTCAGCAACTGCAAGCCGCATTTGGCAAGCGGCGGCGGTTACATGGGACGCGACAAGGAGAAGGGACGCTACGCTCAGCTGTTGAACGAACAGCGGCAAGTGTTGTATGTGCCGCTCTCCACCAAGGGCAAGTTCTATGAGATTGAGCCAGGCATACCGCAGTTGCTGCAGAAACTCGGCGACACGCAACGCAAACTGAATCCGGAGTGTGTGCATCGTTTGGGTGCGCTTGTGTCGGCATCGAAGCAGCTGCCGCTCATGTTGCGCTACATTTCGGGACCCACTGGCACCGAGATACCCGAGCAGCTGTGCATCAGTCAGGTGAGCAAAGAGGATATGGTCATTGGCTGTGCCATTGAGGAGCAGGAAGTTCACAACTCAACGTCGCCATCAGCCGCACAGCCGCCGTTGCAGCTGCAAATGCGCAAATTGTATATCAGCAGTGACATGCTGCTGCTAAAGTGCCTGCTGGGCTTCGGATCGGATCAGCGTATGCTAGCCAATGGCTATGTGCAGAATTTGCTCAAGTTTTGTCAATTCAATTGCGACCAGTTTCTCAAGCAGGTGGAGATAGAGGTGCTGCAACGCAATGAGCGATCAGGCAGTAAAACCCGTGAGGGTCTCAAGATCCTCAAGCCGTTACATTTGCCAAAGCTGCTGCGGCGCGAGAAGAGCAGCATGGCGGCTATAACTAATACTTCAGCCCACGAAAAAGAAGACTCCATCATATTTCTAAGCAAAACTGATTTGGAGCAGCTGGAGGCCAAAGAAGCGGCAGCAGCAGCTGCAGCCGCATCGGCAACGCTCAACAGTAGCAATGAAACCTCAACGCAGGGCACAAATCGCATCACCGAGCGCATGAAGGTCTTTCAATCCACTAAAAAGAAGTGGTTCCGCAAACAGCAGCAACAACAACAGCAGCAGGAGGACAAATCCTGTGCCTCGGAACTGCAACTGGACGTGCAGGCGAAGCGCATGAGTATGGAACGTTACACAGACATGTCCAAGCTGCTGCAAGAGCGTTTTGGCAATGCCAACAATGAGATGTCTCATGTTCCAGTCCAGGCGGACACACAGTCGCTGCACAGCGAGACGGAGACGACAACATTAACCACCAGCATTGATCACAGCTCCATGCCCAAGTCGCTGGACACGTTGCTGCAAAAGTCCATGTCGCTGCAGGACATAGAGCTGCTGAATGGCCAGCGACAGCAGCGACCCGATCTGCTATCGGCACATAATGCTGGCAATGCGGACGCCATCAGTGAGGCGGGCACCGAGCTGGAGGATGTGGAGAATCAAACGCCGCCGCCACAATCGTTCATCACCGAAAAGCTCTACAACGAGTTCCATGTGAAGACACGACAGTACAGCAAATCCTCGAGCAGTCTGCATCAGTTGCGACACTTTTCGCTGCCGCAAAAGATGCAGCTCCACGAAACAGAACGCGAACGTCGCAGCCTGGCGCAGTTTAAGGCCGAGCAGCAGCAGCTGGCCAAGGAGCCGATCACTGGTCGACGTGCTGCTGGCGGCGTCTCTCTATTGGGTGGCTTGGTAGCCCTCTCTCCGGCTGCGCTGCTCTCGCCCAGCTCACTGGTGGAGGATGATTTGCCGTACTCGAACGTGCGCGATTCTCTGGTGCTGTCCAGCATGGACAGTGCACCACAAGCTTCGGCAGCACCTCAAGCAACTGTCCCATCCATCGCTGTCGACTACACCAAGGAAAATATCTACGCAGAAATTTGCGCCTCGCACACCTGTGATAGTTTCTCGGGCGCCACGCAGCTGACGCTGCTGCCACAACACGACGAGGGAGATGACGATGCCGACGATGATGATGACGGTGACTATGCCTCGCTCAGGTATCAGCCTAATGGGCCACAGTCCGTTAGTCGTGTTGAAATCAACTGCACACCGGCCACAAGCGCCATCAGCTATCACACGGTTTACCTGGGTGAGGAGCCGCTTGGCGAGCGTCATGCGACCACTGGAGCTGCTCAGCATGTGACCACTGTGGAGCTGGCTGGCGAGGATAACATATATAATACGCTCAAATGATGATTCATGTGATTTCGGCGGCGGCATCGATTAACCGGCGCCAAAGGGCTATTCTGAATGTGAAGGACAATGCGAATAGAAAATAGATAATACAGAAACCGCAATAGAACCAGAACCATAAACCGATGCAGATTTTGATGGAAATATAATTCTAGATCAGTTTGTATTTTACTTTTAGTCATCCCTTATTTTGTAAGGCAAAACACGAACAAAGGAAACTAACAAACATTTCACTGCAATTCTAAAAAATCTCTCTCATGAAAAGCAAGAAAAACCAAACGTAGGATGAGTTAAGCACTGAAAACTTCAATACAGATCGAAATCTCTTTCAGATTGGATGGAAGCAATGTACATAAAGTTGAATTAACAAGAAAATGTGATGAATTCCGCACTCAACATTAATTTCAATTAAATGTATTCGATATTATTTGTTGAAAATGAAACTGAAAACTTAATATCATTAAATTAATTTGTAAATTTTGTGTTTGGGTTGTATTCAATTTGAAAACCGATACATATACTAATTTGATAGACTGTAGTTGTAGCGCATGAAGAAAACAAGCACTGTACATGAACAATTTTCGTAAGGGCTACTCTATAAATCGCTCTATAAGCTCCCTCAAGAAAATGACAACTCAAATTGTAATATTATTTGATAACAAAGTGAAGACAAGCTATTTGTATTGTATATAGGCTTAGCACACACCACACAACCCCAGCATTAAACACCCACATGCATACACACACATACATATATATATCTATATATATATTTATATATTCGCATACAATTCATGAAACTGAATATTTAAAATATTTGCAATATTATACAATTGTATACATAACTTACATGTAAACATATACATATTTACATAGACATATAATATGATAAACATCTATATCTAAATATGAAATGTAGAAATCTTAGCGCAAACCTAAGGTATTACTAGCTTGTAGGCAATCAACAACAAAGTCAAATCAAATCTTAAAATATATATTCATACATAAATACATATAGTATATACACACATATATAACTAGCTTATAAGACATATACATACATCTAACTATAAAACTATGACATAATGTAACATAGCTTGAAATCTGAGGACTAACAATTGTGGTCCACTTTTACACGATCTCTCGTATTTGTCGCTCTGTTTAATACTGTATACTATATACAATATATATACATTTTTTCAAAAGAGTTTGGCATGTCCTTCATATTTCGTACTTTAATCTGTCTGTCCGTTCCCTGTGTGTACTTTGTTTTCTTTTCTCTCAGGCTTTTGAGTCACAACATTGAGCAACAAACAACTATTTGAGTAGTCTCAAATGCATTATACTATAATGAATAGGTTCTAGTCCTCAGTTGAGAGAATTGTATGGATGTGCTTTTTTTGTTTTTTATTTAAAAATGTGCTGTGGAACTTGAACTTGAGTATTCCCGTGAATCAATTAATTTTCCATTCGTTTCTTTCAAAGCGACATGCCGAACTGTGTACATCTTTTGGCCAGGTCAAAAGTAATTCAAATTGTTTTCGATTCTCGACTACTTTGAATAAACAAGAAGCAAAGAATTTATGTTTTGCGCATACTTATCATCATTATGAATCTGTGTTTAGGTTCACGTAAATGGATCTGTACAGATGAAATTTTATAATATTGTCTATCGGATATATCAGATAATTTCTTAATTCTGTTTATTTACCATTAACGATTGTTACAACACTTACCCAATACGAGTACAAGCAAAACTTTTGATTTACAAATGTAATTTAACTTGTTTTATTTGCTTTCTTTTTGTTTCGATTTTGCAGATGTCTTCAGGTAACGATCTCATTTTCTTTGTTTAATTCATTGATATCTGTACTTATAGGCAAATGCAGCTACAATCAAGTTGAAGCATGAATAGTATTCACACAAATATAGATTAAAAACAAATGGAACCCTGTAAAAACTAAAGCAATACTCACAAAAAAGCTATGATACTAGTTGTAAAACCTTTTGCATGTTCTACTAAATGCAATTTGGATGCGTTTACAAGACATTTCGTAGCGAAAAGTGATAGTAGCTAAGAAAGACACAAGTATATAGAGGGAGTAAAAAAGAGCAAAAGAGGAAGAGAGAGATAGAATGAGTGGCTATTACTTCTAGCTGCTCTAAAAGTATAATTTATATTAAAAAAAAAAATGTACATATGTATGAATGTACTAGGAGTACTTATACTTTGTAGCGTTTACCTTTGCATTTGAATGTTTTGTAGATACGTAAGTCAGGCTTCACTGTAGCGCAAGGGTGATACACTGTGGATAAAGTTGACAAACATAAGATTTGTATCTATATAAGCAACTACCCGCCAGCATATAAATTGGTGTGATAATTAAATGTCTAACAAACCAACAAACAAATGATACATTTAAAAATTATAATTATATGTAATGTAGTTAAAATCAAATGCAGTTTTGAAATTTGCTTTTAGAGCACAATATATACGATATACGAGATCTATATATATATATGTCATATATATATGTATATATATATATATATATATATAAAATATACATACTACATATTTAAAAATTATGCGCATAGAGCATTTAAAAATGATTCAAAAACTTTGCTTTAATGTGAAAAATACAATACATATTAAATGTCATCAAAGATTTAAACATTAGCTAAACAATTTTCGAAAGTCATAAGCAGCGCTAAGCAATTTTCAGGGATTTTTAAATGGAAAGGCACAAGATAAATAAAACTAATATGAAGAAAATGATAATGAATATGGATGATTACAAATTGTATGCTTAGTTTAGAATATTCTAAACTAGCGCCCTAAATGCCGCCCGTAGGCCTTTTGAAGCAGTTAAGATGTGAGTTCAAATGAGTTGAATTGGAATAAGATGAGTTGAGTTAAAAGATCCAGCACCCTAAGCAATAAAACATTTCTAAATACATAACGTGAGAGAACAACTAATAATAGATTTATAACAAAAAACGCATTATACGCTCGAAAAACACACATATAAATTACTCATGTTTTTTGGTGTCTATGTTAATCCCTAGAAATGGCAATTAATCAATTTAGAATTCAACAATTCAAACATTAGTAGAACTTTAATGTCAAATGCCCACAAACAAAAAAATGACAAACCAACAAACAAGCAACAAACTAATATATGTATATTGTGTCATATACGTGTAATAATAAATACATAGTTCACGATAGTATACAATATACATATGTATACTTATAACCTCTTCGAGCACTTTTTGAGAATGCGATTCCGAACCCAAAGTTTTGGTAATCACAGTGAGAAAACTTTTGAACTGATGTTGATGATGATTATGATATTGACGAGGATTATGATGCCAGGTGTTTAGCCACGGCAAGACTGAATTGATAAAAACGATGATAACGCAAAATACTTAATTAAATTGCTTGGTAATGGGTACACACAAAATACTGATACTGATATTATTGTTGTAGTAGATCTTTTTATAACATACAGACATAACGTGCATACAAGCATATATTGTAATTCTCTAATCGAGAAGTCCCCTTTTTAGCAGCTTGACTGAAACCGTTTCAAACCGTAGCGAACCTTAAGCCCAATCAACTCTATCATACAAATTTCTATTCTACGTTATACTCAAAAAAATAGATAATGCAAATGAAAACAAACTTTTGGCAAGACAAAATTTTCAACAAAGACAAATGAAATAAATGAATATAATAATAAAGCTGCTTGTGGTGTTTTTATCATTCTTCTAAGATTAAATTTCAGGGTGACCATCTACGCGTTAAAAAATGGTTGAAGTTGCGCCCAAAAATTCGACTCACGTGAAGCTGGTTGTGCGCCTATATATCGATGCTTCCCTTGCTGTTCAAAATGACGAGCCATTTTACACACTATTGGAAATATATCGCATATTGCAAAAAGTGTGGCCAGATTCCAATATTGGGATTTCTGTGGTTTGGTATATTTCTTCGGCGCTACAACATATATTTTTTACTCCAAGCTTCAAGAAATTTTTGGACAGTGAGTAAAACAAATTTAAATCTATACATAAAAGTTGCCGCCGATGGCCATCATCTTATTTTATCATTATTATAACTATATAATTACTTCATAATACAAGCTATTCATTTTATTTTACAATAAAAATACATTATCCACAGTGAAAAATTAGCTCAGAGAACACGTCGCGGGCGCTCAAATTTTTGTTTTTTTTAAGGCGTTCATCCGCGTAAAATTAAAAAGTTAACAAGTGTAAAACAAAAAAACAAGTATTTTTTTTTAGCTAATTGATTGCATTGGTAATTTAAGAATACAAAACCCAATAAATAATTATATTTTCCAGTAATTTTTAATTGCAATGCATAGAGTGTGTGTTAACGGTGCATTCATTACTAGCAACGAAAGCTGTCAAAGTTAAATAAATGAAGAGAAGAAAAGATGATTAAAAGATAGATTAACCTAAGAGAGTGATTTTTCGAATGCAAAAGTATTCTTTTTAAGCAAAGTTTTTCGCTTTAAATGAAATTCAAAACAATGCATAAAAAAAAAATTGTCCAATGGCTTAATTAAACGATCTGAAAAAGATCAATTTTAAATGTTTTAATATTAAAGAAATGTATTTAGTACTAAGTTTGACCTTCGTTGTTTTATTCTCTCTTGAATAGATTCCAACAGTTTTTTAGGGAGATTAGGTGACCTTTTGACCATACTTCTTTATTTGAGTACAGTAGAATCCGGTTAAGGCGACTTTCAAGGGACCGACGATCTTACGTCGTTATACCCGGAAGACCTACTAACCAAAAGGACGTTGTATGGGGTTAAGTTTGAATAGGGACCAACCAAGCCAACTAGTTTTCGTCACAATAACCGGACGGACGCTATAAGCAGTCGTTATAACCGGATTCTACTGTATATTGAATATTGCATATATTATATTTGGAAAATTTGTGGAGCATTACGGGTTAGTAGATACTTACAACATATTCATGTATTTTTAAAGTCAAACACCAAAATGAAAGCACATTAGTTCCTTTCTTTATGTATTTCGTTTTTATTTTGCACATACATTTACTGACATACATACTAATTCATATTTCATCTTTATACTCATAGTTTTCTATTAGTTGCATAGTTTTTCTATTATTCGCCCAAATGATAGGTAGCTTTATTCTCTTGAATCTCTGATTTGATTTTAATTTATTTTCGTTAGCATTTGTATTTATATATAATTTTTTTCGATGCGCTAGTTGAAAGAGCCAGCCATTATTGTTCGGATTTTAAATTTGCAGTAGTTTTTAAAATGTGCCTTAAATAGTGAAAAGAACTTCGAGAAAATGAAAAATGTGTTTTAGGTAAACGAAATTGAATCATACTTCTTATATTGTAATCATTTTTTTGTTAAAAATTATTTTTGGTTTTCGAGCTCTTTCAACGTTTTAAGACTCATTTGGGAACTGTCTTGGTTTTCAGGATGATTCTGTTATTTCTACTTATTTGTTACTTTTCGGCCACTGTAGTTGTTATTTTGTTTGTTACATTCAACTACATGGACACTCAATTTTTGGGATACATATCTAATTAGTTATATTGCATGCTTAGGGTTTCAATTCATTTTTTTTGTATTATTAGGATTTTTTTTTCATAATGCCCACTCAGAAATCTTTAATGAAATTTAGTTTTTGTTGATGGGAACCAAATGGACGACACGATGGCTTTCCTTTGCTTTCCTCAACAATTTGTTGTTATTGTTATAAGTATTTATTCTATTATCTGTTGTATATTTATTTAACGATATGTTGGTATACAAACTTTATAATACCCTGACTAATTTAGGGATAGCTTTAGACATCGCGGGTTGGCAATATTCTTTTCTTTGATTTTGCATTTTTTTTAAATTTTGCTGAGCACTTGGTCAATTATGTAATTGCCACAGAGTTGAAAAATAATGAGGTCACGGATTCAGAAAGAAGAATACATTTAAGTCGTGACTAACAGTTGAAGAAGTTACTTAAAATCCTCAAATATACATACATTAAAAGGAGCAAGCCCTAGGGAATTAATAGACATTGAAAGCTCAACAATATAGTGTAATATCAGCCATGTTCTCAATGAGCCGAATCGGATGTTAATTAATGTGGAATAATACTTTTTTTGTCGAAATCTTTCATATGATTAAATTAGATAAAATAATTTAAATTTTTTTTCGAGTTTGCGTAATTTTGGCGACTTGGCAATTGAGAACACGACTGTTGGGCGTTTTACGGAATGCTTTTTTTTGTTTCTTGATTCTTGTTGTTTTTTGGTTCTTGCTTGTTCTTGTGGCACATTCAAAAGAGAGTGTTTAGTACACATACACGCACTCATGCACACTCACACACAGACATACTCGCTCACACACACACGCACACGCACACGCACATACACACTAACACACACAATGGAACCTAGATTGTGGCTGCATGAAATCCTAACTAAAATCGTAACTAACTGTCGCATCATCTTCTATTGGCCAAGCTTTGCTGGACTGAGCACCAGCTCCGGCTCGAATTTGCTGGCCGAAAGCTGCGGCGGCGGCAGCAGGGCGCTGCCACGCCCCCCCATGGTTGCGCTGGCGGATGACGGCTGTGATTTGTGCTCCATGCCAAAGATGGACGCTGACGCTGTGATGGAGGCTGAAGAGGCCGTTGCCGGCCGTTGCATTGCCCCCGTCAACCCCGTCGCCGCCTTGGCTGCTGTCAACGGCTGCAATATGCTCAGACTTGTGGTTGCAATGCCCGATGGCTCCAGCACCTGGCCGGGTATGCTTGCCATGGCAGTGCCCGCTGTCGATGACGTCGGCGGCGCCGGCAGCGGCAGCAGACTGATCGTAGTCGTTGTGCTGACTGTGGGCGACGCCGTCAATCCGCTGAGGCGGCTGGCTGGCATCGCATAGACGGAGCTCGATCCCGTCAGCGTCATGCCCAGCGGACCACGCACCGTCGCCGCGGCTGAATAGGTGTGCGGCTGCGCCGGCGGCAGGTCGTAGCTTGTGGGATGCGACTGTGAGCTGGTCAGACGTGTGTTGTTGCTGCTGTTGCTGCAGTTGGTGGTGGGCGTTGTGGTTGTCTTAGGCGTGGCACCCGTTGCGATACCCGGCCGTTGCGCGGACGTGCTGAACGCAGCCGTGTTGCTTTTAAGTCTTGGTATCGCGCCGGTGCTGCAGCTGCTTGGCAATGGCGCCGGCAACGTTGCAGCTGCTGTCGTCGTTGGCGGCGCAATCTCTGTGTCCATCAGGGAAGTTTCCTCAACGACCACAATGCCGTCCAGTGAATCTCTGACGGTGGAGGAGGAGGACAACGACTGCGAGTGCTCCGGTTGCTCCTGCAGTTGCTGGTGTTGCTGCTGTTGCTGGCGCTGTTGCTGCTGCAGCTGTCGCTGCTGCTGCAGTGCAACGCGCTGGCGCACCAATTTGCTATTGGGTTTTTCATCTACTGTGCTCATGGTTGTTGTGGCTTTGTTTGCTGTTGCTGCTGTTGTTGGTGTTGTTGCTGTTGTTGTTGCTTTGGTGGTACTACTCGTAACGGCAGTTGTTGTTGTTGCTGTACGTTTGGCAAGCTGCAGCGCAATCTCCTGCTCCTCATCGCTCATCTCGCACATGTTCAGCGCCGTCTGCAGCTTCTTCATCTCCAGTGGCGCATCTGCTGCAATACCAATCAGTTGTCAATACAATCACATTCAATTCAAACAAACTGTTGTCAAGTTAAACTAACCTCCCATGTGATCCATGGTCTCCGGCTCATTGATGATCGGCACCACTCGGTTAATGGCCGTCTTCTGCTCGTTCTGCATGAACAGCGATGTGGTGGCAATTTGTCGCAGTGCCTCCATTCCCTCATTGAGCATCTTGCTCTGGCTGCGCTTGTGCGCTATCGGATACTTCGGCTGAAACACAAATTAATTAGTTCACTATTTACAAATATTTGCATAACGTAAACATTTTAGAATCGACAGTTCGCATCCCAATTTCGTATAAAAATATACAAGTTTTTTGTGTTTGAAAAGCGATTACTTATTTTGTGCTTAATGGGATTAAAGCGTACCTTCGATGTCTGTAGTCTCTGAGTTCTAGGTGATCATACAAACAGACAGACATCACGAACTAGTGGGCGTGGCAAAATTCTAAAACAAACTTGATCTGCGTGCAGTTAGTATTTAAAAACAAAATTCTTAGCTCCAGCTCTTAAAGTCTCTGAGATCCAGATGTTCATACAAACAGACGGACAGACGTACATGGCTATATCGTCTCGGCTGTTGACACCGATCAAGAATATATGTATATGCTTTGATGGGTCGGAGTTGCCTTCTTCTGCCTGTTACATATATTTTCTGATGACACTAAGTTATAATATCCTTCTACCCTATAGGTGGGAGTATAACAAGGGTAACCAACACCGATCTAAAAAAAACAAGATTGCTAGAGTGCATATTTCTTCGTTAAGATCAGTTGAAACACAAACCATAGCATGTATTTCAACCAGTTGAAACAAATTTTAACGTTATATAACAGCATATTGCTATTAAATCTGTAGGCAGTTATCTTAAATATGCATTTAAGTTTAGAATCAGTAAAGCAAATTATGAATATTGTAATAACAGGCTTTACAGATATTTGTTGATTTATTGAGTTAAGAGATTCTAATATCGACAATATTAATATCAACTCACCTGCATTGAAGGTCCACGAGCAATGGAGACGCGTTTGCTCTCGTTGCGGAGCAGGGATGTTGTGTGATCCGCATCAATCTTGTTACCATTTTTTTTGCGCGTCTTCTTGCTGGATGAGATGCAGTGTGATGGACAGATGCAGAAGAGAATGCGTAAAATGCAACAGATCAGACCCAGTCCTGTGTTTGCGAGAGGGAAAACAAATTTAATAGGTTGATTACAATGACACAAGGTTCAACAATTATATTGCCTATGAGAGAGGGCCCTATAAGTCTTAGCTCCACTGTTTTAAAACCCTTCTCGCCGGTGCCGACAAATGCAATGACCAGACCCAGCGCCACTGTGCCAAGTCCCACATAGAGAAAGGCGTTCGCAAATGTGCTGGGTCCACGTAGAACACCCAGGAAATCTTCATCGTCCGAGGAGCCGCCCAAAGAGGCATCTTGTATCTGTCGAGGGAGAGATAAATCTATAACTATGAGTGGTCACAAGGTGATGATCAGAGCGTTATTTCCCTTCTTATGCAAATTAATTGAGATAACTGAGGATGTGAAATGATTTCGTATAATACAAGTACAAAGCTAACTATAATCCGATGTTATCTCAGTTATCGTTGCGTGCTAAAGAGGGGCTAACACTCGGAGTTGGAAAAGAATTGTAATTATAGTTTATATGGGTAAGAAGGGCATGAAAATCGCAGTTAAAATGAACAAAAAATGTTTGGCATTTTGGATTGGAGAACAATAATAATAATAATGGTAGGTACGAGTATATATGGCTTCTATAAATAGTATTCCTGCGCCACCTAGAATCGAATGCGCTGAACATATGGCTTATAGCAAGGTGTGATCGAAAAGAAAGAGGACGTAAGATTAAATGATGCAGTAAAAGGAAATAAAGGTGCGACAATTAATAAAAGGAAATTGCTTTCCTTGATTTGTTGAAATTGGAAATTTATTGTTGTTTTTTGGTAGTTGCGGTTGTTGGTTGTTGGTTTTTGTTGTATTTGTTGTTGTTGTTGTTGCGGATGCAGAGGCAGAGGCAGATGCAGATGTTACGGTATTTACACAGCGCTATGTGAGAGGCTCTACGTGATGAACTTACTCGGTTACGCTTCACCCAGCGTCGGTGGCAGGTGGCCTGTTGCTGCTGTTGCTCCTGCACGCTGCAGCGGCGGCCGCGTTCCAGCCAAGCGGCGCGTCCCTGAGCGCACTGTGGGATCGAACGATCGATCGATCGATCGGTCGGTTTGATTTGATCGATTTGTGGACAACGAGTGGTCACGAACATCAAAGGCCAATGCGACATCGATAGCGATAGCGATATCGACGACGACGACGACGACGACGACGACGACGACGACGACGACGACGAGATCGACATCGACGATTACAACACGCGCACGCACGCACACGCACACACACAAACGCGCACACACACGCATGGTGGTGTGGCCGGATGGTGTCGGTGGTGGTGGGTGGG